>CM060990.1:297392840-299892840 GCA_030765065.1 Deroplatys truncata
ATTGTGATTTTAGTCATAGGTATTTGCTCAGTGGTGACCCCGCACCACTCTGTGGGCAGTGTGACGTGCCCTTGACGGTGCGTCATATTTTAACAGAGTGTCAGGTTTTAGCTGCATTGCGTGCCCGCGTGGGTCTGCCTATTGGCCTAGCCAACGTTTTGGCAGACGACACGCGTGCTGTAGAATGTGTTTTACGTTTTATTCATGATAGTGATTTTACTCTGCGCATTTAATGCGTGAGCGTCTTTTAGCTTAATACTTTTCTTCTGTCAGTTTTTATGGGGACTCTAATCCCCAGTGGACATATGGCGCTCATGTCCCTCGCATTCTATAGTTCTTGACACGTTTTAATCGTTTATTGCCTATGCTTTTAGTGTGTTGGTTTTCTCAGCTATTTATATTGTTATTATTGTTGTTATTGATTTTATTGTTGTTATTGATTTTATTGTTGTTATTGATTTTATAGTTGTTATTGATTTTATTGTTGTTATTATTGTTGTTATAGTTATCTTATTGTTATTTTTAGCCTTTTGGACATCGCGGGTTTACGTCCTGTTTTTAATTATGCGGTTTTTTTTACCTGTTTTTATATTTTGACTTTATATTTTATACATTGTAAGGGCGCTGATGACCTCAGTAGTTTAGCGCCCTTAAGCCGCATATCATCATCATCATCATCATCACTGTAGGACACATTGAAGCAGGACTCATCTGAAAAGACTACATCTTGCCACTCAGGACCCCAGGACGGTGTTCACGTGCCCATTGCTGTCGGAGGAGCTTGTGGTTTCTGGGCAATGGAAGCCGACGTAATTGCATGCATGCAACCAGTCCAACGTGCAGCAGACGGCGACGAACTGTTGATGCAGACAAGTTCACACCTGCTGCAGTGCTCCAGCGTCGAGCCAACACTGTGGATGAAGCTGTGCGGTCCGTTATGGCCATGAGGACAAGATGATGGTCATCCCGTGCTGAGGTCATGTTCCGTGGTCCAGTATCCGCTCTTCGCTGCGTATGACCTTCATCTATCCACTGCTTCCACATACGCATCACTGTCATAGCAGCATGCCCTGTACGAGCCAAAATGTCACGGTATGACAAACCCGCTTCCCGGAGACCGATCATTCTGCCCCGTTCGAACTCACTCACATGCCAATATGGCTCTCTTTGACGTTGACGAGGCATACTGGCACTCATTTTATTTTTTCCGCCTTGTTTGACAGCTCTGCACTGATTACACTGGGCGCAACACTGACCTTTTCGGACCGACAAGAGAGGGCTCTGCTCGGCCTACGTGTACCCCATCTCTCTGCAAGCCTAATCACTCATTGCTTAGACACTCTTCTACACTTCCACCAAGTTTGGAGTTATTCGGAAAATTCGTTCTTGGTGTTGCAATTTTCACAAACGGCAGTGTATATATATATATATATATATATATATATATATATATATATATATATATATATATATATATGTGTGTGTCTGTGTGTGGGTGGGTGTTTTAAAAAAATAGATTTACTAAAACGAAAGTGTGCGCCTCTTATCTGTTAAGCATATGCAAAGAATAAGAACACCTGTTAAATAGTACCTGTATCAACAATGTTGTTACCGATATTGATTATTATGACTGTTCTCCTTCTGTCATTTCTACTGTTCTTTCTGATCATGACCCCATAATGTTTTCCTCAAATTTAAGTGCATCTAAACAACCTAAAACAATTATTACTGCTAAAAAGTATATACGATTGACTAAGAACTATAGTGCAATACATTTTACACATTTTATACATTTTGCTTATTATTAATTGGTTATGTCTCTATAATATAACTGATGTCAACGAGAAGGTGGATTGTGTTTTGTCTATATTTGTGGACGTTATTGATATAGCATTTCCTTTTAGTGTTGTTAATTTAGAACAAATAGGAGGATTGTGAACAAAGGCTAGCATACTGATGAACTCCACCATCTAAAATGCAAATGAATGTATTTTTATGACATGTATAAATATTTATCGAGTGAAATGTCTCAGGGGATTACGTTTGTGGTCCACATTCGGGAAGTCCCGGATTCCAGCCACCGGGGCTGACCAATAAGGGTTTTATTCGCGGTTTTCCTCAATCGTTAGGCGAGTGGTGGCATGGTTGATATGATCCAAGAATTTTCCTATGATCACGTTCAGCCCTACACTTCATTTCGTTCTTCACCACCATAACAGGCAGGTCTGATTACCCATCCTGGCTGTGATATGATCCAGAGTTTGCTTGCTCCTCGACAGTCTACTGACCCTTAGCATTAATTTGTAAGTTATTTGGGGTGTAAGTGCTACAACGAGGAGAGTAATGCGTTAAAGAAGAATCACTATAAATATTTTGGAATTGTTGGTTTTAAACATAAATACATTAATTGCAAACAAATATACAAGAAGACCATCGAAATACCTAAAGCTAAACATGTTTTCTAGATTGGTAGCCCCCAAGGGCTCACCTTATGTGAGTACGGGTTTTGGCGTACCCGGGTGTTCCCGAGCCACTCATCACCATCTTCATCACTTCATCCCCGTCCGGTCGAGATAGGTTCGTTCTCGTGACCGTGGGACTCAAGGTAGGCTTTCGTGCGTTCTGTGCATTTCACTCCATGTCGCCCCTCGCCATCGTTTCTTTCTTCTCTTCTATTTCTGCACATACCGCCCCACGTCCATTCATTTACGCATATATTTTCCTTCTTCGCCGGCCTACCTTGCGTGCGAAACGCCCACACACTTTTAGTTTCTTTTATCCTTTTATTTCAATCCTGCTTGGACACAGCCTGACGTATACCCTCGCACTGGATGCGCAGCTGGGTGAGTGGGTAATGGCGTCATCCCCACCAGCCGGGGTCGTCATTTAGGGTACGTGTTTGTATCCGCTGTTCAAATGCAGTCCCACGAAGGGCCATTGCATGAGCTGCTGACTTCTGACAGCGATTAGGTCGCTCTGTCTATGTTCTGGGAGATGTGACCCTGGGGTGAGGTAGGTATAGATAGGCCACTCACCCAAGGCGGGGTAACGCCCGGGAAGTCAGAGCCCGACGTCGGAGACGGTTGCAATGGTGGAGGATTTATTTCGCTATGGAGCATCCTTTCTCCACTACTCACAACAAGCGCCGAAAGGTCTATGTTACAGAAGTAGCACCGCCGACATCTGGTTGTTACTTGGTCATTTCATGTACAGAAGAGGGACAAAGTTTTGAGAAGGTGAACCCTTTCATTATTCAGAAGGGCATTGACGCTATTGCAGATGCGGTTCAGTACTTCACTCGTCTTCAAATTGGTTCATTGTTGGTTCAAAACAAATCCAAACAGCAGAGTAAGTCCTTGTTGCGCGCCACGCTTCTCCACGGTTATTCCATCCGTGTCGAGAAGCACCGCAACTTGAATTCCTGTCGAGGCGTCGTTACCACCCATAGCCTCGATGGTATGTCGGACGAAGAACTTGACTATCTTTCTGATTAAAAGGTGATAGCTGTTCATCGAGTGTAGGCTAAACGCGACGGAATTTTGGTACCAACTCGTACCCTGTTTATCACTTTCGATGGCGTCGATCTGCCCAAGAGTCTTACAGCAGGGTACGAGCGTATTGCAGTGAGGCCCTATATACCTAGACCTCTGCGTTGTTTCAAATGCCAACGTTTTGGGCATACGCAAGTCTCATGTAAGAGTGCCGTTCCCATCTATGCAACCTGTAGCCAGCCCTCACACGAAGGTACCTGTTCCGCTTCTCCCGTCTGCGTTAATAGCAAAGGGTCTCATTCTGCTTCATTTGCTGACTGTCAGCGGTATTTGGACGAGAAGGCGATCCAGGAGATCCGGGTAAAGGAGAAACTCTCCTTCGCCGAAGCCCGGAGGCGTTACCATGCGCGCCAAACTTCGCTCCTGCGATCCGGAACATTCAGCTCTGTTGTTGCCTCGCCAGTACCCCATAAAGATGCAGAGACACAGACCTGGACCATGACTGCATTGATCGCCAGTCCCATTCGGCCGTCGGTCTCTAGCACGGGTATTAAGCCATCTAAGGCTGGTCCTAATCTTCAGAAGTCTCAAGCCACCGAAAAGAAGCCCAAGCAGAAACTTCGCAGGGAAGTTTTCCTTAAAGACCCTCCGCGTACGCGCGGCAAGAAAAGTGCACCTTCTCCTCCTCCTCCTCCTCGAAAGTCGCAGTCCCTGGATGCTCCTGGGACAAGCCGCGATCAGCGGCCCCCATCACCTATTGCCACCGATAACCGATTCTCGGCGCTTGAATCGGTTTCTGGCTCTGAGCGCGTGGGTCCTGCCTTCGAGGAGGCTATGGAGTCTGACTAAATCCATACCAAAAGCCCGAGTCCAAAGGTTAAGCACAAGGTACTTTTGAACACTCCTTCTAAATAAGAAGTTTATCCCTTTTATTTATGGCTAACCGGACCTCGAATTTACGTGGTGTCCGATCGCATAGGGCGGAACTGGAACTTTTATTGCGTTCCCATTCGCCTATGGTCGTGTGTTTGCAGGAGACCAAGTCTCGCCCTCACGTCCCTTTTGAGCTCCGAGGGTATACTCCGGGTCGCTACGACCTTGAACCGGATGAAGGTAATCCTGCTCATGGAGGTGTCATGTTATTCGTGCGCAATGACGTTCATTTTCAGACTCTCACGCTTACGTCCGACTTGCAAGCTGTTGCCGTTAGACTTCACTTACCCGGATTTTACTTTTCTGTTTGCTCTGTGTATTCGCCTCCATCGTCTCCACTCGCTCCCGCGGACATTCGAGCTCTCATGTCCGCTCTCCCAACACCATTTCATCTGTTGGGAGATTTTAATGCCCATCACCCCCTGTGGTGTTCGCCAAGGGCTTGTGCGAGGGGAACTCTTCTTTTCGACATTTTTTACCAGTTCAATCTCTCCATCGTCTATACAGGTGAACCTACTTTTCTTTCTGATTCATCTGGTACATTCTCTCACCTGGACACTTCCGTTTGTTCACTCCAGCTTGCTAGTCGTCTGAGTGGAACGTCGTCGCTGACACCTAACCCAGCGACCATTACACTTGCATCGTTTCTCTTCTATCTCAGCACGTCCAGCATTCCAGAGTACCTACCTGGATATTCACAACAGCCGAATGGATTTTTGTATTGCAGCCTCGTGTATTTTGACGACCAGTCCTTCACCGGACTAAACCAAATGGTGCAGCACTTTACGTGTTCGATTCTATCTGCCGCCGAACGCGCAATTCCCCGTTCATCCTCTCAACCTCGGCGTCTACCTGTTCCGTGGTGGAACGAGGATTGTCGGGACGCCGTTCGTGCCCGTAGAACTGCGCTTAGGGTGTTTCGGCGATACCCTACACTTGATAATTTGGTTGCTTTTAAACAATCGCGCACCAGGGCTCGTCGCATTATCCAGGATAGCAAGAAGGCGTCTTGGACTCGTTTTGCCGAGTCTTTTAATCGCTTTACGCCTTCACCTGTTATTTGGGATAAGCTACGTCGTTTCTCAGGTAAAGTGTCCCAATGTACTGTTTCTGGCCTTCAGGTTCCCAATGCCACCATAGTGGATCCGGCTGCCATCGCTAACACCCTGGGTGCTGCCTTTGAGGCTGTTTCCAGTTCAGACCATTATTTTGCCGGCTTTTGCTCTATCAAAGACCGGCTGGATTCCGCCACCTATAATTTTCGGTGTATTAATAAAGAGTGTTATAGTGAAATTTTCATAATGACGGAGCTGGGGCACGCTCTTCATTGCTCTATGCACTCCGCTCCTGGGCCGGACGGCATTCATATCCTGACGTTAAAGAAGGTTTCAGCCGACAGTAATCTCTTTCTCTTACAGGCCTATAACCGTATTTGTCAAGACGGCTTTTTCCCTTCCGTTTGGCGCGAAGCCACCATTGTCCCTATCCTTAAGCCTGGAAAGGATCGCCAACTACCTTCCAGCTACCGCCCTATTTTCCTCACCAGTTGCATTTGCAAGGTGATGGAGCGCATGATCAACGGGCGGTTGACATGTTGGCTCAGGACTCAGAAACTTTTAGGAAAGCTCAGTGCGGATTTCGTTGCCATCGCTCTACCATCGACCATCTGGTGTGTCTGTCTATGCATATTATGAATGGATTTCTGAGAAATTGTCAAACCGTGGCTGTGTTTTTTGACCTGGAGAAAGCTTATGACACTTGTTGGAGGGGCGGCATTTTACGTACACTTCACGCATGGAATATCCGCGGTCCTCTTCCCATATATTTGCGGGAGTTTATGAGGGACCGCGTCTTTCTTGTTCGTGTGGGCTCGGTTTTATCTAGTAGTTTTACTCAAGAGAACGGTGTACCTCAGAGCTCTGTACTCAATGTCACATTTTTTGCGATTGCTATCAATCCCATTGCTGATTGCATTCCACCTGGCATTTCCTCGTCCCTTTTCGTCGACTATTTTGCCATTTATTTCAATCCAAGGCGGACCTGTCTGCTCGAACGCCGTCTCCAGAGTTGTATCGACCGTCTCTAAGCCTGGAGTAAGTACAACGGTTTTAATTTCTCCGCCAAGAAATCAGTCTGCATTAACTTCTGGCGACGGAAGCCTTTCCTTCCTCCCTCTCTCAATCGTGGGCCGGCGATCCTTCCGTTTGCAGACGAGGTGACATTTTTGCGGTTTATCTTTGATAGGAAGGTGTGTTGGATTTCGCGCATTTCCTTTTTAAAAACAAAGTGTGACCGTTCTCTTAATCCTTACGTGTTTTAAGTGGCACATCCTGGGGAGCTGATCGGATCGTCCTTCTGCATCTTTAGCGCTCCTTCGTCCGATCCAAGCTTGATTACGGGTGCATTGTCTATTCGTCGGCACGTCCATCTGTGTTACGACGATTGAATGCCATTCATCATCGTGGCATAGGATTCGCTACAGGGGCCTTTCCAACTAACCCCGTAACTAGTTTATATGCCGAAGCTGCAGCGCCTTCGCTGTCCTTCCGGCGTGAGGTGCTTTTGTGCAGCTATGCCTGTCGACTCTCAAGCTTGCCTGAACACCCTTCCTTCGCGTTATTTTACGAGGATTCGCTTGATCACCAATATTTAGTTATATCCTCTGCATTGCTCACTCCAGGGGTTCGATTGCGACAACCTCTTCGGAATTTGGACGTTACGCCAGCCCCAACCCTTCCAAGAGGGAAAACGCGTTTTCCTCCATGGTTGCGCGCTGAAGCCCACTCTCACCTTGGGTTAGCGTCGATGTCGAAGAATGAGACCCCTTCTTCAGTTTTTAGATCAGCGTTTTTAGAACTTCAGGCGCAATTCGGGGACTTTCGTTTTATCTTTACTGATGGATCTAAGACTGACGCTGGAGTAGGGTGTGCCTTTGTTTGTGGTGGAAATAGCTTTACCTTTCGTTTACCGTGGCAATGTTCGATTTTTACCTCTGAGCTTTTAGGCATTTATCAGTCTCTTTTATACATTCATCGGCACGAATTACGGCACTGTTTTATTTGTTCAGACACCCTGAGTGCTCTTTAAAGTTTTAGCGCGCTTTATAGTTACCACCCGCTCGTACAGCGCATACATGACATGCTCCACTCGCTTGGTGCCTCTGGCATCAGTGTCTCTTTTATGTGTTTTCCAGGTCATGTGGGCATCTCAGGAAACGTGTCTGCCGACGCCGCTGCCAAATCGGCGTTTTTATCACCCAGATGTTTTCCCTTTGTTGTTGCTTACTCAGATTTTTATGTTAATTTACGATAGCGCATCCGCTCGCTTTGGCGCGATGAGTGATGGGATGAGATGAGATGGGGCTTAAGGGCGCTCAACAGCTAAGGTTATGACCGCCCTTACAAGGTATAAATATAAAACTTAAAAATCAAAAAACTAAAAAAACACACACAGACCCGCTTGGTCAAAAGCACTAAAAACACAATAGACCAAATACTAAAATCTAAACACTAAAATCATGGTCAATAAAAGACTAAACCGTGTCAAGAGCTGTAGAACGCATCGGATATGAGCGCCATATGTTCACTGGGGAGGAGTGTCCCCATTAATAAGATAATATAAAATCAAACGGCTAAAGGCGCTCAGCGCATCAAATGCGCCGGCTAAAACCAATGTCAGTGATAAAACGTAAAAGACATTCTACAGCATGCGCGTCGTCTGCCAAAACGTTGGCCATACCAACAGGAACACCCACGCGAAAGCGCAATGGAACTAAAACTTGACACTCTGTTAAAATGTGACGCACCGTTAATGGCATATCACACTGACCACACAGTGGTGCGGGGTCACTATGTTTAGTCTATGACTAAAAAGGTAATGTCCGATTCGTAGACGAGCATAAATCACCTCTTCCCGGCGAGAAGAACGAGAAAAGATGTTCCTGATTAACGGGAGAAGTTTAGCCTCCCGCAACTTGTTCCCCCGGAGGTCATTCCACTCATCGCGCCAAAGCGACAGGACAAGGGAACAACAGAGGTAAAAACTCTTGAGGATAAAATCGCCGATTTGGCAGCGGCGTCGGCAGACTCGTTCCCTGAGATGCCCAAATAACCTGGAATCCATACGAAGGACACCCTGATGCCAGAAGCACAAAGGGGGTGTAGCAGGTCATGAATGCGCTGTATGAGCGGGTAGTAACTGTACAGCGCGCGAAAACTGTGAAGAGTACTCAGGGAGTCTGGAAAAATAAAACAGTGCCGTATGTCGTGCCGCTGCACGTATAAAAGTGGCTGATAAATGCTAAAACGTTCGGCGGTAAAAATAGAACATAGCTCGGGTAAACCAAAGTTAAAACTGCAATGACCAAAAGCATAGGCACACCCTACGCCAACATCAGTCTTAGAACCATCAGTATAAATAAAACGGCATTCCCCGAATTGCGCCTGTAGTTCTAAAACGCTGTCTAAAGACCGAAGAAGGGGTCTCATTCTTCGGAATCGACGTTAACCCAAGGTGACAGAGGGCCTCAGCGCGCAACCAAGGAGGAAAACATGTTTCCCCCCTGGAAAGAGCCGGCGTTGGCGTCAAGTCCAAATGCCGAAGAAGCTGTCGACCGAACCCCTGGAAGGAGCAATGCAGAGGAGCTAACGAAATATTGTCGATCAAGCGAATCTTCGAAAAATAGGTCGAAGGACGGGTGGTCTGGCAAGCTTGAGAGTCGGCATGCGTAGCTGCACAATAGCATCTCACGCCTGAAGGACAGCGGAGGCTCTGCAGCTTCAGCATATAAACTAGGTACAGGACTGGTTGGAAAGGCCCGCGTAGCGCGTCTTATGCCACTATGGCGAATGGCATTCAATCGACGTAATACAGATGGACGTGCCGACGAATAGACAATGCACCCGTAATCAAGTTTGGATCGGACCAAGGAGCGATAAAGACGCAGAAGAACGGTCCGATCAGCTCCCCAGGATGTGCCACTTAAAACACGCAAAAGATTAAGAGAACGGTCACACTTTGCTTTTAAAAAGGAAATGTGGGAAATCCAGCAGCTTTCGATCAAAGATCAACACCAAAAATTTCACCTCGTCTGGAAATGGAAGACCTCCAACCCAAGATGGAGGGAGGGCGGAGGGAAAGCCTTCCGGGGCGAGAAATTGATGCAGACAGATATCTCGACGGAGAAATTAAAGCCGTTGTCGTTACTCCAGGCGTAGAGACTGTCGATGCAGCTCTGGAGACGGCGTTCGAACAGACAGGTCCGCCGTGAACTACAGTAAATGGCAAAATCATCAACGAAAAGGAACGATGAAATGCCAGCCAGAAAAAAATCAACAATGGGGTTGATAGGAATTGCAAAAAGTGTGACACTGAGTACAGAGCCCTGCGGTACTCCGTTCTTTTGAATAAAACGCTCAGATAAAACCGAGCCCACACGTACACGAAAGACGCAATCTGTCATAAACTCTCGAAGAAATATGGGAAGACGACCGCTGAGAATCCATGCGTGAACTTTACGTAAGCTGCCGCCCCTCCAACAAGTGTCATAAGCTTCCTTCAGGTCAAAAAACACGGTCATTGTTTGACACTTTCTCAGAAATCCGTTCATACTATGCGGCGACAGAGACACCAGATGGTCGACGGTAGAGCGATGGCGACGAAATCCGCACTGAGCGTTCGCTAGAAGTTTCTGAGACTCAAGCCACCATGTCAACCGCCCGTTGATCTTGCGCTCCATTACCTTGCAAATGCAACTGGTGAGGGAGATAGGGCGGTAGCTGGAAGGTAGTTGGCGATCCTTTCCGGGTTTCAGGGTCGGGAAAATGGTGCCTTAGCGCCAAACAGAAAGGAAAAGGCCGTCTTGCCAAAAACGGTTATAGACCCGTAAAAGAAAGAACTTATTGTTGGCTGAAAGGTTATGTAGCATCAGGACATTAATGCCGTCAGGCTCAGGAGCGGAGTGCCTGTAGCAATGGGTAGAGTGCTCCAGCTCCCGCATTGTGAAAGTTGCATTATAACACTCGGTATTGGCAGACCGAAAAGTGTAGGTCTCCGAATCCAGCAGGTCTTTGAGATTATGAAAGCCTGCGGAATAATGGACAGAATTGGATAACGCCTCAAAGGCAGCACCCAGAGTGTTAGCATTGGCAGCCGAATCCACTACGGTGGCATTGGAAACCTGAAGGCCCGACACAGTACAATGTGACACTTTACCAGAGAAGCGACGAAGTTTATCCCAAACAACAGAGGAAGGTGTAAATCGATTAAAATACTCGACAAAACGAGTCCAAAATGCCTTCTTGCTATCCGGAATAATGCGACGAGCCCTGGGGCGCGATTGTTTAAAAGTAACCAAATTATCAAGTGTAGGATGTCGCCGAAACACCCTAAGTGCAGTTCTACCGGCACGAACGGCAACCCGACACTCCTCGTTCCACCAAGGAACAGGAATCCGTCGAGGGTGAGAGGATGAACGGGGAAGTGCGCGTTCGGAGGCAGATAGTATTGTAGAGGTAAGGTGCTGCACCATTTGGTGAACGTCAGAAAAGGGCTGGTCCTGAAAGCACACGAGGCTGGAATACAATCTCCAGTCGGCCTTTTCGAATATCGAGGTAGGAACTCTGGAATGCTGGACGTGGTGAGACAAAAGAGAAACGATGCAAGGGGTAATGGTCGCTGGAGTAGGTGTCAGCGACGAAGTTCACTGCAGACGACTAGCAAGCTGGATGGCGCAAACGGCAAGGTCCAAATGAGCGAATGAACCAGAAAAATCAGAAATAAAAGTAGGTTCACCTGTATTGAAACTGGAGAGGTTGAACTGATCAAAAATGTCGGAAAGAAGAGTTCCCCTCGCACAAGCCCTTGGCGAACCCCACAGGGGGTGATGGGCATTAAAATCACCCAACAGAAGAAATGGTGTTGGGAGAGAGGACAGGAGATTGCGATCGTCCGCGCAAGCGAGGGGAGACGATGGAGGCGAATACACAGAACAAACGGAAAAGAAAAAGCCGGGTAAGTGAAGTGTAACGGCAACAGCTTGCAAGTCGGACGTAAGAGTGAGAGTTTGAAAATGAACGTTGTTACGCACTAATTTTTTGACACCTCCATAACAGGAGTGCCCTCCTCCGGTTCAAGATCGTAGTGTATCGGAGTATACCCTCGGAGATCAAAAGGATCGTGAGCGCGAAGCTTAGTCTCCTGCAAACACACGACCATAGGGGAATTGGAACGCAATAAAAGTTGCAATTCCGCTCTATGCGATCGTACACCAAGTAAATTCCAAGTGAGGATAGCCAAGAAGAAAAGGGATAAACTTCTTACTTAGAAGTGCGGCTCAAAATTACCTTCTGTTTAACCTTTGGGTTCGGGGTTTTGGTATGGCGTTTGTCAGACTCCATAGGCTCCTCGAAGGGAGGGCCCACGCCCTAAGTGCCAGAAACCGATTCAGCCGCCGTGAATCGGTTCTGGGTGGCAATGGGTGAAGGTGGCCCCTGAGCGCGGCTTGTCTAAGGAGCATCCTGGGACTGCGACCTTCGAGGAGGAGAAGGTGAACTTTTCTTACGGCGCGCACAAGGAGGGTCTTTCAAAAAATCTTCCCTGTGTAGTTTCTGCTTGGACTTCTTATCAATGCCTTGGGACTTCAGGACCTTAGGACCAGTTTTAAATGGTTTGGTAACTACAGCAGAAATGGACGGCCGGATGGTAGTGGCGGTTAATGCAGTCATGTTCCAGGTCTGAGTTTCGGCATCTACTCGTTGTACTGGCGAGGCAACAACAGAAACAAATGTACCAGATCGCAGGAGCGAATGTTGGCGCGCATGGTAACGCCTCCGGGCCTCAGCGAAGGATAATTTCTCCTTTAACCGGATCTCCTGGATCGCCTTCTGGTCCAAGTACCGCGGACATTCGGCAAATGGCGCAGAATGAGACCCTTTACAATTAACGCAGACCGGCGCAGAGGTACAGGTTACATCGTGTGAGGGCTGACTTCAAGAGGCACAGATGGAAATGGCACTCTTCCAGGAGACTTGCGTATGCCCAGAACGTTGGCATTTGAAACATCGCAGAGGTCTAAGTATATAGGGCCTCACCGCAATACGTTCGTACCCTGCTAAAATACTAGTGGGCAGATCGACGCCATCGAAATTGACAAACAGGGTACGAGTTGGTACTAACACTCCGTCGCGCTTAGCCTGCACTCGATGAACCGCTGTAACCTTTTGGTCGGAAAGATATTCGACCTGTACATCGTCCGATATTCCTTCGAGGCTGTGAGTGGTGACGACGCCTCGACCGAAATTCAAGGTGCGGTGCTTCTCAACACGAATGGGATAACCGTGGAGAAGCGTGGCGCGTAACAAGGACTTACTTTGTTGTTCCGACTTGCTTTGAACTAATAAAGACTCATTCAGAATTCGGGTGCACGAAGGAACAGAACCAGCAATAGCGTCAATCCCCTTTTGTACAATAAAAGTGTTCAGCTTCTCAAAGGATTGGCCTTCCTCTGTTCGGCTAACTAGCAAGTAGACCCAAGATATCGGCGGTGCTACTTCCGTTACATAACCTTTTCGGCGCTTGTTGGTAGTAATGGATAAAGGGTGCTCCATAGCGAAATAAATCCTCCACTATTGCAACCGTCTCCGACCTCGGGCTCTGACTTCCCGGGCGTTACCCCGGCTTGGGTGAGTGGCCTATCTATACCAAACTCACCCCAGGGTCACACCTCCCAGAACATAGACAGCGGGATCCAATCGCCGTCAGAAGTCAGCAGGTCATGCAATGGCCCCCCGAGGGACTGCAGTTGAACAGCGGATACGAACACAAACCCTACATGACGACCCCGATTGGTGGGGATGACGCCATTACCCACTTAACCAGCTGCGCAACCAGTGCGCGGTTATCCGTCAGGCTGTGTCCACGGAGGATTAAAATAAAAGGTTAAAAGAAACTAAAAGTGTGTGGGCGTTTCGCACTCAAGGTAGGCTGGCGAAAAAGGAAAATGGATGTGTGAATGAATGGATGTGGGGCGAAAAGTGCATAATTAGAAGAGAGATTAAAGAAACGTGGCTATGGCATCATGGAATGAAATGCACAGAAGGCACGAGAGCCTAACTTGAGTCCTCCGGTTACGAGAACGAACCCACCTCAACCAGACGGGGATGAAGCGATGAAGATAGCGATGATTGGCTCGGGAACCCCCGGGTACGCCAAAACCCGTACTCACAGAAATTGAGGCCCTGGGGGGAGACATAGTCCTTGTTGCGCGTCACGCTTCTCCACGGCTATCCTATCCGTGTTGAGAAGCACCGCACCTTGAATTCTTGTCGAGGCGTTGTCACCACGCATAGACTCGATGGTATATCGGGCGAGGACCTGGTAGAATATCTTGCAGGCCAGGAGGTGACATCGCTTCATCAAGTGCAGGCCAAAAGCAACGGAGTATTGGCACTCACTCGTACCCTGTTTATAACATTTGATGGCGTCGATCTGCCCACGATCATTTCAGCAGGGTACGAACGAATTGCGGTGAGGCCCTATATTCCTAGACCTCTAAGTTGTTTCAAATGCCACCGTTTTGAGCATACGCCAGTCTCTTGCAAGAGTGCCGAGATGCGACACGAAGGTTTTAAAGAAAATGCCTCACACCAGACTATCCTTTACATGGAACATTTTTTCGAAAATTTTAATTTTCTCAAAAAAATGACTAACGATATTGAATAAAATATTATATGTTTAAGATATTGTAATGAGAAATGAAATGTATATCCCGAATTTTCTGGGCCGCCGGCTGCAGGATCGCTCATCAAATACCGTAATGATTCAGGCACCCGAACACCCGAATGGTAAGCATTCTTCAGAGTTTTTAAATAAGTAATGTAACAATTCATATTAACTTCTTGTTCATATTCTTTATTATTATTATTATTATTATTTCCAGGAAGTGGACTTTATTTTGGTATCGGCCATCCATCGAACGCTGCACCGGCACCACCTGGCTTCCAAGCCTTCATGGGGCCGAATCATCATGGAGGTGGCTCTGCCTCCGTACATGCAGCAACACTCGTAAGGTAAGAATTTACAGACTGGTGTTTGAGCAATTGTAACTAACAATTACATAATAGTAGGCATACAATGCCGATTCTAGCACACAAAGACCTACCTACGACAGCATAGAGTTCCGGATTGTATAAGGAGAAAAGGATATATTTTAGCGGAGTTTCTCACCCATATGCAGTCACATAACTCTTTCGGTCTCACAGAATGCTATGTATTTTTAACGCAGGTGTTTAAAACATGTATTTTTTCACGTATAGAGTGTAGATTCTTTAGAACTCTGTACTTAAAAATGCTATACTAGTATTATTATTATTTATTTTTCCAGGAAATGGACTTTATTTCGGAGGCGGCATCGCTCAACAGGCGACCGCTGCACCGGTACCTCCAGGCTTCGCAAGCGTTGTACCAGCAGGCTTCGCAACCGCTGCACCGCCACCCCCAGGCTTCCAGAACTTCCTGGTACCAAATCAGCAGGGGTGGGACCCTACCCCATACATGCAGCAAGCACCGATCGATAAGAATTTTTCAATATTTTACGAAGTTCTTTTACACATTCTATATTATTATTAATAATATTATTATTATTATTTTTTCAGGAAATGGAGTTTATTTTGGGATCGGGCATCCATCGACCGCTGCACCGGTACCACATGGCTTCCAAGCCTTCATGGGGCCAAATCAGTATGGTCGGGTCCTTGCCCATACATGCAGCAACCACCGACCGGTAAGAATATTTTTCAACATTTCATGAAGTTCTTTTTACACATTCTATATTATTATTAATATTGTTATTATTTTCAGGAAGTGGACTTTATTTCGGAGGCGGGTTTTTCTGGGAATGTCTCCAAAGTATTCTTCATTCTGAACGACTTTTGCAAAACTGATAAACCATAAGAGATAGACAAAATTTTACTACACAAAAAATGGAGATCGCGATAAAATACATAATTTATATCATATACATTCTTGTTGTTGAGTAAATTGTTTTCGAGATATTGCTTGTTATTCCCTTAAAATTTCCAATACTTATACTTTTTCTCAAATTCATTATTCTTGTTTTTATGTCCTGGACATGCAAAGAGAATGGAATGCGCCACATTGCAACCAGCGTTAAAATATTTGACTATCGCTTAAAACCTACCATATTCACCTTGTATCGACATGAAAATTACCAATAACATTGACATCTCGATATCTCGATTAACATGAAGCATATGGGGAATAAGTGTTTGTAAAAATAGTTTGTACAAGAGTAGAGAAAGTCATGTGAGTGTATCACATCAGATTTTTTGATATTGGTTTAAATTTTCAAATACTTTTAACTTTTCTCAAGCGGTAACTCGCTATTCGTTTTTCCCGTGGTAATGCATAGAGAATAGAATTCTAAAGCCATCACATAGCATCAGGCTTTTTTTTAAAACATCTGTGACGTGTCTATTCACAATCGAAAGGTCGCTGGTTCGAGGAAAATTATATCTACAGAAACAATACATTATTTTCACTCTGTGATTAATTTGGTAATGTAACAATAATTAACAGTGAATTTTAGTGGTACATGTAAAAAAATAAAATATATTTTTTATTTCCTGGCGTCATACGCAGAAGCATTCCCCTTAAGGAACGCTGGCGTGATCGATGGATTTCCCCATAACAGGTTTAGACTTGCTTACGAAATGTCCCTGTGCGAGGCTAGCATTTTCCCTCTCCTACTTCTCGAATTTTTGGAGTAGCCAATCAAAATCATTGTATTATATACCGTCACACCTCTCACCCCTTCAGATTTTATCAGGTGAAACGATATAAAAGCAGTAGCTTCTCCGACGATTTCACTGTATTGTGACAACACAGCGAGCTAAGATCTCTGCAAACTTTTCTCATTCAAAGCGAAATTTCAACGAACATCATGTCTGGTAAGTTGTAACAAAACACTTCATTTACTTTAAAAGTTAAATTATTACTCTGTACATTTAACTTATATTCGCGTTCTTGTTTTTAATGCATGGCATTTATATGCGAATAGCTGAGCATTCTAAAAGTTAATAGCTAGACAAGTGAATTTTCTGAAATGTGAACAGTTTAGTTAAGTATTCATTTTAGGCAAGCTTATTCTACATTTAATAGCTAACTGCGCGAATTCTCAAAATGGGAAACAATTTAGTTAAGTATTCACCTTGTTGAGTAATTATTATTCCAGATATTTAAATACAGGATTTCACAGAGTGAATTATATTCCTTTTGGAGAAAATACAATTATTTGAATACCTTATTAACGTTTTTGCTTTAGAATATTACAAAAACTCTGTTGCGCGAATCATTCGCTCTAACAAAGTAAATATCTACATTATATTAAAACATTTAAATCGAAAAATACAGTACTTAATGAACTTCATTAGTGAATCAGAACCTCAATTATATTTACACATATTATCATTTCAGAAAAAAGTTAATAATTTTGTAACTTTCAAATAAATGAAATTTTGTTATGCAACACATTCTCTAATAAAGAATATGTTTTTTTTCTCTTCCTAATGCAGAAAGTTTGACATCTCAACTTAACACATTGGCTGAGGGTAGCATTTACCCAGCCGTTCAAAGACTACAAGATCTTCAGCCAGAGGAGCCTTATAATATAAAATCCTTAAGAAAAATTGATACTCGATACGGTGCTAGAGTCGTTGCACTTTTAGAGAATAAGCAAGTGTTTCTACCGACAAGATATTCAATCCTAACAAGCCAGCAGTTGGAGGAAATGCCAGGGAAGTTTCAAATGGTATATCATGGAGTAGTACCAGCCGGCAAGTTTAAGACATGTAAATTTTCTTTTCTTCCTATTAAGGTTTGTAGAAATAATTCAGCTATCCTTTCAAAGCTTCATTTAGAGTTACATTCGTAGAGTTTATAAATTCACACTTCACTGGGATAACATTTGTCTAAAGTATACATCAATATGTAAAAAAATAACGCCCAGGATGTAGTCTGAGCGAGGATCTGCAGAAAGAAGTTTAATAGTCTATTCACTGATTCTTTACCTCAAAGCAGATACCTACAGCAAGTTTCAAATAATTTCCAGTAGGATAGCAGCTGTCAAAAGCATGCATCACTGTATTAAAAAAAATATGTGTAAATAATGACTAGATTGTACTCTGTGTGAGATTTCGTGCAGAAAGAAGTTTAATACCCCTTGCAATGATTCTCCACATCGAAGTATATACCTACAAGAAGCTGCAAATAATGTGAATGTGTGTTACAGGAATGCCCAGATGAATGTAAATGAAGAGGAAGAACGAGATAGCTTAAAACATCATAAACAGAAATGTGATAGGAACATTCTCAACACCTCCCAGTGACCTCAATCAATGAAGAATTGCAGCAGCGCGGAACATGCATGGAAAAAACATCCGCGTGTGTAGAATATAACAATAATATATATATATATATATATATATATATATATATATATATATATATGTATAAATTATGTACTCATTATTACTGCTATACCCGCCTATACCATTGATTTCATAAATAATTTCATAATTGTTTAAGGAGAATGCCTATCTTAAAAACATTGATGCTACATGAAATCTAAACAAAAAAAGATTATTGAACTATTACTGAAAGAGCCTTGAATAAATGGGAATCTAGAAGCCAGAACCATCTTAATATTGGGCTGTATGATATGAGGTGTATAAAAAGATTAATAAAAAAATGAGGTCTATGTAATATATACAACATTTATTTTTATAAACATTTTCCTATTACATTCCTATACAAAAAACATACATATTTCCTAAAGACAAAGGTGATAGTCTAGACATTCTAAAACACTCAGTTATATAATCATATACATCACACAGAAAGAGACATGCATTATCCATAAAAAACTAAACATCTCAAGAATGACTGGAGGATGTATTTTATAAGTACAAGGTTTTGATATTTCAAAGTTCCTGTTAACCATGACTGTAATTGATTAACACAATTTCTCGATCCTGTCATGCTATAACTTTAGAAGCTTTCAGCTTACTTATAATCTCCTCAATCTCTTGTGTGTGACTATTATTACCAGCGTTCCTCGATGCAATTAGTAACCTCAATATATTTACTAGTCTATTTGGATTTTCAAGCGTAGATATCACTGAATCATCATCATATGAAGATTTCATATTCTCGCGACTCCCGCTGTATCCAGATTTTTCACCATCAGTAGTCTCCAGTGAAGGACAGAGGCTTGATCCGGTATAACGTCCCCCTCTATACATCTTCGGATCTTCGAGTGTAGGAGAGAGAGTCGATCCAGTATAACATGTTGCTCTATGAAGCTTAAATCTTGACAAAGAACGATTCTTAAAAATCCGCGTGCATATACAGCATCTAATGACGTGTTTTCCTCCATGTGTAATGTATGAAAAATTGAGTTTCTCATTCGCTAGTTGCACAGATTTTCTCCGGCAGTAGCTCATGCTAAAACTAAAAGAAATTAAATGAATACGGGAATGCTAACGCTCGAAGGAATTAAAAGCGATTGAATGAATTCATAACACGCAGTTATGTATATATCCAGGGTGAGGACGCCGGAGGGAATCGCGATCTACGCATAGCAGCGGAAAGGATGCTCTCTGGAAACATTCGTGGAAAAGGATGCTCTCAACAGAACATGGCGAGTGCGAGCATGGAACAAAGGATGCTCTCTGGAAACATTCGTGGAAAAGGATGCTCTCAACAGAACATGGCGAGTGCGAGCATGGAAAAAAGGATGCTCTCTGGAAACATTCGTGGAAAAGGATGCTCTCTGGAAACACTCGTCATTCGCACAACGGACTGTCCACAACGAGGCGTAAACAGAACATGGCGAATGCGAGCATGGAAAAAGGATGCTCTCTGGAAACATTCGTGGAAAAGGATGCGTAACAACCTGATTGCGCTATGTAACAAGCTCATCACGCTATGTAACAAAGTGATCCCGCTATGTAACAAACTGATCACGCTATGTAACAAACTGTTCGCGCTATGTAACAAAGTGATCACGCTATGTAACATCCTGTTCGCACTATGTAACAAAGTGATCGCGCTATGTAACAAACTGATCACACTATGTAACAAACTGTTCGCGCTATGCAACAAAGTGATCACGCTATGTAACAAACTGATCAGGCTGTGTAACAAGCTCATCACGCTATGTAACAAAGTGATCACGCTATGTAACAAAGGAATCACGCTATGTAACAAAGGAATCACGCTATGTAACAAACTGATCACGGTATGTAACAAACTGTTCGCGCTATGTAACAAGCTCATCACGCTATGTAACAAAGTGATCACGCTATGTAACAAACTGATCACGCTATGTAACAAAGGAATCACGCTATGTAACAAGCTGATCACGATATGTAACAAAGGAATCACGCTATGTAACAAAGGAATCACGCTACGTAACAAAGGAATCACGCTATGTAACAAACTGATCACGCTACGTAACAAAGGAATCACGCTATGTAACAAACTGTACGCGCTATGTAACAAAATGATCGCGCTATGTAACAAAGGAATCACGCTATGTAACAAACGAATCACGCTATGTAACAAACTGATCACGCTATGTAACAAAGGAATCACGCCATGTAACAAGCTCATCACGCTATGTAACAGAGTGATCACGCTATGTAACAAACTGATCACGCTATGTAACAAAGGAATCACGCTATGTAACAAGCTCATCACGCTATGTAACAAAGTGATCACGCTATGTAACAAAGGAATCACGCTATGTAACAAAGGAATCACGCTATGTAACAAAGGAATCACGCTATGTAACAAACTGATCACGCTATGTAACAAAGGAATCACGCCATGTAACAAGCTTATCACGCTATGTAACAAAGTGATCACGCTATGTAACAAAGGAATCACGCTATGTAACAAACTGTTCGCGCTATGTAACAAAGTGATCGCGCTATGTAACAAAAGTATCACGCTATGTAACAAACTGATCACGCTATGTAACAATGGAATCACGCTATGTAACAAGCTCATCACGCTATGTAACAAAGTGATCACTCTATGTAACAAACTGATCAGGCTATGTAACAAGCTCATCACGCTATGTAACAAAGTGATCAATATCAAAACCTTGTACTTATAAAATACATCCTCCAGTCATTCTTGAGATGTTTAGTTTTTTATGGATAATGCATGTCTCTTTCTGTGTGATGTATATGATTATATAACTGAGTGTTTTAGAATATCTAGACTATCACCTTTGTCTTTAGGAAATATGTATGTTTTTTGTATAGGAATGTAATAGGAAAATGTTTATAAAAAATAAATGTTGTTTATATTACATAGACCTCATTTTTTTATTAATCTTTTTATACACCTCATATCATACAGCCCAATATTAAGATGGTTCTGGCTTCTAGATTCCCATTTATTCAAGGCTCTTTCAGTAATAGTTCAATAATCTTTTTTTGTTTAGATTTCATGTAGCATCAATGTTTTTAAGATAGGCATTCTCCTTAAACAATTATGAAATTATTTATGAAATCAATGGTATAGGCGGGTATAGCAGTAATAATGAGTACATAATTTATACATATATATATTATTGTTATATTCTACACACGCGGATGTTTTTTCCATGCATGTTCCGCGCTGCTGCAATTCTTCATTGATTGAGGTCACTGGGAGGTGTTGAGAATGTTCCTATCACATTTCTGTTTATGATGTTTTAAGCTATCTCGTTCTTCCTCTTCATTTACATTCATCTGGGCATTCCTGTAACACACATTCACATTATTTGCAGCTTCTTGTAGGTATATACTTCGATGTGGAGAATCATTGCAAGGGGTATTAAGCTTCTTTCTGCACGAAATCACACAGAGTACAATCTAGTCATTATTTACACATATTTTTTTTAATACAGTGATGCATGCTTTTGACAACTGCTATCCTACTGGAAATTATTTGAAACTTGCTGTAGGTATCTGCTTTGAGGTAAAGAATCAGTGAATAGACTATTAAACTTCTTTCTGCAGATCCTCGCTCAGACTACATCCTGGGCGTTATTTTTTTACATATTGATGTATACTTTAGACAAATGTTATCCCAGTGTGAATTTATAAACTCTACGAATGTAACTCTAAATGAAGCTTTGAAAGGATAGCTGAATTATTTCTACAAACCTTAATAGGAAGAAAAGAAAATTTACATGTCTTAAACTTGCCGGCTGGTACTACTCCATGATATACCATTTGAAACTTCCCTGGCATTTCCTCCAACTGCTGGCTTGTTAGGATTGAATATCTTGTCGGTAGAAACACTTGCTTATTCTCTAAAAGTGCAACGACTCTAGCACCGTATCGAGTATCAATTTTTCTTAAGGATTTTATATTATAAGGCTCCTCTGGCTGAAGATCTTGTAGTCTTTGAACGGCTGGGTAAATGCTACCCTCAGCCAATGTGTTAAGTTGAGATGTCAAACTTTCTGCATTAGGAAGAGAAAAAAAAACATATTCTTTATTAGAGAATGTGTTGCATAACAAAATTTCATTTATTTGAAAGTTACAAAATTATTAACTTTTTTCTGAAATGATAATATGTGTAAATATAATTGAGGTTCTGATTCACTAATGAAGTTCATTAAGTACTGTATTTTTCGATTTAAATGTTTTAATATAATGTAGATATTTACTTTGTTAGAGCGAATGATTCGCGCAACAGAGTTTTTGTAATATTCTAAAGCAAAAACGTTAATAAGGTATTCAAATAATTGTATTTTCTCCAAAAGGAATATAATTCACTCTGTGAAATCCTGTATTTAAATATCTGGAATAATAATTACTCAACAAGGTGAATACTTAACTAAATTGTTTCCCATTTTGAGAATTCGCGCAGTTAGCTATTAAATGTAGAATAAGCTTGCCTAAAATGAATACTTAACTAAACTGTTCACATTTCAGAAAATTCACTTGTCTAGCTATTAACTTTTAGAATGCTCAGCTATTCGCATATAAATGCCATGCATTAAAAACAAGAACGCGAATATAAGTTAAATGTACAGAGTAATAATTTAACTTTTAAAGTAAATGAAGTGTTTTGTTACAACTTACCAGACATGATGTTCGTTGAAATTTCACTTTGAATGAGAAAAGTTTGCAGAGATCTTAGCTCGCTGTGTTGTCACAATACAGTGAAATCGTCGGAGAAGCTACTGCTTTTATATCGTTTCACCTGATAAAATCTGAAGGGGTGAGAGGTGTGACGGTATATAATACAATGATTTTGATTGGCTACTCCAAAAATTCGAGAAGTAGGAGAGGGAAAATGCTAGCCTCGCACAGGGACATTTCGTAAGCAAGTCTAAACCTGTTATGGGGAAATCCATCGATCACGCCAGCGTTCCTTAAGGGGAATGCTTCTGCGTATGACGCCAGGAAATAAAAAATATATTTTATTTTTTTACGTGTACCACTAAAATTCACTGTTAATTATTGTTACATTACCAAATTAATCACAGAGTGAAAATAATGTATTGTTTCTGTAGATATAATTTTCCTCGAACCAGCGACCTTTCGATTGTGAATAGACACGTCACAGATGTTTTAAAAAAAAAGCCTGATGCTATGTGATGGCTTTAGAATTCTATTCTCTATGCATTACCACGGGAAAAACGAATAGCGAGTTACCGCTTGAGAAAAGTTAAAAGTATTTGAAAATTTAAACCAATATCAAAAAATCTGATGTGATACACTCACATGACTTTCTCTACTCTTGTACAAACTATTTTTACAAACACTTATTCCCCATATGCTTCATGTTAATCGAGATATCGAGATGTCAATGTTATTGGTAATTTTCATGTCGATACAAGGTGAATATGGTAGGTTTTAAGCGATAGTCAAATATTTTAACGCTGGTTGCTATGTGGCGCATTCCATTCTCTTTGCATGTCCAGGACATAAAAACAAGAATAATGAATTTGAGAAAAAGTATAAGTATTGGAAATTTTAAGGGATTAACAAGCAATATCTCGAAAACAATTTACTCAACAACAAGAATGTATATGATATAAATTATGTATTTTATCGCGATCTCCATTTTTTGTGTAGTAAAATTTTGTCTATCTCTTATGGTTTATCAGTTTTGCAAAAGTCGTTCAGAATGAAGAATACTTTGGAGACATTCCCAGAAAAACCCGCCTCCGAAATAAAGTCCACTTCCTGAAAATAATAACAATATTAATAATAATATAGAATGTGTAAAAAGAACTTCATGAAATGTTGAAAAATATTCTTACCGGTCGGTGGTTGCTGCATGTATGGGCAAGGACCCGACCATACTGATTTGGCCCCATGAAGGCTTGGAAGCCATGTGGTACCGGTGCAGCGATCGATGGATGCCCGATCCCAAAATAAACTCCATTTCCTGAAAAAATAATATTATTAATAATAATATAGAATGTGTAAAAGAACTTCGTAAAATATTGAAAAATTCTTATCGATCGGTGCTTGCTGCATGTATGGGGTAGGGTCCCACCCCTGCTGATTTGGTACCAGGAAGTTCTGGAAGCCTGGGGGTGGCGGTGCAGCGGTCGCGAAGCCTGCTGGTACAACGCTTGCGAAGCCTGGAGGTACCGGTGCAGCGGTCGCCTGTTGAGCGATGCAGCCTCCGAAATAAAGTCCATTTCCTGGAAAAATAAATAATAATAATACTAGTATAGCATTTTTAAGTACAGAGTTCTAAAGAATCTACACTCTATACGTGAAAAAATACATGTTTTAAACACCTGCGTTAAAAATACATAGCATTCTGTGAGACCGAAAGAGTTATGTGACTGCATATGGGTGAGAAACTCCGCTAAAATATATCCTTTTCTCCTTATACAATCCGGAACTCTATGCTGTCGTAGGTAGGTCTTCGTGTGCTAGAATCGGCATTGTATGCCTACTATTATGTAATTGTTAGTTACAATTGCTCAAACACCAGTCTGTAAATTCTTACCTTACGAGTGTTGCTGCATGTACGGAGGCAGAGCCACCTCCATGATGATTCGGCCCCATGAAGGCTTGGAAGCCAGGTGGTGCCGGTGCAGCGTTCGATGGATGGCCGATACCAAAATAAAGTCCACTTCCTGGAAACAATAATAATAATAATAATAATAAAGAATAGGAACAAGAAGTTAATATGAATTGTTACATTACTTATTTAAAAAATCTGAAGAATGCTTACCATTCGGGTGTTCGGGTGCCTGAATCATTACGGTATTTGATGAGCGATCCTGCAGCCGGCGGCCCAGAAAATTCGGGATATACATTTCATTTCTCATTACAATATCTTAAACATATAATATTTTATTCAATATCGTTAGTCATTTTTTTGAGAAAATTAAAATTTTCGAAAAAATGTTCCATGTAAAGGATAGTCTGGTGTGAGGCATTTTCTTTAAAACCTTCGTGTCGCATCTCTGGAAGATACTGAACCTAAATACCAAGTTTGGTGTTTTATCCGACTCATCGTTTCTGAGTTATGCTTCACAGACACACTCGCAGACAACCATGCTTTTTTCGGATTCAGAGGGTCTCAAAACATGTATTTCCGGTGAAATCTCGGTATCGATTTTTTTGGGTGGAATACATCACTTCCTCTACTTACTATACGTAGTATAGAAAGTAAAAACTCTTTCGCAAATACTTAATGTCGCACAAATATTACTTGAAATGAATTTTTGTGTGCGTGTATTAAGTTTATATTTAACATGCTGGAATATTCAAAAAATATCTCTCGAATGGACGGGGTATTTAAAATCGTACTCGTCCTATGTTTACTAAGAGAATTGGCCAATCTTTTTAAAAATGGAATAAATTAAGAGTAACGAGGATTGTTTAGGCTAGGCTCCATATTTCATTATTTATTTAGAATTAAACAAATGCTATTAGTCGTAATAGTTATACACGCGTAATAATCATGCACATACGTCACCAACCAAATGCGCAAGTCAATTCATATACAATTAATTAATAAAAAATATTTAATTGTTTTCATCGATCAGCGAGAGCCTTATTTATTTTTTATAACGTATGTAATATTCACCGTTCTGAATACTTTTTATTCTTCATATTACTCTCGCCAAATCATATTTCTTTGTTTAACATACCGAGAAAAAAATCAGTTTAATTTTTGATATCATGCATGCAATTCTTGTATGTGAGTATTTAAATAATGACAAAGATACAATGGAATGTTTAAGTACAGAATCTATACAGTATACGTTTAATTGAAACTTAATCATTAATATTCTTCATGCAGAATTATATTAATTATCGGGAAAACATTTTTTGTGGTAAGCTTAAAACATGACTAGACTTGGTTTTCCACGGTTTGTGATGGAATTTCTGCACCGGGGAAGCCAATAAGAAATTCTTTTGTATCGCTAATAGTTATTTACCCCCGAGGGCCTGTGGTTTTTCAGAGCACTTAGGATGTTTAATGAACTGGAAACGTCTGTCACTGTTCACTAATGGCTCTATACAGGACTTTGTTTTGCCTTCTTCTGAAGATATTTAATGACATGGAAGCGTCTGCCATTGTCCGCTAATGTGTCTACATAGGCATTTCCCCCGAGAAGGCCATATGCATTCTTCAGGGGTGTACACCATATTTCTTTCAAGTAGGGTACGCAAGTGAATAATTCGTTGAATTTCTCAAAGTTCGCTACGTCTTTAGAAAGAACATTTAAAACGAATATAAAATTTATATTTGGAGTCTTCGTGCGTGTTACGTTTATATCTAATAAGAAAGGTATGCCTGTTTTGAATGGTAATTATTACTTCTCTCGAGCGAGAAGAGGCATAGCTGTCTTATATTTTTAACATCAGTTGGAACGTACCTCGATGTGATGGATACCCCTAGCCATTAAGAGCAGGTACCGGGGGAAAACCCAAGCATCCTGGTTTAACCGCTTCTTAAGATATTAGACGATGCACAGCGGTCGCATGCGTCTTGTTTTTCGTAAAGGGTTCTCGTGTGAACGTCTCATACTAGCTATTTTGCAATATCGTTTTCAGTTGCTTTTTAATTCATCTAAGCAATGCAATATTTTTTATAAACCCTCCATTCAAAAGAAGAATTAAACAAACGTTATTAGCCGTAATAGTTATATACGCGTAATAATCGCGCATATACGAGAACAACCAGGTGCGCGAGTCAATTCATATACAATTAATTAATAAAAAAACTTAATTGTTTTTAATCGATAGACTGCGTCGTTTCATTAGAAGTGAGATGTCCATTATAGATGAATAATGGGTGAGATATCTCTAGGCGCGCAAGTCAATTACATTAATTATTAAAAATATTTAATTGTATTCATCGATCAGCGAGAGTCTTATTTATTTTTTAATATCGTATGTAATATTCACCTATAATGTTAACCGTATTTAATTTATTTCATAATCAATTCCTCCGGAGCCAACATGAACGCACTTCGCATGTTAAACGAGTATTATTTAACTAAAATGTTAATTCGCCTTTATTTTTTTTTCGGAATCATATTTCACTGAATTATATAGAGTTAAGATGGCCGTCTTGCGCACACCTTGAGTTTAAATATGCTGAATTCACAACTTTCGGATATGACCACCAGGGGCGCCGTGAGGAAACACTCGCTGGTTCAGAGAGAAAAACCAGTTTCACTCATATTACCACCTGGCGCGCTGGTGTAGCTGGCGAACTGAAACGCGAGTGGAGGGGGTGCGGTAGTCGACTTGTCACTGCAAGTACCGTGAGTCAGCCATTCGAGTGAAACGTCTCGTGGTGGAAAGGCTGCGCTCGGTGTTCCAGCGCAATTATCACGCGATAACGACTGTTACGTCAACTCTGTCCTTTCAGCTATGGAATCATCTAAGTGTTGTAATATTCTTATAAATCCAAAATATATTTTCCCTCAAAAGTAGAATTAAATAAATGTTATTACTCGTAATAATTATACATATGCTACCACGCATATACGATAACGAACAGTTGCGCGCGAGTCAATTACATTAATCAATCAAAAATACTTAATTGTATTCATCGACCGACTAGCCGCGTTTCATTGCATTAGTAGTAATATGATGGCGGTTTAGAAGCAGGTGCGCGCGATTCAATTAATCAATCAAAAAAATACTTAATTGCTCGAAGAACAGCGTTTAATTGCATTAGTAGTAATATGATGGGCATTCTTATTTTTTCAATAACACATTACCTAATTGATTGACACAATTATGTACTCAAACGATTTGCCGATGTGCGGCAGGCATCGAGAATCGCATTCCCCCATCGCCAGGGTGGATTTCCAGACCAGCGTCACGCACCGAGAACCCCCACATATACCCCCTCACCCGAGCGGTACATCCCCTACCCCAAGCCAATCACACGGCAGTGATTTAGACAAGTCACAATGAGGGGGCGGGAATGTAGTCACCGTATAGGAACAATACACACTCTCCCACCTATCCACAGGGAACCAACCAGAACACAAAGGGGAGGGAGAGTACTCACAGCGTATGGGGGAGGGAGGGGGCGGGCCACCGGCACGTGACCAGACCACAGGGGGGAGGGGGGAGGATCTGCCGGCACAGAACCAGTCGGCATTAGGTGAGGCCACAAAGGGAAGGGGGCGGGGCTAGCGGCACGCGACCGGGGCGGCACGTGAGGCCTCAAAGGAGGGGGCGGGGCTTGTCGGCATAGATCAAAGAACCTTATCAGATGGCGGCATATCCTTTATGGCTCCGTAGCGGTATATTATGGCTACTTACCTATAATAATCAGGGAGAGTACTGTATTTCACTAAAAAAATTCAATAACGAGATTCGCTGGAAATACACTTTTTGGGACCCCCTGAATCCAAAGAAAGCATTTTTACTTTCTGAACCACGCACTTACAGTAAGCAGACAAAGCATTGTACTCCACCCAAAAATTCAATACTGTGATTCACTGGAAGTACACGTTTTGAGATCCCTGAATCCAAAGAAAGCATTTGTACTTTCTCTACTGCGTAGTTACAGTAAGTAGGGAAAGTATTGTATTCCACCCAAAAGTTCAATAACGAGATTCATTGGAAATACACGTTTACAGACCCCCTGAATCCAAAGACAGCATGTTTACTTTCTCTACTACGAAGTTATAGTAAGTAGAGGAAGCATTGTATTACACCCAAAACTTCAATAACGATATTTACCGGAAATACGCGTTTTGAGACCCCTGAATACAAAGAAAGCATTTTTACTTTCCCAATTACGCACCGAGAATAAGTAGACGAAGTATTATATTCAACCCAAAAATTCAATGTAATTTCACCAGAAATTACGTTTGAGACTCCCTGAATACAAAGAATGTATTTCTGGAAAAAGGTCCAAGTGTATGTGTGTGTGTGTGTGTGTGTGTGTGTGGAACCGTGAACAGCATAGCTCAAAAACAAAAATTCGGTAAGAAACCAAACTTAGTGTTTAAGTCAACTTCTTCCAAGGATACGACACGAAGATTCTGAAGAAAATCCCCCGCTCCAAACTACTCTAAAGTTGAAATTTTTCCGAAACTGTTTATTTTTTAGAAAATGGACGATTTTCATGAAGGTACATATGTTTAAGCTATTTTCATAATAAATAAAATGCACATCTTTAATTTTCTAGGAATTCGTCTTTATTTTTAATGACTTTTGATAATTAGTAAACCGTAAGAGACAGAAAACATCTTACTGCACAACAAACGTAGATCTTGTTAAAGCACGAAATTTATGTCAAATAACATTTTTATGGTGTTAACCTTTTCTGAAATATTCTTCGTTATTAGTTTGAATTTTCCAATGATTTAACTATAATTCTCTCAACTACAAATCGCTATTGTTTTTCTTTATTTATTTTTCGTGTTCATACAAAGAGAACAGAATTTCAAAGCTATCACGTCCATGGCCTGCATTCGGGAGGTCGTGGGTTCGATTACCATGGCCGACCTTCCTGACCTATGGATTTTTCGGCACTTTGTCCCTGGTCGCCAGGTTAATGCTGGGAAGGATTCTCCCATCCCAAGTTTCCTGTCCCTCCATTATCTTTCATTTGTTGGTCTCTTTCTGGTTTGGAAGTGTGGCCGATGATGTTTCGGTGCAGTGTGGCAGGGGAAAAGAATAGTTTTGTGACTCTCTCTCCGTCCCTCGGCTTTCGCCTGGCTGCCGGGGGTATCCGAACCACCTTGAGGGACGTTGCATCCGCTCCGTGCGGGGTGGGGTCCCCGCTCTGCCTGTCCGTCTGCCGGGGAGCCTCTATCTGGTAACTTAGTGACCCTACCATTCCTGTGCCATCACTCCTGGTTCCGGCCACCCGGTGTCTCCTCCTGCCTCATCCTTCCTTCCGGGGACGTCTCCTCGTGGGGTTTAGGTACAATAGCCTATATGTGTAACAGTGCCGAATCCCCTCCGTAGCCAACCCAATCCAAAGCTATCACATAGAGATCAGTTTTGTGGGGCTGAGCTATCGCTTTAGCTTGATATGTTCTACTAATACCTACAACGAAATGTGTAAATAAGTAATGAAGGTTTATCTGTATTAACATGAAATAGATGCAAGAATAAGCTTTGCAAGAATAGTATGTAGAAGAGTGAGTAGAGAAAGTCATGTGAATGCAACACATATTTTATAGAAACAGGTCCGTATGCCTGCGTGTCAGTGAACAACATAACTCCAAAACGAAAAGTCGGCCAAATACCTAACTTGATATTTAAGTTCAGCATGTTTCAAAGACTTGATACGAATATTTTAAGAAAATCTCCCCCACCCCGAACAACCCTTTACATGGGAAAATTTTCGAAATTGGCTATTCTCTCAAAAATGGCTCTAACGATTTTGATTAAAATACTCTCTGTTAAGATATTTTCATGACAAAACGAAATATATATTTTTAATTTTCTTAGAAGAGCCTCACAAATCTTCTTCGTTCTGAATGACTTGTATAATTGGTAAACTGTAAAGATGGACAAAGTTTTACAACACAAGAAATGCAAACCCCCTTAAAGCACACTGTTTATCATACATATATTTTATGAAACTATTTCCCAGATATTTTTTGTTATTGGTTTTAATGCTTTCTGTAACTGGGATTTCGCTATTGGTTTTGTTTTTGTCGCAGTCATACAAACAGCATGGCATTTCAAAACTTCATGCTGTAACATGCTTTTTGAAAATATGATTATCGCTTTATCTACGTATCCTACAACGAAATACGGAAATGTTAACTTTTTCTTTTGGTATTTAGTCAACGTCAACCGGGTATGCCATTACGGACAGTGAATGAACGAAATGGTTAAAATGATGTTCAAATGGGCCCGATGTCCCTAGAGCTTAGGGTTATCTGATACTCATCTTCTCAGAATAAAGAAAACCCCGATAAAAGCTTTATCCAGAAAACTCACTCTAACCGAGATTCGAATTCGGGATCTCTTGAATGTGAGGCAGACCCCTACACCTCAGAGATGGGTTAAATGTGAATTGAAATTTTATCTGGATTATCAATAATTAGATAGAAAAATAAGATATAGTAAAAATAATTTGTAGAATGGTGAGAAGAGAAAGTTACGTGAATGCAGCACATTAGATTTTTCTCGTGCTATTGCAAAGAGCGTGGAATTTCAAAGGTACCACAAAAAGTTTTGACTGTCGTTTTAGCTGCTGTATTCTTCTTATACTTACAACGAAGTTTGTAAGAGTGTAATGACAGTATATCTCATTTAACAGGAAGTAACTAATTGTTCTTTCACACAAGCCGTGTGTAGGACAAGGTTGGAAAGGTAGAACAAGACTGAAAACTTCAATGTCATGGCGGAATTTAAACTACGGGCCTTCCTGGATCCGTCCAGGTGGCGCCGCGGTAACGTGTGCGACTTCCATTCGGGAAGTCCCTGGTTCGCTTCCCCGCGACCGCCCACTCTGACCAATGGACTTTTTGGGGGGCTTTCCCGGGTCGTCAGGCGAATGCCGGAGTGGCTTCTCTCAGCACCCGAATTTCCTGTCCTTTCATATCGTTTTATTCCTCATTTCATTCATCCTTAACCCCGTTAGGTCTATTTCAGAGACGGAAGTGTCGGTGATGGTGTTCCGGTGCGGGTGTCAGGGAAAATTGATGCTCTCTGTGGAACCTTATCCATCTCTCGGTCTTCGGTTGGTTGCCGGGGTATACGGTCCGCCTCTTTGGTACGTTGGACCCTCTGTGTGGGGTAGGGTCCCGGTTTGCCTGCCCGACTGTTGGGGCGTCTTAATCTGGAAACTGTAGTAACTCTGTGATTGCTGTGCTGTCACCCCTGGTTCGGCCGCCCGATGTCTCTCTCCTCGTCCCTCCCTCCCGGGGGCGCCCTCGAGGGGCACAGTCGCAATATCCTCATTCACTGGATCTGTGACGAGTCCCCTCCGTTGTACATTCCGTTCCATTCTAGGCCAGGGAAGAGAAGCATTTTAAGAATTCAGAACGTGAATCATAATACGAAGTATCTAAGTCTAACACTGTATGTTATTTTTTAAGCTTTTTCCCCGCTTTTTCTTTCTTCAGGTTTTTAATTTGAAAGCAATTGAATTTTCAGAATAGAGTGCTTTCAAATGAGGAACCAATTGCAACAAAAGCACATCAACCGTTTTGCATAAACACTTTCATGTCACTATTTTGAAAATTTAGCTTATATGTTATCCAAACCGAATAAAACAGCTTTATAGAAACTACATATTTTGCGCTAAGCGTTGTTTCCTCGTATCTATTAACTAACATTTTCTCATTTTAGATACAATAGATGTTTTTACTCTACATCCACTATACTGTTGGCACTGTGTTTCTCCCTTTGTCTTGCGAGTGTATGTAAGGGGAGAATTATGTTTCAAATGAAACAATCTATATCAGTTTTTCAGTAGTAAACGCAAAATATATCTCATTTTGAAGAAAACTGAATGTTGCACTTAATTGTGCTCAAACTGCTTCAACAATTTGATTCAATATTACTTTTCCTTCCGCATTTTTAAAACGTTACTTGAATATTATCAGAATTGAATCTTCCATCTGTATGCAACTACACACTTAGCGATAAACCTTCTGATCAATCTCTATGAAGAATAAAAAGCAAAACAAACTTATATTCAAGATAATAAATACCGTCTGCTGTCGGAGTTCGTGTAGAGCAGTTCATTGCGTGGTAATTATGAAGCGATTATTATTATTATTTATTATTATTATTATTATTATTATTACTAGCAACAAATGTTAAAGCAAAGAATACATTATGTGCAGTGGCGGTCGATAAAGGGGGGCTGCGGGACCGCAGACCCCCTCCCCCAGTGCAAATTTAATGTTGTTGGCTTAATTGCCTAAATTGAATAGATTACATCCGTATATATAGTATTTTTTCGTCATTTATAGGAAAGCCCCGTTCTATCGCGAACATAATATGTGCACCATTAGCATAAGTCATTACAACTTGTTCATATCAGGCTGCGCGGCAAGTTCATGTGTGAAGCCGTTTCTGCCAGTTGACTGCCAGTACAACTCGCTAACGTGCTGCGTATTGCTTCCATTTCCCTCTCTGGTTGCCCCGCTACACGTTTCAGCTTACCGCGCATCCCATCGTTTAGTGAACTCACTGGACTGCAATGTTTGCAGTCCCAAAAGCGGTGTTAAGTGCAATTTCGTGCGGATTTTCGTGAAATCAGACTGTTTGTGAATATTTTCGAGGCGATTCAAATATATTTCTGTTTCCTGACAGTAAAGTACAATCAAATGTGCTTTTATATACTGGTGTCAATGGCGTGCTTGTAACAATGAGTAATTCAGTCGAGTATTTAAAGTCATTTTAACATTGCAAGAGAAATGTGGCATCAAAGTGCGTGGAAGACCGACTCCTGTGTTAAATATTATTCAAACTGCAACAAGACGCCAAAAACAATATAGTAGGTGTTTCAGTCCTGAAATTTATACGAAATATAAGTGGATATGTGACTGTGAAGTCACCAATTCCCTTTTCTGTTTTCCTTGCCTTTTATTTGGAATTAAAGACGACGCAACCAACATTGCATGGGTTCAAAAGGGGGTTTCAAACTTGAAGAGACTATATGAAAAATGTCATAAACATGAAATGTCCAAAAACCATGTTAATAACATGTTTAATTTTGCTACACTTGGGTTCAGTGAATGTACAGGCATGTTTAAGCCAAACCTATAAGGAATCAATAGATCGTCAAAACGATCAAGTCCAAAACATAGGGACACTCTTATAAAGATAATCAACTGTGTGAAATTTTGTGGTTATCACGAGCTACCCCTAAGAGGACATGAAGAGCATGAAGGGTCGCAAAATCAAGGGGTGTTCAGGGGGTTGATTAAATATACAGCAGAAATTGATTCCCTATTTAAGTGCCATCTGAACCATTCATTTTTAAACGAACTTCTAAGACAATACAAAATGAGTTACTTCAGTGCATTTTAAGTTTGTAAAGAAAACATCTTAGAATAAATTGAAGCAGCAGACTATGTGTCTATTTTGGCCGACGAAACTACAGATATCGTTGACATGTTTCAGCTAGTAATAGTCTTAAGGTATTGTAATATCTTAGGTAGTCCTGTTGAGCAATTCTGGGAATTATTTTATTCCGAATGGTCAAAATTCTGATGCAATTGCAGAAGTTGTAATTTCTGAGCTTGACAATACATTAAAAGATAAGAAAAAGAAGCTCATTGGCCAAAGTTTTGACGGTGCAGTGGCAATGAGCGGGACTATCAATGGAGTGCAAGTTAAAGTTAGAGATGTGTACCCTAATGTGTACTTTGTACATTGCTTAGCACATCAATTAAATCTGATAATGGAGAGAGCTGCCAGGCAAAACACGAAAGCTAGGATTTTCTTTTCAAATCTTTCTGCTATACCCGCCTTCTTTTCCCGTTCTCCACACAGATCATCAGTGTTAGATTCATGTGTTAAGAAGAGAATACCCAGTGGTGGATCAACGAGGTGGAATTACAAATCCAGGACAGTAAATGTTGTTTACGAAACGAAGGAGGCATTGAAAGAATGTTTTCAAATTTTGTCAGAATCAGATACTTCAAGCAGTACGACAATAAATGAGGCATCTGCTATATTGGGGTATCTTGAAAATAATGAGTTTGGTTTCTGGCTTAATTTCTTCCATTTAATTATGCCTCATGTAGAAATACTGTACAATCAACTACAGAATCGCTACATAAACGCTACCAAAGTTCCAGTGTACATATCTACTTTCACTGCTAAAATTACAAAAGTAAGAAACACATTGGAGTCCTGTGATTTGGCAGCAGAAACCCCACACAAAAGAAAAATTCCTTCAAACCCACAGACCAGAGCAGCAGCAGCCAAGGAAGTATGTGATGTTATATTGTATCAATTGAATCTCCGCTTCCAGTTTAGAGAACATTTTTCTGTGTCTTCCCTGCTACAAGAATCACAGTTTGAGCAATTTAATTCAATATTTCCAGAAAGTGCGTTCAGTGAATGCGTAAAACTGTTTCCAGCGTTTGATAAGGACAAACTACATACAGAACTTTCAGTCATCTATTCAAGAGAAGAATTTGGGAATATTCATGGTGCTGTAAAATTGCTTGAATATCTTGGAGCTAATAATCTTTCTTCCACTTTTTCTTAAGTGTTAAAACTTTTGAAAATAGCCATTACTCTGCCTTTAACAAAAAGTGAATCTGAACGCTGTTTCTCTACACCGAAAAGAATTAAAACATTTCTTAGGAACACTATTGGAGAAGATAGACTAACTGCATTTGCTATGATGTCCATAGAAAGGGAAATGATAGAAAACATCCCGAAGTGCAACGAGAGAGTGGTTAATAAGTTTGCTACAAAGAAAGATCGCCGTATGCAATTCATCTTCAAATAACTAAGGTAAGCTAAAATTCCAGCCCCCTAGGTATAGGCAACATGAGCCACCACTGATTATATGCACCTTGTTTCTCAAGAAAATTACTGAATAATACATCTTAAACTTCTGTAGCACCCATATAAATACTGCAATATTTGCTTTTGAAACAACATATTATGTAAAGAACATTTTAATTTTTTTCGTTTGGGTAGATCTAGTAAAGAGAAAAATATTTAATTTCATCTTCTTTCCTCTTAGTCAGGTCGCTGAATTATAAGAGCATACACAAAAGTAAATGTGACCTTAGAGACGATACCGGCACTTACTGTCGGCTATATCCAGGTATAACTAGTCGAGAAGGCATTCCTTCCCCCTCTTCCTCTAAACTCCCTGGTCCACCGAAAAACATTTGGAGCCTTCTTTACACAGTGTACGCTTTGTCGTGGATGGCTGCCCGGAACAAAATAAGAACACTACGAGTTTGACAATGTGCTTTTCATGGCTATCGTACTTTACCAAACATTCAGAAGATGGAAATTGTTTTCCCGGTCACTGGTCACACTTACATGCTATGTGATAGTGTTTTGGAGCAATTGAAAGAGATTTAAAGAAAGTGGAGAAAATTGTTCAACTAGAAGAGTATCACGTAGTTATTAGGAAACATGGAACAGTAAAACTCCTGCATACCCATTGGAATAATGTTGATTGGAAAGCTGAAGCTAAAGCATATCTGAAAGATCCCAGAACACCTCACTTCAAAATTTCACAAATTAAAAGACTTGCGCTTACCAGGAAGTCAAACTCAGTAACTGTTAATGGGGAACTCAACTATAATTTTGACACCGCTCAGTCTTTGTCTGTTATGAAAAAAGGAAAAAGTCATAAATCCTACAGAGCTAACTCCTGGCATCAAAGTACAGCTATTGAAGATACAAGATGTCAGAAATTTGCTTCGCAAATATTATGGAAAGCAATGAAACAAACTTGAGAAACTAAAATGACTTCAAAAGATTATTGATGGAAATTATACCAAACCAGAGATACATAGAGACGCCGATTGTTGTGAATGCCTAAATCAGAATACTCAGAGGAATATTGAAGTTTTTGAACTGATTGTGTAATTTCAAAAATTGAAACCTATTGTGGAATGTGTAGAAGTTCCGTTGTCTTATATTTGTCTATTAACAAAAACAATTACATTAGATTCATTCAAATTGTAGGGTTTTAAGATTTTTTAAAGGCACCTGCCATAAATTCCAATAATACTGAGCAGTTTACGATGTAATCGGTGTATTATATGGAGTTCGGCTACAGTTAGTTGCAAAAGGGGCCAGCTCCATTCTTTACTGGCCAACACCATATTTCAACAGCGATTTTCTACTTTACTATGCAAAATATTATTAAAATATTCATGTAAATATGGTTCTGATGATGCTAACAATTTATATTTTAAACATTAACCCAGAAGGTAGGTAGGAAATGTACAACCTCGTTTTTTGCCTCTCCTGAAAAATTTTAAGAAATGGAGGTGGCTATGTTTGTAATTAGACTACTCATATATTCATATGTTTCACTAATCAAAAGTTGAAGCACTTTAAACATGCAGCACCCTACTTGTACAGTCATTTCAGAAGGAGCACTCAATCAACCTCGATTTAATACTTTAAAATAACTGTCCTTTGTTGACTTAACGGCAATATTCAAGGAAAAACATTCACAATTTATATTTTTCAATATACTTTGTGGGTTACATACCCACTTACATAGATTACAGCTGACATATTAACATCGAAATCCATTGCAAAATAATCATTAGTAATAGCTTGCAGTAAGTCTGGTTCTATAGTCATCGCATTGCTCATCATTGCTTCTGAATTATTAAAATCTACAAACCCAGCATAAAATATGACATTTCCATATTTTGCCGAGTTGAGTCCCAAATGCTTTTCACTCTTATTTTCTTTTCAGATTCAAACACCTGTCGAACGAAACATTGTAGTTGTCTCCTGATAACTGCCTATACATGCTAAATCACTTTTATAACCGATCAGTTTGAAACTTGCTTGGGAGAACATACGAAACTTCTCCAGAAATTTTAAACGATCATCATCAGTGGAGGTGAATGGCATTTATAATTCATTTCCCTTTAGCACCGCTTTAAAGGAACTGCGGCTGTTAACAATTTTCCACCACTTATGCATAACGTTGAGAAACATAAGTGTACCTGAATCACCATCAATCAGTTTCAGAGCTACTATAGTTGTTTCATGAAATATGTTATCTACCAAGACAACCTTCTGTCAGTCGAAATTGTTAGGATAATCAGTCTTGTGGTTAAGTCTTGGTGCTGTTTTTAACACCACGTTTATCTCTCTTTTATAAATAACACCAATTTCAGAAAACTTAGCATGCACATAAGCTTTCATTATCCTCTAAGCTTTCAAATGGAGGTATAATAAATGTTTTATCATTATCCTTCAAACTTAGCCAATTATTTTGTGTGAATTTGAAGATATGTACAAAGTCAAAAATATATTTGCTGTAAGGAGTGTGTGTAGAAATCAACGGAATCCATTTTCTCCAGCTGAGAAAACATGTTTCGATTTAAATGAATATAGCAACAGAATTTGAAAACTAGAATGTTGAAGAAATGCCAGTGGTTTATTTGAGAGATCTAATAATTCTGCAGCAGTGAGATTTTTCACAGGAAATAGCCCAACTACTTCCTTCATATGGCCAAAAGCTGACGACAACACAAATGCCTGACTAGTTTTAGACAGACAAAGCAATTTGATTTTCTGCAACTCCTATGTTGCAAGCATTCTGATATGACAGTTTTCCCTGGACATACATTTCATCTAGTTGCACAATTACATACTTCTCCCTGGCACACAATTTATTGCATACAACCATTAAATAATTTCTATTTTCATTTTCAACATAAAGAGATAGACAAGTTTTCATTGACACATTACGCAAATATTTAGGATGTGGCAGGGATAAAATTGAGTTATTCCTTATTACATCATAGCAAGAAGCAGATTGTTCATATAACAGGAAAGCTGTAAGGATTGGGTCACAACTATATGATTTCTTCTTATATAACGTTAGTGACATCTGGTCCAACAGAAAAAGTGTCTGTTTCTTTACATTTTCATGTAAAAATTCACTATTTGATACTAAGGATTTGTATGAATGTGCCACATTCTGCAACTGAATTATATTATGCTCAATACATTTAATATTGCTGTCAACATACCTTGCCAAAAAGTTTTGTAGCTGCGGCCACCTTTGCACTTTCCCCATGAAATTGCCCATAACAGCTGAGAAGTGGTGAGAATGTTACCATTCACACAGACCTGGATTCCCATGTCCTCAACTACTTTAATACTCACATTAACTTTGAGAATGGCTTCAAAATTTAGAACACACGAACGCACAAGACCATTATTCATGAACAGTTTCCAGTTATCGCTGTCTTTCTTTAACTTTTCTACTCGCTGTCCTCGTCTACAGTGAGGGATTAGGCTTCCACGCCTGTTCCGGCCTCACCAGATTGGGTAACAGGGTAGGACATTATTAAAGTTAACCTATCCCAGGATGTGGAACGCCCCTGCCCATATGTGGGTCACCAAGTCCCACTGGCCCGGTAGGTAGTACTGGTAAGGGCACCTCACAGGGTACATGGCGGGCAGATAGGGCTCGTTAGTCAGGTGAAGGCACCTGTTATGGGGAAGGTAACCCGAATTCAAATCTGATCCTCCAGAGAGGAAGTTGTGCGGTGGGCTGGTATTCCGCCCTAGTAAATAATCACCTTACTCAAAAGCCTCAAACTTTTCTACTCCTGCAAGAAATTCAGAAAAAGACTTTCTGATATCTTTCCCTAACTATTCGTCTTGCTGTTATTCTGGTCTCTCTGAATGCTTCTCTTTTCTTTCGCGTAGATGAACTCGGTTTGTTGATACGTTTTGATAAGCCTGGAAATACTTGGGATAGCTTCTGATTTTAGCAGGTATCTAGTTCTGGGGAATTCCTGTACATCCCCCTCCTTAGCTTTTGAAATATCTGTAGAACTTAAGTCCTTCTCCTCAAAATGTTTCACACAGACCACAGAATTCATTGATCGTTTCCAAACTTTCCTGGGTATGGATTTCAACCATGGTACTACCCTAGCTGCATATGTAGGAAATTTGAACACTGTGTTATATCCCGTTTTCTCAACGGTACTTTGATAATTACTTACTATATCCTGGAACACAACAGTTTGGAGTCATCTGCAAAACAAGATATTTAAATCTGTAGTACGTTATATCCATCTAATTTTCAAAACATCCATGTCATACAATTTATTAACCTAATGCGGCTTAGTTTCCTACAGCACACCCCTGCACCAACGACCGGGAAGCACTTTAAGGATTTAATAAAGTAATGATAATTTAGGTTAGCTTACGTCCTTTCTGAAAGTTACGTAACTTCACAGAAACGTCGAAAAACAATACCACCTCAAGTTTTACAAAAACAATTTAAGTTACCGCTGAAACTGCTGTTTACGAAGTATATAGGTAATAAACTACGTATTTAGTTATTTATTTTAAGAGCCAAACTGCCAAAGTTAAATTTTCAACTTCGGTTACACTTTAGGTACTTATTTGTTTTGTTTATGCATTGAAAGAAAAAGAATGTTATGTACACTTTTATTTTTATGGCCTTGAATTACTTTGTTTTAATTATTGATAAAGCATTATTATACATATTCAAGAACTTACATTTATTTCCATGCGCAATTCAAGCCGAAAAGCCGGATAGAATGAAGCCGGCCAACAGCACACTGCCAGTGAAGTTCTGTATAAACAAAGTACAGCAACTGGCTTATCTTGCGAATGCCGCCAATACGGCTTACTGTTTGGCGGAGAGTTGGTCATGTGGTATCCGCGTGCCATCTTGAGCTGATTGTCTCAATAAAAACATAAGGAAACAGCTGCGTCGAAGCTGATTTATAATTGAAAATGCCATATTGCTGCGATTTCAAGTGTACTACCAGGGCACAAAGCATATTAAATTATATAGGTTACCGTTGTAACTCAGAAACTTGGAAAGAAAAAAGAATTGTTTGGCCAAATGAGTAGAAAGCACTGGATTCCTGGAGAAGATGCAAGACTTTGTGAAGCAAGTACCTATTCCGTATTTATTTAATAACATTCATGTAATACTGGATTTTAGAGTGATTAAGTCCTTATCTTACACATTTTCAATTGTTTTGTGCTTCTAAAATGGAAAATTTCAAGGTTCTGTGTATTATAAACAGCAACGCACTTATAACCTAATATTTTTTCTCATTCTGATTCTTTTGACTTCTATCAGTTTTGTTCAAGTATTTTACTGAGAATGCAACCAGATTTATAGTTTGTTTATTTGTTTCATGATTATTAGTATAAATAATAGTGGCACAGGTTTCTTTATACAGTTTATCAGTGCTAGTATTGACTATGTTCACATTTTCACAATAGTCATAACTTGAAAAGTATGCATGAATTAACCTCCATATACATATTGCTAAAATGACATTTTCTACTACTTATCAAATGCATTTATATACAGGATGAATCCCCTAAAACATGCACCGCAAATATTTCGGAAGTGGAAACTGCTATTGATGTGCAGTTTTCACAGCATTGATTGGTAGTCAGGGGCTGGTATATTTAACCTAAAAACAGATACTAATAATACAGAGAAAGTGTATTTTTTGAGCAAACACACAATTTTTAAATGGAACAATGCTTAGTTACATCAACAGAATAAAGGTAGGGTAAATTAGAATTTCAGCGGCGTTCGTTGTAAGATCCTAGTGCAAGTGGTTTACGAGAAATCTTATTTTGAAACTTTTACGCACCCACACTTGTACAACCTGTGGTAGCACGAACTAAAGAAAAACAAAAGCGAATTACAACACTTCTGTGGATTCTTACAAGTAAAGAGAACATAGCCCTTCAAAGGTTGTGTTCAAGATGGCCACCGGCAGCTTCAATACACGCTTCCAGTCTGCCATGGAAAGACTGCTGCACACGTTCTAGCATTTCAGCGGAGATTTCAGAGCAGGCAGCAGTAATACGTCGTTTCATATCGTCTGGTGTAGTTGGTACATTTTTGTAGACAGTGTCTTTCAGCCTTCCCCACAGAAAAAGGTCTAAAGGGGTGAGATCCGGTGAACTGGCCGGCCAAGGTACAGGTTCTCTTTCTCCAATCCAACGATTTGGAAACAAGCCGTTAAGACAAGCTGTAGTACTTCTTCCTACACTCTCCATACATAAATTTAGGCGACACCCTACACTTGATAATTTGGTTACTTTTAAACAATCGCGCGCCAGGGCTCGTCGCATTATTCAGGATAGCAAGAAGGCGTCTTGGACTCGTTTTGCCGAGACTTTTAATCGCTTTACGCCTTCATCTGTTGTTTGGGATAAACTTCGTCGCTTCTCAGGTAAAGTGTCCCATTGTACTGTTTCTGGCCTTCAGGTTCCCAATGCCACCATAATGGATCCGGCTGCCATCGCTAACACTCTGGGTGCTGCCTTTGAGGCGGTTTCCAGTTCAGACCATTATTCCACCGGCTTTCGCTCTAAAACAGACCGGCTGGATTCCGCAACCTATAATTTTCGGTCTGCTAATAATGAGTGTTATAATGAACTTTTCACGATGAGGGAGCTGGAGCACCCTTTTCATTGCTCTAGGCACTCCGCTCCTGGGCCAGACGGCATTCATGTCCTGATCTTAAAGAACCTTTCAGCCGACAGTAAACTCTTTCTCTTACAGGTCTATAACCGTATTTGGCAAGACGGCCTTTTTCCTTCCGTTTGGCGCGAAGTCACCATTGTCCCTATACTTAAACCTGGGAAGGATCGCCATCTACCTTCCAGCTACCGCCCTATCTCCCTCACCAGTTGCATTTGCAAGGTGACGGAGCGAATGATCAACGGGCGGTTGACATGGTGGCTTGAGTCTCAGAAACTTCTAGCGAACGCTCAGTGCGGATTTCGTCGCCGTCGATCTACCGTCGACCATCTGGTGACCCTGTCGACGCATATTATGAATGGATTTCTGAGAAAGTGTCAAACCGTGGCTGTGTTTTTTGACCTGGAGAAAGCTTATGACACTTGTTGGAGGGGTGGCATTTTACGTACACTGCACGCATGGAATATCCGCGGTCGTCTTCCCATATTTCTTCGTGAGTTTATGACGGACCGCGTCTTTCGTGTACGTGTGGGCTCGGTTCTATCTAGTCGTTTTATTCAAGAGAACGGGGTACCGCAGGGCTCTGTACTCAGAGTCACACCTTTTGCAATTGTTATCAACCCCATTGTTGATTGTATTCCACCTGGCATTTCATCGTCCCTTTTTGCTGACGATTTTACCATTTATTGCAGTTCACAGCGGACCTCTCTAATTGAACGCCGTCTCCAGAGCTGTATCGACCGTCTCTACGCCTGGAGTAACGCCAACGGCTTTAATTTCTCCGCCGAAAATCTGTATGTATCAATTTCTGGCGCCGGAAGGCTTTCCCTCCGCCCTCTCTCCATCTTGGGCCAGGGATACTTCCGTTTGCAGACGAGGCGAAAGTTTTGGGGTTGATCGTTGATAGGAAGCTGCGCTGGATTTCGCAAATTTCCTTTTTAAACGCAAAATATGACCGTTCTCTTAATATTTTGCGTGTTTTAAGTGGCACATCCTGGGGAGCTGCTCGGACCGTCCTTCTACATCTTTATCGCCCTTTGGTCCGATCTAAGCTTGATTACGGGTGCATTGTCTATTCGTCGGCGCGTCCATCTGTATTACGTCGATTGAATGGCTTTCACCATTGTGGCATAAGAGTCGCTACTCGGGCCTTTCCAACCAGCCCTGTACCTAGCCTATATGCTGAAGCTGCAGCGCACCGCTGTCCTTTAGGCGTGAGATGCTTTTGTGCAGCTATGCCTGTCCACTCTCTAGCTTGCCTGGCCACCCGTCCTTCGCGATATTTTACGAGGATTCGCTTGATCGGCAATATTTAGTTAGCTCCTCTGCATTGCTCCCTCCAGGGGTTCGATTTCGTCAACTTCTTCGGCGTTTGGACGTTACGCCAGCGCCGGCCCTTCCAAGGGGGAAACACGTTTTCCTCCATGGTTACGCGCTGAGGCCCACTGTCATCCTGGGTTATCGTCGATGCCGAAGAATGAGGCCCCTTCTTCAGTCTTTAGATCAGCATTTTTAGAACTGCAGGCGCAATTCGGGGACTTGCCTTTTATATTTACTGATGCATCTAAGACAGATGATGGAGTAGGGTGTGCCTTTGTTTTTGATCAACATAGTTTTACCTTTCGTTTACCGGGTCAATGTTCGATTTTTACCGCCGAACTTTTTAGTATTTATCAATCGGTTTTATACATTCAGCGGCGCGCCTTACGGTAGTGTGTTGTTTGTACGGACTCTCTGAGTGCCCTTCAGAGTATTAACGCGCTGTACAATTACCACCCTCTCGTACAGCGCATACATGACCTGCTCCACTCGCTTTGTGCCTCTGGCATCAGCGTCTCCTTCCTGTGGACTCCAGGTCATGTGGGCATCTCAGGGAACGAGTCTGCCGACGCCGCTGCCAAATCGGCGATTTTATTACCCAGATGTTTTACCTCTGTTATTCCCTCGTCAGATTTGTGTGTTCTTTTACGTCGCCGCATCCTCTCGCTTTGGAGCGATGAGTGGTCTGCCCTCCGGGGGAACAAATTGCGGGAGGTTAAACCTCTCCCGTTAGTCTGGGGTACCTGTTCTCGTTCTACACGTCAGGAAGAGGTATTTTTAGCCCGTTTACGAATTGGACATTTCCTGTTTAGTCATAGATACCTGCTCAGTGGTGACCAAGCTCTACTGTGTCAGCAGTGTGATGCGCCCTTAACGGTGCGTCACATTTTAACAGAGTGTCAAGTTTTAGCTCCACTGCGCGTTCGCGTGGGTCTGCCTGTTGGCATAGCCAACGTTTTGGCAGACGACGCACATGCTGTAGAATGTCTTTTACGTTTTATCAATGACAGTGATTTTAATCGGCGCATTTGATGCGCTGAGCGCCTTTTAACATTGTGATATTATCTTGCCTTTTTAATGGGTGCTCTACTCCCCAGTGGACATATGGCGCTCATGTCCCATGCGTTCTACAGTTCTTGACACGTGGTTTTACTCTTTTATTGTTTTGTCTAACATGTTTTAGTGTGGTGGTTTTAGCATTTGTGTGCGTGTTTTTTAGTGTTTTTGACTTATTGGATTTTTCCGTATTTTAGTTCTTGACTTTTATATTTTACACCTTGTAAGGGCGCTGATGGCCTTTGATGTTTAGCGCCCTTAACCCCATATCATCATCATCATCATCATCCATACATCATGAGCATGTCGGATTTTTTTCTGCATTAGTAAACCCCATCTTCCACTCACGACTTACTGCTTGAACTGTCACAAACTAGCTGACCAGAAAATCGCAAGCAATCAATGAACAGGAAACACAATGCAAACAAACATAACAACATCATACCTAACAACTAAGCAGGTTGAATGGGACAAACAATTGTCGGGGTGGAAACTCTTCAAAATACGATTTCTCGAAAACCACTTGCACTAGAATCCTGCAACAAAGACCATTGACATTCTAATTTACCCTACCTTTATTCTGTTGATGTAACTAGGCAAGGTTGCACTTAAAAATTGTATGTTTGCTAAAAAAATGCGCTTTCTCAGTATTATTAAAATATGTTTATAGGCTAAATGTACGAGCCCCTGACTGTCAATCATTGCTCTGAAAACTGCACATCAATAGCACTTTCCATTTCCGAAATATTTGCGGTGCAAGTTTTAGGTGATTCACCCTGTATTTATAGCCAAAAGTTGCATGAAGTTAAATATGTCAAACTAGAAGGGTTTTTTAACGGTTTCAGGATGCTTTCAAATCTAACCTGTTAAACTGTGTTTATTTGCAATATTATTCTACGTATTTTAAAAATTTATTTTATGATTAGTATCATTTTTCTGATCTGTTCAATAAGCATTTAATTTGTAGAAATCTATCCATGCATATAATGTTGCAATATCAGGTTGAAAAATATTTTTAAATATATATGTTATATCTTCCAAAGGCAAATTGCCGCCGATATGAACGGTGTATGGAACAATTAAAAACAAAACAAAATTGTTGAATATCACAGTATCGTCAAGTGTTGTAACTCAACTGATTGAGTTTTCAGGGGAAAAAAGCAGCAGCATTTTACTCTTGTTCTTGTTTAAGATACAAACTTGGTTTTGTTTTTATAAGAAATCCAATATTCATTTTTCTTAGAATTATTAATTTTCCATGTTTTTGGTAATTCTACATATTTTTGTAGTATTCTGCAACGTTTTGTCCTGATATTGCATGAGAATTTCTAAAAGAAATCTATAGTAATAAGCAAAAATCTTAGATAACGGATGTGAGACTTTCGTAACTAATTTCATCACCAGCAGAGCAGAAAGTCGCCAATTTATGTCTGGAGAGTGAAATGATTTCATTTTGAGTAGGTACTATTTTCCGTTTCTTTAATATTATGTCTTAACCTATTTTAATGTATTCGAATTTCAGCTAAATTGAAGGATTACACTTGGTGGATTTCCTTACGAATACCAAAACTGTCATACAGAATTTTCTTCGTTCCGCTTCTATAATTAATAAAGCTTTGTTAATAGTAATCACAACCCGACGAAGCATTGGACAGAATAACGTCATGGATACCATTGCAAGTCACGTACATGCAGCGTAGGATTCTTTTATTTTACAACATTAATTTGTGAAAACAGCGTTAACACATACCTAAGTAAAGTAATATTTTTAATGCCAGAAATACGTAAGTTGTGCACAAGTGTATTAGTGTCCTTCTTTGTATGATTTTTGTGTTTTATTTAGTCTTTTTTAAGATCGTGCAACCAGCTCACATTACTTATATATGGAAAGAGAAGCGAGACTTCCGTCCAACATGGCTGCCGCGCTGACCTTTGCTGTACTTTGGATATAGAGAACTTTAACGGCCAGACTTCCAACACGCCAGCGTTGTAATTAAAGGAAGCCGTGCTCATTTGCATATCCCATATTACGATAGAATGTGATTTGGTTTAACTTTGGTTTCTGGGCCTACAACATCGTTTGTTTGTGACACATGTAGATCATTCTTTGAGTCGTTCGATTTCGGTATGGTACTCCTATATCGCTTTCTGATGCCATTATTTTGCTGTCAATTTCTGCGAGGGTACTGTGCCTCTCTTCCCCTCCGGGAATTCATATTTTGAAGTCCTCCAGAATCATGGTTTCTGTTGTGTGGCATATGCGTATTGTTATTGTTGTTGTTGTTCCTAAACACGGTGGTGAGTCTAACGTTTTCGTTCCTAGGTTGGTGCATCTGGTTAGTCGCGCGTGATTTTTCCTTTGATACAAAGGCTGATAATAATTCTATCAAATCTGTAAAGATGATTGGCTTTGCAACTAATTAGTGGTTTCTTGTGTGATAGTGAAAGTATCTGGCAACTAGTAATTATTCTCTGATCGTTCATAAGCGGATCTGATATTCTCGCTTTGTTTGCAGCTCTCATGAAATAATCCGACATTGTTACGTTGTCTTCGGAGCTAAATTTTCGGTAATCCTGAATAATCTTCTGCTACCAGCGGCGTGGGCGGTTGTTGTTAACAGTGCAAACGGAAAACATGCTGTATGCGTATCAGGTTGCCAACCCATGCACACAATGTAGAGCGAGCCGTTGTAGTTGTATACATGACGGCATGTGTTGTTGTTATCATCATTATTATTATCATTCTATGCGATGAACAGCCGTTTTACCTGTTTTTATCCGTTGAGTGTGAGGAGTGAAATAAAAATAAGACTTCAAATACCTTACGTGATGTTCTTAAACTTCTTAATTATTAATTACTATTTTGAGAGGAAAGAAAACTTTGCTGCAAAATATTTTATTTTATTTCATGCAGAGCTTTTGAGATTGTCATTAGTTATAACGACAACATGTGTTTATTAGAAATTAGTTATTAAACGTTGCAAACAAAACACAAAATTAAAATTGGGTCTCCGACACATGACGGAGCCTCAGAGGATTTTATTCCCTTCTTACAGAATGCTATTTTCGCCGAGTCTCAAAGTGTAAATATTCAAAGTTTCGTCTGTAGCTGTTAATTTTTACTTTCTCTATTACGTGTAGTAAGTAGGAGAGGTACTGCATTCCACCCCAAAATTCGATACTGCGGTTTCACGGGAAATAAAAGTTTTGAGGCCCGCTGAATCCAAATAAAGCATTTGTGGTAACAGTCCGTATGTGATTGTGAACACGAAAAGTCGGATAAATACCAACCTTGGTATTTAGGTTCAATATCTTCCAAAGATGTGACGCGAATTTTTTCAACACAACTCCCCATTCCAAACTACCCTTTGCATGGAATATTTTTGGACATTTTTTATTTTATAAAAAATTGCTGTAACGATTTTGATTACAATACCATATATTAAAGGTATTTACATGACAAATAAAATATAGATCTTGAATTCTCTGGAAATAACCTGTGAAGTCCTCTTCATTCGGAAGGAGTTTTGTATAATCTTGTATAATTGTTAAACCTTAGCGATACACGAAAACGTACCACACAAAAAATGTAGATCTCTTTAAAGCGGACGATTCTCTTAAAATGTTTTCTGTGGCATAAGCCGTTTCTGAGATATCCGTTATCAAAGGATCGAATTGTTCAATACCTGTTATTCTTTTAAAGTCTCATCGAATTCCATTGTTTCTCGCGATGTCATGGAAACAGTATGGAATTTTAAGGCAGCATATATCGTCCATTTCTTAAACATTTGACTATCCATGTTCTCTTTGTATCTATAACGAAATGTGTAATGTAGCTATTTTTGCAAAGGTTTATCTGGATTAAGAATGTAGTAGATAGAAAAATAAGCTTTACTTAGAATAGTTTGTATACCCATTAATAAAGATAGAGGGTAGAGAAAGCCATGTGAAAGTATCAATTAGACTTTTTCTATCTACTACAAATTAATCGAGATAAACCTTTGTAGAAATAGTTACATTACACATTTCGTTATAGATACAAAGGGAACAGCGACAATCAAATGTTTAAGAACTGGACACTATATATTAGCCTTAAAATGCCATACTGTTTCCATGCAATCGTGAGAAACAAATGAATGGGACAGCGTTTCAAAAAATAAGAATATATTGAATAATTAAAAGAATAACAGCGGATACCTCCGACATTGGTGATGCAACAAAAACGTTATTTGAAATAAATTGTAAGTTTTAAAGACATCTACATTTGTTGTGTTTTAAGTTTTTTTCTATCTCTTATGGTTTACCTGTTACACTAAAATTATACAAAATTCATTTCGAATGAAGAGGACTTCGCAAGCCATTCACAGCAAATTCAGGATACACATTTAACTTCTCATGTAAGTATCTGAAATATATCCTACTTTAACACGATGTTAGAACAATTTCTCAAAAAATAAAAAATAATCAAAAATGTTTCATTGAAATGGAGGGTTATGGTGGGAGATATTCTTTAAATTCTTGGTGTCGCATCTATGAAAGATACCGAGCTTAAATACCAAGCCTGTAGTTTATCCTAGATTTTGTTTTTCATTTATGCTCTAGGTACACACGCATTGACGCACGTGTTTTGTCTTTTTCATTTATTTGAGGGGCCTCAAAACATATATTTCCGGACACATCGATATCTAATTTGTTAGTGAAATGCAACATTTCCTCTACCTATTACAGATACTGCTAGAGAAAGTAAAATTAAAGATTTAACTTACAAATCTGCCTTCCATGATGCACCTCTGAATTGCGCTATCAATCTTTTATTGCTTTCAGTAAGGGTTTATTTATTTCTTATTTTTTGGGAAAGGATTAGATTTTCCGACTATGAGGGCGGCATAAGCTTTCGAATGAATCATCATACAGTAAAACAGGTATTGCAACTTTCTCGGAAATTTAATGTCAGGTTCAAAATAAATGTATAAGTATTTATCTTATGATTTACAGTCATATGTATTTCTCTACCCATTATCGTTTGTTTTTATTTATCTTCTCATCTTGATATCATATTTTTTGATGATACGCAATACTTTGCTTAAGGTAAGGTAAGCAATAGATAAAAAATTGATAATAGATAAAGTGAAAGGACAGATAAACAAGTAAACAAATTAAAATGTGTTTATATTCGAATTTATCGCAACAGGGTGCTCTAGAGGGGGGTTTACTACCCCTCTTCGCTCTTTTTCAAATGCTTTTGTTTGGAAAAACCCACCTTGGATTGGCAACCTTAAAAATTCATATTTATCCCGCTTTCCTTTCGACAACTATCAGCCTCTCCCAACTCCCACCCTTTGCTTTAAAGTGACATCCATCCCTGGTAGCCAATTAAAATTTAGGAGTCGAAGCGCTTTACCCTTACTTTTACTTCTCCAGATGCTATTCACATATTTGAAAGTTATTCTGAGAAGTGCAGACTCCCAGTTGTATTGCTCTCTTGTTAACATAGCCCAACGTACTTTAGCAATTGTGTCTGAAGAAGAAATTCTTGAATGGAAAGTGCTGATTGGCGAAGTCTGGTCGTTGCCCATTCTGTCCCGCAGAATAGACGGGATACTGGCAGTTCTGCAAGGGGTAGTCCGGAGGAGACTGCTTGCGAATAGCAAGATCTGCAATAACTGCCTGCAGCCGTGTGTGCTGCGGAATTACAATGGCAGCATCGATGGGAAGCGGTGGTCATGTGGATCTTGCGGAAAGAGGAAGTCCATCCGGGATGAATCGTTCTTCTCCAGGAGCAAGCCGCACATGGAGCAGGTGATATTGTCACATCCATGACTGGATGGACATAGGGGGAATAGCAGTTTCAGGGTAGAACATCTCAAGCTTGGCTTAGTTTTACTTGTTTGGTTTATTAAGTTCAGATACTTGCAATGTTGAGTTTACATCGAAGGGGGAACAAAGCTATAGTACATGTAAGATCTTACCTTGAAGTGCTTTTCGTGTGTAATGTGGACGGACCTGTGAACCCATCGTTGTAGATAGCAGATTAGGATGCTGACGGGCAGCGATTCGACCCTGTCTAGCATGTGTCGGTCTCCCCCGAGCAGCGCTCAGGCGCTTGCTTAAATAGGCAAGAACCGACTCAATTCTAATGACGTCTATATCCTGTTTGTGGTAAGCCGACGCTATACTTTAAGTATGATTGAGCGGATGTGTAGGATTGAGCGGAAACACGTGATCGGTTCTATGTTGCAAAAGGCAACATTATTCTAAGAATTTCCATGGGAAATGACGCAAATGAAAAAGTCCCTTGAGCCAAACCTAGGAAATGAGGTAGCCCACATACATCCTGTCACGTACACATCTTAAGAAAGTTTCGTAAGGCAGAAAATGTAAAATATGATTCTATCAGAATTTAGAAGAATGAGCCATATTAATGTTAATATCCAAATTAATGTAAAATAAACGAGTCCGTCTAACATCACATGCGACAATACTCCCCTGCTCTGAGATGACACCACCTGGTGGCGTTAAAAACTATAAAAACAAATAGAGCAGAAATAAAGTTCAAAGGGGTACCCAACATTGCAAAACAAACGAACACAAAAGCGAAGTACAATTAGATATAAAGAAATACAAAGTTACATCAGGGCACTTAGGCAGCCCAGCACACTTGCTAGGTGCTAAATCAGATAAAAATGGCAAAAATGAAGTATAGTCCTGCCTCCATGGAGGTAAGAAACACTATACATGACGTGGCTGCAGAAAAAAAACGTTAGAATTATATAGGGGGAAAATGGAAAAGGAAGGAGGGTTACAAGGTGAGTCGCAGATCCAGCTCGAGCGAGGACAAGTCCCATCACGGCACAACATCACTGCATTGTCTGGTAAGTCTAGGACCCACTGTAGCACTATGTCCAACGGCGGACCAAAAAACGCAAGTTTATGCTTGTCGAAGGCGCCTGCAAGGAATGTGTATAGAATTTCCGCACTGCCAGGAGAAGAGGAACACGAGTGCATGTGTCCTCACAGAAAGTCAGCAGCGGCAGGGAAATCCGGCGGAAACCACGTAGAGAGTGCGTTCGTAATCAGTTAAATACTAAAGGATGCACCTGAAGAGTCGTTTTATCAGCGATGAGAACTGTTCATATGAATTCCATTGTTTTCTCATGGTTGAAGAATGTCATCGTGCATCCCATACGCCGTTAAGTGCGTCCCATGATGAAAATGAAGCCGTGAATTTCCTTGCTGTAGTCCTCGCGTCGAAGTGGCGACCGTGCCGTAGCCATAAAACCAAAGAAAGAAATAAGGGTTAGGGGTGGAACATAAACTAGTCACAAGGGCACGTTAAATAATATTAGGGAAAAACAATCGGTGGAAAACAACGGAGGGGGGATGAAAGAAAGGAAATATACAATGTGTCACTTAAATTATCAAACAAAAATGTTAATCAAATTCACAGCTAAACATGTGAGAGGCAGGAGCAGGGTGAAACATCCATGTAACAAAGCCAGACAACATAAAGGTCTGAATGAGGGTGGACAAAGGTGTACAAAGTATTTCCAAGGCAACATAGGCCAAAAATTTCGTTAAAAGCTGCTGTCACAAGACAGAGACAGGTAGGTGCACGCATGTTTCACCGCACACAGAATACATAAACTGTAACGTCTTTTCAATGAACGTAACATAGCATAATAAAAGTTTAACATAAACGGAAAATTCCAGTTTCCTGTGTATAATAATAAATTATCAAAACAATTGATTGGTTGTGAAACTATAAGGTTGCTTAATTTTCTAATATAAAGAACCAAGCGAACACAATGTTGTAAAGCTTAAAGTTGCCGAGGAGAACGAGGGAGAAAAAAAGACATTTTCATTAAAAAAATGCGTATAAAAGGGGGGAAAGTGAGAGAAAAGAAAAAATGAATCTCTACCATCCCACGCCGACCATAAATGGACGGAAATAATGTGTAGAACAATTGACTCAAGGTAGCACCCTACCACAATAATAGCTCAAAAAATGTGCACAGAGTTACATTGTGAGGGGGTGTGCCTCAAAGTGAATGTCTAATGTGTACACGGGTAAGCAATGGGAAACGGTGGGTAGAAGTTCTGTAGTAAAAAGGAGGCAGGCCTGCCAAATCCGTAGGGAATAACAATGATTAAAAAATTATTATCATACAGAATAAAATACACCTGGCATTTCTCAAGCTTACAACCTGTGTTCAAGAGGAGGTAAATAGTATAAGGAAACAGTCTAGCTTTTACTAGGAGATCATACAATAACACAACAAAAATATGCAATGGCTTCCTAAGTGAAACCATGCAGAGAACAGATAAAGTGCTCAGGAGAGCTAATTGCAATTTATACAATATTACATATTAAAACAATATTAAATAGTTTACATCATACATGACACAACTGTTATTTTAATATCTGGCACCCTGGGAGAGAAATAAGCAATACTGGCATATCCTAGAGGTTATCAGTATGAGGTATTTAGAAAATCAGCCCTTCGTGGAACCTATGCCACGTAAAAGAAAAATTATTACTATGCATATGTAATTCATAGCCAAACAGTCTATATCTCAATCATTTACTTCAGCATAAATAAAATAACTCAGTACCAATATCCTGATACTAACCATGTGTGTCTCTACACACACACAAAATAAAATTCACTGTAATATCAGATTCGCAAGAAAGACTGATATCAATCAGAAAACTCGTAATTGCTGAATATTTGTAATCATATCCGTGCGCACGGGGAAAAACGTAGATATCAATATCTACCCATGAACTCATTAAGAAGTACATAAGAGCTCCAAAAATTAAAAATGCTAACGGAACCTGACGGTAAACCCGAGAGCGTAACGAGTTGTTAGAATCTTCCCTATACTTTTATCGTATGTTCATACCATTAAACTAGGGGGATCTTATGATTCACCCTTAGTTAATGCTGAAATTTAAAATTCGGCTGTAAAACGTGTAATAAAATCACTGATAATCTCTAGGTATCTTTAAAGTTGATAAAAGAACTCTCATATACATTTCTCAAACCATAACCAAGATAAGTTAAGCGGAAGTAACTTCCGTATAAATTTTCCAAGAGGCACTCTCTGGGAGAGATGCTTCTCTCTATGAACAGAAATAAAACAGAATTATGCGTACCTTTAATTGTGATATAAGTCCAAAGTGTTCTTCCAAAATCTGTCGTCGGAAACTGACGATATATGGAAGAGTGTCCAATAACAGTGTTCGAAGAGCTTGTGTATAATTCAACCGTACTGGCATAGCAGTTGGCACATAAAACATATCTGTAATCATAACTTGACAAAAAAATATTAAAACATATTCCATAAATAAAATATATGTCAATGAATATAAGCGATGTTGCGTAAGAAAATTATGTTTCCTAAATGTCGCAATTAACAGGATGCTTTCCAAGCACTGTTTCCTGCATATAATTACGTACGTATACCAGCCTGGTATAGCAATTATGTATTTACAGATTAGAATGATATATCCTCCTAAGCTGAGGTTGAAGTTAAGAACTAACCGAATAAAGTTCTCGCAACGCGGAACATAATGCAGGCAATATTTACGTATTAATTAAATACATGTGGTGAAGTATTTAAGGTAACTAGGACGTATGCAAAAAAATTTACATACAATTCTCAAAATACGAGAAGAAATGTGTATTTATTTATTTATTTATTTTATAGGAGTTAAAGAGCCCTTCTTTCTCCATAACACCAACATACTTAAAATTAAAAGGAAAAACATGGTAGCATTACATCGTTTAGGTCGTATAGTAAACATAAAGAAAGTTAGGTATAGTTGGAGAATTCGCCGTAATTGGTATTCTATCGTCCTTACTTTTATTAGGAACCAAATTATCGTAAATTTGACATGCGTTGAACAGAAAAATTCCATAGTTCTTAATCGTTATTTATGAGACTTAAGTAGGAAAAATCCACGGATGTGGTTGTAACCACGGAGAAACTCCAGCAGCACCGCAAAATAGTTATAGCACGTCATACCGGCCGGAAATCTAACTCAAGGTGTCTGTATGCGCGAAATTGTTCACGCAGACCTTAAAGAAAGCAACATGAGTGGTGTGCAATGTGTGTTGGCTGATTATGATGATGTAGTTGAGCACCTTGTGGCATTCCTCAAGAACCAGAGCGTCGCACAAAAGAGGAGTATGACGAAGCATCAAAATCATGTAAAAACTGTGTGTCCATCACGTACGTAAAATAGAATATTGTAATTCAAAATTGTAAGAGCCAGTTTCGAAGAAGAGAAAAAAAGTAAAAAAAATTGAACATATGTAAACATATGTATCGCAGCTCTGAAAAATAGACATTACAGTACTGGGGGGGTAACATTTCAAAAGAATAAGTCCGTTTTGGAGTTAACGTTATTCCGTGACATAAGCATCGTTTTCAAAACAATTTAGAGAAATGATTATGTCGGTCCAAGGTGACTTCACACCGTGCATTTCCATGGAAATCTCGGAATCGAAATTTCGATGGAATGCAATAGTTGTTCAATTTAAGTGCTGCGTACTTAAGCAGAGAATGGAAGGATTGTATCCTCAAGCTGATGCTTAACTATATTAGTGAAGTGTAAGTAACCATACCTAATGATAATCACAGATTATTAATAAGGACAAAGCTTATGGATCTGTGGTATAGCGTAAAGCTAATTAGTGTTCATATGTATAATATTGTGAGTTAGTTGCAGGAAGTAAGCAAAACAAATTAGTGTCGTTGATGTGCAAGGAAGCAACAAAAGAGGCAGTGGAATACCACTTGCTGAATTTCGGAACCGAAATAATTATGAGCATAAAGTAAACTACAAATAAAATCTAGGAGTAACATCCGTAGCCTCATAACAAAAAATTGATGGATTATTTAGTTTATGAGAGGGGGCAGGTATATCTGTACCTGGTGGTTGTTATCTATCATTAATAACTTCCGGTGGATAGACATTCCGCCGAATAGGAAATGCCGAGTGATCTTGTATCCTAATTGTTTCAGTGTACGTGCAATGTTGGCCAAAACAGATGTGTTGTTTACTTATATTTAATGCGTAATTGATAATGCGGCCTTTGTCTCGTTAGGTTTATGGGGTAGAAGAGTGAAGTGCAAGTATATAGAACTTTCTAGACGTCTAATCCTTCGATTTAATCGATATTCTATCAAAATTAACATGAGTAATCGTTAAAATGTTGTTATATTGGCTATGGATTTAACGACTTACAATCATAGACTAGATATTTGGTGACTGTATATGCATATGCGCATGGTATGGGAATAAATCATCGTTCGCATCATTGAATATTAAGAGCAATTAGTCTTAACTAAAAGTAATTTGGACTTAATGAATACAACAAACTTCAACATGCATAAAAAAATTAAGGAAAATTATGTTCACTGTCAATTCGTGCTATCAGCGATTTCCGTTTCAGTAGTCTTCTCTATATACTGAAGCTAATTTCAGGGGCGTGCAGCCATGAGAAAAAAAATTAACAAAGATTATGGTTATCGAGTCATTTATAATTATGGTAAGTACTACCAATGTTAGGGTTGAGGTTATCATTACGTTATAATTAGTAGTGCTATAATTGTGATTATTATTAGTATTATTTGTGATACAACAACAATGTTGATATTATTGAAGTGGGTAATATTATTATTGCAGTTGCTATCATTGATTAAGTTGTTCTGGGTATTATTATTATTATTATTATTAGTAGTATTATTATTATTATTCATCGGATGATTTTGATTCTTTATTCTTTGGTTTTCTTAATAATGTTAGATCAATTTTATGAATATCCGGTACATATAATATTGGCTTTATCCATTAGTGATATACTCTTATATGAAAAAAAAATTATAGGAACTTAGTCAAAGATTACTATTTGAGCTTTTTAAAGTAAGAAAGAAAATTGTATTATTACAATTGTTGATACTAATATCATTCTTTAGGTATTTGTTGAACATCATTATCCTATGCGTATTTAAGTACATGCCTTTAACGCTTATCCTGGGTAATGCAACAGTAATTTTGTACGATTAAGAGTTAAGTACTGCTACAAGTATTAATAGGTAAAAGAACTGAGTCCAAAATTTTAAACTAAGGTAAAGCGGGGAAAGTGCAGTGGGTCAAATTGTACATTTACCAACATTACTAGTAACCTAATGTTAGTTTACATTCTGTATGTATATGCTGATTATTCTTATGAATGTACATCCTTAGGTGATCCTAAGGTGTTAGGTGTGGTTTCTCTTTCAGATTTTGAATCAGGAGTAGCCTAAAGATTTTAACGTTTCTATAGGTAATAGTTAAATTGCTTGGTGCTCTACACATTAGTGTCTGGGGTTCGAGGCTTGTTAAAGAACAGGGGCTTATGTTAGTGAGATATCCGAATGAGTGATCGATACGATGACTGATATGTGAATGAGGAAGTGAATCATATTGGTCTATTCACTCTACCAATACTTTGTTTATCTTTTAAATGTGTTAACTTAAGAGTCATCAATCACTGTTTGCACTTAAGACTTTACTAACATCGTTATGTTATTATTTATTTATGTATTTATTTGAAATTAATGTCTGTTAAGTGGTTTATAGTACGGATATAGTCTGAAAATGTGAATTATTGTTTTTTTATTTTTCTTACAAATGTTATTACTATGTATTATTTATTTAACTGCTTATTTATGTCTGATTAATGCTGGAGATAAATTATATTATAGACGAAGTCAGTTAAATCTGTTTTTAATTTATGTAAGGTTCATTTTTTTTCTTTTTTTTTCATTTACACTTAGTTGCTTGCCGTTAGTACCTATCTTTGTTTACCTAGCTGTATTGTGGTTTTTCTTTCTCTACCATTTATGTACTTCTACTAGTATAATAGGTAGGGGACCTATTGTGGCTTTTTAATATAATGTAAAATAAAAGAAATTCATTAGATAAAACTGCACTTTTACCACATTTAATATGAATTTACCGTTAATTATGTTATATATACGCCTATTATCTTATGATCTTTAGTTTTTCTGAAATTAATTTCTCCTGAACGGTTTACAGTATGGGTATAACCTGGAGACATGAACGATACTTTCGTTTATTCTGGGTCCTGTTGTATTTCTTATCTTATAATTAACTGGCGATGTCTGTTGCACAATTTCATAAGGGCCATAGTACCTGTGTAATAACTTAGTAGATTTGCCTTTCTTACGTGTCGGGGTAAACAATTTCACTAACTGTCCGGGTTGGAACTTAAGTGTTCGTCTCTTCCTGTCAAAGATTTGTTTATACTTATTCTGCTTGCGTGTTATGTTAGCTTTAGCAACTTCTCTAACTTCTTTGATTCGAGTCTGTATTTGTTTGACAAACGGATTGTCGGTCGTCGCTTTCAATTGAACCTCTTCCGGTAATGTGGGATGTCGTCCGTAGAGTAGGAAAAACGGGGACATCCCTGTAGACTCTTGTCTACTGGTATTGTACGCAAAGAGTACGTGCGGTAGCGCCGCGTCCCAATCGTCCTGTTTCGTGGAGGTGTAATGTGACATCATGTTAATGACTGTCTGGTTTTCTCTCTCTACCAATCCATTACAGGCTGGATGATATGCCGTAGTGAAGGTAGATTGAACACCCATTAGTTTTAATAGTTGTTTCGTTACATCACTTAGGAACACTGCTCCTCTGTCGGATAGTAATTCAACTGGTGCACCGTGACGATATATAATGTTTTCAAGTATGAATTTTGCAACATACTCTATAGAACCCTTCGGGATAGCCTTTCCCTCTGTCCAATTGGACAGGAGAATAGCCTTTCACTCTGTACACTTGGACAGGTAGTCGCTAGCAATTACAGCCATTGTATTACCTCTTTTTGACCTTTTAAATGGTCCAATCAAATCTAAACCCCATCTAGCGCCTACTTGAGACACAGGTATAGGTTGTAAAAGTCCGGCTGGTTTAACATTTCGGGGCCTCTTGCGCGATTGACAACTTGGACAACCCTTGACGTATTTCTCAATCTCTTTTCGCATTCCTATCCAGTAGTAACGCGAACTGATTTTGGTGAAGGTTTTGGTAAAGCCTAGATGACCTGACAGGGGGTCATCATGACATGAAAATAAAATTTCATGCTTTAACTGTTCGGGTATCACCAACAGGTGCAACGGTCCGGAGGCTCCTGCATTTTTGCGGTATAGCACACCTGATTTTAAGGTGTAAGAGGCTGCCTGCCGCTGTAGTTTTGGTGAGCCTGTGTTCGGGTTTTCTAATGTAGTAATTAATGGTCGAAGGGAGGGTCACGTTGTTGTTCTTGTGCAACTTGCACTGGCGTTAGCAAACAAGTGATAAGTTCGTCCGTTTGTTCAACTATGTGGGGTGTAGGTTCATCAACTGGAAAACGGGATAGCGCATCGACGTCGAGATGACGTTCACCCGACTTATACTGGATGGTGAGGTTATATTCTTGAAGTTTGAGTGCCCATCTAGCCAAACGTCCTGTTAGGTCTTTAAGATTTCGTAGGTAGCATAACGCATGATGGTCAGTTACAACATGGACGGGAAAACCATAAACATAGGGTCTAAAGTGTGTCAAGCCGTAAACAATGGCAAGCAATTCCAATTCGGAAATGCTATAGTTCTTCTCATGCTTGTTCAAAGACCTAGAGCAGAAAGCTATGGGGTGAAGTTGTCCATTTAATTTCTGTAATAGAGCAACACCTATCCCGATAGTGCTGGCATCGACGTGCATTTCTGTATACGCTCCCGGCTGAAAATGACCGAGAACGGGGGCCTGAGTCATCACAAGCTTTAATTTATCAAAAGCATCTTGATGGCTTGGAGTCCATTCAAAGTCTTTGTTCTTTCGTGTGAGTTCGTGAAGGGGGCTCGCAATGGAAGCAAAATTTTGTATAAACCTTCTGTAGAAGCTAAATAAGCCCAACACTTTGCGTACGTCACGTACGTTTTTGGGAGTCGGCAATTGTGTGATGATTCGGAGTTTATCAGAATCCGGTTCAATTCCGTTAGCCGAGACTTCGAATCCAAGAAGTTTAATTCGAGACATTCCGAAGAAGCATTTTTCAGGCTTTAATTTAAAGTTGTGTGTTTGCAGTTTGCGAAATACTTCCTCCAAATTGTTAAGCAATTCGGGGAATGTGGATGCGAATACGACAATGTCATCGAGATAGACCAACGCCTTTTTGAATTTTAGATCACCTAGCAGCTTACTGGATATTTCCGAAAAGAAACTTGGGGCGTTGCGTAAAAAAAAGCTAATCTCTGGAAGCAAAAGTGGCCTTGATCTGTGCAGAACCCTGTGTATTGATGGCTATTTTCCTCAATCGGAACTTGAAAATATGCACTGAGCAAGTCTAAAGTGCAATACCATTGAGAATTTCCCAAATAAGCAAGGTGATCGTCAATAAGGGGTAAGTGGTAGGATGAAGTCGTTGTTACTGCATTTAACTTTCGATAGTTGACACAAAATCGCATTTCACCGTTCTTTTTCTTGACTAAGACTACAGGCGCAGCCCAAGGGCTGTGCTCTTCCTTAATAATACCTGCGTCGAGCATCTCACGCACCTGGGATTGTATGATTTCTCTTTGTGCCTGAGATACACGATAGGGTCGTTGTTTTATAGGTTTGTCATCAGTGACTTGAATTTTAAACTCACCTATGTTAGTTTTTCCTAGCTCCTTTAATTGTGTAGCAAGTACGTGTCGGTATTTCTGCAATAAAGCACTCAGTTGTATTTGTTGGTCCTGTGTAAGTTGTGAGTTGAAGCTAAATTTTGCATTTTTAATGTCGACTGAGTGTGTATCTTCGGGAGACCAATTTGCAGCTTGTATTAGCGCTACTTCATGCGAATAAGCAAGAGTGGTTCCCGGGAAAATAGATTTAGGCTCCATTGTATTATTGTGTACCGGGATTACACATTCTTTACGAGCTGCGCAAAAGATAGGGGATATTTGCAAATTTTTCTTCTGCATGATAGCTCCTTTTGGTTCTAAGAGAATTCTACCCATTACATTAGGAGGCAGCTTCACTTTAACATTTACTGATGTGAAAGGGGGAATGCGAATATCTTGTATACAACACGCTTTGTGTGACACCGCGGTTTCCTCGTTCGATTCCACGGTAATTTGTGCCAATGGGCATCCTAATTTCTCGCCACAATGTAATTCTAATTGGGATGAGCCTGGAAGTTTAAGAGTAATTGTGTGTGTTTCCAAGTCAATTAGGGCTTTATATCGGTTCATGAAATCCATCCCTAATAGGAGATCATGTCCGAGCTCTTTAACAACCAGAACATCCTCCTCAAAGGATATAATGTTGAAGCAAAGAGTGGTGGAATAACATACATCTAGTAATGTATTATCTGCTGTCCGTAGTATCAAATCTTTCGGAATCCGGTGGGTGGGTGTGGTCGCAAAAGTTTGTTGTACTATACTGACTGCGCTGCCTGTATCAAACAGTATACTCACTGGTTGATTGGCAACCGTACCTTGTATAGTAATGACATTTACCGGCTGAATAAATGCCGTCGTTTGTTTTGGTGTACTCTCGGTGATGGACGTCACGGAACTTATTCCCGTGACGTTCCTTGCCCGTTTGGGTGATGGTATTGTTGTCTGCAGTTCAGGGCAGTATGCCCTGTCCGTCTGCATTTAAAACATGTGAAACTATCTTTTGGCATGCGACGGGAGGCATTAGGGCCACGCCATGTTCCTCTCGAGGCAACGTTAATACCGCCGCGTTGACTATAGCTACTACGCCCAGGGCTTTGTCTAGTTGCATCATATTGCTGCGGGGATTTGCGAGGCGTGTCAATAATGGGCCTCTGATATTTAAATTGCAAATTTTGCATTTGTTTCTGCAAGTCACGAATTTGGCGCTTCAGTTGCTTTACGTCTGATCGTGGACTTGGTTGGCTGACCAGTGATACTGGTTTGGATGCGGGAAGTAGTTGGGCATCAACCCTTTTACCAGCCAGGTATCTGGCCGTTTCTACGCGTCGAACAACCTGTATAAGCTCTCTAATAGATTGTGGGTTCGAGGGGAGGACACTTTCTATTAACGAGGGTTTTAATCCGCGCACGATATGGCGAATTATTTCAGGTTCGGCCATGCCTGGATTTACCTGATTACAGAGAGCTAGTACATCATATATGTAAGTCTCCGTTGATTCAGACAGGTCCTGCACTCTGTGACGTAAGCGGCATTCTAAAATATCATCATGCGCCGCTGGTACGAATGCTGTCTGAAGGGCATGTTTTAGGTCGGTCCATTCAAGATGCGGGTGACGGAAGGAATATATTTTGAACCAATTTGCTGCTGCGTCTCGTAAATAGCATGGTAAATATTGTATTTTGTGCTTATCTTCCCAACCATTCGCTGTAGCTATGGTTTCAAAATTATAGAGGTAGTTTCCAACGTCCTGACCGGGTTTGCCTTCGAATTTTCCAGGGTCAATGAAAGGTTGTGCAAAAGGCACATTCGCGGTAATGACTGTTTTGCACTGGGTCCCTTCGGGAACCGAGGGTGCGGCCGACGTAGAGGCCGTATTCACTGCTATAATGTCTTCCATCGAGCTTGAACCTGAAGACGTTAACGTTTCAAAATAATCTTGTGTCAAAACTGTGTTGTTCAGGTCACCCACGCTTAAACTACGTGCCTTTGGTGCAAAATACTGAATGGGAGTCAAACCTCGGATTCGTCTACTAGATCTAACATGAATATGGGACATATGCGCTTGATTCTGAGTCTGAGTGTTAGTATCCAAAATAGTCTGATATTCACGGATTAACTTTCTGATTTCGGCACTAATAGGGCTATCGCTAAGATACTTTGGTAATAATTCCATGCAAAGGAGAAAAGAACACATATAACACTCAAATAATACTTAGATAGTAACCTAAAATAATTTCGAAAAGCAGACACCTTCGCCATATTGTCAACTCAAGACATGCGTGTTGCGCTCTATTTTTCTAAAAAAGGAGGCAAATACAGAGAGATACTGACTTGAACCATGCCACCTTGAAAAATTAAATTTGAAGTGGCTGGACGCTTGGGGGACGTCATAAAAATGAATTAGAGAGGCCTGCGCCTGTACCATAAACATCTTATAAGGAATAAGAAACAGAGGTACGGGGTCGAACCATACTTCTCAAAAATAATTTACAGAAGCCGGCGCCTCCACCATATTGTCACATCCATGACTGGATGGACATAGGGGGAATAGCGGTTTCAGGGTAGAACATCTCAAGCTTGGCTTAATTTTACTTGCTTGGTTTATTAAGTTCAGATACTTGCAATGTTGAGTTTACATCGAAGGGGGAACAAAGCTATAGTACATGTAGGATCTTACCTTGAAGTGCTTTTCGTGTGTAATGTGGACGGACCTGTGAACCCATCGTTGTAGATAGCAGATTAGGATGCTGACGGGCAGCGATTCGACCCTGTCTAGCATGTGTCGGTCTCCCCCGAGCAGCGCTCAGGCGCTTGCTTAAATAGGCAAGAACCGACTCAATTCTAATGACGTCTATATCCTGTTTGTGATAAGCCGACGCTATACTTTAAGTGTGATTGAGCGGATGTGTAGGATTGAGCGGAAACACGTGATCGGTTCTATGTTGCAAAAGGCAACATTATTCTAAGAATTTCCATGGGAAATGACGCAAATGAAAAAGTCCCTTGAGCCAAACCTAGGAAATGAGGTAGCCCACATACATCCTGTCACGTACACATCTTAAGAAAGTTTCGTAAGGCAGAAAATGTAAAATATGATTCTATCAGAATTTAGAAGAATGAGCCATATTAATGTTAATATCCAAATTAATGTAAAATAAACGAGTCCGTCTAACATCACATGCGACAATATTCCTGGTATGCACCTGATCTTTCGAACTGCCGCAATACATGATGAGCCGGGAAGCCTCAGTGGCCAATTACCATACCTCTGTGGACTGGTGAGACTTCGTCAGAGAAGAAACCGAGCGGTGGTTGGAAGAAAATCCAGACTTTATTGGTGGCCTAGACGAAAATAACGAGCCCATTGCCGTAGAAATAGACGAGTCGAAGTTCTTCCACCGCAAGTAACACAGAGGGATGTGGCGTGAGGGTCACTGGGTGTTTGGCGGTATTGAGAGGGGCTAGGGGAAAGGCTTCCTGATGGAAGTGCCTGACAGAAGGGCAGAAACCCTGTAGGCCCTAAACATTGAGCATATTTTGCCTGGACGCCGCATCATCTCGCATGAATGGGCTTCTTACACCAAGATTGGAAATCTACTTGACGGTGTGTATGTTCACGATGTTATTATCTATGAGCAGAACTTTGCTGACCACGACGACGACGCCCTCAGGGGCCTACTACAGTAGGTACGGGATTGGCGCTCCCGGGTTCCCGAGCCACACTCTCGATAGGGTTCCTCCAAGAGGTGAGAGGGCTTATGCCGAACGCCCAACGAACTTAGGTCCACAAGCCTGTTTGACCAACGACTAGTTACCTCCCTAAACTGTCTGACGGATACCGCTGCCCCGGACGCAGGAGGGGAGTCGCAAGGGGCGAATGAGTAATGAGTAACTCCCAGTCCCTGAGTATCATGTAGGGCTGTGTTCGTATCCGCTGATAAAGGTCAGTCCCGGGAAGGGGTCATTACATGAGCTGTTATACTCCTGAAGGCGATTGGGTCCCTTTATCTATGTATTGGGAGGTGAGAAGACCCTAAGCTGAGCAAGGCCCAGGCCAGGACTCTCACCTAAGCTGGGGTGGCGCCCAGGATGTGAGCATGCCATCGGAAACATTTATAATGGTGGAGGTTTCAAGCGCTATGAATACCAAAAGATCCAAAAAACACCACCAAAGTAGTTGTGAAGGAAGTAGTCGAGTGTCGTGATCCTCATTACTTAGTTATCAGTAGAACTGAGGAAGGAATGAAGGCAGTTCAGTACGGTTAATCCATTCACTATCCAAAAGAATCTGGATAAAATTGCTGGTGCAGTAAGGTTCTGTATTAGAACTCGTAATGCCACGCTCCTGGTTGAAGCATATTCAGCATCACAGGCAGCTATTATACAGAAAGCAAGCATGTTAGCTAGCTACTCCATACTGGTTGAGATGCACAAGACCTTGAACTCCTCGCGCGGTGTTGTAAACACCCGTGCATTGGACACTACGTCCAATGAGGAGATTCAAGAAAACATTGAATATCAAGGTGTGACATCTGTATATCGGGTTCCGAGGAGACAAGGAGGTGAATTTGTGCCTACTCGTACCCTGTTTCTTACCTTTGATCGAGTAGACCTACCTCAAAGAAACCTCAAACCGTTGATATTCTATAAGTGCTTTGGTCATACAAGTGATTTCTGTAACAGTGAAGCTACCTGCGTTAACTGTGGAGAATTCTCCGCCCGGAAATTCCTGCGCGTTCGACAACCCTCTGGCCCAAGTCCGGTACCTATAGCTCAGTTTCAGCTAAAGGGTACCGAGTCGGGAAATCGCAACTCAAACCAGCGATATTAACGGGGCCACAATTTCAGAAAATATTCTCGTAGGCAGATAACTTCCAAAGCCCACGAAATCCACATCGATATCTGCAACAATACCTGCCAAGTGTGTTATTGACAATATCCATTCAGTAAAGTCAACATCAAGACCATCAACCTCAAGCAATAAGACTGGCAAGCCCGTAGCTTATAATGCACCACAGATAAACTTCAAGACCAGCTATAACCGAACTGACTTCCTGAAAGAAAATGAAAAATCTGTGCTCGGAACATCCAAGGGAAAGAAAAGTCCACGAACATCTCCTCGGAAGGACTCTTCTGGGAAGGACTCGGATCGGCGATCTACATCTTCGCCGATCTCCACCTCCAATCGGTTCGAGCTTCGCGAACCGACGTTTTCAATCGGAAAGCGGTCCTCTCCGTAGAGGAGATTGAGCAGGAGGTTTCTGCCCGCACTGCCAGAACGACAGTAAAAAAGAGGCAAGATCCTTCCTCTGCTAGAGTTGCTACCCGCCACTGAAAAAGGGCAAATTGGTTCGACCACCGTCGTCCTCAAAGTAGTGGACTCTTTGGAATTAAGAACTTATCTCATTGTGAATACCATGGCTATCCTTCAATGGAACAGATGTGGAATTAGAACACATCGACCAGAGCTTGAACGTTTGCTCAACGAGAATAATCCTTTGGTTGTATGTTTGCAAGAATCTAAGCTCCGTCCGCAAGATAGCCTTCAAATCAGGCCGTATACTCCAGTACGGTGTGATCTTATACCCGATGAGGGTATTACTGCGCACGGGGTACTATGATGCTCATAAGAGATGATATATTTATGTAATCTGTGACCATACAGTCTAACATCCAGTCAGTGGCTATAAGGATTAAACTGTCATCCCTCCGATTTACCATCTGTAACATTTAACTGCCTACACCCGATAGCCTCTCGCTCACGGATTTAGAAGATCTGGTTTCCCAGTTACCAACACCTTTTCTCTTGGTGGGAGACGTTAATGCCCATCACCCTCTTTGGGGCTCACCTCGGACTTGTGCGAGAGGTAAATTAATTACCAATTTTTGGATATTTATAACTTATATCTTCTGAACACCGGAGAGCCTACATTTCTCTCAGACTTCAACACTTTTTCACACCTTGATATTGCAGTTTGTTCACCACAGTTAGGCAGTTACCTTGCAATGGATTGTCATCTCTGATTTACACTCTAGTGACCATTTTCCATGTTTCATTAGTCTCGTAACTCAAGATATACGTTCCACACGTTTGCCTAGATGGCGTTTGGATCAAGCCATCTGGAACCTTTACTCCCATTTGGCGTGTTTAATTACAATGAGCACGACTGTGTGGATATTTTGGTCGAACATCTCACAGAGACAATTCTTTGTGCTGCTGATCAATCTATTCCTTGATCGACTGTCCTTCCCTGTCGATTTCGGGTCCCTTGGTGGACCGATGAATGTCGAAGGATCATACGTGCTCGTAGGCTTGCTCTTAGGGTTTCCAGCGTCGCCCTACATTGGATAACCTGATCCAGTACAAGAAACTGCGTGCCAAGTCTATACAAATAATTAAGGACAGCAAAAAGACACCATAACGCAAGTTTTCAGCTTCATTTAAGCGACATACACCTTCCTCTGTCGTTTGGGATAAGTTAAGGCGTGTGGCCAAATAATCGATCCACATGCCAATCGCTGATCTTAAAATAGCTGCATGAGCTGTTGTTGATACATATGACGTGGCTAACACATTTGGTCGTACTTTCGTTCAAGTGTCTAGCTCAGATAACTATTTGCCTGGGTTCCTTCCTGTTAAGACTGAGGTGAAATCTCAAGTTTTCTAGCTTCTTTCAGGAAATATTGAAGATTACAATCGCTTTTTCGCTATAGCGGAGTAAGAACACCCCCTTTCATCTTTGCGACTATCAGCACCAGGACCAGATCGTATCCACGTACAAATGTTGCAACAGCTCTCCCCTGAAGGTAAGGCTTTCCTACTCGAGGTCTATAATCGTGTTTGGGTTGATGCAACCTTTGCAGAAAAGTGACGGGAGGCCACTGTGATTCCCATTTTTAAAGCTGGAAAGCACCGTCATCTTCCGTCCAGCTACCGTCCTATTACCCTCACCAGTTGCGTTTGCAAGGTGATGGAATGCATGATCAATGGAGGTCGGAATGGTGGTTGGAAACTCACAATCTTCTAACACCCAGTGCGGTTTTTGAAGACGCTGTTCAACAATGTACCATCTTGTGTTATTTTCGACACAGATCTTGAACGGATTCATGAAGAATTGTCAAACCGTTGAGATACTTTTTGATTTCGAGAAGGCGTATGATACGTGTTGACGAGCAGGGATGTACGTTCCCCACACGCCTGGAACATACGCGGACGCTTACCACTGTTCATTCAGGAGCCTATGATGGGCCGCGTTTTCCGAGTAAGGGTCGGCTCGAATTTTTCGAACCTTTTCGTCCTTAGAACAGAGTACCTCAGGGATCGGTACTAAGCGTTACACCGTTTGCTATAGCGATTAATTCTATCTCGAAATGTGTTCCTCCAGGGTATCGTCGTGCTTATTCGTAGACGAACTTTGCTGTTTATTGTACTCCTCTTCGTACGCTGATTTTGGAACGCCGTATGCAGTAATGCTTAGATAATCTCCAAGAATGGAGTTCTAAGAACGGCTTTCCTTTCTCAACTGAGAAGTTAATCTGCGTGAAGTTCTGGCGCCGTAGGAGACAATTAGCAACTTCGCTCCGATTCGGTCGATTTACTACCATTCACAGATTCGACCAGATTCCTGGGGTTGACGTTTGATAGAAAAATTAGCTGGTCATCGCATATAGCACAGTTGAAAGCACGGTGTGACCGTTCTCTGAATATCCTGCGGATATTAAATGGCAATTCTGGAGACCGGATCGGACAGCTTCGCTGCGACTGTATCGCGCACTGGTCCGATCATAAACACGCCATACGTGTATTATTTATTCCTCAGCACAGACAGCTGTGCTGAGGAAATTAGACGCAGTCCATTACCTTTGCATTCGAGTGGCTATTGGTGCTTTTCCCACTAGCCCAGTTATAAGTCTTTCGCCGAATCGGCGGAACCTCCTCTGCGATATTGGCGTGATATTCTCTTAGGAAATTATAGCTGTGCGCTTAAATGTATGCCAATTGTCCAACATTCGCTTCTTTTCCCCCCACTGCGCTAGACAAGCGTTATAGGAATATCACATTGAGTTTTATTTATGGACGCTCTTTAACTGCTGTGGTCCTTAGCGTCCCATTCTATATTGGGCGCGAAAGACCGGTAATACTGCTCAGAAGCTTCTTTATCAGGCTTGAGGATCTTTGACATGCCGTAAATATAGGACACGGGACCACCAGCTTTACTTCCGTTCCGAAGGAAGACATGTTAAGGATTTTTACACCCGAAAAAATTCATCGCCCTCCGCCGGGTTGTAACCCGTGACCTCCGGAACTAGAGGCTAGCATGGTAACGACTACACCACGGAAGACGACAGAACGTTATAGGATTAGCTCCATTAATCCAAGACCTACAGGTGTTCGTTTCCGGAAGCTTTTGGAAAGCAAGACATTGAAATGCCTAGTATGTTTGCTAAGGGGGAGAGCATGTTCCCTCCTTGGTTACGTGCGACACCTTACGTAGGCCTTGGGATGACGGTATACCGGAAGTCTATGATACCTGCGTTTAGTATTCGCACCTGTTTTTTTAGAATTTCTGTGAGGTTACAGTGTCCGAATTTTGATCTACACCGATGGATCTAAGTGCACCAACAGTGTTGGGTGTGCTTATATTCATGGAACCGAGAACTATAGGTTCAGTTTTCATGATCGCACATCCATTTATAATGCAGAGCTGTATGCTATATACCGAGCGATTTCGTATGTGCGCCGTCGAAAATTGGGAGACTGTCTCATTTTGAGTTATTCCCTTAGTGCACTTCAGAGACTTCGTGAGCTGTACAACTACCACCGCATTGTTCAGCTAATCAAGGATACCCTCCATGTTTTATAAGCTTCTGGTGTTAATGTGGAGTATGCTTGGATACCTGGTCACGTTGGCTTGCCGGGGAATGAACTTACTGATTTGGCAGTTAAGGCGGCAACCACAAAACCCAGTGTTACAATATCTCGAGTAACGTCGGAAGACTTTAGTCTTGTTGTGTGGAGAGCGGTGCTGTCGTGCTGCCACGAGGAGTGGTTAGCTCTTCGCGGGAATAAGCTTACAGTACTGAAGGATATTCCAATAAACCGGGTAACTTCCTCTCGCGTATCTCGTCGTGAGGAGGTGATTTTGGCTCGGTCCCCCCAGGGGCTCACCTTATGTGAGTACGGGTTTTAACGCACCTGGGGGTTCCCGAGCCTCTCATCTCCATCATCATCCTTCCACCCTCGTCCGGTCGCGGTGGGTTCGTTCTCGTGACCGGGGGACTCAAGGTAGGCTCTCGTGCGTTCTGTGCATTTCATTTCATGTCGCGCCTCGTCATCGTTTCTTTCTTCTCTTCTCCTTCTGCACATTTCGCCCCACGTCCATTCATTTACACGTCTCTTTTACTTCTTCGCCGGCCTACCTTGCGTGCGAAACGCCCACACACTTTTAATTTCTTTTACCCTTTTATTTTAATCCTCCGTGTACACAGCCTGACGGATACCCGCGCACTGGGTGCGTAACTGGGTGAGTGGGTAATGGCGTCATCACCACAACCCGGGGTCGTCATGTAGGGTATGTGTTCGTATCCGCTGTTCAACTGCAGTCCCGCGGGGTGGCCATTGCATGAGCTGCTGACTTCTGATGGCGATTGGGTCCCTCTGTCTATGTTCTAGGAGGTGTGACCCTGGGGTGAGATAGGTATAGAAAGGCCACTCACCCAAGCCGGGGTAAGGCACGGGAAGTCAGAGCCCGAGGTCGGAAACGGTTGCAATGGTGGAGGATTTATTCCGCTATGGAGCCCCCTTTCTCCATTTTTCGAATAAGCGCCGAAACGTTTTAGTAACAGAAGTAGCACCATCGACATCTGGTTGTTACTTAGTCATTTCGCGAACAGAGGAAAGTCAAACTTTCGAGAAGGTGAACCCTTTTATTATCCAAAAGGGCATTCACTCAATTGCTGGTCCGGTTCATTCCTGCACTCGGCTTCGTGATGATTCGATGTTAGTACAAAGCAAGTCCGAGGAACAAAGTAACTCCTTGTTGAGCGCCACGCTTCTCCACGGTTATCCCATCCGTGTTGAGAAGCACCGCACATTGAATTCCTGTCGAGGCGTCGTCACCACCACGATGGTATGTCGCTCGAAGAGCTAGTGGAACATCTTTCCGACCAAAAGGTAACGGCAAATCATCCAGTGCAGGCTAAACGCGACGGAGTGTTTGTACCTACTCGTACCGTGTTTATCACTTTCGATGGCAAACATTTGCTCACGAGTATATCAGCAGGGTACGAACGGACTGCGATGAGGCCCTATGTTCCTAGACTTCTGCGTTGTTTTAAATGCCAACGTTTTGGGCATACGCAAGTCTGTTGTAAGAGTGACGTATCCATCTGTGCCTCATGTAGCCAGGCGTCACACGATGGTACCTGTTTCTCAGCCCCCGTCTGCGTTAATTGCAAAGCCTCTCATTGCGCTTCATTTGCCGACTGTCCGCGGTACTTGGACGAGAAGGCGATCCAGGAGATCCGGGTAAAGGAGAAACTCTCCTTCGGCGAAGCCCGGAGGCGTTACCATGCGCGCCAACCATCTCTCCTGCTATCGAGAACATTCAGTTTTTTGTTAGGTCGCCAGTATACCGGAAGGATGCAGAGACTCAAACTTGGACCATGACTGCATTGACCGCCACTACCATCCGGCCGTCCATTTCGGCTACAGTTACCAAGCCCTCTAAGCCTGCTATAAAGTCTATGAAGTCACTGAGAAGAAATCGAAGCAGAAATTTCGTAGGTAAGATTTTTTAAAAGACCTTCCGCGTGCGCGCGGCAAGACAAGTTCACCTTGTCCTCCTCCTCGGAAGTCGCAATCCCAGGATGCTCCTGAGACAAGCCGCACTCAGCGGCCCCCTTCACCCGTTGCCACCCAGAGCCGATTCTCGACGCTTGAAGGGGTTTCTGGCTGTGAGTGCGTGGGCCCTCACTTGGAGGAGCCTATGGAGTCTGACCAACTTCATTCCAAAAGCCCGAGCCCAAAGGTTAAGCAAAAGATAGTTTTAAGCCGCCCTTCTAAGTAAGATGTTTATCTCTTTTTCTTAATGGCTATCGTGACCTGGAATTTACGTGGTGTACCATCGCATAGGGCGGAACACCAACTTTTTTTGCGTTCCCATTCACCTATGGTCGTGTGTTTGCAGGAGACCAAGCTTCGCCCTCGCGACTCTTTTGATCTTCGAGGGTATACTCTGGTTCGCTACGATCTTGAGCCAGAGGAGGTTATTCCTGCTCATGGAGGTGTCATGTTATTAGTGCATAACGACGTTCATTTTCAAACTCTCACACTTACGTCCGACTTGCAGGCTGTAGCCGTTAGGCTTCAATTACCCGGCTTTTTCTTTTCTGTTTGTTCTGTGTATTCACCTCCATCGTCTCCCTTCGCTCACTCGGACGTTAGCGATCTTCTGTCCGCTCTCCCAACACCATTTCTTCTGTTGGGAGATTTTAATGCCCATCACCCCCTGTGGGGTTCACCATGGGCTTGTGCGAGGGGAACTCTTCTTTTCGACACTTTTGATCAGTTCAACCTCTCTATCCTCAGTACAGGTGAACCTACCTTTATTTCTGATTCTTCCGGTTCATTCTCTCACTTAGACCTTGCCGTTTGCTCCAACCAGCTTGCTAGTCGTCTGCAGTGGAACGTCGTCGCTGACACCTACTCCAGTGACCATTACCCCGGCATCGTTTCTCTTTTGTCTCACCACGTCCAGCATTCCAGAGTACCTACCTGGATATTCAGAAAAGCCGAATGGAAATTGTATTCCAGCCTCGTGTCTTTTGCGGACCAGCCCTTCACTGACGTTAACCAAATGGTGCAGCACCTTACGTCTACGATTCTATCTGCCACCGAACGCAAAATTCCCCGATCAGCCTCTCACCGTCGGCGTATTCCTGTTCCGTGGTGGAACGAGGATTGTCGGGACGCCGTTCTTCCTCGTAGGACTGCGCTTAGGGTGTTTCGGCGACAACCTACACTTGATAATTTGCTTACTTTTAAACAATCGCGCGCCAGGGCTCGTCGCATTATTCAGGATATCAAGAAGGCATCTTGGACTCTTTTTGTCGAGTCTTTTAATTGTTTTACACCTTCATCTGTTGTTTGGTATAAACTTCGTCGCTTTTCCGGTAAAGTGTCGCATTGTACTGTGTCTGCCTTCAGCGTTCCAATGCCACCATAGTGGATCCGGTTGCCATTGAAAACACTCTGGGTGCTGCCTTTGAGGCGGTTTCAAGTTCAGACCATTATTCCGTCGGCTTTCGAACTCTCAAAGACCGGCTGGATACCGAGAACGTTAATTTTCGGTCTACTAATACGGAGTGTTATAATGAACTTTTCACAATTAGTCAGCTGGAGCATCCTCTTCATTGCTCTAGGCACTCCGCTCCTGGGCAGGACGGCATTCATGTCCTGATGATACAGAACCTTTCAGCCGACAGTAAACTCTTCCTCTTACAGGTCTATAACCGTATTTGGCAAGACGACATTTTTCCTTCGTTTGGCGCGAAGCCACCATTGTCTCTATACATAAACCTGGGAAGGATCGCCATCTACCTTCCAGCTACCGCTCTATCTTCCTCACCAGTTGCATTTGCAAGGTGATGGAGCGCATGATCAACGGGCGGTTGACATAGTGGCTAGAGCCTCAGAAACTTCTAGCGAACGCTCACCGCGGAGTTCGTCGCTATCGCTCTATCGCCGACAGTCTGGTGTCTCTGTCGACGCATATTATGAACGGAGTTCTGAGAAAGTGTCAAAGAGTGGTGTGTTTTTTGACCTAGAATAAGCTTATGACACTTGTTGGAGGGGCGGCATTTTCGTACACTCCACGTATGAATTTTAGGTGGTCGACTTCCCATATTTCTTCGAGAATATATGATGGACCGCGCCTTTGTGTACCTGTGGGCTCGGTTTTATCTAGTCGTTTTATTCAAGAGAACGGAATACCGCAGGGCTCTGTACTCAGTGTCACACTTTTTGCGATTGCTATCAACCCCATTATTGATTGGGCACTTCAATGTCCCCCTTTCGTTGACGATTGTGCCATTTATTGTAGTTCACGGTGGACCTGTCTACTCGAACGCTGTCTGCAGAGCTGTATCGTCCGTCTCTACGCTTGGAGTAACGCCAACGGCTTTAATTTCTCCGCCGAGAAATCTTTCTGTTTAAATTTCTGGCACCGGAAGGCTTTCCATCCGCCCTCTCTCCATCTTAGGTAGGAGGTCTTTCCGTTTCCAGTCGAAGTGAAATTTTTGGGGTTGATCTTTGATCGAAAGCTAAGCTGGACTTCTCAGGTTTCCTTTTTAAAAGTAAAGTGTGACCTTTTTCTCTTAATATTTTACGTGTTTTAATTGGCACATCCTGGGGAGCTGATCGCACCGTTGTTCCCCTCAGGGGCTCACCTTATGTGCGTACGGGTTTTTGGCGCACCCGGGGGTTCCCGAGCCAATCATCGCCACATTCATCCCCTCACCCCCATCCGGTCGACGTGGGTTCTTCTCGTGACCGGTGGACCCAAGGTAGGCTCTCGTGCGTTCTTTTCATTCCATCCATACCGCACCTCACCATCGTTTCTTTCTTCCGTTATCACTTTCCGGCCATTTCGCACCACGACATTCGCATATCTCTCTTTTTCTTCCCCGCCGGCCTACCTTGCGTGCGAAACGCCCACACAGTTTTAGTTTCTTTTATCTTTTTATTTAAATCCTCCGTGGACACAGCCTGACGGATACCCGCGCACCGCGTGCGCAGCTGGGTGAGTGGGTAATGGCGTCATCCCCACCACCCGGGGTCGTCATGTAGGGTTTGTGTTCGTATCCGCTGTTCAACTGCAGTCCCGCGGGGGGGCCATTGCATGAGCTGCTGACTTCTGACGGCGATTGGGTCCCTCTGTCTATGTTCTGGGAGGTGTGACCCTGGGGTGAGTCTGGTATAGATAGGCCACTCACCCAAGCCGGGGTAACGCCCGAGAAGTCAGAGCCCGAGGTCGGAGACGGTTGCAATGGTGGAGGAATTTTTTCGCTATGGAGCACCCTTTCTCCATTATAAACAACAAGCGCCGAAAAACGTTATTAACAGAAGTAGCACCGCCAACAGCTGGTTGTTACTTAGTGATTACCCGTACAGAGGAGGGACAATCTTTCGAGAAGGTGAACCCTTTTATTATCCAGAAGGGCATTGACTCAATTGCTGGTCCGGTTCTTTCCTGCACTCGGCTTCGTAATGGTTCGTTATTGGTTCAAAGCAAATCCGAGGCACAAAGTAAGTCCTTGTTGAGCGCCACGCTTCTCCACGGTTATCCTATCCGTGTTGAGAAGCACCGCACCTTGAATTCTTGTAGAGGCGTTGTCACCACGCATAGCCTCGATGGTATCTCTGACGAAGACCTGGTGGAATATCTTGCAGACCAGAGGGTGACAGCGGTTCATCGAGTGCAGGCCAAACGCGACGGCGTATTGGTACCCACTCGTACCCTGTTTATTACATTTGATGGCGTCGATCTGCCCACGAGCATTTCCGCAGGGTACGAACGGATTTCTGTGAGGCCTTATATTCCTAGACCTCTGCGTTGTTTTAAATGCCAACGTTTTGGGCATACGCAAGTCTCCTGTAAGAGTGCCGTTAACATCTGTGCAACCTGTAGCCAGCCCTCACACGAAGGTACCTGTTCAACAGCACCCGTCTGCGTTAATTGTAAAGGGTCTCATTCTGCTTCGTTTGCCGACTGTCCGCGGTACTTGGACGAGAAGGCGATCCAGGAGATCCGGGTAAAGGAAAAACTCTCCTTCGCTGAAGCCCGGAGGCGTTACCATGCGCGCCAACCTTCACTTCTACGATCTGGCACATTTAGTTCTGTTGTTGCCTCGCCAGTACCACGAGTAGATGCCGAAACTCAGACCTGGACCTTGACTGGATTAACCGCCACTACCATCCGGCCGTCTATTAAGGCTACAGTTACCAAGCCGTATAAACCTGGTCCCAAGTCCATGAAGTCGCAAGCCGTTGAAAAGAAGCCCAAGCAGAAACTTCGTAGGGAAGATTTTTTGAAAGACCCTCCGCGTGCGCGCGGTAACAAAAGTTCACCTTCTCCTCCTCGGAGGTCGCTGTCCCAGGATGGTCCTGGGACAAGCCGCGCTCAGCGGCACCCTTCACCCATCGCCACCCAGAACCGATTCACGGCGCTTGAATCGGTTTCTGGCACTGAGCGCGTGGGCCCTCCCTCCGAGGAAGCTATGGAGTCTGTCCAACTCCAAACAAAAAGCCCGAGCCCAAAGGTTAAACAAAAGGTAATTTTAAGCCGCCCTTCTAAATAGACAGTTTATCCCCTTATTCTTAATGGCTATCCTGACCTGGAATGTACGTGGTGTACGATCGCATAGAGCGGAACTGCAGCTTTTATTGCGTTCCCATTCACCTATGGTCGTATGTTTGCAGGAGACTAAGCTTCGCCCTCACGATCCTTTTGATCTCCGAGGATATACTCCGGTTCGCTACGACCTTGAACCGGAGGAGGGTACTCCTGCTCATGGAGGTGTCATGGTCTTAGTGCGTAATGACGTTCATTTTCAAACTATCACACTTACGTCCGACTTGCAAGCTGTTGCCATTAGACTGCAGTTACCCGGTTTTTTCTTTTCTGTTTGTTCTGTGTATTCACCTCCATCGTCTCCCCTCGCTCCCGCGGACATTCGAGCTCTCCTGTCCGCTCTCCCAACACCATTTCTTCTGTTCGGAGATTTTAATGCACATCACCCACTGTGGGGTTCGCCGAGGGCTTGTGCGAGGGGAACTCTTCTTTCCGACATTTTTTATCAGTTCAATCTTTCCATCCTCAATACAGGTGCACCTACTTTTATTTCTGATTCTTCTGGTACATTCTCTCACCTGGACCTTGCCATTTGCTCACTCCAGCTTGCACGTCGTCTTCAGTGGAACGTCGTCGCTGACACCTACTCCAGCGACCATTACCCCTGCATCGTTTCTCTTCTGTCGCACCACGTACAGCATTCCAGAGTACCTACCTGGATATTCGCAAAAGCCGACTGGAGCTTGTATTCCAGCCTCGTGCATTTTGACGACCAGCCCTTCTCCGACATTAATCAACTAGTGCAGCACCTTACGTCTATTATTTTCTCAGCCGCCGAACGTGCAATACCCCGTTCATCCTCCCAACCTCGGCGGCCACCTGTTCCGTGGTGGAACGAGGATTGTCGGGACGCCGTTCGTGCCCGTAGGACTGCACTTAGGGTGTTTCGGCGCCACCCTACACTTGATAATTTGGTGACTTTTAAACAATCGCGCGCCAGGGCTCGTCGCATTATTCAGGATAGCAAGAAGGCATCTTGGGCTCGTTTTGTCGAGTCTTTTAATCGTTTTACGCCTTCATCCGTTGTTTGGGATAAACTTCGTCGCTTCTCAGGTAAAGTGTCACATTGTACTGTTTCTGGCCTTCAGGTTTCTAATGCCACCATAGTGGATCCGGCTGCCATCGCTAACACTCTGGGTGCTGCCTTTGGGTCGGTTTCCAGTTCAGACCATTATTCCGCCGGCTTTCGCTCTCTTAAAGACCGGCTGGATTCCGCATCATATACTTTTCGGTCTGCTAATGATGAATGCTATAACGAGCTATTCACAATGAGGGAGCTGGAGCACGCTCTTCATTGCTCTAGGCACTCCGCTCCTGGGCCGGACGGCATTCATGTCCTGATGTTAAAGCACCTTTCAGCCGACAGTAAACTCTTTCTCCTACAGGTCTATAACCGTATTTGGCAAGACGGCCTTTTTCCTTCCGTTTGGCGCGAAGCCACCATTGTCCCTATTCTTAAGCCCGGGAAGGATCGCCAACTACCTTCCAGCTACCGCCCTATCTCCCTCACCAGTTGCATTTGCAAGGTGATGGAGCGCATGATCAACGGGCGGTTGACATGGTGGCTTGAGTCTCAGAAACTTCTAGCGAACGCTCAGTGCGGATTTCGTCGCTATCGCTCTACCGTCGATCATCTGGTGTCCCTGTCGACGCATGTTATGAATGGATTTCTGAGAAAGTGTCAAACCGTGGCTGTATTTTTTGACCTGGAGAAAGCTTATGACACTTGTTGGAGGGGCGGCATTTTACGTACACTTCACGATTGGAATATCCGCGGTCGTCGTCCCATATTTCTTCGGGAGTTTATGACGGACCGCGTCTTTCGTGTACGTGTGGGCTCGGTTTTATCTCGTCGTTTTATTCAAGAGAACGGAGTACCGCAGGGCTCTGTACTCAGTGTCACACTTTTTGCGATTGCTATCAACCCCATTGTTGATTGTATTCCACCTGGCATTTCATCGTCCCTTTTTGTTGACGATTTCGCTATTTATTGCAGTTCACGGCGGACCTGTCTACTCGAACGCCGTCTCCAGAGCTGTATCGACCGTCTCTACGCCTGGAGTAACGCCAACGGCTTTAATTTCTCCGCCGAGAAATCCGTCTGCATCAACTTCTGGCGCCGGAAGTATTTCCCTCCGCCCTCTCTCCATCTTGGGCCAGGGATACTTCCGTTTGCAGACGAGGCGAAATTTTTGGGGTTGATTTTTGATAGAAAGTTGTGTTGGACCTCGCACGTTTCCTTTTTAAAAGCAAAGTGTGACCGTTCTCTTAATCTTTTACGTGTTTTAAGTGGCACATCCTGGGGAGCTGATCGGACCGTCCTTCTTCGCCTTTATCGCTCTTTGGTCCGATCCAAACTTGATTACGGGTGTATTGTTTATTCGTCGGCACGTCCATCTGTGTTACGTCGTTTGAATCCCATTCATCATCGTGGTATTAGAGTCGCTACAGGGGCCTTTCCAACTAGCCCCGTTCCCAGTCTTTACGCTGAGGCTGCAGAGCCTCCGCTGTCTTTCAGGCGTGAGATGCTCTTATGTAGCTATGCTTGTCGGCTCTCAAGCTTGCCTAACCACCCGTCCTTCGATGTATTTTACGAGGATTCGTTTGATCGGCAATATTTAGTTAGCTCCTCTGCATTGCTCCCCCCAGGGGTTCGATTTCGACTGCTACTTCGGCATTTGGACGTTTCGCCAGCGCCGGCCCTTACCCGAGGGGAAACGCGTTTTCCTCCATGGTCGCGCGCTGAGGCCCACATCCACCTTGGGCTGACGTCGATGCCGAAAAATGCGACCCCTGCTTCTTTTCTTAGATCCGCCTTTTTAGAACTACAGGCGCAGTTCGGGGACTGTCATTTTATATATACCGATGGGTCTAAGACTGATGTTGGAGTAGGATGTGCCTTTGTTTTTGGTGTACAGAGTTTTACTTTTCGTTTACCTCGACAATGTTCAATTTTTACCGCCGAACGTTTTAGCATTTATCAATCCGTTTTATACATTCAGCGGCACGACTTACGGCACTGTTTTATTTGTACGGACTCTCTGAGTGCCCTTCAGAGTATTACTGCGCTGTACAATTACCACCCACTCGTACAGCGCATACATGACCTGCTCCACTCGCTGTGTGTCTCTGGCATCAGCGTGTCCTTCATGTGGATTCCAGGTCATGTGGGCATCTCAGGTAATGAGTCTGCCGACGCCGCTGCGAAATCGGCGATTTTATTACCCAGATTTTTTACCTCTGTTGTTCCCTCGTCAGATTCGTGTGTTGTTTTACGTCGCCGCATCCTCTCGCGCTGGCGCGATGAGTGGACGGCCCTCCGGGGGAACAAGTTGCGGGAGGTTAAGCCTTTCCCGTTGATCTGGGATACCTCTTCTCGTTCTTGTCGTCGGGAAGAGGTAATTTTAGCTCGTTTACGGATTGGACATTGTGTTTTTAGTCATAGGTATTTGCTCAGTGGTGACCCCGCACCACTCTGTGGGCAGTGTGACGTGCCCTTGACGGTGCGTCATATTTTAACAGAGTGTCAGGTTTTAGCTGCATTGCGTGCCCGCGTGGGTCTGCCTATTGGCCTAGCCAACGTTTTGGCAGACGACACGCGTGCTGTAGAATGTGTTTTACGTTTTATTCATGATAGTGATTTTAATCTGCGCATTTAATGCGTTGAGCGTCTTTTCGCTTAATACTTTTCTTCTGTCAGTTTTTATGGGGACTCTAATCCCCAGTGGACATATGGCGCTCATGTCCTTCGCATTCTATAGTTCTTGACACGTTTTAATCGTTTATTGCCTATGCTTTTAGTGTGTTGGTTTTTTCAGATATTTATATTGTTATTATTGTTGTTATTGATTTTATTGTTGTTATTGATTTTATTGTTGTTATTGATTTTATTGTTGTTATTGATTTTATTGTTGTTATTGTTATCTTATTGTTATTTTTAGCCTTTTGGACATCGCGGGTTTACGTCCTGTTTTTAATTATGCGGTTCTTTTACCTGTTTTTATATTTTGACTTTATCTTTTATACATTGTAAGGGCGCTGATAACCTCAGTAGTTTAGCGCCCTTAAGCCGCATATCATCATCATCATCATCATCATCGCACCGTTGTTCTGCGCTTTGTCGCACATTGGTCCAATCCTAACTTGATTACGGGCGCATTGTCTATTCATCGGCACGTACATCTGTGTTACGCCGCTTGAATACCATTCATCATCGTGGTATCAGTCTCGCTACAGTTGGCTTTCCAACTAGCCTTGTACCCAGTCTGTATGCTGAACCCCCCAGGGGCTCACCTTATGTGAGTACGGGTTTTGGCGTACCGGAGGGTTCCCGAGCCACTCATCGCCATCTTCATCGCTTCAACCCGTCCGGTCGATGTCGTTTCGTTCTCCTGACCGGGGGATTCAAGGTAGGCTCTCGTGCGTTCTGTGCATTTCATTCCATGGCGCTCTCGCCATCGTTTCTTTATTCTCTCTTCTATTTGTGCACATTTCGCACCACGTCCAATAACTTAACAATCTGTTTTCCTTCTTCGCCAGCCTACCTTGAGTGCGAAACGCCCACACACTTTTAGTTTCTTTTAACCTTTTATTTTAATCCTCCATGGACACAGCCTGACCAATACCCGCGCACGAGATGCGCAGCTGGGTGAGTGGGTAAAGGCGTCATCGCCACCACCCGGGGTCGTCATGTAGGGTTTGTGTTCGTATCCACTGTTCAACTGCAGTCCCGCGGGGGGCCATTTCATGAGCAGCTGATTTCTGACGGCGATTGGGTCCCTCTGTGTATGCTCTCAGAGATGTGACCCTGGGGTGAGATAGGTATAGATAGGCCACTCACCCAAGCCGGGGTAACGTCCGGGAAGTCAGAGCCCGATATCAGAGACGGTTGCAATGGCGGAGGATTTATTTCGCTATGTAGCACCCTTTCCCCATTAATACCAACAAGCGACGAAAAGTTTATGTAACAGAAGTAACACCACCGACAACTGGTTGTTAATTGGTCATTTCACGAACCGAAGAAGGGCAAAGTTTTGAGAAAGTGAACCCTTTCATTATTCAGAAGGGCATTGATGCTATTGCTGGTGCGGTTCAGTCCTGAACTCGTCTACGGAATGGTTCCTTATTAGCACAAACAAAGTCCGATCAGCAAAGTAAGACGTTGTTGCGCGCTACGCTTCTCTACGGTTATCCCATCCTTGTTGAGAAGCACCGCACTTTGAATTCCTGTCGAGGCGTCATTACCACCCATAGCCTCGATGGTATGTCGGACGATGAACTCGTAGACTATCTTTCAGACCAAAAAGTGACAGCATTGCATCGAGTGCAGGCTAAACGCAACGGAGTATTGGTATCCACTCGTACCCTGTTGCCCACGAGCATTTCAGCAGGGTACGAACGCATTGCGGTGAGGCCTTATATTCCTACACCTCTGCGTTGTTTTAAATGCCAACGTTTTGGGCATACGCAAGTCTCCTGTAAGAGTGCCGTTACCATCTGTGCCTCATGTAGGCCTCACACGAAGGTACATGTTCCGCAGCCCCGTCTGCGCTAACTGCAAAGGGTCTCATTCTGCGTCGTTTGCCGACTGTCCGCGGTACTTGGACGAGAAGGCGATCCAGGAGATCCGGGTAAAGGAGAGACTCTCCTTCGCCAAAGCCCAGGGGCTTTATCATGCGCGCCAACCTTCTCTCCTGCGATCTGGTACACTTAGTTCTGTTGTTGCTTTGCCAGTACCACGAGTACATGCCGAAACTCAGACCTGGACAATGCCTGCATTAACCGCCACTACCATCCGGCCGTCCATTTCTGCTATAGTTAGCAAGACATCTAAAGCTGGTCCTAAGGTGCTGAAGTCGATAGCCGCTGTAAAGAAACCAAAGCAGAAACTTCGTAGGGAAGATTTTCTGAAGGCCCTCCGCGTGCGCGCGGTAAGAAAGGTTCACCTTCTCCTCCTCGAAGGTCGCAGTCCCAGGACGCTCCTGGGACAAGCCGCGCTCAGCGGCACCCCTCACCCATCGCCACCCAGAACCGATTCTCGGCGCTTGAATCGATTTCTGGCTCTGAGCGCGTGGGCCCTACCTTCGAGGAGGCTATGGAGTCTGACCACCTACATACCAAAAGCCCGAGCCCAAATGTTTAACAGAAGGTAATTTTGAGCCGCCCTTCTAAGTAGGAGGTTTATCCCTTTTCTTTATGGCTATCTTGACCTGTAATTTACGTGGTGTACGATCGCATAGGGCGGAACTGCAACTCTTATTGCGTTCCCATTCACCTATGGTTCTGTGTTTGCAGGTGACAAAGCTACGCCCTCACGATACTTTTGATCTCCGAGGGTATACTCCGGTTCGCTACCATCTTGAACCGGAGGAGGGTACTCCTGCTCATGGAGTTGTCATGTTTTTAGTGCGTAGCGACGTTCATTTTCAAACGTCCGCTCCTACGTCCGGCTTGCAAGATGTTGCCGTAGCTGTTCAATTTCCCGGCTTTTTCTTTTCTGTTTCTTCTGTCTATTCACCTCCATCGTCTCACCTGCTCCCGCGGACATTTGAGCTCCCCTGTCCACACTTTCAACACCATTTCTTCTGTTGGGAGGTTTTAATGCCCATCACCCCCTGTGGGGTTCGCCAAGAGCTTGTGCGAAGGGAACTCTTCATTCCGACATTTTTTACCAGTTCAATTTGTCCATCCTCAATACAGGTGATGCTACTTTTATTTCCGATTCTTCTGGTACATTCTCTCTCCTGGACCTTGCCGTTTGCTCACTCCAGCTTGCTAGTCGTGTGCAGTGGAACGTCGTCGCTGACACCTACTTCAGCGACCATTACCCCTGCAACGTTTCTTTTTTGTCTCACCACGCCCAGCATTCCAGAGTACCTACCTAGATATTCACGAAAGCCGCCTGGAAATTGTATTCCATCCTCGTGTATTTTGACGACTAGCCCTTAAGCGACATAAACCAACTGGTACAGCACCATACGTCTACGATTCTATCTACCGTCGAACGCGCAATTCCCCGTTCATCCTCTCAAACTCGGCGACTGCCTGTTCCGTGGTGGAACGAGGATTGTCGGGACGCCGTTTGTGCCCGTAGAACTGAGCTTAGGGTGTTTCGGCGACAACCTACACTTGATAATTTGGTGACTTTTAAACAATCGCGCGCCAGGGCTTGTCGCATTTTTCAGGATAGCACGAAGGCGTCTTGGACTCGTTTTGCCGAGTCTTTTAATCGCTTTACGCCTTCATCTGTTGTTTGGGATAAACTTCGTCGCTTCTCAGGTAAAGTGTCGCATTGTACTGTTTCTGGCTTTCAGGTTCCCAATGCCATCATAGCGGATCCGGCTGCCATCGCTAACTCTCCGGGTTCTGCCTTTGAGGCGGTTTCCAGATCACACCATTATTCCGCCGGCTTTCGCTCTATCAAAGACCGGCTGGATTCCGCAACCTATAATATTCGGTCTGCTAATAAGGAGTGTTATAATGAACTTTTCACAATGAGGGAGCTGGAGCACCCTCTTCATTGCTCTAGACACTCCGCTCCTGGGCCGGACGGCATTCATGTCCTGATGTTAAAGAACCTTTCAGCCGACAGTAAACCCTTTCTCTTACAGGTATATAACCGTATTTGACAAGACGGCTTTTTTCCTTCCGTTTGGCGCGAAGCCACCATTGTCCCTATCTTAAGCCTGGGAAGGTTCGCCAACTACCTTTCAGCTACCCCCCTGTCTCCCTCACCAGTTGCATTTGTAATGTGATGGAGCGCGAGCAACGGGCGGTTGACATAGTGGCTAGAGTCTCAGAAACTTCTAGCGAACGCTCAGCCCGGAGTTCGTCGCTATCGCTCTATCGCCGACCGTCTGGTGTCTCTGTCGACGCATATTATGAACGGATTTCTGAGAAAGTGTCAAAGAGTGGTGTTTTTTTTGACCTAGAATAAGCTTATGACACTTGTTGGAGGGGCGGCATTTTACGTACACTTCACATATGGAATATCCGCGGTCGTCTTTCCATATTTCTTCGGGAGTTTATGACGGACCACGTCTTTCGTGTACGTGTGGGCTCGGTTTTATCTAGTCGTTTTATTCAAGAGAACGGAGTACCGCAGGGATCTGTACTCAGTGTCACACATTTTGCGATTGCTATCAACCCCATTGTTGATTATATTCCACCTGGCATTTCAACGTCCCTTTTTGTTGACGATTTTGCCATTTATTGCAGTTCACGGCGGAACTGTCTACTCGAACGCCATCTCCAGAGCTATATCGACCATCTCTACGCCTGGAGTAACGCCAACGGCTTTTATTTCTCCGCCGAAAAATCATCTGTATCAATTTCTGGCGCCGGAACGCTTTACTTCCTCCCTCTCTTCATCTTGGGCCAGGGATACTTCCCTTTGCAGACGAGGCGAAATTTTTGGGGTTGATCCTTAATAGGAAGCTGAGCTGGATTTCGCACATTTCCTTTTTTAAAAGCAAAGTGTGGCCGTTATCTTAATATTTTACGTGTTTTAAGTGGCACATCCTGGGGAGCTTATCGGACCGTCCTTCTACATATTTGTCGCGCTTTGGTCCGATCCAAGCTTGATTACGGGTGCATTGTCTATTCGTCGGCGCGTCCATCTGTATTACGTCGATTGAATGCCATTCACCATCGTGGCATAAGAGTCGCTACAGGGGCCTTTCCAACCAGCCCTGTACCTAGCCTATATGCTGAATCTGCAGAGCCTCCGCTGTCTTTCAGGTGTGAGATGCTTTTGTCCAGCTATGCCTGTCGACTCTCAAGCTTGCCTGACCACCCGTCCTTCGCGATATTTTACGAGGATTCGTTTGATCGGCAATATTTAGTTAGCTCCTCTGCATTGCTCCCTCCAGGGGTTCGATTTCGTCAACTTCTTCGGCATTTGAACGTTACGGCAGCGCCGGCCCTTCCAAGGGGTGAAACTTGTTTTCCTCCATGGTTGCACGCTGAGGCCCACTGTCACTTTGGGCTAACGTCGATGCCGAAGACTCAGACCCCTGCTTCAGTCCTTAGATCCGCCTTTTTAGAGCTTCAGGCACAATTCGGAGAATGTCATTTTTTATGTAGTGATGGGTCTAAGACTGATGTTGGAGTAGGGTGTGCCTTTGTTTGTGGTGAAAATAGTTTTACCATTCGTTTACCGGGGCAATGTTCGATTTTTACCGCCGAACTTTTTAGCATTTGTCAGTCTCTTTTATATATCCGGCGGTACGACTTACGGCACTGTGTGTTATATTCTGACTCTCTGAGTGCCCTTCAAAGTATTCCCGCGCTGTACGTTTACCGCTCGTACAGCGCATTCATGACCTGCTCCACTCGCTCGATGCTTCTGGCATCAGCGTCTCCTTTGTGTGGATTCCAGGTCATGTGGGCATCTCAGAAAACGAGTCTGCCGATGCCGCTTCCAAATCGGCGGTTTTATTACCCAGATTCCTTACCTCTGTTGTTCCCTCGACAGAGTTCTGTGTTATTTTACGTGGTCGCATCCTCTCGCGTTGGCGCGATGGATGGATGTCCCTCCGGGGGAACAAGTTGCGGAACGTTAAACCTCTCCCGTTAGTCTGGGGTACCTCTTCTCGCTCTTCTCGTCGGGAAGAGGTGATTTTAACTCCTTTACGTATCGGACATTTTTAGCCATAGACACCTGCTCAGTGGTGACCGCGCTCCACTCTGTGAGCATTGTGACGCGCCCTTAACGGTGCGTCACATTTTAGAAGAGTATCAGGTTTTAGCTGCATTGCGCGCTCGTGTGTGTCTGCCTGTTGGCATAGCCAACGTTTTGGCAGACGACGCGCATGCTGTAGATGGTCTTTTACGTTTTATTATTGACAGTGGCTTTAGCCGGTGCATTTGATGCACTGAGCGCCTTATAGTTTTGTGATTTTATATTGTCAGTTTTGATGGGGGCCCTTCCACCCTGGGGACATCTGGCGCTATGTTCCCATTAACTTCTACAGCTCCTCACACGGTTTAGTCTTTTATTGCTTTGTTTGCCATGTTTTTAGTGTGGTTGTTTTAGAATTTGTAGCCATGTATTTTAGTTTTTTGACCAGGCGGGTTTGCGTGTTGTATTTTAGTTTTTTGCTTTTAAATGTTATATTTTATACGTAGTAAGGGCGCTGATAACCTTAGATGTTGAGCGCCCTTAAACCCCTCCCATCCCATCCAAGCCGCACCACTAATTTAATGTAACAGTTTTGTTATATTCCGCGCGTTCATTTCCTACGGTTGACAGCGCTCGACCCCTTAGCCCAGGCCGCTGCTAGCAGAAGACAGGCCGCTGTTATACAGGATAATATTCGTCTCTTGATTTTGCTTTACTTGGTTCCAGTACCTTGTTAGAAATAACTTTCTGAACGTGGCATAGGTTTCTTCACCAGACAGTGCTACCCTTAACCATTCAGATGCACATTTCCTTAAGCTTTTGCGGATCACATAATCTCGTAAATTCGAAGTTAGTATAGGATTCTTTTTATCTTAAAGTATTCTTTGTTTTCTCGCAAGAATCTCTTTGGGTTATCGGCAGACTTGTCCTCAAATGTTGGAGCTGTGATTTCTAATGATTTTAATATTGTATGTTATGGTGTGTACATATGTGCTGGGTGAATTTCTAGGTTATGTGAAGATTCATAATTACATTCATGTACTATCATTCTCCAGGTCAAGTTAGTTCTGAGCACAGGGGTGAAGGTTAAATGCGGAAACTGGAAACACAGGGCACTAACCTCCCACATGAACACGGCATGTCACTAATTGTACTTTTGCGGGAAAGGCGAATTTTCTGATTGGCTGTTTCAAGTTTTGAAGTGCGTAACGAACTAAATAGCAGGCAGGAAGAACGGGACCATCTTGGATTTTTATGGCAGAAAGTTTTCGTCCGATGTTTTTTTACCAGGAACAAAGCAAAGACGGTAATCATACATTTACGTTATTTCTGATTGAATGTAAATTTTTTTGTAATATTGGTATTTTCTTTTAACTTCAGTGAAATTTGTCGAATGAGGTAGAAGACTTTAATAGGTATTGTGGTTTACAACATTTTTATATTATAACGAATTAATTTCAATTTTCAGACATATTGAGCCGTCCAGACAGAGTGGGATATGCCTACAATTTACATTCCTTCTAGCGTTGTGATTCGAGTCCCGAATGGTGACTTAGAATCTGAAGGTATGTTATTAAGTTTGAGCAACATAAAATGATAGTGCTGGATGAAAGATTAAGTTTTTAAGAGCTTCTTAGTGTTTCTGAATTTTATATTGTCCTGATTTACTTTTCAGATATAGTGAGTCATCCAGTCAGTGGAATATACGATTAATTTTCTTGTTTGCACTTCATAATTGGTGGGTGGAGATCACAGCCAAAGTGGGTAAGGTAAAAATCATCCTTTAATGCAAATTAAATAGCATGTTACAGTGCCAATATTCAAACACGTATATGCAGATCATGCGGTGATAGGGCCGTATTTAGAGGGGGGTATCTAGGGTTCAACCACCCCGAAACTTCTGACAGTTTTATTTATTTAAATTCATAGCGAACCAGTATGGGAAAATGTCGTTAGATAACAGTAGGTCTCTTGCTAGTAGCACATTTACAAGAAAAAGGGAAACTTAATATCGCCGCCTTACATAGGTAAGGTGACCACACATTCCGGTTTCCGAAGCAGTCTCCATGGTTTGTGCTGTAAAGTGGAATATCCTCATTCTGGTGAGTTTTTATGGTCTATATAATGTCTCCAAGCAATTTTCTTATCCATTTAACGTCTATATACTATGGAGTAGGTACATGGTAACTGTGCGGGGTACTGTTAAGTTTAGATCTACTTGTGGAAAACCCTCCCCGAATTTTTTTCTGGGTACGAGCATGTGCGGTGATACTCGTGTACAATTTAAAAATGTAGGGTTATTGATGGACTGATACACTAACTGTCAAGGATAGCATGCCAATGATACTGTAATTCTTTTAAGGAGTGCCCAACTGAAATTTTCTAATACAGAAGAAGGAAGAAAGATATTTCATATCATTCTCATATATTTCAGTAATTCACTTTCTTTTGGGTATTTTTATCTAACTGCCACTAAAATGTCCTTTTTGAGCTGGGCATGGTGTATGAAAATAGAAATTCTGGTAGTTTTTTGAGAATTAGTGTCCTTGTAATCTGTTAGTACAAGTGCTCAAAAGCATTTGTTTCCAAGAAAAACCTGAAGTGTTTGTTTTGAGTGAAATTAGCAGCTTCAGTATGTGTTAAGAGGCTTTGAAATTCCAAAGTGGTTTCAATCTTTCGTGTCTGTTTTCTACCATTTAAACTTTGTAGCAATTTTGATGATACAAAAATCCTTCCCTTAGAAGTACATTGTGCAATAACAATTAAGTTGCAGGATATTATAACAAATGCATAGGCATTTAAATAATATGCTGGTTTTTGTGCAAATACCAAAGGCTTTGAATTAATGGGCATGTAATATTTTTTAAATGCATTGAAGCCTTTTAAGTTAACACATATGATAAACGTGAAGTTAATCACGATATATGATGAATCATTTGTAGAATACTTATGAAAATATCTTACTGTGAGTAGAGAAAGTCTTAGATGGCAGAGCAGTGGTATGGCAAGCCAAAGATTGGTGATTTGTCTGATTGTATATTCTTCCGCTATTCTGTATACGCTAACAATCCATGGATCTTTTCAGGGAAGGTTCCATGAATCTTTTTAATGAATTGGATCTTTTGAATGACCCTTTGATCTGTTATTTATAGTGACCATTTTAACACACTTTAAGCATTTTAATCGCTTTTCATACACAACGCATTGCATTTGAGGTACTATGGGAGGTTTCTTAGGTTTCTGAATTCACGTAAGTTAGCATTAGGTTAGTTTATATACAGAGTGAGGCAAAAAACTACGAACCGCCTGCGCGGTGTTTTTCCTGTCCGCGTCCTCGGCGCTCGTTGCCGTCTGCCGCTAGCATAGAAAGGCACAGATGGAACCATACAACATTTTTAAAACTACTTTTAAAGGCTTTACTTACCAACTTTATGAAAGGAGATGCTGAAACTGGCCACCCTCGTTGTCCGTAAATTTTTGGCACCTCTTTAGGAAACTATGGTCAGTTTCAGTGTCTCCTTTCATAAACTTGGTAAGTAAAGCCTGCATGGTAACCACTACACCACAGAGGACCACACCCCTTCTATGCATAACTGACAGATAAGAAATACAGATTATGAAGCTAGAAGGTTCAAAGATAACTGCAGCCACAAAATTTAAAAAAAATACATTTTAATGGGTTTTGGACAACAACTTTCACTTATGTGTACCCTTATGCTTATGGTAGGATGTACCCCCTTTTTAATCAGAACTACTATCAAGGTTTTTGCCTATCATAATCTCACTATTTTTGTTACCGGCAGTTGTTTATTAATATTATTGCGATGTTAATCTTAGTATTGCAATTAATATTTCGCGCTCTCTGAGCCAATTATCCGTTGTTGACAACATGCCTGAGTGTAATATAAAGTATACTTTATATATGAGTATAATATATCGCCGTATTACCTATCCCTTGAGACAGTTCCACTACCACGTGAACTGAATGAAGTGGGAAGCTACGTTGGTTGACTTTTTCACTTTGGGGGAACAGGGGGGCTAAATGCTATCTTGCAGGCTCAGTTGACAATGCTAACAGTTGGTTCATTATTGTACATTTTCTCACGCTGTTAACGAAAGAAGAAACTGTAAGTTAAATTTTATAGTTACTGCGAAACTGCTAATGCTAAAGGTTGAGCCAAAAGATTTCGAACCGCCTGCGCGGTGTTTTTCCTGTCCGCGTTCTCGACGCTCATTGCCGTCTGCCGCTATCATAGAAAGGCGCGGATGAAACCATACATCATTTTTAAAACTGCTTTTAAAGGCTCTACTTACCAACTTTATGAAAGGAAATGCTGAAGCTGGCCACCGTCGTTGTCCATACATTTTTGGCACCGCTGTGCATTCATTGCTGCATTTCTCATGTAGGCAAGAGAATGGCAGTCATCCATACAGTTGGTAATTAACCAAAATACCCTTTGAGTGTTAGCACAGTAGCAGAGATAAGAAAATCATATTTTGTAATCTCTTATCAGTTACTATATATCCATTACCTTTTAACAATGAGTTCTTACGATAACCGCAATAAAATGTGTAGTTCTATACTTTTCCTACTCCTGTATTTCATGATACAATACATTTATTAAGGAACAATTTACATTGGCGTAAGCGTAGTGTTTAGTTTCATGACAAACAGAAGCATATGCCTTGGTTTACATTAGAGAGAACTCTGGTTTACAATGGATAGTATGTAATATAATCACAAGGTATTTGTAACCACAAATTTTTCCTTAATACAAGCAATTTCTCTTTTCAGAAACCTACTTTTAAGGGTAGTTTAAACATGTGTTTCTGTTTACTTCTAGGATATACACAATGTAAAGTTGGAGTTAAGTTGTGTGCAGTGATGGTGCTTCAAGTCAGAGCACAGAGAGTGACAACGACATTAATAGTGTTAAATGGTGTGGTGAAACTGTTGCTAAAGACATTTATTGCACTGCTAATAGTGATTTAGTGAATGACAAACAATAGCTACACTATTGCGTATAATGTATGCAGAGGTTTGTAGGAAATGGAATGGAGTTATTCATGTTACACAAATATGTCAAATTGTGTTGCGCTATCTAGAGAGTAGAATAAAATAACAAGTGTCAAACATGTGTTATTCTTCCAATTTTCCTGTCAAATTCCACATCCTACTGTTGGTTGGTTGCAAGTTCAAACAAAACATGGAGGCAGTTTAAGTGCAAAAGATTTTACTATGAAGCATGCAGAAGAAATTATTGCAAGGTACTTGATCCTCTCATTCAGCCTCAAAAATGTAAACGTGACCATTGTGCATTATGGCACAGAACATTCCGCAACCACTATTAACCCCAATAATATTATATAAAAGCAATGTATGTACCGACTATTGGATAATTTAAATAACAAGAGTTACACAGGAATAAACAGTTGTGTTTTTCATACTAGCCTAGCTGCCAGGTGTTCAGCTGATCATAATTATGTTCTAATATTATATTGCTACAGACGATAATGAAAGTTATTTTATGTCAGCTTTAATCGATTCCTTTAAAAATAAATTTGAATAACGCAAAGTGCAATCACACTTACTGAAGCTCACGTAATTAACTTTGTACGTCGTCATTAGCGATACAGTATTAGAACATATGATCCGCTGAGCCAGACAGCTAGGCAGGTATGAAAAATACAGCTGTAGTAGCTACGAGTAACGTCATCCGAGAGCACGATTTTTTATAGTTTAGTTACATCCCCGATCACTACTCACGCTGCGATCGCCTTCGTGTTTCCATCCTTTAACACTGAGGTTGCACTTCTAATACTTTGGTGTTCTGTGGTTCTGAGTAAGTACATTATTTGTATTGCTTACATAATCTGAGACATTTCTATTTACACTTGAAAATTTGTGTTCACAACTACTTAAGTGTACATTATAGTTGTTTACTTTTTCATTGTCTATTTTAATGTCCATTGATTTCATTTTCAATCCTAGTTTGAGTTTTAGTTACTGTATGCATTAATTCTTGTTGTGTACACAATTCAGTTCTTATAGTTTTCAGTTCATTATTAATTACATTTAGTTCTTCCGTTACTTCTTTCTTTACATCTATACAACCTACTTTTAAAATTTCCAGCTCACTGCTTAAGTTTTGACTAGTGGCTTCTTTACTTCGTTTCATCTCATCTAGTTTTTCTCTATACATTTTCTAGATTTTTTCCATTGTTTGATTTTGAAACTCAACCTGCTCTGATCTTATTTTTCTACTCTTTTACTTATTCTGTTGCTGTTCTTTTGCTATCTTTTCTCCTATTTTCCTAGCTATTTTCTCTTGTTCCATTTCTACTTTCTCTGTTATTTCTTTAGCTAAAGTTTCCTGCTCTAATTTTACTTTTTCAGTTATTTCGCCAGCTAAAGTTTCTTTCATTTCTTTTGCTAGTGCTTCCTGTTCTTATTTTATTTCTCTAGCTGGTTTTTCTTCTCCTATTCCTACTTTCTCTCTGATTTCTTTTGCTAGTGTTTTCTGACTTAATTTCAATTCCTTCAGCATTCCTATAAGACTACAATTTGTCTTGTGTCCCTCTGGTCCCGAACCTCGCTTTGTTCTACTGTGGGTTGGACTTCTTGTTGACTACTCTGGCTCAATTTGTTCAGTTTCTGTTTGCCACTTCTTAGATACATAAACTTGCAATGTTGTAGCAGCACTGTTGATCTACAAGCTTTATTATAGTTTTTTACTCACTTTAATTGTAGATTTGCACTTATGTTAGTCGTAGTTCTTGGTTGCCTCACCCGCTTCATTTCTTCATGTTCATGTTTGGAACGGAATATCGGTTGCTCTGTTTGAACGGTTGTAGATTGTGGCGTTTGGGAAATATTATTTATTCTCAGGATTCTAAATATACTTGAATAAATATAAAGTTAATTTTTATTTCCAAATCTTCTTTTACTTATTTATGTATGATGAGACTATTACATTTTTACATTTTTGGTGCAAATTTTGAATAATTAAAATAGCTGCTATCGAATTTATTACATTATGTTGAATTTTCACAAATTAATTAACAATCCCTTCTTACTAGTCAACAAAATCTCAGGAACCATTTTATTCTTAAGTTCTCGATTTTAGAAAGTTTTATTTATTTCTGAAGTTGCGTATTATTCAGATAATTAATTATTTTTTTAATATTAATAATTATGATTAGTAGGGAGTTAAAACTTCTTTTCCCTGCCTCGTGATAAATCTAATCCAGGTTCTTGCCTATGTACGTGGAATTAAAATTTGCTCTACGCGTTCTCGCTGAGCTATATATATACATCACGGATATTTCCCACTTGATTAATAACGATCTCGCGGTATTACTTGCTCAACCTCACTAAGAACAGAATCGCTTCTTCTTTCTTCCTATAATTTCTTCAGTAATTTTCTCTTCTTTTATAATACATTCCTTTTTATATCAAAATTAATTTAAAAATGTTACCTATACGTTTTACAAGTTTCCTGGCCATCTTCTTATTCTTATTCTCTCGACGTGATTCTACATAAATTTCCATTTTTTATTTCTTTCGCATTCTTATAATTTCTTTTATACATTTGTTACCTTCCTTCTTATCAATAATTTCTTTATTTATTGGTTTGATTTCTAACATGCTTCTAAATTTAACGTAATTGAATAATTCCGTTACAAGTGAAGATTCGAATCGAAAGAATGATCGCATTCTATGCATAGTGTCAAAGGATGATAACAAAAATGCATTTGCCTTATGAAAAGGAGGAAAGTAAAGTTAATATAGATTTTTACCCACTTTTTTGTATTGCTCAAAATTAATTTTCCCTGATTTAAAGAGATGCAGAGAGATCGCATTGCTCTGCTTATATTTTGAACAACCACCAAATAAGGTGATAAATTGCAAATCAAATAAAGTGGTTTACTAGTGGCAGCAATAGAAGATGTCTCTAATCCATTAAGTACCGAAACATTCGTCACACACGTCTCCTGTACTACCACTTCGTTGAGCGGGACGCCATATGTAGTCAAATGGGAGGGAAACTGCCCCGGTCCAAAGAACAGAGATGTTCAACCACTAAATTGTAACGTGGTTTCACTAGGAACTCAGAATTCAAGTCACAGAATGAAACGCGAAAGAATGAAGGAAAGAAAGAAAGAAAAAATAAACAGACATTTTCTCGAAACTAAGCACACTATTATGAACATGCATACGGCACTAATCACAGCTTACGTGCTCGATAGAACAAGCAGATTTTCGTTTACACTGATAATACCGCATATAGTGATATCTAGATCTCAGCATTTGCTTACTTGCCTATTTTGTTCTTTTGTTTAGAATCGTAGACTTTGTATATATGTATAAACTAGAGTACAATATACTAATTTTATAGTGCCTATAATTGCCTGTTTTCATAGTGTCTGCCTTTTCGTAACTTAAGGGCCTATCAATGCTTTTCTTTTTAATGAGAGCCTTTATCAAGATTTTACCCGCCGTAATTTAATTGTTTTTGTTATTGTGTATTATTTATTAAATTGTTTATTAATATGATTTAATCTTAATATTGCAGCTAATATTTCACTCTCTGATCCAATAAGCCATTGTTAACAACATGCCTGAAGAAGTCTGCAATATCGACATTCCGTTCCAATAATGCAAAACAAAACAAATGGTTTTATTACGTAAAGTCGCTTTATATCTATTGATTAGTTCAGTTTCTTTCTTGATATTGGAGTGTTAAGTACATGTTTCTTCAGTGAAAGCTTAGAAAAATATTTAGTTGCAAACTTTTTTTCTCAAAACAACACTGGAACTTGAATGTAAGCTGTAGTTTGTTTGTCAAATGTACTATTTTGCTAATGCGATATAATTGTATTCCTTTAACCTTTTTATATGGAATAGAATTTATTGCAATTATTTATTCCACTTAACTTATTAGTTTATATGATATTGCATAGGGAAACAATAAACGATTGTGCTATTTCAGTGCGTATCATTATTGATAGTGCCTATAGCAGTGCCTATTTGGCTGCTTATTTTGCGTTTTTAGCGGTAATGTGCCAAGCTCTAGTGATATCAGTGTTGCCAAATTAGCTGTTTGTAGTGTTTTCTATTGGTCATCTGCTACACATTTTTCGACTTAGTTATGAGCTACATTTTTATCTACATGCATTAAAATACTAGCGTTTTAAAGCCTTTTTTCGGCCTTTACAGCTACACCGTGCCCCACCCTTTCAATCACTTCGCGTAATCACTAGCTCATATTAAAGGTATCTTATCAAACCACTGTGTTTCACCAAATGGGTGTAGTGTAACTATCACAGATGCATTACTGCAACTCATTGGAAAAGATTTTAAAGTTCCTGTGATTTATTATCATAGGTGCGCCACATGACATGTATTGGAAAATAACTTGTCCACTTGCGTGTTTCTAACTAGCTTTGTTCAGCATTTGGCTTGTGCACTCTTAGATTACCGTGCTCTACAGCTGGACATTTGATAGTTACGTTTGCGTATGATCGCGGGTGTAGGGGAAGTAATAATAGTGTTGCCAATTTTGCTGTACCCATATATAATCATGCCTCCTAAATATTCACATAGTTGTAGAAACATTAGGGACCTTCAAAGAAATTTAAATGTTGGTTGCAATAATTTCTCATTATAATACAAAGGCATACTGTAAATAGTGTGTGAACCGAACTCTAAGTCAAGTGATCTGAAAGTGCATTCTAAAAGGGAGAAACAAAAGAACATTGCAGACCCTTTCATCAGTAAGCGTAAAAACGTGATAGAATTCCTTCTTAGAAGTTCATCCTTTAAAACTAGGGCAGTGGCTCTTTTTGAACACGCTGAAGGTGTCTCGCATAGCTACAACAGCGACTGTAGTCAATTAAAATGACACTTTCATACCTATCACCAGGCCAACAAATCGTTGAAATCTGACTTCGATGAAAGTCACGACATCCAGTCATTCATTCCGAATTATAACTTATTTGTCACGGGAGTGACTAAGGCCGTAAATCTTGGCATCATGAAAAAGGAGTAAAAACTCCATATGCAGGAAATCAGTCAAATGAAGGTATATAGTGTATACCACTTTAATAGACGCGTACAGAAAAATGGGCAAAGTAAACGTATACCTACGCGGACTCTGAAAGCCACTTTCCGATCACAAGTACACGTTCGTAATTACTTCTTTTGTCGGCGGTTTATAGTAGATGCTGTATCGAGAACGTGTCATCGTTTGCAGCAATTTTGGTACATATCATCATACGGCAAACTTTTGCCATAATGTGTGATGTTTAAAGTGCGTCCAGGGCCATCTAGCTGCACAACTTGAATGCCTAACCCCACAATTATGATGTATAACTTGCCAACAGACTGTAGCAGATATTAACAGATGTCTAGCGTATGACCTGGAGATGAAAATCAATAATGAAATACATGAACTACCTGTTTCACGGTACAAAGCTCGACAGCAGGTAATAGGCAAATCTTATACGACACTGCTATAACGACAGGGAATCGGGAGGATAAACTTCAAGTGACTAAACCTATAAGTTTGGCGGTGGGGACATCGCCATACAAGCGAAGAGAAACAATAGTGCGAGGAGGGGGATGTGGTAGAAAGTCCCCCAACCAAGCGTAAAGTGGATCAACATGAAGATATGCATTCGAAGGAATGGGTTAATCATTATTATAGGTTGGCATCTCGAGGTCGTTGTCCTCAGGTACTCCTAAACAAATGCTTCCCAAGCATAACGGAGATAAGGAAACCTGAGTAGGACATGCTTCGTAGGTACTCCAAAACCCATACAACAAGAGGTTTGTATCTTGACAACACCTATGAGGCGAGGGAGATCCCCTACTGTACACGCTTACCAGAACACAATACCGAATGATCATGGAGACGATAGGGAGAGAGGGAAGGGATATTTTGCAAGCACTTGATAAGATATTATGGAAGGCACCCGATTACCTCCAACAGCCATTGATATACTTAAATAACACTGCAATTACACTTACACAATCGCCAACCATAGACAAACACTCAACAGTGTGTATTGGAGTGCGCGTAATGTACATATTGTGACGGTTATTATTTTATTCTAAAAGATTTTGATAAATATGATTTTTATAAAGTTTGAGATATTCAGGACAAACTTCGTTTAAGTAACTCCAGGAAATTTGCTCAGATTTCTTGCCGGTCATTTTCTCGGATATTAAGTTAATTGGGCAACGGTTCCCGCTTGCTCTAAACGGGATTCGCCCCCGGGTGTTATTAATCGTTATAGCTGTAGCAATTGATAGGATGTTATCGGGAGCCTTCACCTATTAAGATTCTATTCCCATCATTACTTTTTTCGCTCTGTTCCCTAGGGATTAGATTATTTTAAGTTACAGACCAGGATATTCTGCAAGGGCTTATAGCTACTCATACTCCTGCGAACATCGCTTCCGCGCGGAAATGCTTCGGCTACGGTTCTCTCATTACAACCTGGAATGCTTTTCTCTTTGTTTTAAGCTTAGTTCCTTTTGATTAACACTTGTTTCTTTCATGCTTAATTTTTTTCCACATTGTATGAGTTCTAAGTTTTGTTAGATATTTTGGCTCCGTAGCCGTATGTAATCGTTGCATTCCCTAAACTCCTGTCACCCCGCCTGGAAACGGCCTGATTTTGGTTACGTCGTCTCTGCAGCAACCCCCTTTATTTCAACCCTCTACAGAGCCTGCCACAACTGCTACTCCGGCCACCACCTGCTAGACGTCAATTGTTCAATAAAGATTTCCTTTTTTAACGAAATGACAGAGAGAACAAAACAAAACCACAGCTAGAACAGAAAACAAGTATAAAGATGGTACCCCTTACCAGTTATGTTTTCCATCCTTTTTTGAATTTATGTTCGTTGGCTTTGCTTGCCTTACACATCCGTCACTTTTATAGATTTATGAATTTTATGCAGTTAGTATCTATTTCTCCGTTTGACTAGGGTATTACGTTTTTTATAGGTTCAAGGTGTGACCTATCAGAAACCCCCAATATTTTTGTTTTGTTTTTGCGCCTGAAAAGCCTTACGGCCCATGCGTAATATTTGTTAAGACGCTGTTATGATGGAAGTTTGTCACAGAGTAAAACACTATTTTGTGATTATATTGAATGAGCGTATTGTTGTTGTAGTGTTCAAGGAAGTGGTACTACGTTTTTTTTCTGCAGTTCACTCAAATTCAAACCTCACAGTCTTGTTATGAATTGTTGAGATATGTTGAGCAGAGGTTATAATGTTATTGAATTTTTAGTACATTTGCCATTGTTTTGTATGTATACGTTGGCGTCTCTGATAGCTTCCCATAGGCTTTGTGGCCAGGAAAGGGTGTGTGAGCCTTGTTTTCACTGAATACGTTTTATATGTGAAGTATTGCACAAATATAGGGTAGTTAAATTATATTCGAACTCACTCGTGACCTCTCTCTACTGCGCGAGACAGCCGACAGTCGCCGGGGAAATTACACCGGCAGAGGCGGACTAAAATCCTTACCTTATAATAGATACTGGAAATGTTGATCTTCTGTTCTCAAACAGGCAGCATACCTCGTGTAAATATTCTCGCTCACTCTCCGAAGCTCAGCAGCAGGAATTCTTGTGATTTCTTGCACAATGTTTTCTCTAAGTTCCTGTAGTGTGAAAGGATTGGAACGACACACTTTGTCTTTTAAAGAACCAAATAAATAAAAATCACAACTCGTTAGGTCAGGAGAACGAGGGGGCCACAAATAAACACTAATTATTCTGTCATCAAACACCTCTCTTATTGCATGTAATGATTCGGTAACCGTATATGCTGTTGCAGAGTCGTGCTGGAACCAACCATACGATTTCTCTTCTTCTGTCATCTATGCTTACACTTTCTGTTATAAAAAACTTTCGACAGGATGTTTGAATGGTCAAAATGAGTTGCACTATCACTGTGAGCGGATCTGTTTCTAGTTTTTCTGCCCATTGGAATCCACCACTACGCATGGATCCAGACGGGGTTTACGAGATTGCTCTACTGAATTTCGAGACATTTTACTCGATACCAATTGTTGATCCTAGCAATAACCTTCTCCATTACGTGCGGGATGGAAAACTTGATACCATCGAAATTCCACCTGGAACATATGATATAGAAGATATCAACACCTTTCTCAAGGATAGACTCAAAGCCGGCGATGACTTTTTTCTCCGTCCCAACAATATCATGAAGGTTGAGGTTCGGTGCCCCTACGTTCGATTTCACTCGAGAGAGATCGATGGGCTCACTTCTCGGTTTCACCGGCAAGCGTACGGTGGAGCCGGGTGTACTGGCCGAGTTTGACGAACTGGTGAACATATTTAAGGTCAGCATCATGCGCGTCGAGTGCAGCTTTGCCACTATATCCCTCATCAACAATAAAAGCGGGCATTCTCTCTACGCATTTTTCCCGTCGGTTCCTCCGGGATACCACATCTCACAGGAACCGCCCAGTCCTATATATCTACCCATCATCGACACGAATCTCATTTATCATCTCAACATTCGAGTGGTAGACACGAATGGGGATACGCTCGGGTTCAGAAACGAAACTATTACAGTGAGACTGCACATAAGACGGGATGGGAATAAATTTTAAAAGGCATTACTATAATAAAAACCTTCTCTCGAGATTGATATCTACTCAGTCTTCGACGCGCAAACTGCTAACACCATCCAACCAGGAGTTCCTCGAGCGACTGGGCTTCAAGGTTCTGTAATGGGTGGTTTAGATGTGACCGGAGTTCCGACGTTTGACGATAAGATTAGTATGGAGGAGGAGCATGTCTTCATACCTTACAATGCGTCTGCTCTAGATGTGAATGATGAAATTAGAATACCATGCCAAGCCGAGGATTTGTACACGCTTCCTAGCAGAAGTTACCTAGAAGGATCTATGACAAAACCTACTGCTGAAGCTTCATCTGCACAACTGACCAACAATGCCATGGCGTTTCTGTTCGATGAAGTTCGCTTAGACATGAATGGTACTACTATAGATGCACCCCCAGGGGCTCACATTATGTAAGTACGGGTTTTGGCGTACCCGGGGGTTCCCGAGCCACTCATCGCCATCTTCATCGCTTCATCCCCGACCGGTCGGTCTAGGTGGGTTCGTTCTCGTGACCGGGAAACCCAAGGTAGGCTCTCGTACGTTCTGTGCATTACATTCCATGACGCCCTCGTCATCGTTTCTTTATTCTCTCTTCTATTTATGCACATTTCGCACCACGTCCATTCATTTACACATCTGTTTTACTTCTTCGCCGGCCTACCTTGAGTACGAATCGCCCACACACATTTAGTTCATTTAACCTTTTATTTTAATCCTCCGTGGACACAGCCTGACGGATACCCGCGCACCGCGTGCGCAGCTGGGTGAGTGGGTAATGGCGTCATCGCCACCGCCCTGGGTCGTCATGTAGGGTTTGTGTTCGTATCCGCTGTTCAACTGCAGTCTCCCGGGGGGCCATTGCATGATCTGCTGACTTCTGACGGCAATTGGGTCCCTCTGTCTATGTTCTGGGAGGCGTGACCCTGGGGTGAGTTTGGTATAGATAGGCCACTCACCCAAGCCGGGGTAACGCCCGGGTAGTCAGAGCCCGCGGTCGGAGACGGTTACAATGGTGAAGGATTTTTATTCGCTATGGAGCACCCTTTCTCCATTGCTAACAACAAGCGCCGAAAATTCATTGCAACAGAAGTAGCACCACCAACAGCTGGTTGTTACTTAGTAATTACCCGTACAGAGATAGGACAATCATTCGAGAAGGTGAAACATTTTATAATCCAGAAGGGCATTGACTCAATTGCTGGTCCTGCTCATTCCTGCACTCGCCTACGAAACGGTTCATTGTTGGTTCAGAGTACGTCCGATCAACAAAGTAAGACCATGCTGCGCGCCACGCTTCTCCACGGTTATCCTATCCGTGTTGAAAAGCACCGCACCTTGAATTCCTGTCGAGGCGTCGTCACCACTCACAGCCCGGACGGAATATCAGACGAAGAGGTGGTCGTATATCTTTCCGACCAAAAAGTTACAGCGGTTCATCGGGTACAGGCTAAACGCGACGGTGTGTTGGTACCTACACGTAACCTGTTTCTCAAGTTCGATGGCGTCGATCTGCCCACTAGTATTTCAGCAGGGTACGAACGTGTTGCTGTGAGGCCCTATATTCCTAGACCTGTGCGTTGTTTCAAATGCCAGTGATTTGGGCATACGCAAGGCTCTTGTAAGAGTGCCGTATCCATCTTGCCTCATGTAGCCAGCCGTCATACGAAGGTACCTGTTCATCAGGACCCGTCTGCGTTAATTGCAAAGGACTCATTCTGCTTCATTTGCCGACTGTCCGCGGTACTTGGACGAGAAGGCGATCCAGAATATCCGGGTAAAGGAGAAACTCTCCTTCACCGAAGCCCGGAGGCGTTACCATGCGCGCCAACCTTCGCTCCTGCGATCGGGAACATTCAGTTCTGTTGCTGCCTCGCCAGTACACCGGAAGGATGCAGAGACTCAAACCTAAACCATGGTTGCATTGACCGCCACTACTATCCGGCCGTCCATTTCAGCTACTGTTATCAAGCCCTCTAAACCTGGTCCAAAGGTTATGAAGTCACAAGGCACTGAGAAAAAATCGAAGCAGAAATTTCGTAGAAAAGATTTTTTGAAGGACCCTCCGCGTGCACGCGGTAAGAAGAGTTCACCTTCTCCTCCTCGAAGGTCGCAGTCCCAGAATGCTCCTGGGACTAGCCGCGCTCAGCGGCCACCTTCACCCATTGCCACCCAGAACCGATTCACGTCGCTTAAATTGGTTTCTGGCACTGAGCGCGTGGGCCCTCCCTTCGAGGAGCCAATGGAGTCTAACCAACTCCATACAAAAATCCCAAGTCCCAAGTTTAAGCATAAGGTTATTTTAAGCCGCCCTTCTAAGTAGACGGTTTATCCCTTTTCTTGATGGCTATCCTGACCTGGAATGTACGTGGTGTACGATCGCATAGGGCCGAACTGCAACTTTTATTGCTTTCCCATTTACCTATGGTCGTGTGTTTGCAGGAGACCAAGCTTCGCGGTCAGGAACCTTTTGATCTCCGAGGGTACACTCCGGTTCGCTACGATCTTGAACCGGATGAGGGTGCTCCTGCTCATGGAGGTGTCATGTTATTAGGGCGTAACGACGTTCATTTTCAAACTCTCACAATTACGTCCGACTTGCAAGCTGTTGCCGTTAGGCTTCAATTACCCGGCTATTTCCTTTCTAATTGATCTGTGTATTCACCTCCATCGTCTCCCCTCGCTCACGCGAACGTTCAAGATCTCCTGTCCGCTCTCCCAACACCATTCCTTCTGTTGTGAGATTTTAATGCCCATCATCCCCTGAGGGGTACATCAACGTCTTGTGCGAGGGGAACTCTTCTTTCCGGCATTTTTATCAGTTAAATATCTCTATGCTAAATAGAGGTGAACCTACTTTTATTTCTGATTATTCTGGTTCGTTCTCTCACTTAGACCTTGCCGTTTGCTCCATCCAGCTTACTAGTCGTCTGCAGTGGAACGTCGTCGCTGACACCTACTCCAGCGACCATTACCCCTGCATCGTTTCTCTTTTGTCTCACCACGTCCAGCATTCCAGAGTACCTACCTGGATATTCAGAAAAGCCGACTGGAGATGGTATTCCAGCCTCGTGTATTTTGCGGACCAGCCCTTCACTGACGTTAACCAAATGTTGCAGGACCTTACGTCTTCGATTCTGTCTGCCGTCAAACACACTATTCCCCGACCATCCTCTCACCCTCGACGTATTCCTATTCCGTGGTGGAACGAGGATTGTCGGGCCGCCGTTCGTGCTCGTAGGACTGCGCTTAGGGTGTTTCGGCGACACCCTACACTTGATAATTTGGTTACTTTTTAAACAATCGCGCGCCAGGGCTCGTCGCATTATTCAGGATAGCAACAAGGCACCTTGGACTCGTTTTATCGAGTCTTTTAATCGCTTCTCACCTTCCTCTGTTGTTTGGGATAAACGTCGTCGCTTCTCCGGTAAAGTGTCGCATTGTACTGTGTCTGGCCTTCAGGTTTCCAATATCACCATAGTGGATCCAGCAGCCATTGCTAACACTCTAAGTGCTGCCTTTGAGGCGGTTTCCATTTCAGACCATTATTCCGCCGGCTTTCGTACCCTCAAAGAACGGTTGACATGGTGGCTTGATTCTCAGAAACTTCTAGCGAACGCTCAGTGCGGATTTCGTCGCCATCGCTCTACCGTCGACCATCTGGTGTGTCTGTCGCCGCATATTATGAACGGATTGCTGAGAAAGTGTCAAAGAGTGTCTGTGTTTTTGACCTAGAGAACGCTTATGACACTTGTTGGAGGGGCGGCATTTTACGTACACTTCACGCATGGAAATTACGCGGTCGTCTTCCCATATTTCTTCGGGAATTAATACGGACGGCCTTTTTCGTGTACGCGTGGGCTCGGGTTTAGCTAGTCGTTTTATTCAAGAGAACAGTGTACCGCAGGGCTCTGTACTAAGTGTCAAACTTTTTGCGATAGCTATCAATCCCATTGTTGATTTATTCCACCTGGCATTTCATCGTCCTTTTTCGTTGACGATTCTGCATTTATTGCAATTCACGGCGGACCTGTCTACTCGAACGCCGTCTCCAGAGCTGTATCGACCACCTCTGCGCCTGGAGTAACGCCAGTGGCTTTAATTTCTCGGCCGAGAAATCCGTCTGCATCAATTTCCGGCGACCTCTCTCCGTCTTGGGTTGGAGGTCCTTCCATTTGCAGACGTTGGGGTTGATCTTTGATCGAAAGCTGAGCTGGACTTCTCACATTTCCTTTTTACAAGCAAAGTGTGACCGTGCTCTTAATCTTTTACGTGTTTTAAATGGCACATCCTGGGGAACTGATCGCACCGCCCATCTACATCCTTATCCCTCTTTGGTCCGATCCAAGCTTGATTACGGGTGCATTGTCTATTCGTCGGCGCGTCCATCTGTATTACGTCGATTGAATGCCAATCACCATCGTGGCATAATAATCGCTACAGGGGCCTTTCAAACCAGCACCGTACCTAGCCTATATGCTGAAGAACCTCCCATGTCCTTCAGGCGTGAGATGCTCTTGTGCAGCTATGCCTGTCGACTCTCCAGCTTGCCTGACCACCCGTCCTTCGCGATATTTTACGAGGATTCGCTTGATCGGCAATATTTAGTTAGCTCCTCTGTCTTGCTCTCTCCAGGGGTTCGATTTTGAAAGCTTCTTCGGTATATGGACGTTACGCCAGCGCCGGCCCTTCCAAGGGGGAAACGCGTTTTCCTCCATGGCTGCGCGCTGAGGCCCTCTGTCACCTTGGGTTATCGTCGATGCCGAAGAATGAGACCCCTTTTTCAGTCTTTAGATCAGGGTGTTTAGAACTTCAGTCGCAATTCGGAGACTTTCCTTTTATCTTTACTGTTAGATCTAAGACTGATGCTGGAGTAGGACGTGCCTTTGTTTGTGGTAGAAATAGTTTTACCTTTAGTTTACCGGGGCAATGTTCGATTTTTACCGCCGAACTTTTTAGCATTTATCAGTCTCTTTTATACGTTCAGCGGCACGACTTACGGCACTGTTTTATTTGTTCAGACTCCCTGAGTGCGCTACAAAGCATTAGTTCGCTGTACAGTTACCACCCGCTCGTACAGCACATTCATGACCTGCTCCACTCGCTTGGTGTCTCTGGCATCAGCGTCTCCTTCATTTGGAATCCAGGTCATGTGGGCATCTCAGGTAATGAGTCTGCTGTCGTCGCTGCCAGGTCAGCGATTCTATTACCCAGATATTTTACCTCTGTTGTTCACTCCACGGATTTGTTTGTTATTTTACGTAGCCGCATCCTCGCGCTTTGGCGGGATAAGTGGACGGCCCTCCGCGGGAGCACGTTGCGGGAGATTAAGCCTCTCCCGTTAGTCTGGGGTACCTCTTCTCGTTCGTGTCGTCGGGGAGAGGTACTTTTAGCTCGTTTACGAATCGAACATTGTCTTTTTTCATAGATACCTGCTCAGTGGTGACACCGAACCACTGTGTGAGCAGTGTGATGCGCCCTTAACGGTGCGTCACATTTTAACAGAGTGTCAAGTTTTAGCTCCGTTGCGCGTTCGTGTTTGTATGCCTGTTGGCCTAGCCAACGTTTTGGCAGACGACGCGCGTGCTGTAGAATGTCTTTTACGTTTTATGACATTCGTTTTAGCCGACGCATTTGATGCGCTGAGCGTCTTTTTACTGTGTGATTCTATATTGTCTTTTAATGGGGCCTCTACTCCCCAATGGACATCTGACGCTCATGTCCTCGCATTTAGTTCTTGACACGTTGTTTTACTCTTTTATTTACCGTGCTTTTAGTGTGTTCGTTTTTGGTATTTGGTGTTATGTTTTTTACCTTTTGAACATCGCGGGCTTGTGTCTCGTTTTTTAACCATGCTGTTTTTTCACCCGTCTTTTATTTTTTGGACTGTGAATTCTATACTTTGTAAGGGTGCTGATGACCTTAGATGTTAAGCGCCCTTAAACCACATCTCATCATCATCATGACCTGGAGAAAGCTTATCACACTTGTTGGAAGGGCGGAATTTTACGTACACTGCACGCATGGAATATCCGCGGTCGTCTTCCCATACTTCTTCGGGAGTTTATGACGGACCGCGTCTTTCGTGTACGTGTGGGCTGGGTTTTATCTGATCGTTTTATTCAAGAGAACGGAGTACCGCAGGGCTATGTACTCAGTGTCACACCTTTTGCAATTGCTATCAACCCCATTGTTGACTGTATTCCACCTGGAATTTTATCGTCCCTTTTTGTTGACGATTTTGCCATTTATGGCAATTCACTGCGGAACTGTCTACTCGAACGCCGTCTCCAGAGCTGCATCGACCGTCTCTACGACTGGAGTAACGCCAAAGGCTTTAATTTCTCCGCCGAAAAATCTGTCTGTATCAATTTCTGGCGCCGGAAGGCTTTCCCTCCGCCCTCTCTCTATCTTGGGCCAGGGATACTTCCGTTTGCAGACGAGGCGAAATTTTTTAAGTTGATCTTTGACAGGAAGCTGAGCTGGATTTGGCACACTTCCTTTTAAAAGTAAAGTGTGGCCGTTCTCTTATTATTTTACGTGTTTTAAGTGGCACATCCTGGGGAGCTGTTCGGACCGTCCTTCTACATCTTTATCGCTCTTTGTTCCGATCCAAGCTTGATTACGGGTGAATTGTTTATTCGTCGGCGCATCCATCTGTATTACGTCGATTGAATGACATTCACCATCGTGGCATAAGAGTCGCTACTCGGGTCTTTCCAACCAGCCCTGTACCTAGCCTATATGCTGAGGCTGCAGAGCCTCCGCTGTCCTTCAGGCGTGAGATGCTTTTGTACAGCTGTGCCTGTCGACTCTCAAGCTTGCCTGACCACCCGTCCTTCGCGATATTTGACGAGGATTCGCTTGATCGGCAATATTTAGTTAGCTCCTCTGCATTGCTCCCTCCAGGGGTTCGATTTCGTCAACTTCTTCGGCATTTGGACTTTACGCCAGCGCCGGGCCTTCCAAGGGGGGAAACGCGTTTGCCTCTATGGTTGCGCGCTGGGACCCACTGTCACCTTGGATTATCGTGGATGCCGAAGAATGAGGCCCCTTCTTCAGTCTTTAGATCAGCATTTTTAGAACTGCAGGCGCAATTCGGGGACTTGCCTTTTATATTTACTGATGGATCTAAGACCGATGATGAATTAGGGTGTGCCTTTGTTTTTGATTATCATAGTTTTACCTTTCGATTACCGGGTCAATGTTCGATTTTTACCTCCGAACTTTCTAGTATTTGTCAATCGGTTTTATACGTTCAGCGGCGCGACTTACGGCAGTGTGTTGTTTGTGCGGACTCTCTGAGTGCCCTTCAGAGTATTAACGCGCTGTACAATTACCACCCTCTCGTACAGCGCATATGTGACCTGCTCCACTCGCTTTGTGCCTCTGGCATCAGCGTCTCCTTCCTGCAGGTCATGTGGGCATCTCAGGGAACGAGTCTGCCAACGCTGCTGCCAAATCGGCGATTTTATTACCCAGATCTTTATCTCTGTTATTCCCTCGTCAGATTTGTGTGTCATTTTACGTCGCCGCGTCCTCTCGCTTTGACGCGATGAGTGGACGACCCTCCGGGGGAAGAAGCTGCGGGAGGTTAAACCTCTTCCGTTAGTCTGGGGTACCCCTTCTCGTTCTTCTCGTCGGGAAGAGGTACTTTTAGCCCGTCTACGAATCGAACATTGCCTTTTTAGTCATAGATACCTGCTTATTAGTGACCCCGCACCAGTATGCGAGCAGTGTGATGCGTCCTTAACGGTGCGTCACATTTTAACAGAGTGTCAAGTTTTAGCTCCATTGTGTGGTCGTGTGGGACTGCCTATTGGCATAGCCAACGTTTTGGCAGACGACGCGCATGCTGTAGAATGTCTTTTACGTTTTATCAATGACAGTGATTTTAATCGGCGCATTTGATGCGCTGAGCGCCTTTTAACATTGTGATATTATCTTGCCTTTTTAATGGGGGCTCTACTCCCCAGTGGACATAGGCGCTCATGTCCCATGCGTTCTACAGTTCTTGACACGTGGTTTTGCTCTTTTATTGTTTTGTCTAACATGTTTTAGTGTGGTGGTTTTAGCATTTGTGTGCGTGTTTTTTTAGTGTTTTTGACTTATCGGATTTTTCCGCATTTTAGTTCTTGACTTTTATACATTACACCTTGTAAGGGCGCTGATGACCTTTGATGTTTAACGCCCTTAACCCCATATCATCATCATCACCCGGGTGTTGTGGTTTGGGGAGGTATAATGTTGCACGGGCGCACCGACCTCCAAGTCTTTGAACACGGTACGCTCACTGGTTAACGTTGTTGTGATACTGTACTCCTTCCCATATGCGTCTTTTCAGAGGTGCAGTCGGCCCTGACTTCATTTTTATGGATGACAATGCGCGACTTCATCGAAGAGCGCAGGTGAAGGATCTCTTGGAACGAGAGGACATTCGGCGAATGGACTGGCCTGCCCGTTCCCCGGATTTAAATCCCATCGAACACGTGTGGGATGCTTTGGGGAGACGCATTGCAGCATATCCGCATGTACCAACGACCATCCAACAGTTTTCAACAGCGCTGGTGGAGGAATGGGACGCCCTACCACAAGAACTGCTTACCAACCTTGTGGCCAGCATGGGAGCATGATGCTGAGCATGCATTGCTGTCCCTGTTGATCATACACCCTTTTAAGCGCCATGTATCTATTTCTGTAAATCTAGGGAGTCCTCATATGTCGTATTGACCTTAGTGTAGCTTATGGTCTATGCATAAAAGTGGCATTTCTCTTCTTCTCTTTGTATGTTTTGTTTAATTACCTACTGTAGCATACCGTAGCAGTTTCCTCTATGTATGATTAAAGTTTTATCGAGCTATGTTACTTGGCAGTGTCACAGCATGCGAAGATCACTTTCGTTCTTAGGTTTTGCACACCAGTGTATTATATAACTAAGTTTAATAAAATGTATTTATCGAATTGGGAAAAGCCCTCCTCATATATTTTAGAAAGAATAGTTTTGGAAAATGAAGGAGTACAAAATAATATACCTATTAGGTTATTAAAGAATGTATTTTCTTATATAAGTATATGCGGGGCACTGTGTCCAGATGTTGGCGTTTCCGTTATAAGATAATGTATTATATGAAGCGAATGTGGATCCGGAAAGCTTGTTTACCATCCATCAGCATGTCGGACTGCTTCAGACGACAGCGTATGTTCGGAATACACCGCCAGGTATCCATATGTATAATATATAAATCATCTGAACGTCAGATTCTCTTGCGAGTGATATGGGAGGTAACCGAAAATATGGTCAACACACGTATTTTTACAAACAGCAACATTGCCTTTATGATATGTAATTTTCATGTAGCGACAGAAAAGTATAGAGTTGACCTCGGATGTTATGTCATATTCTGTTTTTCAGCATTTGTACATTATTTTATTGAAAGGCACAAACCCGAATTTTTGGCTTTAACGTATAAAGCCGGCCCGACGTTCACAAAATACTAAAGCATGACATTTCCAACGAAATCAGGACGTCTGGTTATTAGTGATGGACCAACCGAATGTTTTATACTATCGATTGGTATAAACAATAGTTTCATGTAACAACCGAATATTTCCATTCGATAGTTTCGATTTGGTTTGGCATTCGTGTAAACGTGTTGAATTGTAGTCGTAGCGATGAAAATAGTTTTCATTCGTTAGTCTTACAGTAGATTGTAGGGTTGTATTCTGTCATGCGATGCATTAAAATTTTATTATTCGTAGCACAGATGTAAACACGCAGTTTTCATGTGGTCCGGAAACGTAATTTTGGTCATAAGGCTGTAATTGCTAAGTAATCAATGAAATACGTAGAGTACACAATTATTAATTGTTGGATTTATTCATGTTTTTTTTAAGTTCCATGTATACCCCGCCGTTAACTACAACTGTCTTATCGGCGGCCTATTCATAATGTGTATTGTATATCATGATTGAGCTGGATTAGGCTATGTTCGTTGAAAGTAACCATAATTTTCGAAATTAGACAGGGATGCTGAAGTATAATACTAATTTAACTTAAATTGCTTTTACTTGGGTGTAAGAATAAATAAATGCATATAAATTCAAACATTCTCAGTTTTTGTAACTTTTTCTACTCTGATTTATCTTTCGTTACTCTTTAAAATAATAATAATAATAATAATAATATTAATAATAATAACAATAATAATAAGCCATATTCAGAGGCAAAGCTAATAAGAAAAATTTCGTACTAAATGGTACAGTGTAGAGAAATGTTTTTATTTTGTTCTTTAAATGGATCCTCTAAGAGTAGTCAAGTGAATGACATTAGAAAGAAATCTCATGCACATGTTATACGTGTTTTGGAGTGTTAGAACTTGAATAATTGCAACAGCGTGAATGCACACAAAATTACCAAAACACCATTTCTGTATTTGTACTCGGTATTTCAGCACACACCACATTATTTGTGTCATTTATTCTAAACATTTGTATAACTTTACTTTGAGTAAGAAATGAATTTTTATGAATATTGCTTCTGGCACAAACTCAATTCTTTGTGCAGTTTAACTTCCAAACTCCACCATGTGCTATTGTAACGCAAATTAAATAGCCATTTTTATTTTGCTTAATTTATGGGTTTTCTTTTGTTACCTAAATTCTACAGTCATTTCAATTTTGTTAGCGGTATTTATTTCTAAATTTAAATACATTGGGGGAAAAGTAAATGCTTACGAGCAAATTAGTATTATTGTTATTTGCACCAAAGTAAACGGCATTGCCGCAGCCTTAAGATAAGTTAAGGAATCTCCTGTTTTTAATCCCCCCTCAATTTAAGTTAATATACCTGCTCATGCCTTTATAGCTATTATTCCATAATTATGGGTGAATATATTCCACTATACACAGGTTTGAGATGGATCAGAGGGGAGGGCAGGGCAGGACCCTCTGGACACTCAAATGGACCTGATACCGATATCCAAATTGGCGCCCATATGTTGTGGGAACTTTGGAAATACTTTAAACAGTTCTTGTCTACAAGCTACAACTTCTACGCAGTAAAATACAAATGTGGTGTAATGACATGTCTTATGTGTAGATATATGCTCTGTTGTACATACAAAAAGTCTTAAAATAAATGCAATTTAACATTAAATAGTGACCAATGAGCGATGAAATATATAACCTTAAACAACATTCATGCAGTCTACAGTTTTGCATACAGTAACTTATCAGTGTTTCTAAATAACAGCTACATATTTAAATGACAAAGAACATATGTTCATGAACTACAAGCATCATACTGCTGACATGAAACAGAACTATTGCTGTTGCAGCTGATGGTAATTGAATTATCTAAGATTATCTGCCACTATTTACACTGTTTACCAAACTGTACACAATATTATATACACAAAATATACGCTGGATGTCTGACACACAATATGCTGATGTTTAAAGTAATTAGCTACTGAATTTAGAAGCTTTGGAGTGGAATTTTGTCTTTGTTTGGACTGAAAGCTTTTCATTTCTAAGTTTTCAATAATTATTCAAAAATAGACCCATTTCTTAGCACCTTACAGCATATCTTTACTAGTTTTTGTGGCGTAGTCCATACCGACAATCGAAATATAATAAACAAGTAACCTTAAACCAGCACTGCGACTAAAATATATGGGATACATAACCACAAACCAGCACTGCAAAGCAACATGAATGCACATAGCACATAACCGCATTAAATACTATGGTTGGTTTTAAAAAATTGTGGGAAATGCACTATCCTTCAGTTTAATCATCGTTATAGAAGAACCATCATCGGGCGCAGGACCCATTACTCCCGCGATCATAAATACAGCCCCAATTCCTCCAGGATCCTTAAAGGTCCATAATTGTGTAGCCCGTAATCCTCCCGTTCAAAGCAGGTATCACCTCTAGATTTCTAGAAACCCTCCAGCCAAATGAAACAGGTGGTAAGTAATATTTCTGCTCATTAATACACGTGCATTATCAGCAGAGCCGCGTTTAATTGTCAATAACATTTATAAAATTTGGCGATTCATTATTAAATGTTCGCGTTTTCGTCACGTTTTAGTACAACCAACATCGAATGTTTTTGAACATGAGAACATGAGCTGTGATACGTTCATTTGGCTTTCTCTATCCTTACTATTTCTAGAAGACCTTGCATATTACACTATTCATATAAAACCTTTGTCTGGATATTAATTCAAGTTTAGTGGCATTAAATGTTCCTTATGACAGTTAACTGTTAGAATTCGTTTTTTGTTTGTCACAAGATTATAGAGTAAAAGAAGTCTCAACTTTTAGACCATTTGTCGCATGCACTTTAAGTTGGAAAAATGTAAACACGTATATGGCATAAAATATTTCCGAAACAGTTGACGCTAGGAAAAAGTTATTTTGGGCAAGTAATGTAGTTTAATGGAGCTCTTAAGTTTTTCCTAAAGTATATTTTGTCCATCTCATATGGTTTCCCAGTTAAATAAATTTTCTAATATTGACTAAATCAAAGGGGGACTACACAGGCTACTCACAGGAAATTCAAGATAAACATTTTATTTGTTATGTTATCAATTATAGAAATACGGCATTTTAATTAGAATCGTTACAGCCTTATTTTGAAAAGAAATAAAATTCGTCAGTCTTCATTAAATGATGTATTATTTATTCCTGGTATTTCTTCCATGTCACTGAACGCATCATGCAAGTTTCTGATGTATTGAGTTACACGAGAAGAGGCACTCACTTCACTAGTTCGGTCCATCTTCTCCCTATAAATTCGCATTGGAAACTACTTATGAACCAACGACAACAGGCCTACCGAGCGGGATGGCTCAAGCGGTAACGTCTGTAGCCCGCATTCGGGAGGTCCCGGTTTTGAACCCCCGGGGCCGACCAATCTGACCGAAGGTATTTTTTGCAGTTTTCTTCGGTCGCTAGCGAATGCTAGGTTGGCTAATTTAATCCACGAATTTTCCTATCACCCCTTTAATCGCTACATTTCATTTCCTTCTTCACCGCCATACCAAGCATTGGGCTGATCACCCATCCTGAATATGCTATGATCCCGAGTTTCCTTGCTCCGACAGGCTACTGACTCAAGCATTGACTTGTAAGTTCTTGGAGGTGTAAGTCCCACAACGAGGAGGGTAATTCGTGAAAGAGGAAACAGGCAATAGGCTTAAGCTGAATGAATAACATTTGACAATGTTAAAATCTGCTCTCTTTTGTGCTGAGGCATGCGGTGTTTCCCTAAGGATAGTGAAATGAAGGAGCTAGGTATCTGATTCATTAAGGATTTCAACTATTACAATATGTTGTCTGCACTATTCTTATACGCATTATTAAATGCATATTTAGAGATGATTTTAATTCTTGTGACTATTTTAAAACGTACAGAACTTCGTGTTTATCGCGCAAAGGGAGACTTTTGCAAGAAAATGAGAAATTCGTGAAAATTCGTGAAAAACCTGTCTTGAATCCTCTACGTTTGTTGTGCAACATTAGATACTTCTGGTGGAAGCTGTTAAACAGTTTTTTTTTCCGTTTATGCTTAATAACAAAGAAACACACCTCTGATTATAGACATGTTGATATCAAATGAAAATGAACTTCTAATGTTTAAATTTTAATTAGGAGTTCTACAGAACTCAAGAAAAACAATTACAGATATTCATTCCACTCCAAAGAGGGGGATGGAAGAGTTCTTAGAAGGGACGGAGGAATTGGGGCTATTACCTGCTGGCTATTAGATCGGTTCGGGAGGATTGGGATGGTTACCTGCTAAGCTACTTGTGTATGGTAGGAATGGATCTTACGCCCCCATTATCACAGGGGAATTTATCCTTTCTTATAACAAAATCAGAAGCAGAATGATGTATGCAGACAGCTGAATCCTTCGAAGACGTAAATTGTTCACGCTTCATGCACCTGATCCATTATTCTCTTAATTCTTTATATTTTGTGAGTATAAATTTTTGTTACTAATGTTCTATTATTACTAATTCGATTTACGCCCTGGAACACAACAGTTACGGGGTATGTTAAGCATATTTCCGAAAATAACATTCTCTAGTGTAACAATTTCTTCTTTATATTACCACGGTAACCGTGAAACAAATATATTTCAAACAGATAAATTAATAAATACAGAATGTACACTTTACATTAAACGTTGCCATAGTCTACATGGAATATAATAGTGTAACGACCCTTCGTGAGATTCTATGCACAACCGGGAAATTGCATCAGAGTTTATAGTGTCGTAATTGGAATTACCCGTGCAACGGGGACAGCGCGCTGCTGAAGTTATATTGCGGAGCATATTTATTAGCCACGCTTTCAGGTCAAACTCTCTATCTTGTCGCCGGCACGCTACAGCAAAGGCACCTCGCATCTACGTTATAATTGGTTCTCGAACCACGGCCTAACACAATCTATTCTTACTAAGTGAATCAAGTCCTGCTAGATCTGTCTTCTAGTAAGTCCTTGTGACGTGTATCTAAGCTCCTGCAACTCCGGACCCGTCAGAGACCCCCAGACTTCAACTTGTTTAATTAATTGTCCTAGCAAATGGTTCTTATAGCACCCGGTGTGGTAGCTATTTGATACTCTTCAGCTTCAAAATGGGATCCTTATCATCCGGTACCGAACCCACGTACCCCTAGGCCTACGGCCTCCCTGTTGTTATCAACCCCGGGTTTTCCACCCCAAGATTGTTAATATTGTTAAAGGTGCCGAGTATGGTTACCATCATGAATTGGTGGCACTGCTAAGTAACAGCTTGGCACCGGTGACGGGGATGTTACCACGACAGTATGGCAGAGTTACAGAGTACAAATCCCAAAATTTTTCTCCCCCTCACATTACAATATGGTTAGACCAGGGTTCCAATAAGGTTTTCATTAAAAACGGGAACATTTTGCTAAATTCTTATAAAATGACACAAGAAACATGTGACCAATAAACACGCGGAGCGTATAAGATGTCAGTAACACACCACTTCCAAGAAATCAGAAATATACAAGGCATATAGCAGAGCTTGGCGAAGAGAAATGCCAGAATAAAATAAGTCGGTTTAATTCAGGTCATGAGGTCATCCAGGCAATGTCTCCTCCAATTTTAGTTACAATGAGTTTGCTACAATATATTCTTACTTCCCTCAGTTCCATTTATTTATTTATTCTACTGAAGAATAGTTTCCATTGTCACGATTACGAGGATCGTGGCTAACTCATATTTGGCATACATAACGAGTGCTGAGTATATAGAAACGCCACGATGCTGTCGCCACACATAACAGCGTTAAAAATGCTGGTGCCACACTTTTCATCTCTATCACAATGCTTTTATGCACAAAGTCGTAAAATATATTATGTCCTTCGCGCTCATGTAATAACAAATAATAAATAGAAGGTAAGAAGAAGAAGGTTTCTAAGTCGTAAGTTTCTATGGTAGCGCTCAAACTGTTTGAAAACTGTTCGAACCAGAATTCCGCTTGTTCTTACCTCTGTTCCTGCGGTGCCGGTTACGGGTCATTACTTCTGTTTGCATGCTGTCGGCACCATTTTACAAACATTTTATAAGCTATGGCAATTATCATTATGCATAGCATTATAAAATAATTTAGAGTATATCCATCACTCCTCCTTGAATCACTGAACCTGCTTTGGTTCTGGAAACTGTTGCAGCTTGAATTCGCTCTGGCCGTATTATAAGAATAAGGCCTAGCATTAACGTTAACAGAGTTGTCCAAGCATATAATATTATTAGCATGGATGGTGTGATTGTTGCTTCATGTTTTAAAGTTTCCATTATTACTACCAATAGTGCCTGTAACAGATTTAGGTGCCGTATTTCTAAAAACCAATTGGCTTTAAACATTGTGTGAGATTGGTGAATTCTAATTGATTTGGCGCCACTCAAAACTTATCTTCGGCAGGCTTCTCTTTCGTATACTTAATTCACGTAGGAAAATACTATGACCTTAAGCTGTTGATTTGAAATGCGTGAATACTAAATCCAGCATTTATGTTCTTGAAAATTCATGACTACATAAACCATCACACTCTTTACTACAAATTACTTACAGCATTGCATTGTCCTTCTTTCATGAAAATTGGTTATTGTATAGTTCTCTCCTGTAAAATTTAACTCTTGGAGAACTCAGCCCTATCTCACTTAACATGTGTCATGAATTATACCAAAATAACTTAAAATAAAACAATTCTAAGATTACACATGAAAATTCAGTTAATCTTAGACATCTACAGTACTCTCCAGCGGTAGTTTTAGTCTTATACATCTATAAGGTATGGGAAACAAAAACAAATAGCTATGTACACCTTCAGGAAAACTCATCTAGGGTACACTATAAACTTCTCCTCAACATTAACTTCGTCATCCTCATTCGTAGTCCCGGACTAAAATTCTGAGAACACAATGTACTCGGTTCGGAATTTCATATCTGAAGAAACATTTAAAATCTTAAAAATGTGCTAAACCAATAGGGTCGAATTTCTGATTGCATCTTGCATCTTCATTTAAGACATTCCTTTCCCTTGATACCTCTAAAAACAGATGAGTCGCACGGATTACCAACTGCATTACAAAAATACTTAAATTACGGCTGGAGGTACGAAAACATAACTGTAATGTGTTAAAACAAATAATCAATCGAACGGTTTTCAAACAGTTTTAGAGCTATTACAGAAATTTACGACTTAAAACCCTTCTTCTTTTTCTTCTTACTTTATTTTTATTATTTGGTATTACATGGGCGCGAAGAACATAATATATTTTACGACTTTTTGCATCAAAGCATTGCGCTAGTGATGAAAAGTGTGGCATCAGACTTTTTATGTTGTTATATCTGGTGAGAATATCTTGGCGTTTCTATATACTCAACACTCGCTATGTATGCCAAATATGGATCAGCCACGATTCTCGTAATGTGTTAATGTAAACTATTCTTCAATAAAATAAACAAATGGATTTGAGGGACGTAAGAATATATTGCAGCAAAATCGTTGTAACTAAACTTGGAGGAGATATTGGACTTAATGCCTAGATGTATATTATATGAACCTGACCTGATGTAAGGTGAGTTCTTTTACTGTGACATTTCTCTTCGTCAAGCTCTGCTATATGCCTATATATTTTTTATTTTTTGGAAGTGGGTGTGTTATTTACATTTTTTGCACTGCGCATGCTTGTTGGTCACGTATTTCTTATGTCATGTGCATTATATGTTCTGGTAACGGCGCGTTTCATGTCTAGCTTTGTCTTTACTTTTTGAATCTAAAGCTAATTCAAATGTTTACATATTGTGTAGTTGAAAGGGAAAACATACGCTTAGGCTATACACATTTTATGCCTAAACTCTCATGTTGAATGCGCTTAAAAAGTCATGATTCAGGGGCGGGAGGGTGGGTATATTTATTATGGCATCATGACAGATTCTATTATCCGTGGAATCTGGAATATTTTAATCTAGGAATCTCAACCTGACATGCCCCTTTCTTTTCTCGAGTGAAGAGTGGTGTAGAGAAAAAAATCACGGAATTTGTCCATGGCACATCTAATCATACTTTAGTTGGAGGGGGAGAAAACATGTTAGGAGTTTTAGTCTGCAACTCCACCAATTTTCCGGATTACATCCCCGTCGCCGGTGCCAAGTTGTTGTTTGGCAGTGCCTCCAATTCGTGGTGGTAACCAAACTTGTCGCCTCTATCAATTCCATAAAATCTCAGAGTGTAAAACCCCAGGAGTTGCTAACAGCGGGCCGTAAGCTCAGGGAGAGGCGCGTTCGGTACCGGAGGGGTAAGTGATGCTATTGGGAAGCTCAGGAGTTCAGATAACTACTTCACCGGGTTCTATAAACAGCTATTGGCTACATCATTGAGATCTGGGGGCCCTCTGATGGGCCCCGAAGTACAGAAGTTTAGAAAGACATCACAAGGACTTATCTGAAGACAGATCTAGCAGGACTTGATTCATTCAGTAAAAATCGACTGTGTTAGGCCGTGGTTCGAGAACCAGTTATAACGTAGCGCGAGGTGACTTCTCTGCAACGTCCAGCGACGAGATTGAAAGTTTGACCTAAACACGTGGCTAATGAATATCTCCCTAATGCAACTTCAGCAGTGTGCTATCCCCGTTACACGCTTTATCCCAATTACACCAATTTATAAAATCTGATGCAACTTCTCGGTTGTGGATCGAATCCCACGAAGGGTCGTTACATGATATTTCAGGTATACTGAAATATAAATGAACGTTAAATGAGAAGTGTACATTATATATGTATTAATCTATCTGTTTCAGTATATATGCGTGCCACAATTACTGTGGTCATATAAAAATAAGTTGTTACAGTAGGAGATGTTATTTTCGGAAACACACTTAAACTAAAACATTACATTGTAACTGTAACTGTTGTGTTCCCGAGTGTAAATCTAATTGGTAATTATAGACCAGTGGTACCGATATTTATATTTCCAAAATATAAATATTTAAGAGAATAATATATTATATGCATGGATCGTGGACACTTTACGTCTTCGAAGGATTCAGCTGTATGCATATATCATTTTTCTTCTGATTTTGTTATAAGTAGAGATAAATTCCCTTGTGATCATCCTTCTTCTATAATAGTTCCAAGAAAGAGGATTAAACTGAAAGATGGCGCATTTCCGTCAATTTTTTAAGAAACATCCATCCTATGTATGCTGTTATGTTGCTACATGCAAAACTGTTGACTGTATGCATGTTTTTTGCAATGCTGACTTAAGATTATGCATTTCATGTATTTTAGATGAAGTGGTGGTTTAAGGTCTCTTATTTGTTATATTTCAGTTGTCGGCATAGACTACCTCTGAAAAACTAGCAATAATAAGTCTACTTTTGAATAATTATTGCAAAGTTAGAAATGAAAAGCTTTCAGAGAAAACAAATGCAAAACTCCATCCTAAGGCCTATAAGTTCAATAGCTAATTACTGTAAACAGCAGCACATTGTATGTCAGTCAACCAGTGTATATTTTGAATATATAATATTGTGTAGATGGTGATAACAGTGTAAATAGTGACATAATTTTAATGACCTCGATTAGTGTAAGCTGCAATATCAACAGTTGTTTCAGGCAAGTAGTATGGTCCTTGTAGTTTATCAAACTATGTTCTTTGTAATTTAAATGTGTTTCTGGTGATTTAAAAACACTGTCAAGTTACGACATGCAAAACTTTATACTGCGTGAATTTTTGTTAAAGGTTATATATTGTCGCAGTAATCGGCACGTGTTATCTTATTTGCTGAGCGCCTGTTATTGTTTTTTTATTTTAAATTTTGGGTTCTTTGTTCTCCGGCTAGCTATTATTACTCAGTCGAGCAAGTATCTCTGTGCAAGGCGTGTAAACGGAAAGGAGTTGTTACCAAAAGATAACACTGATAAAAGAATTTGTTTTTTCACTTTTATTGCGTCACACTTAATTAATAATTCACATCTTTAATCTTTATACACGCCTGATTGAAACTGTGGTATTTCCGAAAGTAATTACTGTCGTATTAGTTGCCGCGAACTTCACATTTTGTAACTAACTTTACGACGTGTACCTCGCGAGAGTTTCTTCCAAACTGTATGACGTGCACCTCACGAGAGATTCCTTAGAACTGCGTGAAACATGCTTATGTCTCGAGAATATATACTCCTTCTCCCCGAAATGCCTAAACATTATAATAGAGCTGCTATTGGTTACCAAATCGCGCCAACATTAGCGTTTGTTTTGTCAGCCAATCACTACTACTAACATATATGCTCTAGGGAAGATATTCCCTCCATTTCTAAAGAAAGACACGCTACCCTGACGCCATTTGTTTGTCTCTTCTTAGTGATAAACAACTCATCCCATCGGTTTATTGTTACCCACTTCTATTGTCCGTTTTAGTGAGGCCGTGTAAACTTATTTCCTAACAATGCTTACGGCTAACAAACATGTAAAATCCTGTATATACAATAATATTAATTTACACTACAATCACTCTGGCATTCACATTGTTGTGATATAAAATACTGCCTCATATGCCCAACTAGAAACATCATTATAAATATTTACAGCCTTTTTTCGAAATTTTATAATTGGGTTTTTAGTCTCCTGAATCTTGTAACACACGGTATCTATCACTTGCACATAACACTGCACTCGCATTTTACACACGTTATACAGCTTGCCTTTTTCTCGCCACCATTCACTGGCTCGGGTCTAATGTGTTTATATACCTGCAACTGACCTTACAAGTTTTCTTTCGTACAGCAAATACTGTACCCTGAAATATTTAGGGCAGTGTTACAAAATGTTTATACTTTCTTAGGTTATTGACATAAAAATTTATACACTCAAGCTTTTTACCCTGGTTCATTTTGTAATTATTGAACATATTTACCAAAATATTCATCCTCTACACAAATATATTTACATCTCTTAATTCTAGGACATAATTTCACATTATCTGTGTGCTACATAGATGTTTGGCTTTAATTATCCTTACCCTGTTTTTATTGTTTTGTACTTTATATTCACAAAACCCTTTGAATTATATCTACATACATTTACTTTCATATGACATTAAAATATCCTTATTACATGCTTCATTTCAAATGTGGCTACAGTTTACTAAGAAAATGTTCCTCTTCCCCTTTAAACATTTATTTCTGTCCTGCATTTATTTATCCTTTCTTATGACATATATACATAGTTAACCCTCTTACATTCCAATACTGTGTTCTGCAGTTTAGCTTTACTTATCCTGTATTTGGCTTTCATCTTCTTGGTCTTCTATTTCATCTTTATCCTCGATGTTGTATTGTTTCAGCACCTCAATATGGAACTTTCCAATGGTTTTTCGGGTTGCTGGGTTACATAATTCATATGTGTTTGTTCCATATACTTCAACAACTTCATAAGGTCCATGATATTTTAAAAACATTCGCCAATAAAGTTTATTTGCCTTATCGGACAATTTCTTAGTTTTAACCAGAACTAAATCTCCTATTTTGATCTTCCATTCTTTTCTTTTCTGCTCTTGATGTTTCCATTTTCTTTTTATGGCTTTTTTCTTCATCCTTTCGAATGCTTGTCGGAACATCTCTTCTTCCGTTTGTGGTATCGAGTGCTCATCTGGAATGGCTTCCGGAATTTTCTTACATATTGTATTTATCTTCTTTCCTACTTTAAGTTCACATGGTTTGTATCCTGTCACATTGTTTACTGTTTCGATGAGTAGATTCTGAACAAAATTCACGTATCCAAACCATTGGGTTTGTTTTCGATGACACAGCGCTCTTACGTAATTCGAAATTTCCTTAATTTTCCTATCCACTGGGTTGGAGTTCGGTCAGTATCTTGATGAAAAAATATTGTTTAATGCCATTTTCTTTTAGTCCCTCCATAAATATTTTTCCTGTGAAGGACGAAGCATTGTCGCTCAATACGGATTGGATTGGTCCTTCCTCTGTCACATACGACTTGAGTAGCCTATTCAAACATGCTAAACTTGTAGGTTTTCTCAAAGGGTAAATTCTTACATATTTGTTGAATATATCATAACAAATATATATATATAATATTTGTTTCCAAATTGACTTGGAGGCATAGGACCATAAATGTAATACTAATTACGCACCTCGGCTTATCCCTTATAACCGAATTGTTCTCAAATGCATATGCTGCATTTATTTGCTTTGCCTTCTGACAGGTTGCAGCACGAGATAAATTTCCGAACCTTCTGACGCAATTTGGATATGTATAAACTTTCTAAAATCATAGACGTTGTCCGGTTCGTCCCTGAGTGTGCTAACCCTTCGTGAAAATTCTTAATTAGCTCATTTTCCATGCTTTTCGGAACCATTACCTTCCAACTAGGCATTTCTTTTCCATGCTTCTTGTATAATGCTCCATTCCGAGTTGCTACAATTTCTTTATTTGCCTCTTCAATTAATGGTGCATTTCCTTTTAGTTCAAATAATTTTGCGTCCTCATTTTGAATTTCGCCCATATTTTTTAATTTTCTTATCATTTGCTTGCTTAAAGGAATTTCAATTGTCAATATTTTGACTTCATTTCTGGGCCTTTCAATATTCTCAGGAACTTGTGGGTTGTAGTTTAATCTCGGTAGCAAATCGCTGAAGGTGTTATTCTTGCCAGGAATGCGTATAATTTCAATATCAAATGCTGATATTGCGTGAATGTATCTAGCAAGTTTTCCACTACATAATCTACACCGTTGGATGAAAGTTAGGCTGATGTGATCCGAATATACTTTCACCTTTTGCTGATAAATATAGGTCTTGAAACGAATTAATGAAAAATGGAGTGCTCCAATTTCTAACTGAGTCACCGAAGAATTCCGCTCAATGTTTGTAAGTCCTCTAGAAGCTGTACTAATGACGTGAAACACATTATTGGTGTCTCGCTGTCCTAAAATTCCGGCGAATCCTTGCACTGATGCGTCGACATAAATCTCGTATTTCAAATTTTCTCTGGGCCTCTCGAGCAATATGGACTTAGCAAAGAGCTCTTTGACCCTCTCAAAACATTTTTGATGATCCTCTGTCCATCTCCACTTGATATTCTTTCGGAGTAGCTGCCGCAGTGGTTCTATTTCAGCCGAATACCTTGGTACGAACTTGCTCTGAAAGTTCAATACCCCTAAGAGACGTCTAATTTGCTGGAATTTTCATTATGGCTTCTATTCTCTTCTGGTCAGGTCTTATACCCCGTTCATCCACTACATAACCCAGAAAATTTATTTCCTTGACACAAAATTTTGATTTTAGCATGTTTACAGTCATGCCATGTTGTTGCAGTTTATTTAACATGTAATGTATATTATTCATATGTTCCTCAAATGTTTGACTAATGATGAGGGAGTCGTCAATATACTTTATTAAAAAGTTGTCTGCAGAATTTCCAAAAATACTGTGGATTGCTCTCAAAAATCCACTTCCTGAGTTTTTTAAACCAAAGGGATTTACACAAAAACGATACTGGATCCCCGAGTATTGAAATAAAGTGTAATCACGCACTTGTGGATCTAGTTCCACTTGCCAATATGGCGCAGTGAGGTCAATGGATGCCAAAAATCTCCCTCTTGAAAGTTTCGTGATGAGTTGTTCGATTCCTTCACTTTGAAAATGATCTGACTTCATATATTGGTTGACGTATCTACCATCTAATGTTAATCTCAAACTACCATCTCGTTTAATACTCCAACAAATCGAATTTATATACTGAGAATTACTTTGCTCAATAATCCCATTTTCTAACATGCTATTTATTAGTTTTCTAGCTTTGTCCCGAAGACTTATAGGCAATTTATCATACTTATGCCTATATGGTGGTACATCTTCTACCTGAAATGTATGCTGATATACGTTACATCTGCCTGGGATATTACTAAATATTGAACTATTGTTCATCAATACAGCATGAAGGATTTGTTTTTGTGTATTCGTTATGTTGTAAGCCTCTTCACACTTGTGTAGTATTTCTTCACTTCTCCTCTCTTCTCAGTTATTGTCTGTCTCGCTCGCACGGTCGTCTTTTGTTCGGGTCGTAAATTTCTCTACTTCCTCTGGCATTTCTGCTAGCTGTCGAAAATATGGCGTAGTATTCCCTTCATATCTTGTGACTACTTGCTTTATCTGACCGTTTCCATCTGTTTCCATTACTTGCAAAAAATCTTGATCACAAAGATCCTCCTCTTCTCTTGTCCTCTCAATCACGGATACTTTCTCTTTTATAAACGGTGCCTTTATTTCTCTATTGTCTTTTGTCATGTTTAACTCCTCATATTTAAAATCTATACGTGCTTCATATTCATGTAGGAAGTCACATCCTAAAATAATGTCACAAATTAAATGGTTTACAATTAGAAACATAACCTCGAAATTTTCTCCGCCAATAAGTATGTGTAGTAGAGCTTGTGTTTTTATGACCTGTGTCGTTCTTCAGATTGCAGCAGACAAACTAAATTACTGGTGGGAAGAGCCATAATTTTGTTACCTTCATTTATCAAATTTATATAAAATTTCTGCGAAGAAATTGAAGCTGATGAACCGGAATCTATAATCGCAATAATCCCTTTCTTCGCGATTTCTAATCTTAATATGAGGCGACTCAAATTTTCCTACTTATCTTCCTTTACTGCAATCTTCTTACAGAGTGTGTGTGTAGGCATATTGTTTATTTTGGTAATGGATACTGGATTATTAAAGACGTCCTGAGAACCTACTGCACAGGAGTCTATTGACAGTTTTCCTGGTTACTTCCATGTTCATGTACGGGACTGCCGTTCCTAACCGGTGCTAAAGTTATCTCATTTTCGCTCCTACTGTTTTGAGGTCCCCTTCCTCGAGTCCGAAATCCTCGATTTCTGAAATTATGTCCTCTTGGCACGTAATTTTCCTTCTGTTCCTCTGATCTTTCCCGGTTAGTGTTTTCCCTCCAGTGAGTGAAATTTTCCCTTTGCCTAACGTAACGCCTTCCTTGATCTTGACCTTTTACCGGCAATCTTTCTGTCCTGACGTTATTTATTTGTTCCTGCCGACCTGGTCTCCCATCTATCCTCGGTCTTTCAAAATGTGGAACGTATGATTGGTAACGTTGCCTGGTATTATTCTCATGACGTCTTTCTTGTTCTCTCCTTTGATGATAATGACTAACTTGGTAATTTCGTCTATCTCGCACGTCTAAAAATCTATGCTCCCACTCTCGAGATATATCTTCTTCCTGTTGTTCCAAAGCTGACATTAATTCTGTCATCTCGAAGATACTATGTGGTTTTGCAATTAATAAATAATTTTGTATCCTTAAACGATAATGCCTCTTGAGCAAACTCACAAAATCTTCCTCATTGATAGGAGGTGACAAATTCCTAACCTGACTTGCATGTTTTAGTAAATAATCAGTCATTGATATTCCCTCTCGGGGATCAAATTGTCCATGGCTAAGCATTGCTCGTATTCTGTGCTGTATCGTGAATTCCAAAATCCGTTCATGAATAGAACTCTTAAAGAATTCATATGAAATTTCGCCCCGATACCATTTGTATTCAATCTAAAATTTTCTGATCCAAACATCTTTTAACAACTATCATTTTCAATGCTTCCGGTATCTTTTTAATTTGAAAGTACTCTGACAAGTCTGCAATAAACTGTAGTGGATTGGAGTTTTCATTAAATTTTGGAAGTGGCAAATCACTTAAGATATAATTATAGTTTTGCAAGTCCCTTATTCCCATATTTAAATTATCTACTGTTATTTGTGCACTCTGAGTTTCGGCGTGGTCTATGGATGATCCCGCCGCGTCACTCACTTTATTAGTCATACCTGAGGAAATGCCTCTATCATTATTCTGTGCATCAGATATACTGACATCACATATATTGACCCTTGAACTCAATTCTAACCTATTTACAGTACCTTGCAGACTTTCTAATGTCTGTTCCAATTTTCTACTGTTTTCATTTTGAACAGCTTGGTGCTTGTTAATTTCAGAAGTTAGTTTTTGATTCAAATTTGTAGACAATATTTTGACTTCTTCGGACAACTTATTTCTTTGTGTTTCCGACTCCTTCTGTATTTCAGATATCTCCCCTCTGAAATTAACTTGCACCTGAATTAAATCAGCATTCGTAGTCTCCTTCATCTCTCTTAGCTCACTTGAAATGCTATTCATTCGGCTTCCTAACTCTGTACATCTTACATCAACATTTTCAAATTTAGTATTAATCTCACTTCTTTGGTTAGATATTTCCCTGTTCATATCTGACATTTTCTTTGACAATTTTCCTATCTCACTTGCTATTATTTCCTGATTTTCATTTCTCATTCTTGTCATACTACTATCTAGCTCTATAAATTTCTTTTCAATTTCTTCCCTGTTTTGATCTAATTTTTCATTACTCTTACCAGTATCTTCCATGTTCCTTTCTAATTGATCTGTAATACTTTTATTTAATGTTTCACCAAAATTTCTCAGCATTTCCATCATCATACCGGCATCACAATGAACATTCCATGCTGCATTTACATCCCTTTGTGAACCTTCATTTCCACCACGCGTTACAGTTACTTCACCCCTGTTTGGTACAATACTCTGACCCACAGGTCTAATATATCTATCTCTGTCGTCCGCTACCTGCCCTGAAATGTTTACAACAATCCCAGATGTTTGAGTCGACCGACCTGTCATTCTATTCTGACTTTCTTCACTGATATTTCCTCCCTCAAATCCTGCATTGTTTGAGCTATTTTCCGTAACCTGCATTGAATTACGGCCAACTGTTACATTATCCCCTTCCATAATTATTTCTTCAGTATTATTAGTAGATATTGTTTTCTTAATCCTTCCGCTTCTCAACAACATTTAATTTCTCCCAATTTTTGTTTTGTTTTAGGATACACATAAAATTTACAGTTTTCTAACCTTTTATGATGCTATCTGATGACGTTGTTTTGATGTCCAGCTTCCTGCCCCTCTCCCCTAGATGTACATGTCACCTCTGCGTTGTAGTACGATGGATCCTCGTCGTCTCGCTGTCTTGGTTTCCTGTAGTCAAATTCCCCTGTTGTCTTCTGTTCCCTAGTCGCTGATGTCCTCTCATCTGTCGTCATCGGCCGTCCTAAAGTCTTGTAGTTAATTGCACTGCTCCATTCGCCCCACGTTCTGGTTATCTCGCCCCACGTTCTGGAAGCCATTTGTCGCAGTAATCGGCTCGTGTCATCTTATTTGCTGAGCGCCTGTTATTGTTTTATTATTTTAAATTTTGGGTTCTTTGTTCTCCGGCTAGCTATTATTATTCAGTCGAGCAAGTATCTCTGTGCAAGGCGTGTAAACGGAAAGGAGTTGTTACCAAAAGATAACACTGATAAAAGAATTTGTTTTTTCACTGTTATTGCCGTCACACTTAATTAATAATTCACATCTTTAATCTTTATACACACCTGACTGAAACTGTGGTATTTCCGAAAATAATTACTACCGTATTAGTTGCCGCGTACTTCACATTTTGTAACTAACTTTACGACGTGTACCTCGCGAGAGTTTCTTCCAAACTGTATGACGTGCACCTCACGAGAGATTCCTTAGAACTGCGTGAAACATGCTTATGACTCGAGAATATATACTCCTTCTCCCCGAAATGCCTAAACATTATAATAGAGCTGCTATTGGTTACCAAATCGCGCCAACATTAGCGTCTGTTTTGTCAGCCAATCACTACTACTAACATATATGCTCTAGGGAGGATATTCCTTCCATTTCTAAAGAAAGACACGCTACCCTGACGTCATTTGTTTGTCTCTTCTTAGTGATAAACAACTCACCCCGTCGGTTTATTGTTACCACTTCTATTGTCAGTTTCAGCGAGGCCGTGTAAACTTATTTCCTAACAATGCTTATGGCTAACAACATGTAAAATCCTGTACATACAATAATATTAATTTACACTATAATCACTCTGGCATTCACAGTGTTGTGATATAAAATATTGCCTCAATATTCAATTGGTCTTTGATCACCATTTAATGTTAAAATGCATTTACTTTTCTCTTAAGACAGTGTTTTTATGTATAACAGAGAATATACCTGCACTAAAGACATATCACTACACCACATTTGTACTTTACTGCGGAGAAATCGTAGCTTGTAGACAAGGCATTTGCAAACTTCCCTCTACATACGACCGCCATTTTAGATATCAGTGTAAGGTCTATTAGAGTATCCAGAGGGTCCTGATAATGTCCAATTCATAATGGAGCGACACTTGCCACGCGACACAATAATGAATCTCAAAATCTAGTGTTCACGATGGAAAGAGCCAATTTGACATTTTCTTACGAAGCTCGGGCGAAAGCACACGCCTTTTCGCAATATTTTCGTATGCACTTGAACTCAGTTCACACAACTGGGGTGCTTAAGTATTTTTTTAGGAAAAAGAGTGTGTTTCCTTGGAGGTTGATGTCTTCTTAACAAGAACACATGGCCTATACTGTAGATGATATCATGTCGCGCGGTAAAGTTAACTCCAATACAACTTTCGTCGCCCGCATTTTGGCATCCATGCTGAATACCTATTTATCAATTCCTTGTCACTCGCGTCGCGTCGTCAGTGTCGCTCCATTGTAAATTCAGCATAATTGGTAAACAGGGCCGACTCAGGAGTTTTGCCGCCCCATGCGATTGCAATTGCCGCTCGCTCATATTTTCAGGCATAACTAGTTTTTATCCGAAATGCCAGTCCTCCATGACTACTTCTCACACAAAATAAAGCTATTTATTTATTTGCAGGGATAATAAATAATTAAAACACAAGAATAAACACTCAGTCACACAATAAAAATTTTCGATATTTCAGGTTTATCCCTTCATCAGGAGATCAAAGACTAAAAATACACAAAAGGAAAACACACCTGTCCGTAAACTGCTCTGGTTAATAATCCACAACATATTTAGGCCTGGAATTTTTTCATTTGTGAGTACCAGACGTTAATAGGCTTCCCTTATTTCTTTTTAATGTCACATGCCACATTATGCGAGAGCGCAACTCTACAGTTTGTACTTTAGTGTTACTGTTGGTGTGCGCTTGTCTATTTGGGCCGTGTGGTATGGGGCATTGTCCATACCATAACAATAACAAGAGATGTTAAGGAGTAACTTATCCTTAAACCATATGTAGAAATTGTCATGGTTAATGTCTTCGTGGTGATTCCCAGCTCTTCTGGAACTGAGGAGCAGTAGGTAACCGTAAAAAAATGATACGTTCCAGCATAGGCAATAACGAAGTCCTGCGGGTGACTTCATGGAGATTTCAATTCTTTCATCAGCCCAGCCCTATGATGCGGTACGGTCGGTATTTAATCACGTTTTAGCCAACCATACCATTTCCTTGAAGTTCCTATTTTGTATTTATCTTAAAAATAATGCTTTTAGGGCTACAATATCGTATTTTTCGAGTATTATTATTCTCTAATTTATTATCTTGAAGTCAAATCCGAGATCGTGGAGGACCTTGTCCAAGGAAATCTGAATAATTAGAACTTGTTCAAGGCTTCCTTGAGATAGCTCTGTCTCTTAAATTTAAAATAAGTCTCTATAGATTTATCTCTTAAGTTTAAACAGCCTCTAAAATAAGTTTGTGCGAGATAGCCTCAGATGTGACTTCTTATTGCATTTAATTCTATCCAATTGAGCTTTTCTGGAGTTAAAAGCAGTAGTTACTAAGTAGGCTAACAACACAAGGCGTAACTGAACGTACTAACAGCGACTTCAGGATACCACGAGGGCGATAACTGACCTGAGAGTTCATGAATCACCTATATAAATTAATAAACTAAAGCTACTAGCTTGATGAAACACTCCTGTTTATAAATGTGATGCTTATTGTTGAAACCTGATACGCAAGGATGTTTTGATAATTATAATCAATAAGGATCGCATCCAAATCACTCTGGCGCTTCATTTGTCACCAGTGTCATGACAAAACATCTCCAGAAAGTCGTTAGATTTTAAGCATGCTTTGTAATGCCGTCATATTTTCATGTATCCTCATGTTTATGATTTTGCTGCCCCTAAAGCCTGTCGGCCTAGACTTTGGAATGCTCGACCCCCCCGCCCCTTGAGCTGATCCGGTCGGTAACGCTAATGAAACTTAGAATGCTGACGGAAACTACCGAATAATTTGATTATCTGCGACTATGGAATAATTCGATAGTATTCTTTCGGATTGCCGACACTACTGGTCACCTTAGTCATGTCTCTTTCGATATACAACACGCACCAGGATTAAATTATGATCCTTATTTTATACCACCTTCGCAACATTTACATTATCTTGCATTAACCTTCGTTTTACCATTATATATGGACGCGTAACCAACCCGATGGCTTGCAGCAGCGTCGATAAGTAATCCGGCAAGATAGGATAAGACATATTGGTCACATTTGTTGTATAACAAGCACAAGCGTTTGCAGATAGCTCACCCGAAGGTAAACGAACAGCACGCTTCCAGAGCGAATAGCGCGGCCTCTGCCACGCTGACTGCTGAGGCTTGAAACCTGTGATTGTGTCGCACAGTTTGCGAATTTTGAGATGGGGGAGTTAGAGGAGCAACGCGTCTGTATTAAATTTTGCGCGAAACTCAACAAAACCTTTACAGAGATACACCAAATGATGCAGGAAGCCTACAGTGATGAGTTGCTTAAGCCGTACTGTGTTACGAATGGTTCATGCGGTTTAAAAATGGTCGGATGGAAATTAAAGATAACCCACGTTCAGGGCGCCCTTCGTCTACCGATGACGCTCATCTTAGGAACGTCAACGAAATTGTGTGTGCCAATCGAAGACTAACTATCGGGACGTGTTGCGAGAAAATGTGAGAAGGAAACGACCTGAAATGTGACGAAACAATTCATGGCTCTTGCATCACGATAACACACCCGCACATTCATAACAGTTGATGCGTGACTATTGCACAAAAAACGACATCACTATGATGCCTCATCCTTCATACTCTCCAGACCTGGACTTTGCGGACTTTTTTGTATTATTATTTCCAAAGATGAAAACCCCGTTGAAAGGACGAAGATTTGCAACGATAGACGAAATAAACGAAAATTCGCAGACGGCGCTTCGCGCGATCCTGAAAGAGCTGTACCAAGACTGATTCCGGAAGTGGAAACAGCGTTGGGAGTGGTGTATTAATTATGGAGGAGAGTATTTCGAAGGAGACCATGCACAATAAGTAAAAGCTAAGCGTAGAAAAATGTTGTGGACAAAGTTACGGAATTCTTTGAACAGACCTTGTATAACGCACATTCAAATCACCAATTTGGTAGGTTGGACCATGATGCGGTAATTTGTATCACAAATTACTTAAATGTAAAAATAATGATTGTAATATGAATATGCATTTTTATGTGACATTGATTTCAGATGTTTATTAATTGTAAATATTGTTGGGAAATAAGTTTATACGGCTTTACTGAAACTGTCAATAATAGCGCAATAATGCAGCGAGGGGGTGAGCTGTTTATCATTATTGGGAACAATGAAGTTACGTAATGTTGGCGCATTTTCGGTAGAACCTTCTGGAATGTTTCCCTAAAAGCAATATGTATTCGTGGTTTTCATTGGATATTAAAATAGACGCTAATGTTGGCGCGTTTTATTAGCCAATAGCAGTTCATTTATAATCTTTAGGCATATCGGGGAGTGGGAGTATATAAAGCCAAGTCTGAGGTAGATCGCCCGCAGTTCATCAAAATTCTCAATACATTACAGTCGGTCACCCAGTTCATCAAAATTCCTAGCACATTACACGTCGTTTTAAGTTCTTCAGTTCGCAAAATATTTGTATGAGATACGTCGGCTATAAATTCACAAGTTACGAAAATCTAAAGTATTATAAAGTTAATTATACACAAAGTTGAAGTACGTGAGTTAAAAGTGATAAGTAAAAAGTTATTACAAACAGTTTCAGTTTGGCGAGTATCCAGATCAATATGTAAAAGTGTTAGTGAACGTGTTCGACAATAAAAATTATAAAACAAATTTCTTCATTAAGTGTAATTTTTGGATAAAAGATTCCTTTCCGCTTCACAACCTGTATAGAGATACATGTTCGACTCAAACAGCTAGCCGGAGGACATTTGAAATGAAATCAAACACAAAACTAATACTGCCGCAAATTGCTAACGCCAGATGAAGCTACAAACCAAACAAATGAATGACGTCATAAGATGGCTTCCACTCACATGAAGTAAACACAATATAAGATCTCCAAGTTCTAATAACTTACGCTACAAATATTACGTAAGCAATACCGTCACAAATTGGCACCCAGAACGTGGGGCACGATAACCAGGAAAGGAACACGATGACCAGGAAAGAAGCATAGTGACCAGGAAAGGAAAACGATGACCAGGCAAGTATCAGAATAACCAGGAAGGGGCAGAATTAACCAGGAAGAAGTGAGATGACCAGGAAGGGGCGAATGCAGCAGTGAAATAATCTACAAGACGCAGATTCATTATAATACAACGCAGAAACGACATACAAACCTAGGAGAGAGGGGCAGGAAACTGGACATCAAAGTAACAGCAACAGACAGCATCACAAAGGTTAGAGTATCGTAATTTTTTTTAGAAAAAAAAGGTAAACAAATTTAAATGTTCCTTAGGAGTGGTAGGATAAAGAAAACAATGGCTACTAATGATACAGAAGAAATAATTATGGAGGGAGATAATGTAACAGTTAGCTGTAATTCAATACAGGTTACAGAAAACAGCCCAGACTTTTTAGGATTTGAGGATGAAAATGTTAGTGCAGAAAGTGAGAATAGAATAGCAGGAAATATTAATTTTGATGTTAGTATGATGATTGAAATGCTGAGAAATATGAGGGAAGATATGCAAAAGAATAATGAGAAATTGAGGGAAGATATGGAAAAGAATAGTGAGAAATTACAACAAAAACTAACTCAGAATATGCAAAAGAGTCATAGGGAATTAAGGGAAGATCTTAGTAAGAAAATAGATCAAAACAGGGAAGATATGGAAAAGAATAATAGGGAATTGAGGGAAGATATTGGTAAAAGCTTAGAACAAAACAGGGAAGAAATTGAAAAGAAATTCATGGAGCTAGATAGTAGTATGATTAGAATGAAAAATGAAAATCAAGAAATGATAGCAAATGAAATAGGTGAAGTTTCAAAGAAAATGTTAGACATGAGCAGGGAAATATCTAACCTAAAAAGTGAGGTTAACAATAAAATAGAGCATGTTAATGTAAAATGTACAGAGCTAGGTAGCCGAATGAGTAGCATTTCAAGTGAGTTAAGAGAAATGATGGAGGCTACAAATGCAGATTTAATACAGGTGCAAGTTAATTTCAGAGGGGAAATATCTGAAATTCAGAAGGAGTCAGAAACACAGAGAAATAAATTGTATGATGAAGTTAAAGATTTGTCTATAGATTTGAATCAAAAGCTAACTTCTGAAATTAACAAACACCAAACTGTTCAAAATGAGAATAATAAAAAATTGGAACAGACAATAGAAAATCTGCAAGGTACTGTAAATAGATTAGAATTGAATTCAAGGGCAAATATATGTGATGTGAATGTATCAGATGTACAACATAATGATAGAGGTAGTTCCTCAGGTATAACAAATAATGTGAGTGATGCGGCAGCTTCATCTATAGCTAATGCTGAAACTCAGAGTGCACAAGTTACACTAGAGAATTTAAATATGGGAGTAGGGAATTTGCAAAATTACAATCATATCTTAAGTGATTTTCCACTTCCAAAATTTAATGAAAACTCCAGTCCAGTACAGTTCATTGCAGAATTATCAGAGTATTTTCAAATTAAAAAGATACCTGAAGCATTGAAAATGATAGTTGTCAAAAGATGTTTGGACCAGAAAACCTTAGATTGGTTACAAATGGTATCAGGGGGTGAAATTTCATATGAATCCTTTAAGAGATTATTCATGAACAGATTTTGGAATGTGACGGTACAGCAAAGAATTCGAGCAATGCTTAGTCATGGTCAATTTAATCCACGAGAGGGAATATCAATGACTGATTACTTACTAAAACATGCAAGTCAGGTTAGAAACTTGTCACCTCCAATCAATGAGGAAGATTTTGTGAGTTTACTCGCAAGGCATTATCCTATAAGGATACGAAATTACTTATTAATTGCAAAACCACGGAACATCTATGAGATGACAGAATTAATAACAGCTTTGGAACAACAGGAAGAAGATATGTCTCGGGAGTGGGAACATAGATTTTTAGATGTGCGAGATAGAAGAAATTACCAAGGTAGTTATCAGCAAATTAGAGGACAAGACAGACATCATGAAATTAATACCAGACAACGGTATCAATCATACGTTCCACAATTTGAAAGATCAAGGATAGATAGGAGACCAGGTCGACAGGAACAAATAAATTATGTCAGAACAGAAAGATTGCCTGAAAGAGGGCAAAATTATGGAAGGAGGTACATTAGACAAAGGGGAAATTTCACTCACTGGAGGGAAAATAATAACCGGGAAAGATCTGAGGAACGGCAAGAAAATTACGTGCCAAGGGGACATAATGTCAGAAATCGAGGATTTCGAACTCGAGGAAGGGGAACTCAAAACAATGGTAGCGACAATGAGATAGATTTAGCGCCTGTTAGGAATGGCAGTCCCGTACGTGAACAGGGAAATAACCAGGAAAACTGTTAACAGACTCCTGTGTAGTAGGTTCTCAGGACGTCTTTAATAATTCAGTATCCATTACCAATACAAATCATATGCCTACACATACACCCTGTAATAAGATTACAGCAACAAAAGATAAGGGAGAAAATTTTGAGTCACCTCATGTTAGGATGGAAATCGCGAAGAAAGAGATCATTGCAACTATAGATTCTGGTTCTTCAGCTTCAATTTGCTCACAGAAATTTTACATAAATTTGATTAATGAAGGTAACAAAATTATGGCTCTTCCCACTAGTAATTTAGTTTGTCGTGTTGCAATCGGAAGAACGACACAGGTCATAAAAACACAAGCTCTACTCAACATACTTATCGGCGGAGAGAATTTTGAGGTTATGTTTCTAATTGTAAACCATCTGATTTGTGACATAATTATAGGATGTGACTTCCTACATGAATATGAAGCATGTATAGATTTTAAACATGAAGAGTTAAAAATAACAAAAGAAGATAGAGAAATAAGGGTACCATTTATAAAAGAGAAAGTTTCTGTAATCGAAATGACAAAGGATGAAAAAAATATTTGTGACCAAGAGTTTTTTGTGCAAATAACAGAAACTGATAGAAATAGTCAGATAAAGCAGGTAGTCACAGAATATGAAGGGAATACCACGCCATATTTTCAACAGCTAGCAGAAATGCCAGCAGAAGTAGAGGAATTTATAATCCAAACAAAAGACGACCATGTGAGCGAGACAGACAACAGCTGGAAAGAGAAGAGAAATGAGGAAATAATACACAAGTGTGAAGAAGCTTATAATCTTACGATAATGCAAAAACAAATCCTTCATGATGTTTTGATGAACAATAGTTCAGTATTTAGTAATATCCCAGGCAGATGTAATGTATATCAGCATACATTTCAAGTAGAAGACGTACCACCATATAGGCACAAGTATGACAATTTACCTATAAGTCTTCGGGACAAAGCTAGACAACTAATAAATAGCATGTTAGAAAATGGGATTATTGAGCAAAGTAATTCTCAGTATATAAATTCAATCTGCTGGAGTATTAAACGAGATGGTAGTTTGAGATTAACTTTAGACGGTAGATATGTTAACAAGTATATGAAACCAGATCATTTTCAAAGTGAGGGAATTGAACAACTAATTACGAAACTTTCAAGAGGGAGATTTCTGACATCCATTGACCTCGCTGCATCATATTGGCAAGTGGAATTAGATCCACAAGTGCGTGATTACACTTCATTTCAGTACTCAGGGATCCAGTATCGTTTTTGTGTAAATCCTTTTGGTTTAAAAAACTCAGGAAGTGGATTTTTGAGAGCCATTCACAGTATCTTTGGAAATTCTGCAGATGACTTTTTAATAAAGTATATTGACGACTTCCTAATCATTAGTCAAACATTTGAAGAACACATGAATAATGTCCATTATGTGTTAAATAAACTACAACAACATGGTATGACTGTGAACATAATAAAGCAAAATTTTGTGTCAAGGAAATAAATTTTCTGGGTTATGTAGTGGATGAACGAGGTATAAGACCTGATCAGAAAAGAACTGAAGCAATAATGAAAATTCCATCACCAAGGAACGTAAAACAAATTAGACGTCTCTTAGGGGTATTGAACTTTCAGAGTAAATTCGTACCAAGATATTCGGCTGAAATAGAACCACTGCGGCAGCTACTCCGAAAGAACAATAAGTGGAAATGGACAGAGGATCATCAAAAATGTTTTGAAAGAGTAAAAGAACTCTTTGCTAAGTCCATATTACTCGAGAGGCCCAGAGAAGATTTGGAATATGAGATTTATGTCGACGCATCAATGCAAGGATACGCCGGAATTTTAGGACAGCGAGACATCAACAATGACTTTCACGTCATTAGTACAGCTTCTAGAGGACTTTCAAATATTGAGCGGAATTCTTCAGTGACTCAGTTAGAAATTGGAGCACTATATTTCTCATTAATTCGTTTTAAAACCTATATTTATTAGCAAAGGGTGAAAGTATATTCAGACCACATCAGCTTAACTTTCATACAACGGTGTAGATTATGTAGTGGAAAACTTGCTAGGTACATTCATGCAATATCTGCATTCGATATTGAGATTATCCACATTCCTGGCAAAAATAATACCTTCAGTGATTTGCTATCAAGATTGAACTACAACCCACAAATTCCCGAAAATATTGAAAGGCCTAGAAATGAAGTCAAAATATTGACAATTGAAATTCCTTTAAGCAAAGAAATGATTAGAAAATTGAAAAATATGGGGGAAATTCAAAATGAGGACGCAAAATTATTTGAACTTAAAGAAAATGCACCATTAATTGAGGAGGCCAAGAAAGAAATTATAGCAATTCGAGATGGGACATTATACAAGAAGCATGGAAAAGAAATGCCTAGTTGGAAGGTAATGGTTCCGAAAAGCATGGAAAAGGAACTAATTAAGAATTTTCACGAAGGGTTAGCACACTCAGGGACGGACCGAACAACTTCTATGATTTTAGAGAATTTATACATATCCAAATTGCGTCAGAAAGTTCGGAAATTTATATCGTGCTGCAACATGTGCCAGAAGGCAAAGCAAATAAATGCAGCATATGCATTTGAAACTAATTCGGTTATAAGGGATAAGCCGAGATGTGTAATTAGTATTGATATTCATGGTCCGATGCCTCCAAGTCAATTTGGAAACAAATATATATTTGTCTGTTATGATATATTCAGCAAATATGTAAGAATTTACCCTTTGAGAAAACCTACAGGTTTAGCATGTTTGAATAGACTACTCAAGTCATATGTGATAGAAGAAGGACCTATTCAATCTGTATTGAGCGATAATGCTTCGTACTTCACAGGAAAAAAATTTATGGATGGACTGAAAGAAAATGGCATTAAACAATATTTTTCATCAAGATACAGACCGAACTCCAACCCAGTGGAGAGGGAAATTAAGGAAATTTCAAATTATTTAAGGGTGTTATGTCATCGAAAAAACACCCAATGGTATGGATACATGAACTTCGTTCAGAATCTACTAAATGAAACCGTAAACAATGTGACCCGGATACAAACCATGTGAACTTAAGTTAGGAAAGAAGATCAATACAGTGTGTAAAAAAATTCCAGAGACCATTCCAGATGCGCATTCGATACCACAAACAGAAGAAGAGATGTTCCGAAAAGCATTCGATAGGATGAAGAAAAAGGCCATAAAAAGAAAAATTAAACATGAAGAAAAGAAGAGAAAGGAATGGAGGATCAAAATAGGAGATTTAGTTTTGATTAAAACCAAGAAATTATCGGATAAAGCAAATAAACTTTATTGGCGAATGTTTCTCAAATACCATGGACCATATGAAGTTGTTGAAGTATATGGAACTAATACATATGAGTTATGTAATCCAACAACTCGAAAAAGCATAGGAAAGTTCCATATTGAGATGCTGAAACCATACAACCATGAAGATCAAGGTGAAACAAAAGACAAAGATGATAAATAGTAAATGCTGGATAGTTAAAGACGAAAAGCAGAGCAATGTATTGGAACGTAAGAGGGTTAAATAAATATGTACGTCATGTGAAAGGAGAAATAAATTTTGGACATGACTAAATGTTTGAGAGGAAAATAACATTTTATTAGTAACTGAACATGTGAAATAAAGCATGATGTTATATTAAAGAAAAGTACATATATACTATTCCAAGAGTATTGTTAAGATAAAGTACAAAATAACAAAAATTGGTAAATATAAAAAAAATATATATATATATATATATATATATATATATATATATATATTTATGTAGTAAATAGAACATGTGAAACAATGCCTAGATTTAAGAGATGTAAATATTTGTGTAGAGGGTGAATATTTTGGTAAATATGTATAATAATTACAAAAATCTTAAATGTATAAATTTTTGTCAACAACTTAAGAAAGTAAACAATTTGGTAACAGTAATTAAATAATTTAGGGTAAAGTATTTGCTGTAAAAAAAAAAAAAAATTTTTGTAACGTCAGATTAATGTCAAAACAAATTAAACCAGAGCCAGTAAGTAGTGGCGAGATAAAACATATGTCGTGTGTTAAATGCGTGTGAAGTGTTAAGTGAAAGTGATAGCGTGTGTTCCAAGATTTAGGAGACTAAAAACACAATTATAAAATTTCCAAACAAGTTGTAAATATTTATAATTATGTTTCTAGTGGGGCATATGATGCGGTAATTTGTATCACAAATTACTTAAATGTAAATAATGATTGTAATATGAATATGCATTTTTATGTGACATTGATTTCAGATGTTTATTAATTGTAAATATTGTTGGGAAATAAGTTTATACGGCTTTACTGAAACTGTCAATAATAGCGCAATAATGCAGCGAGGGGGTGAGCTGTTTATCATTATTGGGAACAATGAAGTTACGTAATGTTGGCGCATTTTCGGTAGAACCTTCTGGAATGTTTCCCTAAAAGCAATATGTATTCGTGGTTTTCATTGGATATTAAAATAGACGCTAATGTTGGCGCGTTTTATTAGCCAATAGCAGTTCATTTATAATCTTTAGGCATATCGGGGAGTGGGAGTATATAAAGCCAAGTCTGAGGTAGATCGCCCGCAGTTCATCAAAATTCTCAATACATTACAGTCGGTCACCCAGTTCATCAAAATTCCTAGCACATTACACGTCGTTTTAAGTTCTTCAGTTCGTCAAAATATTTGTATGAGATACGTCGGCTATAAATTCACAAGTTACGAAAATTTAAAGTATTATAAAGTTAATTATACACAAAGTTGAAGTACATGAGTTAAAAGTGATAAGTAAAAAGTTATTACAAACAGTTTCAGTTTGGCGAGTATCCAGATCAATATGTAAAAGTGTTAGTGAACGTGTTCGACAATAAAAATTATAAAACAAATTTCTTCATTAAGTGTAATTTTTGGATAAAAGATTCCTTTCCGCTTCACAACCTGTATAGAGATACATGTTCGACCCAAACAGCTAGCCGGAGGACATTTGAAATGAAATCAAACACAAAACTAATACTGCCGCAAATTGCTAACGCCAGATGGAGCTACAAACCAAACAAATGAATGACGTCATAAGATGGCTTCCACTCACATGAAGTAAACACAATATAAGATCTCCAAGTTCTAATAACTTACGCTACAAATATTACGTAAGCAATACCGTCACAACCATCAGATTTCCTTGTCCTCTCCTCTGTTGCTACTTTTTCTGTCTTCTTCTTTAGTTGTCGCTTTTCTTCTGCAGAACTTCGCTTCTTACTTTGCATGATGCGAGTCAAATCGCGTGGTATTGAAGTTTTCCTTGCTGAGTCTACCATTGTTTCACCTCTGATGTTTTGCTGTAGCTACTCTTAAAATATTCCAGGGCCATGAGTCTTCTTTTTTTGTTTATAATGCAATATTAGTTAAAAAAAGTTATGTTTAGAAAATTTATTAAACAGGTATGCTTCTACCTGCTCTGTCATTATCCAGGCCATACCACCAATTATTTAAACTGGGCCCACCTCATCCTAAACCACAGGTGAGATAGAGCACACAGCGGGTCTAGCCACACCCCACCAACAGCTATTTCTGGCCGTGAAATAGAGGTTGCATTATCGGCAGAGAGCAGTTCGACTCATACCAAATGACTTGTACTTTTCTGCCGCTATATAAGTCGCACAAACAGAACAAAATCAGTCCATAAGAGCTGCCAATGGCACTTAGTCAAAATTAAAATTTTGCTACTGATTTCATAGTAATTATACTTATACTTTTAGCATATAGTAATAAAATTAAAAATGTTTGTGGGAGAAAGTACAACTAAAAGTGTAATGATTGTTAAATTCAGTTTACAACCCATTTTTTCTGTGCATATCTATGGAGATTCCTTCAGCTTGAAGAAACACCAAGATGTTTCACCTTTTGGGCATGTGTTGTGTATAGGGATGATGTCAGTTGACATGCAGTAGCTTAGGATGGCAAAGATTGCCTTTTAAAACAACTCTCTGTGGGCTTTAGAAATGGCGGAACATGGCGAGTAATCATATTTTCTGTTAAAGCAAGGACTGACTTCTTTTTAAACAAAAAATGCAATTTTTGTCGAAATTCTTAAAATTTCAGTCATGGGTATCCTTAAAGACCAACTAATTAACTATCAAGTCCAACTTCGTTCTGGCCTTATTGCCTCTGGTGGCTTTATGTTTTATTTTCCCAGTTTTTGTTAATAAAAAACGGATTTGTTTCACAATTCATTAAGATTTCTGGGCAGTAAAAATTCTGCATGCAAAATGTGGTGCCCATGTATTTCACAAAATAAGAAAACTGAACACAGCAGTAGGTGATTCAGTTGATTGCATCTTCCTTGTGTAACTGGAAATTGTATTAATTTATTTCGAAGCTTTATAACAGTGAAGCTGACGTTAATTAGGTACTTGTACATTTCGAGTTGAATTTGGATATACTTGCTTCACTTACTGTTGTATTACATAGGACAAGTTTCAGAAGCCTTTGCTTCCATCTTCAGCTGTTGATCAAGTTATGGTGCTGATGTCATCCTTGTTCTGGTATCTGGTAGATGACTTGATGAATCTGATGTAGATATCTGGAGGCAGCATTTAAAGATTCATAACACACTGATTGTGTTATGGATGAAAATTTTTTTCCAATATGGTGAGTTCTAAAGAGCAGTTCACTTTGTTTAACAATTCAATGTTTATATCTATTTCATGGTTGGTATCCCAGAAGTGTGCTGGTGACTGCCAATTTGTCTGTCTGTCTGGTTTTTCCGATGTATACCTTCTGCACTTCTTGCAGTTTATTCTGTAAATTCCTGGTTTGGAGGTTTTTGATAACTGGTCCTTGGGAGGTGCCCTTAACAGATTTTTCATGATGTATTTATTTTGGGAGCTAGAAATGTGTTATGCTTTGAGAAGACCTTTAAAAACTTGTTCTGTAGTAATGGGTGAAATGTGAATTTTTAAATTTTCTTTCTGTCTTCCAAGGGTGTTTGGGTGGTGGCATTGCTTATTTCCTTGTTTCTTCTGAATGTACATATCCTTCCAACTACCATTTGTGAGATAAATCCATTGACAAGTGCTGTTTTGATAACATGTTAGTATTATTTACTGTATTCTTCAATGCTGGCAGTCAATCTACAGCTGAAGATGGAAGCGGATGCTTCAGAATTATGTCTGTGTAATACAAGAGTAAGTGAAGCAAGTGTGTCCCAAATTTGACTCAAATGTTTAAGTAATTACAATTAGCAAGTACTTGTAATTTTCTGTTGAAAAAAAGCTAGTGAGAGGTGATTCCATAATCACAACAATAAGTTTTATACCTGCTTTTCAACAATTACTTTCCCATCAATTAAAATATTTTACAACCTTTCTAAGAGTACCTGTCTTTGAACAGATACTAAAATATAAAGAAAATAAAGTTCTCTAACAATTTTCATTAATCTGCCAAAATATTCAGGCTAATGCATCCAAATTTCTATATATTCTTTCTAGTAAGATTAATCACATACTGCAAGGTTGGCAAAAACGACTTCCTTCCGTGAGTCACCAAATATGCAACATGCACTGCATCACTCAGCAGCATGTGAAAAAACAAACTGATGGTTGCAGAGAGGGAACAAATAAATGAACAAAGTTATATGTACTATTGGCTCACTGAAACTGTTTATTTGAACACTGAAAAGTATCTGTTGGACTTGTGACATTTTAAATTGTATTGTTTATAAAAATTCAGATTTTCAACAGGCTGTGAAACTAGCATTGAGTTTCAGCGGGTTACTGTAATAAGTCTGCAAAGTTTCACATTCTCTCTATATGTTTCCTTTTAGCTGCCACACTTACAATTATTCAATGCCACAAAAAAGTTTTTCATCTATGTCCCTTATTCTAAATTAATCTGAATAATAAAGAATATAGCATTATACTGTAAATCAGCCTCATAAACAATTTTCATATTTGTTCAACTGTTTAGCTAATATTTGAAGGAAAAAAAAACAGCTTGGTGCCAGTTTAATTAGCTGAAAAAAAAAATTATGGGTTTCATTTATAGATTCAAGTTAACCAGGTTATTAGCCAATATTAAAATTCAAAGTGAATGTGTGATCAAACCAAATCACACAGCAAGAGTAAGATACCTGAATGTTCACAAAAAGAGTGCTACAATACAGCTTTAAAGGAGGGCTGAACTAAGAATTCACATGTCTATTTTATTTAATATTCTACTAGATCTTGGGTTGTGCATAATAATGTTAAGAACTGGAACAATGTATGGCTTACTGTTCAGGGTCTGCAGGGCATTTTCCACATCGGCAGTGCACTGTGGCGAGGTCATATGACTAGCCAGCATTTTTGAAGCAGGTGTCTCCTGCTTGGGCAGCTGATCAGTCATAGCTTTGAATGTAAAGTCACTGTAGTGCCTTGAATATCCATGTTTTAAGATGTCACTTCTTTGCATTCGTCTCATTAATTATGTATTTTATTCTTTCCTCCACCGTTTTCTCACAAAGGTAATCCAAACCGAGAGAAGTACTTGCCTTCCATTTCCTGCTTATTAGGCTTAATTTTCTGGAGTGAGCCAATATTGCAAGATGTGTAACTATGGTCAGTAACTCCTGGTACAACATACTTGTATTGAGACTTGTGTTCATTTACTTCACTCACTACTTGTGTTACAAGGTTTTGTCTCCACTCGTAAGTTTTTTCTCATACTTCTTTTTATACATCCATTCTCCAGATAATTTAGAATATTCCATGGAACTGCCCACTACTTTTTTTCCCTTGGTGAAAATTACGATCTAGAGCAGCTATCACTGATCTGACATACACGCCTAAAAATGAAAAGTGTTCATTTTGGGACATACTTCAAGTGCTCATGTGATAGGATTCAAGGCTTTCTGTATGGTGAAAATAATTGATATGTGTAGTGTCACTTAAAAATCTTGCATTATTTATGATACTGCTCAAGTCATTGTATTCTGTGGAATTCTTACACAGCCAGTTTATGTTTTTAACTTTTTCATCACTCAACACACCATGAGTACATAATGAAATTTCTCAAAACCAACCCAATTATGGACTTTAGTAATGTGATTTAGAATTGATGTGAACTTTTCCTTTAGGGGTACATGTCACTTTCATAAATAACAGAGGCCCACCGAAGATGATTATAAATAGAAAGCATGAAGGAAAAATGATTTTGGAATCTTATTAAACATTTTCAAAGAGATTGGTCATAAATCAAATTCATGGTGTATATATGGAAGTTTATTACATATCAAAGCTGTAATACCCATGTGTCATCTGTCAGAAAGAATTTTGTGGGTTTCCATTCATAGAAGTCAGTATATTTTCTCAAGAAGCTTTTTCAATGTCACTAAAACGTTTTCATTATAAGCTGAAAGAAGAAGTAAACAAAACTTAAATATATCACTCCGCCGAGCACATGGCAGCACCACATGGAGGATGACGAGGACTAAGATCTGTGAGAGGAAACTGCTTCAGACAAAATGCAAATACAGTATATTGTGCACCTTGGGGATCATTAGCTTATAATCATTGTATGTCTTATTCCTATATTTTGCCTTACATCCTAAACTTCTAACACATAATGCTAAAAGTAGACAAATAAAAGTTTGTACCTGAACAGTTCGGCTTCTGTGATTAAAGGTATTGGATTAAACTGTTCTTAACTTCAGGCTTTAGAAATCATTCATTTAATGTCTAATATCAGTATACCACCTTTGCTTTAACCTTTTATGAGTCAACAAGTTAAATAATGATTAGCGCCATAGGTTAAACCACAACAGAAAACAAATGCAACTCAAGCTATCTGAGCAACAATTCTGCATCACTAACAAAGTTCAATTATTGCTACACAATGGCCAACCATATTCATTGTCGATTAAAGGTGGGTACTTTTCACAGAATTTTTTAAAAGCATTTAACACAATTGTCTTCTTTCCATTTCCCATGTTTATGTTTTCCACAGTGGCAGAAGATTCTCAGCCGGAAACCGGAAACGAACTGCAGCGCCTGCGCATGGCCTCTCAAACCCTCTGCTGTAACGGTTCATTTAGTTATAGGTGAATCTGAACAAACACATTTAGTTTCATAAATTGAACTGTTACAATGATGAGTTTTTTAAATTTCTCTGCACGAGAATAACCACAAAATGTTACAATCTGAACTGAACTGTTTTTGTAGAGGAAGAGATGACATGCTAAGCGGGGAGGTTGTAGTTTGCCCACCAGCCAATGAGGTGCTGTCTTGTCACGTGGTTTTGTTTACTACTCCTTTCAGCTTATAGTGAAAAAGGTATAGTTACAGTTACTTTCTGTAAAATTATGAAATCTAATATTTTATTTGTTGCCAATTTCACTATAGAACATATCACATATCTAGTAGAAAATCCTGGGGAGTCGTACTGTCCATCCCCACATAAACAAATTTGAATCATTCATGGGAATTGCAAAGTTACTTTCTTTCTCTTTTAACCAGGCTTTGTGTACAGAAGGTGAAACAAATTTTTAACAAATCTATAAAAATATGATTCAGAAAAAAATAATAACCTCTGAGAATACCAAAAAACAGTCAAATGTCATTCCACAAAGCTACATTGCTGAAGCTATGCACACATTACTTTTCAGAATTCAACTTTCGCCTCCAGAGCACTGCTCATAATTGTGCCAGACATACATGCATCTTCTTCTCCATCTTCACTGGATTCCCTCAAATATTCATTCGGTTTATAACAGTTATCATTTACAGCTGAAGATTTGCCTTCCTCATCAATAAAACTTTGGTTCACATTAGTGCTGTTTATAGTGCTACAAATTTCAGTTCCTAATTTGCACTATATTTCAGCATCAATCTTCAACTCCATGTGTAAAGGTGTAGGTTCACTTTCTTGCTGAGAATCGCTTACTGAAGTACTGACTAGCTGTAACACTTGCTTTCTTTTAAGAAAATTTAAGTTTTTTTTTTGGAAGGTTTTTCTTCTAGTCGTTCTAAAAATTTCGAAGGCACCACATCTTTCAGTCTAGGATTTTTAATTCCTCATTCTTCGTTATTCCTATTTTAAAATCACTTTCTTTGAAATGAATTCAACATACTCTAGCGTTTTTGTGTTTCATAACAACAACCCATTTGTTCTACACATGGTTATTCTTATCTCTAGGGAATGAGTAATAACCAACATTTTTGTTTACGCTGGAATTATTTGCACAACCATAAGCACTATATGCAGGAACTCTTGACCTTCACCTCACAGAACACTAGGAAAGGAAAACTGTCCTACAATCACAGAATAACAACAGGAATTAAATGCAATGCACAAGACTGACTAATGCAAGTGACAATGAGTAGCATGGTGCGATGACCTCACTGTAAGGTGAGCAGTAACCATAAAAGTGCTTCCAGAATGAAAACGAGAGGTCGTAGAATGATGCAGTTTTCAACAATGTGCTCATAATTGTTTATATTTTATTGTTAGAAGTCTTTAAAAATTTAGTTCAGTACATTAACTTCACTCCTGATGACATCATGCAGCAGGTAGACAGAAAACCAAACAAGCAAACACAATGCAGGAAGAGCTCCCTGCCCTTACAGTTGCTATTGCTAATTACAGTTAACTCTCACTCAGTTAACACAGTCAGTGAGAGGTAGGTCATCTATTAACAAATTAATTAATTTGATACTTTAATCATGAATTACTGATTTCCTACAGTATATTCTTAAATAGTCCAAATACATGAATTGATCACATTTTCTTTTGGGGGAGGGTGCTAACCTGTACACTGATTCACCCTTCTTTTGGCATCACCACCTGCCAAATTGCTGGCTATATGCATAAACTTTTGCTAATTCCAATCTCAATTCTGCATCTGTCAGCTGAGTGACATGTTTCCATTTACTTTGTTCATGTGTAACTGAGAAACTGCAAAAAGGGTTTCTATAATCACTTGCTGATATGCTGTCGTGAATCTAGGCAGTGCATCAGTTGGTGCTGCAACATTGTAGTGTTAGCTTGGGTCATTTGAGTGTTCTACATGACGACAAGGAGAGTCCAAAACTTTTCAACATAGTGATAAAGCAGCCTGTAATAAGTGTAACTCTTAACTAAAGAGGAAATTCCACACTCAATGCAGGTATGTTACTGTATAATGTTTATATGAATATATTAGATTTTCACAACTATTAAGTCTGTACACACATTTGCAGGTTAAAAATGAAAATAATCGTTATTACTTTAGGATCACTTCATTGGAAGATATCTGGAGAGACAGTCCTCCGGTGTACAAATTACAGAGCCTAACAAACAAGAGTATATTTAAAATTTTTAATTTAAAAGATACTGATATTAAACTTGCATCTGAAACTTTCCTTTTGAACAGAGCTGATTTGGGTCTGCTAATTTTTTTAAAACACAATGCTACCAATGAGTGACAAGTTTTAAATCCCTACAAATTCTTGTAGCATATTATGATACCTCTGAGAAACATGGTGTTCATATTAAGGACTCTTCAGACTTCTTTTATTGAGAATAATATGTTTTTACTTTAGGTTACAAATCTAGATTCCTGATCACATTTCATTGTTGTAAGGGAAATTGCCCATATCTGTACTCAATGCAGCATTACCATCTTATGGAAATTCCATTCTGCACATGTGTATGAATTATTTAAAGAAGAGATTTCCAATAGTGATTCTATTGAACTTGCTCCTTTATAAACAGTTATGGCTGAAAGTGATTTGGTACAATATCTAATATGTAAACATATAGCAAGAGAGACTGTTTAGGACGGGGTTCTCAAACTTTTTGGTTCACGGCACACTGTTTTGGTGTGTGAAATATAGTGGCATTTCTCTAATATAGAGTTCTCCTTTAGAGGAGTTCTGAATGCTAGAGAGCAGACCTGAAAGGTCAGGAACCCTAGTCGAGTGTACATGAACCACTGGAAAGCTTTAGAAAACACTTTGATCACTCCCAAACCCTAATAGAGCACATATAAACCAATCAAGTCATCTGCACTTCAGTAATCAATTAGAAATGAAAAGGTTTACATGTATAACAAAACTTTATGAAGTTGACTTAGTCACAATATTTGATATTAACACGAAGCTGAAATTAATAGCTTTTGTGTAATATGAAGAAGTTTTTAGCTTTAGTCGGCGCCAATCAAGAAGGTGGTTGGCAGTTACTAACCACATGGCGGAAAGCTTTAAATGAATGGGAGGGGATGGATACATCATAGCAACGATTAGAAGGACCAATTAGAACCAAGATGTTTCCATAGCAACGATAGATGCAAAAACCTTGTTGCCAATACTGTAACATGTGATTAGCATGGCATACCTGGCAAGCGACCGTTGCAGTAACATGAACTGCAGGTCTTATCTTCTGCTGTCGCTGCAGTTATAAGCAATGCTTCCTTTGGCCACACCTTAATGTATTTACATCAGTTTAGAGATTGCCTGTGTACTGACAAGTTATTTTGTATCCTATTTGTGCGGTTATTTGCTTTTGTGTTTACGTGTGTTTGAGTCCATGTATCTGTGCGTGTGTTGCGAGCATTTGCAATTGATTTAACGCTTTTAATGGATATTTAACAATATCCAAAAATAGTGACAAAGGACAGTGAGCCAAACGAAAAACTGAGCATACTCAGTAACTGAATAAAATGTATTTGATAAAGGTATACCAATTAAAGGACAAGCATGGGAAATAATGTGCTCTGTGAGAGAATCAGCGGCATTTTCCCAATTAGAATAAGTAGGATCAACTTTCACAGGTATATCTCTCTTGTTAACGCTGATCTTTACACTGATATATTCTTGTGCATGCAGATGCAACCCAGACGCCTTTGTACACAATTCTAATGCATTCTCCACATGGTCGCGATAAGCAGCAACATCGCCTCTCTCCCTGTGAAATGTCAATCCCTTTCTTCTTTGGCAGCAAGTATAAATACGTGCAATTAAGAGTAGTGAAGAGCATCACAGTGAAAATAGAACAAGTGATTCATCCAGAACAATGGAAGTAATGTGGTAATGTGTTACTTTCACAAAGTAGTTTCAGTATCTGGTGCTCTAAGTAGATATCAGGATTCTTATTTAAGCTTTGGACTTACATATACTGAATCTTTAACTTCCTAAGTGTGTTGTACACTGCAAAAAATTAAGCAATGTATCTATGGTTCCAAGCAAACTAAAGACATGCTTGAAAATGAAACTCAATCATTTAGAAAATTAAATTTCTCTTCTCAAGTACAAGAAGCCAAGGTAATGAATAAAACAGAACTTCAGAAAAAGTGCTAGTAGCTATCTATAAAGTAGCAGAAGCAATTGCCAGGAAAACCACCCTTGCTCTTAAGGAAATGATGAACTCCATGTTAGGAGAGGCTGCCAAGAGAAAATACCTTTGTCAAATGATACTATTGCTCACCACATAAAAAACATGTCAGATGATATTTAAAAACAAGTAGTAGAAAAATTACATGGTAGTATAAAACTTGTACAAATCAACATAAGCAAAAAATACCAATTAATGAGCTATCTACATAAGATTTTTAAATGGAAAACTGCTTGCTGAACAGTTTCCATTCTGTAATAAATTACCTCTGACATTAACAGGAGAACATAACAGTAATTATATGACATCAGTGAAAATCCTATTTTACACTTGTCTGCAGACCACTGAAAAATGTTGCAAAATTGAGGAAAATGTAAAATCAAGGAAACCAATGAAAAGTTTCACACATGCAGTTTTATTCAAATTAACATACTACATAATACTATATGCAAAGACCTGAATAAATAATACATGAATACTGAAAAATATGAAACAATAGCTGGTCAAGACTTATAAAACATTACTTTCTCAGCCAATCCATTATGGAAACCTGTTTGATTTTCTCTAAGCAGGTCTGTAAAGCTCATTTTCAAGCTTGTTACACATCGCTAAATGTTCACTATCAATGTCAAGAGTGCAGGTATCTTCTTACTGCATCCAAACCACTTAACGCTTCACAGAATGTAGGTTTTGGTTGCTCTGGTTCCTCTTTATCAATGTTTTCTTCTGTAGTAGACATCTGCTGCCCCAGAACTTGGTTTATGGTTTGTACTTCACACACTGATAATTCATTATCACAGTTGATACAGTCATTGAAGTGTACCTTTTTCCATGCCAATTCCTCCAACTCATCCAGTCCAGTTGGCACAAGTTCCTCCAAATCAAGACCCCCTGAAGCAGTCCTGGATGGTTGGTTGGTTGAGTCACAGCATGCCATGCTTCAGAAATGAATTCATTGCTTGGAGAACACTTATTTTGATTGTTGTTGATCTGCTACTCCATTGTAATTGCTTTGCACACAACCTGCTTCCGGTAAAAATGCTTGAAATTGGCAATTATGCACAAATCTAAAGGCTGCAGTTTACTGGTACAGTTTACAGGAAACAATACAAGTTTTACATTTCTTAATGTTGATGCAACATTCTTAGGGTGTGCTGCACACTCGTCGAACAAAATGATTTTATGGTTTTGTAACCCAATCTTTCTGTCAAGCTGCAACAGATAATTTTCAAAAATGGCTCCCATCATCCAAGAGTTGCAGTTAGCTTTGTAGAGAGTTGACAGCATCTTAACATTTTTGAAGCAGTGTGGCTTCTGAAATCTTCCAATTACCAATTGTGATAATTTGTTGCTTCCATCAGCATTAAAGCATAACAAAACTGTAAGCCTTTCCTTCACTTTCACTCCAACATGGCAACTTTCCCTTTGTATGCCATAGTCTTCTGAGGCTCCAAATTATATAACAACCCCGTTTCATCAATATTATAAATGTCTTTCATTTCATAGCCCTCTATTTCCTTAAGGAGAGCTCCAGCTTTCCATTCTTCCACAGTACCGATGCTCACACTTGCACTCTCCCCGATAGACTTTTGTACACTATGTTGTGGCACTTTTTAAATCGGTCTAACCATCCATTTGAAGCCTTGAAGTTGTAGATTCCAAGCCGAGCTGCCAAATACAACAGTTTCTCCTGGAGCACATTGCCATTCACTGATATGTTGCTAGCACGAGCTTGTTTAAACCATGACCTGAGAACTGATTCCAGTTCTTGCAGAGGAGACTGCTTTAATGATTTCACCTCCACACACGTATGTATGCCTCTTCAATTTTGATACAATGTTTAATGTTTGACAATTGTATTCAATATAGATAATGGTATGTCAAATCACAATGCCAAGTCCACATATGTTCCAAAATTTGCATTAAATGATTTAAAATTTTCATTATCTTGTTAACTGAACACACTTTCCACTTTTTTTGCCTTATTTCCTTCCATTCTTCAATATACCAATTGAAAATCAAGTTTCAATAATCACTGATTACATGAACTCAAAAAGATTTGTAGTGATTTGATTTCAACTTTTACAGCTTCAAAGTAAACGCAAAACAGATCAGAACATGTATGTGGATGCAGCAAAGCAAAACAGATGCTGGTCAAAGTAACTTACAGCAGCAGTGGTTGCATCTTGCTGCCATCTGTAGACACGTTTTGAAAGTCAATGGACAGATGAACAACAAATTGTGCCAGTTGTATTATTTGGCCAGAGAATTCTATACTCTCTGGGTTAACAGAGGATTTGACAGGATAGGGAACATTACATAAATGAAATAAGTTTTCAACAAAATTTACCCTGGAATATTGCCGTGTAAAGAAATTGAAATGCATGGCCATTATGCTGGACATATACATCGTCACAAGATAATAATTGTCTTAAACTATATTTCTACACTCAATGGGATTCACAAACAGAATCACGTATAATTTTTTATTGTTTAATATGGTTTCAACAATGCATTGAAGTGTAATACTTCCTTCCATACATTCATTACTTTTATATGTCTAGCATGCCAGGTGATGACTATATTTGGTTCGTAAACTATAAAGCCATGCCTTCTCAAGCTCTCTAGCAGACTACTGCCTGCCATTTTGCCATGATCTTACGAGAATTGACTATTATGACTCAAGAGCAGAAAACTTATCAAAACAAAAAACGTAAAAGTTAGAGAAATATTGGCCATAAAAAGTCATTTTTGAGGCAAAGAATCACAGAAAATTAAAACCTGAAAACTTAAATTGGGGTAAAATTTAACATTGCATGTATATGTATTAGTGGTACAGACCATAAAATTTTGGTGTAAAATCACAAAAAGCATTAATTCAAGAACTGTAAAATCAAAGTTTCACTGCACATTGAAAGAAAATGGATTGTGTTGGGAAACTTTATTTCAGTGTACACTGATGGCATCCCAGCAATGACTGGTCAAATGAAAGACTTCTAAATTAAAGCAAGATTTTTCTCACATTAGATCCAGACATTGTTTTTATGTTGGAAAGCTTCGGAGGTCAAAGCCATTTCTTCAGTCCTAAGGAATGTAACGAGCTCAGTTCTTGGAACAGTTAAAAGCAGAGCTCTAAAACCAGACTCCTCCAAGTCATAAGCCAGTAAGTGGGAGCTGTTCACAAAACTCTGGTCTTTCATGCCAAAATTCACTGTCTGTCAAGGAGAAATGTACTCTCCAGATTCTATGAACTTAAAAATAAATTGTTACCAATATCCAAAGCAGAAACACCTAAATTTCTATACCAACATTAGCAATGGAACATGGTATTCCTATGTTGCATACCTAGCTGATATTTTTGGATATTTAAATATTCTTAATGCTAATATGCAGGGAAAGGAAGACAATCTTTATATCAAGTGACAAGTTGAATGGCTTCTTAAGAAAACTTAAACTGTGGAAGTCAAAAGTTGAAAAGCATGAACTTGAAATACCTTTTCTCACAGCTGATACCGCTTTCTGATTTGAGAAAATTGCTCTGTTCTGGAGGATAAAATGCAACAACATTTTCCTTCCCTCAATGTGAACAAATGCGACTGGGTTCACAATTCCTTTGCCGTTACTACTGCAGATATAAAACACCTACCATTAGAAAAAGCAGAAGAGTGGCTGAACTTCAGGCTGATCAAACTTTGAAGCCCAAATTTAGGGAAGAAGCACTACTTCAATTCAGATCTTAGTGAAAAGAAAGTTCCCAGTGTTACGAGAACATGCCATATCTGCATTTTCTTTTCACAAAACATCTGTGCAAACAAGTATTTTTTTAAATAGAACAACATTAAACATAAGAGGGGCGAGTGATTTCCCATTCTAGACCAAGAATTACAAGTGTGTTTGTCTGTGATTCTTCCCTGCATTGAATAACTGTGGAAAACTGAAGAAGCCCACATTTCACATTAAACAGCAAAAATAGTGCAATATAACTGATTGAGCTTTCTTCATTTTTGAGTTTGTATTGCATGTATTATCAGTTCTCTAAGATTAATAAATTACAATACCGTTTTTGTGTGCATATACTTCCCCAATGATTTTTTTTCTTTTGGCACAGTTCAGTAATTTTGCAGCACACTAATTGGCCAAGAAACACCCTTTGAGGACCTGTAGGACCTGGTTCAATGAATGTGGGTATATTCACTTAACCTTTAGCACTCGGTTAGTAAACATTTTTGGCTGAGCAAGAAGATGTGATAAGAGTTGGCTCATTGGGAAATGAAGACTGTACACCTGATGGTGATCTTGGCCTTTACCAGTAAACGAACTCAAAATAAATGAAGGGCATACAATTTCACTGTCAATGGCTTCTTCTGTACTTGCACAACATTAAGAGAATTATGCAAACACAGCTTCAAGTACTGCAGAATTAAGAAGACACATGAAGGGTTGAAAAAGAAAAATCTGATGTATTATATTCACATGACTTTTACTATCAACTATAATTTATTTTGATATAGCTTCTACAAACTGTTCTTACAAAACCTGATTTTTCCATCTACTTCATGTTAATTGATAAACATTTGCAGAAATAGTTTCATCACCAATTTTGTTATAGGTATAAGAGGGATACAGGAGACTGAAACAAGTGAAAAGCTTACAAGCAGGTTGCCAGATGCCAGCCTATAAATTCCATACTCTTCCATGATATTGCAAAAAACAGTTGAATGGTTACAGCACTTAAGTAGTAAGTTTTTGTATATCATGATTTACCAGTTATACAAAATTCATTCCAAATGAAGAATATTCCATATAGAGTATGTCCAGAAAGTGGAAGATATACGTTTTATTGGTCATGTTACATGTAAATATCTTAAATATAAAATATTTTAATCAAAATTGCTCTTCTTCTTTTTTTAAGAATGCTTTTTTGAGGTTCATGAGGCCTCAAAACATCTATCTCTGGTGAAATCTCTATATCAAATTTTTGGATGGAATGCAATGCTTCCTTTACCTACTAGGTACATGGTAGATAAAGTAAAAATTGTAGGTGAAACTAGAGATGACAGAACATGAAAATGCCAACTATATCAGATTCATGTCAATCAATGTGGTAAAGTTGTATAGCACGGATAATACAGAGACTTCCATTGGAAAGCAAAATGTAATAAGAAGATAAAGATAGAAGACATAAAAAAGAATTTGAAACATTTTAGAACTTGCTATCCTATGATGATGATTTACTGAAATAAGAGGAAAGCAAATGAGGGGGGGGGGGAAACAGAAGATATACTTTAGAAGACTGTATATTTTAGCAGGAGTTCAGGTGTGTATACAGTGTTTCACTCAACTCTTGAGAATTTCAGGAGATAGGAATTGATGACCAAAAGAAGAGCAGTAAATTGCATACATTGCAGCCAATACAGGGTAACAAAGGAAAATCTCCAGCTAAAACTGAGTAATATAACTGGCGCAAAACTTCTGGAATGGCGACCTTGATTGCCACCCCAGCTGCCGAGCCTAGGAATGGTTTATGTTTAGCTTAATCAACGAAGGCAATATAATACCTTTGCTTACTCACAGTGCGTAACACACACAGTCTGCATAGAAAGTGTTCCGCATCTGATTGTAATTTCTAAGAGAGCAGTACCTAAATAGTGCTTATTTTATATTTGTTATATTTATAACTATGGCTCCTATGTTTTCAAAGTTAAGTGGTAAGGTATTACATAGTCAAAGCAGGGAAATAATTGCAAATGTCCTCGACTTCATGAAGCAAGAAGCAGAGATGTAGGAAGAAAATATATGTTCACCCGAGTTCCACAAAAACTAAGAGAGTGAAAGAAAGAGTAGCCAAAGCATCTGGTGTTTCATTGAGTTCCGTTTCCAGCCTAAATGTGTTACAGAAATAGACGATTTGGACAATTACATCATTCAGCGCAGGATTCACAATTTCTGTGTGTAAGAAAAAGCTGTGCAAACAATAATCAGATTGCTCATCAAGGTGAAAGACAGCATAAATTTTCAAAGTGATGCTCAAATCTCAGAAAAGTTATAAAAGATTTAGGGATCAAGTGGAAGAAAACGAAATCAAATAGAAGAGTTCTAATAAAAAATCACGACATATGATCTCAGCTGGAAGAGGACCTTACAAATTAGAGGGTCAAACTAAGTGTATGAAGATGAGTCATACATATACAGCAGTCATACAACATCTAAAAGTTGGAGTGACGATAGCGAATTAGGTTTGCAGGAACCTGTTGCCAAAGGGCAAATACTTATCGTTCATGTTGCTGGAAAGATCGGCTTCGTTTCAAATGTCCTTCTCATTTACAAGTCGCAACAAAAAGCAGGAGATTTTCATCAAGAAATGAATACATAAAATTACATGAAGTGAATCAACAGCATGTTGATTCCTAATATGCTGCTGGGTCCATTCTGGTTATTGATAATGCTTCTTACCACAACACTCAAATTGACAAACCACCTACCTACCAGATGATTGACAGGTTTCTATATTAAGCGCTTTTTACAGCAGTGGATTTAAATATACTGTATATAACTATAAGTTTATCAGTGCAGCACAATGTTGTGCAGTGCATTACCGGTGTGCGGATATTTGACAATGAATGTCTCACGCACTCCTGCAGCATGCAGACGACCGATCACCTCCTGATCTGGTACGTAACTCGCTTCATAGCTGTCATTAAGATTTTCACGTGTCTAGAACTGTTGCGCCAATTATACTAACATTTCTGAGGTAGTGAATCATGTCGTTAATTTCCTAAAATATAAATTCAACTCAGACCACAAACAAGTACACAATTCCTTCCCTTTCACACCACTGTTCCTACCGTGTATGATTTACACAAAAATGAACATTCTGAATCAGTATCCTTTCCTACCTAAAAAAATATTTTATAGTAAATTTGATCTGTAAAGAAAAAAAGACATCTGTAGTATACATAATTGCTTGAATGCACAGAACAAAACATGCAGAGTCCAGGGGAACTAGAAACTAAGCACAAAATTAGACACACATCAAGAAGCAGCAGAAGGGCTAGCAAAGAAATAAAGAGACAACTGAGTTTAGCAATTTTCCCTTTCAGTATGCAAAGAACTTTATTACTTCCACTATCCCTACTATTATTGTATTCAACAGCGGAATTCATGATGGTACCTCAAATAAAGTGTTCTGCTATTTATGGGTATATGACCAAGTAGGTTGTGGTGCACAGGAAGTAAGTTCATGTTTCCAAAAGCACATAAATGAAAAAATTTGGGTTTGAATAAAACAATTTTGTGATCAGACTCTTGCAGAAGCCAGAATAGGAGCATTAAGATTGTTGTGATTTGAAAGCCACATTAGATTCACATTCAACATTAGAAACAATAAAAATGAAATTTCTTATAGCTAGTAATAGTTTCCTGGCTAACAACAATTTTGGAGACATTGATTGTACCTTAAAGCTGCAATCAAGATTGTATACTCTTGAAGACATGTGGAAATAAAAAAAATATTGCAAAACTTAAACTGATAATGAACATGATGGAAAAGGAGTAATTTGTAGGCAAAGTAATCTAGAAAAGAAAATCACAAATAGATAGACAAGCTACTTTCAACATAAATTCATGTGAATGTCAATGTAAATTATTTATTCATTCATTCATTCATTCATTATCTGTTTACCCTCCTCTTGGGTAGGGCTTACACCCCCCAGGACTTACAAGCGGGTGCCTGTGGTCAGAGGCCCGTCGAGGAGCAGACACTCATGGATCAGACAGAGTATCCAGGATGGGTGATCAGCCCGATGCCTGGTATGGGATGAAGGAAGTAGATGAAACGAAATGTGGGTGAAATGGATGAAAGGAAAGGTGATGATGGAGCAGTTGGTGGAATGAATGGCGGGGGAAACCGGAGAACCCGGAGAAAACCCGCCCAGACGCCGCTTCGTCCACCACAAATCCCACATGCAGGTCCCTGGGATTGAACCCGGGCCGCCTCGGTGGGAGGCGAGCGGTCTAACCACTCGGCCACGGCGCCGCCGTAAATTATTTATGAGTTGTCTTATTGACACAACTTTGCTTACGGTTTCTTTCTTTCTTTTTTGTGTAAATAAGTAACTCATCTTAAATAAGGTAAAGAGGCACTGAAAGAAAGGCTGTAAGTTTGCTCAAAAACATGGAAATTGAGCTCAACATGAGTAAAACATGGGCAGTTACATTGAAAACATCCTTCTACAGCAAAAAATGGACAAGAAATTTCATTAAAAGAGAGAAGTGTTGTCCACTGTACTGATTTGTTTTCTAATTTTGAAGTTGTGTGTCCAAAAGGTAAAGTCATATCACTGCCGTAGCTGAATGATCTAAAGCAGGCACAGGCAGGTGCACTACTTTTGAGCAAAGGGCCCATCCGCTGGACAGCAGTAGATGACATCACAGCTGTGGACAGCTTGCCAATGCAGTGGGATTTCAATGTTTGGCACAGTAATATAAATACATTCATGGTGAAGACATGGCTGAGGTTAGCAGCAGTACAAAGCAATCCAATACTCCCATTTTTAAGCTGAGTGGGAGGATTTATTTTTTCTGCAACAGAAGGAGGTATAAAGTGTTTGATATTTAGCAAAATATTAAATTAACTGAAGAAGTTTAATTTGAAGTGACATTATATGGTGTGTCACAGCAAACAATATGATGAATATACTGGTGAAATGTGTTCCAAGACTAATAAACCTACTCAAGGGAAGGCCTACAGCAAACCAGGAAAGCGAATTAGTTTTTCACATTAATTAATTAGTAATATTTACAGTCATTATTATCATCATCATAAAAAATTCAACTATGCTGTATTGCTTTTTGTCCTAAATGAAAGTTAATAATTTTAGGAAGATGAATCAGAAATACATACTATGAGCCAACTTTTTGTCTCAGTTACAGAATCTATTTGCTTTTGACCCAGAAAGTGAAGAGTTTCACTGATTGTGATATAGCCATAGAGTGCCTTATTATGTCAGTAGGAGAATTTAGTCCTAATTTACTAGCAAATTATGCATCTGTTTGCTTTTCACTAAGAACAGTGGCAGGATTCAAGATCTTGCTCAAGATCTTATGAATCAACTTGCAGAAAGATATGATTTCATTCAATTTTTTGGCTCTGGATGAAAGGCTGATGTGTGCAGCATGGCACAGCTTACAAATTTCATCAGAGGGTTTAACAACAAACTGGAAATTACAGAAAAACTTTTAAATGCAATTCCAATGAAAGACACAACAATAGGCACTGACATCATAGCATGTTTAGAAGAAAGCGTGGAAAACTTCACTATCCCATGGGAGTTACTTGTTTCTGTTGCTAAAGATGGGGCACCTGTGATGATCCTAAAATTGCTCTGGTTGGACGTCTACAACAAAAACTTAAGAATCACAATTTAGTCATGCAGTGCATTTTTTATTCACTGCATATTACACTACAAAAATCTTTGCTCCAAAACTTAAATTTGTAAATGTTATGAGCATTGTGATAAAAACAGTAAATTTTGTTAGGCAATGCAGCCTCAACAATCATCACTTCGAAACACTTCCTGAAGATATAGAATCTCACTATACTGATATTCCTTATCACTGTGGGGCTAGATGGTTAAGTAGGGGTAAAGTGTTCTACAGATTTTTGAACTTCATGAAGAAATACTCTTGTTTATGGATATGAAAGATAACACTATTCCTGACCTCAGGGATTCAAAGAGGATATGTGATTTTGCATTCCTTTCTGATTTGACTCTGCATTTGAATGCAATTAATGTATCTGCAAGGGAAACAGGTTATAACTCAAATGTGGGATAATAAAGGCCTTCAAAATGAAACCTAAGTTGTGGGAATGTCAACTTGCAAATAACAATACTTCCCACTTACCAAACTTGCTTCTCTTCTCCAAGTTGATGTTCAGCATGACTTCAAAAAAAATGCAGAAATTCTTACCACACTGTGTGAACAATTTTAAATATGATTCCAGGAACTGAAAGGTTGAGAAACAAAATTTGATATATTTGTTACCCCAATCTCAATAAGTGTTGATTCAGTTCCTACAAACCTGAAATTAGAAATTATTCACCTACAGGTGACAGAGAACTAGAAGACAAATTTAATAACAAGGTGCCCTTGGTTGGTTTTTACCAATCTTTTCCTCATTTACAATTCCCCTTACCTTCAGAATTATGCAGCTAAAATCTTGTGTATGTTTGGTACCACTTAGTAGATGTGAGCAGCTCTTCTCTGTTTTGAAATTAAGAAAACACAGACAGCAAAGTAACCTGTCTGATGAAAATCTGAATGCAGTTTTCAGAATCAAAGCAACAAAAAATAATACCCCAAATACTCACAGGTTGGTTAATAGAAAACTTAGCAACAAACGGTAAAACATTTAAGCCAAGTTGCAGTTTCACTTTATTCTATTCTATGATTGCTATAGTTACTTATAAATTAATTCTGATCAGTTATATCTTAAATTGTTCAGTTTGCATTATCTATTTTGGGTTTTGTATTCTGAAACATAATTTGATACGTTAAGCGTTTATCATTTAAATGTTGAACCATTTCTGTTTTATTCCTTTTGATTAAGTCACTATACCTATACATATAAAATAATTATATTAATCAAATAGATAAACAGACAGAAAATTTTCTACTGTAAGGGTAGCATGCACCAACCTAGAGTAAGCTGTACTTTCATAGTAAACTACTATTCAAGTCAACACTCGGTGACTTCCATACGAGAGTAAACTACTTCTGAAGCATTTTACTCCTTTCAGATACTCCCAGATTAAATTACCAGAGAAATATATGTCGGAGAGCACCGTCATGTAGTATGCTACTACGGAATTAAATGGAGCACAAATATAGGTTAGAATTTACTCTTGCGACCTGGATGGAGTAACTAACCTGTTGATTGAACTAGAACACTGTATTGTATTTGGAGGAAGATATTTTGACGTGTTTATGTATTACTTAGATTACAATGATGATCTTGGTGAAGAAAACAGCAATTACTTAGGTTACATTGATGATCTCGACAAAGAAAATGGGAATGCTATAGTGGTATGCGAGAACCATATGATACTTATACAGAGAGAGAGTGTGTTCAACAAACGTTTCTGTATTAGGAAAAAATTTTAACGTGCTTGGAGAGCATTTACAACGAAATTCAGACAGGAATTCAGCTCTATAACACAAACTGCAATTATTGTTATGTGTCCTACGAGTGTTTCGTACTGGTACATTTCAGATACATTACAATGAATTTAACGTAATGTGGCAGTTTAACACTGTATTAAATGATATTTAGGATTGACTTAACATGACGTAACTTAAGAGTTTGGCAATGTCAAACTTTTCCTTCCCACTACGTCAAGTTTGATGTCACATGGTAATTAGAACCAATTGGCGTTAAGCACTAGCTCAAAGTAATAAAATAATTATCAATCAAGAGTCATTTGCATTGCGTTAAGTGCATGCCATTAGACCTTTATTTTGCATTACAGAATTTCTTAACTTCATGTCACGTTAAGTAAAGTTCATCGTAATCCCGGCATTACAGGCGATCTTATAAATAAACATTCACCATGTGACTGCTGATCATGTATTTCACCGCATTGTTAAGAGCACTTTTGAGGTTAAGAGCAAGGTACATATCTACACATATAAATATACGCGAGTGTTCAGAAAATAAAAGGCAATTCTTCTTCACTTTTGCAGATTTCCCACACATGTTATTTTGTGCCCATCCGTGAATATTATGAACTTTTCCGAAATCAGAAGGGGTATTTCTCCATCAACATGCAAGTTATCTGCGATGCAAAATGAAGATTAGAAACATTGTTTCCAGAATTTTAAGCTACTCTTCAGTACATTTCCCGTCGCTCGAAGCATTAAACTCGTCCGTCACAACTTTCCAGCATCTTTATATCACGTTTTTTACACTCATATTGTTTAAATGCATTTTCTTTATCTCTACCAACAAACATTTATCTCTTTTGCTGATGTTTCCTCCGCTTTTTCCTGTCGTACATAACCAAAAAACGAAAGCAGTAAAGTCAAAAGAAATCTAATAAACAGTTTGGTGAAACTTAATCATACTAATGTTGTAGTGGCTAACATACCAAAAAGGTATGATCTAGACAGTAATTCTGTAGTAAATAAGGAGGTAAATAAGTGCAATATAACCATAAAAAAAACTGTAAGTGCTTTCAAAATGTGAGTTTACTAGATATAAGTGCGCTGGATAGAGAATCTCATACCAAACATGGTCTACACCTAAACAGAAAAGGCAAGTACAAACTAGTAGAGAAACTAATAAATGTAATAGGCAGTGGGAGCACTAAACAAATAATTCCTCTAGGTTTTGGGGCTCTGAAGGAAGTAGATATGAACAATGATTCAAAAACAATTCCCACAGCTCCTGTAGGGATCCCTAAAGATGATACAATAGCTCCAGTTTTTTTAGGTTAAACGATCTAGATGTAAACCCAGTAAAACATTGTAACAAAGAAAAGATTAAGCCTAATTCTCACTTACCATGTAATAATATGGATATCAAAATAGGGTACATCAATGTTCAAGGCCTGCAGAATAAGCTGTTTCTAATTAATGAATTTGCCGTTGAAAATTGCTTTGATTTTCTCTGCCTAAATGAGCACTGGTGCAATGAAGATGAGATAAGTTTTAGCAACCTAGAACACTATAAGTTAGTAGGTAGCTATAACAGGCAACATCATAAACATGGGGGGGGGGGGGTAGCAATATATGCTACTAAACAATTCAGATCCTATTGTAGCGTACTTCAATTCGATTCATTGTGCACTGAGCTAGATTTTGAAGCAACAGGCATTCTGGTACAAGAGTTTAAACTAATCATTTTAACAGTATATAGATCTCCCAAGGGAAACCCTATCATTTTCCTTGAAAAACTTGAAGACCTCTTTAATTCTCTTTTAATCCCAAAATGGAAACATTACAATATTGTTCTTGGAGGTGATCTAAATGCAGATTTTGATGTAACGGGGGACAAACAAACTGTAAAAGACTTTAAAAATCTCCTTAGACAAGTGGATTTCAAATACACTAATACCAAACCTACAAGGGTGTCTGCCTGCCTGGATAACATATTCACCAATATACAATTAACATGAGTAAACTGTGACACTGCTACCTTCCCACACTCAGACCATGACTCAGTCTGGCTTTCAATAAAAGAGCTCATGTTAACCAACCAATCGTTATTGGAGACCAAAACCATAATTTCAAGGCCAATAACTGGTACCAATCTTTCAAACTTCAGAATATCCTTATGTAACATTGAATGGAGTAACCTACTATATAAATCGCAACTCTCATATTTACTGTCAGCAAATGAAATCTTTGAAAGATTTTTCTTAACTCTAAAGAATACATTCGAACTGTGTATACCAGAGAGAAGGTGCACTGTCAAAATTAACTTAACGCGTAAGAAAGGTAGAAATAAATCATCAAACACCTGGTATATTCCCCAACTAGCCGACCTGAAAAGAAGAACAATGACATATTCAGGCTTATTTAGGAGAGAAAAAACGGACAGGGCCAAGCAACTCTATGTTACAGCAAGAAATGAATATAAAGCTGCCATAGATGAAGCGAAAAGACTTCATAACTTGAAAAGTATAGAATTATCAAATAAAAAATGTAGGAAAGCATGGAATCTGATCAATTCTGTTGCTAAATATCCCGAACACGACGAAATAGAAATCACCCCTGATGATTTTAATAACTTCTTCATAAAATCAGTCGAAGAAATTAGAACCAATATTGTGCTTCCTGATAAAACAGCAATTGATTTAATAAAAGAAAATAAGAATAGTCAACACCCTGAATTTACCTTCTTGCAAGTAACTCCAGAAACAGTACTAAGGACAGTGATTAAACTCAAACCATCTGATAGCACTGACATCTATGGTTTCTCTAATAATTTACTAAAAAAGGTTATAGACTGCATAAATGAACCCCTCACATTCTGTTTAAACAAATGCTTGGCTCAGGGAGTTTTCCCTGAAGTATTGAAACTGTCCAGAGTCATTCCAATTTATAAAAACGGAGATAAACGTCTAACAGCTAGCTACCGTTCAATATCTCTTGTTCCCATTTTCTCAAAAGTACTAGAATCAATTATGTATACTCAATTATATAATTATTTTGAATTGAACAACATTATTACCAAATCGCAATATGGATTCAGGAAAGGGAAATCTACCTGTGATGCAATAGTTTCATTAACAAGAGAAGTACTCACAGCATTTGAAAACAAAAATTGTGTGCAGGACTCTTTCTGTCACTTAAGCAAGGCTTTTGATTGCGTGGACCACAATTATCTACTTAACAAATTAATATTCTATGGATTAAAAAACCCAGCAATTGAACTACTTAGATCATACCTAGTAAAGCGAAAACAGAAAGTTTGCATAGGCAGTAAGAAGTCAAAAATAGCAGAAACTAAATATGGTGTCCCACAAGGTTCAATTCTGGGACCTATTATTATTTTTAGTAATGATTAATGATCTACCATCTTTTGTAGACTCTCACTCTACTTTGTATGCAGATGACACTACATTTTTTAATATGAGTAAAGATTTACAGATACTCAAATCCACAACAGAAATCACACTGACCCAAGCAGACAAATGGTTCAGAGCTAATGGCTTTCTACTTAATAAACAAAAGACACAACACATGATTTTTAACTGTAGAGATACACATAGTACAAATTACACGGATAAAGTAAAATTCTTAGGCATTATAATAGATAATAAATTAACCTGGGCACCGCATATAGAGTTTATAACAACTAAACTCTCTAGAGTAATACATTTGATTAGGAAATTGAAAATGCATGTTCCTGAAGTATACATTAGATCTGCATATTTTGCCTTCTTCCACAGCATTATTTCTTATGGCATTTTAGTTTGGGGCAACAGTACTCACATTCATGATATTCTTGTATTACAGAAAAAAGCTATTCGCATAATGTCTTATGAATCAAAATTACCTCATTGTAAACCATTATTTAAGAAATTAAAAATTTTGACAGTAATTAATTTGTAGATCTACACAGTGATATTGTTTATAAAACAACACATATCAGAATTACAAAACAGACAAGACATTCATTCTTATAATACTAGATCATGTCAACTGATTGATATACCATATTGTAGATTGACTACAACACAGAAGAGTTTCGAAATACTTGGCTCTAAATTGTATAATAAGCTACCAGTAAAGTTAAAACAAAGTCCCATACCTAGTTTTAAGAATAAATTGTATGACTGGCTTGTTACTAAACCTTTTTATTCACTACAAGAATTTTTTGATGAGTAGGTACATCTTAGTACCAATAATAATGTAAATATAATTTTGTAAATAGCCTATACTAGCACTATACTATCTGACGTCTATTACTGTAAAAGTTCAATGATAATAAAATTATTCTTATTCTTATCCATGATCGCGCCAAGTAAATCATGCAAGCAAAACAATACTTCGAGAGTAATGAGCTCTTACTTCCGTAGTTGTAACTAAAAGAGTAAATTGTAATTGAGCTCTCCAACATGGTGCATGCTGCCCTAAGTGTAATGTAAAACTAGGCATGAAAAACGTGCTAACAAATTGTAACAAATATGTCTGTAATTCCATACATGTACTTTGTAATAAATGCAGAATGTTAGTTCACTATTATTAAAGTTTCACGTTGGATAATTTGACCTGATGTACTCAGTTCCGTACAGTGATAAAGCACATCACTGACACAACCCAAGAGCTATGTTTAGACTCTCAGTCAATGGTGAGCAAGAGCAGAGCTCAACCAGGCCAATGCTGCCATTGTCTGATTTAAAGAGTATTATGCATCTTATAATTTTACAACCTGCTCATAGAGAGAAATGCATTTCATGACATTGAGGGGTGTAATGCTAATTTCAATCTTAGTTTGCAAACTAATGAGTCTTATACTGTCACATTTGTAAGGTAAAAGGAATTGTCAATGACAATCATTTTGCAGCCTGATATTGTTCCAATTTTGTTATTTTCAAATGCTGTCAGCAAAAATGAAGGGCCAATGTACCTATATATTGATCTAAAAAAAGGTTTTAATATAAGATTTAGTTTTTAAGGTATTCTATTATACTGTGATTATGAGCAATATTCATTGTGCCATTAAAATATCTGTAATTATTGGACAATCTGTTGTTATTTTAAAACAATTCCTTTTTGTCAAATTGAGAAATGTTATAACAGATTCAAGATTAGTGTAAAATATTGAGAACACAAAAACATATGCATTTTATTGCTCACATGGCACCTAGCTACATTAAGCTTACTACAGGTGTATGCAATACGTATAAAACATGTAAACTCCTTTGTTTGATTCATAAATGATCTATATACATCTTCTATATTGTGCTATACATTTCAATTAAGTATTCTTCTGAAATATCGGTCATAATAATAATCACACAAAATTCACTTAATGCCCATTATGAATCGCTACATGAAATACTGTCATACATATAAGATCCAGTTCATCAGAATCTTAAAACTTCATTGCTAGAATGAATAACCTTTCCAAAACTTTTAACAAATATTAATTCTAAACTTTAAAAATGAAGCACAACTGGTTAATGCACAACTGTCAATGATAATGCATCCACAGGACATTTTCCATAACTCCTTTTATATATGTTATAATAAAGGTCCTGTAAATCATATAAACAAAAAAAATAAGTTATTTTCTGCAGGTACACATATAGAAGTGTTAACAGATGAGGATATTAACAGTTTCATTGTTTGCACCTATTTATTACTTTTGCTAGTGCCTAGTTTAAAGGTCAAAGGTAGGTGTATTAAGGATGGGTTAAAAGGTTAATTATGTAGATTTTATAAAAAAAAAGGTCAAGATCTACAGTTCTTTATTTATACAGTCCATTTTCCTATTTTTTCTCTTTTTTTTTCCTAAACTTAAAATAATGCATATCCTGTTAATATATGGGAGTTTCATGCTGTACACAAATAACATATTGATTTTATACTCTTTTTATTTCTCTTCTTTGCACCAAGTATACACATGTGGTACATTAAAGCCTCCATATTTTTATGCAATTCCTGTCATGAACATTTAAACATCTGAAAGAGCTGCAACTCCTGGCAAAACCTTTCCTGCAATAAAGAGAGTAAAAAATCTATATTAATATGAGAGAGAGAGAGAGAGAGAGAGAGAGAGGGAGGGGGAGAGAGAGAGAGTGAGTGTGTGGTGGGTAATCTCTAATACTACTCAACCGATTTTTGTAATTCTTTCAACATTGAAAAGCCCAATTCTTCCAGATGGTCATAGGCTACATAATGTTTCCAAAAATTTGAAAACTAACTGGGGGTTAGGGTTTCTTTTTCATATTCATGTTATCAAATTTCAATCCCATTTCAATAAATATGCATATCAGGGGCTACTTTTGGCACTTTATTGCAAATATGGCCGATTTTTAATGATTTCGAGACCAAAGGGATAACATTTTAAAATATTTTAAAATCAAGCTATTCTAGGGGGATTTATGGGGTTGTATATTTTTCATATCACCATATTTCCCTCAGTTTCACTGAAGTCTTATCAAGTAATATTTTTAGTTTGATTTTGATAAAACCAGGTACACTTGGATTCTAGAAACTGACAAAAATGATAAGCTACCCGTATTTTCAACCCATAACATACAAACCAACATTCTTTGGCCTGTTTAGATGAAACTTTGTATGCTTATACTATTGGACCCAAATTATGGGCTATTTTACAACTCTAAAAAACTACCCCTACCATACTTTCAGCACCTTATGTAGAAATCTGCACTGTTTAAACCATATAGTTAAAATATTGCACAATTATACATTAGGAGTTGACAAAAATCTTTAGATTATGTTACAACTTCCTAAAACCATCTAATCCTTACTTTGAATCATACTTGAAATTTTTAAAAGCTAGCCTTACTTTATTTCCAAACCCATATAGATACAATACTGCTTGGTCAACTAGGCCACAAATTTGTGCACTTGGACCACAGGACTTGACAAAAATTATAGGATACCATACAACTTCAAAAAGCTACCCATATTCATATTTTTCAACCCCTTATGTACAAATTATCACTATTTGACCAATCTGGACAAAACTTTAGAAGCTTAAATGTTAGGTAGAAGTACAAATTACAGAGTACTTAAAACTTTCAAAAATCATCCCTATCCTTATTTTCAACCCCATGCTTATAGAATGTACCAATGCAATACCAGGTAATAATTGCATAGAGAGAGAAAATTGTGTCCAGCTAGCATTAAACAGTCAACCAATATTTTATAATTAACAACTAAGAATATTGTTTTTCTTGAGGGTTGCACACTATGAATCTTTTACAAAACAGTTAACTTGGTGGCTTGGGACTGGGAGATCTTCATATTCACCATCTTCACCTCTATTTCATTGATGTTTCGTTTCGTTTCATTTCATTTCATCAATGTTAAGGACGTATGCATTATATGAAAAATATGTAGCCTTTACGTTATTAAATAACTATGCAGGGTTCCCAGCAAAAATGTAAACCTAACTTCCCTGACCCAATTTTGTATTTGTGTAATTTTTAACAGCCTCACCCACCCCTACATAATGCCTGGCACCCCATATTACTGAGTTTAAACTTCTTTCTGCACACTTTACAGTAGGCTTCAAATTGATTGCCCAGTACATCACCATCCTCTGAATTTCCTGTCCCACCATTTCATTCCATTAATCATTTCTTTCATTCATCCTTCCACCGTTTGGTCTATTTCACGGTTGAAATTGTCGGCGATGGTGTTTCAGTGCTGTGTGACAGGGAAAAAGGATGCTCTTAGTGTACTTTCTCCCTCCCTCGGCTGACTGTTTCCATGGTATAAGGACCACTTAGACACTGTTTGGGGCACGGTTCCCGGTCTGCCTGTTCAACTGTCAGGGCATCTATATCTGGATACTAGGGACCCTGCCATTGCTCCTGGTTCCAGTTGCCCAAAGTCTCCCTTCACCTCATTCTTCCCTCCCTCCCGTGAGCATCGGTACAGTATTCACTGGATCGGTGCCAAATCCCCTATACTTCACAGTCCAATTCAATCCACATCACCAAGCCATTCTACAAACTCTGGATTAAGCAATGAATCCAGCCACTAATAATTGAATTTTTTTTTTTTTTTGGAGGGGGGCACCAAAGCTGGAGTAAATCAATCTGAAACCCCAGTAAACCAAAAGGTGAACAACCTTATCTCTATAACATCTGTGAAAGCATTTAAATACAGTTCCTCTGCATTTAATTTGAAACTCGTCACTTCAAGGGTAGGGAGGGGATTTTAAGAAGCGCAAAATGTTGTAATCCTCCTTAACATGTAGTTTTTCATCAGTATGAATTACCAGACATGTGATAACTTTGAACCAATTTCCCTGACTTTCCCTGACACATGTCAATTTTTTAAAACTCCCCTGACTTTCCCTGACCATTTTGCAGTTCCCTGACCTTTTCTAACTTTCCAGGTTGCTGGGAACCCTGCTATTGAACCAAAGAGAAGGTACAATGTTTTAAAATATCATCTGCTGTGAATATCTAAAACATTGCTTGACCATTCACACCGATAATTCTTTCACCACAAAAGGGTACTTATAGGCTATGTAGCATTTCCAGAACTTGGAAGACTATCAGGGGAGGTTAAGGAAGTCAGGCATTCTGCTGATGTTTCATATCCTTTCTTGAGAATATCAGGGAATTTTTAATCCGTTATTAGCAATGGTCGGGACTGTATGAAATTACAATTATGAGGGGTAAATGGGAGGATTCACCATAAAAATCTTCTAGATCATTATACAATCATTTAAAACAAACATGAGGAGAAAAATTAAATAAATTAAATTGCCATTTGAGTTTAAAAAGTGTACTATTTTCTCCCCTTTCGCAAGTTTGAACCACGTCCATAGTATCAGAAAGGCATAATTAAGATGGTGCAAGTTGGGCGTCCGAGTATGCCATTGGCGATTAAAGTTGCCAATAGTGAGGCGACGGCAGCACTACAAGGAGGAAATGAGAACTATTCACCTTGTTCTAGCTTGGGTGGCTTGGCATGAGTAAGAAGACGAAGAGACTCTGACAGGCATGCCTACCGGTAGCACGCAAATATGAAATGCGAGTCAAGATGCACTATTTTTTCAGAATATTAAAAATTTTCTAAGCTTTGGTGAGTAACCTTCTAAAATTAATTAACTTGAAGTGCCAGGTAGACAGGGGGAAGCAGACAAGGAGAGATGGTTGTAACATTCTCTTATGCTAAATAAATACATTTTGTTACGTTGGGGGAAAGCAAGATTCAAACGCTGTCTGTACAGTGATAATCTATAATGTTAAAATACTTTTAAAAATTGTAACAGAGTCAATATATAGTGTATTTCCTTAATCATGTAATAATTACTGGAAGCTAGAATGTTTCTTTGGCTTGTTAAATATCTACCATTTTGCGAATGAATAGATAAAGTCGTGTAATAATATGCCAAGTATTGTGTTAAGCGAGAAGCTAGTCACAATTACCAAGTAATTACTATGTGACAGAAACATTTATATTATTGGAAAACAGTTATAATGGGAGAAATAAAATAGGAAAAGAGGTATTCTCGATTTTTGTTGCAAGTTATTCCTGCTCAGTATAAGGAATTCCCTATACCATGTAGAGGAATTCCTTATACTGAGCATCCTTCACATTTTTACAAACATATATAACTGGGTTATGGGTTAGGTAGTAATAAATAAAAGTAACAAAGCTACCTGTGCAAGTTGGGAAGCCAGTTAACATAAAATCTAAAGGAGCTACAATGGTTAATGAATGAAATTAAGTTTCAAATAAACAGTGGCTCCAACTGCATGCTGCAGGATAGAACTGCATTATTTAGTTTTAAGGATAAAACTAAGAGATAAAGGTGTTTGAAAATAGTTTTATTTCTGTCCAAAATGTGTTGATTTAAAATGCAAAAAGTGGTGTTTTTATTATTTTCATGAGCTACACAAAAGACTGATCTGTAAATTTATATTATGACATCTGTATATTTGTACAAGTATGAATGGATATTGGGGAGTATTGGGGAAAGCAACTTTTTGATCACCCTGTAAATTTAACATCTCTTGCTATTTAAGTGAGTAACACTGACCTGCATACATTTGATTTCCCCAAGCTACCATTAACCTTACTGGTTACATCTGAGGTTTTTATGTGATAAAACAATATGTGAAGTGGAACAATGTCTGAATGCAATTAACTTTATGTCATAAAAATAAATCCAAATGTACTTTTACCCTTTGCCTTAGCAGTGTAATTATGTATTATAGGAATCGGTTTTACAATCATAATACAATGTACACTGATTTTAATTTTAAAGCAAATTTTCAATATATGAGGGTGCTACATCCTTTACAGTTATTCCTGTTGGTGGAGACTGGAAGCTGATTGGCCCCATTCCTTCAACATCACTATGTAGTGGTAATATGCCTCCACTCTAATCCTTCACCAACACTACCAAATGAAACATCACCAAGTAGGGGAAACATTTCAAAGGTGCAGAAAAGGAGGAAATGGTTAATGGAGGAGAAAGACAAGTTGATAAAAGAAGCTTCTGAATTGCTGAGCTCTGGCAAAAAGTCAGCATCCTGATTTGGATGCAGTTAGTACATTTGTGGCAAGTTCATTGAAGAGCTTAAAGAACAAATCCATTGGCATTAAAGGGAGAAGATTAACATTTGAAATACAGGGTGAATCACCTAAAACTTGCACTGCAAATATTTCGAAAATGGAAAGTGCTATTGATGTGCAGTTTTCACAGCATTGATTGGTAGTCAGGGGCTCGTACATTTAGTCTATAAATAGATTTTAATAATATTGAGAAAGTATATTTTTTTTGCAAACATACCATTTTTTAAATGGAACAAAGCCTGGTTACATCAACAGAATAAAGGTAGGGTAAATTAGAATGTCAATGGTCTTTGTTCCAGGATTCTAGTGTAAGTGGTTTACGAGAAATCGTATTTTGAAAAGTTTCCACCCCGATAATTGTTTGTCCCATTCAACCTGCTTAGTTGCTAGGTACGATGTTGTTATCTTTGTATTGTGTTTTCTGTTCATTGATTGCATTGCGACTTTCTGTTAGTTTGTGACAGTTCAACAGAAAGTCATGAGTGGAAGATGGGGTTTACTAATGCAGAAAAAGCAGACATGCTCATGGTGTATGGAGAGTGTAGGAAGAATGCAGTTCATTCCTGTACGGTGTATGCAGAAACGTATCCATAAACGTCAATCATCTCGGTAATTATTTATCAACCTCTTTAACCAATTATGTGAAAGTAGTACTGTAACACTAGAAAACGTAACAGAAACAAACAAGTGACTGGAGAAGAGGCAGAAATTAATGTTTTGGTTGCCATTGCAGTAGATCCGCAAATTAGTTCCCGCACAATCACACGTGGAAGTGGTATAAGTCAGGCAAGTGTACTGCGCATACTCCATCGACATAGGTTCCATCCCTATCACATCTCTCTCCATCAAGAGCTGCATGGAAACGATTTTGAGAATTGAGTTAACTTTTGTACATGGGCATTAAGACATGATACTTCAGATTCATCATGTATCTTGTTTAGTGATGAGGCAACATTTAGTAAACATGGCCAGGTAAACTGCAGAAACATGCACTATTGATCTGTTGACAATCCCCGTTGGCTTCGTCAGGTGGAATGTCAGCATCCATGGAGTTTAAACGTGTGGTGTGGGATAGTGAACCATCAGCTCATAGGCCCTTTGTTCATAGAAGGAACAATGAACTTGCACAAGTATTGCAGCCTCCTGACAGACCATTTGCCACAGATGCTAGAAGACGATCCTTTGCAGACTAGGAGGAACCTGTGCTACCAATATGATGGCTGTCCAGCCCATAATGCACAAAGTACTACAGCCTGTCTTAACGGATTGTTTCAAAATCATTGGATTGGATGAAGAGGACCTGTACCTTGGCCGGCCCATTCACCGGACCTGACCCTTTTAGACTTTTTTCTGTGGGGAAGGCTGAAAGACTGTCTACAAGGATGTACCAAATACACCAGACGATATGAAATGACGTATTACTGCTGCCTGCTCTGAAATTTCTGCTGAAATGCTAGAAAGTGTGCAGCAGTCTTTCCACAGCAGACTGGAAACGTGTATTAAAACTGCTGGTGGTGATTTTGAACACAACCTTTGAAGGGCTATGTTCTCTTTACTTGTAAGAATCCATGGAAGTATTGTAATTCCCTTTTGTTTTTCTTAAGTTTGTGCTACCACAGGTTGTACAAGTGTTGGTGCGTAAAAGTTTCAAATTAAGATTTCTCGTAAACCACTTGCACTAGAATCTTGCAACAAACACCACTGACATTCTAATTCAGCCTCCCTTTATTCTGTCGATGTAAATAGGCATTGTTCCGTTTAAAAAATTGTATGTTTGCTCAAAAAATACACATTCTCAGTATTATTAAAATCTGTTTATAGGCTAAATGTACGAGCCCCTGACTACCAATCAATGCTGTGAAAACTGCACATCAATAGTCTTTACATTTCTGAAATATTTGCGGTGATTCAACTTGTATTGAGTCTCCAAGAGGAAGACCTCACGAGTAAGAAGAAAGCGCATTTTGTTTCATTAGTAAGATGTGTTCATTAGTGATGTATATTTGTGGAGCCTATTTTTTTAACACTATGTCACACTTTAACTTTTGAGGGACTAGTTTCAGGAGCCATTGCTTCCATTTTCAAACTTGAGGGCTCGACTGCCACTGCTGGTTGTAGTTGATTGCAGTCCTCTCTCTGGCAGTGGAACGATGAACTTCTTTGCTAAGGTGTCAACCAGCAGGATTTCAAAATTTATTAGCTGGTTTTTATGCTTTCATATTAAAATGTTTTCCCACCTTGTGAGTTTGTTATGACCTGTTATGCTGTTTAGTAGTTTTGGATTTGGGTCTAGGTTATAATTTTCATTCCAAAAGCGAAATGCTACCGCTAACTTTCTTCTTGTTTTAATTTAACATTTCTGAAGTGTTCTTTGGTTTGTCCTATGCAGAAAATTTCACAATCCATACAGTTGATTTGGTATACTCTGGATCTATTGTCCAGTAGAATATCATTTTTTGATTTTGAATTTGGCAAGTTTATTACCGAGTATCTGTTTATGGGAGCCAAGATGATATACTGTTCTCCAAAGATGTTTTTGAACTTTTAAATGCTTTAGGGTGGTAAATGAACCTCCTAAATGTATTGTTACTATCCTCTCCCATGGTGAGTGTGCTTATTTCTTTTGTGGCTTTCTTTTGTTTTGCTTTGTTAACCTTCTTGTACACAAGACCTTTGTTATCCACTTTCTTCTACAACATGGATTATGGTTTTTAGTTCTTTGTTAAATTCAGCTTGATCCATGGGTACATTCACTAGTCTGTGAGTAAGACTGTTTATTATTGCATGTTTATGTGATACTGGGTTATAGCTGTCATAGTTCATGTAATTTTCTGTTTGGGTTGGCTTCCAGTAAATTCAAAAATTTATCTTTATGTCCCTTCTCATGATTTTTAAGTCTAGAAAAGGGAGTTATCATTGGTTTCTTTTTCCATTGTGAATTTTATGGTTTTTTCTTGTAGGTTGAGTAGTTTTATGGCATTCTCTAAATGTCTGTTTGGAATTATTGCAAAGGTGTCATCGACATAGCAGTACCAAGCCTTGAAGAATCATGGAAATGCCTTTTTAGGTGTGTTTCAAATGAGCTCATAAATAAATCTGCCAAAAATGGCGAGAAAGGATTGCCCATAGAGAGAATGGTTTCTGCCTGTAGTATTTCCCTTTGAAGATGAAACAATTTTGTTCAGTGCATAAATTTGTTAGCGAGATATATTCTTCTACTTCTGCTGGCTCCATCTCTATTGTGTTGAGCCATTCTTTCAACAATTCTTGCAGTTTCTGTGTTGGGATGCTTGGAAATAGGGCTGTGATGTCAAATGAAACCTAAGCGTCATTTTTGCTTGAAAGGGTGCAAAAGACAAGCACTGTAGACAATTAGTGAAACTGGAAAGTGCTGCCACAACTGGATCCAAGGTGTATGCAATGGTAAACAGATCAATGATGGTATCATCTGCTAACTGGAATTAAATATTATAGAAGATTCTTCAGTTTATTGCTCACATAATGAAACTTATCTCAACCTGCAGGAGAGAGGATAGTGCAATTACACAGATAGACAAGACAGGTTCCAAGGGCTTTGTGTTCTCTGAATATTTCTGTGAAGCCCGGCAGAGGATTTGTTTGAAACAGACCCAGTTCTAATTAAAGAAATGCATTTCCCTTCTGAGGAAAATAGCAGCTAACTCTGAAGTGTGCTGACATCCGAAGAAAGTTGCATTATAGGCTGCTGACATTTTGTTCATCCTGTAATAAGCTTCTTCAGGGCTGTTGTCTTCTCTCTGCTTCATTTCTTCCCATTTATATATCTGTGGTGCTGGTGCCAGCTACAATATAACAAGGCCTTTTCTGGAAGCTCAGCACACCTAAAATAACACAGGAAGAGAAGTCCATGCAGAGTATTTGAGACTAACTGTGGAAGAAGTAAGCAAAAACAAGTTCCTTAAAACAGCAAGGGAAGAGATGGTTCCCAAAGAAGAATAAACAGAGGTATGGCAAATAATGATGCTGTGCATGAAGCTATCCTGAAGGTATGAGATGTGTTGGGTAAAATGGAATAGATGATGAACTCTTTAAGAAATGCACGAGAGGCTTTCTTGTATCCTATAATTACTGTGAGGATGAATCAACCATTACTGAATGTATTTATAAAGAACATTATAGTGCTTACCTTCCAACAATTCCAAGCTTGCTCCACCTCCTGTACTAACATGACTCACTTTATCCTCAGTACCCCATTTTGCACAGCATGTTGCTGTATCTCCTCCACCAACAATAGTTACACATCCTGCTTCTGTGGCTTCCACGACAGCATCCATTAATGCCTTGGTTCCTTTTGCAAAGTTTTCAAATTCAAACACACCCATTGGTCTGAAACATATGATAAAAATATGTAGTGCAAACTTAAACTTACTGTCCAAGGCAAGTAATCTACAGTTTCATTCTTGAGGATACTTTCAATTTCACGTTTTCTGAAAAATTAACTTTCTAAACAAAAGCAATATTTGACACATCTTCTCATCTGGAGATACCGGGTTGATTCATGGCTGGGGGTTGGGAATTTTTCTTTAATTAGAATTATTCTCTACCCTAGAGTCTGCATGAATGGATTTGAGAGTAAATGTGTGTGTGATAAGTAAAAAACTACAATAACCTATCCTAAAAAAGTTTCAAAAAGTAAAATTACCATCAAATATTTCAGTCAAAGTCCCCGATAGGACCATAGCATTAAAGGGCATTATAGAAATAAAATAAATAAAAAAAATATTTAATATATATAAAACTAAGTTGAGATGCATATATAATGCAAACAACAATCCTTGGTCATAATGCATAGGTATAGGTTATACAATGGAGGGCACCTTGCACACTGCAACCTACTAGATCCATTATGGCTACCATCCCCCAGGAGGAAGGGATGAAGTGAAGGAACCACAGGAGGCAACAGAGGAACGTGGAAGTCCTAAGAGTTCCAGGCTTAAACACCTGTCAGCTAAGCAGTCCTCTAGAGTCCACGCAGAGTACTCTTTCCTTTGAGCAAGCATCCATGGCATCTGTCCAGCACTCTCATACACCATGAAACCAGGAAGCACTCCTGAAAGATGAGAAAGAAATGGAATGAAAGGGAAATTATGGAAAGGAAATCATGGTAGATAAGAAATCACCCCAGCATTCACCTACCAACCTGAGAAAACCACAAAAAACCCAAGGTCAGAGTGGGCAATTGATGGGAATCGAACCCAGAACCTCCCAAATGTGAGCATCACAAATTATCGCAGAGCCATTGCACTAGGTTGATCATACTGCAACTTTTTGGCAGAACTGATACAGCACAATTTCTTAATATATCAAGTTGCTTTATCATAGACCACTCATACCCTCCCAGCCTTGGCACTCCCAAGCTCTTATCAGAATAAGTGACAATGCCATTTTTTTCATAATTATGTTCCACAAGCCTACCCCTCAGCACATCTGCTGGAAGTTGTGAGGTATTTGTGCTTTGTAAAGTGTTTAGTAGGAGAAAATGTTACTTTTAGGGTTAAATAATATACAAAATACGGTTTTATATTATTATAAGCTATACAGAAATTAAGATCAGGTTTATATCATTTATAATAACTGGACCCTATGAGATCATTCAGTTAATTACAAAGAATACTGAAGTTATGGTAATATAAAAGCAAGCTTGTTGTGTGCAAGTAAATAAAAAGGACACAAAATCGGTGGTAATAAAAGTAATCAAGGCAAAGTTACCATATATGATTTGGAAAAATTACATACACAATAAAACTCAAATTATTTAAGGACAGGAAATGGGGGTCACAAAAGCTTAGTTACAGTACTACATGTGAAATTTGATGGAGGTAGTCTAATAGAACCAAAACACATAGTTCACAAGTTAGTGGCTGCATATCCTGTTTTATTACAATTAAGAGATTGTTTCAACTGCTTTACAGTAATTTTCACAAACAAAATACTCTACTGTACCTTACTGTTGGAAATGAAGTAGACCTAAAGCACCTAAACTGAATAGCAGTTTAAAATGTAAACATTGCCTTTTTGTATCCATTTTACTGAATTTGCATACACTGCATTACTGCAATGTTGCTATTGGCTGGAGATACAAACAACATCTTCTGTGACCTTTTGGTGCAGTACGCTTGGGGTCTATTAAACTGTAAACCAGTAATAAGCATGCTGCAGTTCTTATCATTACCTCACCACTAGTAGTGCCCTGTCTTCATAAGACCTTTTTATTTTATGTTACTTGTGCTGTGTTCTGTAATCTGGTATAAAGTTACATACTGTGAGTATCTGCACTTTGAGACTACAACAAAACAATATATGGCCTATACAGTTTCTCATGGAATAAGCTTATGGATACTTATCTGGTTTACAGCACATCCGATGGTAAATGCAAGACCCGTAGGATCTACCAACTATGTTATCCAGGCCGACTTCCATAATGTACATTTATATCAGTGGACAGACATCTGAGGAGTACTGGTTCATTGATGCCTAACATGTATGATGCACTTCATACCGTAGAGTTTGACAAAAAGGTGTTACATCACTTTGAACAGAACCCATCAACAAGCACCAGAAGTGTTGCTCATGCACTTATGTAGACTTCCCTCATCAGTTAGAATTTGTTGACTGGTTCTTGCAACAAACATGACCAACCACAATTCCCTAGAAAAGTGCTGTTTATTGATGAGGTTTGGTTTACATGCGAAGGCATTTTCAATACACCAACAGGCATGTCTGCGCATAGAATAATCCCTGGGCAGCTTATATCTGTAGGCATCAAAAGCAGTTTGTATTAATGTGGAAATTGTGGACAACTTCCTCATCTGCCCATACTTACTACCTCTATGATTGAATGCTGTCAATTAGTTTCTACCACATGTGTTACCTGCATTCTTGGAATATGTGCCACATACAATTTGGCAAAACATGTGGTTTCAGCATGATGGTCATGTCTACATTTCTGTAATAGGTATCACCTGAACAGAACATTTTGACACAAGGTTTTGGACCAAGGGATTGGGTGTGGTGGACCATTATCATGGCCTTTGAGTTTACCATACTTGATACCTAGTGATTTTTTCTTATGCAGTGCCATGAAGGAAGCAGTTGACCAATATGCCAGTTGAAAATGAGCATGTTAATACAATGCATAATGACTGCAGCATAAGTAATCCAAACTAATACAGGGATCTTCCAAAGAATGCACCAAACTTTGCATCATCACTTTGTAACTTGTCACAAAGCCAATGCACCTCTGTTTAAACATTTGTTAAGACATGGTGTGCACTAATCTGTACACATTATTATTATTATTATTATTATTATTATTATTATTATTATTATTATTATTATTATTATTATTATTATTATTATTATTATTATTATTATTATTATATTATTATTATTATTGTTGTTGTTGTTGCTGCTGCTGCTGTAACAAATGAGAACACCAGTTACTGCAAAACACACTTTATTTATCACTTAGATACTCAACGTTGCATATATGTTATACTCAAGTCACTGTTGATTCACACTCGGAATACAACAAAATTGATCCGTCCTGTTACCACTCATAACTGAACTGCACTGACACTGTCCACTTAACAATTCGTAATTTCTTGACTAACAGAACTGCCTGTCCTAGCAAGAGCAGCCACTTATGTAAGTCCTGCATACAAAGCAGAACTTCCGAGAGAAAGAACCTACTTGAAACGGCCCTTTGTTGTCCCTTTGTCCAAATAGGGCGATAAAACCTCACCAGATCCCCTGCTGGAAACCGTGGATGTTGGTTACTTTCCACATGAATGTGCTGACAGGCCATCTTGTGCACATTGTGAACATGGTCCATGAGGTTCCTTGACCACTGGCCTCCCAAATGCATCCTCACAGCTAGCTCGTGTTTTGCGGGCATGACGCATCCTCCGTCAGGGTCACCTTGGGGATCCCAGGATGTCCGTTGGAGCTCTGGAGTGTCACCTCATCTCGGCCGGGTCGCAAGATCCCCTTACCGATGTCCATCGTCGCGTTGTGGCTCCTAAGCACATACAGTGCCAGTATCACATCCTCAGCCACCCCCGCGATGCACACCCACAGTCTTAAGATGCTCTGCCCCAGGGTCAATTTCCAACAGGGCCTCCTTCACCACAGGCAAGGTGTTGCCGATGCCGTCACTATCTGGTAGGACCAATCCGGTTTACTTGACATCAAATCCTCTGCCACGTCGGGTCATGGCTGCACCCGTGTCCACTAGCATCCGGCGCAATTTTCCTTGAATCCAGCCGTCCACGACAAGGCCTTCATCCATTCTTCTGTCTGAGGCGCACGTCACTAGAGGGGGTGGCAATGACGTCTCCGACGTGCCCCATACCAAGCCGGTCTTTATTCGTTCCCTGCCTGCTCATCGGCTTGGTTGTAGACAGCTCTTCATTAGGTGTCCTAGCTGGCCACAACTCCAACACACACCGCTTGATCCTCGGCTTGTCTGTGGGCAGTCCTTTGCGAGGCGTCCTGGCTGGCTACATCCCCAACATACACCACTTGACGATCTTCGATGCCCCTGGGTTCTCTACCCCCGTCATATCGTATACTCCTGATCTCCAAGATGGGAGCAGCTGTTACCTTGGCTGCTAGCTGCTCCCTCCTCAGGCCTGCGCTATCCCATCCATCTGCAGGCATTGCCTGCTCTTTGGCTTGGTGCAGAAAGCCCTTCACTAGGTGTCCTGGCTGGCCGCATCCCCAACACACACCACTTGAAGTTCTTTGTCGATGTCCTTGCATTGATCTTCTGTTTCCGTCATACCGAGTGCTCCTAGTCTTCGAGTTAGGTGTAGCTGTTGCCTTGGCTGCCTCCATCCTCAACACAGCCGTTAGCGCCTCGTGGATGGTCTTGTAGTCGCCGAGCATCAGACACTGTCGTATCTTGGTATCACGCACCCCGTTTGCAAAGGAATAGGCAGTTTCCTGGGTCACGTAACTGAGCAGGAGGTTCACCAGAGCTTTATTCACCAGGTGTTCAATTGCCAGGGCGAACTCCTGCAGCATCTCTCTTGGTTGTTGCAGCCTTTACTTGAGTAGACTACGATGGGCTGCAGCCAAGCAATTGTTCAGTACCGGTTTTCAAGGGCCTCCCAGATGTTTTCGTAAACCGCCATCAGAATCGCATTCAAAACCTCTGCTGCCCGTCCCTGCAAGCTGGCTCTCAGCTGTGTAGCTTCCTCCCCTGCTGACCTTTGGTTGTGGGAGGCAACGGCAGCAAATTGTCGGAGGAGACTTCAAAAGTTGGCATTCCATCATATTTGGGTGGTTTGACGCATGCAGATGTTGTCGCGTCGCTTCCTGGTGTCTCGACCTTCAAAGTCATAAGTCTTCCATCAAGCATTCCTTCCACCATGACATTCAGTTCCTTGGTGCTACAGTCAACTCTTCCTTCCAGGATGCTAAGCTGTTCCCTTAAGTCCTCCAGGGTGTTAAGGTGACCATGGTCTTTCATCTTTCTGCCAAGTTGTTCCATCTTTTGTCATGCCAGCCAATTGTTCATCAAATTTGGTCGATAGTTCCATCTTCATCCTGGACATTTCTGTTCATTTCTTCCCTTACACCCTTCATTTCTGTCTGCATCTTCTCCACTGTGGAATTCCCTGTAGTTATTTCACTTCCCATCTTATCCATTCTGGAGTCCATTTTTGTCTCCATCTTCTCCATCCCGCATTCCATTTTTCTCTCCATCTTCTCCTTGAACTTGGATCAGAGTTTATAACTTATTAGCTTGAAATTTTCTAGAGAAGTTCAGGAATTATGGATTTAAAAATTGTTAGTTAAAAAATCTAAGCTGAAATGAATTATTTTACATAACTCAAATTAAAAAAGTTGAAGAATTCTTAACATAGGCAGGAAAAATTATTTCCTCTTAAACTAATTAAAATCAAGAAATGCTGGCACTACAATTTTTTTATTAAGCTCAAATTTAACTTCAGGACTGGTGTGATAAACTCTTGGGCCCAAGGTACATTTTACATTATATCAAAAGTGATTAAATATGAACTAAAAAATGAATATCTTAACAACGGTTTTAATAGCTCATTAAAATTTTGTGTACATTATTATGTTTTATGTTCTGAAATATGGTAAAGAAACTCATAGCAATCAGAAGAAAACTGCCAATTTTTTTCCCCTCACAAATGCATTGCCTTAATGACATTTCCAACTTTTAGACATGCTGCTAGATGCAACATTACTCAAAATTTAAAGAGGGTTTCGTGAAACTTGTTATAGACCTGTTTCATACTGTTTATATACGTACCCATTCCAAACTATTGTCTTAGCCCTTTTCACCACTTGCTGGAAGCTTTCTGCACTTTTGGGGCCTATGTCAAGACCCATCCACCCATCAGGGATTCCAGTTTCTAATGTTCCATAGCCCACTTCGGCATTTTCTGCAAACTTAGATGAAATTACAAAATCTGTTGGTAAGTGTATCTTGACTTCATTTTTCTCAGCTTTTTCCATTAGCTTCCTCACAATTTGAGCACCTTCTTCATCATATAAGGAGTTACCAATCTAAAGAAAGAAAAGGTAAAGAGAATCTATAGATTTTTTTGTGGCATTAATTTCAATTATACATTAATAAATCCATAAGAAATTGCTTTACAATCGACAACTTACATGGAGATCATGAGTTACTTCTTATAATGGAACAAAACATTTGGAGAGGGAAAAGCAATGCTTTTAGACTGATACACTGTTGGTCAAAATCAACACCCAGAGAGGAAGAATTATTTCTCTGCTGTAAGCAGTAAATTAGTATGAAAATTTCACTAATAAATAATTTTCTTGAAAGAAGTAAACTCTAGGATTCTTTTTCAAGTTAGAAACTCTCCTCATTAAAAAATTATTCACAACAGGAAATTCAGTGGAACACATGCTATTCAGTTTACCTTTAGGATGTATATAGTATTTGGCAGTATATTATACTTCAGCTACCGTCAGCAGATGATCCTAATGCTCTTGTTGGCTCATCACTTTAGTCAGTCATCTGCTGCCTTTTGCCCCTTATGAGCTGATACATCAGATTCCTTCAATATCAAATTCAGTGTGAAAAGTTTTCTTCATTAGACATTAATGCTTCAGAAAATACCAGGAGCATGTGTAAAATTTATATCTTCTGTTTTACCTTTTTGCAAAAGTTTTCTCTGAGTCAAATTAGTAACTTCTCAAATCCTTATTTCTTGTATTTTGGTCCTGCTTTGATACTTTTATTTTCTGATAAATAAAAATCAATTATATCTCATACCATGACAGCAATAGATGAAGAGATCTTGCAATCAAATGAAACAAAAATTCTGAAAGGAATTTATGGTCTGGTTAAAGATGGATAAGGGTTGAGAATAAGACATAATCGTAAATTAGAAACATTAATAAATAGGATACAGTAAGATTTATAAAAGCACCAAGAGTAATATGGACGGAGGATTTCTAAGAAATGGAGTCAAATGGACACCAAAAAGAGAGCAATGGAGGAAAATAGGCCAAAGCTCATCAACAGCTGTAAAGCCAAAGAAAAAAATATCAGCTTCTTATATTAGTAATTCATATATAATATCTGGTGTCATTCATGAAGACTGAGGTGAAAGATTATTGTATCTTGTGTGCAGTTTTGGAAAGCTATACTGGTTGTTGGAAATGGACAAGATGGTGGAGAAAAATTACAGAAAATCACCTCTTAGTTTACACCCTTAATTTGTGAAAATGGAGCAAAAGTAAAACAGAGAGAGAAAAACATTAAAGAAAGAAGAATAAGATTGCCACAATACAAAGTCCAATCCCATGAGATCTTGGCTGATCAACATGCATGCAAGACCCATTTCTGAATTTACTTATTGTCAATTTCTTCCTCCATTCTACTTCCTCCCATATCTTTGGTCACTTTGTTGGTCACTTTCTAATTTCAAAATTGTAGACAACGTGTAACTGATATTCAAAACAATGGATTGAGCTATGGTGGGTAGACAGTCCAAATGTTAAGGTTTCTGTAAACCACACTTTTTGAAAGTGTGGTGTTACTCATTTGCTTGCAGCCAGCAACCATGCATTATATCTTTATGCTTATCTGCCTGTAATAACGTTACAAACTTTTCTAATGATTATAAGTAATAGTATAGAAGTCGTTGACAGTGGAGAATTTCAAATGAAAATAAACGAGGAGTAGGAAAGCTCATTTACACACTTCACTAAAATACACAGTACCCAGACATGTTTCAAGAGTCCATTGCTCTCATCAACTACTACTTACAGATCATTAACTGTTTGCATTTTTTTCCCCCTGTAAATGGCATAGATTTTAATGCAACTGTTGATTCACAGCCTCCCCCCACCCTTTTAACTACTTTTAACCATTTCAACAGCATCTCATTTTCACACAAGTGTAACGACACTTAGCATGAACCAGTTCTTGCTCTAAGTGTGCACAGGCTTGGTTGACTTATTCTTCTCTTTGATTTGACATTCATGAAAAACCTTTTTAGGGTCTTCAGAAACTTTAAATGGCAAGAATGCAAGTCTTCAATTTTGAGTTAATTTGTAATTGTAGAGAATAAAAAGCTATTTCCTTTTGCAATTAACCACAATACTTTAACATTAATTTTTCTTTAATTCTGTGAACTAGTTTCCAATGCCTGTTGAACTTATCCCTAAAATCCTTTAAATTTATTCTTACGCATTTAGCTACCTCTTCAGAGTAGTTTTATATCTCCAATTCATCCTTCAACGAAGTCACAAAGTCCTACTTTTGCCACAATCTTCAAAGCAAATGCATCACTTAGTTGTAGGAATGTAAGAACTGCTGGGATATCATTCTTTAAAATGCAAAATAACTATGTAAGTTGTAAAAAGCTTATACTGGTCACTAAAAGACTTTTTCTGCATTCTAACATAAAGTAGAATCTGACACTGACTGAGGTGATACACTAAAAGTCTAACTAAAGGCATAATATGGAAAATAATGGTTATATAACAAATACCTGAGCACTGTAAATAATTACTTCAGAAAGTAGAGGGGAAGAAAACAAGAGCATCCTTTCAGCTCTGTATTCCATTTCAAGACATCATGTATAAACAGCAGAAAGTCAATACAGAATATTTCACATTTACTGTCCAAATGACTTGCAGGAGTAAAATAAATCTCATACTAGATATATGTGAGCTTCCAGATGGAAGTCTATCAGCTCTAAACTAGTCTGAATTTTAACAGCAACATAGTAAACAGCAGTTATATACAACTGCTACAGATGTTGTGGATTTCATTCTTCCAATGATGAAGAAAACTTATTTTGTCCTACAGTTCAATTTTGACCCACTATATGCAGTATTCTATAATTCATGTGAACTTAAACTCATTTTCTCAGTCAGAACCAGTAATTTCTCTTTAATAATATTGGGCCTTGGCAGTAAGCAAGTGTGATGCCACAATTGACCATAAATTTTTCCATTAAAATAATGCACATTAATGTCTGTTGAATAAGGTTTAAAGCGAACTGTCCCCTAAAAGTGTATATTAAGAAAAAAAGTTTTCATTTGATATACATGCTTCTAATCAAACCCCCAATGGAAGTTTTATTTATTTAATTTCATTACAGTGCTAAGATCAATACATTGGTGGCTACCACTTTTAGCCCTGGCCATTAATTGGGTATACCACCATAATCCGTTTGATATGTACATTTATTTATTAGAAGAGCTCTACATAACTCTACAATTGATCTCTTGATTCACTCCTTTTCCATTTCCTTATCCATTTCACTCTAACCCTCCATAAGAATTCCCCTATATCTCTTAATTGCCCTTGATCCTTGAAGATCTTCTTTATCCCTACCTCACTACTTCTCTCCACCCATTTCTTTTTGATTAACTCCACTCTCCATTTATTAGTCCCCTTAAATTTAAACATTATGTGCAATTCACCCTTCTCCTCCCCACATATTGGGCACAATCTCTGTATTACTCCCCCCCCTCAAACCTTTAAATTTCCAAATCCCTAATTGAAACCAAGTTCCATTTCTTTACAGATTCAAAATACACTTCCTTTCCGACATTTTCCTTCACCTCACTGTACCACTGCAATGATTTTTTTCCCTCTCATCCGTGCACATAAATTCTGCCTATCCATATCCTCATATCTTTTCTTTAATTCTCTCCAAAACCCTCTATTAGGATTGCCAATCCTGGACCATACATCTCCTAAACCATTCCTGATCAATTGCTGCCTAATCTTCCCCAACCATAAATTACTTTCCACCCTATTCCCCTGAAACCTTAAACACACTTTCAGAATATCTGACTCTGGCAATTGCTGAATGCGAATTAAATACTTGAGTATTCTTTGCATTATCTGACCTCTAACACTAACCCTCCCTAATTCCGCCATTGCTCCTGCATTAATTGTGCACTATGGGACTCCTAAAATTATGTTGCAAAATTCTCTCAGCACCAGATCCAATTTTTCCCACCCTTCCTCAATCCCCCAAATTTCTGCTCCATATATCCACCTAGACTCTACCAAAGCATTCATAAATTCTCTCAAACCACTCTACACTCATTGTTGGTGCTATATACAAACATCTTACCACACTCATAGCCAGTCTGCCTTTAACCACAGCACTCCTTACCTGCCTTTGCCACTTTTTCCGTGCTAGATAACTTCACTCTTAAGTATGAAAATTCCCTAACAATTTGAATTTATCCACCCTCACCAAACCACATTTCTTGCTTGCTTAATTTCGACCCTTTTTGAACACCATAATTTTGGTTTTCTTCCGATTCATCTTCAATCCCCATTTATTGCAGTATTGTCCAATTGCACCTATGGCCAGTTTTAAACCCCTTACTGTTATTGATCCCGCCATCAGGTCGTCTGCAAACAATAGGCCTGGAATTTTTAAGTTGTAAATCACTGGCATATGAACCTTTTACCTCTTCCAATATGTTCATCAATAAATAAATTAAACAACACTTGGCTGAGTTTACATCCCTGGTCTAAATCTCTGTCTTGCACCACTTCCTTTGTCACTTCGTTCCTTCCACATCTTATGCAAAATGTATTCTGGTGATATAACTCTCTCAACAATTCCATTGTTCTTTTAGTTATGCCTATACTTTGTAGTTTGTATCACTCTATCATATGCCTTTCCAAATTAACAAAAATTGCATGCAATTTACCCTTTTCCTTGCTAAATATTTACCTATCAGTGTATCAATCACCAGCATATTTCAACTGTCCTCCTACCCCTCCTAAACCCAACCTGAAATAGCAAAAGTCTGCTATTTATTTCTACCCACTCCTGTATTCTTTCTGCCTATGTGCTTGTAAAAATTTTGCCCACATTTGACAGTAACGATATCCCTCTGTAATTACTTGAGTTTGCCTCACTCTGCAGCACGGGGTTAAACAGGTCTCTAAACCTAATTTTGGTATGCTGAATTCAAATCTGCCTTCCATATTTTTGTAACATGTACTGTTTTTTTGGCATGCAGAAAGGAAATATGTAATATTTGAATTTATTTTTAGTTTTTAAGTACAATTTCAAATACATGAAATCATGCAAACTAAGAAACAATCCCAATTCTACAGATGCAACAGTTTACATTGAACTAGGAAATTTCAAACATATTTTATGATTTTATTTTCTCCTCCGCTTTGTTGAAAACGAACGCTGAGTTGACTTGCTTTTGTGATCCTGATGAGGGTTGTACCTAATTAAACCAACAGTAGTCGGCCATCATGGAGATGTCCAATCAACCCTGGTACCTTGTTTCCATCTCCTTTATGTCTGGGTGGAATCTCTCTCCCTATTCTTCACTTAGTGCACCCAAGTTTTCAGGAAAAAATTCCAGATGCAAATGCAGAAAATGCAATTTTAAGCTCATATTGCATCCGAGTACCTTTAACTTTTCGAGCATTGTTTTAACAATATGCTCATTTGGTCATCTTTAACATTACCCAAAAACTTGTTTACAACTTCATTGAATGAGTCCCAAGCTTGAAGCTCTATGTCTGCCATTATATTTCTAAAATGAACGTCCTTCATGAATTTGTGAATCTGTGGGCCATCAAAAATGCCTTCTTTCACTTTTGATTCAGACAACATTGGAAATTTCTGAATAAGACATTGGAAACACAGACCACATTTGTCCAAAGCTTTGACAAATTGCTTCATTATCCCTAATCTGATATGTAGCAGGAGTAGCAAAACCTTTCGAGAGTCAATCAGTGGGTGATTTATTACATTTTTTGTCTCTAGCACTAAATCTTTTCTTTTTGGCCAATTAGTTTCACTCCAATATCTTTCTCTGGCTCTAGAGTCTCATTCACACAAAACGCATGGGAATTTCATGTACTCTGCTTTTGACCCAATAAAGTACTGCACACTTTAAGATCACAGCTCACATACCACTTGTGTTCATTATATTTAATTTTTTCTAGGACAGCATACAAATTTTGGTAGTTTCTTTAAGGGATGTGGAGTGAGCGATTGGAACTGAAGCAAACATATTGCCATTGTGCAGCAGAACACCTTTCAGACTTCTCTTGCTTGAGTCAATAAATAGATGCCAATCTTTTGCTTCCTAAGTAAGCTGTTCTAAGATGATCTATCAAGTTAGGGATATCACAACAATACATTATTTCCACTTCTTTTTACAAAATATTTCTGGAACTCTTCTTCTCCATGTCTATGCCAGCAAAAAGTTGTTTTAGTCCCTAAAAGATTGTTTTCTTTCAGCCTTGAACCTAAAAAGTTTACTTTTTTCTTTGGTAAGACCCAAATCATGTACCAAATCATTTAATTCTGACTGACTCAATGGATTTGGAATGCCATCTTCTAAGTCTGGGGATCAATTTAAATCATCATCTACACTTGAAGTATCAGTACTGCTCTCTAGTAATGCCATAGGTGTTGATGGAACAGGAACATCAGGTCCATAAGACACAGGCCTCATTATTGATGGCAAGTTTGGATATATAATGCTCGCCTTGTTTTTCCTATTGAATCTAAATATATTACACAGACAAAAATAACAGTCACTAAAATGAGTTTTTTTGTTCGTACCGTACCATAGGAACACCAAAGGACATAGATGAATGAACTCCCATGTACTTAGATTTTCTACACAACTTTTACACACAATATGTGAAACAAAATTCCTAGATATACCACTTGAACTTGCCATTTTTTTCCACAAATAAAATTCACAACACAATACAGCTTCAAAAGAGAGCCGCTGAGAAGAAGTTTAAAACTGTACTGAGAGTTCTAAGACAGGTTCCTGTTGATATCTTAGGCAATAAATGTTTATGAGATAGGTTCAACATTACCTGTAAACAGAGATAGACAGTGGTACAACATGCTGTCATATGCTTTAGCATGTTTACATATTCTAATCAACCACACTGTAAGCTGGATATGCAGTGATGTTAATACTAGTATACTGAACTTTTAATTTTGTGTTGAAACAGAATTGTTCCATATCTGTACGTGATACGCAAAAACTAATATTTTTTTAAATCAGAGCATCCAATTACACCATTATGATTTAAGATATTCCATGCTGCAAAATCTTCGCAGGCCTGTGTCATCAATAGCCTTTTAAGCAGACTACCAAACAGTTCCACTTAGAAAGATAAGAGTACAAGAACAAATATGTGCAAATAGTAAAAATGACAGAGAATAACAGTTTCAATAAGTGGCTGGTACAAAATAAGTTACAAAGGATTAAAATGAAGAAACTGTGCAAATATAACCACACTCACAGCAGGGAAACAGAAGAAAAACTTCAAGAAATTCACCTAACATCCTTGGACTATGAAAAAGCTTCAAAAGACAGGTATGCCATTTTTCTGGCCCCACGAAACAAGTACAATATAAAAAAGATCATAAAACCAAGCGGTTTAAAGAAACAATGAAATGAACCACGAATATATAAAACCAAATGTAAAGAATGTGAAAAACCTACACAGGGAAGGACAAAAAGAAATATTGTGACTAACGCATAGAACTTCTCCAGCACAAAAAATTAAAATGCACTAAAAACCAAACCAAACAAAATCAACAATAGCAGCACACACATTCTTTTGAGTTATAATTACTAAGGCTTGGAACGTGGGACCCTGTGTGCCCAGTGATCAACTGGAGCTACAGGCATAATGTAAACAAAGCTAACACAATGTGTACTCAGTGACAGTATCTCTGTGGTGGCAGGAGGTATTTGTTGACATTGGATACCAGTTGCTTAGGCACACAAGGTCCCAACTTCTGAGCTTTAATAATCACAATGTAGAAACAGCATCCCTCTTTTGAAACACATACAATGACCAAAAAAAATGAAACCTGAGAGAAGCTTGTCTTAGAAATACAAAATAAACTTGATGAAGTTTGAAATTTTCACAGAATATAATCCTTTTAATGTTCATGGGATGCCAGCAGAGGGACTTCATGAATCCACACAGGCCATAATCAACATTTCCAGCAGTCAAACATGCTGAGGATGCAGACAACATGACTGAGAAACATATCCTTTAACATGTAAGGAGTTCAATGAAGTAAGTTTTGTGTCAATTCAACTCAAATGCTATTTAAAAAGTTATTATAATGCTTCATTGTGTACTACTTGCAGTTTTTTATTTTATATAATTAATTTTTTTGTTTATTTTATCTTCCTACATTTTTCCCTTCAACTTTAAAAGGCTATTTTTAGTTGCTTTAAAAATTTGTTGACTGGCAACATTAAAGGTATTTCTGGAATGTAGTATTAAAAAAATTTAAGCTTTTGGTACAGCATTCAAATAATTTTAGAGCATCTTTTATATGAGGTGCTTGAATATTTTAAGAATTCCTTTCTGCTTTCATTATTTGCTAGAATGTTTATACAAAACAACAGTTTTGTTACTCTATATTGTTGCTTTCTTGTGTTAATAAGCACTAGAGTTATTTGACAGCGGAACCAAGTTTTCAATGTGGTTTTTTATTATGATACTGAAGATATACATTAAAAGAATAACCTTATCAATGTTCAAAATAGTTGCTCAAAATTGACACTGCATTATAAATTTGGAAGTGAAGAAAATAATTATTGACTAGGTATTACATAAAAACAAGATGATGCTTTTCAGATACATACACCTTAGAGGACTTTTATAAATTTCTCTCAGCCAAGGATCCTTCACACCATTTAGTTGTGTGGCACACTGGTTACCTCAATTAAAGATCCTATATAATTATCTATACTTTATATAAAAAAATCATGGATATGGAATTGTTTTGTATTGCTGCACAGTTGAAAATTTTATTTCTCTAGTTCTTCTCTGTTTTAACAACTTAAGCCTGATTGTACTGAGCAAGTTTAGATGCTTGTCACCAGCAAAGTTTACTGTGACAGCCAAATTTGCTCTGTGTAATTGGGCACAATTAAATTCATAGAATTTAAACACCACCATTCACCCCCCCCCAGCTACTTTATTCACTAGACTTGGCAGCTTAAATCACTCACTGGCTGCAGATGCTCCATGAGAGGTATTCATAAAAGTGAACCTTGACTCATGAGTTGGATGATACTCATCTTCTGGATTAACATTCACCTGAAACTGAGCTATTGCCTTCTCATTTGAAACAGCTACTGAGTGACTTAAAACATATTAAGTCATAGATCTTATAATGAAGCCGAGTTCTGTTTTTATTTATATATCACAACTGGAGCCACATCTCACTAGCAGGAGGGTTTGAGTTGCCAGAGTGCCTACTGATTTAAAAAAAAAAAAATTAGTTACTTTTTAGTTACTGTCTGACACTACAGAAGGAGTGTTCTAAATGCATTGTTGGCCAAGGAAATATTTCTATGAATTTTCCTATTAGTTTGCAATGCATACAATCCACTGTTCCTTAACCTTTACCCTGCTACGATCGAGTATACTCGAGCACATGCTAGAGTGCCTGCACTGCTGCGGTCAAGTATATTGGATCCTAACTTTCAGCACACACAGGCTGGAATATAACTCCTCTGAAGGCATTTGAACTGTGTGGACTCACAAGGAAATCTATTAGGATTCTATAGAAACAATGCTCAAGGGCTTTGCTGCATTGTGATGCTACCTAGAGAAAAATATTTGAAACAATGCATCGCATTGCATGTACAGTTGGCCATGTGGTAACATAATACGCTTGGTGACAGGGAATTACAGGGGTGATAAAAATGACTTCTACAGGCAGTGCAGTTTGTAAAGAAGACTTGCTAGAAGTTTATGCTTTGATTCCTTCTGATTTATCCAATTTTAGGAAGAGAACATTTGCTTATCGGCAATCACTAAAGTGAGTGTGAAAGTGACACCAGTGATTCTACGGTACCACCAGAAAGGAATTTCACAGATGCTCTTTTTTCCAGTGGCACAGTGGCAATTTTACTCCTGCAGTTCATCTATTTACTGACCAAAATACATGTATTTCTGTTGATTTAAGAAATGCTGCCAAACTAAAGGTATAATTAGGAAGCACTTAATATAACAGGAATGATTCCTGATTATTAGGTCTTTTATTACTTCATACCACTGCTTCATGCCAATTGGTTCTTATTACCATGTGACATCCAACTTAACATAATCAGAAGGAAAAGTCTGACACTGCCAAACACTTAAGTTATGTTGCATTAAATCAACCCTAGTTCCATTTAATACAATGTGTTAAACTATCATGTTAAGTGGCATTAAATTAAGTTACATTATATTATGTTCATTGTATACCTAGTTTAAAATAAACACGGTGAATGCTGCTCCTGAAAGAAGCACAATGGTGATTGGCAGAATCTTGATGTTGCCATTATGACATCACACGCATTACAGTGCAGCCACAACAAGCATAGTGGTAGCTAAGCAGCAAATGAAACTAGCAATCTGCAATCTTGGTGTGCCTTGCTTTGAGGCATACAGGATGACAGAGGGGGGGAATTTTTGTTACCATTATGGCCAATAGGACTAAGTTAGTTACTTTTTATGTACTTTAATTTCCAATGGGGAAAATTCATTACTTTTACATTACTTTCATTATCGATACACACTCTGGTTGCTAATGAGTTTAAAAGCTATGCTAAGCTTGAGACGGCAGGCTTTAATAATATGAAAGTAAGATGTGATTAAAAAATCACTGACTTTTAAGTCACGGTTCCCTTTTATTAATTCCACTCTGTTACTGAAGCGAGAAAATAAAGATGCTTGTCATTACATCTAATCTTTAATCTGAAACACCATACTATATTGAAGGATTGTATCAATATTAGAGTTCTAGCACTTCAGGAAAAGAAATTATCCAGTGGAAAAAATGCTAAAAAGAATAAAAGGCATGGGTTATGATATCAACTGGAAGAAGTGGTTTATGAAAAGCAATGAGCAGTTTGCTTAGTTGCAACCACCAGCAGGTGGTATATCTAATTATACCAGTGAATTAAGATGCTATTTCCTAGAATCTAAGATTCTGTATCAAAGTGAAGATTCATCCAATGCAATTTGGGGTTTTGTGCATTGTTCATATTAGTTTTCATATTTGTTTCCTGAACTAGAAACCATAAATTGTTAATTCTACAGTACAGGAACCTTAATTTACCTGAGGTTAACCGACTGATATCTTGTGACTGTTATACAGAGTGGTTTTCCTCCTAGAAGAGAACCTCATTGTAACAAATGATGGCTCCAATTGCTGCAGAGCAACCTTATTCATCGCTTAGACACTCAGCACAGCCCACTTCTTTGCTGCTCTCAGCCGTTGACTGCACTCGACTGTCTCTCTGACTGAACTCAACCACAATTCCATGCCAGCAGTCCTCTCATATATCCCCACAACAAAGCAGATGTTCTGTATGGGACGGCTTTTCAAACCTACTGCTAAGAAAATTTCCAGGACAGAGAGTGCACATAAATGGTCGCTGCTTTGGTCATTATTGCGCAGGCCCTTTGATGCTTGGGTTATTATTGTACAGACCATTTGTTCTAGAGAAGCTGACCGCAGGTCTTAACAGTCAGGCGGTCAGGTAAAGGATCCAGCATGCTCTCATATATGGCATAGTCCACCAGCAACTTCACACACATGATCACTGCTCCCTCCTCAGGGCTGGTCATCCCTCCCAGCACTGTCATAGCAGGATAGACGATCTAAATGTAACACTACTCTCTTCCCTTGGGGCAGCCTCTGGATGTGGTAGACTACATCATTAATTCTCTTCATCACAATGTATGGCCCTTGCCATGGTTGTTACAGCTTGGGGCAATGCCCCTTGGCCCAGGTAGGGCAATACAACCACAATAGCTCACCCTGCTGGACACCTTGGCTTTTGGATTGCCAATCGTAATGGGTCTTCATCCAGTCGCTTGCTACCTGGATATGTTGATGGCCATCTCATGCACGTCATGAAGACGGTCCATGAGCTTCTCCATGTAATCAATTCTGCCCCAGAGGGGCTCCCAAACATCAGGTCACATGGTAGATGCAGCTCCCTGCCAAAGATGAAGCTGGCTGGTGTCAAACCTATGGTGTCGTGTGTTGATGAGCAGTAGGCCAGCAAGAAAATGGCACCCTGACATCCCGGTCCCTCCGATAATTGGCCACTACCTTCCTCAAATACTCCTCTAGAATCTTGATATATCGCTCAATCATGCCATCTGACTGCATGTGGCAAGGTGTTTTGTGCATCTTGTGCACCCCAAGTTGCTCCAGTGTTTCCTTCATCAGGTTTGACTTGAAGTTGGTGCCCTGATCAATGTGTAGCTCCAACAGGACCTCAAAATGATAAAACAGTTCTTCCCAAGGCAGTTAGTGATCGTCTTGACCTCTTGGATACGGATGGCGTCCACCTCTGGCCATTTAGTGAAGCAATCCATTACCACCAACAGATACTTGTTTTCTCTGTTGGACACAGGGAACGGTCCAGATATCTTGATGATTATGTGTTTGAAAGGTGCTCTCATGTTATACTGCTACATATGACCGGGCTGCTGGCCTGTGGGCTGCGACTTGTCGCACACACATGGTTGGCAGCACCACCTCTCAGCATCTGCCTATAGCCTCAACCAGTAGTATCTTTGTGGAGCTTGTCAATTGTTCGGTTAGGTCCAAGATATCCTCCGAAAGCCCCCGCATGTACTTCCTCCAAGGTTTCCATTACCGTACTCCGAGGGAGGATCAGCTGCTCTTTTGAGGTCTTCCCATCAGATGACTCTAAACTCTGAACAACACACCTTCCTGGGTCTTCAGTGAGTCCCATTGGGCCCAGTAGAACCTCTACACACTGTTCTGGGTTCAATATCTTCCCAGCTCAAACTACTCCTGCCTCCACTTCTCTGAGGAGTGGCCCGAAGTCGGCGTCCACCAGCTGCTCCCTCCTCAGGTCTGCACTATCCCATCCATCTGCAGGCACTGCCAAAATCACACAGACAGCTGTGGTACGCTCCTTCTCCTCAATCTTAGAGCAATGGCCACATTCCTCTCAGCAGAGTCTTTTGACATGGCATTAGCATTTGAATGGCTCCCTCCTCTCTGATGTTCAGGTGTGAAGTTGTACTCTTGGCCTCTGGATTCAATGGGCTGTCTGGCCCTCTAAGTTCTTGAAGCTCAACAGCCTTAGGTAGAATGGCTGACCATAAAGATACTTATGGAAGCGTTCCAGCGCCTTCATTACTGCCAGGAGCTCCCGCCGGGTAATGCAGTAGTTCTTTTCTGCCCTTGGGGAGTGCCTTGCTGTAGTATGTTATTCCCCACTCCTGCCAGTCCTGAATCTGGAAAATACGCCTCCAATATTGTTGTTGATCGCGTCAGTGACCACCATAAAATCGCCCCTCGTTTGTGGAAAACCTAAGACAGGCGCATTGCAGAGTGTTGACTTAAGCTACTGGAATGCGTCCTCCGCCTCTTCTGTCCACATGTAAGGACAGTGCTCTTCCGTCAGACGAGTGACAGGCTTCGCGATGCTGGAAACGCTCCTGACGAACCAGCAGTAGTAGCTGCATATGCCCAGGAAATTGCACAACTATCATTTGCCTTTTGGGCGAGGCCATTCGCTCACAGCCCGAGTCTTCTCTGGGCCCGTTGCCACCGCAGTTGTTGAGACTTTGTAGCCCAAGTAGTTAACCTCCTTGTACAAGAGTTGATTCTTCTTCGCATTCAGCTTCAGGTTGGCTGCCTACGTCTTTGCAATATGTTGCCCAGGTTCTCAAGATAGTCTTTGAAGGTGCTGCCAATGACGATGATGCCGTCCAGAAATAGCAGGCAGGCACTGTAAGTCAGGCCTCTCATCACTGACTCCATGAAGCACTGGAAAAAGACTGGTGCATTGCAGAAGCCAATATAACCATAAACTGCCAAAGCCCTTGGGCTGTCAAGAATGTAGTCTTCTCCTTGTCTCTGGGGTCTAGAGCCACCTGCCAGAATCCCGATTTCTGGTCCAATGTCGAGAACCAGTGGGCACCAGCAAATGTGTCCAGGGTGCCGTCAATCCGAGGTAAGGGAAACAGTCCCTTCGAATCACAGCATTCAGCTTCCTATAATCCACACAGAAGCACAGCTTACCGTTCTTTTTCTTCACCAGGACTACAGGAGTGCACCAAGGGCTGTTGGATGCTTGTATAATTCCTCTGGATCTCATGTCCTCTAGCATACCCCATACCTCCACTTGCTTTGCCAGAAGAACTCGTCTTGGTGGTTCCCGGATTGGTCGGGCGCCTCCGGTGTCGACGTGATGGAGTACTCGGCCGGTGCGTCCGTAACTGCCGTTCCCTTGGCTGAAGACAGACTGGTATCGTCTAAGAGATGCCGCGGTCAGATGGTCGGCCGCCCTCTTCAGCAAGTCTTCCAGCCGGGGCCCCAAATCTTGAGACGTTGCTGGCTCTTCGGATCCGCCGCACGGCGATACATACGCAGCTGGTTCGCACTTCTACAACTCCGTTTCGCTCTGTATGTCCTGATCGGTGTTCGATGGATTCAGCAGTCTAACAAGCACTTCCTCCCGGAAAGGCAACAATGCTCTGGCAACGCATAATCCACTTAATTTTGTCTTCCGGTCCAAAGCCAGGTTCCTTGACCTCTGGCCTTCCAGTGACGCCTTTACCACCACTTCGTTTCTTGCGGGCATAACCACATTCTCCGTCAGCATCACCCTGCAGATCCCTGGATGTTCGTTGGGGCTCCGGAGCGTCACCTCGACTCAACCTAGTCGCAAGACCCTCCTACGGACGTCGACCTCATTTCGTGGTTCCTGAGGGCATCCACTCCCAGTATCACATCCTCGGCCACCCTCGCAACGAACTCCCACAGGTTCACAATGCTCCACCCCAGGGTAAACTCCAGCAGGGCTTCCTTCTCCACAGGCAAGGTATCGCCGGATGCCGTCATTAGCTGGTAGGGCAGATTCGGTTTTCTTGATGGCAAGCCCTTCGCCACGTCAGGTCTGATCACGGTCATGGCTGCATCTATGTCCATTAGTATCCAGCCTCTATCCCCGTATCCAGCCGTACGCGACGAGGCTGTCATCCTCTCCTTTGTCCAAGGCACGTAGCGTCATTCGAGGGGATGGTGAGGGCGGCCCTGACGTGCTTCTCGTCACGCCGATCCTCATTCGTTTCCCGCCTGCCCGTCAGCTTGGTGTGCAGTCCCTCACAAGGTGTCCCGGCTGGCCACACCGCAACACACATCACCTGAAGATCTTCGTTCATCTCTGGGTTGATTCTCTGTCCCCCTAGTACCGGAGACTCTTGGTCTTCAAGGTGGGGCAGCTGTTACCTTGGCCGCCTCCATCCTCAATGCGGCCCTTAGCGCCTCGTAGGTGGTCTTGTAGTCGCCGAGCATTAGACGCCGTCGTGTCTCGGCGTCACGCACCCCGTCGACAAAGGAGTAGGCAGCTTCCTGGGACACGTAACTGGGCGGAAGGTTCACTAAAGCCTTGTTCACCAGCTTTTCAATTGCCAGGGCGAAATCTTGTAGCGTCTCTCCTGGCTGTTGCAGCCTTGCCTCTAAGGTAGGCTGCGGTCAAACGATGGTTCCCGAAACGGTTTTCGAGACCTCCCAGAAGTCTGCGGACATCGCCGACGTGCGACTTCCTCCTTTGTTGACCATCGCTTATGGCGGTAAATTGTTGGCGGAAGACTTCAAAGATTGGCATTTCGTCGTATTTGGGCGGCTTGACGTGCGCAGATGTTGTGTCTCGTCTTGGCGTCTCGTCAAGCATTCCTTTTAGCATGACGTTCAGTTCCTTGGCGCTGCCGTCGACTCTTCCTTCCAAGACGCTAATGCATTGGCTAAGGTCTTCCATCTTCCCGCCAAACTCTTCCATGCCTTTCTCAATGGCAGCCAGTCATTTGTCAACTTTGGTCGATAGCTCAGTCTTCATCTTGGACATTTCAGTCTTAATTTCTGTCTGCATCTTCTCCATTCCGGACCCCATTTTCCCCTCCATCTTCTCCATAGTGGAATTCACTATGGTTATTTCATTTCCCATCTTCTCCATTACGTAGTTCACTATCATTTCATTTTCCATCTTCACCATTTGGGGTTCCATTTTTTCCTCCATCTTCTCTATTCTGGATTTCATGGTCTTAATTTCAGTTAGCAATTCTTTAATCATTGACTCCATCATGGCGTTCAATCCCACTTCTAACATCAATGTAACAAACAATGGCGCAAATTGCTGCTGAACAACTTTATTCGTTGCTTAGACGCTTAGCGTAGCCCACTTCTTTGCTGCACTGGACTGTCCTCAACCACAACTTCAAACTAGCAGTCCCCTTATATAACCCTGCAACAGAGCAGGATGCTCTCTATGGGGCAGCTTCTCAAACATGCTGCTAAGGAAATTTCCGGAAGGGCACACATAAAGGGTTTCTTACTTGAGTCATTATTACACAGACCCTTTGTTGCTTAGGTCATTATTGCACAGACCATTTGTTCTAAAGAAACTGGCCACAGTTGCTAACAATTAGGCAGTCAGGTAAAGGAATTGAAAAATGTTAAAATGTGTAATTTAAGTTACACTGCTAGTTCAAACTAATATTTACTTCTGCTATATTACAAGTTGAACATTTATTCAAGTACATGAACTATCAACATTAAGTTATGTTTAATGATAACTCACCTTTGCTTGATGCAACTCCTTCAAAAATGTGTATGCCATTCCACCACCAATAATCATTTCATTTACTTTATCCAACAGATTGTCAATTAACTGTATTTTGTCTGCAACTTTTGCACCACCCAAGATAGCCAAGAATGGTCTAAAATGAAAAAAGGTTCAACAATAAGTTAATAATGCAATCTGGTATTTCAAAGTACACAAAAAACAGTATCAAAGCTTAAATAAAAATTAAAAAATATGAATTGTGTGCGTAACTTTATCTCTAGAAGCTGAACCACATGCTGCAAACTGTACCATACTAATTGAAGGGTATATAAGAATAATAATCAAAGTACCTCCCAAGTGGAATTTTAGCTTTCAGTGCCATTTTGTAATATAAATGAAAGACTCTCAGGCTGTAAAATGTGAACCTGCCCATATAGGTAATTTGGTTTTCATATAGGTATTTTGAAAGAATGATCCAAGCCACATAGTTCTTCCTGAACAATGATCATTCACTGTCCACCCATTTATTTTTATGTATTCATATTTGAGTTCCATTGGCACGAGTTTAATAATATATCCTTAGTTTGATGTCTGGTGTTGTACATTAAGTCTTAGAATGACAGTGTAGAGCAGTGTTAGTTGCACCTTTGTGTCAGTGTAAAAGGAGCTTAATATTTTCTATGATGCCCAGCAGTAATTCTAATTAACATTCTGCTCCATAATTAGTTCAAAGAAGATTAGGTTTAAGAGCAAGTTCCGATGCTCCAACATGTATTCAAACCATATCAAAATACTGGTGATACCTCTGAGCGCTAATCTAAAATGCCTTGAAGATATAATTGAAAGGATGCATTGCTTGAAGAGTTTAATGAAATAGTATCTTAGGATAAACAAAATGTACGTCTTCTGCTCTAATCATTATGAAACATACATTTTGCAGGAAGTCAAGAAAGAATATGTGGTCTCTCCTGCAACTACAAAATTAAAGTAGTAAGGAATGGAAAGGCAGCTGAAATGGTTACTTACAGTTACTCTGTCAATCCATGACATTACAGAGAATCTTCACCAGGCAAGGATTAACCCGATAATACGCTACATGAAGGTGAAATAGCAGCCAAAGTTCATGAACAAATCAATCACTAAAAGGTCATTGGCATTACAGCTTGCATGACAGTAAGATATTCTCTTTCCTGAGAACTTAATACCAAGAAGTTGTATTAGATTTACTAGCAAAAATGCCTCTAAAGTACCCCATGGATAATTACTGTTTAATTTTATTTAAAGGTGAGTCGAAATTGTTACACTAACATCACTTAAGTTTACTCACTTAAGTTTAAGTGAGTAAACTTAAGTGATGTTAGTGTAACAATTTCGACTCACCTTTAAATAAATTCAATACACATCACTGTTTCTAGCTTCTTTTCATTACAATACATACTGTTTAATTTGTTTGATAAAGTATCAGTTTTGAGTATACAGGACTGTTGTATATAACATAATATGTGATAAATTTTAAGCTGATAAGGCAAATGGTCATTCACACATAGTCAGCATTCAGGATGAGACTTCTCTGCAGGGCCCAATGAAGAAGAAAAATGTTTATCTGGTCAAAATGAACTGCATGGAAGAAAGGCCTACAAGTTCTGAGAAATGAGGTAGTCTGAAAGGTGGAAAATTCCAAAACAGAGTATCAATTAAAATGGATTATCAGGAAAATCTTCCACTCAACAATATCTCAAAAAGTGAAGTTTATTGCCCAAGACAACAGTCATTCTACACACTTAATGCACATTGCCTTGCTAAAGGAAAATAAATGTCTTGAGTGCATTCTGCTATGACATTGTACAATGATGGCAAAAATTATTGAGTATTGTACAACTTCTAAGTATTGCTTTGGCCTCATCGAATTTACAAAGTTCACAAACCTTTGTTCACACATATATTACAAATCAGGCTTAACCCATCCGCATCATTTGACGACCAGGGCTCGCACATGCTTTCCTGGCATATTAATTGCATGACGAGCTCAGCTAGCAATGCTGCATTGCCCTACACAACTACATGTAGTTTAGGTTCCTTCTCACAGATGTCATTTCTATATGCTTTGAATGAACTGCTGACATGCGATGTTTGTAATTCCCACAGTATGACCTCACCAACTGTGTTTCAACCAAGGAAAAATAATTTTATTCTTCCTACACTCGTGTCAATAGCCTCATGGCCGCATAAAGAACCTGTGTGGATGACGAGGAAGGTTTGAGAAAACTGATACAAAGTGTATTAGAGTGTGATAGTGAAAGTGGTGATTTTTCTGAATATGAAACAGAGATTGAAGAAAGTTCTAGTGACAGTGATAATGAATCTAGTACGGAAAGCAGCGAAGAAAAGAATTATGAAACCAATGATGACGCTCCAGGCCTTTCGAAACACGCTTGTATTGCAATGCAGAAAAAACAGTGTGACTGGAAACCCGTTCTCTACCCTTTTACTGCAAATAATGGTGTTTGTAAAGACTTATTGAACAAGCATGGTCACAAATGCCATCTGTGCTGTTTCGGAATACATGAAACCATTGCTTGACAAATCATGTTACAAAACTAATGCTTACGCAACAAGGCAGTTGAACAATCAGACAAAAAAATTTTGAAAGATGAAAAATGGTCTAAAACTACGGCAGAAGGCCCATATTGTTATTTTGATGTCTTGAGTATGAAAATTGTGTATTCAATTGTACTGGAGGCAAAACCGTTGCCTTGACACTCCAATTGTAAGTAAAAAAGATTATGTTGCTCTTCATTTAGAGGACTGTTGAGGTCTATCACCCACAACAGTACTAGGGCAACAATACTGGTGAGTGTATGCTTTTAATATTGTGCACACAAATTTTCAGGAAAAAACTAATTGGTTGATTTTAAATGATTTTTTAAGCATTAAGCTGTTACCTCCCTCACTGCTAGGGGATTTAAATTTGTTTCTTGATTAGTTGAGTAGCATTTAAATATGTTGCAATTGGGTTAAATAAATTCAGGTTAGACACAATTTATTATTTTATAATATGATATAACTACTGGGGAGTAATTCAAGGAATGGTTGTTTGCAAAAATGCATATGTAAACACTTTGAAACAAAACAAAACAAAACCTTTTAATTTAAATAATTGGTTACGTTACTATATAAGCAGAAGGAGACTCTCCATGGCTGAAATGGCTTAGTGCAAGCATTCTAGGTTTGAAGTATGGATTGCTACCCGGTGAGAAGGTTTGAACCTGATAATCTACATATAACTTATACTCATGGATTTTTCATATCACCTTGTATATTTATGCAGATTATGTTTTATGATACTACAAGAATATTCAATCTAGTGTGAGCTATTTATCTGCTATATTTGCAAAATAGAAAACAGAAGGAAAGGCCTTAATTATACATAGCAACCTATACTCCAGTCATTTTTAAATTAAACAAAAACTAGCAAAATCAAAAAGAAAAAGAAAGAAAAACTAAAAGTATTATTTTTTATGGTCCCTGTTATTTTCTATCACTGCTTCAATTTTTGGAGCAGGGAATCCACCAGCTTTCTAAAACAATTGGTGTTCTCTGCTAGCGACTCCCAAGTGTTTTCTATAGCACACCAAGAGTTGTGCAGCACTAGTAAACCTGGGACGTCGAGAAAGTTCTTCTTTATTTTCACCCAAATATGTTCTACTGGATTAAAATCTGTGACTTCGGAGGCCATTGTAGCTGTTGAAAAATGTTTCGAACTCTGGCTGACTTATGGATCAAATGATTATCCTGTTGGAATGTGTTAATTCCTTCAGGATAATGCCGAGTAGATGGGAGGAGAACATTTTCTCAGATTTCAATATAGGTTTTGCCATTTAACCTTCCATGCATGTGTTTCAACATACCTGCCCCATCTCAAGGCATTCACATCCAAAGAGCAATATTCATTTGATCACTACTTGTAGAAGTGACATTTGCACTACTGAATGTAAGTCTTCAAAAAAATAACCTCTCTCCAATCGAATTTCTCATACACTTCTGCAAAAGCCAACCTGTCAATTATGGGGATATTGATTAGCTCTTCCTTAATGGCTGTGCATCTAAGTTGAATTCTGGCAACCTTGTTAACAGTTTGTGCACTACCACCAGGGAACAAAGACAAAGCACTGTATTCAGCAGCCATTCAAAAGTGATCTCTTTCAACCCCTGCAGCAGCATTTATTTTAATAAATAAAAATATGCGTATGAGTGAATTACATTTATAATACAACTTTTGTATGGCTTTCAAAGTTTACGCTTGGGAATTATGGAATTACTGTATTTGCAGGGTCTTTGGAATTAGCAAATGCAAGCTGACAATAACTAAAAGGCTGTTTCACAAGGTTTGGCAGGTTAGCTACTTGTGTTTTTAAAGGGCATGCACATTACATTTTGTAAGAGGATTACAAGTAATGTATGTTTTAGAAATCCATTAATAGAACATAAATTACTCTTCAGGTAGAAGGAGTGCTGTTTCCATACTGACGGCAATAAATAAGGGCACAACTGGTTAGAGCAGAAGGATCCAACCAACAACAATGGAAGTATTCCTGAAATTCAACTGGTCACTGCGTTTTTTTAAGTAACTGCCAGTTTTCATGAAAAAAAATTACAAAAACAAACAATGAAGTACTAATACAAAAAAAAAAAACAAGTTTTTCAGTTTTCATTGAAGTATACTTGGAATTGATGCATTAGGAGGAAATGATTCGTGAGGAAAGAAAATCATTGAAAATAAGAAAGTACTGTTTATAGTTTATGCATATCTGACAACAATGCATTTGACGTACTGTATTTTATCTGAGATAATGTATTGGAAACAATATTTTACTTCGTTCATTTCTGCATGTAGCTAAAAGGGAAGTCATCAGGAAGCATATTATTGAAACAATGGATTATTGGAGCAAAATAATTTACATCAGATGGAAAGCTAATATTTTGTTAGTGTTGTTTAAAGAGGTATGTATTAAAGGAAACTTTGAATATTTCAATTTATAAAAGATAATTAAAATTAACACTAAAGTAATGTGCGTTAGAGTAGACAAAGTATCAGTACAATGACAGCAAATAAAAACATTTCCATTTGGTCACACAGACCAGCCATGTGCACTAACTTGCTATTGGTAGATGATAAGATTTGCTCCATCAGTAGGCTTATATCTTTTGCATAAATTGAATTGTAAATAAACCAGTAGTAAGCAAAGTAGATAATTTACAAAGGCTATTCTATTTTTGTTGCATAAATGTTATTTAAGGTAGCATGTAAGAAGAAGGGCCATCTAACACAACATAAAAACATTGCTGAGCATGTAAAAAATGCTGCAAAGAATAAGGAGCCCTTTCTGAAGGATGTCCAGAACCAGAACGCAGATCAGGAACAAGCAAACAAACAAACAAAAAATTGCTCTGATCTATGCAGCGCCTTTATATAGCTGCAAACATTCTGTTTGGAAAGATGAAGAACGAAACATTGAAGTAGGTTTTGGCCTCCTACACTTAAGCTGAGGATTGCAGATGAAATCAACACTTAGAAAATATTATCTAAATCCACATTATGAATCGGTAAGTTGTAGTACTTAGGCAGTCATTTCTGACAGATGCTACTGCCGTATTTTGTTAATTTTTTTGTCTGTGCCATTTTCATATCCAGTTCACAACTGTAGTTCAGTCTGGAATGGAAAGAAAATAAACAACAGCTATATGTTTTTTTAAAAAACATCCAAATGTGTTTTTCTAATAAATATGTTCCAAGGCTTTTCTTCCCCTCAAGATAAGCTGAAAACACCCTTAGAAACACTGCACTGTACATTATGTAGGAAAATAAAAGCCCTTTACTAATTGTTTTAAATAATTTCAGGTGATTGGTGAAATAAGGGATGAAATAGGTTGTTCTTATATGGATATCTGTTGAAGAAACAAAAGACAACTGTATGCGAGCAATCTCCAATGTTGTATTTAGAAAATTAAATTCCAAGGCAGCTAGTAAACCCCATTTGACCACAACAAGGATGTTGCAAGCTAATAATTATTCAATAGTAGCTAGTGTGGTAAGGGATGTTTCATGTTAAGTATTGGTAAAATATAAACAGCTGTAATTTTTAAGGAGTTCTAGTTTTTATTTCTTTCTGAATAGGTGCTCTCTGGCCAGATGAAGCAAATGATAATGGATTTCTTCTTTCCTTAATGGATGGCGCTTCATATATGCTTATGGCTGCAGAATGTCTTGAAAGCATTTTACCCAAATTTGATACACACCTGCACAACTCAATGCCCTTCACTGAGTAGTGCAAGAAATTTGACACTTCAAAGATGTCAACAGTTTGATCTCGACTGTCAAGAAAGTATTTCTCAAGATTCTCAGCAGAATTACATACTTCAAAACAGCTATTACTACTGTACCACTGCCTTCACAGCCAATATTAACCAGATGAGGTCTTGGCTTGAAGCAGCCTCATGTTATGCAGATAATTTCCATCATATTTCATAGGTAGGCCCTATGTTAAAATCAATCAGAAATGCTTTCTCTAACTAGGATAATAAATAATTTTATATTAACTTTATTTTCTTTCATTCCCAATCCTATATTTTGATTTACTTAGATAAGACGGTTATTTTAATCTTACAATGAAAATTGTTTTTTTAGAAATAGGTTTATGTAAACTTTTGACAGCTTTTTATTTACAAACAACTGGAAATTCGTTCAACATTTCAATGCTCAAAATATTTCTACACCATTAAAATGCTATAAATACTCATAATTTTTAAAACTAACATATAGTAAAATAGAAATTCTATTTTAGCTTTTCTGTTTAAGGTTGTAAATGGAGGACACAGCTGTCACCATCAAGGCAGCAAAAGAGGTTCTGTCAACCCCAAACATCAAAACCGAGCTTGCATACATAAAAACAAATTTTGGAGACATACTGGTAGCCATTAGAAAGCTGGACACGAGAGATCTTCTTTTAACAGAGGCAACTGATGGTGTCACAACAATATATCAGAAGTTGGATCAAGAAGGTGGCGAGATGGGCGAAGTGTTGCCTTGAAAATGACCAGGGTTCTGAACCATAATCCAGGATGGAAGATAATGTATAACATAGCCTCAGCTCTTTCTGGGGAAAGGCAACAAGAAGTAAGTCTTGATCCTGCACATATAGCTGCCTTAAAATATGCAGCAATAATTTCTTGTGAGGTGGAAACGTCCTCTCGATACCAGGGTATTTTAAGCGACAAAAGAACTCATTTTCTAATAGAAAATCTGCAAAAATACACAATTGATCACAATAAAATTGTTTCAAGTTAGTATATTTTGCTATTTTAAGCACGTATTTTAATGCCTATTTTAGATATTTTTAGTGCCTTTTTGCTGCCTATTTTTGAAGATTTTAGTGCCTACATGTCCGAACTCTAGTGGTATCTTTGGCATCTAAACCTGGGCTATAATATTAGCCATCAACCTGCCACCTACAGTTTACATTAATCAACAGGTACTAAAATACTGATCCATTTTGGGCTCACACATAACTGCTGGACCACTGTAAGGTTTTCGCTAATGTACAGATGATAGCTAATTTCAATGCTCCATATAAGTTGCTAAAAAGTGTACAACTCATTCCAGTTCATATGATGAATTTTTCAAACTTGATTCAACCTTTCAATTTAGTACAATTATCAGAAATAATGATTTAAGCTTTAACCAGTTTTTCTGTAATCAGTTTTGATTGCCTTATGGTTTTTATGTCCCTCTATGCAGTTTATCTCACGTAAGCACAATCCTCTACAAGATGGGTTTGATGTTGCACCTTACAACAGATCAAAAGAAAACTTAAAAAGGATAAAAACATTCCCACATTACCCATGAAAAGCCTACATTTCATTTCTTCATTATCATCATCCACTAATAACTGCTTTCCAATTCTTGCTCAAATTCATCAGTTTCATGCTCAAGAGTGTGTAAAAGATTCATCTATGATATTCAAGTTTTCACTGTCATCATTTGCAAGCATCTCATATCCCACTTGAGACTGAACTTTAACTCTGGGAGCTTGAACACCTGTTGCTGCTCTTTTTCTTGAAATTTACTCTGCTGAATGTCCTTTTATGAATTTTTATTATTTAGTTTGCACTATCTGAAGCTAGTTTCAGCTGTGTAGTCTGCTACAGATTCAAGGACAGTATTCTTTTGTACATAGGAATTGTAATGCCTTTTACTTATTGCTAATTTCTTCTCCCCTCTTAAATACAGAGAAGGAACATCTCCCATTTTTCAACACACTCTGAACTGTTGTACAAAGAAGAACTGTTAGTGTTAAATGCTTTGAGGTTCTCTCCTGCAAGCTGTATAGAGCATATTATGGATTTTTAAAGGGGAACAAAACATAAAAATCATATTTCTTCCTAAATGAAGGATATGTCCTGTAAAATGCAGTGGTAAGATTGCTTTCTTACTCCGCCACACCATTACCGCTGAGCAAGTGGAATAATAAACCACCTTATACGTCATCAGAGCCATCCATGCACTGGAACCAGTAGGGAGATCACAAGTCAATCACTGCTGCACATGCAGTAATACGTTTTCAAAAATTGTTCTTGTTGGTATTTTAAGTTTGTGGTGGTGTTTTGGTGATGGCGTTACTGAGTCAGTTAGTATTATACAAATAATGTAATATTGTGAAAAATAAAATGCCCCAATGTTGTGCATATGGCTGTAATGTGAGAAGGGGAACTCATTTTCATGCATTTCCAAACAGAGACAAATCTCCCAAAAGATATAGGAAATGGGTAGAATTTCTCAAAAGAAAAGATTTTTTGCCTGGTTTCTTTGCTCATTTATGTTCCTTCCATTTTAAGGACACAGATTATGAACAGACACAGTTATTAAAAATGCAGCTTATGCCAGATGAAAATTTCAGAGGAACTTTATTAAAACCTGGAACTATTTCTACTATAAGGAAAAATGAAGACAGTTTCCAGATATCAAGTTCTAGTAAGACAGTTGATCCTTCGCCATCTTCATCCAAGAGCAAATGACAAAGAATAGAACAATATGTGGCTAGAAACCATAAAAGTATAGTTTCTGAGCTATGCGACAGTGTTACTTGCAATAAGACTAACACAACAAAGCCGATGGTGATAAAAGTAGTGAAAGAGAATTCAGAATAGAGAGTGATGAAAACACCAAGAATTCAGAAGCACAAATGTGAACTAGATATTGAAATCGTAAGGAAATATATATTGTTGGAGCCTGAAAATATCTATGAAGCAAGCAATGATGAGGAAGATTAGGATAAGCTGAATGAAAGTTTCTATGAACCTGATACTTCAGATTCTGATACAAGTGATAACAAGGAAGAAGAAGAAAATACTTTCACCATACACGGAAATGAAGCTACAGCGGAATATTTTATTGTTGCTTGGACATCTGTACTTTTATTTTTCCAGGTATGTGTTTTATGTAGAAATGAAATGAAAACAATTCCCCATTACTTCATTACATTAAAGGGACAAGGCTATGTGTTAAAACAGTGTGTTATTGTGGTAATACATTCCCTTGGAACTCATGAAATTTATCAGGAAAGAAACAGGAAGAAAATGCTTTAATAGCAAGTTCTTTATTATTATCTGTAAATTGTTTCAGAAGTTTTAAGTCCTTGTGTAAATCACTGGGTTTAGCAATATTTTCAAGGAGTATATTCAATAAAACCATTCGAAACATGGCAGCACCAGTTGTAAGCATTGTGGGTTCAAGAAAGAAAGAAAAACTTGAATTCATTAAAAGGTTGTGGTATACCAATATAGCTGGCAGGGGATGGGCGGTATAACTCCACCGGATTTTCAGCCAATATTTAGTCTATTCTGTCATGGATTTAAATTCCTGCAAAATTATTGATTTTGAACTTGTTCAAAGAGGTATGGTGAAAGGTGATTTGGAAAAGGCTGCATGTGACAACATAATGACTAAGCTTGCAAAACAGGAAATGTGTAGGGCTGAAGTTTTTCTCTGTGACAGACATATAGGTAAGATGCCTGTTAAAAACTCAGTATCCAGAAGTTGAACATGAATTTGAGGTATAGCATTTGTATAAAAGTCTAATGAAAAAAATTAAAATGGTAGAAAAAAAATACCCACAGCTGATGGTATGGAAAGCCAGTATAAGTAACCATTTATGGTGGGCTGCGCAAAACTGCAATGAGAATGGTACCACATTAAGTGAAAAATTCATAAATTTTTCATCATATAAAAAATGAACATAAATGGCTAGAAAATGGTGAATGGAAATCTTGTGAACATGATGAATTGTTGGAAGAAGTCCAAAGAAATAAATTATGGATTAAAGGCAAATCAAATGCCTATTATGCTCTGAAGTAAATTATTTTGGATAGCACCTTAAAAGATTTAGCTCATATTTGACATTATATACATACTGGCAGTTTAAAAAGTTCTTCATCTCATCTTCATCTAAGATATGTTCTTTCATATATATCTCAGATATATATGAAAAGTCTTCATCTCAGATATGTTCCGAAAAGAATAGATTTTTCATATAATGGCCTTCAACTTAGATCCATGCAGCGCTAGATCAAATTTCAATGTAAATAAAAAAAGAGTGGTGTCAAAACTCAGTACTCCAAAGCATATGGGTCTTGGAACATAAAAATAAATATGAGGAATCAAACGAAGAATGGAAACTGCTGATAATGTGTAAAACAAAAAATTCTCTGCACACACATTGCATGGATCCATTACCAGACGCAGAAATTGATCTGTCACTACCGAAGAATATAGCTCCCACACTTTGACCTCCATTAAAGTTATTACGATTGAAGTGCTTCTCACATTTTCGGTCAACGTAAGAAGGTTGGTCACAGACACATTATACAATTTTAAATAATAATAATGATTGTTGCATTTAAAACTTACTATTTTAATTTGTGTTTATTAGTGAAGCTTGAAGCCTACATATACTTCGCTGGGCTCTGGAAAAGCATTTCTAATACTAAGCAATACATATGATGGTATGACAACTCTTTTTCTGCGTCCAACAGCAGTCCACGAATTAATTCACGCTGTTAAGTTGTTTGTAGCCGGAATATCGCCACATCATATTAGCAGGATTGTTGGCGGTGATTAATTTCCTTTTAGTTCAACCTTTTGTTTTTAATGCTAAGTTATGCCTCACAATATTTAAGTGATCTATAACTAATTTGTGAAAATTAGGATGCTTTGTGATACAAAATCACTTTTCACCAAGTTTGCGTTTTCAAAGTCCGAGCAACACACACTTTCCTCATCATTATTCATAGGTGTACATCCCTTACACTTACACCAATGGATGGAATCAACATGGTTTTCGGTGTTCACACTTAACTGTCTCAGAATTCCTGTCAGAATGATGCAAATCTTCAGAATCGCTCTTTTTTGGTTCAACTGATAAGGTGAGCTACCACGTTCAGTCATTTTCAAAGCAGATTGTTGGACTTCTGTTTATCACCTAGTACATATTAACTGGATTATGAAAAGTGATTGGTTAGCTTTAGCTCTGATCTTTGTTATTCAGAGAAGTTAGGAACTTCTAGTGAAATTAACACATTAATTTGTTAGTCATTTAAAACACCTATCCTGCAGTGTGGCTCTCATGACATTATGCATCAACTTAACAACAGGCCGCAACTGATAACCATTCACCTTAGGATGGTGAAACTGCGTGCATTATTATTTATTTCTGACAGCAAATAAACTAACGTGGTGAATGAAATAATAATTTTTGTATTTCGTTCCCTTTTAAGTAAGCACAAACTCTTTGTGGCCATGTTTGTACCTCTCTGTGACTTTTCTTTTCTAGGGAAACCAAAAAGGTACATTTCTTTTTCATCCTAGTTGTTGCTACCCCACATGCAACATCAGTCAGGGTTGAAAGAGCTGATTACTACTGCCAACTTATGTATTCTACTTGTCTGTTTTGTGGTTTCTTAGGGTGATGTTATTTCCCCTGTGAGATTAAATATATAGGAGAATTACAAGTGACTGGCTGGCTACAAATAAAAGTGTTGCAGTTTGTTTGCAATAGTTCCATTGAAAACGTTTTAAAATAAAAAGAACATGCAATTTAATAGAACAGAGCCTTTGCGCTTGCATAAGTATAACGATAAATGGCAAGGATATGAGTACAAAGAGCTCCAGATGTGATTCTTCTTGTCTACGAAAATCTTAATTTTTATGTAGGGTAACATTCAGTAAAATTATAATTTTGGTATACCTGATTTCTCGGTTTTCTATGGATAATTTTTTGAAATTATCTTTCAGAATTATTTTACATTCCAACTTGTGAGGATTGTTTAATGCTATATTCCTTTACAATACTCAGGCACAACATTATTATTTGATACAGATAGAGGCTCATTACAGACATCACTAGCAATGCAGCTGTCCAACATTTAAAACAGTTTGCTAACATATATTGCAGTATGTTTAGTTAATTAATCAATCAACAGAACTGAGAGACAAAAGAGTTAGAGCAGTATCCTCACCCTGTTTTATGCTACAGAAGCTGTGATATGACTGCATTCTGTGTTTACATGCCTGTTACTGAAGCACTTTCTAAAAGGCTGTTACCCAGACACTATCCTCAGAAACAGTTGGACTCAAACACGGCACCAAAAGTAGACCATGATAAAAATGCTAGCTTTGCTTTTCAGGTTAGTAAATAAACACTTTTATATTTTACCACAAATCTCGTAACTGAAATGAATAAGTACAACACATGCACTTCCAAGCATGTTAATTGTGTATGTACCAGCTGGAGTGCCTTTTGTGAGATGGGTTTGAGCAATCTAATTGTTTGCAAAATGAGCTCATTGCATGGAAAAAGCCTTAGAATGGAGTGCTGCAATGAATCTGAAATCAACGGTAGATTACATGTCATGAGAAAACTGTCAGTAATAACTTAATGAGTTACTGTGTGTTATTTCAATCTGCAATACAAAAATTATCATAATGCTGTTTTCTGCTGAAGAAGTTGCTATGTTACTTTCTTAAGTCCCATAGGTAGTACACAGAATTAAATAAAGCAAGAAAAGGGAAACTCTCAATGTCTTCAGCATATAAAAACAATGCTTCAAAGTTCTACTTTCCAGCTTTTTAATCCAACTGTATTATTTTATTCTTAGTTCCTATATTTCATCAGTGCTACAAGAGCTACTGAAGTATTCACCACATATGGAAGCTTTCAAAAAACCCAACATATGCTTCCTAAACTTACTTTCTACACATATACACTTCAGGCATGAGAGCCTTTCATGAATTTCTGTATGAAGTGTTTGTTTTGGCACATATACAAGAAAGCAAATCACTTACAATGGGAAATTCAAGAGACAATACTAGGCAACTTAGTGATGTTTTACATCAGAGTATTTCTAAAGTGACCTTGATAATATAATTACTGTAACTACAGTATGTATTACAATAAGCTTGAAACTTACAGTGAATGCAATGTCCTCCACAAGTTTTCACAACATACAAGGGCAGATTGAAAAGTAACACACAATAATTTTTTTCTGCCTTGGTATTGCAGCTGGAATGTTGCAATTTCACACAGATATAGTTTGAAGCTTTCACTACAGAGGTTATTTTTTGTTTCATGTGCAGCTCTAGTGAGAGAAGCATGAACTATGCAACAAAGATGGCACACATGTTACTGTCCACGTGTGAAGAGCAGAGAGGTGTGGTTTGATATTTGTGGGCAAAAGGCCATAAACCGAGTGATATTCACAGGGACATGCGCGGCGCGTATGGGGATGATTGTATGAACCGTAGCAATGTCTCCAAGTGGTGTGCATTCTTCCTAGGAGGTCGTGTGAACCTTAGTGATTGGCCATGCTCTGGGAGGCCGGTAACAGCTGCAACCCCGCAGAATGTGAGGCATTGAGGCAGCAATTTTGAACGATCGGTGTGTGCAACTGCGAACCTTATCACAACAGTTCAACATTTCCTATGGTGCAGTGTATGATATTGCTCATGACACGTTGAAATTTCGTAAAGTTAGTGCTCGCTGGGTGCCTAAAACCTGACAAGACAACCACAAGGGCAAGCGAATGATGATGAGCTTGGATCACCTAACGCGGTACACCGCAGAAGGGCATGATTTTCTGAAAGGAATTGTCACTGGTGATGAGTTGTGGGCACACCACTACATGCCCAAAACCAAGCAGGCAAGTATGGAGTGGAAACATACTGGTTCCCCAGTGAAGAAAAAATTCAAAGTGACTCAATCTGCTGGGAAAATGCTTATGACGGTGTTCTGGGATATGCATGGTGTTGTATTGGTGGACTTTGCTGAACACAGGAACACTGTGAATGCTGCAGCCTGCATGAAAACTTTGGTGAAGTTGCTTCGTGCCCTTCGTGACAAACGCCACAACATGAATGCTGATGATGTCAAAATTCTTCATGACAACGCTCGCCCCCATGTTGCTGCTGCTGTTCGTCAGAAGATCACCAAATTTGGTTGGGAGGTGCTCCAGCATCCACCATACAGTCTGGACTTTCATCTGTTTGGTCCCATGAAGAAATTCCTGGCTGGCCAACGCTTTGCGACAGATGTGGAAGTGAAATCAGCAATCCGCAGATGGCTATACTCCAAGGAAACAGACTTCTACAAACAGGACATATTGAAACTGGTATCATGATGAGAGAAATGTGTTAAGAAACTTGGTGACTATGTCGAAAAGTAGGTAAAAGGTGTAAGTTCATTTGTGATTTTTTGTTTTTTATTGTTTTAACCATTAAACTTTTTTGTAAAAAAATTATTGTGCATTACTTTTCAATCTGCCCTCGTATGTATGGCTTTTCCCCGCTGTATAAATAACATTAAGTTAATCTGTCTTATGGTAAATGCTTATTTAAAAACATATCTATTACAAAGTGTTATCTGCTGCTCTTCTAACATGCCTGAACACTACACATGACCTTCTTTCTCTGCCCATAATTGTACTATACTTCCTAAGACTATAAAAGTCTCGCCTAGAACTAACAGCATGTTAATTCCCCTGTAACTTAATGAATCCTTGCCTTTAAAAGCCAGAACTTTTATTTACTGACTCTCCCAGTTCTTGGAAATTGCTTCTCTTCTGAACAAAATTCAATGCACTATTATTTATGTCAAGCTACTTCAGTTCTCACCAAAACAAAAAGAAGACGGGGGAGGAGTGATCTGGAGACAGGGGAGGAGTGATCTGAGCAAGCAGATTAGCAATATCTGCTTACATTATTTCCATTAAACTTGTGTATTTTTTCTCTCCAATCACATGGCATTGTCTGCCCCAACTGCTCCATTCCTCCAACTCTGAAGTAGGTTGACATAAATAATAATATCCTCAATCAAGTTAAATATTTACAAATAGTACCTTTCTGGATTTTCCAATGCTTTAGCAAAATAATCCAATTCTTTCTTCAAAAGAAACCCTGCAGCACGCTGTTCAAAACCTTCTCCCATCATAGAACTATGGGCTCTGTGTGCTGTGCCAAATGCATCATTAACATACACATCCCCTAGCTTTTGCAGGGATTCTCGGAATTTTTTTACTTGCTCTGCTGTTGCTTTAACCTAAAATGAAGAAAACAGAAGATTTATAAAGCAAGATCGCTATCTTATGCCTTAGTACTAAATGTTTTTTTTTCCAGAATTATAGGAATAAAATAATTTATAATATATGTTTTTACAGGTAAATATTGTGGGTGAAAAAACTGGCAATGACTAGAAAAGCTCAAGTTCAGTCTGCCATAGGTCAGAGTATAATTACAGTTATCTTTTCTTTATGTTAAAAATGATTCTGCTTGTGTAACTTTGAAACTATTTTGCACAAGTTATTCCAAGGTTCAAATTTCAAGCTTTTCCACAACTAGAAAAACAAATTTCAAGAGAGGAAAAATGCTAAAATTAAGAAACCAAAATCACAATGCAAAGCACTCAGAGGGAAGCATACTATTTACTAATAGTTAAATTTTCTTCAAATGTCACAAACCAAAGTAAAAGGTAGACAATTTAATCATTTATTAGGTTAATTTTGGATAATTACTTTTAAGTAGTACACATTTTTGAGCTTGTATTTACCTGTGGCCTACCAACTCTCACAAAATCTGCCACTATATGATAAATACATTTGCTTCCCAAAATATGCTCCACATTTCTGAAAACTGGTATCTACGTATTTTATATTATTAACCACGATTGTGGACTGGGATGCCAACATTTATGATAATTATGGGACATATGATAACTTTAGCACCAGTAGAATGTACAATACTGGGAAACAAATAATATTTTTAAAGCTGTTAATATGACTATAAAACAGTTCTATTGTTATTTACAGTGAATTATATTGTACAATATTCTATGCCTATTAATATTTGTTAATAATCAATCATCATTATTATGTTGTTTCAATGTAGGCAGTATGTTTAAATAAGCATGCGTTTTTAGATGTGATCTGTATTTGTTACACGATTTCTCCTTCTAAGGCAAAATCAGACCATTACGGGTTTGCATAAATACACCACTCCGGAGTGGCTGATACAAATAATTGCAGCAATGTATTTTGGCTGAGTTAGTTTTAGTGTTGTGTTTCAGTTTCAAAGATTGTTTTACACATAGTAGGCTTTTCTTGTCAAAATTATGTTATTTTCACTGAGAAACATTAAATGTTATTACAGCACTATCAGTAAAGCTTATATATCATAGTCCTGCAAGTAATAAAATTACTTTTTTTTAATGTATGATAATTCGAGTAAAAATGCACAAAATTTAAGTGTTGGTACGATACTTTCCTAATTTATGGTTCACAACCCTAGTGGTGGACCTCTGATAACAACTGTATCTCTAACAACAATTACAACCAATAATTCTGAACCAATTCTCAAGCAGTATAGCACTCATTTTTGTAACTTGTTGACTTTTTACATTTACTGATACTCGTATTTCTATGTATTAGGAACAAAGGAATCAGTGTACTTTCTTCCAATCAGATTTATTGTCATTAATAATGACATATATGACCTGATACATAAATATCAAATTACTGCAATTATTACTATTTTAGTAATTTTTACTTCTAATACTTGCTTTTACAAAATGTTCTTACTCATAATGCACTTCTTGAAATAAAATTAAAATCATTGCATTGCAGTGTTTGTTAACACTCCGGTAATCAATATATATTACAATGAGAATTTTGTAATCTTGGAGCACCAGCATTTGCAAAGTACATACCAAAAATATAAGGGATGTGCACTCCTTTATTGTTGTTTCTTTCAGCTACCACTTGAGATTTACATAATTATAATATTTAAGTGGAGCTGGAACAGACTAGTAATGGTCTAAAGCGTGAAGAATGATGAGGTATTATAATAAGATGACTAGACATATTAGCTGGAACAATCTTTTTTTCATGTCAATGACCCATACACATAGGACTGCTGCAACAATGTTTGTATATACTCTAAGTTTGATGAAGATTTGAAAGATTACTAACAGCTCAGTTTACATTACTGGTATGTAAATACATCTGCAACAATGTGGGTTGTGGCTTGGGTAACTAAGTGATTATCATTGCTCTGCACTACAGTAAAGATGATGCCAGCCAGCTGATAACTGTTGTATTGTTTAATATGAATACTGTCAACAATATTGAAAATGGCTAGCATATCCTCCCACCAAAATGAATCAAGAACAGTGGATTACTCTTGGAAATAAATTCACTGCAGTTGAATCTTTGGTATAAGATTGTCTGTAACAACTTGTGAAATGCAACGTGTTTTTTTTTTTTTTTTTAAACTGTGAGTGATAACATGTATAGAATTAATATGCCTGAGCCAAAAAGGAAGTGAGTTCCAGCAACACCCTTTCTGTATAAACTTTGAAAGAGTTTTGATGAATCAGGTGTATTTTAATAATACATGGTATACTTTTAGAAAATATGTGTGATAAAAAGGAAGTTACTAAAGAAGATCCATTTGACAAAATATGAATGAATGCTTCTTTAATTAAAGGACTGTTTGATTAGAGTGAACTGAATACTGATATATCTCATATGTCACACAGTTTTTGTCAATTTACTTATTAGTTCCCAAACCTATAAGTATTTACAACACAACTTTTTATGAAATATCTCTCTCCCTCTCCCTTCTTGGCTAAGGTAACATTTCTGGAGCCCATCTAAGAATAAACTCCTTGCACAGCACACAAGTGGTCTACCAACTGCACTATGGTCCATCTCTTGCAAAGAAAAATAAAAGAATCAGAAACTTTCAAAACTTCTGTCTGATGGCATACTTGGAAAGGGTAAACATAATTTTGAAAACTGCTGAATTTATGTAAAGAATTATGTATTTGATATAAATTGTGTGTGTTAATCAGCTCTACATTTTCCCTGCACCGTAAATGTCTGCCTCTCTCTTATGCTTCCTCATTTACACAAAATGCAGTCCTTCACAGGTTATTTACATAAAATTCAGTATATATATATATATATATATATATATATATATATATTTATTCATGCCAGTATCTCCTATAATGTAATGAAATTATTAGTGCCACTTTATATAGAAAAAAAATTAAAGTTTCCTTGTTAAAGGGACTGGATAGTGGTTTGGGCTCAAAAAATAGATTTTTTGTTTTGCATCTTAAAAAAAGGTAGAAATCTTCCTTTTTAAAATGACATACTGTAAGGGTATCTCCACAAATAAGGCTTTAAATGGTCCATTTAAATATGGTGGTGTGCTGGGTCATGCCTACTTAGCTGGGAGCCACATACACTATGTGATCAAAAGTATCCAGACACCCCCACAAACATACGTTTTTCATCTTAGGTGCATTGTGCTGCCACCTACTGCCCGATACTCATTATCCGTGACCTCAGTAGTCATTAGACATCGTGAAACAGCAGAATGGGATGTTCAGTGGAACTCACGGACTTCGAACGTGGTCAGGTGATTGGGTGTCACTTGTGTCTGAAGTCTGTACGCGAGATTTCCACACTCCTAAACATCCCTAGGTCCACTGTTTCCGATGTGATAGTGAAGTGGAAACGTGAAGGGACATGTACAGCACAGAAGCGTACAGGCTGACCTCGTCTGTTGACTGACACAGACCGCCGACATTTGAAGAGGGTCGTAAAGAGTATTAGGCAGACATCTATCCAGACCATCACACAGAAATTCCAAACTGCATCAGGATCCACTCCAAGTACTATGACAGTTAGGCGTGAGGTGAGAAACCTTGGATTCCATGGTCGAGCGGCTGCTCATAAGCCACACATCACGCAGAAAAATGCCAAACGACGCCTCGCTTGGTGTAAGGAGCGTCAACATTGCACGATTGAACAGTGGCAATTGTGTGGAGTGACAAATCACGGTACACAATATGGCGATCCGATGGCACGGTGTGGGTATGGCGAATGCCCGGTGAAGGTCATCTGCCAGCGTGTGTAGTGCCAACAGTGAAATTCGGAGGTGGTGGTGTTATGGTGTGGTCGTGTTTTTCCTGGAGGGGGCTTGCACCTTCTTGCTTCCCACTGTTGAAGAGCAATTCGGGGATGGCGATTGCATCTTTCAACGCGATCGAGCACCTGTCCATACTGCACGGGCTGTAGCGGAGTGGTTACACGACAATAACATCCCTGTAATGGACTGGCCTGCACAGAGTCCTGAATTGAATCCTAAAGAACACTTTTGGGATGTTTTGGAACGCCGACTTCGTGCCAGGCTCACCGACCTACATCGATACCTCTCCTCAGTTTCGCACTCCGTGAAGAATGGGCTGGCATTCCCCAAGAAACCTTAGAACACCTGATTGAAAGAATGCCTGCGAGGGTGAAACGCTGTCATCAGGGCTAAGGGTGGGCCAACACCATATTGACTTCCAGCATTACCGATGGAGGGCGCCACGAACTGGTACGTCATTTTCAGCCAGGTGTCCGGATACGTTTGATCACGTAGTGTATATGGGTGACAGGGTAATCAGCTGTATCCAGGTGTTCGAGAAAACATGGCTTGTCGTGGTACACATCTTCAGTTGTCACACGATGATTGAACGAATCAGTATCCATATACATAAGCTTCTGGTCTTCAGCTCCATAACATGGCAGCAACACATCATAATGATAGTGGTACATTAATATCTTGGAGATGACCAACACACTCATACCGATGTATATAGGCTTGTTGAATACGATCTATCGCGAGGCCATATGTACAGCAGCTAGATTAGCAGCATATATCGTCCTATCGATAAACGTGGGCTTAACGATCAGCTTTTCCAGGGTCTTCTCATTTGTAGGCAGTCGTATATCCATACGATTACGTAGGTTCTCCATAGTTTTTCCAAACATGGCGTTGTTAAACAGTTTGTAGAGATCCTTCTCGAAGTCATTTGCAGCCTGTTGTCAAATTCTACATAAGGTTTTAACCACTGTGACTGTCGTAATTGTAGCACACGATGGATTTTTGTTAGCTGTAGTACATGATTAAGTGCTTGCTTCAAAGCCATGTAATGTACTACATACTTCTTTCGAGGTTCAAGATGGGGTATCAGTTTCTTTGTACTCGAGTCCTTAGGCTTCATACACTCAGGCAGGAAACGCAGGTCGTTGTGTAGCGGTTTTCTGTGATAACTGCGTATTAAACGTGGTTTTCTGTGATAAATGGGTATTAAGCGTGGTTTTCTCTGATAAATGGACATAAGCGTATAAAGAGTCATATTGTATACTGATTCTTAGGGGGAATGAGGGGAAGATGTAAAGAAAGTATTGATAAAGGAATGGAACCTTGAAATAACAGGGTATATACATGAATTTAATTCAATAAGGGGAGAAAAATTTCTTAACGTCTGTGGTTTGCATTCGGAGGTCTCGGGTTCGATTCCCGTAGGGACGGTCACTCTGACCTTAGGTTTCTCGCGGTTTTCGCTGGTCGACAGCCGAATGCTTGTAGTTTCTCATCGATTCTGATTTCCTTTGGTAAATACCTGTTTAACTGCTGTCGCGTCTTGTTCGATTGCCGTCGGTCGGTTTCTCACTCTGACCTCGGATTTTTCATGGTTTTCCCTGGTCTGCAGGCGAATGCTTGAGTGGTGTATGCTACAATTTCCTTTCCCTGTCATTCTATTTCATTCGCACGTTTCACGTGTGCTTCTAGGGTCCCTGGTTCAATTCTCGTCGGTCGCTCACTCTAACCTCGGATTTTTCGCGGTTTTCTCTGGTCTGCATACGAATGCCGGAGTGGTGTATGCTACCACGATTTCCTTCCATTCTATTTCATTTACCCCTTTCACGTGTGCTTCTAGGGTTCCGAGTTCGATTCCCATCGGTCACCCACTCTGACCTAGGATTTTTCGCGGTTTTCCCTGGTCTCATACGAATGTCGGAGTGGTGTATGCTAGCACGATTTTCTTTCCCTTTAATACTATTTCATTTGCATCTTTCACGTGTGCTTCTAGGGTCCCTGGTTCGATTTCCGTCGGTCAGTCACTCTGGGCTCGGAGTTTTTCGCGGTTTCCCTGGTCTGCAGGCGAATGCCGGAGTGGTGTATGCTAGCGCGATTTCCTTTCATTCTATTTCGCATCTTCCACGTGTGCTTCTAGGGTCCCTGGTTCGATTCCTGTCGGTCCCTCACTCTGGTCTCGGATTTTTCGTGATTTTCGCTGTCTGCAGGAGAATGCCTCAGTGGTGTATGCTATCACGATTTCCTTTCCCTTCCATTCTATTTCATTCGCATCTTTGAGCTTCTAGGTTTCGCAGCGTATGCTGAATGCTTGCTTAAAGGATACTTGTCCCTTGCTCGGTTGACGGATCGTTCATCACCCTCACGATTCAAGCACCCGAATCTGCACGAAGACCAACGAACAATACATGAACCCTCGCAAACACTTAATCTAAGCATCCTAACCTGTACGGAGACGCCAGAACACCGTCGAACAATACATGCGTCCTCGTAATACTTCTCACTCTAAGCACCCGAAGCTATACGAAGACCTAAGGATACACTCGAACATCAGTGTAATACGAATTGAAATATAAGAGCTTAGACGCTTAATCACCGTTTTTAGTATTGAAATTCAGCATATAATTGATCTAAAAAGGTTCGTGCCTCCTCTACAAATAGGGCGATCTCGGGCATTGGACTTCATTCTGCTAATTAACTCCGAGGTGTCAACATCGTTGTTCTCTCAGAAAATAATCGGCTTTCTAAAGTGTTATCAAGGTGAAGAGGCGTACATTTCCTTGAAGAAAGGTTAATACGTTATTACATCAAAATAGAGATGAGTAAGTCCTCATATAAGGATGTCATTCCTAGTGCATCAGGATATTCTTGTGGTAAATGTGGAAAGACATTTCTAGATGGGTATGATAAAAGACGGCATGAGCTACGTTGTAAGAAGCTTTTCAAGTGTAAATATTGTAATGTAACCTTCAAAGACAGTTATAAGGGCCGGCGACAGGAAGATACCTGCGAAATAAACAGGCCTGAGAAGAAATGTAGATTAGAATCTACTAAACAAAAATTATCTACAATGGATGAATGTGACATGCAAGAATATGAAACTTCATTCGATGGACGCTTGACATATTTTACGCATTGCGAATCGAATAAGGACTTGAAAATGTACCTGCATGAGGCAAAACAGCACATAATCCAGGCTGTACATAAAGAGCTTGGTATTCACAAGAGTGTGAAAATTAATCTGCTGGCTGAGTGCCGATTTGTTAACAGTAACGCAGAAACCAGCGACAAAACATTTAAAACTCGGAATGAAGCTGTTTACCTAGAAACGGATCTAGACTCTATGCTGGAAACGAAAATGAAGAAGTTGGTTACTGAAATGGAGGAATCGTAACTTAAGGGCAGCAACTGGGCTCTGCTTGCTGTAGAAAGGATTCGCCTTCGTATTAACAAGTACAATCCGTTACGAGGAAGTAGCTACATACCCCTGCCACCATCTGTTGGAGCTAAAGAAGCCTGCATTAACATCCAGAATTATACTGATGAGCTATGCTTTATGTATTCTGTATTAGCCAGATTCGTTGAGAAGAATGCACAACGTGTCAGCAAATACAAGCAACTTCAAAATAAATACGACTTCAGCTGTGTTACTTATCCAACTCCGCTTTCTCAAATATCTAAATTTGAGAAGCTTGACAGGATGTCTATTTACGTCTTCGGCCTGGATGACAAGCATGAAGTGTATCCAATAAGGTCGCCGAGACTGAACTACCTGAACACCGTGACCTACTATTGAGTGACAGTAGTGGGAAACATCGCTACGTTTATATTAAAAATTTTGAAAAAACTTATTCGACGTAAGAAAACTAAGCATAAAGAAGTTGTTTATACCTGTTAGCGTTGTTTTTGATGATCAGTGCGGTCGAAGTGGACTGGAAAAACTACAAGAACGTGCTGCCATCTGTAATCAACACGGTATTACAAGGGTAGTTGTCCCTACCGAGGAGAAATCCATTGTTCAATTTAAACATTTTGAAAGGAATGGTGAAACTACCTTACGTCATCTATGCAGACTTTGAAAGCATTCTCGCGCCATGTCATACATGTATACCCAATCCTAAACTTCATATACAACCCCTTATCAGCAGCATGTACCCATGAGTATCTGCGTTTACGTTAAACCGTCATCCAGCGTTGAACATCTGGAAACTGGTCTTCCTAAGCATCCCTATGTATATCGTGGTGTTGATGCTGCTCAAAAGTTTATGGAATACCTGTCGTTCCTTCCAAAGGAAATTAATAATATGTATAAATCTGTCATACCTCTGAAACTTACAGATCAACAGCAGATGGATTTCAACTCCTCTACTGTATGCTACTTGTGTGGAAAAACCTTTACTGAAGAGAACTACAAAGTATGTGACCATGATCACATCAGTGGTGAATATCGTGGAAGTTTACATAATGAGTGTAATTTAGCCTGCGAAATACCTAAAATATACTCCAGTCTTCATGCACAACCTCAGTGGGTATGACTCGCGCTTCATTGTAAAGGAGCTGGGATGTACAAGTGAGTGGGTGGAAGTAATTCCTAGCTCTGAAGAAGGCTATATATCATTCTACAAGTATGTAGGAGATATAAAGCTCCGGTTTGTGGATAGCTTTCGGTTCCTCAGTACAAGCATGGATAAGCTGGTGAAAAATCTAACATCGTACCCTGAAACACTTCGGAGAAGACAAGTTGAAGTTGATGACTCGTAAGGGTGTATTTCCCTATGATTACATCACGTCATGGGGTGTTTGAACGAAACCTGCTTGCATCCTAAGGACTCCTTATACAATAGATTAAATGAAGTAGAAATTAGTGATGCTGACTACAACCATGCTAGAAATGAATGGGAGCTGTTTAATTTAAGAAACTTGGGCGAGTACAGCGACCTCTACCTAATCTCTGACGTACTTCTTCTAGCTGATGTCTTTGAGACATTTAGAGATCAAACCCTCAAAACACACAAAGTCGACCCTGCCCATTATATCACCTCTCCAGGACTTACATGGGACGCCATGTTCTGTATACTGGAATTTAGCTGGAATTGTTACAGGATTATGACCAATTACTCATGGTGGAATCCGGTATAAGAGGAGGTTTGTCAAGTTTCCCTCGGTATGCCGAAGCAAACAGCGCCTGCATGGAGAAGTATGATCCGTCGAGACCAACCCAATTTATTACATATGAGGCCGCCAATAACCAATATGGTTGGGCCATGTGCCACGCCCTCCCTTATGGTGGATTTTAGTGGGTGTCATCTGAAAACATCGACTTAGAGAGACTACAAGATGATCCTCATGGATATATATTAGAAGTCGACATCGAATATCCTGCAGAACTTCACGATCTACACAACCTGCCTTTCCTGCCTGAGTGTATGAAGCCTAAGGACTCGAGTACAAAGAAACTGATACCCCATCTTGGACCGCGAAAGAAGTATGTAGTACATTACATGGCTTTGAAGCAAGCACTTAATTATGGACTACGGCTAACAAAAATCCTTCGTGTGCTACAATTACGAGTCACAGTGGTTAAAACCTTATGTAGAATTTAACAATAGGCTGCGACAACAGGCTGCAAATGACTTCGAGAAGGATCTCTACAAACTGTTTAACGCCATGTTTGGAAAAACTATGGAGAATCTACGTAATCGTATGGATATACGACTGGTTACAAATGAGAAGACCCTGGAAAAGCTGACCGCTAAGCCCACGTTTATCGATAGGACGATATATGCTGCTAATCTAGCTGCTGTACATATAGCCTCGCGACTGATCGTATTTAACAAGCCTATATACATCGGTTTGAGTGTGTTGGGCATCTCCAAGGCATTAATGTACCATCATTATGATGTGTTGCTGCCATATTATGGAGCTGAAAACCTGAAGCTTATGCATATGGACACTGATTCATTCATTCATCGTGTGACAACTAAGAAGTGTACCAATACAAGCTACGTTTTCTCGAACACCTGGATACAGCTGATTACCCTGTCAACCATATACGTCACTCTACTCAGAACAAAAAGGTGTTGGGGAAATTTAAAGATAAGGCTAATGGTAAAATCATCCAGCGCTTTGTCGGACTACGACCTAAGATGTGTGCACTAGATATCCACGGGGCTATGATAAAAAAGATTAAAAATAAAACGTGGTGCTATTAAGCAGTACGTCACATTCGAGAGCTATACTGACTGTCTTAAAACCAAAGAAATAATAACGCCCATGAATCTGATCCTGTCACGACAGCATGCTCTTGCCACAGTACAAGTGAATAATATCACATTGACTCCTTTTGCTGATTAGAGAGTTATTCCTGATGGAATAACTACATATATGTATGGACATTATCGTATTACAAACAGTGCTTAAAAGAATGTAAGCCGAAGATGAAGATTTTCTCCCCGAGTCTACAGTCTTAAAAAAAATTGAAGTTTATCCGTGTGCTGTGTATACAACTAGCATACACCTGATGAAGAAAGAACAATAATAAGAAGATGGAAGGGGAGGCGTTAACCCTGACATTAGGTGGAATCCTAGTGCTAGTCTCAAGCATAGATAAAAGGGAGAGGTGCTTACAACGAACTGAAATAAAGGTATGTTGACGTAAAACTTTCAATTAAGACCCTCAAATAATAAAATCGGGATATAACGCCTCAATTTCACTAAAAGAAACTCGAGGTTATCCCTGGTTACGTCATGCCACAGGGTGTTAAGTCATGTTACGTGGTTATGAATACGTGGTTACATGGTTGCCACGTGTTGGTACGTATTGTTACGTGGCTATGTTACGTAGTGTGACGTCTTGTTACGTGGCTATGTTACGCTGTGTTACGTCTTGACACGTGGTTACGTGCTTATGTTACGTAGTGTGACGTCTTTTCATGCGGTTATGTTAAGTTCTGTTTCGTCTTGTCACGTGGTTACGTGCTTATATTAGGTAGTGTGACGTCTTGTTACGTGGTTATGTTACGCTGCGTTACGTCTTGACACGTGGTTACGTGCTTATGTTACGTAGTGTGAAGTCTTTGTCATGCGGTTGTGTTTCGCCTTGTCACGTGGTTACGTGCTTATGTTACGTAGTGTGACGTCTTGTTACGTGGCTATGTTACGCTGTGTTACGTCTTGTCACGTGGTCACGTGCTTATGTTACGTAGTGTGACGTCTTGTTTCGTGCTTATGTTACGTAGTGTGACGTCTTGTCATGCGGTTATTTTACGTTGTGTTACGCTGTTATGTTATGTGGTGTTACGTCTTGTCACGTGGTTACCTTTGTTGGTTACGTTACGTCTTGTTACGTGGTTACATTTACTGGTTACGTTGGTTATGTTAGACGATGATAGGATTGAATAGATAATCAGAAGTCAAGCTAGGAATAGGTTAGGGCTTTCGGTGCGGGGTTAGTTTTAGAACACTTCTATATACCTTCACTGTAAACCGATATACAGTTTATCCCTCTCCGTTTCGCACACTGTTTAACATATAAAAAGTTTGTAAGATTTAGAAAAAGTATATAAAAGTGTTGTAGCATTGGATGAGAACTGTTTATAATCTAATTACTCTATATTACCATGAATACCTGTGACGCTATCTGAATTACCTGTTAAAATGACTTAAATACCTGTGATACCACCCGAATCATGCGAAATTACCTTTAATAGCTCTGGCACGAATCGCTGCTCTGAATTACCATGAACACTTGTGATACTAACCGGTTTACCCTACATATATACGGTACTATCCGAATTACTCTTTATAACGTATCAATCAAAATACATGCGGCGGGGTACTTCGATCGAGGGTCTGCGTGCAACTCATTAGAGGCCCGATGCCGGGACGTTAGCAGTATAAATCCTTGATTTTTTTCAATAACGTTAGATGATGTTATGCATGGACGAACATTACCTGATTTATTGACACAGATATTTTAGAACTATAGCGCCGGAGGACTTCACCCTCAGTGTCGAGAAAATATCGCCAAACGTTGTCAAAACATTTGCAAACTTTAATTGGTGGTGTCTTTGCAGCCTAAACCTCTTCCTCCTTTAACTCTGTCTATCCTAGCATCTCTCCACCTTTCCCTTATCTCTTCCGTATAAAGCGTACCCCTCCCTCCTTCAGCATCTGTCTAGCATAGCATCTCTCCTTGGTTTCCTCCCTCCTTCAGTATCTGTCCAGCTTATCTCTCCCCGTTTACCATATATTCCCCATATAAACGCATACTCTACTCCTCAACCTGTCTAGATTAGCACCTCTCCTCGTATTCCCTACCTCCCCATATAAAGCGCATTGGCTTCCTTCAACTCTCTCCTAGCATAGGATCTCTCTCCGTTTTCGTATCTCCCTTCCTCCACATAAACGTATACCCTACTCCTTAACCTCTGTCTACCTCTCCTCGTATTCCCTACCTCTAACACAAAGGGCGTTCCCTCCTTCAGTCCCTCCTCTACCTCGGAATTCTCTTCGTTTTCCCTATCTCTCCCATATAAACGCATTTTCCTCCTTGAAGGTTCTCTCAACCTATAATCTGTCCTAGTCTCTCCATATAAACGTGTGCTCTACTATTAAAACCCTCCTAGCCTAATACCTCTCCCATATAAAAGTCATATTCTACCCTTCAAGCCCTGTCTAGTTTAGTACCTCTCCTCGTATTCCGTATCTCTCCCGTATAAGCCCACATTCCCCCTCCTTCAACATCTGTCTAGCCTACCATCTGTCCACGTGTTTTCTTATCTTTCCCATATAAACGCATATTCCACACCTCAAACTGTCTAGTCTAGCACTTCTCCTCGTATTCCCTACCTTCACATATAAAACATATTCCCACTCCTTCAACCCCTATCTAGCCTAGCATCGATCCTCGTAGTCCCTATCTTTCCCATATAAACGCATTTTCCTCCTTGAAGGTTCTCGTTTTCCCTATATTTTCCCATATAAACGCAAAAACTGTGCTCGGATCCCCTATAATATGCTACTGGTGGGCTAATTCAATTTGTGCGTAGAATAGTCAGCACGTTATCTAGCAGGAAAGAGTTGACCTAATTAGTGTAGAGGTCACCACTCCTAGCTCCCAAGAACAAAGTCTGCAGAAACAAATGTAGGAGTTAACAAAGCAGCTGCAACAAATTAAAACAAATCCCTACCCACCACCTCCAACACAAACATACCACATCAGTCATACAGGAACTATGGGCGCTCCCCCAAATTTGGTAAAATCTTTTAGTTAAAAGAGAACAGTGCCCACTAAACCTATTTGTGGCTATTGTAAGAGAATAGTACGCGTATTAACAAATTGCCAAACGCGGTGGAAAATCTAAACTTTGACTCTCAGCCTCGAAACAACCGCCCCCTTAAGAGCCATAGTGGCTAGCGTGTCGGAAACAATAGGTTTGTTCCAGCACACGGTTCTGAACGGGTTCGGAACTAATCCCAACACATGCTAATGCACATGCGCCAGTCCGGTACGCTCACAGAACTAATTCGGAATTTTGTGTGGTTGGAACACTACTTGAACCGTTCGCGTTCTGTCACGGCCTTCTTCGTTGCACGGTCAATCAGAAGACGATCAAATATCTACGTTTACAGCGTTGATGAATGAAATCAAACTCCGCCGATGTACATCGTAAGCGTTTCTTTCATACGGATTGCAGTCCTAATATTCGAGCAAAAATAAATCGCGTTCGTTTATCGGCTTAAAGCCATTGATACTGAGTTATTGCGAATAACAATTGTAATTTATAGATATTGTATTTAAACCAGAACCCGGAAAAAGTAATTTAACACAATTCCAATTTAACATTAGGTTTCCTGCTACAGAAGCTTCTAAACACAATGTTTAATTTAAAACTCCAATACTCTGAGAAAATGACACCCCACATAAATTCTATTCCGAACGTAATTCAAATAATACAAAACTACATGGTACCAATGTATGCTTATGATCAGGGTTAGGATTTTTAGTTGCAAATTTCAGATGAAAAAAGGAAGGGAAAAGGTGCTCAAATAAGGTGAAAAAGGCACAATAAGGTGCTGGTTTATTTAAGGGGATGCACAACTGAAATTGCTATTTTCTAAACTATCCATTCAATTGGGCTGAAATTTTTATTTCTTTATATATATTTGTTTTGTGAATTATAGCCCAGTCTTAATAATTCTCGGAACTGCGGAGTTGAGGTTATTGTCGTCTCCACGTAAACAGATGACGTCTCTCACAGCAACAAACTCACATTCACGAACAGCAGGCTACTGATTCTGGTGGGATAGAATCACTCATTGTCAATTGCATTATTGCGGGCTACTTTATAGCAGTAAAGTGAGAGAAAGAGGTTTTCGTCGAACACACAATTATTTTCCATTGTTGCGGGTGTGCTTTCAATTCCCGCGCGGCGTTTACTGAAAGAGGTAGACTTACTATTCGCACGTACACAGCAAGCTGAGGAGACGTTAATTGAAAGTTAAAGAATAAATTGGAATGAAACTTAAAAGAAAAAAGGGGATTATGGGCATGGTTGGGGGGAAATGGTATAAAGGTGCCAAAAGGGGGTAAAGGTCCCAAAATAACGGAATAATGTTTAAATGGAAATAATCCTCTTCTTCGGAAGTCGAGGCATCATTAAAAAGATCACTGTCACCTTCTAAATCACTCATTATTGTTATCTTTGAACGCTGTTTTGCTCCCTGGCTTTGTTAGACGTTTGTTCTTTTCCTCAAGTATGTCGCCATACTACTCAACAGCGAGCAACTGCTTACCAAACACCTTTGCTATTCCGTATTGAGAAATAAACACGCATGGAGGAATAAATTACATATTAAACTTTATTTCCTACTGAATACAGAGAGTATGTCACTTTTTCTATACTCTCTGTCAGGTTTGTTCCAAGCGATTAGAATCGATTCTGAATTGACTGAGTATGCGCTGTAGACCATACAATTTGCGCATGTCTGGAATTTTCAGTTCCTACTCTTCATGTCCGAACCGATTTCACTCGTTCCGAACTAGTTCCCAAATACGTTGGAACAGCAAACTGGAAATTCAGAATTGGTTCTGAACTGATTCTCTGTGGTGTTGGAACGCCACTTAGCTACTGCGCACACTCAGATAATTCGGAATCGATTCTGAATCGTGCTGGAACAAACCTAACAACTCCGGCAAACGCGTTACAGACAAGAGGAATAGGTGATGGAGGGATACGCAGCTCGGTGAGCATAATAGACGATAGCTTGGTAGATTAGGTTGTATTCTGTGAGTTCACTAGCAGCCATAAAGGCTTATGCACATAGAACATATCAAGGAAATGTACAAATATACATATAAACATAAATATTACACAGAATATGGAACATTTGAAATAAAATAGACACATACTATATGCGTGTCAAGGAAATGTACAATAAAGTTACATATATACATAAATATTACATAGTATACAGAACATTTAAAATAAAATAAAGACATATATACAAAATGAAACAAATCAAGTGTAATTTTGTACAGAGTTGAATACCTCCTTACTGTTATAAGGTTAACATACATTGATGCAGTAATTTGTATCACAAATTATTTAAATGTAAAGAGTGATTATAGTATGAATATGCATTATTATGTGACATTGATTTGAGATGTTTGTTGATTGTAATTATTGTTGGGAAGTAAGTTTATACTGCCTTACTGAAACTGACAATAATAGCGTGCAATAATGCAGCGAGGGGGTGAGCTGTTTATCATTATTAGAGACGAGGAAGTTACGTATTGTTGGCGCGTTTTTCCTTTAGAATTTGCTGGAACATTATACCTAGAGCATATGTATTCATAATTTTCATTGGATATAAAAATAGACGCTAATGTTGGCGCGTTTTATTAGCCAATTGCAGCTCAGTTATAATCTTTAGGCATATCGGGGTGTAGGAGTATAAAAAGGGCTAGGTTAGAGATAGACCCCGTCAGTTCACCGAAAATATTTGTAGGCTACACGTCGCCTTCAGTCCAGCAGAAATATTACACGTCGGCTATCCATTCGCAAGTTACGCGTATCAGAGTTATGAAAAATCTCAAGTATTGTAAAGTTAATGATACAAAAAGTTGAAGTACGTGAATTAAGAATGATCAGTAAATAAGTTATTTATAACAGTTTCAGTTTGGCGAGTGTCAAGATCAATGTGTAAATTGTGATAGTGAATGTGTTCGACAATAAAAAGTGTAAAACAAATTCTTTCATCAGTGTTATCTTTGGATAAAAGACTCCTTTCCGTTTACATAACCTGTATAAAGAGAAGTGCTCGACCAAAAAGATCATAGCTAGCCGGAGGACAGAGAACCAAAAATTAAATAAAATAACAGTAGCATTCTTTCAAGCAAACACTAATACTGCCGCAAATTGCTAACACCAGATGGAGCTAACAAATCTAACAAAGAATCACGTCACAAAATGGCTTCACTACGTGGAGTAAACACAAATAAACTACTATTGATAGACAACCTACTCAGCGCATTCTTTCATGCACCCATGGCCCAGAAAAGTAGAAAATAATCTTGTTTGCTGCGTTACGCCGGATGAACGTCAATTTGAGAGATTGAGCTTCGGCTTAGCAAACGCACCAAGAGCTTTTACACAGATTGGATATAAATTATTAGGAGATCTATGGTAAAAGAAAACACCAATTTACTTAGACGACATAATAGTATTTGCGCACATTAATAGTATTTGCGCACATTTCAGAAATTATTGTCGAACCTGGAAGCGGTGTTTAGAACAATTAGAACCACATACATTTAAACTCAAGCCGCAAACGAGCTTTTTTGTTTTATTTGCTTTTTTAATTAGTAAGATAAAACTACTAGGTTTTGAAGTTTCAGCAGCAGACATACAACCTGACAATAATAAAATCCAATCACATAACTAAGAACCCCAAGGAACGTGTAAGAAGTACTAGGATTGTTTTCCTTTTATATGAGGTTCGCCAGTAACCTTGCAGCGGTTGTCAGGCCACTGAATGATCTGACAAAATCCGACCATAATTTGTGTAGGGCCAGGAACAGCAAGAAGCGTTCCAAAAATTAAAAGACCTAATGGTGAATGCTCCGGGCTTAGCACGTTTTATACCAGGGACCAAAACGCAAATGTACTGCAATGGCACGGCATAGGGACTTCCCTTCTCCAGGAACAGGAGCCGCCTCTAGTTCCTGAAGTCGCGGGTTCAAACCTGGTGGAGGGCGATGGATTTTTTGGGGCGTAAAAATCCTTAGCATGGCTTCCTTTGGAAGGGAAGTAAAGCCGGCAGTATCGTGTTGTAGATTTACGGCACGTAGAAGAACTTCAAGTCTGATAAAGAGGCCTCTAAGCAAAATTTCCGCTCTTACATGCCCAATATAGAATGGGACGCTTTGCATGTTTATTGCGGAAAAGAATATTTTTGCAGGAAAACGTAAAATTTGCAAAAAATGGCGAGAAAATTACACCATTAAAATACCTACCGATATCATGAAGCATTAGGATACTTTTAGCCCGAGCTGTAAAACATTTTTCGCATTAATTGTTAATAAAGGCAAAACACGGCTCTATCCATGACTATCTAGGTGTAGGGAAGACGGACATGTCTACTTACCTGCTCAACCGTTTATGCCACATATCTTTTCCTAATTGAAATAAATATTGAAAATCCCATCTCCAACTTCTACATAAACAACTCCATTTCCACATACACCCCATACACACACCTAGTTCATCTCCATCCCCATATAAAATCTATATTAAACATTATATCTAAGGTTAGAGAAAGAACTGTACGTACTTACTTCTCATCCATCTGTGAAACAGAAATAGGATTATAATCAAAATAAATATATTTCCACATTACTTAAATACAAAAAGAAAAAATAAAACCTACGTTTTAGGCGTATGTGAAAATGCTGCTTCATTTGGCGAAAATAAACAAAAAATATAGATATATACTCCTCACCAACCACAAATAAAACCCACATAATAACCACATACCATATATAATACCGGTGAGAAATACATATAAACTCCTCACCAACCCCAAATAAAACCCACTGAGTGGAAAGATAAATAGGCTTTAAAAACATCTATATTAAAGTCCCAAAATCCGGTTAGTTGCAGTTTTTCCCCATAACATACAGATTACAGATATTTACACTCTAGTAAATATGACAGATAATCATGATGATTATATACAAAGTTAAAATAATGCTAGAAAAATAAATGTAAAATTATTTGTCATCCATTTGTGAAACACAAATAGGATTATAATCAAAATAAATATCTTTATTTATATTTTTTCATGTTTCTTAAACAAAGAAAAAAGAAAACCTACATTTTATATATGTGTAAAATGCTATTTCAAATGGAGCAAAATGGCAGAAAGCAGGCGCAGAGGCTCCTTTAGCAAGTATTTTGGCTGGCAAGCAAAGTAGAGTCGCCCTTGGGTCAAGCCAGTGTGCATGCGCTAGGACTTTTAATGTTTGCTGGCAAGGCAGAGCAGAGCGGTGTGCAGATGGGCCCTTGGATCGAAAACAGTTTTTGATATCAATGGACGACAAATGTAAAGAGCCGGTCCTTGGCCAGGATCCACATAATTACACACATTGGTGTCAAAAATATTTGGTGCTTTAATGCACAAGTTGTATGAATTTTGTATGGGGGGGGGACAAAAAAACATTTCTGTTCAGCCTATAAGTGGAGGTAGATTTCGAAGTTCGATTTTTAATTTCTCTACCTCGTGTCTGGTAGGTAGAGAAGGTATTGCATTCCGCCCAAAAATTCAATATCCAGATTTCACCGGAAAACATGTTTTGAGACCCCATGATTAAAAGAGGGCATTTTTAGTAAAAATGCGCGCGAGTGCATGCGTGCGTGCGTGTGTGTGTGTGTGTGTGTGAGCAGCATAACTCAAAAATGAAAACTCGGATAAATACCAAACTTTGTATTTGTTGCACGAAAAAGTTCAAGAAAGTTCATCCATCCCAAACTACTTGGAACATTTTCCGAGATTTTTTATTTTCTAAAAAATGGCTATAATGATTTAGATGAAAATGCCATGTATTAAAGATATTTGCATGGCAAATACAACGTACATCTTGAATTTCCTGGGAATAGCTCATGAAGTGCACTTCATTCGGAAGGAGTTTTGCATAATCTTGTATAACTGGTAAACGTTAGGCGAGAGACCAAAACGTACTGCACAAAAAATGCAGATTGCTTTAAAACATGCAATTTTATTTCAAATAATTTTTTGCGGCATCAGCCATTTCCGAAATATCCGCTATTAATGGTTCTATTTGTTCAATACCTTTTTGAGTCGCATCGATTTCAGTTGTTTCTGGTGATTGCATGAAAACATATGCAACTTTAAGGCCAGCGCATTGCGTCAAGTTGTGTAACATTCGACTACCGTTGTTCCCTTTATAACGAAATGTGCTATATATCTATTTCTCCAAAGGTTTATTTGGATTTAAATGATGGATAGCAAAATAAGCTTTAATAAATATAGGTAAGGTAGAATCCGACGATAGAAAAGCTCATTTCCATCGCCGGGATACTCGAGCAACTGATACAGATTTAGTGGACAGATAAACACATTATAAAAACCTACGTTGTGTGACTGTTACACCGTAGTTTTAAACACATTATAAAAATGTACGCCGTTAACCCTGTTTTAATTATTAAGTGAACAGATAAACAGGTTATAAAAACGTATGTCGCATGGCTGTTACACCGTGTTTTAATTATTTTGTGGGTAGATAAACAGGTTACAAAAATGTACGTCGTGTGACTGTTCCACCTTGTAATTCTTAAGTTGTTATACCATCTGCCTTATAACTTTTTATGCTTATCCCAGATGTGTGGCCACCCTGTTCCCCCCCCCCATCCAACATCTCACCAGACGACGTCATGCGAATGTTTTGCATCCTGTGCGAATGTGCGAGGACTTAGAAAGCCGGCTTGTCCCAATAGACCTACTCTTACCTGGATCTGCATGCACCAATAGCAGTAAGTTGGAAAGAAGAGAATCAAGAAGGAAATGGAAAAGAAGAAATAATCTAGATAGACATGGAAGGCAAGAGGAGTAATATAGATGTGGAGGGCAAGAAGATTGATATGCAAGTTTTAGGACCTGAAAATAAATATCTAGAGAAGAGAATCCGTAAACCACCAACAAGAGATGACCATTTTTTATGGACAGAGGTCAATAAAGTGCTGTGAAATCCAAGGTATGCAGTAGTAGAAAAGACCACAAAGTTTATATAATAAATTACTAGAACTTCAAGTAATGTTAAATGGAGATCTTGCATATGTTGATATATTGTGTATCACTGAACACTGGTTATTAGAATCACAAATACAATTACGCAGTATCAATAATTTCAAATTAGTTAGTGCATACTATAGGGTAAGATACCAATGTGGGGGATCAAGCATATTTGTGCGAATGCATATACAAACAAAAAACGTTAATATAGTTTATTCCTTGAGAGGGGATAAAAACTTTGAATTGTCAATAACTGAAATACAGAGTAAAAATGTAATAATTGCATGTATTTATAGATCCCCAGATGGAGATTTTGATATATTTTTAGGAAAACTAGAAGGGTAATGGAGTTCTATGAAATGAAAAAGAAATTTCTCGTATTATGTGGGGATTGGAATATTTATTTTTTGGCAAATAATGAGAAATTGATCAGACTAAGAATCTGTTAACTTTATATGGGCTTATAAATACAGTAATCACGGCCACCAGAATTACCAAGAAAAAGTCATCTTTATTAAACGTAATAATTGTAGAAGGAACACTGCAAGAACCAGCAAAAGTAATTGACACAGGGTTTTCGAATCATTGTGACCAAAAACCGACGCTTAAAATACAAAAACCAACACAAATTAGAAATCTCTGAGTTCTAAACAGAAAATTTAGAGAGGAGGATATGATTAATTTTAGGAATTTAATGAAACTTGAAAAATGGGAAAGCGTATATCAAGGAATTGATGTAGATAGCAGGTTTAACTCTTTTCAAAGTATCTTTTAGCGTTGGTTTAATGTAGCTTTCCCATTAAGAAATAAGGGCTTTAGACAATATAATAAGAAGAAAATTAATTGTTCTTCCACACTAGCTGTATGTTGGACAGGGTTGGAAAGGTAGAATCAGACAACTGAAAAATTCAGTGCCATAGCTGGGATTTGAACCATGGGATCTCCCGGGAGAATGATAAGAAAAGTTGGATAACTCAAGGAATCTAGAAAATGAAAAATTTATAGCAATGTCCAATAATAAAGTTAGGACTGCTTGGCATATAGTTAATAAAGGAACTCGGAAAAGTAATGACAAAGAGAAAATACTGGAAATAAAAGAGTATAAAAGGGAAAGTAACAGAGCCCCAATTAATTGTAGACTCCTTTAATGTACATTTTTCAGAAATAGCAAGTAAACTAATTCAAACCAATGCAGATATTACAAATCATGTAAATGCAACTGATAATATACAAAGAGTAAATAGTACTGTTTTTAGATCAGATCACAGAAATAGAAATAATAAAAGTAGTCAGAGAAATGAAAAATAAACAGTCATCGGGAATAGATGACATTCCAGACTGGATTATTAAACAATGCATTGAATATATAAAGAATCCATTAGCAAATATCTACAATTTATCAATGTAATCAGAAAAATTTCCTCAAAAGCTAAAAATTGCTAAAGTTAGACCTTTGTTTAAGAAAGGTGATAAGTTAGATATGGAAAATTATAGACCTATTTCATTATCAATTTTCTCCAAGATTTTGAGAGGTTAACATGTAGGTGTATAGTCTCTTTTCTGTCTAAACATAATATATTGTTAGATGCACAGTTTGGTTTTAGAGAAAATAGGTCAACAGAATCAGCAATTTATCATTTATTAGACCTAGTAGAAGAGTCGCTCGATAGAAAACTTTTAAGTATCTGTGTCTTCTTCGATTTATCTAAAGCTTATGATGTTTTGGACCACAATATATTGTTATCCAAACCAGAAAAATATGGATTTCGTGGAAAAATCAATTAAAAAATTTAAATTGAGTTTTATTTATGGACGATCTTTAACTACAATGGTCTTTAGTGTCCATTCTATATTGGGCGTGAAAGATCCGTAATTTTGCTCAGAGGCCTCTTTATCAGGCTTGAGGTTCTTTTACGTGCCGTAAATCTACAACATGCAGCTTTACTTCCCTTCCGAAGGAAGCCATACTAAGGATTTTTATGCCCGAAAAAAATCCATCACCCTCCGCCGGGTTTGGAAAAATCAATGCTCCAATAAAATCATATCTAACAAAGAGAAAACAAATTGTAGAATACTATTTCCTCAAAGGTAATAAATTAAGCATGTATATGTCAAAAGACAGCGAAATTAATATAGAGTGCCACAAGGCTCAACCCTTGGACCCTTATTATTTTTAGTTTATATAAACGATATGCCATCAATTGTTAAATTAGCAAATGTGATTCTTTTTGCAGATGATACGAATTTGCTGATAAAGAGTTTACAAACAACAGTAAATCAGGTAATTGCTGAATTATATTCCTGGTTTCAATGAAAAATGAAAATAAAACTACTGCTATATCCTTTCATACCTATCAAAATAAAGCACATCTTGTACTGTACATTCATTATGACAGCCTCAATATTAAATATGATACAGACCAACATTTTTGGGAATTATTATAAATGAGATTTGAAAATGGAAGAACCATATAGAAAAATTAGCTTCTAAATTGCTAAATTGAGTTTAGCATGTTACTTATAAAGATCCATTCAAAATTAAGTTAACTTATACATCCAAAGAAATGTTTATTATGCAAATTTCCACAGCCTTATGCACTATGGCATAATCTTTTGGGGAACATCTTATGAAAGTGAGCAAATATTTAAACTGCAGAAAAGGGCAATTAGAGTAATAAGTAATAAGGACAGTCGGTTTTCATGCAGAACTCTCTTCAGAGAGTTAAAAATATTGCTTCTTGCTGGTTAATGTCTCATATTGGAGACATTAACCCATATTAAAATAATGAACTTGAAACAAATCAAAATCTCCATCAATATAACACTCGACAAAAGAATGCTCTGCATATTCAGTTCTGTAGAAGATAAAAATAATGTAAAAAACAAGGGTATTAAATTATTTAACATACTGCCTCAGAATATTAAAGAAATTACTAAGATTCATCATTTTAAAAAACAACTCAAGTCTTTCCTACTATTGCATACATTTTATTCTATAAATGAGTATGTAGAGTGTTGTACAAATGATAGTTAATGAGTTATTATTTGTTAGTGTGTGTTTGAATATAAATGAACTACTAGCTCTTAATAACTTGACACATTAAGTATGATTGAGTATTACTTATTGTATTTATGTTTTTAACTATTATTGTTGTACATATGTGTAGAATTATCATAACACTTATACTGACATGTCCGAAAAACATTTATTGTACCTAAAGGACAAAATAAGTACAATACAAATAACACGAAAACCATAAGGTTGCTGCCTTAATAAATTTCCAAATGACAGTGTGAGCACGTCTGACTTTATGCAAAATCTATTTACCAAAGGCCCAGATTAATACAGCATATTATTCACGCCAATTATGGTATCATGCCTTAGGAGTAGTTATTTACAAAGAAACCAAAATTACTGCAGCTGCCACTACACATTTTTATGGTGGCTTGAAAGTAAAATGGTAGGGTCCAAATTAAATCAGTTGTCTGTGGCATTTTTTAAAGTCAGTCTTAAAACCACATTGTGGTGCAAATAACACTAAGTGCATTAGAATATTTTGTGACAATTCACCTCAAAACAAAAATTAATGCATATTATTTATGTTTTGTATGATTGCACCATAGTATGGATTTCAGATTGAGTGGTTCTTTCTGTACACGGCCATTCGTACATGCTTGCAGACAGGTCTTTTGGGGTTGTAGAAGGGAAAAACTGAAAACTTGAAACCGTAATCCTCCCAGAGAAAATGACAGGGTATTTGACTCAGTAGCAGTCAATTGGCAGGAACTGACTCAGATATCAGTTCCAAGGCCAAACACCTTCAACATTAGTAAGGCTAAGGGTCTCACTATTAATCGTGCACCAGCATTGTTTGGAATGCATGCTTCTTATGCAATGACACCAGTGCATAAGCACAAATTGCTCAGAAATGGGGTAAGATGTGACCATATTTTGACTCAAGTAAAAAAATACCTAACAAATAGTAGTCATGTACAATAGGCAATGAAAAATGATTTGATAAACCTACTTTCCGCAATCGGGTATGAACTGAACCAAATCTCATTCTACAGAAATATGGAAGAGGGAAGCAATATTAATGAAGATTGTCAGAGATTCTATGATCTTTGTTTGTTTCTTTGTTTGTTGTTGTTCCTTGGACATTGATCTTTTCATGTTTATTGTATGTAATGCTTTTGTTTGTTGAATACAAATACCAGTACAAATAAATGAGAAGTTTCTTATTAAGATAATCGACATTTGGCGACCATGACAGGACTGGTAATTGTAGATATTTGTAATACTGTTTCGCTACACCCTGCTTGTGTTCTCAGGTTCGGATTGTAAAGCGGTAGTGCCACTTTTTCAGGGATTAATTCCCGACCATCACAATGGATGAAGGCGCTTAAAAATCAGCTGTGAAGAAGCGTGTAATTATAAGAACAGTACAGTATAACGCTTTACAGAACTGGTAAACAAGAATGCCAGAGGGGACGAGATTGCTGAAAGTTTGGAGGTAGGGTATTGCGTGATCATCGCTCTCGATAGTGATATAAAGGATTTCATTTAACCAGTGAGTGTAGCAAGGATGAAATCATGCAAGAGTTGGAGTCGACTAATCAATACAATGAAAAATATTAAACACTGAGAGACAAAATTGACGTTCTTAAGTCCCAATCCGTCGTTGCACAGTCAATTTCAGACACTCGTGATTCTAATAAACATCGTCTTAGGCTTCCAAAGTTGAAACTGGTTAAATACGGTCATCAGATCTCCCAATGGACTGGGTTCTGAGCACAGTTTTCAAATATCGACAATGAGCCAGAACTTTCCGACGAGGAGAAGTTTCAGTACCTCCTCCAGGCTACAATACCTATGTCGAGGGCCAGAAACATTGTTGAAAAGTTTCCTCCTTCAGGTGGAAATTGCGGCAAGGCAATTAGTGCACTGAAGCAGAGATTTGGTGGTAAGGATATATTAATTCGGCATTACATAAGGGGAATTATAAAGCTTATTACGGCCATAATGATATAAAACTATCTTTACTGTTTGACAAGTTGGAAGCCCAATTACGTGCATTAGAGATATTGGAGATAACATCTGCTAATTACGCTGGCATTATCTTTCCACGAATGGAATCATGTTTGCCGCTAGAGACATTGAGGCATTGGGCGTGTGCCAATTGTGACCATGATGCACTCTTAGATGAGCAGATGAACAGTCTCAGTCTTTTTCTCAAGAAAGAGGTACAGGCGGAAGAACATGTTGCCTAAGCAAATAAATACTTGTTTCCCCATTTCTCATTTAAAACAAACAGAGAGGGCCAAGTCTCTTGCTGGTGAGACTAAGCGCCACGCTACAGCAGCTAATTTAATAAGTCTCAGCATTGCTGCCCAGTGTACTTTTTGTAAGGGTGATCACAGTGCTACTAATTGCCAAAAGACTGTGAACATGTCAACTGATGACAAAAGGAAACTTCTTGCACAGGCTGGTTGTTGTTTCGCCTGTACTAACAAATGTCACCCTGCACGTAGATGTCGAATGAGGTGTAGTTCATGCAGAGGGCGCCACACACACTGTGATAAAACGCTCCTATATTTTAGACACCTTGGACAAAGAAAGTATGATGTCATTGGTGAAGAAATTCTGATTTACTCTGTTTGGAGGCTGTAACCTCGGATTAATGAAGCACGGGAGTTATAAGGCACGCCTGCGTGGGTTAAATGGAAACTTCGCCTGCAGCTTTTCAGTACTAGGCCAAGCCAATATAAGTTACATTTATTCTGTTGACCAAGCCCAGCACAAAAATGGAAGAAGCAATTCCACACAACTAAAGAAACTTTGTTTGGTTGGACATAGATGGCAGCGAGAAGAAGTCCATTGCTTGCTGCAGTACAAATCTTGCCATAGCCTTCACTATGACAACTGTAATTGCCGGAGATGTTGCTGATCTATGGGAACTCGAGGCCATTGGTATCAGTGATCCAGCAGAGAAGTAGGATGGAGATGCCAAGCGACTGGATGTTTTGGACCATTTTAAGGGAACTGTGGAATTTGTGGGCGGCCGATACCAGATTCGACTCCCATGGCGCATGGTTTCAGAGTTGCCTTCCAATAATGAAGTATCCGAGGGTCGGTTGGAACTAAAAGAAAGTTGCACCAATCCAACAATTTATTTAAAAATTACGATTCAGTATTTTGTGAGTGGTTTAAGCTTAACATCACTGAGTGGATTGCGGATAATGGTAAGGGATACTATTTGCCCCATCTTCCAGTGGTGAAGGAGACCAGTAGTACTGCAAAAGTGCGCCCTGTCTTCGATGCCTTGGCTAAAATTTATAGCGTTTTGTCTCTCAAAGACTGTTTGGAGCAAGGGCCAAATCTCATCACACTGTTACCCGACATTTTGCTGCAATTTCGAGATAAAGCCCCGGGTGTCTCAGCCGATATAGAGAAACTCTTTCTACAATTTGCAATACATCCAAAAGATCAGGACTATCTGAAAATCTTTGGTTTAACCATTAAGGCAAATGGGTGGCACTAAGGCACTCCCTTGTAATCTTTGGAGTGACCTGTAGTCCCTTCCTCTTGGCCGCAGTCCTCGATCACTTTCTCAGCAAATGTATTTATAACTGTCCTGTAGAAGATATTGCAAGTTTGGAAAAGTTAATGAAAGGGTTTTATGTTGATAACCTAGCAATGAGTGTACAGTAGTTCAGATGCTGAATATCTGCGATCGCTTGTTTCAAGTGTCATGGCTACAACAAGTTTCAGCCTCAGAGGTTAGGAGTTCTCAGGTGACTCTTTGCAAGAATTGATTCCCATCCTGGGCTAAAATGGAATCGTAGGAGTGACACCCTGAGCCTGAACATGAGCTGGTGGGAGAAAACTGCTCAGGCGAACTGCCTTACAAAGAGGAATATTCTCTCCACAACTCAGAGGATATTCGATCCTACAAGATTCAATGGACATGCAGCTCTGAGCCTGAAGTTGATGTTGCGGAGGCTATGGGAGAAGAAATTGGGCTGAGACAATCCTATAGATGGCGAAAATGCAAACAGTTTAAATGCTTGCCTCCAACAAGTTCCTCTGCTCAAAGATATAATGATTCCTCTGAATATTGGCACCTCACAACCATACACTGCACCTGTTTGTTGACTCAAGAGGTAAGATTTATGCGGCGTATGTTTTTGTGCAATGAAAGTGAAGATGGAGACGTCTTTGTGAATTTAGTGCAGTCAAAATTGAGAGTTGCACCATCCAAGGGACTTATGATACCACGATTGGAGTTGATGGGAGCTACAATCGGAGCGAGATTGCTGAAGTCAGTTCAAGATGTCATTGGTTGGACTACCGAGCTCATTTATGCATGGAGTTATTCCGGCATCGTGCTTGCCTGGATCCAACAAGAAGAGAGGTTGGTCTTTGTTAGGAATAGGATTAAGGAGATAAAGAGTACTCATACAGGGGGTTGAGTGAAAGCATATCCCTGGCCTTTTGAATCCTGCAGACCTTCCTTCTAGAGGATGTATGATTGAGCATCTCATTGTATCACGCTGGTGGGATGGACCCACATAGTTGAGATATAGATACCATTCGTGGCCTCAGTCTCATTGTACGTACACTGAGGAAGAAGTGATGAGCGAAAGGCTTAAGAAAGCAACTGTTCTCCTCGTTGTGCCCTAAGACCACAGTTGGTTGTATTATTATTTCAGCCCGTATATGAACAAAATTGTTCGTATGGTTGCATGGATGCTTCGATTCAAACACAACTCCCTTTGTCCAAATGAGAAGAGACGCGGGCCTTTGTCTGCAGAAGTTCAACTTGTTGAGAGCACTGTTTGGACTCATACAAGAAGGGACGTTTCAGTCAGTGGATGACCCCAGAATCCGTCCACTATTTCCCATCAAAGATGAAGCTGGTGTGATACGTATGAAAGCCCGATTGACTGAAAGACACGATGTACATTGATTTGCTAATCCTGTTGTGATTCCCCATGACCACCCAGTTGTAAGGCATTTCCTTCGCCACCATCACTTACAGGAAACGCATATTGGTGCTCATATGCTGTGGTCTATTTTGAGAGAGTGAAAGGACGTCAAGCAACACATGAGGTGGTGAGGTGTGTTGTCTGTCGCTGTCACACGAGTCAGAATTTTGATACTGATTCATCACCGCTCCCTTTGTTTAGAGCTAATGATGCCTCTATGTTTGAAGTATGTGGGGTTGATTATGCAGGGCCCTATCATACTGAAAGCTGGAGAATAGTATGGGTAGCTCTGTTCACCTCCGGAGTCTATATAGCCGTGCATTTGGAGATCGTCAGCTCTCTACTGATTCATTTTTGTTGCCTTTGCGACGGTTTATTGCACGTAGAGAGCTAACGACGCCTCTATGTTTGAAGTATGTGTGGTTGATTATGCAGGGTCCTATCATATGAAAGCTGGAGAAAAAGTAAGGGTAGCTCTGTTCACCTCTGGAGTCTATACAGCTGTGTATTTGGAGATCGTCAGCTCTCTGAGTACTTAATCATTTTTGTTGCCTTTGCAGCGGTTTACTACAAGTAGAGGGCGGCCTAGTACTGCAACAACACTACTTGTTTTCAAGGTGCTAAGAATGCTTTTGCGACTCTTGATTGGGATCGAATCAAGATGTACTGCTCAGCTGAGAGAATCCAATGGAAATTTAACTCGCCTACTACCTCATGGTGGGAAGGATTTTTGAAAGGATGGTTCAAACTGTTAAGCGGAATCTCCATTGTATCTTGGGAAGAGCATCATGTATCCTGGATGAGTTGTACACCATTCTTTGTGAATGGGAAAGTCTTGTCAACTCCAGACCAATCAAAGTTTCTTCTGAGACCAACCAAGATCCTGTTGCTTTAACACCTGCGGCCTTCCTCAAAGATACTTACCGCAGCGAAACCCTGGATGTCGAGATTGAGAGAAACAGCTTGGCATGTTGCTAAGTTATCGACACAAACTCAGGGAACAGCTGCGAGCTCAATTCCGCTTGGAATACTGGGATCACAGAAGTGGATTTATCGCAAGAAGACTCATCAGCCTATAGTGAGAGAAATCGTGTTAATCGGCTCAGACGATGCCAAGAGAATGGACTGGCCACTTGCACAGATAAAAGAAGAAATTCAGGGCCATGATGGCAATATTCGAGTTCTTCAGTTGAGAACGAAAAGGGGAAGAGTAATTCGCCCATTACGAGCATTTCTGTTGGAAATTGGAGGGCAGCTCGACAATGATCCGAAAGAAGAGGCAGACAATTTCCTTTGGTTCCTGCTGCTACTTCAGTTTTGGATCCTACTCTTGTGTTCAGAAACAACCATAATTAGCTGTTCGGTGTGGAAGTCCAGTAAAGGTGTCAGCTCGATTGGACTTTTAATTGGGTTCCAGTAAATTTTCTATTTCAGACAATTAGGTGGGAGGATGTCAGAGATTGTATGACCTTGCTCCTTGGACATTGATCTTTTGATGTTTATTCTATTAATGCTTTCGTTTGTTGAATACAACCAGTAAAAATAATGAGTTGCTTCTTATTAATTCAGATATTCAACACAGATGTTGGCAATGATAACATTCACATTCGCTATGATGACTGATGTTTTGCATGAGGTAATGCTAAGAAATGTTAGTTAACAATTATTAATGCATGTAATAGTGATGCATATGTAATAATTGGGTATTAACTCAACTAAATCCTATTCTCCAAGGAGTGGTCAGGAAATATACTATTAACAAATATTAATTCCTGCTGTAGATCACGCCAAAGAAGTTAATTGTTGAATCTGTAATAGCTAAGTATGTCTTCTTTAAGTAATTCACAATACATATCACAAAGTATATTACCGAGTTTTATTTGTTCATTAAGTTAGATTTGTCCACTTTTTTAGTACTTTTTATGGCAAAAAGTACCAAATCCGAAATTAAATTTCTAGCAAATGTGCAAGAATGTTATGGAATGCTTTAAATTTTTCCACAAATGATTTAAAAGACTCCTAGAAAAAACTGTATTTCAAATACCTTTTTAAAACAACAATTAGTACTGTAGTGCCAGTTTTTTTATCTACTCTAAAATTTATGCATTTGGATTTGGTACAGTTTTTGAAACAAGCTCCAAAATGTTTCATCTTATCGGCATTTGCTAAGACTTAAATCTAATTTCAGGATACTGACTTCTCTCCAAGTGTTCGCTAGTGTTCCAGGAGATTCTCCCCTACTTAAATCTTGATAATAGGTTAATAAAAATGTTACTGCTGCCTGGGATATGTTTGATATCTACAGTATCTGCCATGGTTTCATGGATATATCTAAACTACTTGCCATCTTGCAATTTTTGATGAAAGACAAAATCACAAGGTCAGTATACAGGGTGAATCACCTAAAACTTGCACCGTAAATATTTCGAAAATGGAATGTGCTTTTGATGTACAGTTTTCACAGCATTGATTGGTAGTCAGGGGCTCGTATATTTAGCCTATAAACAGATTTTAGTAATACTGAGAAAGTGTATTTTTTGAGCAAACATACAATTTTTAAATGGAACAATGCCTAGTTACATCAACAGAATAAAGGTAGGGTAAATTAGAATGTCAGTGGCGTTTGTTGCGAGATTGTAGTGCAAGTGATTTACAAGAAATCTTATTTTGAAACTTTTACGCACTGACACTTGTACAACCTGTGGTAGCACAAACTAAAGAAAAACAAAAGGAAATTACAATACTTCTGTGGATTCTTACAAGTAAAGAGAACATAGCCCTTCAAATGTTGTGTTCAAAATGATCACTGGCAGCTTCAATACACGCTTCCAGTCTACTATAGAAAGACTGCTGCACACGTTCTAGCATTTCAGCGGAAATTTCAGAGCAGGCAGTAGTAATACGTTGTTTCATATCGTCTGGTGTAGTTGGTACATTCTTGTAGACAGTGTCTTTCAGCCTTCCCCACAGAAAAAAGTCTAAAGGGGTCAGAACCAAGGTACAGGTCCTCTTCGTCCAATCCAACGATTTGGAAACAATCCATTAAGACAAGCTGTAGTACTTTGTGCACTATGGGCTGAACAGTCATCATGTTTGTACAGCAGGTTCCTCCTAGTCTGCAAAGGAACGTCTTCTAGCATATGTGGCAGATGATCTGTCAAGAGGCTGCGATACTTGTGTGAGCTCATTGTTCCTTCTATGAACAAAGGGCCTATGAGCTGATGGTTCACTATCCCACACCATATGTTTACATTCCATGGACGCTGACATTCCACCTGATGAAGCCAACGGGGATTGTCAACAGGCCAAAGTGCATGTTTCTGCGGTTTACCTGGCCATGATTAGTAAATGTTACCTCCATCACTAAACAAAATACATTGTAAATCTAGAGTATCATGTCTTAATGCCCATGTACAAAAGTTAACACGATTCTCAAAATCGTTTCCATGCAGCTCTTGATGGAGACACATGTGATAGGGATGGAATCTATGTCGATGGAGAATGCGCAGTACACTTGCCTGATTTATGCCACTTCCATGTGCGATTGTGCGGGAACTAATTTGCGGATCTACTGTAATGGCAGCCAAAACATTAATTTCTAACTGTTCTCCAGTAACTTGTTTGTTTCTGTTATGTTTTCGAGGTGTTACAGGACCACTTTCACGTAGTTGGTTGAAGAGGTTGATAAATAATTGCCGAGATGGTTTACGTCTATTGGGATACGTTTCCGCATACACTGTACAGGAAAGAACTGCATTCTTCCTACACTCTTCATACACCATGAGCATATCGGCTTTTTCTGCAATAGTAAACCCCATCTTCCACTCACGACTTACTGCTTGAACTGTCACAAACCAACTGACCAGAAAGTTGCAATGCAATCAATGAACAGAAAACACAATGCAAACAACATTGTACCTAGCAACTAAGCAGGTTGAATGGGACAAACAATTGTCGGATTGGAAACTTTTCAAAATACGATTTCTCATAAACCGCTTGCACTAGAATCCTGCAACAAAGACCATTGACATTCTAATTTACCCTACCTTTATTCTGTTGATGTAACTAGGCATTGTTCCATTTAAAAATGGTATGTTTGCTCAAAAAATACACTTTCTCAGTATTATTAAAATCTGTTTATAGGCTAAATGTACAAGCCCCTGACTACCGATCAATGCTGTGAAAACTGCACATCAATAGCATTTTCCGTTTCCGAAATATTTGTGGTGCAAGTTTTAGGGGATTCACCCTGTATATGTGCGCACATGCACACACACTTAGGGTATGACTGCACAAACTTAAAGGGTGGCTACTTGATGTTAAACTGAAACAGTTGCTGTTCCATTTTCCTCTCTAGCGAATTGTTTCATAAATAAAGAAATAAAATGTGTTACAGTCTGACTGCCACTATGTCAACACCCCTTTATCTTTTACTCCTGAAATTAGCATTGTTAGGTAGGGCCTAAAAAGATGAATGATGATGTCTTTACCATTTACTGCTAAAGCGAGTCGTGTAGCCATAAATTGAGGTCAGTTTTAACAAAACTCAAGAATCGCAATTGACAAAATTTTACAGGATAGGTATTTTTTAGTTGTACTCAATATTGCTGATTCAAAAACTTTCAAAAAAATAGTACTGGTCATCCTTGTAGGTGGGAATTGATGCGGGAATAATCAAAGTTCATCACTAACTACCTTTATTGAAAAAACAGAAATTACTAATTATAAATTTTTACAAAACTCAACATATCCACTTTTTCATAAATGAAGCCAAATGTTACAAATACACATTTTAAACATTTAAATTCTGTGGGCTCTTAAATGTATTACATTTTATAGATAATATCAGAATAAAAAGTTATATTTTCCTTGTAAATAAACACATGAACATAAGTTTCCACAGTAACAAACTGTGTTTCTTACATCTTCAACCTATTATGCAACTCATAGTCACACGCTTTAATGAGGACTAAAGCTATAGTACATATTTTAATACAGCAATTTTTAGATTTAATGCTGTAAGAAATCCAAGACAATACTGAGACACAGACCTCTTTAGTGTAAAGGTTCTTCATAATGCAGAATTCTGTCTTTAGCATCATTAACATTCCCTTGTACAACTTTTAAATAGAATTCTTTACTTTCCTCTGAATCATTTTCAAAATAAGACATCAATTTCTTCACGTCATTGGCATTATTTTTGCTTACATGATTCACTGATGGAAGTTGAGGTGCTTCAAACATTATCAAAGCATTTCTTTTTCCAGGTTTCAGCACCTTAACTCCTATCAGTGAAGCAAAGCATTTTGAAAAAGGCATTGTGCCTTGGTCTTTGGTCTTCTTACATAAAGCAGTACTCTTGCCTCATATCTTAAATAGCAATGTGGCTTTCATTACATGTTTGGTGATTTCTTTTTTAATGAGGCCAACAACCCTGTCAGGAGGCAAATAGCTATGCCCACGTATTGGGAAATAATGTTGAATTTCTCTAAATACCTGGAGCTAATAATGCAACTCGTATGCATTACCATCATTGTGGAGTTTTTGTTTTGGGAGCTACAAGAAATAATCTGAGGCTAAGATATTCTGCATCTTCTTTAATTAGACCTTGCTTTAAAGAACTTAAAATTCTTTTAAGGCAGATGTAATTTCATCTGCCCCTTCCCTGTCCTGAGTCCTTCTCAAGCCATGTGTAGTTAACTATTTTAGCGGCTTTCTTTTGTGAATATTTGAGGACTGTACAGCTATATAACCAGACTTGTCTGGTGTATAATACTTCTACAATAGACAATTTGTGTAAGGCATGATTCTGCTGGCAGTCAAAAGCAAACTGTCATGGTGTTGTTTACTTTATTTAAAATATTGAAAAACCTTCTCGTTCTTATTTTGTGCAACCTATAATCTGTTCTTAATTATTTTTTAATTTCAAATCTTGGGCTGACTTTACCCAACAAGAAAGCATGCACAAGCTGAGCAATCATCAGTACCAGGATTTCCAAAAATCCTGGTTAAAATATTTGTAGAATACCTTTTTATACTTTGAAAGAGAGCAGTCCAACAACCTTGGTCTAACTTGAGAAGCATTGTACTTATGCATTTTTGTAAGATTTAGCTCTGATAGAAAATATGACTGCTTAACTTTATTTCTAGAGTAATGAGAAGATCTGCATTTATACTTCAGTAAATTCTTCTTAATGAAGTGTCTGCTCTTTGTCCCTTTCCTGCAGCTTGCAAGCTCATCCACTTTGATTCTCCTTAGGTAGTACATCCTCCAGCTTATATTTTTTGGCAATGCGCCCAAGTCTGTCTCTGTACACACCTAGAAAAACACATATGAAATAAATATAACCTGTTCAGACAATTATTTTCTTTCTACAAACTATCTGTTTAGGCTATAAATAAAATCAGATTTACCTGTCACATACAGGAATCTTTCGGCCTTCTTTTCTTATATAGTATGAGATTGATATATATCTTTGTTTACTTTTATTGTCTTTCTTCCCTCTGCATCTTTTATGCAAGTTCACAGAAATTTTTGTCTTCAACTTTTGTCTTGCTTATATACAGGCTATCTCTAAAATGAATAAGATCATTTAAACACAAATGTCCTGCTTTACATGTTATTTTTTTTTTCTTTCTTTCTTTTCTTTTGGTTTCAATACAGATACAGTCTGCATGCAGATCTTCATTTGAGGGTGCAATCGTGCACTTCTTACTCTTTTGGCATTGGTGGCTCCTGCTTTGTTTTCCATTTTTCACCTCTGAGGTGTTACAGAATCTTCTAATATGTTAATAACAATGTTCCACACAAAATCTTTCTACAACTGCTAATCTTATAATGAAGCAGTGGCTGAATATGAAACAGAATTACACGGAAAAACATGTATTGTTGTCCAACAACCACTTAGCAAACAGTTGGGCTTTCTTATTACCATTGTGGGATTGCCCAACAATAAACAGTACGAGTATAAGGGCTATTAAATTTAATCTTTAAATAATGTACATTCTTAGTTTCAACCATGCAGTATAAAGCAAGGATTAATTGAGTTTTGCGAAATCTTGAAAAATGGAGATGTCGAGTTGCATGAAAATTTGCTATATTCAGGCACCTCTTACAACAGCAAATATTCAGTTTTGTAACACACTCTGTTAACCATTGTATGAGCCTATATTAAACCACCAGAATCTGTTAAAATACGAATTGTGAAAAAAATGGCGTTTAGTTAAGAACAGTCCTCAACTTATGTTACATAACTGGTTTTCCGTGAATCTGCTGAAATAAATTCGTGCTGTTACCTTGGCAACTGCGCGGCAGTAGCGTGTGTTTAAAGAGAAAGGTCAGACATGTTGACACAACTACCTACCTGTCTTACTATCGGCACCAAGTGCCAGGTCTGTCAGTGTTTCGGATGCGATGAATGCCTACACAATTTGAAACAGACCATTCAGAGATATGCCACTGTTTTCAAATCAAGAGTATATGGACATACTGCTTATGTAAGGTAAAGCCAAGTGCAACGCACTGAAGCTGAACGTTTGTATAGGCTTAAGTTTCCTAACAGGAGAATTCCAAATCCAAGATATTTACTGCAGTAGTTCAGCGAGTATGAGAGTCGGGAAGTTTGATTCCGCACCCTGAAAACACAGGTCCACAGCGCTTGAATGCGGTACTGCAGGTGGAGAAAGCAATTTTGCATCTGATAGAAAAGGATCCAGGTGCTAGTACCCGTGGAATTGCAAGTAATAATTGTGTATTAAATTGGACTGCTCATAGAACATTAAGGGAACAGCTACTTCGCCCATATTATCATATCCAAAGAGTGCAATACCGAAGCGAAAATGATTATCTACATAGAGTAGCATTTTGCTAATGCCTGAAACAGCAGTGTCCGCGTAATGCTAACTTTTCGTCGCAGGTGCTGGTGACTGATGAAGCATGTTTCACATGTCGTGGTGTTTTGAATTTTCATAACAATCATATGTGGGCTTTTGAAAGTCTCATACAATGCGACAAGATCATTTCCAGCACCAGTTTTCAATCAATACCCACAATATTGGCTGGAGCAACTTCTAAGCAGTTTCTTAAAAACAAACTACCCACTCATTTGGAGAATGTCCTTCAAACAAGGCAAAATATGTTTATTCATGACGAGGCGGCCCCCTCATATAAGTGCAATGCTTCGACACTTAAATCGCACATTTCCTAATCGCTGGAAACGATGATATGGACTAGTTCCTTGGCCTGCAAGATCCCCAGATCTTAATGCTTTAGATTTTCATTTCTGGGGAATTTGAAGAGCAAGGTGTACCATGATGAGGTTGCTATCGTTGACGATCTTCGCACACGTGTTTGATGCAGCGCTAGAGATTGGGAAGAATGCAGGTCTGACATGGGTATGATAAAATTGGCTAAAAAAATGTAATGCTTGCATAGATTCTAACGGCGCACATTTTTGAGCATCTTCTCTAAATAAAAATACAGTGTTAACGTTGCCCAACAGTTCTTCGTAATAAATTTATTAATGTTACAGATGTTGATTTTGTTTTAATATTCACGTTACTTACAACTCCCAGTCATCCTCCGTGGTGTAGTGGTTACCATGCTAGCCTCTAGTTCTCGAGGTCGTGGGTTCAAACCCAGTGGAGGGCGATAGATTTTTTCGGGCGTAAAAATCCTTAAAAAGGGAAGTAAAGCCGGTGGTATCGTGTCGGCACGTAGAAGAACTTCAAGCCTGATAAAGAGCCCTATAAGCAAAATTTCCGCTCTTACACGCCCAATATAGAATGGGACGCTAAGAATCACAGCAGTTAAAGAGCGTCCATAAATAAAACTCATTTGAGTATTCTTTATTTCTGATTTTCAAACTAAATGTTCCACACAACCCGCTCGCGCACGTAATACCACAACCTTTGGGAGCACTGCACAGATAGTGTGAAAGTAAGCCACTCCTCCCCTTCTAACACACACATGGCAAAACCTGTTTTCGAGTGCAGACCACCTAGCCTTACTAATAAACAGTCGTAGATGTGAACACATGTATGGTAGCGGAAGCAACATTAGTAAACAAAACATTCTCTTTTTAGTCCTACGCTGTTGCCATGTTGTGCAGATTATGTATTCGATAATGTTCGATTATCTCCTTTACCTTTCATGGTGGCCGCATTTTTATATGAACGTTTATGTTCGTCATATTTGAATCTCCCAGCAAGCGAAATTTGTGCACTAATACCCTAACATCTTATTATATACCAAGGTGGCTCAAACAAGCCATCTTTTGCAGCTTTATGTTTCTCCATACACAGGTGCAAAGGAAGTTGCTGCATCACTAATGCTCAACACGGGTAGTGCAGCTACAAAGCGAAAGGTCAAGGAGGTAAATGCTCAAAACGGGTAGTGCAGCTACAAAGCGAAAGGTCAAGGAGGTAGTGCTGAGTGCTGCTAACTGCATGTGTTTACTTGATAGTTTCGTAATGATAAACGTCGCCTGGTCGGGAGCTTGCAGTTCGAGCCAGAACATTCCGACAAAAAGATAATGTTCAACAATAACGAACACACGGATATGGTTACAATGTGTGCGGAGACGCACCAAAATGCAACTGAGGATCGAAGGCTGTGTTCTGAAGATTTACAGATGCGGTATCTGTCTTCTGCGCACTTCTTACTTATTTGTTATATACAGAGTTGATAGTAAGAAATGATGGATCATTCCAGGTAGAACGTGGGCATGAGAGGTCCTTACATCAATTCGTCCAAGGGGCGGGCATGTTTTTGCACATGCTTGTCATGAATAATGCACTAATAGAAAACCATTTAATTCTAACGCACCTTTAAACGTACATAAATATAATAAACATATATCTTCGTTTAATCTTAGCTTTGCAGTACAATTAGTGTCATATAGTTGTACTGAGTGTAGATTAGCTGTCATAGAACTAAATGACTTAGCACGTGTGCTCAGGTTTGCGTCAATCTGAATTCTTGATAGTGGGCGAATAGGTTACTGAACAGGTAACCGATTACACTCCCTACACATAGGTACTCTCACATTCAAATACCACACCCTAGACATACCGTGAAATGTTTTCTGAATCAAAAACGGAACACCTCACATAGCAGGCAGTTTCTCTACCAAAGGAACTCTGGGGCCAGTAATAGCAGTTCAAGTGTTCGTTTTCAAGCATTGGCCTTTTATTTAGCGGTCTCCTCTCTGTCGGCATGTTGTCCTCTTTGCAGTTCTGCTTAGGCAAACCTTTTGGCATCCGCGTTATCTGATATAAACTAACTTCAACTATATACAAGGTGGCCCACACAAGCCGTCCTTAGTTGACGGCTAGTTGTGCTCTAGTAGCGCAATGGTAAACATGCCGGAAAGCCATGGTGAAAGTCGGAAGTTCAAATCACGCCTGCGAATAAATGCGTTTTTTTTAATTAATTTCTGTTTATGTTTCGAGACCGTTCTAGCAAATCAAGATTTCATTCCAAATGCACTAGAAACTGTATTTGCCTATAAATACGAAGTTCCAACGTTCATGCTCACTATGGAACAATGTTTTCCGATACAGAGTATCTGGACATGTTGTTAGTACATGGGGAGGCGCAGCAAAATGCAACAGGGGATTCCGCAGAGAACACTTCCTATAGATAACACATTTTGCGAGTTGCCAACCGCTTTCTAAAATCAGGAACAGTGCACAAGACACCACATCCACGAAGAGATCACGCAGTCTGTGACCAAGCAACGACGAATCGTGTGACTATGTCATTCAGCATCCGCATTGTAGTACGAGGGATATTCACAGGCATTTCAGTATTAGCCAATTTTCCGCGTGGAGAATACATCATGCAAAGTTTCACCCTTGTCATCTTCAACTACACCAGGAGCTACTGCGGCCGGACCATGGACGGAGAGTGGCGTTCGCTAGGTGGGTCATACGACAACTGAACAAGATCCACATTTTTTGGCAACTGTGTTAATTGCAGACGAAGCAGGGTCCCGCAACACAGGCCATGTAAATCCCCACAACATTCATTACTGGAGCACTGTAAACCCACAATGGATGCGAGAGGCGGCCTTCCAAGTCCGATGGGGTTTCAACGTTGGGTCTGGCATACTCGGTGATCATCTAATAAGTCCGTATTTTGATTATGGCCAACTCACTGGGAATCGCTATATCCACTCCCTACAACACCAGCTGCCTACTTCAATGGATAAAGTTCCGTTGCAGAACCGACTATGTGGTACCAACATGATGGGGCGCCAGCTCATTCAGCCCGACGTGTAACGGCTTATCTCATGTCAACTACCCTGAGCGATGGATCGGGCGGCATGACCAATAGGGTGGCCAACACGCTCACCAGATCTATCCCCTTTAGATTTCTTCTTATGGGGTTATCTTAAAGACATCGTGTACCAGGAGCGGCCAATGCCCCCTCAACAACTCAGGGAGCGCATCGTCTTAGCTTGCCATAACATCACACCGGCCATGTTGCGCCGGGTTAGGCCGAGGATGATGGTTAGACCGAGATCTTGCATCCGACGGCATGGTGGCCAGTTCGAACATGGACCAATAGGGTGGCCAGCACGCTCACCAGATCTAACCCCTTTAGATTTCTTCTTATGGGGTTATCTTAAAGACATCGTGTACCAGGACCGGTCAATGTCCCCTCAACAGCTCAGGGAGCGCATCGTCTTAGTTAGCCATAACATCACACCGGCCATGTTGCACCGGGTTAGGCCGGCGATGATGGTTAGACTGAGAGAGAGAGAGAGAAAGATGGGGGCTTAAGGGCCCTCAACTGCTATGGTTATTAGCGCCCTTACAATGTATAAAATATAAAATTGAAAAGTCGAAAAACTAAAAAACCACACACAAACCCGCTTGGTCAAAAGCACTAAAAAACACAACAGACCAAAGACTAAAATCTACACACTAAAATCATGGTCACTAAAATAAGAAAACGTGTCAGAAACTGTAGAATGCAAGGGACATGATCGCCTTATGTCCTTCGGGGAGAAGAGCCCCATTAAAAATGACAACATCAAATCGCAAAGCTAAAAGACGCTCAGCGCATCAAATGCGCCCATTAAAACCAATGTCACTTATAAAACGTAAGAGACATTCTACAGCATGCGCGTCGTCTGCCAAAACGTTGGCTATGCCAACAGGCAGACCCACGCGAACGCGCAGTGGAGCTAAAACTTGACACTCAATTAAAATGTGACGCACCGTTAAGGGCGCATCACACTGCTGACACAGTGGAGCGGGGTCACCACTGGGCAAGTATCTATGACTAAAAAGGCAATGTCCAATTCGTAAACGGGCTAAAAGTACCTCTTCCCGACGTGTAGAACGAGAAGATGTACCCCAGACTAACGGAAGAGGTTTAACCTCCCGAAATTTGTTCCCCCGGAGGGCCGTCCACTCATCGCGCCAAAGCAAGAGGATGCGGCGACGTAAAATAACACACGAATCTGACGAGGGAACAACAGAGGTAAAAAATCTGGGTAATAAAATCGCCGATTTGGCAGCGGCGTCGGCAGACTCGTTCCCTGAGATGCCCACATGACCTGGAATCCACATGAAGGAGACGCAGATGCCAGAGGCACCAAGCGAGTGGACCAGGTCATGTATGCGCTGTACGAGGGAATGGCAATTGTGCAGTGCGCGAATACTTTGAAGTGCACTCAGGGAGTCCGAACAAATAAAACAGCGCCGTAAGTCGTACCGCTGGACGTATAAAAGTGACTGATAAATACTAAAAAGTCCGGCGGTAAAAATAGAACATTGCCCGCGTAAACGAAATGTAAAACTACGATGACCATCAATAAAGGCACACCCTACTCCAACATCAGTCTTAGACCCATCAGTATATATAAAACGAAAATCTCCGAACTGCGCCTGAAGTTCTAAAGAAGCCGATCTAAGAACTGAAGAAGGGGTCGCATTCTTCGACATTGACGTCAACCCAAGGTGACATTGGGCCTCAGCGCGCAACCATGGAGGAAAGCGCGTTTCCCCCCTGGGAAGGGTCGGCGCTGGCGTAAAGTCCAAATGCCGAAGAAACTTTCCAAATCGAACCCCTGGAGGGAGCAAGGCAGAGGAGCTAACGAAATATTGCCGATCAAGCAAATCCTCGCAAAATACCTCGAAAGACGGGTGGTCAGGCAAGCTTGAGAGTCGACAGGCATAGCTGCACAAAAGCATCTCATGCCGGAAGGACAGCGGAGGCTCTGCAGCTTCAGCACACAGGCTGATTGGAAAGGCCCTCGTAGCGACTCTTATGCCACAATGATGAATGGCATTCAATCGACGTAATACTGATGGACGCGCCGACGAATAGACAATGCACACGTAATCAAGCTTGGATCGGACCAAAGAGCGATAAAGATGGACAGTCCGATCAGCACCCCAGGATGTGCCACTTAAAACACGTAAAAGATTAAGAGAACGGTCACACTTTGCTTTTAGAAAGGAAATGTGCGAAATCCAGCTCAGCTTCCTATCAAATACCAACCCCAAAAATTTCGCCTTGTCTGCAAACGGAAGTATCCCTGGCCCAAGATGGAGAGAGGGCGGGGGGAAAGCCTTCCGGCGCCAGAAATTGATACAGACGGATTTTTCGGCGGAGAAATTAAAGCCGTTAGCGTTACTCCAGGCGTAGAGACGGTCGATACAACTCTGGAGACGGCGTTCGAGTAGACAGGTCCACCACGAACTCCAATAAATGGCAAAATCGTCAACCAAAAGGGACGATGAAATGTCAGGTGGAATACAATCAACAATGGGGTTGATAGCAATTGCAAAAAGTGTGACACTGAGTACAGAGCCCTGCGGTACTCCGTTCTCTTGAATAAAACGACTAGATAAAACCGAGCCCACACGTACACGAAAGACGCGGTCCGTCATAAACTCCCGAAGAAATTTGGGAAGACGACCGCGGAAATTCCATGCATGGAGTGTACGTAAAATGCCGCCCCTCCAACAAGTGTCATAAGCTTTCTCCAGGTCAAAAAATACAGCCACTGTTTGACACTTTCTCAGAAATCCGTTCATAATATGCGTCGACAGACACCAGATGGTCGACGGTAGAGCGATGGCGACGAAATCCACACTGAGCGTTCGCCAGAAGTTTCTGAGACTCAAGCCACCATGTCAACCGCCCGTTGATCATGCGCTCCATCACCTTGCAAACGCAACTGGCGAGGGAGATAGGGCGGTAGCTGGAAGGTAGTTGGCGATCCTTACCAGGCTTAAGTATAGGGACAATGGTGGCTTCGCGCCAAACGGAAGGAAAAAGGCCGTCCTGCCAAATACGATTATAGACCCGTAAGAGAAAGCGCTTACTGTCGGCTGAAAGTTTCTTTAACAGCAGAACATGAATGCCATCCGGCCCAGGAGCGGAGTGCCTAGAGCAATGAAGAGCGTGCTCCAGCTCCCTCATTGTAAAAAAGGGCATTATAACACTCCGTATTATCAGACCGAAAGTCATGGGTTGCGAAATCCAGCGGAATAATGGTCTGAACTGGAAACCGCCTCAAAGGCAGCATCAGAGTGTTAGCGATGGCAGCCGCATCCACTATGGTGGCATTGGAAACCTGAAGGCCAGAAACGGTACAATGCGACACTTTACCTGAGAAGCGACGAAGTTTATCCCTAACAACAGATGAAGGCGTAAAGCGATTAAAAGACTCGACAAAACGAGTCCAAGACGCCTTCTTGCTATCCTGAATAATGCGACGTGCCCTGGCGCGCGATTGTTTAAAAGTCACCAAGTTATCAAGTTTAGGGTGTCGCCGAAACACCCTAAGTGCAGTTCTACGGGCACGAACGGCGTCCCGACAATCCTCGTAACACTACGGAACAGGCATTCGCCGAGGTTGAGAGGATGAACGGGGAATTGCGCGTTTGGCGGCAGAGAAAATCGTAGACGTAAGGTGCTGCACTAGTTGGTTAATGTCGGTGAAGGGCTGGTCGTCAAAATGCACGAGGCTGGAATACAAGCTCCAGTCGGCTTTTGTAAATATCCAGGTAGGTACTCTGGAATGCTGTACGTGGTGTGACAAAAGAGAAACGATGCAGGGGTAATGGTCGCTGGAGTAGGTGTCAGCGACGACGTACCACTGCAGACGACTAGCAAGCTGGAGTGAGCAAACGGCAAGGTCCAAGTGAGAAAATGTACCGGAAGAATCAGAAAGAAACGTAGGCTCACCTGTATTGAGAATAGAAGATTGAACTGATCAAAAATGTCAGAAAGAAGAGTTCCCCTCGCACAGGCCCTTGGCGAACGCCACAGGGGGATGATGGGCATTAAAATCTCCCAACAGAAGAAATGGTGTTGGGAGAGCGGACAGAAGAGCTCGAATGTCCGCGGGAGCAAGGGGAGACGATGGAGGTGAATACACAGAGCAAACAGAAAAGAAAAAACCGGGTAACTGCAGATTAATGATAACAGCTTGCAAGTCGGACGTAAGAGTGAGACGTTGAAAATGAACGTCGTTACGCACTAACAACATGACACCTCCATGAGCAGGAGTACCCTCCGGTTCAAGGTCATAGCGAACCGGAGTATATCCTCGGAGATCAAAAGGATCGTGAGGGCGAAGCTTAGTCTCCTGCAAACACACGACCATAGGCGAATGGGAACGCAGTAAAAGTTGCAGTTCCACCATATGCGATCGTACACCACGTAAATTCCAGTTCAGGATAGCCATAAAGAAAAGGGATAAACTTCTTACTTAGAAGGGCGGCTCAAAATTACCTTGTGCTTAACCTTTGGGCTTGGGCTTTTGGTATGGAGTTGGTCAGACTCCATAGCCTCCTCGAGGGGGAGGGCCCACGCGCTCAGAGCCAGAAACCGATTCAAGCGCCGAGAATCGGTTCTGGGTGGCGATGGGTGAGGGGTGCCGCTGAGCGCGGCTTGTCCCAGGAGCGTCCTGGGACTGCGACCTCCGAGGAGAAGGTGAACTTTTCTTACCGCGCGCACGCGGAGGGTCCTTCAGAAAATCTTCCCTACGAGGTTTCTGCTTTGGTTTCTTTTCAGCGGTTTGCGACTTCAGTGCCTTGGGACCAGCTTTAGATGGCTTGCTAGTTACAGCAGAAATGGACGGCCGGATGGTAGTGGCGGTTAATGCAGTCGTGGTCCAGGTCTGAGTTTCGGCATCTACTCGTGGTACTGGCGAGGCAACACCTGAACTAAATGTACCAGACCGCCAGAGAGAAGGTTGACGCGCGTGGTAACGCTTCCGGGCCTCGGCGAAGCAGAGTTTCTCCTTTACCCGGATCTCATGGATCCCCTTCTCGTCCAAGTACCGCGGACAGTCGGCAAACGACGCAGAATGAGACACTTTGCAGTTAACACAGACGGGGGCTGTGGAACAAGTACCTTCGTGTGACGACTGGCTACATGAGGCACAGATGGTAACGGCACTCTTACAGGAGACTTGCGTATGCCCAAAACGTTGGCATTTAAAACAACGCAGAGGTCTAGGAATATAAGGCCTCACCGGAATGCGTTCGTACCCTGCTGAAATGCTCGTGGACAGATCGACGCCATCAAATGTTATAAACAGGGTACGAGTGGGTACCAATACTCCGTCGCGTTTGGCCTGCACTCGATGCACTGCTGTCACCTTTTGGTCTGAAAGATAGTCTACGAGTTCATCGTCCGAGACATACCATCGAGGCTATGGATGGTAATGACGCCTCGACAGGAATTCAATGTGCGGTGCTTCTCCACACGGATGGGATAGCCGTGGAGAAGCGTAGCCCGCAACAAGGTCTTACTTTGCTGATCTGACTTCGTTTGTGCTAATAAGGAACCGTTCCGTAGACGAGTGCAGGACTGAACCGCACCAGCAATGGCATCAATGCCCTTTTGAATAATGAAAGGGTTCACCTTCTCAAAACTTAACCCTTCTTCGGTTCGTGAAATGACCAAGTAACAACCAGTTGTCGGTGGTGTCACTTCTGTTACATAAACTTTTCGGCGCTTGTTGGTATTAATGGAGAAAGGGTGCTCCATAGCGAAATAAATCCTCCACCATTGCAACCGTCTCCGACCTCGGGCTCCGACTTCCGGGCGTTACCCCGGCTTGGGTGAGTGGCCTATCTATACCTATCTCACCCCCAGGGTCACACCTCCCAGAACATAGACAGAGGGACCCAATCGCCGTCAGAAGTCAGCAGCTCATGCAATGGCCCCCCCCCGCGGGACTGCAGTTGAACAGCGGATACGAACACATACCCTACATGACGACCCCGGGTGGTGGGGATGACGCCATTACCCACTCACCCAGTGCGCGGGTATCCGTCAGGCTGTGTCCACGGAGGATTAAAATAAAAGTATAAAAGAAACTAAAAGTGTGTGGGTGTTTCGCACGCAAGGTAGGCCGGCGAAGAAGTAAAAGAGATGTGTAAATGAATGGGCGTGGGGCGAAATGTGCATAAATAGAAGAGAAGAAAGAAACGATGGCGAGGGGCGACATGGAATGAAATGCACAGAACGCACGAGAGCCTACCTTGAGTCCCCCAGTCACGAGAACGAACCCACCTCGACCGGATGGGGATGAAGGGATGAATATGGCGATGAGTGGCTCGGGAACTCCCGGGTACGCCAAAACCCGTACTCACATAAGGTGAGCCCCTGGGGGGGGGGTTAAACTGAGAATTTGCATCCGACGGCATGGTGGCCAGTTCGAACACCTATTACAACTACATGGAGGAAACAGGTAAATTGTAAAAGCTTATCTGTGTGATGGTCCGGAATTCTTTTGTATGAAAGGATAGGCTTAAATAGCAGAATATTGTTTAATGATGCCTTATGTTTTGGGGCGGTATTAGTGTTTGTTTGAAAGAATGCTACTGTTTATTTGCCGCACGTATGAAAGACAATTTGTCGCGGTCACTTCGTGTTATCTTTTACTGAGCGCCTGTTATTGTGTTTAATTTTTGGGTTCACTGTCCTCCGGCTAGCTATTGTTTCTCGGTCGAGCAAATCTCTTAATCAGGTGTGTAAACGGAAAGGAGTTTTTATCCAAAGATAACACTGATGAAAGAATTTGTTATACTTTTTATTGTCTTAACACATTATTCACTTTCCTCTATTAATCGTGACACTCGCCAAACTGAAACTGTTATAACTTCTTTACTGCCCATTATTAATTCGCATACTTCAACTTTTTATGTAATTAACTTTACGACACTTGAGATTTTTCATAACTTTGCTACGCGTAACCTGCGAATCGATAAACTATGCTCTGTATTCACCATGACTGCTTTCGTTGAACTCAGCGACGTGAAATGCACAAATGTTTCCGATGGACTGAACGAATTTGACTCTGACCTAGCCGTTTTTATACTCCTACGCCCCGATATGCCTAAAGATTATAACCGAGCTGCTATTGGTTAATAAAACGCGCCAACATTAGCGTCTATTTTTATATCCAATGAAAATTATGAACACATATGCTCTAGGGAAAATGTTCCAGCAAATTCTAAGAAAAACGCGCCAATATTACGTCATTTGCTCGTCTCTAATAATGATAAACAGTTCACCCCCTCGCTACATTATTGCACGCTATTACTGTCAGTTTCAGTAAGGCCGTATAAACTTACTTCTCGACAATGCTTACAATCATCAAACATCTCAAATTAATGTCACACAATAATGCATATTCACACTACAATTACTCTTGACATTTACATAATTTGTGATACAAATTACTGCGTCAGTTTAACTTATAATTACAATGCTATATGCATTATTTACGATGTTCATAAAAACATTCTAACAAGTAACAATTTGTGTTTTAATGAAATTCACATAATTAAAGTATTAAGTGAAACGACACTTCCATGCCAATCTATCAGTTCTCATTACATTTACTGAACATAAAAAGTATCTTCAAGTGGCAGTATTTGAACCTGGGGCCTTCACCACTGAAGGCCAACGCGCACACTGTCGCGCTACCAGTGCAAGTTACTGCACGCACAGGGGTGCAAAGCAGTTATTCCGGCCGAAATTGATACGACGCGATGCAGTGGACAATATTTACGGCATACCTGTACATCGCCGGGACTACATAACTTTTCAATCTGCTTACTCAGAAGACTCACCCTATACACAAGAGATGAAAGCGCATGCGAAACATTGACGCCATTGTTTAAATATAGATGGAGGGAGGCAGGAAAGGAGATTTTTATTAACACTTTAGAAAACGAAATTTTTGACGTAGATCAACACAAAGGAACTGAAAGTATACAGAATATAACTAATATTATACAGAAAGCAAGTGCGCACATGCTAACAGGAAGGGGTAATGCATCAAACAGCTTAACATCAAATAGTTGGTATAACGATCAGTGTAAAACAGCGAAGAAAGCAGCGGAATCTGCACTTGTCAAATACAGAAGAGAGGGGGGTGAAGAACATAGAATTTCTTTTGTAAATCTAAGAAAGTCATATAGGGAAGTCCTAAAGCAGAGCAAAACAGCTTGGCAGGACGCAAAGGCAGAAGAGGTACGTCAAGTAGTCGTAAATGGGGAAATTGGTGACATGTGGAAAGTTATTAGACAGATTCGAAGGCGAAGGTCCATTCAGGCAACTATCCCTGCTGGAGAATGGATAAAGCACTTTAAAACAGTCTTTGAAGGAGGGGTTTAGGATACAATTAAATACTTTGGCCGCTGAAGGGATGACCGGGGCTCCAATTGTGCAAATGCTTGATTATGAAATTAGCACAGCAGAGGTTGTTCGTGCAATAAAATGTTTATAAAACGGGAAGGCAGCTGGTATAGAGGGCTTGTCAGCTGAGTTTTTCAAGATCTCGCTAGAATTTAATAAAATGGTAGATTTCTATAGAAAACGCTTCAATAAAATATTTGAAGGCGGAGAATATCCGGAAGCATGGAAAACTGCCATTATCCAACCTCTTTACAAGGGCAAAGGGAGTTACAGCATTCCAGGAAATTACAGGGGTATCTCGCTGCTCTCTATATTTGGAAAAATTTACAGTAGAATCTTATATGAAAGAATTAAGTGTTGGGCTAAGACACATTATAGGATTTCTAAATTTCAGGCAGGATTTAGGGAAGGTTTCTCGACTATAGACAATGTCTTTGTTCTGAAAACAATAATTGATGACAATTTGAGAAATAAAGGTGGTAAGGTATATACTGTATTTGTAGATTTTAAAATGGCATTTGATACTGTAGAACGCAGTGCTCTCTGGGAGAAATTAACACGTAAAGGACTTTCGGGGAAAATGATTAGAGCACTTAGGGCAATGTATAAAGAAGTTAAGTTTGTTATCAAGACCGATCAGCACAATACATCAGAATGTAACTTAGCGCAGAGGGGGGTTAAACAGGGTTGTATACTATCTCCGTTACTTTTTAATTTGTTTATTGATGATGTTAGCGTGATGACGGAGGAAGACATAGATGCACCGACAATCGCAGACCAAAAAATACCAATTCTTTTGTACGCGGATGACATTGTAATTCTTTCTAAAACGATAAAAGGTTTGCAGTCTGGTTTAAACGCTCTTCGACAATACTGTAGGAAATGGGGTATGGAGGTAAATATTCTTAAAACTAAAACAGTCACCTTTAAAAATGGATATGTGTACGGCCAACATGAAAAGTGGACCTATGGGGAGGAAGAAATTCAAAATGTTAAACACTTCGATTATTTAGGAGTAAGGTTTGATATGGGCGGAAAATGGAACAAGAACATGGAGTTTATAAAACACAAAGGGATTGGACAACTTTCTGAAGTATTAAGGATATTGACCCGGGTACCAGATATGCCAGTAAAAACATTACAGACCATGTATGAAGCAATGGTTAGGTCCTCATTACTATACGGCAGTGAAGTGTGGGGATGGGAGAGGGTGGATAATGTAAATACAATGCAATTTCTGGAAGCGCATTCTAGGGTTGGGGAGGGGTACTTCAAACTACGGAGTTCTTCGGGAGGTAGGATGCTGGGAAGATGCTGTATTTGCTAAACTAAACGTAGTTACGTACTGGCTGCGAATAATTAAAGGTGATCAAACAACTCTGAGAGCAATATGTTATCGTCATCAAATGAACATAGAGCATCCAAAATGGTGGGCGGCGGGGTTGCAACGCGAATTATCAAAAATTGGTTTAAATGATATCTGGCAAAGGGGTAATGGAAATACACACAGTGCCGTGAGAAAGGTCAAAGGACGACTATGCGATATAAACAGGCAGAAAATAGAATCTGAATGTAGACAAAGATCAACATTGGAGCTACAAAATGAAATAAAAACTAGGTGGGGTAAGGAAACGTATATTTTGGAATTGAGTATAAAACAGAGGACTGGAATAGCATGGCTTAGGTTGGGAGGGTGGAAAGCTCGCAAGATTGTTGATGAAGATGGCAGGAGGATTTGCCCATTATGCGGGGAACAAGAAGACTGGACGCATATTTTGGTAGCATGCGTGCGGACGGAGGGTATTAGGAAAAAACTATTACCGGAAGTATTTTTGGCTTCCAACAGACGGAGGACAGCATGCTGGGACTTGATCCTAAACAGTCAAAACTGGCCAAGCTTGGGCACATACTTAATGGAAGTACGTGTACTAAGAGATAAGGTGTTTATGTAATTTTTCTTTAAACATATGTGGTGCTTGAGTACTTGTGCGCGACTGTGTGTGTGTGTGTGTGATTCAGAGTGTTTTTTTCAATTTTATATGTATATATATAGTGCGGTGATTATAAAAAAATAATTGTTTTCTGGTTGATACTGCAAGTCACGTATACAGACCAGGTATTTTTCTAGAGAGCATGTACGGTCTTATGACCCATGTGACTGTGTTATGCAATTAATGTAATACTAAATACTTAATAAATACCACCACTCCAAATATATATGTGTGTGTGTACATATACACACATACTTTGGTCAGTCTTTTCAGACAGTGGAAAGGGGAAGGTATAAAACAGCTTGTTCGTGTGCCAAGTCTGTAACGCATGGCGGCACTTTACGATAGCCGCCGGTGCGGCCATGCGACGTCAACATCTCCCCCTTGCACTGTCTCAAGAGACTCCCACAAAAGTATACGTGTTTGAATTTCTGAATTGTAAAGGATATCCCGGCTATTTCTTGCTCGGTGGTACAAGCTATGCGCTCTCCTCTAGTTAGAGATCTTGAGGCTATTGCTATGATGCCCAGTCCGCCATCCTGAAATTGTCGTGCCAATACACATCCGTAGTCTACCATTGATGCGTCTGTGTAAATTTGAAACGGTATGTCCATTCTTGGGCCTGTCAGTAGTACTGAATTACTAAACATCTATTTTTGGTGCTGGAAAGCGCATTCCTCGACAACAGACCACTGGCATCATGTATTTTTGATTAACGATGACCTAAGCGGTGTGGTTTCTTTCGCAATATATATAAAAAGTGCATTGATAACCAAGTACACCTGAAGTTCTTCGCTTCTTAGAATTCTTGGGGCGCGAAATATTTAATACCGCTTCAACGCGTCCTTTGCTTGGCGACACATTTTCGCCGGAAATTACATATCTAAAATTTGACAGATGTTGCAAAGAATCTACATTTACCCCAATTGAGTCATGCCGCATCCTCTTTGTCTTCCTAAAACTATCATTATGCTCTATGTGTTCATGTACTTCTAGCTCGTGAATCAATAAATCAACACCGTGAAACATATCCCTCCGTTTGCGTACGCTATGTCATGCATTGTACGTAAAAGTCCATCAGATTCATATAAGCCAAAGGTGCAGCGGCTGAACCGATACAATTCACCACAACGGAAAAAAGCCAGTGTATTTTCGCAGGCGCGGATCTAATTCTATTTGAAAGTATGAACTGGTCGGTCTACCAATTCCAGCAAGAATTTGTTCTGTATTTTCAGTATGCACATTGTCCGGAGCTATGTAGTGATTTAGCTTACGGGCGGCGATTCTCAATCTTACGGTTCCGTTTTTCTTCCGTACTATGCACAGTGGGTTAACATAAGAACGGTCAGATACTTCTATAATGTTATCATTCAACATTTCTTTAATACTGTCATTTACCGCCTCTCTCATGTCCAACGGTACCATAACACACTCGTAGCCAAAGGGGGCATGTCTGCTATTTCAAAACTGTACCGAAGTAAGTTGTATAAGTCTGTCTTTTCCGTGAAACTTCCCCTGTGTTTTATGAAGATTTCATATATCCTTTTCCTCTGTTGATCACCTAGGTATGTTAAATGCACAATGCGTTCCTTTACTTGACTGGTGAACGACCCTCTTTCAGCTAGTTCGGGATTCAATTGTTTTCTGAACCTCTCTCTCTCCTTCCAAACTAACTTCATGACTCATGACCGTGTTTATTTTTACAAAATGACCGCCTGACTTGTCATACACGTCACTATACTCATAAGTGCGTAGCATGTGTTGCGCTATTAACCTAATTACTTCCGCGCAATTATTCATACTCAACAATTCAACAAAGAACTCTTCGTTCTGCAATAGACTTTCTCATTCCGCCAAATTCACACTATCCGTTTAAGTCGTAGAGGTGAGTGGTATAGTTATTGATTTGGATATGCTAAATCATACTTGTGATTTCTCACAATCAATTACTGCACACAGGGCATTCAATAAAACGCTCCCAATAATGAGATCAGTAACGAAGCATTTCATAACAAAGCATACAAATCCTAATTTACAATCATTTATATTTGCCGTTATCATCACTTGTTGGGAAAATTACTGTGTTTGCTTTCTTACTGCTGCATTCCGAACCGAAGTGTTTGCAGTTTCGTCTTCTTTTGCTATAGTTGATTTAATTAATTTTCGCTGCGCGTAGTCCTTGGTCTACGGTTACCATGCTAGCTTCTAGTTCCCGAGGTCGCGGGTTTAAACGCGGCGGAGGTCGATGATTTTTTTCGGGCGTAAACACCCTTAGCACGGATTCCTTCGGAAGGGAAGTACAGCCGGTGGTCCCGTGTCGTAGATTTACCGCAAAAGAATCTCAAGCCTGATAAAGAGGCCTCTGAGCAAAATTTCCGATCTTTCACGCCCAATATAGAGTGGGACACTAAGAACCATAGCAGTTAAAGAGCGTCCATAAATAAAACTCAATTTCATTTTTTTTTACACATGAGCTTTCCCATGCAAGTTCACCTATAATTCGGAGAGCTTCCATCACCTCTTGCGTTAAGGCCACGTAACTGAACCTGATAATCTGACTTTCTTGCGCAGGTACGCATTCGCTGTTTTCGTTAATGTTTAAGTCCGCTCTTATAATGTTACAATTCTTCTGTGTTTCCCCGGCGAAATACTAAACCTGAAATGCCTCTTTTCGGGAGGTATGAGGGAACATCATCCTACCGAGCTTTGTTTCCCGTTCGTGGTTTCTGTTACGCCATCTGGCTCACACAGGGTCCGCAGCTTGTGTCCTGGTTCAATACCCGTATGGCTGGGTGAGACTGGGCGTGGATGCTCACACGCACGTAGTGTGGGGCCTCTTGACACCATTCTGTCGGTCAGCCCGATTACCATATTGCATTTCCTGCTGAGGACTTCCAGATCTGGTATCTGGCCTGTTCCAGTGATTCCAGTTAGTCCAACGTGAATTGTTTCCACTTGTGTTATTTCGTCTGGCGAAAGCCATAAATTGTATGGGGTAATCATGATATGCCCTATTTGTGTTATGAGCCGGCTGGTAATTTTTCTGTCAGTATGGCATTTCCGGGCTTCGGTCGTAAGATGTTATACCTTGGTCGTCCGGACTGACTCGCGTTTCCGTGCCTGTTTTGAGGTCCCTGTACTCCCATTCCATTGCTTCGTTGGTGCACATGAGGACGGGTGTCTGTGCTCTCCCACGCGCTTTGTTCGGTAACTTCCGGTCTGCGATTCTGCACAGCTGCGAGCAATTCCATCGCTTCCCTTAAGGTCTACGGCATTGCCACGACAAAGTGATGGCGAATCATATTAGGGTAATGCCCGGACTTAACGACATGAGCTCTTGTTCAGGCATCGGCGGTTCTAATAACCTACTTAACTGCCGTAGTTGCAAGAAATAGTATGTTACTGATTCACGGCTTCCACGTTAATATTTTCCATTGTTGATCTGGTTTCGCACATTGTAGTGTGCGCTCCTATTCCAATACCTTTGTAGGAACGCTGCCCTGAAGTGTTTGTATTGTCCAAGGTCGCCTAAAGCAACTTAGGGCTGAACCCACTAAACTCTGTTGCACAAGGACTATCCGAATTATTCGGAATTCCCCTAAGACTAAGGTATGATTCCATGTCATTGATAAATTGGTTCGCGTTGTCATACTCACTATAGAAACGCGGTACAGGGAGATCATTTAACACTGGAATCCATAAATTTTTGGCTCAGGTACACTGGACGAATTATAGTTTTCACTTGAGACGACGAGGGAGCGCTGACGCTCAACACTTTCTCCACTATGAGGCTACGGGAAGTCTGGAAACGTGGCTCTGTGTAGGGCCTATATGAATACGTCCAATAGCTTCCACTTATGGGATTGCAATCTGTCTTGTCTTGACATGGAGAGGCTATCCTAAACGGCAACCACTTGTGTCGTTTCCTCTCTCAATTGATTAATTTCGCCTATTGCGATTATTGTGCTTCCCCCATTATTCTTTTATCCCGTCTAATTCCGCAGTTATACCTGCCTCTAAGGAACGTTGCTTCTTTTCGATCGTGACCCATGAAGCACTCGTCTCCTCTCGGGTCTTATCAGCTACACTATCTACTGTTTCTGACACTGCACTTGGTGCTATCAATTTCTGTGCTACACTCCTGCCTAATTTTCCCTACTTCCGCCTAAGCGCACTTAAGTTCACTTCTCACGGTACATATTGTGGCATTTAATATAGTTTTGGGATAAGTTTGGTACACCCGTAGTAGTTAGATATCCATATGTGGGTACTAGTGTCAGTAGTGATGTGGAAGTGCTGACTGGTCAAACAGGTTTTTATACAGTGGGCAAGCCAGTTCTGCCTCTTTAGCACCAGCAAGCAGTCCTCGCCGGAACAACAGGTAAATCAGTATCGCTTCTAAATTTCCTTTATACGATAAATTTAACATATTGGTTTAAAATGTGTGGATCTTCTAAAAGTGCAACTTTTCCCTTTTAGTTTCTGTAGTAAAAAGTATCTAAAGTAGTGTGATGCGCCTGATGATAGCCGCTTTATTCTAGTATGCATTCTGCTATGCCCCTTGTCTGCCTCGGTTGTAACGGAAATGAAAAATCACCGGTTTCCGAGTAGCTCCATCCCCTGAGAACATTCTTTAGAGGCACCACATTATTTCACTTTGCAGAGCACTTTGAGTATGTCTAACCTCAGTCACTACATTGTTTAATGGTGTTTCGAACTGCTGATTTAGGTAGCTTTGTTTACCTGCAAACATCCACTCCTGGTTATTAAGTTGTTGCCGTAACATCTCCTGCGAGGATAATTATGCCTCAAATTGTGTAGTGGTCATAGGTTCAACTTGGTCCGACAATCTCGATTCCAATGGTCTGTAAATTTCGTTTCCAGCTGCTGTTTTGTCGCAACTGGGTCAGGTGTTCTAATTGTCATTAGATTATTTACACTACGCCTACTGGCTCTTAAATTTTTACCGGAGTGGCCTCTTCAGCCTGACTAATCCCAGTTTCCTGTCCTGACTCTTTCACTCTACTACGCTCTCGAGGCGTTATCCTTTTCTACACACACTTACTCATTGCTGCGGTTGTGAGAGTTGTGGAGAGTTTTCCTGCTACGACAGAAAACTACCCAAAAGCTGTGATTAGTCTGAAGTTGAGATTTGGAAAATAAGATTTACTAGTTGAAGTTTACGTGAGCGATGTCTTGAAGTTAAAATTGTCAAACCATGAATCAAAAGAAAGAGGGATTTCATCATCACTGTACGATAAGCTTGAGTCGTATTTGAGAGCTCTTAAAACACTAGGTGTCATAAGAAATACTGTTCTGCAATGTTATTTCCTTTGTTGGAATCATGCCTTCCAGAAGATTTTTTAAAAGCTTGGCATATTTTTTTAAAAATAAGATGCAAGGGAAAGAAAGAAAGAATTTCCCTTGCCTTAACTGGTTTTGGTATGGAAACTAGTGCAAACAAGTCAGATATTAAGTATAAATCCAGAACCAAATTATACTCTAAAGAGAATATATTTTCTACAGCAGGAGAACGATTGTCAACATCAGGAGTTAAAGAATGTAGAAGAGCATGTATTTTTTGTGACAAAATAAACAGCAGTAATTTGTGCCAGATATTTGTTTTATGGCCTAAGGTATGAGTATGACAGAGAGACAATCTTGAAACAGGAAAATGGTGGTTTTGCCTGTTTGAAGCCAGGACATGTAACTAAGAAGTGCCGAGCTACATTGAAGTGTTGTGTTTCCGGAGACTGCAATGTTACATTGATGTGCAAGGAACTGAAATCTTGTAATGACGTACCTTCCAAGTCAGAGACACCACGTGTAACTAGCAGGTTTTTCTCATAATCCCAAGGTTCTGCTATAAACATTGAGGGTGAAACTTACACCTGGTAAGAGAAATTTGTCAGAGCCGTCATTGATATAGGTCCCCAAAAATCTTATATTTTGAAAGGTGCAGTAGCAGAAAAGATATATGTTGCACAACGGCAGGAAACTGTGATACATTGGTTCAGGGACATAAATACTAAGAGCCACAAACACCAAGTTACCAGATAACATTAAGAAATTTGGATGATAGCTTTTCTTGTAATTTTGTTGTATTTATCATCCTATTATTTATTAAGGGGTTGCTTATGTGGAAAATGGATCATGGATGGCAGAACTGAGGACGAAAGGCGTTTCTCTGACTGATGTTAAACACTGATGATCCATAGTGATACTTATAGAAACTAGTGTCACAGGGAGACTGGTGACTGGTTGTCGCGAAGAATTATCAGAACTTTTAGCATTAGAAACTTGGGGCTGGGTGCTTATGGAAAAATGAATTAGGAGGAGTTAGCCGAGTCTAATGTTACCAGACAGTGACGTCCTTATTTATTGAGGACAATCTTTCAGATCTTCGAAAATTGAACCTAATAGAAATTACTAATGCGACTGAAACAAAGTCCAAAACTGAACATTTACTGAGTGAACATTTGTTTTGGAAACATGCAAATTAATAATCAAGGGGATATACTTGCTCTGGCTTGAAGGGCATCTGCCTCTTTGTGACAATAAGCATCTAGCTATGAAGAGACTTGAGAGAACCACACAGAAGTTTGAATCTGATAACCTTTTCGTAGATGACTTCTCGCCACAATGGTTGAAAGAAGGGACCATCGAAGAGGTTCCAGTAGAAGTCAATCAGTGCAGCTACTACTTACCGCAATGGCCTGTAGGGCAATAGCAACACAACTAGAATTCAACCTGTATTTGATGTATTTTCCGGAGCCCCAAATCAGCATTCTTTGGACCAGTGCTTGGATAGTGGCGCGAACCTCACTGAGCTGATACCGGATTTTTCTTAGGTTTAGACAGAAGAGATTTTGTATCATTGCTGACATCAAGCAGGAATTTCTTCAGGCTAGCATAAATAAGAAAGACAGACAGAAATTCCTTTGTTTCCTTTGTTGGGATAAAAATCACAGCTTTTTGAAGGTTTTTCCCCAGGTAGCTTTTGGAGTCACCTGTAGCTGTTTCCTACTAGGAGCTGCTTTTGACATCTATATTCTGAATATTTCTGATTTACAATGAAGATGGTGTATAACAACTTACAAAAAGTTTATATGTTGACAATTTAGTTACAAGTAAAGACAGTTAAGGTCATATACAGGAGTTTGTCTCAGATACCCATACTTTGTTAGCTAATAGAAGATTTGAATTAAGAGATGGGAGTCTTGCTTAGATAAAGAGGGGACAGCTCCTTGACCTGTTTTAAGAAACCATGGGGATAAATTCAGTGATCTGTGGCATCTTAATTTAGATTGTATCAGTACATTTAATAGGGAACCTCTCAGTATGGGCCAGTTGTACGAACTCGGAATAAACGTCTGTTTAGACGTTATTCCATGGTTAGGCGCTAAATTGTGTTGTATGATACTGAAATAGAACCTATCAAAAGAATAATTATTGAATAACTTATCCCATGTGGGGTAAGTTATTCCGAGAATAGTATAAAAGTGAAAATGGCTGTTTGGGTACTGCATACAATTTTGTCTGGATAAGCGATGAGTTTCTGTATAATACATTTTGAGAACCAGAAAGCTTAACACAGTCTGCTGTAGAATAGTCCTATACATGCATAGGACGGCAATGAGATTCAAGTTGAGAAATTATATCACGTTGAGATAATTTGATGGTTACGTAGAACATATGACCGTGAGATAGATAAAATAAACTTATTGTTTAAAACAGTATAACATACCTAGAATGTTATCAAAGCACATCTAGTTTTGTGGAAACAGTAAAGTTAAATATTATCCCAGATAAACACAAAATACAAGTAGTTCACCATTACGACGCTTAACTTATAAAGGGTGAGGATAAATTATCGCAAAACACAAAGGTCTGGTTGCTTCATAAGGTACACAAACACTCAAAATGTAACACGGGCACAAGTGTGAATGTTGATGTAAATGTTCTATGCGAAATTCAGTATTTGGAGGTGTTGTGTAATGTAACAACGGTGAGGCTAATGACACCAAAAGCTTCGCGATGTGGGGAGGAGGTGCCAGTGATGATCTAATTGGTAGAGGGTTTCAGAGTTCCCATATCTTCTAAAATTATTTAATTTGATTGAGCTCAATATTATTAAGTTGACTAGCTATTCGCATACATATGCGTGATAAGAATAGTATCTCGAGTTATAGAAACGATAGTGAGTAGAGGCAAACACGGAGAATAAAACACATGTCAAATGTTGATGAATGTTTCTTTTGTAGCTAGCAACGGAACCAGGACGAACCCACGTCCTGAAACAAGAGTGTGTCTCATGAACCTAGATCAACAGTGGCTCTGTTAAAACCCAACAAAACCAAGGCATACCCCGGATAAACCCCAGCTCAAGTACGAGAGAGCCTCATAAAATGGCGCCCAACGTGGGTTGACATACTTGGACGCCATAAATGACACCACAAAGTTGAAACTTACCCGTTCCTGGTGGTTAGGCAACCAACGTATTGAACCGAGTGGGGACCATCATTACAACGTTGCAGATTACGAGTTCCTGGACTTCAAACAGTACCGAGGAAACAACTATAGATGACGGAGAATGGAGCAGCGACACACATCACCATCGCTGGCGCAGACAACACGACGGCACCTCAAGGTCAATGTCAGCTGCTTTGAACTAAAAAAAAAGAACTCAGCTTCCCTAGTGAAAGCGCAAATATTAACCCTGGATTTTTCCAGCGCAACATCTGGACCGCAGCAACGAGTAAGTGTGTATAGAAAAGGATAACACCTCGAAAGAGATAGAGGAGAGCTAGTAGGGTGAAAGAGTCAGGGTAGGAAACTGGGATTACTCAGGCTGAGCAGGGTTCCACGTCTATCATTTCTTCAAATCTGGAGTAGAACTCTTAAATCACTTCTTGTATTATGCGGGAATACTGCTGAAAGGTTGAAGGTGTAATAGACAGGAATACACTGCTAAGTTTTGGAAAATGTGCAGTGTACATGTTGGTTAACTGGTGTTCCCATAATGCAACATCACTTTAACTACTTCCACATTGCTGAAGAGATCACTTATCTGATTTTTTCCCCTATAGCGAAACATTCAGTGTATTCATGTGATGTGCTAAGTCTGCCAGAAAAGCCTAATCACATATCCAATTTGTCATTGAGCTCAGGTACAGATTTATCTTGCATCTCAAGAAAAAAGCTTTATATCTTCCCGCAATTCAAAGAATCAATCTAGTACTTTTCCTCAGCTCAGCTCAACCAACCATTTCAGGGTGGTATGGGAGATCACAATATTCACTTTCACATTCCTCAAGACTTTAAACTGACGTTCGTTCAAACCTTTTGATCGTATGCTGTTCGTTGTTTTCACTACTACAGACATGCCATTGTTGAGATGGATGCTTTTAGCACACAACTTTTGTTGATGAGTTATGCAATGCAGAGCAACAATATCACGATTAAGTTCAGACATTTTATCCTTAATTCGCCCAACAACTCCACTCGTAGTCCCTACCATGGAAGGAGCTCCATCCGTTGCCAAAGATACAAGATTGTACCACTGCAGTTGAGCTTCTTCTACAGCTCGCTGCAGAGCAATAAACATGTCAAAAACTGTAGTTCTGTCATGCATTGGAACAAGGTCTAATAACTCCTCCCGTACCTGGAAGTTAGCATCAACAACGCTTACAAAAATTGATAATTGAGCGGTGTCGGAAATGTCAGTGTTCTTATCTAAGACCAATGAAAACGCTATAAAATTCGTTGACGATTTTACGAGCTGTTCACGAACATCGCCAGCCATATACTGAATGCGGTGCATTACTGTACTTGGAGACAAACTACTAATTATCTCACATCCATGGACTTGATTTGGAAAAAGTTCTGCAGTTGTCATAATTATAGCCTTCGATAAATTGTCTGTCACTGTATGTTTGCAATTTGTTTGCAATCTCTAACGAAAGTTTGAAGCACATTGCTGATTTGTTGAGAAAGCTCTTCTATTTCACGTAGATTACTTTTTATTCTTCTACAAGTATTACTCGGTCTTCTCCTTTATATCTATCGTAGTCACCAGCACGACATGTTGCATAATGGCATTGTAAATGATACTCCTTTACTTGCTGAAGCACTTTACCACAACCGGTACATAAAAATACTTCTTCTCACACTTGCAAAAATGTTGGTGCTGATGGCCTTGCATTAATATCTGTAACTGCTTTTGACATTATTCCTCTAGAATAATACGAGACATATTCCAAAGCTAAGGTCCGTTTAAATTAAATTGAGTTTTATTTATGGATGCTCTTTAACTACTATGGTTCTTAGCGTCCCATTCTATATTGGGCGTGAAAGACCGGTAATTTTGCTCAGAAGTCTCTTTATCAGGCTTGAGGTTCTTTTACGTGCCATAAATCTATGACACGGGACCACCGGCTTTACTTCCCTTCTGAAGGAAGACATGCTAAGGATTTTTACGCCCGAAAAAATCCATCACCCTCCGCCGGGTTTGAACCTGCGACCTTGGGAATTAGAGGCGTTTGGTTATAACATCATTTATGAGACAAGGTTTTAATTGACAATAATATATGCTTACATATATACTTTACTTTTCCATATAATCACCGTTCACATCTATACACTTGCCGTAACCCTGCACCAGCTTCTTTAACCCATCGGCATAGAAGCCTGTCGCCTGGGACTTGGACCAGTTAGTAACGCTCGTCTTGAGTTCGTCGGTTTGAAATCATTGTCCACCCAGCCACCGTTTCAAATGCAAGAAGAGAATACAGTTGCTTGGTGCCAGGTCTGGACTGTGCGGGAGTGGTCAAAGCGTTCCCAACGAAACTCTGGAATCTTGTCTTTTGTTTTGACAACGGTGTGCAGGCATGCGTTGTCGTGCAGGAGGATGCCAGACGACAGTTTCCCGTGGCGTCGAATTTGGATCGCACATCTCAGTTTGGTAAGCGTTACACAGTACACATCAGCTGTAATTGTTGACCCATGGTCCATAAAATCAATCAAAAGGACGCTCTTTTCGTCTCAAAACACGGTAGCCATCATTTTGTGATTCGTGTATGGCGATTGCTTACACATTTTTGGTTTGGGCGAACCGGAAGGGCGCCACTGCATTGACTGTTGCTTTGATTCTGCGTTGGTGTACGCTATCATGTCTCGTCGCCCGTAACAATGTGGGAAAACAAACCATCTCCATCTTGTCTACAGCGCTCCAAATACTGTCGTGCACTACGCATCGTTGCTCTTTGTGCTGACTGGTGAGCAGTTTTGGCACACACCTCACACAAAGTTTCCGATATCAATGCTGTCATTCACTACTAGCATGAGACCTATTGCTATCGTCTTGACAAAGTGGTTAGCAAACTGAAAATGATAAATATTATGCCTCCTTCCTCAGAGGTAAGTAAATAAAGAAGCATGATAAACGTTTTATAAGTAATAGAATGAGAGGGATAGTATACAATGAATCTTCCAGGGAGATATTGGTGTCACTGAAGTGTAGTGTCAGTTGGTCTTGATTACCACTCATAAACAGAAGCATACATTGTGTATCCAGCACCAGTAAGGCTGAAGTTGTGGGGTAGCTATGTACGCACTTATTTAGAAATTTCTTGCTGTGTCATTTATTACTATCCCAATCTAAAACTCTGCACCCATAAAGAGGATTAAAAGGAGATCATGCTGGTTATAATTAAATTAGGGCGAACTATATGAAAATGATTGTTTATTTAACAATTGTAATGTGTAGTGAATAGGTGTTTTAACAAAAAGTGAATATATATGTAGCCTGAAAGCACAATTTTTAAGCTTTAAAATCAAATTTGTCTCAACTTAATATAATAAATAGGTATGTTGCAAGAAAGAAGCATTTGTATACATTAGTGTATGTGCTCTTACCACAACTGAACGGTACATGGGAATAATGATCAAAGTCCATCCGAGATTGAATTTTAGCTTTCACTGCCATCTTGTAGTAGAAATTAAGAACTTTCAGACTGTAAAACTTAAACTTCAGAAAAATCAACGATGTCCATGTAATTCAGGCTCAAAGTTCTTGTGTACTTTGGAAGGATGATCAAAGTCGAATTGTTCCTTTGGAAGGGTGATCTAAGTCCACACATTCAGGCAGTAATTATTTAATATTGTTTTTCATTGTTGTAAAATCAGTCTTTGAATAACATTGTTACTGCATGTTAGTTGTGCTGTAGCTGTGTGTTGAGACAATTTTAAAATTTGCACAATGTCAAGCAGTACTTGTAATGAAAATTCTACTGCCAAACCTGGAACCAGTTCAAAGAAGAGGAAGGTTCATGGGCGAGTTTCAGATGCTTCAAAACACATTCGAGCTATGAGTCATATCACCAGCCATGACTGTAAGTGTTCATGATTGAAATGTTTTGTAAGTACAACTAGCCAGAAAGAAATGCATTAATTAAAGAATTTAATGAAATAGCATCTTATGATAAAATACACATCTACCTGGTCTAATCACCGTGAAGCCTATATTGCGCAGGAGACCAAGAAAGAATTCTGATGAAGCACAATATCGTGACTTCTCCTACAGTTATAAAGTTAGGGTAGTAAGGGATGGAAAGACAGTTGAAATACCAGTTTGTCATGCAGCATTTCTGTCAATCCATGGCATTACAAACCGACACCTCATCACTTACAAAAGTTCCCTAGCCACTACAGGGAAAGCATACGTTAAGATCAGGGGTAAACATGGTAATACGCCACACAAACTTAAGGATGCAACAATAGCCACAATTCATGAATATATACAATCACACAAAGGGCATACTGCCCATTACAGCTTGCATGACAGTAAGAAATTCTATTTATCTGAAAACCTTAATGTTGAGAAGTTACACCAGATGTACTTAAACAAATTTGTGGACAACCCAATATTGTATGAACAATATCGTTTAATTCTTGTGACAAAATATAACATAAGTTTTGGCTACCAAGGACTGATACCTGCAGCATATGCGATAAATTTAAAGCGATGTTGCTCAAGTTGATTCACAGATAGCTAGCAGTCTCGACGAGATTTCTTTGCAGGACCTGATTAAGAAGAGAAAATGCTTATTTGCTCAAAATGAAGTACACAAAAGAAAGTCTGACAAGTTTTATGAAATAAAACGGACTGATCGGCGGAAGTGTAGAAAATTCGAAAACACAGTTGCAATTACGATGGATTATCAGAAAAATCTCCCACTTCACAATATCTCAACTAGTGAGGTTTATTACCGACGGCAGCTGCTGTCATTTTACTTATTTAATATACATTGTCTTGCTACAGGGAAGTCAGTGTTCTATACCTATGAGCAAACCATTTCAAACAAAGGTTCAGGTGAAGTTTGTTCTATGCTATGGCATTACTGACTGAAGTCATACCCAGCAGTGTATGTCAACTCAGTGTATTCTGCAATTCTTGCTCAAGACAGAACAAGAACTACAGTGTGTTTCGTTTCTGTCACTTTTTGGTGCATGCTAAAGGAAGCTTTGGCTGCATTAACATAATTTTTCCCAGAGAAGGATCATTCCTTTCTTGAACGTGAAAAAAATATGGGCCTAGTAAATACAAAGACAATATGCGAAATGCCAAATAACTGGCATCAAGTCTTTCAAGTTCTTTGCTGCAAAGAATTTGTCCTGCAACTGTACATTGCATTGTAAATCAATCATTTCTAGTTGTAAAGTCAATTGGTGTGCTATCCACTGAAATTGAAAAAGGCCTCAAAAAATACTGAAACAAAGGAGACAAATCTAAAACTTCTTTAAACCTATTTACAAATTATTGTTTCACTTCTTTCACAGTGCATATGTAATTTTCAAACTTGGCGCTTTCAGAAACATTTGCTAACATGGGAAAATGTGTGGCATTTTAAGACTCCAGTTGACCTTCCCACAGAGTAAGCTTTATCTAAAAGCTTGTACCTTTTCTGTTAGGTCGGTGATTAAATAATTCTCTCCTTGCATACCCAGGTTCAGAGCATTCAAGTGATGTGTCAAGTCCACTAAAAAAACTAGGTCCACTACCTTGGATATCAAAAAAATCATTTAAAACCTTGCCACGATAAACCACTATTTTTCACTGTATTACGGTATGTCACGATACAGCTCTCCAATTTCCTCCAGGAATTGTTTGAAATTGCGATGGGTCAAACTGTGCGATCTCAAATAATTCACTGTTTTCACAACAACGTTCATTACGTTGCAAAGTTTCACTGATTTTGTACAGAGCGCTTCCTGATGTATGAAGCAGTGGAGTGTGCGCAAAGAGTCTTTTGTGTGCCTGAGTTTTTCCCTAAAAAAAGGCGACAAATCCTTTCTGCTCTCCTCACATCGCCGGTGCTCCATCCGTTGTAACAGAAACAAGGCGCTCCCAACCCACTCCAACGGCGTCGATTACTTCCTCAACAGCTTTTACAATGTCTTCTGCAGTTGTGGTGTCCTTTAATGGCACAAGATCTAGTACGTCTTCGGTTACTTTGAGATATTTGTCCACTCCCTGTATGTATAATACTAATTGTGCGGTATCAGAAATGTCTGTTGACTCATCCAATGCAATCAAATGTGTTACAAACCTTTCAGTATGTTTTATTAATTGGCTATAAATGTCACCTGCCAACATATTTATTCGACAATCCAGGATTTGACGCAACAGGTGGATTGCTTGGAATTTTCTGACAAGTGAGGGACATAAAACTCCAGCAATGTCGACGAGACAATCTTTGACGAATTCGCCTTCAGAAAATGGCTTTCCATTTCTGGCTATGTTTAAGGCCACGCTGTAGCTAGCCTGCAGTAATGCTGTCTTATTTTGCACTTCCTCCTGCAACAGCATAAAATTAGCAATCACAAAAACATTTCAAATAAATACAGCTAAAGAAATTAAAATATTTAAAAAATGAGTAATTACTAAACATTAAATTAGAATAAATGAAAAAAAAAATAGGACATACTTCGTTTTCTTTTGCCCCATACAGGTATTCAAAAAACAAAGCAAGAAAAGTTCGTCCGCAACAGACAAAGACAGGCAGTGTTTTTCTTTTCACTTTTTTTGTACCCATGCATAGGTGCTTTACTTGGTAAAATTACATAACATACAAACTAATGGTGTATTATATTAAAACATATTTTTACAAAGATTATGATTTGTTCAGAATATTTGGACTATTAATATGCACATTACAACCTTACCTTGTTACAGTCTTCATTAAGTGTTTCGTCGCTATCTTTGAGTTCTTTCAACTTCGCTTCTCCTTCTTTGTTAAATATGGCATCAAAGTCATTCTTGTGTACAGCGTTATAATGGCGTTCTACCATAAACTTGCGATGAACTGCCATTATTCAAGAGCAAATTAAACATTTGGAGTTTTCTTCCTTTGAAGCAAAAAAGTACTGCAATTCCCATTCTTTTTTAAATTGCTGCAGTGCATCCCTGCTCCTTTGCTTTTTAGGAGTAACCATAATTTGTGAAAACAATCCTTTCACTCTTCCCGAATTGACAGCTAGTGTGCTAATGACCAAGTAACTCAGTAACATCTAACTGCAGCTATGTCCATTGGTAGTGCTTGCACACCTTCTCCTATATCGCCAGAACAATCTGTCTCACTAGCACTAACTCCTCCTGCATGTTTCCCCTCCATTGCTGCCTCTATTTCACAGTGCAATGCAATGTGTGCACCTGTGCAGATTTACACACTGTGAAGCATTTTGGATGGCCCTGGCTTAGAGTAATTACATTTCTCCTGGTCAACAAGCACATCTTATTCTCTCCAGACAACAAGTAAGTCTTATTAACTATGATACTTACTAGCATTCTCCATTATTCTTTGCCTAAATAAATAATTAAGTATATGAGAAAAATTTCAGGCCTTTCAAAAAATTGTAGGTTTTCTCTGATGTCCGGTGCTTTGATACTCATATGATGTCTTAAAAATTCTTATCATGCTACATTTAACCTTAATATAATTGAGTATTTTTGAAGTATAAATTGTGTTGTATTTGCTTCACATCATATATGCCTAAGACATCTACCCATTTCATGTTATATTACTTGTATCTGAACACATAGGTTATTTACACAAATAATATTAAAAACTTAGAATACATCAGCTTGTTTACATAATCCATGTTAATGATGATTGGTTAACATTAATAGGTTGGATTCAGTAGGCTTGGGTTAGGTTAGGAAAACATGTCACCATTTTTTAAACCATTGTTTTCTCCAAAGTCCTCCACTTGGTGATCATATGATATCATAAAAGTCCTGCTCATGACTACATAACACACGTTGATATAATTTATCCTCATAACATTTTTTAAGCATGTCATGATACATTACAGTGTTTACTTCTAAGAGATCTACCGAACTCACAAATGAACACTATATTAAACATCTATCTCCATCTCTATAAATTACACCATCTTGTAAACATGCCCACCCTCTCCCAGCTCTCTCACATTCCCCTCCTTTGATTATACTATCATGGATAACTCTAAATCATCCTATTCCACATAGACATTGCAACCTCCCACATCACTGTGAACCAAAATGACTGCTAACCATCTCAACGCATCCACCTATCTCCTCTCTCGCATCACTAAATTGAGCATGGTGGCCATCTTGCCCAAAATAAGTCTGTGCCAGCTTCCCCTATTCTTCCTTCTTCCATTCAGATGATAGTATCTCAAACTCTACCAAACACGTGATTGAGAAATTACAAAGCGGGTTGATCTGGTCACATACCAGACCTCTGCTGTATGTATCCCACATCCCATTACAGATAAGAATTTGCAAATAGCAGTATTATTTTATAAAAGAGGACAAATGGGACTGTACACGAGAGAGTGCTGATAAGTTATGTCACAATACAGTCAGAAAGGGAGGGGGGGCAGAGAGTCTTGTGTGGGGGGGTTTATTACCCTGAAGGAACTCTGCAACAAAACGATTGTCTAGACCAGTGGTGGCGAAAACGGGACTCGCGAGGCAATGTGACTCGCAGGCGCCACTCCTTTTTCTAACCATCTATTCATTTGTTTTCCATATGCTGCTGAGTGGTGTAGTGCGTGTTGCATATTTGATGGCTTGAGAGAGAAAGGCATTTTTGCCACCCTTGGTCTAGACAGTCTTGTGAGTAAAATGTTATCACTCGTCGTGTTCTATGGAGAGTGAACCAACCATGCTTATTGCAACAATGTCCAAACTAACTAGGTCAAGTTGGACTAACCCTAATAAACTTACGACTTAAAGCAGCAGGACAAGAGACTGATGAAGTAAGATGTGCAAATTAGGAGGGCAGCAAATTTAAAAAAAATTGGTGCCAAACAGTTGTTTTATTGAAGAGTTTTTCAAATGGTATGAAGCTTGTAAGCCACGCTTATAAGTATGTGCATGGAAAACATATTACCCTGACCAAAGATGAATCAATATCATTTGCTAAACTTTTAGCCATTCACTGCAATTTTGCAGAGAGTTTTGTATGTCATTCTACCAGGAGTAGTACTAGGTTACACTGACAGAATGACCAAACATCAATTTTTACAGCAATGACCTATTTCAGCCATGAGGCAACAAGTTTCACAATTATTAGTGATGACACAGGACATGATTCTTCTCAAGCTTTATTTACACTTCACGAGAGCAAACAAAAACCTCAGTGTTAAACCACCAGAACTAGATGAAGCTGTAGCCACTTTAAAAATAACTTTCAACACTATGAACTTCAAAATACACTAGCCCACACAGAATGGATTTTTAGTGCAAGTGGACATGGAAAAGGACAATGTGATGAGGTCGGATATCTAGTTAAACACAATGCCACTAAACACAATCAATCTAAGCCTGTAATGCTGGCCTTTCAGGATTCAATAGTCTTTATTTAAGCAGTTATGTAGTATGTTACTGCAATCAGGTTGATAACTTTATGCAAAGAGGAAGATTTTCGATGTAGAAAACTGGAAGATTGGAAAACAATTGGACCAGTGAAAAAAAATCCAAAATTCTCATGTGTGGGCTTATGATAGAAATAAGCTCTCCATTTCTAGAATCCCAGGAAACACACTGAAATATTCAATTCGATTCCTTCAATTCCTTTATTTGCTGTCAATATACTTGTTCAAATTCCTGACATTGTCAAAAGGTAAACTATTTACATAAGATACAAAGGGAATATAATTATATAACATAAAAGGATACACAGTATGGTTAGAATAGAATCATATTTCACACATTTACAAGTCATTAGTTTTATACAAACATTTTTCTATTAGGAAGTATTTTAATTTATTCTGAAATTGTTTTGTACCATTTAATGCCTTAATTGTTATTGGCAGTTTGTTATATAACATTTGTCCCATTACAAAAATGTCCTTGTCAGTTGATTTTTTTGTAGCTTGTTTCCGAAAATAGTCACCGTTGTGTCTAGTATAGTAGGTATATACATCATTATTCTTCATATTGAACTTGTTTATAACAAAGAGAATTGCCTTATATACATAGAGTGAGTAAAGTGTGAACATTTTATTTTCTTTAAATATATTTACACAAGAGTAGGAATTTTTTTTTTAACTAAAAATCAACCTAATGCACTTTTTGTGCAAGATGAATACTCTGCCCAGATGTACCCTTGGGCAGCTTCCCAATATTTCTATTCCATATGACAGATATGGAAATATAACCCCATAGTAGAGCATTTTTAGTAGGTCAGGGTCACCTATTGGCTAAAGTGTCTCATTATAAAAATGGATTTACTAATTCTTTTGCATACATGATCAATGTGAGTAGACCATGTCAGATTATTGTTCACATATAGACCCAAAAATTTATGTGTACTTATGTTTTTGATTTTGAAATTATTTGTCAGGCTGATTTGCAATGCTGTGGTTTTATCCATTATGCATTTGAGGTTATTTGAATCAAAGTACTTAATTAGATATTCTCCAAAAAGAGGTCATATTCTGAATTAATTTATCTTATTATTGTTAGAACAGATAGCTGTTGTATCACCTGTATAGCTTATTATATTAGCATTATCTATATTTGGCATGTCATCCTGGTTTGGCTCTGACAAAACCGACGAATATTGGTTACGACGTAATTTGACTACTTTGTTTTTTAGTTCATTGTTTTTTTCTTTCATTAAAATATTCATCTTGTCATATAAATTATCTTCCATATTTTTCCAGAACATGTGACCCAAGTTTAACTTTATATGTAAATGGTACAATCGTAAGTCCATATTTCATATACTAGCATAAAGTTTAGATCATTCCAACAGTATAGTCTTTTTTTCTAATATTTTCTGACGCTTACTGCCATTGACAAATTTTCTCAAAAATATAGGTAATAATTGTAGTGACATGCATATGTTAAGAAATTTAATGTTAACAAAGCAATGTCTTCTTTTAATGTGGAATTTGATGACGTTTTTGATATATTTCTTGGAAATCATCAACCATGAAATAAAATGGAAAATCACATTGCTTAAGCACATCAAGACGCCCTTAGCACTTGATACATGGGAAAGAATTTTAATTACCAAGAACGGGCCAGGTCTTATGAATTTTGATACCTCGCCAGCTGACAATATTGTCTGAATAGACATAGGACACAGAGGGCAACACAGGCACAATGACTTGGCCGAGAATTTTCTGGCTGCAAACTCCAGTTGTCAAACTGATGATGCTTCTCGAAACACGTTTTAACTACTTGAAGTATGTGGGGTTCATGTGTTTTTAATTTGTGTTAATACTCGTCATATAGCTCCACTGTTAATAATGACTTCATTTTAATTTCATTATTGTGATTGTTACATCATTGGTATTGTTAACTTACATTATGCTCAAGCCCATTATGTAAGTTTGTCATGAGTATTAGTTTGTGTCAAGTTATTTAGTTGAAAAGTACTATAATTGTCTCACTTCAGGATTAGAAGGGGACAACCTCAAAGAAAAAGAAGGAAACAAAGGAAAAAAGCACAATAAAAATCTGAAAATATGGGACAAAATAAACCCATGTGCACGATCACAATAGAAATGCATTAATCCTAAAATAGTTGTGGAGGTGGCAAAGATAATTTGGTATACTGCAGGTAAATGCAGCAGGTAATTCTGCAACAATATTACTACTATGGCTTGCATATAAAATACAGAAGAGCTTCTATGAATGTTACTTGTTAGTGGATGGAATGGGGAAACTAAACTAAACTCCATGGCACAACGGGCCAAGACCTACCATCGAGCCGCTGCATCCTCCACCTCTGCCTGAAACAGGCATCATGAGTAGGGTACAGTACTGGAGGGTGGGGTGTGGTGTGGTTAGTGCCCCAGGTCCCTCCCAGCTGGTATAGGCAATGTGCTCAACCTGGAGTCGCTACTTTTCAATCAATTAACTCCTTAATTTACCCCTCAGGGATGTAACAAAGCTGAGTGCACCCTGGGCCAGGTCGCCCAGCAGGAGAAAATCCCCATGCTGGTACTGGGAATCGAATCTGGGTCTCCTGCTTGGCAGGCAGCTGCGCTACCACCACGCTAAGGAGACAACCTTGGGGAAATGAACAACTAAAATGATTTGTGCTATAAATACTTCCTTTCAAGCAAATAGAAATGTTAAAATAATACTCTCCTTCTTTCTTGTTATGTTGCAGTTGTAAATGTGACCAAGCTGACTTAAAATATTTAATTTGTTTTATGAAATCTACAAGGTGTAAAAGGAAGATACTCCCGATTAATAAATGGCGATGTTTTTAACAGATAAAAGTAAACACAAAGATGTTGACAAATATTCTATAATAACCACAACTAGTTCCAGAAAGCACTAGTATCCACTTTTTGCCTTAAATTTACCCGTTCTTTTCCAAACTCATTTTTTGTGATAATGAAATCTCAGACTTTTGTTAGTAGGCTTCCCTATTATTAAGTTGTTCTACAGTGCTTTTCCTTCACACTGCGGCCACTGCATGGCTACTCACATGCCGGCTGCCACAGCTTGGACTCCCACCAAAACAGCTATAATATCCATGCAACTGCCTCACATTGTCATAGTTATGATTACAATTGCAGTGATAATAAGCACATACCTTATCATAAGAGATGTTGCAGATGCTATCCTTCTCTATCCACATATTTCTAATATCTTATCAGAAAATTTTCATTCACTCTCGAGAGTTCAATATCCAAAATTGAGTGAATTTCCCACTGGATGTTTTCTTTTAGTTATTACAATATATGAGGATTTGTTATACCTTATTTTGCAGGTAATCATCAGAGTTGGGTAAATTTCTGTAATTGGATTTTGCAAAATGATAGAATAATTGACCCATGCTTATTCTGTTGTGATGAAGCATGGTTCCATTTTCTTTTTTATTTATTTATTTATTTGTGCTAGTAATCTTCCTTATAATATGGCTATACATCAGCCCAAGCTGTTATCTTGCCATATTCTACCCATATTACACTCTTATTATAACATAAAATGATGATGATGATGATGATGATGATAATAATAATAATATAATTACATAACTTAACACCACATGATGAAATTAATTTACATCTCTTTTTATTGTCCATACCATTTCTTTTTTACTTTGGACAAGTACTCTCCTACCTTTTTACTATCCTTGTTAAAAATCTTGCTTAAAGCTACTTTCCTGTCCAGTTTGAACCATTTCCCTTTTATAGCTTCCTTTCTCCAATGCTGTGTACCTTTACAGTCAAAAACGATATGTTCTAAATCTTCTCTTTCCCCACATATTGGACACTGGTTCTGTGGGAACCCATTTCTCATTCCTATTAGTCTCCATACACTTGCTCGTACCCAGGCTGTACTTTCTCTTTGTTCCTTATTTGAGTTATCCACATACTGTTCTCTAGCCCATACATTTTTATTAATATATATGATTCCAAGGAACTTTTCTTCCCAATGTTGCTAAATAAATTTTGTATCTCTATATCTTCAAACCTCTGCCTAGCTTCTTTCCATAAACCCTTAACATTATTTTCCCTCCTTCTTCAAATTTCTCCCAGACCACTATTTTCCAAACTAGTTTGTATACTATAACTCCACCCATTTTTCTTTAAGCTCCTTTCTTGGAATTCCAAACACTGCCTCAACAAGTTCTTCTCTTCTAAATTTAATAGTCTGTACCAATATTTAAGAGCTCTTCCCATTATTACCCCTTTCCCCCCCACTCTCTACATTTCAATTACAGCAAATTCCTTAACTGTAGCATTTGGCAGGCCTAAAACTTCTCTACAAAAACTCCTATGTACCATATCTATCTCCTCCCAGCCTCGTTCTACTCCCCATATTTCACTTCCATATAACATTTTTGCTTCAACTACTGTGTTATATATTTTCTCTAACCATTTAACATTTATATCTGGTATTCTATATTTGCACCCTCTAATCGTTGACATTGCCCCTTTCCCCTTTGTCAATACCAGTTTCTTCTGTTTCTCCCATTTTCCACCCCCATCCATTTTAACCACTAAATATATACAATCTCTGACCACTTTATATTCCTTCTCTGCATTCTTCCACTTTTCATACTTGCCCAGTTTGGCACCTTTCTTAAACACTATAATTTGAGTCTTCTCTTGATTTACTTTTAGATTCCACTCATCACAATATTTATTCATTTGCTGTAGGGACTGCTTCAAACCAATCGTTGAAACTGATCCTATCACTAAATCATCAGCGAATAATAACCCAGGGATTGATACCTTATTTATCACAGGCAACCAATTATTATTCCTTCCTCAAGAGGTTGTGCCACAACAAATTTAAATCAATGCGGTCATACGCTCTCTCCAAATCAACAAATGCCATGTATAATTTTCCCCTTTTTTCTTTTAAATACTTATCCACCAGAGTTTTAATTATGAATAAGTTATTTACTGTTCTTCTCCTCTTACGAAAACCCATTTGAAACTCCGAGAGGATATTATCAAAACACAAAATTTGTGAAGGGTGATTTTGTCTGTATCACAAAGCATCCTAATTTTCACAAATAGTTATAAATCTTGATGCTTTGAATATTGTGAGGCATAATTTAGCGTCAAAAACAAAAAGTTGAGCTAAAAAATAACTCACCACCAACAATCGTGCTAATCGGCTAATAGTCCAAGCAACATGCACTTTTGTCATTATCCATCGGTATACATTCCTTACTCTTACACAAATGGATGGATGTTCTTAGTAACTTACTCATTGTGCTTTTCCATATTACGCCTAAAAGCACTGTCTAACTGCTGAGATATATTATATTTTCCCAGAACATTTAGTTCCAATTCGCAATTTATATGGGCAATTGAGCTCTCATGTTTTGCCATTTTTGTTTTAAATTACCAATATCACCACAATCATTATTTGTCCAGGTGCCATTTCTCTCACTCGCAAACAATAAACACGGAAAACAGAAGAGCCGGTTAGTTGCTTCGAGCACATATCCACGAACAACTTTTATACACACTTTCGTTAAACTTTCTTGTAAAAGTCTTCCCTTTACAATTAGTCACTTGAACTAAATCAATTGGTGGCAGTGGTCTGCCTTCATTTTTAATTTGCAGCTTTTCTTCTAAGGATAAACCCAAAAGGTTTATCTCTTTTAGTTTTGCAACGCTATTCATTTTCACACTTACACAGATTCAAATCTACTGCTACGAACCAACTCAGCCACTAGGAACACAAACATAACAAATAAATATGTAAACACTGTAAGAAATTAACTAACTCAAACTGAAATATTTACCTTAGAATATTATGCAGAATAATTATATGCATTTATAATAGTTTAATCTAAATAGATGTAATGTGTTTGCAGCATTAACATAACTCTCACGTTAATACAGAAAATGGCTAGATTGTACTTAGAAACGTACAGTTGGCCAAGTGTAGAGCAGGTTGATCGCAACTTCTGCTAGACAACAGCGTGGGAAATGGTCATAGCGAAATTGTATGCGAACGCAGTGCGCTTGCGCCATAGCAATCGCATCTCTTGGGCTTGTCGATTACACTGCGTTAACTCGCCGTACTTTCAAATACAAGCGTTGCCCCGCTCCCCGCTACTTCTCGCCCTAAAGTTTCCTTCGCCAGTCGCAAACTCTCGTTTGTGCGTCTCTACAGCTTGTTGACCAAATGCACTGGCATTTGGCAAAGAAGGCGCGGGGAGTTTAAATAAGCTCTTCATACAGAAGAAAGTTTGACATTTGCCCTTCTTGTATACATACTTATAGAGGCAAATGCATATTCTATAGGGAAAAATTAGTGGGTGTGCATTTGCGAGTATGCGATCACCCAAGAACCGCCATTGCATGGGAGTATTTTCCTTTTACACCTTGTAGATTTCATAAAACAAATTAAATATTTTAAGTCAGCTTGGTCACATTTACAACTGCAACATAACAAGAAAGAAGCAGAGTATTATTTTAACATTTCTATTTGCTTGAAAGAAAGTATTTATAGCACAAATCATTTTAGTTGTTCATTTCCCCAAGGTTGTCTCCTTAGCATGGTGGTAGCGCAGCTGCCTGCCAAGCAGGAGACCCAGATTCGATTCCCAGTACCAGCATGGGGATTTTCTCCTGCTGGGCGACCTGGCCCAGGGTGCACTCAGCTTTGTTACATCCCTGAGGGGTAAATTAAGGAGTTAGTTGATTGAAAAGTAGCGACTCCAGGTTGAGCACACTGCCTATACCAGCTGGGAGGGACCTGGGGCACTAACCACACCACACCCCACCCCACCCACCAGTACTGTACCCTACTCATGATGCCTGTTGCAGGCAGAGGCGGAGGATGCAGCGGCTCGGTGGTAGGTCTTGGCCCGTTGTGCCATGGAGTTTAGTTTAGTTTCCCCATTCCATCCACTAACAAGTAACATTCATAGAAGCTCTTCTGTATTTTATATGCAAGCCATAGTAGTAATATTGTTGCAGAATTACCTGCTGCATTTACCTGCAGTATACCAAATTATCTTTGCCACCTCCACAACTATTTTAGGATTAATGCATTTCTATTGTGATCATGCACATGGGTTTATTTTGTCCCATATTTTCAGATTTTTATTGTGCTTTTTTTCTTTGTTTCCTTCTTTTTCTTTGAGGTTGTCCCCTTCTAATTCTGAAGTGAGACAATTATAGTACTTTTCAACTAAATAACTTGACACAAACTAATACTCATGACAAACTTACATAATGGGCATGAGCATAATGTAAGTTAACAATACCAATGATGTAACAATCACAATAATGAAATTAAAATGAAGTCATTATTAACAGTGGAGCTATATGACGAGTATTAACACAAATTAAAAACACATGAACCCCACATACTTCAAGTAGTTAAAACGTGTTTCGAGAAGCATCATCAGTTTGAGAACTGGAGTTTGCAGCCAGAAAATTCTCGGCCAAGTCATTGTGCCTGTGTTGCCCTCTGTGTCCTATGTCTATTCAGACAATATTGTCAACTGGCGAGGTATCAAAATTCATAAGACGTGGCCCGTTCTTGGTAATTAAAATTCTTTCCCATGTATCAAGTGCTAAGGGCATCTTGATGTGTTTAAGCAATGTGATTTTCCATTTTATTTCATGGTTGATGATTTCCAAGAAATATATCAAAAACGTCATCAAATTCCACATTAAAAGAAGACATTGCTTTGTTAACATTAAATTTCTTAACATATGCATGTCACTACAATTATTACCTGTATTTTTGAGAAAATTTGTCAATGGCAGTAAGCGTCAGAAAATATTAGAAAAAAAGACTATACTGTTGGAATGATCTAAACTTTATGCAAGTATACGAAATATGGACTTACGATTGTACATTTACATATAAAGTTAAACTTGGGTCACATGTTCTGGAAAAATATGGAAGATAATTTATATGACAAGATGAATATTTTAATGAAAGAAAAAAATAATGAACTAAAAAACAAAGTAGTCAAATTACGTCGTAACCAATATTCGTCGGTTTTGTCAGAGCCAAACCAGGAAAGGACACCTATGAACAATGTGGTTAATTTATCATCACAGACTTTTTCTTTGGTTGAAATTAAATTCTTAAATCTTGATTTGAAAACCTTTGTCCATAACTCTCAAAATTTGGATGACTATCGCGGACACTATTATCGCTTCTCACCAGATTCAACACAATAGTGACAAAATCTTAGCAAAAGCTGAATGTCAAAAAATGTTAACGATGTCTTCCTTTGGGCACAGCAATACACAATGCAAATCTCTTATATTGGTCTTGAATAGCAGACCTGCTTTTTTACCTAAATGCAGATAAAGGGAACAAAACTGTGATTTTAGACCAAGATGATTACTTTTTCAGAACAGAAATTTTGCTTAAAAAACCAGAATACCCCAGGTTAACCAAGGATCCTATTAAAACGTTTGCCGACTCTACAAGAAAAGCCATACATGACAGTGCAATAATTCCAAAAAAAAATGTCAAAAAGTACTTAATAGTGGATAACCCGACATCGACAAGATTATATTGTTTACCAAAGATTCATAAAAACAATGGCAATAAACAAAGAAGAGAGAATCTATTGCATGGTTAAGAACCGGAGCATGGAGGGTAAAAGGGCTAAGACAGGGTATTCCTCAGAACCATTGTCCGATATGTGGTGGTAATGAAGACATTGAACACTTAGTATTTAAGTGCCAAGGAACAGAAAATTGGAGAAAAGAATTTTTTAATAAAAAGTGGTTGAAGGGGGATAGAAATACACTTATGATTGAAATGATATGTAAGGACACTAGAAGCATTGGACAGTTTTTGTATAAAGTAAAAAATAAATGGCTTTGGACAGTGGAAAGAGAAAAGTAAGAGGTAGTGCATCTTACTTTGAATGGAAAACTATAGTGAATGTGTGATGGTTAAGTAATCAATAAATGAAAAGTGAAAAACAAGTGGAAATGGGACATGAAAAAAACTGAAAAAAAAGAGCAAGATAATTTATTGACAAGAAATTGTAAAATGTAAATAAACTGTAGTGATTGTTTACTGAATGAGTGACCAGGGTCAAAGTGCCGTAGACAATCACATTTGTAAAACTCTTAGCACAATAAATACTATACTATACTAAAAACAATAGCATGTGCCCAATTATCAACAATATTGATGCATCGATTACAAATTAGCCAAATGGCTGGTTGATGAACTTAATACTTCTGCAAAATTTCCAACCTTGGGCATTCAAATTTCTGTCAAATTAGTTGACAAAATTAAAGATCTATATATAGGTCACAATGAACTTTTGGTATCCTTCAATATCAGTGCATTGTTTACTAGTATACCAATAGAGAAATTACCCTGACTGATCAAGCAGTAGCTTTCTAAACAGAACATTTCTAGTGATATGATTAATGAATATATTGAACTTATACAGTTGTGCATCAAACAAAATAGCTTAATTTTTAACCATAAGTGCTATCAACAAACAAAAGGCTTGGCTATGGGCAACCCAATTTCACCTAAACTTGCTGAACTATATACGAGTCATTTAGAAATACATGTTACAAGTTCCTTTCCATATTTTAAAATAAAGAGAGTTGAGGGTTGTTACACTACATCACTATAATATTATAGTGATGTAGTGTAACAACCCTCAACTCTCTTTATTTTAAATTATGACACATCACTGTTACTAGCTTCTAAATCTTCAAAATTAGTCAATTCCTTTCCATACGTTTTTAAGAAATGGTATAGATATGTGGATGATATTTTTGCTGTTGTTCCTGTAAAGTTTATTAATGATGCACTCTAACTACTGAATCTTCAGGATCCTTCTATAAAATTTACTTTGGAGGTATAAAAAAAAATGGTTGGTTGCCTTTTCTAGATCTGAAGAATATTAGAAATAATAATGGGCTGTCCTTTGGAATTTATAGGAAACCCACACATGTTGATAATTATATAAAATTTAATCGACACAACCCAAACCTCATCAATATGCCATTTTTCACAGCTTAATTCATAGGCTTACCGATATACCTCTACCAAAAGATGAATATCAAAATGAATATGACCGTGTACATGAAATAGCTGTACGGAATGGATTCAAAACAATTTTACAGATAAGATGATTGTAAAACATAACCAACAAAAAATTTACCTTTCATCTCAAATTGTTTTACAAATTTGAAAAGATATTTAAAGAATTCAATATAAAGTTGGCACCACAAAATAGATATAATTAAAGAAATCTATTGAATTATCCTAACAGTTTACCTAAAAATAAGATGGCTGGAATATATAAATAGTGCCCATTTTTGGAACTTCAACCATGAAATAAAATGGGAAATCACATTGCTTAAACACATCAAGACACCCTTAGCACTTCATACATGGGAAATAATTTTAATTACCAAGATTGAGCCATGTCATGAATTTTTATACATCGCCAGTTGGCAATTCCAAGTAGCCATAGGACACAAAGGGCAGCACATGCACAATGACTTGGCTGAGAATTTTCCGGCTGCAAGCTCCAGTCGACAAACTAATGAGGAGCATGCTTCTCAAAACGCATTTTAACTACTTGAAGTATGTGGAGTTCATGTCTTTTTAATTTGTGTTAATACTCAATAAATAATAATAATAATAATAATAATAATAATAATAATAATAATAATAATAATAATAATAATAATAATATCCTGAACTTAAGTTGTTAGCCTTTACTCTTCAGAAGAAGCTCTTAAATTTATGTGCAGAGATAGGGAAATTTAGAATATTTCTTTTTTAAGTATTCCTGAAACTTTCACAGACAATTTTTAACAGAGTTAGCCTGGATCTTAAAAAACAAAATGGGCATGTAGGTTTGAAATTTCCAAAAAGTTTAATGCTTTGCTTTTGCAACTTAGTATTTCAGTTGTAATTGAACAGTAACTGATTTTATTAATGCATGTGCCCCAAGCAGAAACTTTAGAAGTGCATGTTTAGTGATGCATTATTTTAATAATCCAGCCCATAATAATTGTTCATATTTTCTGCATTTAGCTTTGTGAATTACACTTTCCTTCACATGATACGGAAATAAGATTCTTGTTAAATAGTTCTTAACTTTTAATGACTAAACTACCTCTACTGCTCGCTACAACCAATAGCCTAAAATGGCGGCCATCTTGTTTTAATGCTCAGGCCTTCTCCCTAGGCAGTGTTGGTTCAGTTTTCAATAGCACAATTCCATTTCTCAATCAATAGTTAAATACAGCAACTAACAGTTACTTCAATGGTCGTTTTGCACTGTGTTAAGAGTAAATTGCAATAACAAGAGTACAGTAAATGTTCAAGAAATCACCGTTTGTATCAAGATTTGTAGTGTTTAATACTCACACTTTTCAATTACTTATTATTATTATTATTATTATTATTATTATTATTATTATTATTATTATTATTATTATTATTATTATTATTATTATTATTATTATTATCATTATCATTATCATGATTATTATAATAATATTTTCTACTTATATACGTTTGTTTCTAAGTTTCAATTATAAAAATATTTACTCAAATATTGGCACCTTAACTAATTCCCCATATAGGTTCATGTTCCCTTACACTTCCAAGATTTAGAACTCCACCAACTTTCATTAGGAAAGGGGAAAATAAATATATTAACATCAAACATCCAAGGATGAGACTGCATACTACTGGTTAACAAGGGGATTCAAGATAAAATTACTTCATTAGGGGGAGATAATACAAAACATAAGGTTTGGAGATTTGGTAAGAAAAGGTGAAACAACATTTGCAGTTAATTAAAATATAAATTAGGCATATCAGTTTTAGGAGGGTTGGGTGTCTTGCCCATAATTTACACAACTCTATAGAATCTGGCACTAACAAGTCTTTCAGCTGAAGTTGAATCCATTATAGTGAAAGCATACAATTAATTTTGCATGTACAATGTCAAGAGTTGCAGCACCATTAGAATACTGTAAGTTTGTTAATGTGACATGTAAAACTAGGTGGTTAAATGTTTCCAGCAATTGAGCTTTGAAAGATGCTTGAACCACTAAAATCATACTTTTTGTCACTAGACAAATGTCCAGCTCAAATAAAGTCATTTTTCTCTGGTGAAACTAGGAAGGCCTATTTCTGGTTTTGAAATGTTCATATGAGTAATTTTCAAAAAGTAGCATTGAGAAAAAAAGATATTTCACTGAATGAAGTTAAAATGATTTTGTTACAAGATATACCAAAACAATTTGACAAATTTTAAGATGAGGCATGTCATTTTATGAAAATGCTGCATATTACTTACAAAATAGACTGAGGGGCAGCTCTACAATCTGCTGATAAATTGCTGATACAGCTATTTATCGGATTTCTTAGCGATTGGCATTCTATAATCTCTGAATAGCACTACTCAGAAGATATCTTTGCCAATAAGTTTTTGGCTAGTTGGAGTAGCCAATACACCATTATCTGACAAACAACAACTTTTTACACTCAGAACTGACACAATACTTATCACTAGGAATAGCAATCATGGCAGAATTGTACTTATCAGATGACAAGAAACTGATGTTTCTGCATTAACAGGAGGAAGCTTATGTCATGATAGAGAGGCAAAATTATTTCCAAGCATTTGATGAAGACAAAACTTATAAGCTTACTTTTATAAAAAGCTAGCTGGTTTACCCAGCATTTCACGGGTAGCTTTTTAAACTCGAATGACATTTTAATAAATTTCATGTACCTCTTGCCATTCTTTATGAAGTCACTGTACAATCATCTAGAGGACTTAATGGTTAATCCTTCCCTTTACCCCTTATAATTGTAATTTTGTACAGCCCTGACTATTGCTAATAATGGATAAAAAATTCCGATATTCATGTATGCAGTACATTTGCCTTCCTTAACCTATCCCCTGACAGCCTTCGCAAGTATGTTTTTCTATAACTTCAATGTGTTTGTATTTTAAAACACAGGTTCTGCAAAACCTTAACACTATTTTAGCAATTTGTAAATTGAAATTATACAGTGTTTTATAGTCCATGTCCATCACAAAGACTTGGGCTTTTCAATGATGGTGTTATCAAAATTGGTTGAGTGTTTTTTAGGATTAACCTACATACACATACATACTACTTTTCTCCCTTTGTAATAGTTTTGTAGTAGAGATTTCGGCTTAGCAGAAGGAGCATAAGGAAATGAGAAATGCATCAGCAAATAGTCACCAACACAGAGCTAAGGTTATGTAAACTCTGACACAATTGTCTCCCAGCATTCCCCCACTTCAAGTTACCACACCAGACCTTTTATTCTCATGCAATTTTGTGTGTTCCTACAAGGTTTAACAGTCTTTTGCAGTCACCATGAGTGAAGTTTTGAGCCTTGCTTAACTTTTGTCACTTTCATTTTATTCTACAATGATGGTAAAAGAAACCAATTAAACATTAGCTTTAATTTTGTTTATTGCTTCGCAAGGTGATTCTTATTTGTTTTCTAGTTTATAAGTTCCCCAATTGTAGCATTTCCGTTGAATTCAGAATGGCAAACTTAACACATAATTGGTTATCCTACAGGATTGCTAAACAGAGGAAAAAGAACATTGTAGAACAAGAACACTACTTATTGGCCAGAAAAGTTTATTTGGAGAGTAACTATAGACAAACTTATCGATGCATTGTAGAACCAGCCCTGAGTCTCTTAATGGCTTGAATCATTTTAATTGTTACTTCTATACAATCAATTTTGTGAAATGAACTAGAATATACTTTGAAAGGCTTCAGGAAAATAGTAGTTGTGAGCTCACTGAAGGTAGTTTGTTTGTTCAAAGTTTAAGCTGAAGAATTTGATAAAAATGGAACAAATGTTAATTTTCATACTCTGTTGGCACACAAAAAGTGGGTATACTTTTGAAAGTTGCTCAGAAGAGCAATAATCTGAGCTTCTGAAGATAGCATAGTTTTGCTTCCCTTCCAGAGCATTACGCAATGTTGAAAGTGTTTTCATTAATAAATGCCCAATGGACAGATGAGAGGAACAGATTAATGCTCCAATCCATTCTTGACATTCAATATAATATGGCAACTTAAAATGTTCTGAATTTTACAAATTCATATACAATTGAAAGAAATCCAAGTACTTTCACCAAGTAAGTCTTCTGAAAAGTACAAGAAATCCTAAACTATTGTAACAAACAATGCAATGCAAAATGCTATCAATTTATTAGATTAGTAAGTACATCAATTCTTAAAATATTCTTAAAATTAACTTTTGATTTATTAATAAAGGAGTTTTATTGCTTAATACATCTTAGGTTGTTTTCCTCCCCCTCTCTCATCCCAGTTTTGTGGAAAAGAAATATGGCGACCCTATTATTAACACTGTGGAAGCTATGCCTGATGCTCAAGAAGTGTAAAACTTATTCTGTTTAACTTTTGACGGGAACAGACGTGTATTCTCTTACACCAACAAAGGTTTGATATTCGCAAGATGATATTTGTGTTTGGATAGACTCAAGTTCTCTTAGCAGCAACCAAGGATGACTGTAGAATATATTGTAAATTGTAATAGGATACAATATTTACTCCTCCAGTGAGTAGCTGTGTTATAGATGGGGGAGAGAGATTGTTTCTTTAAGATTTTGGCATAACCAAAACAGAGTATGTCGAGAATAAAGTAAGATAATTTTCTACAAATCATACGATTGTGTCAGTGTATTGCTACCAGACCATATCCCATCCTAAGATACCCTGAGTACCACGCTCATTAAGGAGATAGTAATATCTGTGATGAGAAGAGAGTACATAACATCCCACCTGGCATCCAACCTCCACACCTGCATTACTTTTCCAGCAAAATTTAAATTCATACACTACATTAGCACCCCTGATACTCATTTCCCACCACACCAATAGACTGATTGTGAAGAAAAGTCATAGTGTTTCAAATCTTTAAAATACTACTATTGGTCCTGCCAACCTTCAAGACACCAAGTGTACTGAAGATGCATGTACTCGTGACAATACTACTGGATTTTTCATGTTATTGATGGAGTGAAGGAGAACACTTTCTGATCTTAGCCCCGTTAGTAAAACCGTATGAGTAAGCACACAAATTTTACACGAACCTTTTGCAAACCCCCCACCCTGAAGCAGTGGCAGCTCATGACTTGCAAGTTCAGGAGGGCAGCAGGTGGTTTTTGCATTAAGCATGCTTTACATGGCAGGTTTTATTCTAGTTTACCGGAAAATATATGTAAACGAAAGGAACTAAATAAACCAAAATACTGTTGCATTACATTTCCTGTTTGCTCAGTTGACTGCATTTTTCAGTGCATACAAAATCCTATGTAACAGTGAAATTCAGAGATAAAATGTGCAATAAACTGCATCAATCACAGCAAGCATAAATTAAACTATATTAACAATTATTATATTATTCTTTTCAGTAACAGGAAGCTTTGTGCCATTCATATCATACAGTGCAGTCATGCGTTAATGAATATCTGTCAAAATGTCAGTGGAGAACACACAGTTTTATAATAGATATCCTGTGCTTTGTTTTCACCAAGTGAGCGATTTACACATCTATATCACACATGCCTGCTTACAAATCAATCAGTCTATATTTCATGAACATGTTTCTTCTTTTAGTTTCTACCTTTTATAATAATATTTATTCAGACATCAGAGTAAGAACTGAATTTCTTATGCGGAAACGCATAGTTTATTTTTTTTTGCTTTAGCCCAACCTTGTCTGGCATCTAAATGTGTATGTGATGATACTAAGCAATCATCAACACACATTAGAAAATGTTAAAGAGTATAAAATAAACTACAGGAAATTATTATGCATCTGTATGCTTCTCAAAAAATAAATAAATAAAATAATAATTGACTGAAGCTAAACTGACATAATTAATATTCTGTAGATGAAGTCCATTCTCCTCTCCTTTTGCTCAACAAAATGGTTGAAATCAGGTGTGGAGAGAAGCACCTTCTCAATAGAACATGTGGCTTAAGCATTAAGTCTGTCTTCATTCATTGCGACTCCTACAATACATTTCTATCTTCTTGAGAGTTAAAAAACACTTCACTCTCTGATGTGGTCAAGGAAATCATGCAAATGATGCATAGCCATTTATAGTGTTTATTATGATTCCTTAACTAATTAATTTTACTTCAAATGCACACTTATTTCACTGTCTCCACTAAGAGCACACCACTTATTCGAATTCACTGGTAAGTTTGATATTTTATACAACATGTGTTTCCAAACTGTACTGGTACATAACTAACATGTATGTGTGAGAATAACAGCACTGTGTGAGGGCTGGCACGTGCAATGTGATTATGTGATGCACAAAGCTATCAAAGATGGTAGTATAAGGGAGATGATTTATTTTCTGCTCTGTATCATTTTAATTATACAATGCTATACTTTAAGAAGCCATTCCCCTCCACACATCTTGCCATTATCAGTACCTACAAATGCAAACATTCTTGGACAGACTTGATGTAGTCTAAAATACACTCTGTATTGAAAACATTCGTGCTGATCACTGTATAAGCGGTGAAACAAAAAAACAAACAAAACCTCTATAAACCAAGTAGTGGAGTGCAGAAATGTATACTGCAATGACATCTGACATTCCTCCTTTCCTATTTTTATTATTATTACTTTTTTCTTTTTAGAGGATATTTATTTATGCGGAGGGCGCCATCCTAGAGTCCTCTATCACCAGCCGCCACTGCCATGAAGAAAGAATGGGATAGGGAAAATCTTCCACGTAGTTTATATTCTTCTCTATCTTCCATTTGAACTCTGATGTCATTGCTTAAGTAGGCTACCTCCACTGTCATCACTGAGACTTGCACATTATCTCTGACATTGACTTAGCTATCATCGCTAACATAAAATGCTTTGCTGATATTACATCTACTTTCTGTGATGTGTCAATAACAGTTTCTACAGGTGTTGACTTCATTAACATTTCTCTTTTTTGTCACAGCTGAATAGCTTAACCCAATTTCGCTGTTATCAGCTCTCTGTGGTATTGACTCTGATTGATTGAGCAGATGTTGATGTCTGGTTTATGGCCTTCTTAACTGAGTTTGTCTCTTGGAGGAATTTTTCTCCTACACAAAGATGATTCCTTCCATGGGCATTTTTACACCATTTACTCTTAATTTCTAACTTGCATATGCATGCTTGATGATCTTTTTCGCAAACTTCAATAATTTTAACAATTTTTTTCTGATTTCTCATTGTTCTGATATATTATCTCTGTTGAATATGTCAGTTCTTTTCAATACTTCTGATCTCTTCAGTACTTCTGTAACCTACTCCTGTATTGGTAAATATTACTGGAAGAGATTCATTCTACCTGCTCTCCCTACATAAAATGGCTGTTATTTCCCAACCATTTAAGGTTATCCTCACTCTTATGTTTCAATTTTTTCTTCGCAAGCTTCATAGGTCCAGTTACTCTTTTATGTAATCTATGGACTATAGGGTTATTTCTGTGCATCTCCTCTTCTATTCTACTTATTCTTAGATTTAGTCTCTCCACTTGCTCTTTTGTTTTCATTTGTTTGCTAATATTCATGTCATGGAATTGTTATATCTTGCTACTTTGTTATAATATTTCAACCTACATGTTTTGCATTTCATTTACAAAAGTTATGTACAGCATCTGTGAAGCCATACTTTAAGAAAATAAAAACCCTCTTGCTTACATAGCATATAAATGAAGACAGGATGTTTAAAAATCTGAAGTTACTTTGTTTTAAAATGTAAATGTATAGTTTATCGATTTAATTCATTTGGCAACTTATTTACAGCACTGAAAAGAAATGTCATTACATTAATTTCACAGCTTTAACCAGGAAATATTTTACTAAAAGTGCAATGGAAATAAGCAGGTCTTAGCTTTTGCCTAGATGTGCACCTTTAAACCACGAATAGAATCTGATAAAAATTACCTTAGACCTTCTCCAACCGCTTTTCTAAAATTAAATGATCTGCAATGCAATATGTCATAAGACTACACTGCTCTAGGCACATGCAAAGCATATATCTAAACCCTTGACAAGAGAGACAGGATATCATAGGTTAGTTACAAGGGAAACAACTTGACTCTCAAGTCAACACTGGCAACATTCCAACCATACTTCCTGGTAAAACAGAGCAAGGCTTGTATGCGGTGTCCAGTGGATAACATGTGAAAACATGGTCTTGCATTACTTTGTTACAAAGCTTACCAGGCACCCTAGAATTTAATAACAGATGAGTTAAGAAATAATTGCAAGCAAAGCATCATGTTGTAAGGTAAAAGTAAATTTTCAGGTTTGTCATTGATGGAAGGCTTACAAGAATCATAAATGAAACACTGACACAAAATTAAAACCTTTTTCTTTGTTATCTTACAATTTTAATAGCAAATAAATTAACAAGGAATTGTAAGCAAGGCATCATGCTGTAAAACAAAACAATGTTCAACTTATTTATTAACTAATACATGCGAGCAACTGAATCAAAACATTTACATAAGTCGTCCTTGAAAATGCTCTTGCCTTTTAGGTGTGCATACTCTCATCTTCCCATGCACAATTGTTGTGAAAACCAAAAGCACATATTTTACAAAACACACTTCACCTGTTGATAGAATCTGATGTGTGATTTCTAGCTCCTGAGCAGTAGGCAATAAGAAATCCTGTCCATAGTTAAAAATTCCTATCATTTGGATACTGCACATGTTCATAATTCTTAGACCATTGTTTTCATTATATTTACATTTTAATCTTCAAGCTTGCAATGTGCTTCTCTATTGCTTGTTTCAAGTTCTTACTATCACAACTACAAAAAATATCTAACTGCACCAACATTTGGATGGTGCATACAGTCCCCTTTCCTAACACAAGGAAATCACCTCTTGTGCATGCATTGAACACAACCAGCAGACATTCTGCTAGAAAATTTAACTTCATAAACTCTAGCTGCCTCCCCAGCTCAGCATCTTATTCTGCATACATTAAAATAATTTCTAGGTATTACACATCTGTGAAAGGTTTTATAGTTGATATTTGTTTTCCACCATGCTCTATATAACTAGTCTCTCCTCAGTGTGTTGTCCTCCATGGACTGGTGGTACCGTGCTAGCCTTTAGTTCCCAAGGTCGCGGGTTCAAACCCGGCGGAGGGCGATGGATTTTTTTCAGGCATAAAAATCCTTAGCATGGCTTCCTTCGGAAGGGAAGTAAAGCCGGTGGTCACGTGTCGTAGATTTACGGTATGTAAAAGAACCTCAAGCCTGATAAAGAGGCCTCTGAGCAAAATTACCGGTCTTTCACGCCCAATATAGAATGAGACGCTAAGGACCATAGTAGTAAGAGCATCCATAAATTAAAACAAAAAAACCTAAATTCCTCAGTGCAAAGTACTGCTGCTGTGATCTACCATAAACATAACCCCACCACCGCATGGTGTGTCTTTGGTCATGGATTAGAGGAATGAAGCAAGCCAGTATCAAGCATTGTCAGACAGAGAATACTATGAAATTCATGATTCTATGTAAAGTTCACAGGAAAATTGTGTGATATGAGTTGATTTTACAAAAAAAAGCATTTGAAGAAAAAATCTATTCTGTTTCTTTTGAACCTTTCAGAGCCTTAAATGCACTTTTATGATGAAATCTACCAGAGTAACATCATGATAAATGTCCCATACAAACAATTTTATGACAAATCTTGTGATTAAAATGTTACTATAATATTTTATTCAGGGTCATGTACAGTCACCACTTAAAACTATGGACATCTACACCCCTTCCACTCTGTATAAGCTATTGCTTTTTCCAGAAAAAAAATTATCTATGATTAGTTTGGAATTTTTACAGTGAAAATATTGCAATATCCTTTGTATAACTATATAATTATCCAGGCTTATGTTAAACTCAAATACATTTGCAAATATGTTATATATTTATAACATTGCGTATTTTTATTAATGTGTTCCAGATAAACCAGATATAAAAAAGAAAATTATTATAACAGTATACAGTATTTTCTTGCATGAACAATTTCTCTGTTCCCTGTCCAGGTTATATACTAGAAGCGTTACCCTGCAATACTCTGTACTGCTCTGTGACCCAAAAAAGGAGAGAGGGGGACTCGAGAGCACTGACAGTATTATGGGCAAACTACGGGTGAAACTCTAGCTATTTTGTTCTGTTTTTTTTCCACTGAAAAATCCTCAGTTGCAACAGTGAGAAATTTGAGAATTCCTTATGAGACCAAAAAGGTATTCATTTTCCACCAGCACCTAAAAGTGTTTATTTTCAAAATACTCCTGGAATTTTTGCATATATGTATCAGTATGAACACCATCATTGTTAATTTTTGTTTGCAAAATCTAGATTTACTTAATTTCTTATTCATTTTAAAGCTTAAATTATAACTTTATTTTTGTATTAATTGCTCATTTCCACCAGCACTGCCAGTAAAACATTTCCATAGCATACTCTCTTCATTAATATCAAAGACCCTCTCTTTCAATTAATACCAGTAATTTATGATAAATACCCTACTGCAAGTCCACAATGATCAGAAATATATTTTGTATATAGCACTGTGTACCACAAATTTCCCCCTGGCTATACACCTTCTCAGTCAACATTGACCGTACATCATATGGCCACTTATGGCCTGCACGACAGCAGTTATTTACATATATTCTTTAATATTACAATTATATGCATTGTATCTTAAAATATGAAGCAATAATCAATGATTTTTTATCTTCATCTTTCAGCTAATTGCTGCTACATGATATGTACCTGTGTTTTTTTAAAATATTCAAGTAGCCATTGTATATTAGGTACTTGTACTTCTGTTATATGCACAAGACTTGGATTTTACACAGCATATAAATTTACTCTTGTGCAACAAGGCAAACCTGCATTACAGTTTTCAATGTCATATTTGAAAGCATTTTATTTCCTAAGGTTATGTATACATGCTGATTTGTGTGGCTTATTTACTCTAGTGTCATGGTCTCAAATTCTTTTACATCCATAAAACTATGATGGCAAACTGCAAATTCTAGTAACAGCAGTGAAAAATAATTTGGCTTCCATTTAATTGTTGCGTCTCTGAATCATTTACATGCTTCACTGGAGCAGTTCCTGTTACAAAAATTTTTACTGCTCTGAGTAAAAGCTATTGGCAATTACAGCATATAACTATTATGCTTTGTAATATCATATGGAACATAGTCACCATTGATCTTCATAACCTAAGAATATACTTTGAAAGTCAAAAAAAAATTATGCAGCAACTGTTTGAACAAAAATTAGCGCATAATCAGTTAAGCAGTTCTTTATAATGCAACAACCATCTTAATCCATCCAAAAAGTTTATTTTCCTTGAATGCCAGAATACGGAATATGAGTCATTTCACGTCAAGTCACACAAATTTTCATAAAATCTGACCATCATGTCTCCAATTCACTTCAAATTTTGTACAAGAATTACAAAAGCAAAGTGAATTATCTTGTAAATTCAATTATTTTTAAATTGCAATATATTAAAAAATATTGTGCAATACTATTTGTGAAAAGCAACACCCCTTCCTAGCTTCAAATTAGAATATCTCACAGGTGATAAGTGGTAAAATTATGTTATAAGGTTCAATACAAAGCTTAATCCATAATCCTTTACTTAAAATTTATTATAACTGATATAGTTAATAATTTACATAAAACTTTAAAAACCAAACATTTAAGAACTATATATCTCTATTAATCCATTCGTTTAAATCACCAAACAAATAAGTTCCCTTATGTTTTTGTATATATTTAATAAAACAAAGATGATATCTTGTATAATTAATTTTAAATAAAATAACTTACAAAGCATTGGATGCCTTGTCAATTGTTCACAGCATTTTAGAGGGACTAGTTCGGTCACATGTAACTGTTAAATCTGGTATGTACAGTTGGGAAACATTTGAACTTTCTATCTTATCCTAAGGGAGGAAATTTAACTACAATTTAAATATGCACTTTTTTCCCCTTCAGGTTCAAATGAATACTGTCTGGTTATTATTGCATTATCAGTTGATGGAATAAATGAATGTAGCTTTAACATACCAGGTATCACTTTCGCATTGCTGTATCTTGCCTTAAAATGGTCACTATGATACTGGTGTTGACGCTCCATGAAAAAACATAAACCTTATTTTTATACTGAGCACTGGCACAATCAGAAAAGTCATAAATCTTCTTCAAATGTTTCATTTCTTTTTTTATAAGCTTTATCAGTTCTGTTTGAAAAAGACGCAGTGTTGGTGTCACGCTTCAGGCACTCTGAAATTGAAACTAAAGTTCAGGTGATGCATTTCACTGCATTGTTTGAAATAGACAACAAATGGGTGCATTGGTTGTTATTCATGCCTTGGACTGAATCTTGCACAACAAAAGCATAGTTTTCTGAAAAATAAGAAATAATGATGCAATCTCCTTTCTCAAGGTCTTCCTTAAGATTTGCCAGAAACAAAGACTGTTGCTGAGTTAGAAACGCGTGAGGTATTAACTTGTTTAGCTTATTTGCTAATTTCTCCAAATATTCTTGTACTGGAGATTCTAAAGATTCCAAATTTGTTCTGTCCACAGTAACCCACTGCTTATACCTAACATATTGTATGTCTTCTGCATCAAATCGTTCTTGTAAGTATGTACTGAAGTTATCAGTTCCAGAACAAACTGCACATTCCAAAAGATAAAAATGCTGAGATGGAGGATTGCAAATTATTTCAGCTATGGCATGTTTATAATTACTTATACTATTCTGCTTTCTTCAGTAAGTTTTGGAATATTTGCACTTAACATTTTAATGGTAGGCACAAATGCACACAGTATGAGCCTACGAGATCCAGATAAAATACACCGTTTAGGTCTTAGCTCGGCAAAGGGATTTCACATGAACCAGAAAATGTTTTCGTGGCAATCTTTTTTTCAGAAACTGGAATCACCCTGTGGATACCACATATTCTGACACAGTTTTCAGTCCCACAAATCTCTGTGTATTTAAAACCCAGAATGCTTCTTCGTGTTCCTCTTTGGTTGTTAATGAAATGAAATTCTGCTGACACTTGGAAATCTGTCCAATGACAGCAGATCGTATTGACCTGTTGCCCAATTGTTGAAATAGTAAATCTTATTTATGTGTGAAAATTGCTGTTGTTTTTTAAAAAGATGAACTGCAGGACTGTCATGAACTAAATAATCCAATAAAATTGAGAAATGTGTACATTCCAAATTATTGTTAGCTTTCTTGTAGTAAATAACAAACAGATGGATAGTTGCCTGAGACCTGTTCCAGTGGTATCCTTGTATGGCATCCTGTATAATAAAACTAATTTTCAGAATAGTCACCAATAACAATGAATTCCCTGTGTTGGATTGCCATTTTCAGATGTTTCAGGTATGATGATTGAGCTATTGCTATGAAACTGTGTGCTTTAAATCTTTTCAGACAAATAAGGAAATTATTAATAAAATTTTCAGTATTAGCTTTTACCAGGATCATCTCTACTATCTGTTGTTTTCCACTTTTTATATATAACTTCTTCCATTAGATTTTTCTCCAATAATTAATTTAGAAATTCTGAAATAATTACACTCCCTGGGTATTTTTCACATCAGTCTAGATAACAATTTGAAGAGGAACTCTGGCATACCATTTTTCGTATTAAACCTCAACATTGTTAATTTCACTTTCATAGTCATGGCTTATTTTTTGTAAACTCATTAATATCCTTGATGTTTTTATTAATTTATTTATTTTTTTCTCTTCACTTGATTTTTTCCCCTCATAACCTGTTTTGGTTTCTTCTACATTAACCATTTTATACACCTTCATATGACAGTGATCACATATCATATTACCTATAACTAAATCTGGTAATTTATTTTGTTTGTCCAATATCCAGCTGCAAAGGAACATGATATTCAACACTGATCTCCAACAGGAGAAAAGCCATGAGAGCAATTTGCACTTTTGCTGTAGGCATCAAGTGACACACACGTGTGTAGTCGATATCCATGTTCTCCATCCGTTGCATCGCATTGCACGAGATTTTAAACCTTAAGTGCAAATCATCCTTATCTTTATAATTTAATAACTACCACAGTTGGAGTTGTTACACCATGAGATTTAAATGGTAGCAATGGCATGTGCTTATCTTGTGGAAAATAAAATATCAAATGCTAAAGAAGGTTGGATTTGAAAATATAAATATATATTTATTTCAACCTCACTTTTCATCCTGATACGGTAATTTGTATCACAAATTACTCAAATGTAAATAATTATTTTAATATGAATATGTATTTTTGTGTAACATTGATTTCAGAGGTTTAATAATTGTAATTATTATTGGTAAATAATAATTTACGGCTCTATTGAAACTGTTAACAATAACACAATACTTCAGCAAGGGGGTGAGTTGTTTATCGTTACCGGGAACCAGGAAGTTACGTAATGTTTCGCGCCTTTTCAGTAAAAAAAAGCTTCCAGAATGTTCTATAAAAGCATATGTATTCGTGGTTTTCATTGGATAGTAAAATAGACGCTAATGTTGGCGCGTTTTATTAGCCAATAGCATTTCATTTATAATCTTTAGGCGTATCTTAAGGCAAGCCTATAAATAAGCCAGGTCGAGTTAGCGGGTCCCCCAGTGTTCAACAATATTCTCAATACATAACACGTCAGCTCCCAGTTCAACAAGATTCTCATGTCGGTCTCTAAATTCATCAAGTTACGCGCAGCAGAAGTACGAGAAATCTTATAAAGTATTATACAGTTAAATATATAAAGTTGAAGTACGTGAGTTAAATGTGATAAGAAGTTATTATAAACAGTTTCAGTATGGCGAGTATCCAAATTAATTTGTGAAAGTGTTCGTGAACGTGTTCTGCAATAAAGATTATAAAACCAATTTCTTCATCAGTATCATTTATAGACAAAAGATTCCTTTCCGCTTCACACCCTGCAAGAGATATAAGTTCTACCAAGAAAAGATGATAGCTAGCCGGTGGACATTTAAAACTGATACAAATTGCTAACGCCAGAGGGATCTACGGACCAGACCAAAACCAACGAGTGACGTCACACAAGATGGCAACGCAGAAGTCAACATAACATTCTCCCATCATATTGGCTTCCACAACGTGGTGCTATAAACACGTAAAATTGATATTGCAAATTGGCTCCCATACGTGGGGCAGTTAAAGTTATGTAAACAAACATTTATTTGCAACATACAATTTGTTATACTCGCAATCCTTATCCTATATTACTTTTAATAATCATAGTAAACTTTAAATATGCATATTCCTCTTTACAATCATATAGTTGCTTTATTTTTGGCATATTTATAAGATCATATAAATGTTTGTTTTGGAATATGCATGATAACGCCCCTGAACTTCCCCGTTTTACTGCAGCTAAACCATTGATATTAAAATTTTTATATTGTGTATTTTAAATTTTCTCTATAATGCTGCTGACATGCTAAAATTCAAAATAAATTGGGTACTTTGCGGACAAAAATTAAAATTTTTGTATGGAATGAGCCATTTGTAATTTTAAATTATCATCATCAGCTGCATGGTAAGAGTTTGACAGTTTCTGTATGATAGTGAACTGTCAGTTGATTTTTCGTTGGAGGTTGAACTTTGCTTTTGCTCTGTATGAAATATTTTCTCTTTAAGGGACATTTCTATAGTTTTCAAATTTTGTTGTGGATATTTTACTTGTGTTAGTTTCCTTTTCTTAATGGGTGATTTACTCAAAATCACCAAGCTTTCACTCAGCTTAGAAGCACATCTAAATTAGAAAAACCACCTGAAGATGAACTCTCAGTGTCACTTTCAGTGCTCAAAACCACTTCTGGATTATTCACCGCACTGGTACTTTGGAGCACACAATCACTGCTGAGTCATTCCACATCAAACTGGACAAATTCAAGGAAACATTTAACCTTCAAGTATCCAATTTTTATTAAACGTTTTTATTCCAATGAATGAATGAAAATATTACACATATTTTTTTTAAAAAAATATTTTTGCCATAATTTAAAACCCAAATTTACACATTTGCACGCACACCGATACATATAAATGGAAATATATCTGTTCCTAATTATTGGATGTAATTAAAATTTAGCTTAATTGCAAGGGTAAAAAACATGCTTTTTTATAATGTATTTTCTAAGATAACAAATATTAAATGCAAGCTTTTTTCGATAAAGTATTTTTCAAATGAAATTTTATTTATTTTGCACTCATTTTCCAAATTTTAAGAGAGACCAGAGGATTCCTTCATTTTTAAGCTACGCATGTGCCAAATTTCAGAATTGGACACTTATAAATGGGCACTTAAAAACAAATTATCTTACCTTGGATTTTGTGTCGGACAGTAGGCTGGAGAGCGTAACTGCAGGACCTTCTCGCGCTGTGCTGTATGTATGTGCGAGTGTTTAAGGTGTCAGTTTTGCAGGTACACATCATGTTTTTAAATGATGTACACTCTTATTTTTAAACATAATTCACTTAAATGCAGTTTGTAACACAGGTGAGCTAAAGCTTGGAAGCCACTGAAGCAATTCAAAAAACCATGCGCTTATTTTCATAAGAAAGAGAGTAGTCTTTAACTATTGCTTCAGATTTTGATATTGGAATGAAAGTATGTAATATTCTAGTGCCACTCATCAGTTTTATCTTCTCATATCGAAACTGCAGTAAGTCACATTCATTTTTATAACCGTCACTCATCACAAAGAAAAACTCAATTGCACTGATATTCTTTTTTGCCCACTCAAGCAAATGTCTGGCTGTCGTAATGGGATTCTGATTAGGTTGAAGGTTTGCTCTTATTACTAATCTTCTGGTAGCCCCGCCAATTCAATTGCAAGGGTACTTTCCATGGGAACTTCCAAAAAAGTGCTATTCCGTTGTATTACCAAAATCTTCATCATGAAAACAGAGGTTAGCAAAGATGTTTTGATATTTGTACTGAGAACTTGCCTCATTAGAATTCCTATTTCGGTTTTCAAAACTTGAATTAATTGTCTTTGGAAAAAGTGGAAGGCATTTGGATCATATTTAAGTCACTCTGAAATTCCTACTAAACTTTAATGTTGTGTTTGGTTTTGTTCTTTGTAATAAATTACAAATGGATGAAGTGTGGCCCGATTTTTATTCAATGGACACCCTGTACTCAATCTTGAATCACACAGGCATAATTTTCTGAAAAATCACAATTGCAAGGCATTCATTGTCTTGGAGAGCTTCCTTCTTCTCTGTCAGAAAAGCAGCTTGCTGCTGAGCAGTAAATGCATGAGGAGCTAGAGCTTCTAGCTTGGTATGAAGCTTATCCATAAATTCAACAGAAGACTGAAGAATTTCCAAGTTCATTCTGTCAACTGTTGCCCACTGTTTGTAAGTGACTACATCTATCATTTTATTTTAAAATGCCTGATGTAAATATTACATTAAATCTACTGTTGATGGGTAATTTGGACATCTTCTGAAATAACAATCAGGAGATGCAGGATTACCATTATTTGTGAAAGAAGGTCTTTGTAATTTTGCAGTGGGTGATATAGATCAGCTGTCAGCTTCAAAACGTTTGCACCGTCAATTAGCAATTTGACATTTTTGTAGTGAGCACAAACACAGACCGAATGTGTTTGACTGGCTCAAGGAAGTACAGTTTTTTGGTCTCAGTTCACATAATTTTGAGAAACTCACTTTCTTATTTAGATACCTGTCCTTAAAAGATCTAAATGTCTCTTTCAAATCTCACAGCAGCAATCTCTTCTGCTTTTGAACTGTTTGTTCACCTTCTTTTATCAAAACGAAATGTTTCTTTCCCACCATGATGCGACTTATTTCATTTGTATAATAATTACATTCTTTCTGTACTGTAGTTCCATCTAAATTTTTTCCAGGTTTGCTTTCTGGCCTAGAGAGAATTCCCCTTTCTGCAGCTAGGTTGTTTGCAACACTAATCATGTGATTTGATGCTTTGAAATGTCCCCTAATTTTACTGTATGGCCAATCTTCAAATATAGTTAAAATCTTAATTTTACCATTCCTGTCACTGGTGTTCCAGAAACACTCCTCTATTTTATTGATTATAATGCTGCATTCAGTCTGCTCATAGGGGATACTTTTGTTTCTTTTTCTTTAACACTAAGTCCTTTCTCCATGGGTCCATTTTTTCTTATGAAACTTCTGTGGGGATACCTTTTCTGCGATAATTTTTTCTTCAATTGCCATTTTGTCCATTGATCCCAAACTTTGTTAAGATTTTCTAAGTTGATATCTGACACTGAATCATCAGCTTCTGATTTGCCTGAACTTATTTCTTCCAGAAAATTCTGAACACTAGAACAACCGGGAATTAAATCAGTACTGTTTACCTGGAAGGCACTGGATTCAATGTTTGGTAATAATGCAATTTTCTTTTGATACATGAGACAAACTCTAAGATTGTATAACACTTGAGTTTCCTCTATATTTAATTTGTTTAGCACTGTTGATGTAACACGCCTTAATTGTTTTCTTATACCTATGGCTGTGGTTACTCACATTAAATGTTTGAAGCACTAATCATGTCTGGGTAGTATTATGTCACTCATTTAAGTTGGTTCTGAACACTAACTGCACAAACCTAAAGTAAAACATTTCTCATGCACAGCTGTGGCAATATTTTCATTTGCACGAGACCTATTGATATCGTCCAAAAGATTGTCAAACTGCAAACTGAAAACCATTTTATTATGCATTCTTCCTGAGAGACACGCAAATAAAGCAGCATTATAAGCATTCTGTTAATAAAATGAGAAGGATAGCATTCAATCCGTTTTCCAGGAAGATATCAGTGTCACAGAAGTGTGTGTCAGCTGGCCTTGAATGCACAGTATGCGGTGTCTGCTGTACCTTGAGATAGGCTGATGTCGCGGGATACCTATGCACGCATTTATTTAGATTTTCTTTTTCCTGCATCATTTATTAATGTCCCACCCTGAAATTCTACACCCATAAAGTGGATTAAATGGAGATCATGCCAGTATTTTAAAATTATAATTAAATTACTGCAAACTGCGCGAAAACCATTGTTTCTTCAATGATTGTAGTGTTAAGAGTAGTGAATAGATGTTTTAACAAAATGTATATACATAACCTGAAAGCACCATTTTTAAGCTTTAAAATTAAATTTGTTTAAACTTCCTGTGTCAAATATGTTGCCAGAAATGAGCTTTTGTATATATCAGCATGTATTCTCTTTCCACAATTTTGATGTCCTGAAAATTCCAAAATAATGAAGTTTTGCCAAAACAACAATACAGGGGTATCTTTAATTTACCCATAAAAGGTATATAAAAACTTTCAAAAAAATTTGAAAACCTCAGGTCAAAATTTTGTTCGGTTTGATGTGGAATGATTCTGCTAGCAGTGGGTGGTACTTTGGGAATCTTTTTTCAACAGGCATCACATATTTTTAGGTCTGGTGACAAAGCTATATTCTCCATTTTTAAGTTTATAAGCAAATTGTGGGTAATTAATCCTAATGATTTATGCCTTGTGTTATGCTTGGAAACATTAAATGGACTGAAACAATAGTCATACCTACATTTCTTCAGTTCACTCATTATGCACTTTCACAAACAGAGCTAAATATGAACTTCTAACACAAAAAGCTGAACACAAAGTGAATTTAAACTGAAACAGTGGAGAGAGGCTTCATAGAATATGAGAGCCAGTTGCCAAATTATACCAAATTCCAGAAAAGATAGACTATCATGTTTGTACTGTATAACGCATCAGCCGGTGCACTGCTGCAACTTAAAGCTCTCAGTCAGTAGTTTATATTCTGAAACACTACACGTTTACACAGAGAAAGTGTTTAAAAGCATACTTCTAATGAAGATCCCATCCTGATATTAACAGATGTAGGGGAAAATATATCACAGATTCCTTCTGTGTTTTTTTCCAGATTTTAATATTATGGGGTTAAATTAGTTATTGCAATTTAAAATATTCATAATTAAAAAAGTTTTATTTTATTCAGAATAAATAGTACTTTGAATAAAGAAAACCATAACGTTTTTATCTACAAAATGACGTATTGTTCTCATCCCTGACCATTCTGTACTCTGAGAATAAATTGCTTTTATGTAACGTTGTGTGCATATAAGAAAAATGCTAAGTATGCTGTAAATCCTAAAACAATTTGATTTTCCGCAAAATAGACAATACATGCCCATTTATTTGAATGAATGAATGATTTATTGTCTTCTTCAAACTTTACATACAATTTATACAATGTATACAATACAATGGAGTTGCTTATTATTTCTCTTCCCCTTATATTTAACATTCTGTAACTGTGGAAGTATAATGTATCCATTATTTACTTCTTTGCCTTGTTACTCTTTTTTCCGTATTTTCTCCAATTTGCTTCACATTTCTTTTAACCATTTTAACGTTATTTTTCCTAAACATTTTCCTGCTTTCTCCATATACTCATTTGATCTTGTATTAAAAATCTTCCTAACTTTTAGCTCTATTGGTAAATTTTTCCATTTCTCTAGTATTAAAATCTCTCTTCCTTTATCCATATCACAGTATTCCAGAATATAATGCCAACTGTCTTGCAATCCATTACATTTAGTACATCTCTCCCCCATTCTTCTCCCTGTTAAACCACTTAAATTCATTACACCTGTCCTTGCCAATGCATACCCCATTTACTGGCCTCTTTGTTGCATACTTCAACATATCTTTCTTTTCCCCATTTTGTTTTAAAACATTTATAATCTATTAATGACCTTTATTTCCTTGAAACTGCTTATAATTTCTTGTTTTTCTATATCTTCCACTCTTGTTCTAATTTCTTTCCAGAAACCCTTACTTTTGTTGTTTCTTTCTGCCCATGTTTCTCCCATTCCTATTTCTTCCAATGTTGTCTGTATCTTGTGCATTCAAGTTTATTTTTTCCCCATTTTCTACTGTACAACCAAGCATTGCTTTAGTATATCATTTTCCTCTAGTAGCTTTATTTAGAACCAGTATTTGATTGCTCTTTCTGCCTTTTGCTCCCACCCTTCCTAGTTCTGCTTGTGCTACTCCATTTGGTGAACTTCTTGGTAATCCCAGGGTTATTTTGCAAAAATTCCTATGTATAACATCTACATTTCCCCATCCTTTTTCCAGCCCCATATCTCTACTGGAGAGATACGTTTCCACCACTGTGCTATACATCCTTTTTAGCCATGTAATTTACATTTTTGGTGTTTTGTTCACACATGCTCTGATTACCTGTATTGCTTGTTTCCCCTTTGCTAATACGTTTTTCTTCTGTTCTCCCCAATCTCCTGAACTATTAAGCCTTACTCCAAGATAGTCACTTTTCCTCACTACTTCCAACTCCGTTCCTTCCCAATAGCAATTTTCAATTGCTTCAATAGCTTTACTTAGCCCCACAATTGAAATGGAACCTGCAACTAGATCATCTGCAAACAATAATCCTGGTATTTCTTTATTATTAGTAACTGGTGAATGCTTATTAAATTTTTTCTCTCTTGTATAACATCATCCATAAATTAGTTAAATAACACTGGACAAAGTTTGCATCCTTATTTAAGCCCTGAATTGTCTGCATTCTCTTCAGTAATTCTTCCCTTGGCTATTTCACACAGCACCCATTACTTGCATATAAATGATTTATATTCTTTATAAATGATTCATTCATCCCTTTCTTAATTAGTTTTAACCATAGTGCATCCCTGTGCCCATTTATTTGATGTGTGGAACACTTCAACTAAAATTCAGAAAAGTGATGTTTTGTGTGTGTTTGGTTTGATGTGGAATGACTCATATCTAAATTATCTTTGGTATCTCTGTGGTGTGCACTGGATTTATTTTTACACAATAAATTTGGAAGCAACTCTATTGTAACATATACACCATGTGGAAGTGATAAACACACATAAAAAGTTATTTTTACAACCATCTTAGTAAATTTTTACCAACAAACACTTAACTATGTTTGAAAATTACAGTGAAAGATTCAAGCAAGCATAGCATCATTACATTTGTTTTTTATTTTTTTAACCTTTAAAATTATAGGAAATTTGTTTACATTTTAAGAACCAAATATATAGAATCATTATATTATTTGGTAACCCATTCGTGGCCTCTCTCTCTCCTTCGCTATTCCCTCGCCATTTTCCGGTAACATGAATTGCTGATTCGTGCTCGAAAGTGCACTAGTGATGTGTCTCTCATGTGTTGCTGAGGTCCAGTCAGTCAAGTGCCTCTTTCGATACAGTAAACATGGTATATCACTTTTCTGTGGAAAAACACGTTTATTTGCAAAGTGTATTTTAAACATGAATCTGCTCACCATGTGTGCAGGAAATTTGTTGCAAAGTTTCTAAACTCTGTACCACCTGTTCCAGCAAGATTCTACAACACCACATACAACTGTCGAATCATTAAATGCAATTCAGAGAAATCTTTGATGACAGTATTATTAGTGTTGATTTAGTGCCCTGTCGGTCTTCCGACCTAACAAGTTGTGATTTTTATCTATGGGGTTCTGTGAAAGATAGAGTTGTATTGTTCAAATCCTCACACATTACAAGAACTTAGAGCTAACATCATGCAAGAAATCACAAGAATTCCTGCTGGTCAGTTTACAAGGGAACATCAATCCATGTTAAGAAAACGTAAAACCTATTTATATACCATCCAAAAGAGCATACTGAAATGTGTAAAACTCTCAAATATTACAATCCTGTAGTGCATATAATATTTAAAATATATATATATATATACCAGGTGAGTAAGCTGCCCCTAGGTATTCGTATCTATGCAATGTGCAGTTTATAGTCTAATGTGAAAACATTGACCCTTTTAGCAAACAAACTGTTATTGTAGCTCTGCCCTTTTATTCAGTACTATATGCAACCAGCACTAATGATTAAAGGCCTGAATGAGAACTAAGGAGCTGAGAAAGGCTTAAAAAAGACAGCTCTTTGTGGATATAATGCTTACAAGGAGGTAGAGGAATGTTCTCCCGAAGAGCAGGACAGAATATGTGGGTTCTGGCCGAGTGGGCTAGCTGCCGGAATGTGGTGAAGCAAAAGTTAGCTTCAGAGGTTCGAATCTAATACATCAAATTGTTTTGGTTCTTTTTTTTTTCTTTCTCCTCATGTTTATTTTCTGTATTTTAGTATACTAATTTATTTATTTTTGTTATCGGCTCTCCTGTGAGCCAAAGACACAAGAATTAAGATGATAATTGTGGATCATGTTTACCCTAATAATCTGTACCGTATCTGGTGTTGTAAATCATGTTACATAGTTAGCTTTCATTATTTTGGGCGTATGTTGACGCTATTAAATCTAGCAGTTTTTGTTTCATGTTTTAACCTTATGTTTTACTACTACTACTGACAAAGGAGTAGTAAATGTGTTAAGTTCATGGGTAAACAGAATAATAAATTGTTAGAGCGTGGATTTTATCAATGAAGTAAATGTTCAAAATGGCGACCCCCTTCATCAATGCACATTTCGGTATGTTGCCGGAGAGACCTTCTTGCAAGCTGTAACATGTGCAGTGTAATCTGCTTGCATTCTTCACATATGAGTGCCCATAGATGATTTGGGCTTTGCAGTTCTTGAGCATAGACCTGTTCCTTTAAATGACCCCACAAAAAGAAATCCAATGAGGTGAGATCAACTGATCTAGGAAGCCATGCAATTGGACCGCCTCGGCCAATCCATTTTTGTGGATATGTTATATGTAAGTGATTCCTTACAATCAGTGACCAGTGTGGTGGAGCTTCATCCTGCTGTATCCACATTTCTATACTTTTCACTAGTGGCACATCTAGTAGCAATGGCAATTCTTCTTGTAGAAATGCAAGGTACCGTGGTCCTGTGAGGCTGCCTTCAAAAAAGTGTGGTTCAATTAGCTGGTCGCCTAATATCCCGCACCAGACATTGATGCTCCCCTCTGGAATGCAGCTTCTCACATCCAGTGAGGATTGCCTATACTCCAGTAATGCATATTATGGCAGTTAACAGTTCCGTTATTGTGGAATGTGCCTTCATTACTGAAGAGAAATTTCCTAAAAGTTCTGCATCCATTTGCACTCACTGCTGTAGTCACTGTGCATATATCACTCAGGTTTGAAAGTCGCATCTGTGGAGAGCCTGGTGTAGCTGTAGATGGTAAGGATGATATTTATTACGGTGCAATATGCACACCACTGAGGACCAACTTAGACTTACGTACAGATCTTGTGCTATGGCCCTTGAACTGGTATGTGGATTGTTTTCTATTGTATTTCGCACAGCTTCTTCATTGCCTCCAGAGGTTATTGGAGCATCGCAAGCAGGTGGTGCTCTTCCAAATCATCCTGTTTCACGAAGGCATCTTTCAACCCTTTGAAAAGTGTCTACAATAGGTGCCCTCCTTCCTGGAAACCGTTCTTCATACAGACGCTTTGCAGACAGTGCATTTACCCCTTGTTTCTCCATAGAAAGATTTCAGATACCGAGTAGATATTGGAGACAAAATTATTTATTCACGCCAAACACTGACGCAGGCGAAAATAGCTAAAGCCACTTTGCATGTGTGAAATGTTTTAAACTTGGTTGAATGGGTCTAACATAATACCGAACACAATAAAATACCTTCTACGAAGTATAAATTATTCACCTGTCAGTGGAAAACATGACAATTATTCTATTTTGTACACATTTATGTTATCAAAATGTTCTTTGTATCATAATATCAAATTATAGGCCTAAAGAGATAAAACAAAAGGTAATAAAAAGTTTGAACTTAACACGGAAAGATCTGAACCCAAACTGAAGTGGCACAGTGGTAAAGCAACCATGATAATACCATTCAGCCAATGCTACCTTGCAAACTGGGGTTCCTATACAAATAAATAATTACAGAACTCAGACCCCACCTCGAATCTTTACATGCTTTTAGCAGCTTCATACAGTGTATGGATCTTGTTTTGGTAGTTTTAACTCAAATAAGCAAACTGCATCAGCCATTTCAATTACTGTATGAATTGAAATGTGCCCTAGTTTGAGAAAGAAGCAAAATTATTTACCTAATACTTAGCATTTTTTGACAAGGCTACGAACCTTTATTGGCTGATGGCTTAAATCCAATTGGTCGCATTGCATAGATCTGCCATTTTGTTTTCAAATAGTTTTGTCAACCGATGATGTGATAAGTTGTTCCTTCAGGGGCATTTTCAAAGGTGTGTGTAAATGTATGCCTAAAAAATAAAAGTTTGTAAAATCAGCAAAAAGTGCTACTGCAGCTCCCAGTGTCAGGGTGGGATGTTTTTGGCAGCAACATACATGGCGATTGCATTTTGTCCCGTAAAACACTTATGCACTGAGTTATCTATCCCTCCTCTATAAAAAGTTATGCAAATAAGCCATTAGAAGGCATTCAAGAAAGGCATAAATTACATATGTTGCTTAGCACGTTGCATAAATTAGCGCGCGCACGCGCGTGCACCCACCCACCCACCCACACACACAAGTTACAATATGGTAAAGATGTACAGATGGGGATCGTCAATGTCCAACCGGAGTAATGTTCTCTTGAATGCTGGCATGAAGTGTAGGGAAGCGGGCGAGAGAGCGAAGTGAACCTTGTAAACATTGTACACCCATGAAACTATGTATTATTTTGTTTTAAATCATAATGCAGTATTCACAAAACTTGTAAAGGCCGGTTGCATAAACAGTTAATCAAGAGTTTAAGCACTAAAATTAATCTTTAGTCAAGCTGAGCTTCGAATTTTGGTTGTATAAAAGTTAATCCAAGAACATTTTACCTTGATCTAAGATCAAACTTAACTGGTGAATTTTCTACGATTAATCTGTATGAACCTTGGTTAGCAAAGTTACGCAATATTAATCTTTAAGAAAGAAAAGTGAAATGGTAAGTCATTGTTTTTTAAAGTATGTATAGAAGAATGTGTATGGATATTTCATGCTTAACTGTTCGCTAAATGCATTACTGTTTGTTTATAAGCTACTCATAGGCTTTGCTTTTAGGTTATGTTAATTTCAGATTTCAGATTACTGATGGTTCATCCGAAAACAAAGAGTATGAATTTCTATGGGTACCTCCTGTATTTCAGCCAATCATTGAGCTTAATGAAAAAGTTTAAAATGAGATTTCGACTGTCAAAGCTTGTAGTTGAGGAACTGGAACAAAGATGCACTCACAGCTAAGAACACAAACCAAATGAAATCATGCGTTGAACCCCATGTTCATGATTTTACTCACATTACGGTTCTTTGCAGCTGGTAGTTTCCAGACAGTAATTGGAGATATATTTAATGTGAATAAAAGAACTGCAAGTAGAACCATACACAAAGTAGCAAGAGAAATTGCAAGTTTAAGGCCCCAGTTCAAGATGCCTATCCATCAGGATGAAATAAATCAAGTAATGCAAAGCTTTTATGATAAATGTAATTTCCCGGGAGTTCTAGGTGCACTGGATTATACACACATCCCTATCATATCACCTGGTGGGAATAACGCTGAAGTTAATAGAAATTTCCACAGTTGGTTTTCTCTAGATGTCCAAGCTATCAGTGATTCAAAACTTTGTTTTCAAAACATTGTTGCCAAATCGCCAGGATCAGCACATGACAGTGATATTTTTGTGAATTCTAGAATTCATGTCCAGTTCGAATCAGGAAAATTTCCACAAGACATGCTATTGGGAGACAGCACATATCACTGTTGCCACTACCTATGAACCCCTACAATGCATAAGAATCCCGTGAAGAATGGGCTTACAACAGGGCCCACAAGACAACAAAATCAGTAATAGAACACTGTTTTGGGTTTGCAAAAAGGCGATTCCATGCTTCAGAATGAAACCAGGAGTAAAGCTACTTCGAGTTCCACTAATAATAGTAGCAACAATTATATTGCATAATATAGCTGTTAATGCAGATGATGACATTCCTGAAATTGACTGGGTTGTCTTCAGGGGAAGATTTACCAGGAACTGCCTATACCTGCAGTGAACCAGACAGACAGAAGGGAAAACATGGCTCTGAGAACTGCACTAATTAATAACACTTTTGGGTGACATTCTATTACTGTAACTTTGTTTCAAAAGTAGATATTTTACAAATTACTTTTGAGCTTTTTCAATTTTGATCTAAGTTCTAATCTCAAAATTTTCATTTTTATCTCATGTACTTCTTCAAGGCACTCCAATCTTCTCTTATAAAACACTTCTCTAGCATCCTCCCTCTTTCTTTCAGGCAGTGAAGTTCTCAAAGGACCTGGGAATTTGCAGACTTCAACTAACACTATATTCTCTGGTTTCCCACTTTTCTCGCACTCTGTAGTCACAGCTTGTTGTCCTGTGGTGGTCATGTACATTATTTCTGCATCACAGTCCCAAACTGCACTCACATCCTCTACATCCATAAAGTCAGCTTTTTCTTGTGAATGTAAGCCTATGTCATCATCGGCGTTATTAGAAATTGGAAGAAATTGTGGCTTAAGCGTCTCTATTAGTTTGTGCCCACTTTCCTCCAAGGAACGGGGCACATAGCTACCTCCTACTCTTTTGAATAATTCAACCTTATCATGTGCACTTGCTTTTTTAACTCATTTTCTTGTATTTTCATAACACAATCCGGGACACTTCTAATCTCTTGAAATCAAACTTCTGGAATTATATTCGGCAGCAATTTCTTTCCATTTAGCAGTGATAGTATCTGTTTTCTTGTTCTCAATCATTGCTTTCTGTTTGAGAACAAGATCAATTAACATGTCCCTCTCTTCCTTTTTAAAATTTGCTGTTCGGAATCTCTTCTTTTTTTCACCATCCATTTTGTTTACAACAATAGTAACTGAGGCAAAATAAAGTCTAATGGCATAGATAATTTCCATTCAATGCAATATTATTATGCTTTTCCCTCGAACCTTGATAGTGTTGTCAAACATCTTTTGATGATCTTCAATTAGCACTAAATGAAATTTGTATATCTATAATTAGCATTATATGACACGAACAAAAGTTCATTTCTGAACTTCAATTAAAACTGAACTGCAGTTAGCGATTTTTATGTAACTGGCCCTCATGTTTTAAAGACATGTGTTAAAAAGTAACCTACGGTTGTATTGTAATCGCATGGAGGATAAAATATTCAAGGTGAAAACTTAAACACAATATGTATGAGTATGTACTGATTGAACAATTATGTACTCACCAATAATGTGGCAATTCCATTTAATGCCCTTCAACATATTCAATCTCCTGTGAATAATAATGGAAATTAAGAAGATGATGTTTGAAAAACCCCAAAGCTTCTTGTACCAGCTACATTTGGGTACAGAAAGTTGATCACAATTATTGTCACCTTAAGGACTTTGCAAGTACCAGTTCCTTTCCTAATACAATAGTCTGTGCTGTTTTCAAAAGTTTCATTCCTGCTAATCCAACCTAATTTCCACCCATGTCTATGTGACAAATGGAAGCGCAGTAAACATTCTTGATTTTAGATCAATGACATGCATTTGAGAATATTGTTACGCTGTTGCAAGTTCACATCAATGTTATTTAATATAACGAAATCACATATCTCAGTCCACTGTTTTGGACAATCAGAAAAAATGTCTAACGGTTGAAATTTAGAAGTTGCTATTCTGGAATGGTTTGCACCTTTAAGGTTCATAGTTATTTAATGAAAGTATTATCTTTGTGAGGCACTCAGAAATTCAAACAAACAGTTTGATGGATCAGTATGAGGTAAACATGTAACTCCAGAAATATACAGGAACAGTATTTTGTCATTTTTCCAATTTTGACCACTGTACAATTAAATTAGGGGCTGTGTATACATTATTTCTGTATCAGACTCTATATGTACTAAATGCTGAAACATTGTCTCATCTTCTTTGGTTAAAACGGAGAGCTGGAAATTCTTTAAAGTGATTATATAATGCATTCACACATTATGAGGATTACTTTTTTAAGCTTGCTTTGAAATGACCCATACACAACTCACGGTGCCAGATTCACTGCACTCATAGCCAGTACTCTCTCTCTCCCTCACCCGATTCCCAACATTTTGTGCCAGCAGTTCAAGAGAACTTCACTCCGATTGGACACTGACAAACCCCACCTGCACATCTTTACCATCCTGTAAACTCATGTATATATGCACGATAGGAGTAATATTCAAGGGTTTTACATACTTCAATGTGCTCTTTTGGATGGTGTATAAATCGGTTTCAAATTTTCTTAACACTGATTGATGGTCCGTTGTTAAATAAGTGACAATATTTTTACGCAGTATGATGCTTGCCTGATGGCAGGTCAACATTTCCAGCATCTACTGTAAGGTAAGGATTTTTAGTGTGCATCTACTGGCAATTCCAGCCTCAGTCGCGTAGTGGAGAGAGCCCGTGAGTGGGTTACCATATAATAGGTATGTTTCCTACAATAACATATGTCTGTAAATTGTATTTGTTCTACTGCTCTGTGTGCATGCGTGCGTGCGTGTGTGTGTAAGTTTATTCTAAGTCCAGTATGGGTATTCTTTATGGGTATTTATTTTCTCTTTAAAAAACACTATTTCAAATACCATTTTTGCGGCATCAGCCATTTCCAAGATATCCATTAATATTGATGGGAGTTTTTCAAAGTGTTGTTACTATTTACTTGTTTCTTGTGCTGTCATGGAAAGAGTATGGAATTTCAAAGCCAACACACAAGGAATCACTTTTAAAGATCTGTCTATCAATTCAGTTACCCCTATCCCTCTTGTACCTAAAACGAAATGTGTAATGAAACTATTTCTGCAAGTGTTTACCTCAATTAGCATGACGTAGATAGAAAAATATGCTTTCGTAAAAATATAGTTTGTAGAAGCTATATAAAAATAAATGATAGTGGGTAGAGAAAGTCATGTGAATGTAACACATAAGAATTTTTTTTCTTTCTTTTCTTTTTCATTCTTGATGTTTCAAGAGTGCCCTGAAATAGCATGTTTGTTGAAATGCAAGTAGGTGAGCATTCTAGAGATCGAATTAAGTATTCAAATATGTGGTCCCATATACATGCATGTATTATGGAAACATTTTTTTCAAAAAGAGAATACTTGGACATGCTGTTATATGGGGCAGAATGCAACAAGGGCATGTCATCTGCACCAATAGAAATTTCTGCAGAGAAGAAATCGGATGGAAGAAATGGATCACACATTTCTAGGGTTGCAAAAGGCCTTCTAGAGCCAGGAACACTGCATATCATGCCTCATCCACAAAGAGATCACCATGTGTGTGTCGAAGTTCCATCCTTAACACATACAACTACACCAGGAACTGCAGTAGCTAGATAATGGATTGTAAGTGATGTTCGCTATATGGGTTATTACTACAAATCAAACAACCAGTGACGTGCGATGAAGGTATCCGCCAGGGTAAGCAATCTCACTGTAAGTGGTTAAACAAAAATATACTGCAGATACAAACATAATTGCAATTAAAACGATAATATTACTGTCCCCCGTGCATTACATTGTAACAAAATACAGTATGTTTATCTTATCTTATTTGAAGCAGAGCTGAATTCTCCTCCCTTTCTTGGCGAAATCATCAATCACATGGTCATAAAATTTGGAATCCAGTTGTAGATATACTAGAAGTTCCTTCTCCAGTGCTATCAAAGATAGGTTTGAAAGCCTTTCCTGTCCCTGAGTGTTGCGTGCATAATTTTTTGTTTTTTAGTTTAGAAAAACTACGCTGAACTACAGCACTACTTGCTGGGATAGTTAACACCAACTTGCACAGTTTTGTTACTTCACTATATGCCCTGTTCAGTTCATTTGTTTTGATGAAGGCTAGAAGATCATTCAGATTTATGATGCATGTATAGTGACAGTAAGTTGCAGAGTTGTGACCTCAAAGAAACAAAATCAGACTGTCCCATAGGACTCTCTTAGTGACTGTATAGGTAATTCTGGAAAATATGACTTGTATTTGAAGTTCCTAAAATTTAACAATTCCAGAAAATGCACACACTCAATATTACCAAATCTTTCTTTGAGATGAAGTAAAAGTGTATCCAGAACCTCACAATACAAACGTTTGTAGTGCACTTTCCTGTTCAAACAATCACTGCCCATATGGCGCTTCGTAGGTGGTTCTTGATCACCAATATCTTCTTGAATTTTATGCCATACTTCATCGAAGGAATTGCGCTTCTCTTCCAAGGCCCTCTGAAATTACATAACTTTCATTAAACAATATCCAATATCAGACGACTTTGCTTGGAGAATACCATATAGTGTGTCAATGATGGGAAATATTATAGCAAACATCTGTAATAGAAATTTGAAGGTGAAATCCTCCATTGTGCTCACGAAACCTTGTGCAGCAGTATAAGCATCTTGATCCCACTTTTCATCAGCATTGGCAATAGTTTCAAACAATGAAAAAAGTTCTTTTCTGTATTCATAGATTCTTTCCCCAAACGAGAGCTGTAGCTCCAGTGCATTTGTGAAACATGCAGCAATCTTCTATGTATCTCATTGTCTAGGGTCTCACTTCTCTTACAAGACTTTGAAAAAATGCTGCTATCCCATTAACGGCCATGAAGAAAATCCTACATTCTCGAATGTGTGAAACCACCTGTGACAGAACAAGATTTAATCTGTGGGCAAAACAGTGCACAAATAGAGCATGGGGGAATGATCCTCTTACATTCGCTTGAAGTCCATTTAAATGGCCCGCCATAACAGCCGCACCATTGTACGTTTGAACAACTAGCTTTTCCCCACAGTCAAATTCTTCCATGAGATCGTTTACGATTTTGTATAATGCATCAGCTAACCGATCATCTGAAATATTCATGAAACAGAGAAATCTTTCTTGAACATCGCCTTCAGCTCCAACGAATCTCATTATTGCAGAAAGTTGGGATAAATTGGCAACATCTGTACTTTCGTCCAAACTAATGACAACAAAGCTAGTCTCTTGGATTTCTCTCTTTATCTCCGCTATTAGAACATTGCTTATTGTTTCAATTAAGTCATTCTGGATCAGATTTGATAGCCCAGTAAACACTGTTCCCTGTTCCATGAAAGTTCTCAACTTGTCGTCATACAGACAAAGCAGGTTTATAAGTTCTACATGATTCCCCTTGCTGCTGGATTCTGATGACTCATCATGACTCCTAAATGCTAATTCCTGTTTTCCCAAAAAAACAAACAATATCAATTAGGCATTTCATTACTTCTGTATTTTTTCTTACTAGTCCGTTGTGCTGATTTTGTCTCACTTTCTGCTGAATATCCAGCAAGTGGTCTATTCTGGATTTACCAAATGTTTTCAGCAGAATGATGGTTTGGAGATAAGTGCTAGTGAAACTGTGTTTTTTTTTATGAATATTCCCCATGTTACTGAACCCGCCAGTAGACCACACATTTTTGTCGTTAGCAAACAGAAGACAACACCAACAGTAAAGCTTTTGTTTGTGTAGACAACCGGTGAGCCATTCTTTAGTAATATATAGTTGTGAATTGAATTTTGGTACACAGCTTTTCATTGCTGTATTAGTATTGTTTAGGCCAAGCTTTGGTCGTCCTTCCTGCACAATTTTAATCTTTTCTTCATAGTTTTGAGAAGAAAAACTTCGCGATAGAACATTGCACACTATGCAGTCATCCGTGTCTGCACTTCTGTTCTCCGACGAAAGCAAAGATTCCATCTTTCCTCCCCACGTTTTGTTGTCCAAGCACTAGCGTACGCACATGTTGAAAATGCTTACCTTATGCTTAATAGAGGATAATTTCATTCCGACACGGCACGTAAAATATAAGAAAACTAAACATAAACGAATTGAGAATAAGATGTCACACTTGTCATCGAATAATAAGGCTAAACACTGTACAAAATCACTCGTTACTTATATGTACATTCGCTCGAAATGCACTTGTTAGTTGTTACCATTGTTGAACTTCATTCATCTTCGCCCGTACTTAACACATCTGCTTCCCTTGAGTCGATGGCGACTGAGCTGACCCAAAATGCTACGAAAATGCAGTCGCACAGACAGAGCACATTAAACATATGAGGTCGTATCCTTGTACAATAAAATTAAATCTTATTTCAAGACCACTGAAGTAGTCAAGCGATGAACAAAATAACACATATTGGAAGATAATTTAATCTAATTCATTTTGCAGAATTTTTCAGGGTAAGCACTGCTTACCTTGCGTACATGGACTACACGCCACTGCAAACAACATCCAAACTCCTTTTAACTGTTGAGACAGAATGTACCCGAGGTAATTTTGTTATGTGCTAAATTATTCTATGTTTAATCTAATATATAAATGATATATGTTTACAATGTGAAAACAATGTAAATAGTAATTTCTGTATAATGTAATATTTGTCGTGTACATAATGTCCCTGTTTAACTAGGTTTAGGACGTCATGAACTCTGCAGTTAGGGTAGAAACGTGATGTTCACATGGTCAGCGAAAACGGGATCTTTTGTGTAACAATAGAAGGGTAAAGTATTATGACTCTGTTTGTTTCCGCTCCGGAAGTATGGAGCGAGGCAGATATAATATAACGGCAGTTTACCGTTGACTTTTAGGTTAAGCAGTTCATAATTGACGTTCAGTAGAAGACAGTACACAGTAGAAGACAGTATACAGTAGTAGACAGTACATAGTGGAAGACAGTTGAAGAGTTCGCAGTACACAGTTAAAAAGTAGTAGACAGTACACAGTGGAAGACAGTTGAAGTTATTAAGCAGTTCACAGTCAACAATTGGCGCGCAAAATGGTGATATGTCAACAGGAACATTTATGTAGTGTTAGAGTGAGGAAGTAGCAATAAATAGCCATAAACCAAACGTTACAGTGTGTAGTCAATTCCTCTATAAGCTCCCCGCACCACAACTGAGATCGACGAGCTTATCAAATATCATGATAGGCAGAGTCAATACTAAAATCACCGCTGAGAACCAACTAGCCAGGGTAACAGCGAGAAGGACTACAAGACGAAGCCACATTGGATAGAGAAAAAGGTACAGTGAATTTTAACATTAATTCTATCTCTACCACTATACCGCGTTCGACTCCAACCCGAGCGGGCATCGAACCCGGGACTGCCACCAACGGCGCAGTCGTCGAACCAATATGCAGGGGTAACGACGCACTGTGTTACTCAGATGAAGCAGGATTCCACAATACACGCCATATAAATTGCCATAACATATATTACTGGAGCACTGTTAACTTCATTGTATACAAGTGCATTGGCACTTCAGCTTGGAGGCCATACAATGAGTGATTTTTTATGATGGCCCACTCAATAGAGATGAAGTGCAGTTATAGACCCGAATACAATGGGGTACCATTGTGATACCACATGAGAGGGTTGACCTTGTTTGAACCATCACGCAATGCATCATCTCAATGTCGCCTACCAACAATTGCGGATCAAACGTTATGGATCAATAGCCTGGCCAGAATGCTCATACATTTAACCCATCAGACATTTTCTTATTTCTCATTTATTATCTGTCGATTAAAATTACAGAATAATTCATGACATTGTCAGTACAAAAAAAAAAAACAATAAAAGATACAATATATACAATAGTATGAATAAATACATAATAATCACATTGATATTTGAAAAGAAGCTAGAAACAGTGATGTGTATTGAATTTATTTAAAGGTGAGTCGGAATTGTTACACTAACATCACTTAAGTTTACTCACTTAACATGTTTCGGGAAACGGTTGTTCCCATCCTCAGAAGCTAATCTGACTGGTCCGTGTTGTTGGTGTTTCCGTTTTGTGGACTGGATACTGTGGTGGCATCTTATGGTGGTGAAATGTACTTCCAGAGAGGATTTGGTGGCGGCAAGTCAAAATTCATTAGATGTGTGTTGTGTTTTAGAATGGTGATCTTCTCCCATGCATCTAATTCTGCTGCAAATTTGGCTGGTTTGAATAATGTAATATTGGGTTTGATGTTGTGATTAGTGATCCAAAAATGGTGTGAAACTGCAGATTTGTCCATTTGTTTGTATTTGATACATCTCATGTGATCCTTTAGCCTAGTTTCTAGGTTTCTTTTTGTCTTACCTATATATACTTTATTGCAATCTGAACAATTGATTTTGTAGCTTTTGTCTTGTGGAATGGGGTCTTTTAACTTGTTACAAAGTAATTTCTCTATATTAAATTTGTTCTGTGGAGTTAGGCTGATGTTGTGTTTCATGAAAATCTTCTTAAATTTGTGAAATGTTCCTGGGTGGTATGTGAATTTCTTGAACTTTAGCTGTTTATCTTGCTGGCTGAAATTTTTTGTGTTTTTGATGTGTTTCTGTCGTTTGAATTTTGCAATTTTTTTGTCAATTGATGTTTTGTTGTACCCATTATTTATTGCTGTGTCTACTATATGCTGGTATTCTAACTGGTATTCTTGTTTATTTAAGGGGGTATATACCAGCCTATGTGTTTGGCTGTTTAGTACTGCATGTTTGTGTGTGGTTGGATTGAAACTCTTTTCTTTTTTCTTTTTTTTATGTAATTAGTACAGTGTGTTGGCTTCCTGTATATGCCAAAGGTTAGGTTCTTTTGTTTTCTGGTGATTTTTTAGGTCTAAAAATGGTAGCATGCCTTCTTTTTCTATTTCCATGGTGAATTTTATTGATTGGTTCTGTAGGTTTAGTAAGGCTAAGGAGTCTTGTATGAACCTATTAGGTACAACAGCAAAGATGTCGTCGACATATCTGTGCCAAACAGATCACTAATCACAACATCAATCCCAATATTACATTAGTCAAACCAGCCAAATTTGCAGCAGAATTAGATGCATGGGAGATCACCATTCAAAAACACAACACACATCTAATGAATTTTGACTTGCTGCCACCAAATCCTCTCTGGAAGTACATTTCACCACCACAAGATGCCACCACAGTATCCAGTCCACAAAACGGAAACACCAACAACACGGGGCAGTCGGATTAGCTTCTGAGGTTGGGAACAACCGTTTCCCGAAACATGTTGAGTTAACTTTAGTGATGTTAGTGTAACAATTCCGACTCACCTTTAAATAAAAACATAATAATCACTTATTAATAAACTCATTTATGGAATAAAAACAACCTTGAATACAATATTTTTTCAGTTCGTTTTTGAATTGATTTAAATTATTTATGTTTTTAATATATGAGGCAGTCAAGTGCAAAACTCGCCTTATCCAGGTAAAACTAATTTTCAAAAAATGTGAAAAACTAAAATTAGGCAAACAGCAGGAAATTTGAAAATTCTCTTAATGTTATAATGTGCGGACTAGACCCTTAAAGTTGCATGTAATCTCCTGAAAATCAGTCTCAAATAATATGGTGGTAAATAAACATTTAATTTTGGATAAGGCGAGTTTTGCACATAATGGTAGTGGATTTGGTGAGTTTTGGTGGAAACACAACATTAAATTACAATTAAGTGCAAATATTTTCACATTTACTTCTCAATATTTGTGTTTGACAATGTTAATAAATGACTTCTTGCAATATTTGTATAATTATAACCATTTCTGATTTTGTATTAGTTAAAAAGCTAAATTTTCACAATTTTTGCTTAAGGATATCAATGAATCACTCCTTTCATATTTTGCTCACTAAAATTGACCAGTTTTCATATCACATACATCTTATGACTTGTAAAATTTATATGTTATGTTTAAAATGTAATACTAATAACTAATGTTCAAAAACAAACATATCAAATTCTAAGTTGTCCTTCCTCACTACTCAAGAAGTTTTCACAAACAGCCTAGTTCGTCATTTGCAGTATTGTTTTTAAATATTAAATTCTTGTAAAATACAAGGCTTTCTTTCATTTTCCTCCCAGTAATCACCAAAATGTTTTTTTAATAAACTTTTGACATCTTTAACTTTTTCTCATTTACTTTTACACCTAATTGATCTTTGTCGTAGAAGAAAAAGTCTTTTAGTATACTTATCAGCATAGTGACCCCAGACAGTTATTCCATAGGACAAATGTGGATAAAGTAAACCATAATAAATGTTCACTAGTATACTTAAATCCACAACTTTAGCCATTCTTTTTAGAAGAAAAATACTAGAACTTAGCTTATTACAGATTTTGTTAATTTGTTTATCCCAAATGAGATGTTTGTCAAGCATGATTGTAAAGTTTGTATAATGAACCTCGTTAATATCTTCATAATTAACATTAAATTTTAGGTGAATATCATTTCTGTTTTGAGCCAGCCCTATACTCATAAAACCAATTTTCTTTGTATTAATATGTAATTTATTTAAATTAAAAAACTGTGCAATTTGTATAATATTTTGATTAGTGGAAGTCACAAGTTTTTGACAATTATCGCTAGTGTTAGCAATGGATGATTGTCAAAAACTTAGACTTATGGGTCTACCTTACAGATATTGCATAACAGGAGCAACCAATTTACTCATCAAAATTTCAGAGAATGCATCATCTTATATTGCTGTAATATCACATCAGACATGTTATGATGGGTTAGGCTGGCAATGATTTAATTCAGGTAATGCCTCTGTCAGCAAGATCGTCAGTTCAAACTCCCGTTACTAGGCAGGAGGAAACGGTTAAACTTAGTAACATCTGTGTGACCATCCAGCATGATGCCATAAGCCTTGCAGTTATGTCTACTTGAGGAACAAGAGGGGCTCACATCACAATATGGAGTTTTTGCAAGTAAAACAGGAGATTGCTTTTATCTAGTATGAACGAAAGCTCCAGAACTATTTCTTTTCTTTCTTTTGCATGTAAGAATATCTACAAAGAGCAACTATGAGGCAGTATTTTAATACCTGAATAATTTCAATTGTTATTTATAATAAGTAAATTCCATAACAGCCCGCCTTGAAACAATATGTATGTAATAATTATTTAAATTGTATGTAACAGTCATTGCAAAATGCTTATTTTTATTGTAAACATATTTTAATAATGTTATGTGAATACATTACATACCCTAATAATGCAAGAACTGTGAGAATAATAAGTTTTAAGTTGCTAACAATGAGTAATAATGAGGTAATTGTGGCAATAATGTGTTTGGAGCTTGAAATGTACTGGTCATGATTAGAGCAATGATGACGTAAAATCTGTAACAGTTTTAAATTAGCCAATCAACAGCAAAGAAAGGTTTAAAGTTAAATGCAGATATTCCATTGGACTAAAATTAGCCAATCAGAGACTTGCAATACCGAAGCTTACGGGTTTTGACTGTTGAGGGCTACTCAGTTGTTGGTGAGACTTGATAGAGTACAGATGGGAAAATGTGTTTTCTACGGGTGATTAGTAAAAACAGATATACATGCGAAGTGAATGTATAAAATTTTCTCACAGTTCTTTAAAAAGTGTAGTGCTGTATAAATATGTGCAAGAATTTAAATAAAAGAAGTTAATTTAAAATTTTAATTCTGTGATGTCTACATTAATTGTCATACCGCACCCCACCTAAGATACATGACTCTAAATTAAGACTGACGCAGCCGAGGCAAATTCAAACATAAGAAATACTATGTAAGCATTAAATTCTAAACCAACATCTAAAGTGTGTTACAAACTACATAAAGCAACTATTATTACATAAAACAATTCAAGTTTACGTAAACATATATTACGTAACAAAACAAAAAAATTTGAAGAACATATAAATTCTTCAAATTGGCGACCAACTGAGAGGCTTTGAAAACGACAAGAATTTGTGACGTCAGAGAAGAAAAGATCAACGAAAAACAACACGACCAGAATCAACGAAACGAGACTACATCTCAAAATTTCAAGATCGTCAACAAAATACAAAGACAGCAACAATTCATCTGGAGTAAGGGGCACATGGCTAACATCTCAACAACAATCTGCACGGGAATACTGAGTATAAAAATTAAATAACAGCCAGAACAAAAGGTCAGGAAATTCCATTTTTATATTGTAATTATTGTCAAGTTTAGGAAATATATTGTTATTTTTGAGCAAAATTCATGCTATTAAGAAGTAGAAAAGTAAAATTAAGCAATTCAAAGGCAAATATACAAAGAAAAATGGAAACTCAAAACAATGAAAGTATGGAAATAGTTGAGGTTAGGTCAGCCATTACAGATTGTAATGTAGATTTACAATCAGGGCTAGATAAAACAGATAGATTAGATGTAGATGAGCAGTTATCTGAAAATTCAGAGGTAGATGTAGAAAGAGATAGCAGTAGTATGCAAGGTCAATCACCTTTACACATGTTAGTGCAGGGAACAACAAAAGATACTATCCCTCAAACATTTAGCAAACAAGAGCAAGAAAACTTTTCACAACAAATAATGTGCCTTGTAAAAGCAATAACTGAAATGAGAGGAGAGATAAAAGAAACTAGTACAGAACTGAGAAAAGAGTTAAAAGAAGATAATACAAAGCTGAGAGTATAACTAAGTAGAGAATTTAATAATAAGTTAACTGAAACTAATAATAAATTAACTGAACAAAGTAATAAGATAACTGAAACTAATAATAAATTAACTGAACAAAGTAATAAGATAACTGAAACTAGTGCAGAATTAAGTAATAAGTTAACTGAAACTAATACAGAGCTATCTAGTATTAAAATTGATCTAGCGAGACAAATAGAAAATTGTATGAAAGAATGCAAAACTGAAAGCAAGAGCTTAGAAATAAAGCTAGAACAATCTTCCAAAGCAATTCAAAAAGACATAGATTTAAAAGTAAACAACTAGAACAGAAATTGTCAAGTCATATTGACAAAAATGTAACTGAAATGGAGTTAAAACTCACTGATACTAAACAGGGTATTTGTTACAAATTAGATAAACAGGGTGAAGAATTGAAAACAATGGTAGAAAATACAAATGCAGACCTAGTACAGGTACAAATAGATTTAACTGGGGAAATTAATAAAATGCATGAAATGGTAAAAACAAATGCAGATGCAGTAAAAGAAGCAAATACAGGGCAAGGACAAGCAAAATCAATGATAGATGAAATCAAAGATAAAGTACAGGAAAGTAGTAAAGAAATTGATAAACTTAGAAACAGTTTTGAAAATTTAAGTACAAGTGTACCAAGGGTAAATACAAATGTAACTATCTCTGTAAATGCTAACCAAATGCATGTCAATAATGCAAGTACAGAAAGAAGTGTATCACCATTGTTAACTAACAACACAAGAGATGCTACTGCTTTTTCTATAGCATCAGCCTCTCAAAAACACAACAATATTGATGACACACATATGCATGTACCAAACCAGGTATCAAACTATTATTCTGTGCTTAATGGGTTACCATTACCTAATTTTAATGCTTCCTCAAGTCCAGTACAGTTTATAAATGATCTTATAGAGTATTTTAAATTGAAAAATGTGCCAGAAGCATTAAAAATGATCCTATTTAGAAAATGCTTAGACAACAAAACTCTAGAATGGTTACTATGGTAGCAGACAGTGAAATGAATTTTGAAACCTTCAGAATTTTATTCATGAATAAGTTTTGGAATACCATTGTACAATTTAAGATCAGGGCAAACCTAAGCTACTCACAGTACAATAGGGATGACAACTTTATCAATGACAGATTATCTTATTAAATATGCAGGATATGTCTGATATTTAACTCCAGCCATGCATGAGGAGGATTTCATTAGTTTAATTACTAGACACTACCCTCTACACATACAAAACTACATCTTAATTGCAAGACCCAAAACTATTTACGAGATGACAGATCTAATATCATCATTAGAACAATAAGAAAGTAGTAATGGTAATGAAATGTGGAGTCCACACAGGCGAGATAGACAGATTAGGCGAGAAAGGCGTAATGATATGCCTTACAATACACGCTATCACAATGTAAAGAGGAGAAATAATGAATTTCAGGGTCAGAACAGATTCAATTACAACACACAAATCAGAGATTCAAGACAAGGGAGACAGGAACACATATATTATGTGAGAACGGAAAGAATGAATCAGCAGAATTCTACTTCACCCAGGGGTAATAATAGATTCCAGCATAGAGGAAGTATGCAAAACAGGAGAAACTTCCACAACTATAATGAAACAAGCAACAATCATCCAGAAGAATATACACGTGGAGGACAGCAATTTTAGAGGGAGAACAAGAGCTAGGGGGCATGGCTTGCACTCAAATATCGATGATAATGAAATAATAGTAACTGCGGTACAACATGGCAATCCTGTAAATACTGAGAATACTTACCAGGAAAACTAAGTTATGTATTGCCTGACGTAGATTCTGGTAATACAGTACCTTCTGCTCTAAGTGGCAAGAATAAAATATCTACACACTTTGATTGTTATCATCTAAGTACAAACACAGGGAATTGTGAAAACAAATATTATTCACTGTACATACAAACTATTATAGCAGGAAAGGAAGTAAATGTTGCAGTAGATTCAGGATCATAAAGCTCTATCTGCTCGAAGAAATTTTTTGAACAATTGTTAAATGAAGAGATACAACTCACGATAGCCCCAATAAGCAACGTAATATGTAGGGTAGCTATAGGTACAATGACCCAAACCATCAAATCACAAGCATTGATACCTACACAGATAGCAGATATTACATTAGAGGTCATGTTTTTAATTGTTCCAAACTTGATATGCGAAGTTATAATTGGGTGTGATGTTTTAATAGAGTTCTCTGCGATAGTTGATTTTAAGAAGGACAGACTTATATTAAATAAAGAAGAAAAAAAGATATATGTGCCTTTTATAAAAGATAAAGTACGTAAAGTACAAAGAATGGAACAAGAAAATGCAGTATATGAAGAAGAGTGCTTCATACAAATAGTTAATGTCCAAGCAAGCAGGGAAAAGAATGAAAGGTTATTGACCCTTAACTTCGAAGAACAGAACACTGACCTTATCAAATGGAAGCCTTATGTAAAGAAATCTATGGCAGAAGAAAATATTCTAGAGCAGGTAAAAGACAGTTATGCAACAGAGATAGAAGACAGGAAGATACATACAGACACACTGATGACAAATACAATACTGACTGACAATGAAAAGTTAATAATGGAAAAGGTATTAGAAGAAAATAAACATGTTTTCAGTGAAATTCCAGGATGGTGTACATCATATGTTCACACATTCACAGTAGAAAATGTACCAGCATTTCGAAGAAAATATAATAATCTACCAGTGAATCTAAGAAACGAAGCTAAAAAGTTATAAGCTAGTATGCTAGAAAATAACATCATTGAGCTTAGTAATTCACAGTATATAAATAGTGTTTGTTGGACGGTAAAGAAAGACAATAGTTTAAGAATCACTATAGATGGAAGATATTTGAACAAATTCATGCTACCAGACCACTTTCAAAATGAAAGTATAGAACAAACAATTGCAAAATTATCACGTGGCAAATATCTCTCTTCCATAGATCTTACAGCTTCATTTTGGCAAGTTGAGCTAGATCCTAAAGTACGTGATTATACAGCCTTTCAAGTTTTTGGATTACAATATAGGTATTGTGTAAATGCATATGGATTGAAGAATAGTGCTAGTGGATTCCTGAGAGCAATACATTGTATCTTTGGTAACACAGCAGATGATTTCCTAATCAGATACACTGATGATTTTCTAATAATAAGTCAAACCTTTGAGGAACATTTAGAAAATGTAATTTATGTATTGAATAAATTACATGGCCATGGCATGACAGTAAACATCAAAAAGTCAAAATTCTGTGTACCTGAAATCAAATTCTTAGGATATGTAATAAATGAAGTAGGCATTCGACCAGATGAAGAAAGAATAGAAGCCATATTAAGAATACCACCACCCAAGAATATTCGACAGCTACAACATTTATTTGGAATTTGGAATTATGAAAGTAAATTCTTACCAAGATATGCTATAGAAGTAGAACCTTTAAGACAACTTCTGAAGAAAACAAATAAATGGAAGTGGACAGCAGAACTAAAGAATGTTTTGAAAATGTCAGAAAACTGCTTGCAAATGCAATATTGTTGGAACGTCCAAGAGATGAGTTAGATTACGAGTTGTACGTGGATGCATCTTGTCAGGGATATGCAGGAATACTAGGACAAAGAGAACATGACAACACATTTCATGTAATTAGTACTGCATCACGTGGGTTAACCAATATAGAAAGAAATGCATCAGTAATAATGTTAGAAATTGGAACACTATATTTTTCACTACTAAAATTTAAAACATATATATTTCAGAAGAAAGTGAAAATATATACAGATCATATTAGCTTAACTTTCATTCAGAAATGTAAGTTATATAGTGGCAAGTTAGCTAGAATGATTGTTGCTATAATGGAATTTGATGTTGAAATTGTACATATTCCAGGCAAACAAAAGACATTTAGTGATTTAACATCAAGAATAAGTCACAACAAACAATTTCCTGAAAGTTGTTCAAGACAACAATATGAAATTAAGGTGCTTATAATTGACATTCCAATGAAGAAAGAATTGAAGAACCAATTCAAAAATATTAAAGAAGAGCAAGACAAAGATAATAAACTAGCAGGTTTAAAAGAAAAAGCTCCAAAGATAGAAGAGGCAAAGAACAGTACAATCGCTGTTAAAGATGGAGTATTATATAAGAAACATGGAAAGGAAATAAAGAGGTGGAAAACATATATTCCAACAAGCATGGAATTAGAAATAATAGAACAATTTCATTTAGGATTAATACATGCAGGTACAGAGAAGACAACCCTAACTATTTTGGAAAATTTATACATCTCTAAATTAAGACATAAAGTAAGAAAATATATATCATCTTGTGACCAATGTCAGAAAGCAAAACAAATTAATGTTGCCTATGACTATACAACAAACTCAGTACTTAGAGATAAACTAAGATGTTTATTAAGTTTAGATTTACATGGTCCGATGCCTGTAAGTACATTTGGGTACAAATATTTATTCGTATGCTATGACGTATTTAGCAAATATGTTAGAATATATGCACTCAAGGATGCAACCAACATAGCATTCTTAAATAAACTAACAAAATCATATTTCCCAGAGGAAGGAATAGTTGAGGCCATACTTTGTGATAATGCATCAGTGTTTACTAGATCTAAATTTATGAATGGAATTAAAGATTTGGGAGTAAAACAGTATTTTTCATCAAGATACAGACCAAATGCCAATCCAGAAAGAAAAATAAAAGAAATTGCAAATTATCTATGTGTAGTATGTCATAACAAGCAGAGCAGTTGGTACTCATACATCAGTAATATTCAAAATCTACTAAATCAATCCATAAATGCAGTTACAGATTTAAACCAATTGAACTTCACCATGGAAAATTGTACAATACTTTGAGCCATAATATACCAAAAGTTATTGAAGACCAAGCAATTAAATTACCAGAAAAGAGGAAATCTTCAAATTAGCATTTTTGAAAATACAAGCAAAAGCCCTCAAGAGAAAACAAAAACATGAAGAAACAAAAAGAAAAGTTTGGAAAATAAAGATAGGAGATCAAGTGTTAGTAAAGAACAAAAGATTATCAAATAAACTTCGTAAAGAATATTGGAGATTATTTCTGAGCTACCATGGTCCTTATGAAGTAATAAATACATTTGGAACAGATACATATGAACTTAGAAACAATAACACAAATAAAACAATTGGAAGATTCCACAAACAAATGTTAAAGCCATATAAAAGTAAACAATCTGAGGCACAAGAAGAGAAAGAAAATAATGTATCTGGAACATAAAAGGGGAAAGCAATGTAATTTAAAATTGTAAAATACTATTTTAAAATAATTATTTTTACTAAACATAGCAAAGGGTTAATAACAAAGGAAAGTTTAGAGAAAGAGAAATAATACAAATCCATTGTTAGTAAGAAAAACTGAGTAGCAACTACATTTATATTGTAAGTTAGAAATTATAAGAAATATTAAAAATGTTTAGGAAACAAATTGTAAAGAAAGGGTAACAAGTGTAAATATGTCTAATGTTATGTAAAATGTATAGCATATAAAATGCTTACTAGTGAATGAGCAAACTTTGCTCAGATCATTAATCTTATACCAGGTCATTAACTTTGGAAAGTGTCAAGCAAGTATATATGAAGTGTTCAGCTATACACGAGTGTTGTGAAAAACCAGTGTTGAAGAAAAAGTGAGAAAGTGACAGTGAAAGATAGGAAGTGCAATAATAAAAGTTATGTTTCTTTCTTTCAGGAGACTTTTAGAAAATATTTAAAAATTTAAAACAACAAAACAAAAAGAGTAAATTTTAAATATTTCCAAAAGGGGGCAATTTGAGGCAGTATTTTAATACCTGAATAATTTCAATTTGTTATTTATAATAAGTAAATTCCATAACAGCCCGCCTTGAAACAATATGTATGTAATAATTATTTAAATTGTATGTAACAGTCATTGCAAAATGCTTATTTTTATTGTAAACATATTTTAATAATGTTATGTGAATACATTACATACTCTAATAATGCAAGAACTGTGAGAATAATAAGTTTTAAGTTGTTAACAATGATGTGTTTGGAGTTTGAAATGTACTGTCATGATTAAAGCGATGACGTAAAATCTGTAACAGTTTTAAATTAGCCAATCAACAGCAAAGAAAAGTTTTAAGTTAAATGCAGATATTCCATTGGACTAGAATTAGCCAATCAGAGACTTGCAATACCGAAGCTTACGGGTTTTGACCATTGAGGGTTACTCAGTTGCTGACGAGACTTGATAGAGTAGATGGGAAAATGTGTTCTCTACGGGTGATTAGTAAAAACAGATATACGTGCTAAGTGAATGTATAAAAGTTTCTCACAGTTCTTTAAAACATGTAGGGCTGTATAAATATGTGCAGGAATTTAACTAAAAGAAGTTAATTTAAAATTTTAATTCTGTGATGTCTACATTAATTGTCATACCGCGCTCTACCTAAGATACATGACTCTATTACATAAAACAATTCTTCAAGTTTACGTAAACATATATTACGTAACACAAAAAAAAAAATGAAGAACATATAAATTCATCAACTATTTGTCCCTTTGTATGTATGAGCATCTACAAGTAGTATCATTTGATACCACATGTTTGTCATTTCACATTAATGTAGTGTTTTCACATTTATTTTTTGTGTTAAATAAAGCAGATTCTAGTAGTAACCTATTATTTAACTGAAATTAATTAGGCTTTTCATAATAACTAATACCACAGAACAAGAATTATTTATCTGTTCCATACCAAACTATCAGTCAAATTATTACATTATCAAAAATATAAAAAAAAGAAGATAAGAAAAAGTATGTGTCCCTGGCCATACCCATCTCAATTCAGGAAGTGAAAATGAAAATGGAAAAATCATCATTTCTGATTTTGCTAAAACTGTAATATGTGACACTGTTAGAGAATCCGAGAAAACAAGTTTAGTTTTTATAAAAATGTTTTTAACTGATGCTGTTTGCTGTTCAAAGTTGATCATTCAAAAGCTATTTCTAGCTCATATTTTTACAAAGTAATAACTTCCCAATAAGGAGAGATAAACGAGTTCAGCTGATATTTTCTGTACAAGGGTTATCCCTGTTTTGGAAACCTTCAAAATAGATCCAGGAAAACATAATGTAGCAGCTAGGCAAGAATTTTTGACTGGAGTTTTTAAAGAAGTTTCATTGAATGAGAGCGGTAGAATGAAGGAAATTAACTGAAAACTTCATCAATGAATTATGTAATGCTCTGCAAAGTTGAGGTGTGAGAGTGGAATATCACATGGTACCGAAAGCAAAACTCAATTCCCATCAGACATGAACATTTTATTATCTCAGCAGTTATTCCTTTAATTCATTTTGGTGAAAATGAAATTTGTAGAGTATGTGAAAGTGTTGCTGTTGAAGCTGAACCAGCAGCACTGTGGATAAGAGTGTCCTTTGAAAATTCAAGTAATCTACCTGAAAGCATGAAGAATTTCCAAGCCTGCTTACGAACATTTCCAATAGGAAGAGTGAGGCTTCAGTGTTATGAATGTGATCTGCACAGATCGAAGATCCTCCCTTGCTACATCAAATATATCGCAAGTAATGTTCAAATGCATAAATGGTCCACCTTTGCAACACTGGAAGCCAGAGCCATATATTATGAAAGAATGGCTGAAAAGTCATTGAAGTGCCATGGATGCATGTTCCAGGGTTCACCACAACAAAAGTGTGCCTATGTAGGAAAATTCCACTAGGACATTTATAATGATCCTTTGTTAAATGGCAAGCTATCATTTTTACTTTATCTACAGTAAGTAGAGGATGTATTAAAAATTGGATTATGGCTTTAGCCTTGTATTCTTCTTATGCCTATAATGAATGTGTATATAAGTGTATAATGAAAGTTTATTTCAATTAATAAGAAGTAGACAGAAAAACATGCTTTCTTAAGAGAAGTCTTTAGAAGTATGAGTAGAGAAAATCATGTGCATTTAAAACATAAGATTTTTATATCCATTAATTGAAACTTTATGACAAACAATATTTTAAGCTACAAAAGGTTGTATTATGAGGTTGGTTCACAACAATATCTTTTAAGACCATTAAGTTAGTAATTGAACTTGAAGTCATATAACATAAATGTATAATAATGTTTTGCTATGTTTAAATTTCCCATAAAATTTCAATTACCTTGAAGACATCTTTGAGAATGAGAGACTTTTATTAGAAATGGGAGAGTATGGCCAAGTAAACAATTAGCATAATAGTATGGTTAAAACCAATTTTTGAACAGTAATTAAAAATTACACAAAATTTTGGTATATAAATATTATTCTCAAATGTTCAGAAAATATTACAGGAGTTGTATATCTAAGGGTTTTATGTATTCTGAAAAGGGGTATAAAAATTTTGAGTAATTTATAAAAAATTGTTCATTTATGGAACAATGTGCTTAATGTTATGGAGAGAGAATTATAGAAACAAATTTAAAACAGTTGAAATGTTCAATAAAAATGTTTTATGCAATAATGCATGCATGCTATAAGCTAGCATTTGCTGAATTCTGAAGCAATTAAAGGACAAGCGTAACAAACACACTGCACATATTAGCCTGGTCCATTATAATCAATAAACAGTTACTCAATAGATTCAGTATGCATTAACAGCCATCTGCTCCATTCTGGTTAAACAAACCCTTATAGGATGTTTACCTAAATGCACAAAGAATTTGATCAGGGTAAACTCTAAATTGCACCAACATTCACCGCAGTTTAACTGACCATGGTTAGTTGTGTGCTCACCGTAGTAGCATGTAGGTTTTAGGGCGGACAACTGCTTTGGTTATTAGCACTCACACAAAACTAAACTAACATAAATCAAACTAGGAGGCAAAAAGGCAGGCACTAATCTTGCAGTCTAAAATGTAATGATGATTAAAACCCCGCTAAAACAGTGCCAACAACTGCAAATCGTATAGCAAAAAAGGGGGCAAGGGCTCACAATGTAAACACATAAAAAGCAAAACAACCTAAAACAGCAAAAAGATAAAACTAGGTTATAAAACATGGTCACTCACACCATTGCGATGAATAAAATGCAATACGTGCTCTGCAGCACATAAAGTGTCTGCCAGCACCTGAGCTAGGTTTGCTGGCAAGCCTAAGAACATATGTAACTGAGCTAAAAACAGGCACTGGATTAAAGCATGGCACACTGTCAAAGACTCAGGACAATGAGCACAAAGCAGGGCAGGATCTGAAGATAGTAAGTGACCATGACTAAAACGGCAATTTGGCTAAAATGACTTCATGATGACAGGCATGCAAGGAAGTACTCCAGGTGACAGGGAGGGGCTTCATTTCCTAAAGACCAGTCCAGTCAGCCCTCCAGCACAAAAGGATAAAACCGCATAAAAGTGTGCTAAAATCATCAGAAGGAACACAAGAGCTAAAATACCTGGGAAATAAATGGGCTGCCTATGCAGCAGCATTGGCAGACTCATTTCCTTGTAGAGTGACATGTTCAGCAACCCAAATAAAGGACACACTAACACCAGCATCAGTGAGCAAGTGAAGGTAAACCTGGACATGCTACATGAGAGGATGATAACTGTACAACAACTTAAGGCTCTGACAGGCACTAAGGAATCAGAGCAAATAACCCATTGCTGCAAGGCTTGCTGCTGAATATATAATAGAGCTTGATATATACCAAAATGCTCAGCTGTAAAAATCGACCACTGCGCTAAAAGGCGAAATGTAAAACTTCGGCAGCCATCAATAAAAGCATATCCTATTCCTTGATCATCCTTCAAGCCATTGGTGTATATAAAACTGGATGTCCAAACTTCACTTTAATATCTAAAAAAACCCAAACAAATAGAAGTTGGCATTATCGACTTCGGTATGGAGAGCAACTGCTGATCAACGTGGGTCTCGGGTCAGAGCCATAGGCGAAAATGTGTTTCTCCTCTGGGAAATATCACCAGTAAAGTGACGTCCTACATCCAAAGGAGTAAGCAAAACTGAACACCAGGAGGAAGTAAGGCAAGAGAGCTCGTCGAGTACTGACAGTCTAATGAATCGTTAAAAAAACTGAGTAAAATACAGATGTCCCAGCAGACTATGTGTAACTACAAAGAAGAACATCATATCGATAAGTTAGCGGGAGTTCAGCAGCTTCCACACTCAAGCTGATAACTGGGCTTGTGGAAAAAGAGCCAAAACTTAACCTGATACTACATTGATGTATAGGATTGAGGCGATTTTAAATCAATGGTCAAGCCGAGGAATACACAATGCAACAGTAATCAAGTTTCAATCGGACTAGAGAGCGATACAACCTTAAAAGAAAGGCCCGATCAGCTCCCCAGGATGTGCCACTTAAAGTGCGCAAAACATTAATAGAACGTTCACACCTTGTCTTTAAATAGGAGATATGAAAAGACCAGTTAAGCTTCCTGTCAAAAACCAATCCCAAAAATTTCGTCTCGCCCGTGAAAGGAAGAACATATGGACCGAGATGTAGAGAAGCGAAAGAAACGCCTTATGGCGCCAGAAGTTGCAGACGTTTTCTTGGCAGAAAACTTAAAGCCGTTTTTGACACTCCAAGTGAAGCGGCAGCGTTCTAAGAGACAAGTATGCTGAGAACTACAGTAAATAGCAAAATTATCCACGAACAATGAAGGCAAAAAACCAGGTGGCACACATTCCACAATAGGATTGATGGCAATAGCAAATAATGTGACGCTGGGTACCGAACCCTGTGGTACTCCATTCTCCTGAGGAAAAACAAGGAATAAAACAGAACACATGCTTATGCAAAAGTCTATCCTTCATGAACTCCTGAATAAAAAGGGACAGACGACCACGAATGCCCCAATTATGGAGGGTACTAAGACTACAGTACTTCCAGCAAGTGTTATACGCTTTCTCGAGGTCAAAAAAGACACCAACTGTCTGACTCTTCCTCAGAAAAGCATCCATTATGTGCTCCGATAATGAGAATAAGTTGTCGAGTGTTGAACGGAAGTGATGAAAACCGTTATGGACGTTGGACAGCAGATTTTGAGATTCAAGCCACCATGTCAATCGCTCATTGGTTATGCGTCCGATTACCTTTTAGATGCAACTGGTGAGGGAGATCCGACGATAACTGGAAGGTGGATGGGGATCCTTACCAGGTTTTTTAATTGGGACGATGGTGACCTCGCGCCAAGTTAATGGAAAAGTAGCCATACGCCAGATACGGTTATAGACCTATAAGAGAAATAGTTTACCAGCCGAAAGGTGGGTACAAGTGATGATGAAACATAGTGTGAAAGCAAGCTGATAAGGCAAGGAAAATGATCGGTGGAGATGTCCGAGATGACCGAAAATGATGTGCAAGCTGTGCTGAGCAAACAGATAAGTCCAGGCAAGAGAGAGAGAGTGAGTGTGTGTGTGAGCGCACGCACCCGTAGAATCACAAACAAAAGTAGGTTTACCAGTTTTTAGAGGAAAAAGGTGGTTCAGTGTGAAAAACTCAGCAAGAGGGCCTGAGGCGAACCCAAAAGAGGGTAGTGGACATTTAAGTCCCCAACAGAAGGTAGGGCGCTGGGAGCTGGGATACTAGATCTGCAAAGACCGCAACGGCAAAGGGAGAACAAGGTGGTAGATACACAGAACAAAGGGTAACGGTAACAGCAACAGCTTGCAGGGAAGTCGCAAGCATGAAAGGCTGGTAAAAAAGTGTCGTTACGAATCAGAGCATGACACCTCAATGTGCAGAAGTACCAGGTTCAGGTGAGAGATCAAAGCGCACCGGAATAAAACCAGGAAACACAAAACTGTCCTGCTGGTGAAGCTTGGTCTCTTGTAAGCACAAAATACTGGTAAACAGCAATTTGGTTAAGAACTGTAGTTCGGCCATATGTACACATATGGCACGTGTATTTCACAGAAGGATGGACATTTGGAGGCAAATGGGATAAGATGTTTACAAAGTAGTTCACTTGACCAATGGCTGTCGCTTCAGCTTGCCCTTGTGGTTGCGCATAGGACAAGGCTTTTGGGAGTATTTAGTTCTTGCTCCATAGGCTCCTCGGAAGGAAGAGATTCAGTTTAACCGGAAACTGAAGACAGTGCTTGAAAACGGTTGCCGTTAGACATACACGGAAGAACTCCGATGAACTCGACTGCAGTCTCTGGCATCCTGAGAATGTGATCTCCGAGGAGGTGAAGGAGAATGGACACCATCCACTGCCAGAGACCGGAAGGTCTTTAAGAAAGTTGGTGCGTTTTGGTTGGAGTTTGAATTTCCGGGTTTCAGTACTAACACGAATATTCTTGGAAATGACTGAATTGGAAGATGGTGCTGTAATGCTAGGAGGAGCATCTGCGATGGAGGTAGACCAGGCAAGTTTGGGTACTCATATCCCGCCTTCGCACCTGGTTTGAAACTACTGAGCTAAAAGTACCAAATTCAGGACAGAAGGGCTGTCAAGCAAGACGGTGTTTGCGAGCTTCGGTGACAGATAAGCGGCATTTCACCCGCAGCTCCTGAATGGCCTTCTCGTCCAGAAAACGTGGACATTCACAGAAAGTTGCCGGATGGGCATCTCGACAGTTCACACAGCAAGGAGCAGATGGACAAGTTCCGTTGTGGGCATCCTTACCACAGTTGACACATACAGGGGGAAAGTTTGCAAGACGACTTAGTGTACCCATAGCGTTGGTACTGAAAGCAACAGATAGGGTGTGGAATATACGGCCGAATGTTGATGACCTCGTAACCTGCCTTAATCTTCAGAGGGAGATCGAGCTGATCACATATAAAGAAAAGCATACGAGTAGGCACCTGAACACCATAACAGTTTGCCCACACAAAATAAACCAATGTTACACCCTGGTCTGACAGGTAACCCTGGGTCTCTTCCTCCAGCATACCATTTAATAAGTGAGTGGTAATGACACCCTTTCAGGAGTTTAGGCTGTGGTGCTACTTGCCAAGGATAGGATATCCTTGGAGGAGTTTGGCCTTTTAACAACTTGTCAAACTGAGTGGCAGTGTAGGTCTCAATAAGAAGAGAATCTGTTCTAAGATGGGTACATGACTTAACAGGACTGGCTATTTTGTCATCAAGACCCAAATGAATAATAAATGGGTTGATCTTCAGAAGGGACTAAGGCTCTTCCAATTTAGTAATCATTGCAGCTGATGACACTGCATTTACCTCTTTGTCTTCCTGAACTTGGTTTTTTCGTTTTGTAGTGGTAGCCCTGAAAAAATATTAATTACTTTCGTTCCCCAGTGCTCTCCACCAGCCACAAAGCCCAACAAGGGGTCATCCCACTGGGATGCCAGGGTTACACAGGAGATATAGCGGGCTCGCCATTCTACTCACTCTGGAGTTCAGTTGTCCTGGCCGACTGGCTAGGAGTGCGTTAGCCCCTAGCCTCCCATTTAGGTGAAGCAGAAACTAAAGTGGTGTATTGGAAATGCACATCCTCCCTGACAATTGTACAGACAGAACAAATCAAGCTCAGACATGCATCCCTTGACCAACCAGGATATTCCTTTCCTCTAACACTGGTCTGTACACATGACCTACACATGGGTGCGCATTTTGACTGACTTCCTCACCACAAGGAGGAGCCCACACTGGGGAAGTAAGGGAGGCTCAGGATCTCAGGTGCGCCAAACCTGTACCTACAGTTGCAGGCCCCTGAGGGGTGCTCACCATGATGGAATGCACAGCTCCTTACAGATTGTAATGCTAAGAACCACTCTGAAAGCACCAGGAAGTATATCGCTTCATTTTTTTTTTTTGCTTTGCTCAGCATGTGCAAAGAGGAAACCAAAATAACTCCAAACTCCTTCAAGTATGAATTGCTGCATTTGGCAGGTCACTTCAAAAACGTTTTAGATAATGAAACTGCAGATGGCAACTCATGAAGAACGCCATGTGGGAAAAATTGGCTTAGCAATTTAATCCATGGGATTTTTCTATATTTTCAAACTTTGTTCTTAGACTGCAGTTTAGGAATACAGTGCTGTTGTGCAATGAGCCTGGCTAACTTCAAAACGTCTCTTATTAGGAGTTTATGATCACTGACTATATGACAATTCAATTAAAAATATGCTTTTCCGTTACTGAAAACTTAGGCACTGTCTCCAACCGATGGCTGGGTTCTAAAGTGTGTGGAATCAATAGTTCCTAGCACACATGGAAATGCACTAGTTACACTAAATGCATCCACTGCTGTCCTTGTCCTCCTCCGTAGTTTAGTGGTTACCATGCTAGCCTGAGGTCGCGGGTTCAAATCCGACGGAGGGCAATGGATTTTTTGGGCACAAAAATTCTTAGCATGGCTTCTTTCGGAAGGGAAGTAAAGCCGGTGGTCCAGTGTCACAGATTTACGGCACATAAAAGAACCTCAAGCCTAATAAAGAGGTCTCTGATCAAAATTACTGATCTTTCACGCCCAATATAGAATGGGACGCTAAGGACCACAGCAGTTAAAGAGCGTCCATAAATAAAACTCAACTTAAACTTTCATTGCTGTCTGTACTTCACATCTTTTAAAAACAAATGTAGCTGTGACCAAGTACTATTATTCTCAACATGTTATTGATACTATATAATGCAATGGTTCTGTGGATTTCGGATACATCTTTGGTTAGGGTATTGAAGGCACATAGAAAGCTAACACAGTAAGGATGTGATTCATTGGTGAACGTGATGTGTTTCTGTTGGTAAGAAATTCTAACCTATCTTTCATTCACTAACCATCATACTACTTTCAGCAATCAAAACCTTTCTTGGAATTTTCTGTCACTCATATCTTCAAAGGGATTCCTCTATCCACTATCACCATGACAGAGGAAATCCAGGTATAAAAACTCATCTTCAAGATTGTCATTTTGTACGACATTATACACCCCATTTTACTAACATTGCAACACAATCAAAATAGGAAATTTTGAAAATAAGCTGGTTTTAGGAAACACTACAAATCACTTACTTTTAAAATATGGGACATATTTTGGAAGCATGATCCATCATTACACAGAGCTCCAATTGCCTTGTAGGGGAAATGCTGTGAAGGTGGCACTGTTGTTCCCTGCTGATGGCTTGATGAACCTCTGTCAAATTATAGCCTGTTGGTATATCAAAGTTGAACATGTGATCTTCGTGCTCGAGGATAAACATATTTTCCCTAGCTGTCAGCTTCCAGTTTTCCTTTATGTCCTTAAGCAAGGTAGACTCTGGATCAATATCATGATGTTTATGCCAGAAATGTGATGAAACTGCAGATTTTTCTTCCTATTTTTGTTTGATGCATTCAAAATTTTCTTTTATTCTTATTTCCATATGCCTCTTGGTTTTTCTGATTTAAAACTTATTCCACTGCTTGCAGTTACTTTGTAGATGCCTGATCTATTCTTTGGGGTTATGGTATCTTTCATTTTTTAATTCAGTAATTCTGTATTGAGTAGGCATTCTTTGGAGCTAATGTGATATTAAATTCTTTGAAGATTAGATAATGGTTTACGCTTTCATGGTCAGAGTTTGTATTAATATATTCATCTTTCAGGTTTTGATGTCATGGTCTATTGGTTTCCATTTTAAAACCTGACATTTCAACTCGCACTGTGGTGGAAAACTGAATGCTGCTAAGATCTGGCAGTATTTATATAGACTGATAAATCTAGAAACTTCATGGTTGTTCACCATGAGGCACAGGGGGAACATTTGGGAGGAGCAAGGCCGCATGGGTGTTGATCATCTGTTTACTGAGAAGTACATGTCTGGCTAAGGTGGGAATCCATGTTTGATTTAATCTATGGCCTTCCTCCTTTTTATTTATGTTGTTGGTGTGATTATGTATTTCTATAGCTTCTTTGTGAAGTCTTTTAAAATAATATTTGAATTTCAAAGCACCTCTGTTTTAACATATGTCATATTGTGACCCTCCACTGCAATAACATGGTCTGCAACAGTGGAGTTTTCTGCCTGTCCCAAACGACAATTTCTTTTATGTTCAGATATTTGTGTTTTTATGCTCTGTTTTGTGGTAACAATTTAAATTTTTTGACAACACTGTATTTTTTTCGTAATTCCTATAGGTAGACTGTTAAATAAACATAAAATCAAAGTTATATTAATCCACAACAAAAATATAACAAGTGTTACGCTCAGCCAAAGATTCATGCAATCTGCTATCAACAGCTGGCATGTAAAAAATACCACGTATATGTGGTTAGGTTTTAAAATGGAAACCAACAGACACTGGCAACAAAGCCTGGAAGATGAATATATTTCTTTGAAGATTTATTGGAATTTTTAATTTTTCCTGGAATGTGAGCTTTATTAATTTTGTAGTCTCTTTCTGGGTGGCAAGTGTGTTTGTATCTTATCACTTTCCATCCTTTGGCTCTGTTTATGTTTTTTCTCAACTGCCCTTGTACTAAATCCATTTATATCTGAAATTTTTAAGATGTGCCTTCCCCCCACCCTCGGAAGTCCTTTTCAACCAAAGGGATATGGAATAGTCTGTGTATTAAGCTAATGAAAATGGCGTATTGATGTTTTGTGGGGTTGTAGCTACAGAATTTTATATAGATGCCTGTGTGAGTTGGTTTTCTGTACATGGATAATTTCAGTTTGTTGCACTTTTTTTAGCTTTTAGATGCAGGAAAGGTATTTGTTGATCTTTCTCTACTTCTAGGGTGAACTTTACTGCCTTATCTTGTAGGTTCAGTAATTTTAGGCCACCTTTGGTGTCTTTAGGATGATGACAAAGATATAGCAATGCCATATTTTAAACATCCATAGAAAGGCTGTTACTATTTTCTTCTCTAGGTAGCTCATATGTAAATTGGCTAGAAAAGGTGACAAGAGGGTTTTCCATAGCTAGTCCAGAGGTTCTTTTGTTGATTTTGTTATTGAAAGTGAAGAAGTTTTGCTAGCTGGGAATACTCCTCTAATTCTTTTGGTTGTACATTTATAGTATTTATGGAGGTGAGCTATTGCTTTAACAGGTGTTCTAGTTTGGGGGTGGGGATGCTTGGAAAATGTACTACCACATCAAATGATACCAGAAGATCGTCTTTGGTAATTGGATATCTTGCAATTTCTTCACCAGTTCAAAAGTTCTTTCTATAATCTATTGAAACTCACCACGGAACTGAATCTCTGGACTAGCCATTTTGCTAGGTCATAAGTGGGTGTGCCAATGTTGTCAGTTATTGGTCTCATTGCTGTGTATGGATTGTGGATCTTTCACAGTTCATATATCCTGTGTGGTATCAGGTTGTCCAGTTTTACCCTGTACTTTTCTTTGTTATCGATAACCAAGACCTGTTTGATTGCTTTCATTACTGTATCTGTACATGACTTTATAGTGATTTTGCTGATTTGTTGATATTCCGTGCCTGATAGGAGATCTTTCATCCTATTTATATATTCTGTTTTTATATAAAACTACCATTTTGTTGCCTTTGTCTGCCTTGGTATGCATTACTGGCGGCTTTTTCTTAGGTGAGTTTACACTCTTTTTGTGTGGGGGACTTTTTATTACATTTAATCAATTATGTTTTCACACTCTGCTTTTATCATCTTTCCCTATCGTTTCAAATCTTTTATAGTGATATATATATATATGCATGTGATGCAATCCACCAGATTTTGTGAGTACTGTATGCAACTTTTTAACCAATATATAGTAAAATATTTCTGCTGGACTAAAAGATTCTTTGAATAAGTTAAATGCATTGTATTTAATCCGGGTTTTGTTATGGACCTTTGTTGTTCTATTTTCAGCTCCTCTGCTGAATTTGACCTTTTGTTTGTTGATTTTTGCATGCATTTTTTCTTGCTCAAGATTCCAAAACATATATACATGAGCTACCTAGAGAAGAAATAGTAACACCATTCCATGGATGTTTACAGTATTGCATTGTTACATAGGTGACATCTTTGCCATCATCCCGAAAAGACACACACGAAGATGCACTAAAATTACTGAACCTACAAGATAAGGCAGTAAAATTCACCACTGAAGTAGAAAAAAAACAAGATATCTAAAACTAAAAATGCAGCAAACTAAAATTTTCCACATACAGAAAACCAACACAGACTACCAAAAAATCCCATATCTACAACCCCAATCAACATGGCATTTTCAATAGCTTAATACACAGACTACCCCATATTCCTGTAGACAAAGAGGGCTCTCCCCCCCAACCAAAAAAAATGAAAGCACATCTCAAAAATTCCAGAAACAAGTGGATTCAGTACAAGGACAACTGAGAAAAAGATAAAAACAGCCAAAAGATGGAAAAAGATAAAAGTCACAAGCACACTTGCCACCCAGAAAGACACCACAAAATTCAAAAAATTCATTTATCACCCAACATTCCGCAAAAAATTCCAACAAATCTTCAAATAATTTAACATCATATTAGCATCTACAAAATTAAATGCAAGCAACGTGATACATTTTATATCAGAAAAATAAGGAATATGGCAAGAAGGACAAAAGGACATTTCAAATACATCAAACATCAGGAAGAAAAATCAGCAGTTGCATCACATTTCTGGCAAAATCATCATCATATTGATCTGGAGCCTATCCTGTTTAAGAAATTACAGCATGAGAAGATACATTATCAAGCACGAACACATGTTCAACTTTAATATACCAATGGGAGATAATTTGATGAAAACAGGCCTGAAGACGAAGCTAGCAAGTATGGAATATACTTACAACGAAGCGAAACATCATCAAAAACGGTACTCTGGCACATATCTAAATAATGAAAACAGCAGCCATGGAGTGATTTTAAAAAACAGATATGATGTACTGAATGAAAATAATGCAAAGGAGATTCAACAAACAATGAACATCATGCAGTCCCGGAGATCAATGTTCGCGGAAGAAAGAAAGGATCGCGTGTTCTAGTTATAGGTGATTCCTTATTAAAATTCTCGGGGCAAACGTGTACTAATGAAGGATATGCTGTAAGGTGCTTCCCTGGCATTAAATTTCGCGAACTGCAGCACCAAGTTGATAAGCTCAACTTAAAAGAAATGAAACCAGAAGTGGTGATGATGCATGCCGGAACAAACAACATATGACCAGGGTTATGTGCGCAAGAAATAATGGGTGAAACAATGGACCTCATTAACTGCATAAAATGTGAAGCGCCTGAAGCAAAGATCATAGTCAGTGGCATGCTAAGAAGATGCAATACTACAATAAGACGAGAAAAATCAACGAAGAACTTAACTGGCTATGTAACACAAAAAAGTGTACTTTTGTGGATGGTAACTTTTGGATTACCGAAGATCAATTCGCAAGTGATGGCGTACATTTAAATCGTAAAGGTTCCTTCAACTTCGGGAAACTACTATGTGAAGTAATCGACTGTGAATTAAAGGGAAACTGATAAACTGTGAGGTGGATGTTAAAGTGCCATTTAAAAACAGCGATTGTAATAGAACCACTAACAATTTCTGTGCATTATTGAGTAATATTGGTGGTTTCAATACTGTAAGGGGTGGATCATTAAGTAACAGCTCACCTTTTTACAATAATATTGCTAGTATTAACAAGGGGAACTGTGATCTTGATTCAGCAGCTAAGCAATATCGACGACAGTTGAACATTCTTTTGTGCAAAATAACTCTGTTTTTCAAAAATGATAATCGGCCCAAAAAACAAAACAAGAAGGCTGATACAAATTATATGTCGAGCTTATCAACTCCAGCTAAGAACCAGGGAACCTTGGATCACACTGTAAATACAAAGGTAAGTGGTTACTTAGATGTGCTAAAGGAGTGTTTTATACTTCTACACCACAATGTTCAATCATTAAATAACAAAATCAGCGACATAGAGATTCTACTTGCAACTTATCTACAGCATGTCAGTGTTCTGTGTTTTAGCGAACACTGGCTTCAGAAAAGTAACCTATTTGTGCTTAATAAATTCAAAGATTTCACGCTAGCAGCATGGTCATGTAGGGACAGTAAAAAAGGTGGGGGCACATGTATTCTTGTAAGAAAAGGCATCAATTTCAGAAACATAGAAACCGTTGATCGTATTACAAAGGAACAGGACCTAGAAATATCAGGTGTGTATTTACCTGATTTGCAAATAACAACACTCTGTATATATAGAGCTCCTGACACCAACATAAATTCATTTCAGAGTGGACTGGAAATGGTTCTAGATAATATTAAACACTTTAAAAATACTGTAATAGTATGTGGTGACTTCAATATTGACTTTTGTAAAGAATCAAAAGCCACCTCTGACCTACTAAACATGTTAAAATCTTATAATCTGGAACCCACAATCCATGGTCCAACTCGAATCACAGAAAACTCTTCAACACTAATCGATCAAATTTTTGTTAATAACAATACTCTCCTGTGCAAAAGCCAAACCTTTAATATGGGTTTTAGTGACCATAATGCACAAATACTAAACGTTCCCTTGGCTAACAAATAATTCCCAATTAATAGAATTCACTAAAAAAAGCATCTTCAATGATGAGAATATCCAATACTTTACTCACTTACTTAGCAGCAAAGCATGGGTAGAAATCTATAAAGCCAAAAGTGTATCAGAAAAGTTTGAATTGTTCCTTCACACACTACAACATTACTTAAACTTAGCTTTTCCATTCAAAACTGTGAAAATGTTCCAGAAAAAAATGCTAAATCCTGGATTACTACAGGAATTAAAAAATCCTGTGAAACTAAACGCTATCTACATAAATTATCAAAAACATACCCATTAACCTAGAATTTCAAAACTACATCAAGAAGTATAAACTAATCTTAAGTAAAGTAGTAAGAGAAGCAAAAACAATGACAAATGACCGACTCATCAATATAGCAAGTAACAAAACAAAAGCAATGTGGAATGTTAATTAAAAAGGAAACAGGTACTAATAAAATAACAGTGAACAACATAAACTTGCTCATAAATTCTAAAAAAGTTGTAGACCCAATTGAAGTAGCAGAAAACTTTAATACATACTTTGTTAATATAGCAGATCTCATAAAACAAGCCTCATTAAATAATCCCCCTCCTACATTAAATTTTCACAGCTCAATACATGAATCAATATACCTTACACCGACAAACGAGAATGAAATTTTACAAATAATAAAAGATCTTAAGCCAAACAACTCGGCTGGCATTGATGGGGTACCAGACTTTCTTATTAAAATATGCGCACATATAATTGTGAATCCAATAACACATCTATGTAATGAATCTTTAAGCTCAGGTTCTTTTCCCACTTGCCTAAAAACAGCCATAATCAAACCATTACATAAAAAAGGGAAAAACAATGATATGTCTAATTATCGGCCCATAGCACTACTTTCAGTTTTCTCTAAAATATTGGAGAAACTGTTTCTTAAATGACTTTCCAACTTCTTAGAGAAACACAAATTATTATCGGACTCTCAGCACGGCTTCAGGAAAAATTATTCAACTGAATCAGGAATTTTCTCATTTATAACCGCATCCCTTAAAGCCATTGATCAAAAGCAACACGCCTCGGCTATATTTTTAGACTTAACAAAGGCATTCGACACCATAGATCATCAGCTTTTGTTAACGAAAATAGAGGCTCTAGGCATAAGAGGGTTGGCCAATAAATGGTTAGAATCACATCTATGTGGTCGTATGCAAATAGGGGAAATAAGGGATAAAGCAAATAATCAGATCAATTATTATCACTCCAGTCCACTCCAAGTAAGCTATGGTGTGCCACAAGGTTCTATACTAGGTCCTATCCTATTTCTTCTTTTCATAAATGATTTCCACATAAATGATCCATGTACTAAAACCATTTTATATGCTGATGATACAAATATCCTGGTTAAGGCAACCCAAAAAGAAACCTTTCTAACCTCTATTCACCAAGTCTCAGAGAAAATCACAAACTATTTTACATTGAATAATCTCATTATAAACACAAATAAAACTGTAGCAATGGATATACGCACAAATATGAACAAAAATTATCTTCCCCCTCAAATACAACTCTCCAATCAGACACTTAAAAAAGTAGAATCTATAAAATTCCTCACGGTCTGCGTACAAAGCAATCTGAAATGGGATGCCCACACTAGCCTCATAAATAATAAACTCAGCTCTCTATGTTATATGCTAAGAATATTGATAACATGCACAAGTAAAGAAACAGTTACAGTAGCATATTTTGCACATGTGCACTCACTCCTAAGTTATGGAGTAGTCTTCTGGGGTGAGTCTCCAGAAAGCAAGTCAACCTTTATTGCACAGGAAAAAATTATCAGAAATATTGAAGGAGTCAGCCCAAAGCCGTCATGTAAACCTCTCTTTAAAAAACTGGGGATCCTCCCACTTCCCTGCGTTTACATATATGCAGTCATTCTGCTTATAGTCAAGAACATTACTGCTTCTGATTCACTATTCATAACTAATAATATGGTGCATGAACACAATACTAGGGAAAGTACACAAATACATGTGACCAGCTGTAACACCTCGCTCTACCAAAAAAGTATCTTATACTCCGGCATTAAACTTTATAATAATTTACCAAGTAATATCAAGGCAATTAAAAATGTAAACCAGCTGAAATCCAGTCACAAGGCACATCTAATTAACCACTCCTTTTATTCTATTAATGATTACTTGAACACAAATGTATATCATGAACCATAGTATTTAGCATGTAAAGACCTATTGTATATAATGTAAAAACATATTGTATATATTGCAAAAACCTATTATTGTTTATGTTTATAGCTTGACGTGTCCAATAGTGAATGTACATTGTACCAAACCACTTTAACGGATGAATAAAACTGACTGACTGACCGACCGACCAACTGACTAAGGTTCATTGCGCCACCAGCAGGGAACAGTGCCACCCTTACAGTATTCCCTCTACAAGGCAGTTGTGTGATGGAAGCAATATGCTTCCAGAACATGTCCCGTATTTTAAAAAGTAAGTGATGTGCAATATTGCCTAAAATAGACTTATTTTCCTAATTCTGTGAAATCAAGTCACTGTAAACATCTTTCATGTCAAAAGTAATGCACAACAAAAACTGGCAGATGAGATTTTACCATGGTAAAAATCCTCTATGAACATCTACTATTGTAGATGTACTGCAAATGACTGTTCATCATGATAAAGTGGGTGTTATACTGTAGTAAAATTTTATAGAGAATGGTGCACACTGCCACCAATATGGAATAAACTCTTGCTTATGCACCAGCAGACACAGTCGACCAATTGTATTTAGAATATTATGCAATACAACTAGATAGATCATGTGCCGTTTCTTGTGAGGAAAGCACTAACCACTGGATGAGCCTTAAGTAGAGGTGTCAGTTTTTGTTAATTAGTGATAAAAACATTTTTTTATATTTTCCATTGTAAAGTTATTTTGTTTGCATAATAGCTTCTTTTTTTTTTTGGATCATTAGAAGCAAGAATTTAGATATCAATAAAATGCAAATGTTTTAAATAAAGCAAAATTTTAACAAATTTGCAAAATAGCACCATTTTCAGGGTTCAATATAAATTCATGCAATATTTACATATTTGGGAAGTAAATGTTTGGTTAAGAACAATACAGGTGTTGCAATAACTTTGGTTTATGGGCCAATTCTCAGCACTGGGCCATCGGCATGCAATTGTTACTATGTTCATCAATTAATCTGATTGGCTCACCATAAGCAGGCATTAGCGAGTTATGACATCACAAGCATCTGTCTAGCGATCAGCATCATTACTGTTGGAAAATCGTAAGAGTGTGTTATTACTGTATTATTGTACACAGGCTATAGTGGTTTCGAATACAGCAAGCCGAGGGTAAAGTAACGTTACAAGAGTGTGCTACGGAGTTCAAATCTGAAGGTTACATTGTGTCTTCTGACGTGCTGCTTAGTAAATATTGTGAAGTGCGACTTGATTTTCGGCATATAGATGCATTGGAGAAGCATAAGATATTAGATAAACACATGCAACACCGAAAAGCTGCCCAAGCTTGTGCTAATAGCCCATGTATGGCCACATTGCAAGAAACACTAACTAATGCAAGTCAAGTGAAACACACAACAGAACAATTTATTTTACACACTACCAAAGCATTTGTAAAGGCAAATATAGCAATCCAGAAACATGATAATCCTGAAATCCGAAATTGGATGAGCAATTGCATTCAAGGTGGTGTAGGAAATTTACCAACCGCAAACTGGAGTTGATAAAAATACATTCCAAAGTTGAGACAGAAAAAGCAAGAGACATGAAAAACAAAGATGTATTCGTACTATGTGATGAAACAAGTAAAAATGCTAGTTATGTATTCAATGTGTTGCTTCCTCCTCCTGTGCCAGCAACAGAACAATGCTTTGTCAGTACTGCTGGACATGGCCAATGGACAAAGCTGTTCAAATGCTATTTTGGACACTCTGCAGCCAAAAAAAATTGAAAATGATGTCATAGCGGTAACAACAAATTCTGCATGTTATATGACATCAAGGGTGAATGGAAGAGCTGCATCACATCCAGTGCTTGGCCCACAAACCTTGTTGGTAAAGTTTTTGAAGACAAACTCAACGAACTTAACCTTGCAGTTGTGAAAGTGAAAAATGTGTTCCCAAACACTAGGAAATGCAAAACTAGTTACATATCCTTTTTTAAGTCAAAGTACGAGGACTCTGCTGAAAAGCATAAAATATGTGCTTTTCCCATACCAGTATAATACAGATGGAACCCTTGGTTTAAATCTGCAATGTACTTGGCATCTCATATCAAGGAAATAGCCAATTTCTTCAAGTCCCTTGAAGATGGGAATGCGGGGATAGACTTCTTCAAAGAAGCTGATACAACATCCAAATAATTTTTCTTTTTTTTTTGTGGATATTGGGAAAGTACACTGGATTTGAAGGAAGTAGCAGGAATGGGAGGGTTCTGCATGAGCACCCCCTATATTTCGGTAGTGAATCATCCTGCTGTGGGAGGGCAGGGCAGAGAGAAGAAAGTAACCAGAACTCAGCCCTGACCAAAGTCCTGACTGGTGCCCTGGGCCTTAGATGCAACTTTATTGTGAAAAGTCTTAGCTGTGCATGTTTGTGCGGTGCTGTTGGGGCAGAGATGTTGCAATGTCCATTGTCTGGAAGCTGCCTGCGTGTGAGTTGTGGTGTAGAGGTGACGAGCTGCACACTGGAGCTGTCTGCATTGTCTGGTCTGCCTTGGGTGTGATGAGTGCGGTATGGTTGCTTTAAATTCTCCGGGGCTTCCTGTGTATGGACTCTATTGATTCGGTGGTGTCATGGCTGGTAAGCTGAGTGACAGCTGATCATAATGTGTGCAAGTGGCACACTGCATGGTTGAGGAGCCGTGTGTTGGTGTTGATTTTTTGCTTCACAGGCTGGAGCCATGGAGCAGCCAACATCAAGAGGCACAAGTGATGAGTGAGTGCTTGAAGGTCAGTGATAATGGAGTCAGCAAGGTGTGCATCTGTTGAAGTTGCTGCTGGTGGTTTGGTCCGGGTGGCACTCTGTGAAGATGAGGCTGGAGTGGCCGCTAGTTCTGCCAATGATGTTGCCTGGTTGATCGCTGGAGTTGCTTTGGCTAAAACGGGCATGCTGCCTAGCCCATGAAATGGTCGTCATCGCCTTAAGTAGAGCAGTAGCGTGGACTTATTTTTTAGTTATATTTATGGACGCTCTTTAACTGCTGTGGTCCTTAGCGTCCCATTCTATATTGGGTGTGACGGCGGGCCAGGTCATGCCCGGTGCAGTTAGCAGTGATGGAAGGTGAGCCACAATAGTGACAAGGCTGCTGTGTGCAATCGGCTGCCATGTGGCCATAGCAGTAACAGCGACAGTAGGGCAAGTGGCAGCTGGAGCGTCTTGCCTCTATTAGGTGGACCTGACCAAAGAAATTCAGCCCGGTCAGGAATGCTGCAGTATAGTGCGCCCGATCAAAGAAGGTCGAGTTAAATTGAGTTTTTTATTTATTGATGTTCTTTAACTACTGTGGTCCTTAGCATTCCATTCTATATTGGGCGTGAAAGATCGGTAATTTTGCTCAGTCCTCTTTATCAGGCTTGAGGTTCTTTTACATGCCGTAAATCTATGACACGGGACCACTGGCTTTGCTTCCCTTCCGACGGAAGTCATGCTAAGGATTTTTACGCTAAAAAAAAATCTATCGCCCTCCGTCGGGTTTAAAACCGCAACCTCGGGAACTAGAGGCTAGCATGGTAACCACTACACCACGGAGGACAACACGAAGGTCGATGGCCAATAAGGCTGAGTGGCTTCCTGGATCATTGTTTCTGGGAGGAGGCGGTGAACCCCACAAACTTTATATTTAGGCCCATAATAAGACCATGCTTAAGCCAGGGTTCTTGTATTATGGCGACATCCAAATCATGCCTCATTACGTTGCAAGAGAGAACTCGCAAGGTGGTAATACTGTGCTGCAAATTAGCCTGAATGAACGAAATCACCATAGCTTAACCTGCCCTACTTAAACCTTTTCCATATGAGTTCAGTTCTCCGAAAGACACCTGGTCCTTTTTTTGTATACCTGAGGGATGTTATCATCATCCCTCTTTGGAGGCGGGACCTGCATCTCCACATCTCCGGGAGTCGCAGTTCCCATCTCCCATTTGTTCATACTACTAGGCAGAATCCCCTTTCTAGGCCCCAAACTCAGTGCTTTTAATAATAAAAGACCCAGAGTTCTTATACAGAAGTTTCTGTTTTGGAGACAGCCTGTTTCTAGAAGTCACAGTTCCTGCCTCCATGGCTATAGTCTTGGTGGCCGGGTCCCCTTTTGAGGCCGCAGCTACCTCAACTTTATTATTGATTCTCTCAGAGTCCCTATGGAGGAGCCCTCCAGTTTAATGGAATTAAAAAAATTATAATTCCCTCATTTAGCTGGGGATATCTCAGGTCCACCCAGGCAGAGCCCTGCATGCTTGGGTAAGACTAAATACTCTGAGAGGTTGTGAGGTATCTCAGAAGCTCCATTAACGACACATCTACCCATGTGCCATGCACCCCTTCAGCACGGGTCACTTAACCTTGGGGTTGGTGAGCTGGTTTGTGGTCTCCTATTCGTTATCTGAGACAAGCCTGATTGGTATGTCAGTAGTCAGCTGATGCCGCTGGTCAGGTTCCGACTATCCATCACGTACCGACGCGTCCGTTACCCACTCAAGGTCCAGCTTTAGGGGCTTAGATTAGATTAGATTAGATTGCATTCTGTGAGTTCACTAGCAGCCATAAAGGCTTGTGAACATAGAACATGTCAAGGAAATGTACAAAAATTATATATAAACATAAATATTACATAGAATATGGAACATTTGAAATAAAATACACATATTATATGTGTGTTAAGGAAACGTACAATAAAGTTACATATATACATAAATATTACATAGTATACAGAACATTTAAAATAAAATAAAGACATATTATATACAAAATGAAACAAATCAAATGTAATTTTGTACAGAGTTGAATACCTTCTTACTGTTATAAGGTTAACATACGTATAGGCAAGAACAGTTATTTTAACATTCACTAGGATTTTACCTTTGTTCTATTTGATTTGTAATGCATAGCATTTACTGTCAGTTCTTAATATACATACATTTAAATAGCTTCATTAATTCTAGAGCAGGCATCAAATATGACTGGCAAATTGTCATTAATATTTACTAATACTACTTACAGAGCTATATAAGTATTATCATCAGGATAATTTGTCATTCAGATAATCTTGTACAGAATAATATGCTTTTGAGCATAGGTACTCTTTAACAGCAGTTTTAAAGACATTGAAATTGTCAACTTTTCTCTTAAGATCATTAGGGAGAGTATTAAATATTTTTATGGTCTCGTAATATACACCTTTCTGGAAGCAAGAAAGCTTTGCACTGGGATGATGGATGTTACCCTTTTGTCTAGTGTTTATCTCATGAATTTCCATGTTTGTAATAAATGTGGTTCGATTGCATACATAGAATTTTAAGATTGAAAATATATACAATATATACGGACAGTTAGGCCACTCCAGAACACCATATATACATACTTAATGGAAAAAGCACTGATACGGAGGTGGCACTCAAATTAGTCAGTGAAGGGGTATTTAGTCAGACTGCATTAGAAGTTAAACATCTACCAACAAAGGTAAGAATGGCTGTTTAAACCAAGATAACTAGTGCTTCACAAGCAGCTTTGGTGAAAATTAAACTGAAGATGACTAATCCAGGTCAGAAGATTATTCAAGCCTAGGCTCCCTATTTGATCCAAGAAATACCCCAAAGTTCATGTCCCTTACAGAACTACTTAATAAGAAATGTATACCATTCATAATAGCACTGGAAAAACAAGAATTTGTAGAATCCCACAGTGTTTACCTTGCTACCTTCAAATAACATGTTAGCAAGGAGGATCGTGTGCAAATGAAGGTGGTGGAGGTACTTTACAGCCATTGCAACACTGAAGAGCATGACGTTTCCATGCTCCTTGGAGAGATATTTCTCTAAATACAACTTGGTGGCGAGTGACAGAAGGATGAGACTGACACCAGCAAATGCAGAGGCACTCACTATGTTATGGTTTGAATATGGTAATGTCATTCTTGATACTTGGGATGTAATATTAATAAATAGGTTTTGGTTTTCTTTTCTTTAACCCTCTTGGTGCCCAATTAGTAGAGCGGAGGCCCTCCGTTAAGGTGCCAGATACAAGCAGATCAGCTTTTAAAATCCACTCACCTTAGTGCCAGTGCCGAAGAGATTGGCTTACAAAAACTTAACATGGTTAAAATACTTTTGTGACATCCTATAGCAACAAAATGCAAACCCTTGGAAGGGTACATCTTTTGTCCTTCGACAGGAAGGTTTGTAATGGTATATCTGGCTTTCATGACAACAAACAACCCCTCAGTTTATGACAGTCTGTTGTGCTGTAGCAGTGAAGGATGGTAAGTGCTTCTCGTGATTTTTTCAAACCAGGCGTAGACGAAGAAAAGTTGTTAAGAGTATTTCGATAATTGTGAAGTTGATGCAGATGAACTATTATAGGATACTGATAGCGATATCGATTCCTCAAATGGTATCATCCTGGGCACGCCCCCTGGTTCTCCACTGCAAAAGATGAAATTGAACGTTTCCTTTGGAGAAGACAATGTACTTGACAATGGAATTGATTCAGAATCAGAAGAGGATTCTAATGATGATGACGGCAACAATGAGGAAAATGATACTCTGCAGGAAACCTTCACTGAAGTTTATCCTAATGATACCGACCACGCCCCCTCACCACCATTCTCCTTTATGGAATTCCCTTGACCAAAGCATGCCCCTAACCCTGATTCTTCACCTATATTTTACTTCAATTTGTTTTTCACCACTACATTCCTGAACCTCATTGTTGCCGAAACAAATCATTAAACAAATCGGGTGCTTGTGGCAAGAGATCTCTCACCGAGTTCAAGAACAAGATCCTGGCTAAAAACAACTGAGCAGGAGATAAGGGGCTTCATTGCAGTTATTTTGAACATGAGGCTTGTGAAAAAACCAATCGTGTTTTCCTGCTGGAGTACCAAAGACATTTTCCATACTCCTTGGTTTGGAAAAATGTTTTTTAGGAACAGATTTCAATTTCATTTGATGGATAACACCAGCTTTCTCCTCCTAGTTCTCCAAATTATGACCCATGTGTTAGATTCCAGCCTATTTTGGAACATTCAAACAGAGTATTTCGGCATCATTACACTCCTCATCAACAACTGTCAATTGATGAAAGTTTAGTGGGAACCATGTGTCATACTCAGCTCATGCAGTACATGCCAAAAAACCACCATCATAAATGGGGGATAAAATTCTGGAAGATATGTGATGTGGTCAGCCATTACTGTTTAGGTTTCTACACCTATAGGGGTGCAAAATCTTCAGAGGACAAGACAGCTTTAAAAACCGATGTCTTAGCATACACAGTGGTTAACAAGTTACTTTCAATTGGCAATTACCTCATGAAAGGGCATCATATCTACATAGATAATTGCTTTACATCCATTCCTCTCACCAAATATCTATATTCGGCAGGAAATTTTTGAACTGTCACAATTAGACGTAAGAGAAAGGGAATTCTGACTGCTGCGAAGAATAACTTTAAAACAACATCAAACAAATACTTCAGGCAAGGGCCTTTGTTACTTGTAGCATCTAAACAAACAAAATCTCAAAAGAATTGGGTAATACTTCTGTCAACCTATGGAACTGCAAAAAGAATCTAACGTGACTCCCACAGTTACAAACACAAAATGAGCCTAAAATGAAGCCTGATGAAATCTTGGACTACAATCGCTATATGGGGGGAATAGATGTCAATGACATGATGCTGTATTTTACTTAGATGAACACAGAACTTTAAAATACTGGAAAAAGGTTGCGTTTAACATTATTTCAAGAATGGTGCTAAATGCATGCTTGCTATATCTTGAAAAGTGCAATGGAATGAAAATGACTCGGCTACAGTTTTACACTTCCATTATAAACTCAATAAGTGAAAAGTGGTTACCTGCCCAAAGTAATATTTATTCAACATTACTGACCCTTGCAAATGGCAACAGACCAATGTGTGGTGTGAAATTGCTACCTGGATAAAAGGAAAGACAGTGCATTGTGTGTCATACTCCAGAACAAAGACGACGATTGAGAACTGTGTGCTTTAAGTGTGACAAAGGATTGCATACAAAATGTGCAACCCTTCATAAGTGTTTAAAACAAATCTGAGGTGTTTTTGTAAACATTTATGTGCATAGACTCATGTGTAATTTAAATTTGCTGAAGACACATTTTCTATTATATGTACCACATACTATATTAATTCAGCCCAACTTCATTAATTTGTATAATTATTAATTAGTGTTTTGCCTTCAATACCAAAAAATATGTTAATATAGCTGAGTGGGGACTATTCATAACGCTTACGTTTCAACAGAAGACTTTACACAACATACCTTGGCTCTAAAAGGATACTATTCTTCATTTCAAGATTTTGGTGAGTACCAGAAAAGTCTGCCTTGTTTACACTTCTACACTTTATTGTTTTATGATCTAAAATGTTAATACAGTTTAAAAACTGGCTCTTTTTATGCATGTCACCTGTTTATGGGATGTTAGTCTTTAAATTTATATATTTTTAATAATCTTATGTGCATTTTAAACACTGATTTTTTTAAACTTAAGTACGAAAATAGTTTTATTCTCATAAAAAATTACATTTGTTGCTATATTTTGGAGTAGTTATGGAGTTATCGTGTCTATAAATGCTATAAACTTATGTTACACAACATGGACATTATTACTGAATAAGTTTCTGGGCAGCGGCGCCGTGGCCGAGTGGTTAGACCACTCGCCTCCCACCGAGGCGGCCCGGGTTCAATCCCAGGGACCTGCATGTGGGATTTGTGGTGGACGAAGCGGCATCTGGGCAGGTTTTCTCCGGGTTCTTCGGTTTCCCCCGCCATTCATTCCACCAACTGCTCCATCATCACCTTTCCTTTCATCCATTTCACCAACATTTCATTTCATCTACTTCCTTCATCCCATACCAGGCATCGGGCTGATCACCCATCCTGGATGCTCTGATCCATGAGTGTCTGCTCCTCGATGGGCCTCTGACCCCAGGCACCCGCTTGTAAGTCCTGGGGGGTGTAAGTCCTACATAAGAGGAGGGTAAACAGATAATGAATGAATGAATGAATGAATGAATGAATGAATGAATGAAAGTTTCCAGGCATTGTCAATCAGATCTTGTGAGTTATATGCAGTTTATCGCAACAGTAATTTTTCCACCTAAAACCTTTGGCACTTTATACTGGTTAAGAGATGCAGGGGTTTGGCTCTCTACAGTCGGTTTCAGAAAGCCGATTAGATCGGCTCTGGCACTAAGAGGGTTAAAACATTTTCTGTCAATTCCAGTTAATTCAAGATGGAACTGCAAGATGTGAGAACTGCTAATTGACTGAAACTAATTGGTGTTCATATCTGTAGTTGTTTTCCTTTTTTATTTTATTTTTTTTATTTCCATATCTGACTGAATCTCCTGAATAATGTTGATCTTCAATTTCCATTGTAAAAGATTATAATTAACACTGAATTGCCTAAATTACTTTATATATGCTATACAACCTCCCTTATATTAAAGTAAAGAAGTAGAATCTAACTGACTACAGCAAGATTTTCGTTACACTGAATTAATATTTATCATGACTGCAAAGCCACTTTTCTTTGGCATTTTTTAAAAATATAACATTCTTTAACCTTATTATTTGTGGCATTGTCCATTCACACAGTCTGAAAGACACCTACTTATTGAAGCTATGAGCAGCAAGGAAATAGGTAAAACTTTTGAGCAACTACATGATTTGGTCGCTCACCATTAAAATCATAGAGTAGTTTTGTTGAGATAGAGAAATTATAAGAACACAAAACAACAAATTTTGTATTTCAAATCAACACAAATGTAAAAAAATAAAACCATTTTATAACACCTCTAGCTATAAGGAATCATGAAGTTAATAGTTCTATTGTGCAGTTTATTATATTCTCACTGTTGCCAAATGGAGCATATTCTAGTCTGCTTCCTGGTGTAGGGAATTGTGAGTTTGTTTCCATCATGAGCCCAACATGACACTTTTAGAATCGTTTCACTGGTAAAACTGTTTTCCAATCTTTCACTTTTCTAGTCCAAGTATGTTCCACTCCTTCTTTGTGTAGTATAAACCTGATTGCAGAAGCTCATTGTATAATGTTTGGGTATACAAGGTTCATTAAACTCAGAACGGCCTGTACTGCCCCCATAAGTCAAAAAGATATGCCTCAATATTCTTTATAAACTGCTTATTTTTAATTAATTGTGTAGCACTGAGCATAATGTGCATGTTTTCTAAGCATAAATTACATATCTCAATTATAAATGCTGTAGTTAAGAGTACAGAAAAAAAAAGTTAAAACTAATTTACAACTAGGTGTGGTTTAGTAATTCACTAAGCTCACTATAATGAAAAATGATATGTCTTTATAGCTCAGTAGGGCAGTGTATTACAGGCTTACATAGAATATCAAGTGACACAAGACAATATTTTCTTTAATATGAGCACACTGGTAAAAAATGGAAATTTTTAAGTTTATTACACATTCCAGAAGAAAAATGACATGTTCTCCTATTTAGGATATAGAGAACCCTTAAATATAAAATTCTGTAATACTTTCAGAACTTTTAAGATTAGCATTTTTACAAAAATTTAATTTTTTTATGAACATTTTGTTTGTACTTTAATTTCTGTTTAAAGCTTGATTTTTAAGGTATTATTTGTTTATATTCGCAGCAAAAAACATACTACATAATAAAAGCATTTGTCTACTTATCTCTATTCATTGAGAAGTCATTGCAATTTAAAAAAGCTTCCATACAATAAACTTCGAACCATCACATCTATGGTGAAATGTATTTTCTTAATTATTTCATTTCACTTCATTTCTATAGCGCCCTTTAACTCCTATGGTCATATCAGGGTGATAAAACTTCTTTTTAAAACAAAAATATACATTTTTCTCCAATTCTCTCAGTTACAGTTATTAGAATATCAGGAAATTAAGAGATGATTTACAACCATCTGCCTGTCTGAGAATGGATCTCAGCTATGTATGCTAGCATTTGAAACTCTTATCTTCACTGCTTAAATCCTGCACGCACACAGTTGCATGGGGGAACATGATTTATAACATGCCAAGAGGCATACAGCAGCCATTTCAGCCAAATTTGATTTGACGCAGGAATAGCATATCCTGTAAAACAATGGAATTGTGTAGCTTCCTATCTGCAGGATGAGAGGCTTCACCTGGACAATGGAACAATGTAATCATGTCGTGCAAGGCACTCATAAAAGCAAAATAAAATTTCAGAGGCTACACTTCTTTTGGGCAGTGTAGTAAACACCTATTCAACAAGGTGATGGCTCTCAAATCCCAACAGGATAAAAATGCATGAAAAAGAAACAGAAGTGCTGATGGCTGCCCAAGAGAAGACAAAAGCTGATTTTAAAGAAATTCTGGTGGTGGCAGGGCCTCCAGCCTATGCTCATGACTCCCTTTCAGTCTGAGTTAAATATATTTAAGTGGGCTTATTTCACAATACACAACCTTAGAACATAGCAAGAAAGCAGCATACTGTGCTTTATAAAGAGGGTGACTCAACATATTCCGTATACAGACTAAGGATAGGGCTTGCACAAAGTTTCAAGTGCTGAAGAAATATCCTGATGGTATATAACAATGATCCTACGTAATCAGATGCCCAAGCAGAAAAATATACCAACCATTGCTGATTTTTCAATGCACAATGCAGCAATAACACAATAAACCTGTATTCAATTTTCAAGCTTTAGTCTACATATGAGTGTGAAAGGACAATTTCTAGATATGAGGGCCGTAAATAAAGTAGTGGCAACATTAATAGAACACAATATTTATTGAACTCACAAGTACAATTGCATTACATTCCTTCAATGTAGTCACTCGCAAAGTCCCTGACCTTTTGCCAAATGTAGGGCAGCCGTTGGGACCGTTGGCAAGGCGATCTCTGTTGATGACTGCGACGGAGCGCCCTACTGCACGGACTACAGATGCCATGTCAGAAAATCAGCAGCCTTGGAGGGGTTCCTTCAACTTCGGAAACCGGTCAAAGTCACAAGGACTCATGTCTGGTGAGTACGAAGGATGTTCCAAAACCTCCCAATGCCACCATTGCAATAAGAGCTGGACATTGTTTGCGACATGACAACGTGCGTTGTCATGCAACACTATGGGGTGATCGTCTCGCAATGAATGTGGACGTTTGCACCGCATAGCCAGACGAAGATGTCGCTCCAGAAATCGGCAATAGTAGTCACTGTTGACGGTTTGTCCATCAGGCACAGCATGCGTAAGAATAACCCCCACGTAGTCGTATGCCACAATCAGCATCAGCTTCACCCGACTGGGTTCCTGTCGAACTTTCTGTGGACGTGGTGAACCTGGGTGACGCCATTCATTCGACTGACGCTTCAATTCCAGCTCATAGGCTTGTGCTCATGTTTCATCAATGGCGACAATACGCTGCAGAAATGCATCTCCTTCGTTGCGGTATCTGTCCAGGTGGATGCCAGCCAAGGCATACCAGTGCCATTTCTGTACCTCAGTGAGTCGATGTGGAACCCAATGGGACGCAATTTTCCTCAGGTGAAGACATTTCGTCAGGATATGCCACACAGTTTGATGACTGAGACCAACCTCTACAGATAACTCCCGGACAGTCCATCGATGGTCCATGGCAACGAGACCACTCACGATGTCAATCTGATCTTGCGGAATGGACGGCTGACCTGTGCGGTGCAAATCCGCAGTCTCAGTCTGACCTGCACGAAACGCCTTGACCCATTGTGCAACCGTCCTGTACGGCAATGCATTCCCGCCACAGGCTTTACGTAATCCTCGATAACATGCTGATGCATTTTTGCCACGGGCAACCTCGATTTTAATCCACGAATGCTGATCGCCTTTGGTAAACTGTTCACTTCAACGCTACACAGCAACAACACCCTCTCAACTGGCAGCCCGACCAATGCACACCACACATCGACACTAGTCACCTGATCACTCCCATATCCTATTTGCTCATACCCGCTCTCCTGTGAATGTGGGGACCATGTTGCCACTACTTTCTTTACAGCCCTCGTATAAATTAACCCTAATAGGGTTAACTAGAAGCCCAATAAATTAAAATCAGCTGCAGCATTGTAAGTCACCTATTTCGGAGTAACTGAAATCATATTTAAAGCAAAGCAGCAATTTGTCTGTGTGAATAACCTTTATCACAGAGGTGTCTTATTTTAACAGGCTTCTTGCCCATGAAGAGACTTGTGTATACTTTACTCTTCTAATCTGTATGCCAACTCTCTACTCCATTCCGCAGCCAGTTGTGCTCCTCTGCTAGCAGTTGGGGGATATAAGCCCAACTCTTGGAGTAATGTGTGTGGGTTCATACAGTGGAATCTTATTAGTGTGTTCCTAAGTAACATATTTTCCAGTATATGACATCGAATTATGAAAGTCCAGGTCCCAAATGTTATAAAAAAGTTTGCTTAACACGTTTCCCCACTCCTGCTTACTAACGTTTGAAGTTTTACATCCTCATTCACTGTTTTACTCAATCCTAGGTCAGTCCAATTAGTGTGGGGATGGCAGCCAATGACATGCATGCATCTGTGTGATCCAATTTAGGTGGGTGGGATAGATGCTTTAGCTTGGTGTGGTAAACGCTGACAATAACTGCTAGCATGGACTTAACAAACGTACATCATATTTTAACTTTGTACTATTTACATTTGCAATGGAGCAAAAGAAAGTGATGATGATGATATGGGGTTAAGGGCGCTAAACATCAAAGGTCATCAGCGCCCTTATAACAATCAAGAACTAAAAAACGGAAAATTCGATAAGTCAAAAACACTAAAAAGCACGCACACAAATGCTAAAACCACCACTCTAAAGCATGTTATACAAAACAATAAAAGAGTAAAACCACGTGTCAAGAGCTGTAGAACGTTTTGGACATGAACGCCATATGTCCACTGGGGAGTAGAGCCCCCATTAAAAAGGCAATATAATATCACAAGGTTAAAAGGCGCTCAGCGCATCATATGTGCCGATTAAAATCACTGTCATGGATAAAATGTAAAAGACATTCTACAGCATGCACGTCGTCTGCCAAAACGTTGGCTATGCCAACAGGCAAACCCACACGACCGTGCAATGGAGCTAAAACTTGACACTCTGTTAAAATGTGACGCACCGTTAAGGGCGCATCACACTGCTCGCATACTGGTGCGGAGTCACCACTGAGCAAATACCTATGACTAAAAATGCAATGTCCGATACGAGGCAAAAGAAAGTGTGGCAAATAACAAACAATGAAACCTTCAAGAAGTAGATTGTAATCCAAATACAAAATGTGTGGATTTAGCATGGAAGTTCCTCCACCAATCTTCAATATGATTGTTAACAACTGTGAAGTGACAAACTGCTTTTGAAGAAAGGTAAAATGCTAAAAGAAAACATAATCACCAGAGTCAGTTTCCAGAATTAAAAGATGTTCTACTAAAATGGTTTACAAGCACAATCTTCAAATGCACTAATAGATGGTACTGTGTTTCAAGCTCAAGCGACACATTTAGCACAAAAGATGATTTTAAAGCAACCAAGGCTACTCCTTGATTGAAAGATTAAAGAATCGACATGGCACAGTTTACAGATGTGTACTAGGTGAGGCTGCTGCCCTAGATGACACTACACTGTAAAAATATAGAAACTTGGAAAAATACAATGCTCCCATAATTTTGAAAAACTATAACCCTGACTATGTTTACAATGCAGATGCAACAGGACTATTTTTCCATCTTCTGCCAGGTAAAACCCTGGATTTTAGGGGCAATAAGTGTCACAGTGGGAAACTTAAACAGGAGAGGCTTACAATTCTGCTGTGCTGTAACAGAAGTGGAATGGAGAAATTGGTACCAATGGTTATTGGAAGCATGCAGTCTTCAATGCTTCAAGAATGTGTGACCTTTTCCAAGTAAGTATATGTCCAACACAAAAGCCTGGATAACTTCTGTGGTATTTGATAATTTTTTATTCACATGGGACGCAAGATTAAGCATAAGAAACTGCACAAGTAAGCTACAACCTTTAGATCAAGGTATAATACACTGCATGAAGCAAACGTATCACATGAGGCTGGTACAAAGATTGGCAGCAGTGGAATTGACCACAAGAAAAATCACCATCTTAGATGCCATTCTTAGGATTCTGTGGTGCACAATACAATTTGGAACTGCTTCAATAAAACTGACTTTTGACGAGTTCTTGGTGATGACGTCATGCTAGAAAATTATTTTTCCGAGTGTAAAGAATGGCCCCAAATAGCAAACAGCATCTCTTTTGGAATGTAGGTAAACATTGACAATGAAATTCCAGTGTATGAAACTGTGTCGATAAATGAAATACTTGAACAGATGACAGAAGAAGCGTCAGTGCAGGATCAAAGTGATGAGTAGAGAGTGGAAGTTTAGGTACTAAAAAGTAATGTTTTAGGTGCTTAAAATAGGCTCCTTAACTACTGTATATAGCTGTATAAAATTAAAAATAGGCAGATATTAAAAAAAAACACTAAAACAGTATTGGAACTGATTTAATGATCTTAATTTAATTTAATGTGCAATGTTGACAATAAAACAAACCAAATACATTTCTCAATTGACACAGATACCCATAATCACAGATTAAGATTGAACATCATTGTTGTAGTTGGCTTCACAGTCAATAATAGGCACTTTCTCTAAATTGTCCATGGAAAAGTTATGGCATTTGTCACTAAGTATTAATTTGGCAATATTTTAGGTTATTGATAAGATGAACTAGGATTTCACTTTCACTTTTATCATCATTCTTGTTAAAATTTTAACGGCGACGAACAAACTCTTCAGCCTGCTATTTTTCTGAAGAACTGAATCCAACTTCTTCTTCGCTTTGTCTCCCACAAATCCAGGTGCTTCAGATAGCTTCTGCTTTGCTGTGCTCAGTAGCTTTAATTGTTCATAAAGAGGTTTCCCTTGACTTTCAAGAGAAGTAATACTATTTGCAATGAAGGTGAAATGAGCCCTGATATACACCATGGCCATGGGCCAAGCAGGGACATGGACCAACGAAGGAAAAAAACACCTTAAGTGTATGCATGGCAGGTACCATATATGAAACAGTGTCTGTCATAACTATTAAAACTTTATCTTTATCTGGGCTGATAATTTTGTGTCTACTGTTCACAAAATGAGCCACTGTATTTTGATTGGTATTAGTCAACTGTTTGGTGTAGATCAGATGAGCTCTGGATGGTGTACCAGGATTAAACTTTCCAACAATTAATTTGGCAACATAACACCCAAGGATATCCGTAGTTTCATCAACTGAGAACCATAAATATGAATTCCCAGGATCCTCCTTTATCCTAGAGATAGCATCCTCATACGCATCTTGCAAATATGTCTTTCAAAACATTGACTCTGAAGGTATGATTGGTGGCATACCAAGAAGTTCCTGAAATGAGAATTTTGTAAAGTTTTGAACAGGATGTTTGCTACTACAATAGCATGACATAAATTAGCATTAAATTTGTTTTTCCTGGATGATGTTTCTGAGGTCTGTAAAGAGAGTCTGCTTCACTTTAGATTCCTTTTCTACATTTGCCTTGTGTAGAGCACCTGTGTGTGTTGTGTAAGATGGTGCTTTTTATCACTGGACACTTGCAAAGGCAAACATTGTAAATATGTACTTAGTATTTGTGAATGTTATTTTGTATTAGAAAATTTTACTACACACAACTTATTTTATCACATGGAAGTTGAGAAAAAATACTTTTGTTTTAGTCACCTCTTTGTTGAAAACTTGACAAAAAATAATCTTATCTGTCGAGTATTGTAGGAATTCATGCTGCCACTCTCAAATTAAATATGCTTTAGATGATTTTATTTTTGGCATTACGTTTTTCTTGAAGTAAATACTTGAAGCTCAAACACAATAATACCACTGATAAACTTCTCTTAAAGTAGCCTGGAAATATGCTGATGACAATGAAGTCTTTGAATTCCATATGTCACTAAAATGGCTACTCTATATCTGGTAGTGGATAGCTGGTCTTTAGAGGATCCTGCCTTGCTGTGTTTAATGGTACAGGCTCTTAAAAATCATAGCAGACCTTTATGATTTGTTTATGATTCTATGAATACTGTAAAATAACACAAATAAAAAGAAATGCAAATGTAATGCAGGAAAAAATTACTGACACAAATAAAATAGAAATAGGAATGAACACGGCAAAAATAGGTTAAACTGGAAAATAGGCACTTAAAATAGCCTTAGAGTGGGAAAACTCTCATCGAAGTAGGCATTTTAGGCACTGTCACACTGCTTTATTTAGACTAAAACATTCATAAAACATATAAATGCAAAAGGTGAAGCAAGCCTGTGTTAAGGAGGAAATAGGCTTGGAAACGTAGAATCAGATGACTGAAAAATTCAATGCCATAGCCGGGCATGGCATTGAATTTTTCAGTCATCTGATTCTACCTTTCCAACCCTGTCCAACACACAGCTTGTGTGAAAGAACAATTAATTCCAAAGAAATAGGCATTTACCTAAAATCCACTGTCTAGTGATGAACCATATTCTGAGCCAATTCCTACAGTATCAGAAGTGAGAGACACAATGGACATAGTGAAGCAATATTTGTGTAGTTTCAAAATTGTTGGCGATGTAATGTCTTTACTAAACAAGATGGAGAGTAAAATTTTGGCATTACAACCAACAAAGCAATCAAAAATAGTTATGTATTTCAAAGCAGTGTAAATACTGTACATATTTCATATGGGATAGTGAGGTAAGATGCATTATTAGATTCTTATTACAGAATTATAAAGTTCTTAAATGGTAGATTTTGTCTTTTCTTTAACACGTTTTCCCCATTTATGATGTCCAAATCCTTGAGTCCCTGCAAAAACATATGAGATTCTACTGTATATCACTGTAGCTTTACATGTAATATCACATACCATTAAAAAAACTTCAATATACAGTGCACACCATTAAAAAGAGCTTCAATATTCAGTGCTCCCAAGAAATAATATAATACTGTAATTTAATAAATGGAGAAATATCTAGTTTTATTTCAGCTGAAAACTTGCACACTAATTAAACAAATAAACCAAACTTTGTCAAATTTTTTATTTTCAAATAGATTTGTCATCTTAAGTACCTTCCAAGTTTACTGGTCGTGTAACTCAAATCAGCTTAGTCATTATCAGGACACAGATTTTGATGACCTAAAACTGTTTGAAAAATTACCTATAAAATGGCTAAATTTTAAAACATTACATAATAATTACAAAAAATAACTTAAAACTGATATTTATTTAATTTATTAAAATTAGTGCACAGAAAGTTATAAATGAATTTATACTTGAGGCAGTATTTTAATGCCTGAATAAATTTAATTTTACTTTTATTATAACTAAATTCAATTACAGCCCACCTGGAAAACAATATGTATATAATTATTATTTATATTGTATGTAAAGTCATTGCAGATACTTATTTTTATTGTAAACGTATTTATTAATGTTATGTAAATGTTTATGTACTCTAATATTACAAAAACTGTGAGAATAATATGTTTTAGGTTGTTAACAATAAGGTAATAATGTAATTTTGTGACAATAATGTGTCTGGAATTTTTGAAAAGTACTGGTCATGAAAAGGTCGGTAATGACGTAGTTTCGCTTACAGTTTTGAATTAGCCAATCAACAGTAAAGAAAACTTTTAGTTTGAATGCTTAAATTCTATTGGACTAGAATTAGCCAATAAGAGACTGGCAATACCGAAGCTTTAAGGTTTTTACCACTGAGATTAGTCAGTCGCGGACCAGGTTTCATAGCGTGCAGATGGAAAAGTCACGAGCAAGATTTTATAGTAAATACATTAAGAATGTGTAAAGTTTCTCACAGTTTTCTTATATAAAGTGCAGTGTTTTATATGTGCAAGTATAAAGAAATAAAAAGAAGTGAAATTTAAAAGTAATTCTGTGACGTCTTTAATTTTTTGTCATACTACGACCTGAACAAGACCTTATGTCTCTATAGTTTGACTGAAGCAGCTGAGGAAGATTTAAATAATATTACATAAGCTTAATTAATTGAAACCTACGCACAAAGCAACAAATTAAATATAAAAATCTTCAAATTTCTGCATAAAAATTACATTGCGCAACATTGTGTAACATTACGTAACAACACGCATCATCTTCACTACTTCAAAATTTGGTGTCCCAAGCATCTATCAACTACAAAGTGTCTCTCCATTACGTGAGCAGTTTAAATTAAAACTAAAACATCATCTCCAAGCGTGGGACATCTCTACAAGTTTGAAGAACACAACTACTTCAAAGTGACGCACATACGTGGGGCTTCTCACATCACTATAACTACTTCAAAGAGGCGCCAAAACGTGGGGCTAATAATAACTTCTTCAAAGTTGTGACCAACATGGATGGCTTCGAAGACAATGAGAATTGATGACGTCAGAGAAGAGAAGATTCGACGAAACGGCCAGAAACAACAAAAATACAATGAGACTACAGCTTAGAATTCAAGATCGGCATCAAATAGTCAACGGAATCTAAGGATAACAACAATTCTTCAGGAATAAGGGACACGTGGTTAACATCTTAAAACAAATTATGCAGGAACACTGAGTATTAAAAATTAAATAACCACCAAAACAAAAGGTCAAAAAATTCCATTTTTTATTCATGTTGTAATTGTAAAGTTTAAGAAAATATTGTTAATTTTAAGTAAAACTCATGCTGTTGAGAAGTGGAAAAGTTAAATTAAATAATTCAAAAGTAAATAGAAACAATAAAATGCAAACTATAAACAATGAAAGTATGGAGGTAATTGAGGTTAGGTCAGCTATTACAGATTGTAATGTAGATGTAGATGAGCAGTTATCTGAAAATTCAGAAGTAGATGTTGAAAGAGATAGCAATAGTATGCAAGGTCAATCAGATAGCAATAGTATGCAAGGTCAATCACCTTTACAAATGTTAGTGCAAGAAACAAAACAAACAGATGCTATTCCTCACACATCTAGCCAACAAATGCAAGAAAACTTATCACAACAAATAATGTGCCTTGTAAAAGCAGTAACTGAAATGCGAAATGACTGAAGTAATAAAATAACTGAAAGTAATGCAGAGCTAAGAAAAGAGTTAAAAGAAGATAATGCAAAATTAGAAAATAAGTTCACTGAAACTAGTGCAGACTTAAGTAAGAAATTAACAGAACTATCTAGTATTAAACTTGATCTAGCTAGACAAATAGAAAGCAGTATGAAGGAACGCAAAGCTGAAAGTAGGAGGTTAGAAATAAAGTTAAAACAATCTTCCAAAGCAATTCAAAAAGTCATAGATGTAAAAGTAAACAGAGGTTGTAAACAGCTAGAACAGAAATTGTCAAGTCATATTGACAAAAATGTAACTGAAATGGAGTTAAAACTTGCTGATACTAAACAGGGTATTTGTTACAAATTAGATAAACAAGGAGAAGAATTGAAAACTATGGTAGAAAATACTAATGCAGATCTTGTACAAGTACAAATAGATTTAACTGGGGAAATTAGTAAAATGCATGAAATGGTAAAAACAAATGCAGCTGCAGTTACAGAAGCAAATACAGAGCAAGGACAAGTAAGGTTAATGATAGACGAAATCAAAGATAAAGTACAAGGAAGTAATAAGGAAATTGATAAACTTAGAAATAGCTTTGAAAATTTAAGTACAAATGTACCAAGGGTAAATGCAAGTACAAGTAGTTCTGTAAATGCTAACCAAATGCATGAAAATAATACAAGTACAGAAAGAAGTGTATCACCATTGTTAACAAACAACACGAGAGACGCTACTGCTTTTTCTATAGCATCATCTTCTCACACATGCAACATTGACGACACATTTGCATGTACCAAACCAGGTATCAAACTATCATTCTGTGCTTAATGAGTTACCATTAACTAACTTTAATGCTTCAAGTCCAGTGCAGTTTTTATTAATGACCTTATAGAGTATTTTAAATTGAAAAATGTGCCAGAAGCATTAAAAATGATCCTAGTTAGAAAATGCTTAGACAACATAACTCTAGAATGGTTACATATGGTAGCGGACAGTGAAATGAATTTTGAAACCTTCAGAATTTTATTCATGAATAGGTTTTGGAATACCATTGTACAATTTAAGATCAGGGCAAACCTAAGCTACTCACAGTACAATAGGGATGACAACTTTATCAATGACAGATTATCTTATTAAATATGCAGGATATGTCTGATATTTAACTCCAGCCATGCATGAGGAGGATTTCATTAGTTTAATTACTAGACACTACCCTCTACACATACAAAACTACATCTTAATTGCAAGACCCAAAACTATTTACGAGATGACAGATCTAATATCATCATTAGAACAATAAGAAAGTAGTAATGGTAATGAAATGTGGAGTCCACACAGGTGAGATAGACAGATTAGGCGAGAAAGGCGTAATGATATGCCTTACAATACACGCTATCACAATGTAAAGAGGAGAAATAATGAATTTCAGGGTCAGAACAGATTCAATTACAACACACAGATCAGAGATTCAAGACAACAAGGGAGACAGGAACACACAAATTATGTGAGAACTGAAAGAATGAATCAGCAAAATTCTACATCACCCAGGGGTAATAACAGATCCCAACATAGAGGAAATATGCAAAACAGGGGAAACTTCCATAACTATAATCAGACGAGTGACAATCATCATGAAGAATATACACGTGGAGGACGTAGCAATTTCAGAGGAAGAACGAGAGCTAGGGGGCATGGCTCATACTCAGATATCAATAATGGAATAATTGCAACTGCGATACAACATGGCAATGCGGTAAATACTGAGAATACTTACAAGGAAAACTAAATTTTGTATTGCCTGACGTAGATTCTGGTTATACAGTACCTTCTGCTCTAAACGGTAAAAGTAAAATATCTACACACTTTGATTGTTATCGTTTAAGTACAAAAACAGGGAATTGTGAAAACAAATATGATTCACCGTACATGCAAACTATAATAGCAGGAAAGGAAGTAAATGTTGCAGTAGATTCAGGATCATCAAGCTCCATCTGCTCGAAGAAATTTTTTGAACAATTGCTAAATGAAGGAATACAACTCATGATTGCACCAATCAGCAACTTAATACGTAGGGTAGCTATAGGTACAATAACGCAAACCATCAAATCACAAGCATTGATACCTGTACAGATAGCAGATATTACATTGGAGGTTATGTTTTTAATTGTTCCAAACTTGATATGCGAAGTTATAATTGGGGGTCTTAAATTACAAAGTACAGAATTTATCAAAAAGATGGACTTCACTATGAAGAATAATTTCAACAAAAAAACTATTAAGAAACTCAATGAGAAACCTGTAGTATACTTGAAAGCAGATAAAGGAAACCAAATTGTAATTTTAAATATTGACGATTACTATAATAGAGTTAATGAATTCTTAAAAAAAGATGACTATGTGATAATTCGTAAAAATCCTTTGAATTCTTGCATAAAACAGGTGAACCAAGTGATATCGAATGCAACTATATTTTCGACTGAGAAGAAACGACAGCTTAAAACCAACAATCCAACCTTATCAAAAATATATTGCTTGCCAAAAACTCATAAAACAGATAATAGTATGAGACCTATAATTAATAACATAGGCTCACCCAGCTATAATTTAGCTAAATGGCTAACAAAAGAATACACATCTTTGGAAAAGCTCCCATCATTAAGTATTAAAAATTCAACAGAATTAATCAATCACATTCAGAATTATACAATTAATAAAGAAGATATGTTGGTATCCTTTGATGTTACATCACTTTTTACAAATGTACCTACAGGTAATATACCAGAATTGTTAAGAAATTGGTTGGAATCACTTAATTTACAAGATAATTACATCCAAGAGATGATTGTACTTACAATCGGTTGTATTAATCAAAATTATTTTTCTTTCAATAAGAACTTTTACAAGCAGACACATGGTTTGGCAATGGGTAACCCTTTATCTCCTTTACTGGCTGACCTTTATATGAGCTCTTTGGAAAAAACTGTTACCTCTTCACATCCACATATTTTTAAGATATGGTATAGATATGTCGATGACATTTTTGCAGTTGTACCTCAAGATTGTTTGAATTCATCACTGGATATTTTGAATGAACAAGATATACATATTAAATTTACCATGGAAATTGAAACTAATAATTCATTACCATTCTTGGATATACTTGTAAAAAGAAAAGAAAACTATCTTAAATTTGGCATTTATAGGAAACCAACGCATGTGGATAATTATATTAAAAATAATTTCTACAATCCTGTATCACATCAACATGCTGTTTTTAGAAGTTTGATTCATAGATTGATTAGAGTACCTTTGGAAAAAGAAGAGTATATCATGGAATTAAATTATATAAAGAATGTAGCCATTGAAAATGGTTATAAACCTCAACTTATTAATAACCTACTTACTAAATATAAAAAGAAACAAAACTTACATAGTATTAGTACTTTACAAAACCCAAATAAAAAGGATGTGATATATAAGAGGTTTACATATCATCCAGTAATGTTTAAAACTTTTGAAAAATTGTTTAGAAAATACCAGATTCAATTAGCACCTCAGAATGCTTTCAGTTTAAAAAACATGTTGAACACACCTTTGACTAATACAACTGATAATTTAAAAAAATAGGAATTTACCAGATTCCATGTCAGGACTGTCAAGGCTTATATATAGGCAGAACTAAAAGGAATTTAAAAATAAGATTAAGTGAACATCAAAGAAATATAAAACTGAAACAAACAGACAGATCAGCAGTAGCTAACCACTTTTGGAATAGTAATCATGAAATTGGACAACAGATAAAACTACTCAGATTCATTCAGATACCTTTACATTTGGAAATATGGGAAAAGATTTCCTCCATTTCAACATTAAGAATGCTTTGAATTTTGAAATACCACCGACAGACCACTTAATGCAGTTGATCCAATCAAGTAACAAGAGAGAAAATTAAAGTTCCCAACGTTCTCCCAGATGGCAACAAATTCAAGATCAAGTGTTTCCAAGTCTCCTCAACAGAATGCAGACCAATTAGATTACAAGATAGAAGAAAGAAGTATAATGAATGACCAACCGACAACACAGATGGCAGCAATATCACCAGGTTCCAATTTTTCTCAACAGAGAGCAGAAATAAAGTCAAATGAAACATTTCCCGGGGTGAGGGGTGAGGGAGATCCAGTTAGTTGGTTCTCAGCTGAAGATGAGAGAAACAAATCTCTCGAAAGCGCTCCTACGGTAACAACTAGCGCATGTATGTGATGTGAATTCATATTTTCCAACTCTAACTTTAAATTCGTAAAGAATATTGGAGATTATTTCTGAGCTACTATGGTCCTTATGAAGTAATAAATATATTTGGAACAGATACATACGAACTTAGAAAACAATAACACAAATAAAATAATTGGAAAATTCCACAAACAAATGTTAAAGTCATATAAAAGTAAACAATCTGAAGCACAATAAAAGAAATTAATGTATCTGGAACATAAAAGGGGAAAGCAATGTAATTTAAAATTGTAAATAATAAATTTTTACTAAATATAGCAAATGATAAATAACAAAGGAAAGTTTAGAGAAACAGAAGTAATAAAAATCCATTGTTAATAAGAAAATCTGAGTAGCAACTACATTTATATTGTAAGTTAGAAATCTTAGGAAAGAAATTGTAAACAAAGGGTAACAAATATTAACATGTATAATTTTATATAAAAATGTATTGCATATAAAATGTTTACTAGTGAAAGTAATAGTGAATGAACAAACTTAGCTCAGGTCATTAATCTTATACCAGGTCATTGACCTTGAAAAGTGTTAAACAAGTGAATAGGAGGTGTTCAGCTATACACGAGTGTTGTGAAAAGCCAGTGTTGAAGAAAAAGTAACAGTGAAAGATAGGAAGAGCAAAATAAAAGTTATGTTTCTTTCTTTCAGGAAACTTTTAGAAAATATTTGAAAATTTAAAAGAACAAAACAAAAAGAGTAAATCTTAAACATTTCTAAAAGGGCGCAATTTGAGGCAGTATTTTAATGCCTGAATAAATTTACTTTTATTTTTATTATAACTAAATTCAATTACAGCCCACCTTGAAAAGAATATGTATATAATTATTATTTATATTGTATGTAAAGCCATTGCAGATACTTATTTTATTGTAAACGTACTTATTAATATTATGTAAATGTTTATATACTCTAATAGTACAAAAACTGTGAGAATAATATGTTTTAGGTTGTTAACAATAAGGTAATAATGTAATTTTGTGACAATAATGTGTCTGGAATTTTTGAAAAGTACTGGTCATGAAAAGATCGGTAATGACGTAGTTTTGCTTACAGTTTTGAATTAGCCAATCAACAGTAAAGAAAACTTTTAGTTTGAATGCTTAAATTCTATTGGACTAGAATTAGCCAATAAGAGACTGGTAATACCGAAGCTTTAAGGTTTTTACCACTGAGATTAGTCAGTCGCGGACCAGGTTTCATAGCGTGCAGATGGAAAAGTCACGAGCAAGATTTTATAGTAAATACATTAAGAATGTGTAAAGTTTCTCACAGTTTTCTTATATAAAGTGCAGTGTTTTATATGTGCAAGTATAAAGAAATAAAAAGAAGTGAAATTTAAAAGTGATTCTGTGACGTCTTTAATTTTTTGTCATACTATGACCTGAACAAGACCTTATGTCTCTATAGTTCGACTGAAGCAGCCGAGGAAGATTTAAATAATATTACACAAGCTTAATTAATTGAAACCTATGCACAAAGCAACAAATTAAATATAAAAATCTTCAAATTTCTGCGTAAAAATTACAATGTGCAACATTGTGTAACATTACATAACAAGAAGCATCATCTTCACTACTTCAAACTTTGGTGTCCCAAGCATCTATCAACTACAAAGTGTCTCTCCATTACGTGAGCAGTTTAAATTAAAACTAAAGCATCATCTCCAAGCGTGGGACATCTCTACAAGTTTGAAGAACACAACTACTTCAAAGTGACGCAATACGTGGGACTTCTCACATCACTATAACTACTTCAAAGAGGCGCCAAAACGTGGGGCTAATAACTAACTTCTTCATACTGCTATACAAGCAGAAAAAGTAAGAATAGTGAGTGATGATATAATTTGGAAAATTCATTAAACAATCTGATGTGTTAATACACATGACTTTCTGTACCTACTATTGTTTATTTTTATATGGCTTCTACAAACTGTTCTTACAAAAGCTTATTTTTCTATCTACTTCATTTTAACCAAGATAAATCTTTGCTAAAATAGTTTCATTACATATTTCGTAGAAGCTACAAGTTGAACACAGGAAACAGAATCGATAGTCAGTTGTTTAAAAACCAGCTCACTATATGCTGGCCTACAAATTTCATACTCTTTACATGACATCGCTAGAAACAGCTAAACAGCGACAGCACAAAAAAAAAAAAAAAAAAAAACTGTGTTACATTCATATAACTTTCTCTGCCCTGTATCATTTGTCAGTGGGTATACAAATTATTCTTACAAAAGTTTATTTTTCTATCTACTTCATTTTTATCTCAAAAATGGCTGATGCCACAAAAAAAATTATATGAAATAAATTGTTTGCTTTAAAGAGATCTACATTTTTGGTGTAATACATTTTTGTCTATCCCTTAACGCTTGGCATTTATACAAGATTATACAAAATTCCTCCCAAATGAAGAGGACTTCACGGTATTTCCAGAAAATTCAAGATATATCTATTATTTGCCATGTAAATATCTATAATATATTGTATTTAAATCAAAATCATTAGAGCCATATTCTAGAAAATAAAAAAAATTGAAAAATGTTATATGTAAAGGGTAGTTTGGGGTGGAGGGCACGCACGCACGCACGCACGCACGCGCGCACACGCACGCACACGCACACACACAGACCTTTTTCTAAAAATGTTCTTTCTGGATTTAAGGGGACTCAAAAGATATATTTCTGGTGAAATCTTGGTATCAAACTTTTGGGTGGAATGGAATACCTTATCTACCTGCTTTGTACAGCTTAAGACAAAATAAATCAGCTATAGCCAGAGAGAGAGTTCGATTCGGAAAACATTGGAAGCATTTGCTGATGCTTTGTTCATTTCAAAGCTGTGAGTTATTATTATTTTAATATTGCCATATGTTTTCTATGGATAAGATATGCACTAATTTTAAGACATTGATGCATAAAAACACAAACAAATTACTCTTTTCAGTTTCAAAATAATACCATATTACAAGAATTCTAAAGTGAAAAACTAAACCAAATATTTAACTGACTTAATATTGGATGTTTAAACCTCTATCTCATTCTTCAGTTACGAATGGCACTGGCGTGATCATGCGTGTGCACCTCATTGCCTCGGAGGTCTGCTGATATGTTGGCAATCATACTGCCTATTGCTATGGCTAAGCGCACACATACAGACAATGCTAGAAGGAGGGCACTCCTTAATTTAAAGAACGTGCTGAAAACCTGTGACTGAGGCTGCAAGAACACTTGAAGTTCGCATATCTACGGCTATGAAGTGGGTGCGGTTATCCAGGGAAGGGACTGTTCACCATCGACTTGGTTTGGGTTGAAAATGAATGAAGTGGGGTTTAAGGGCGCAAAACCAGAAAGGTCATTAGCGACAGTCACAGATAAAATATAAGTAAATTAACAGTTAAAAACCAGACAAATAAAAGAGTCTAAAATAAAGGATCGAAAAGGATCTAGGTTAAAACTTGACTAAAAATAATAAAAGTAAACAATGCCAGCGACTGTAGAACGCAAAGCTAAAAACAAGGGAGCTAAAAATAATGGGTCTAAAACACACTAAAAGTCAGAAAACAACTCAAGGACAGGTCAAACGCTGTCCAGTAAATTGTTGCGTTGAATGAAAGTTAACACACATTCTACAGTTAGCAAATCACCTGCCAAAATGGTGGGCAATGCTGCGTCCATGTGCAGAGTGGTATGAAGAACAGCGAAACACTGACACAAAACATGCCGCACCGTCAACGGCACACCGCAACGGCACACCGCAACGATTGCAAGCGGGAGCGGGTTCTCAGCGCAACAAGTGACAGTGTCCGATGCGAAGTCTACATAAAATTACTTCCTCCCTATGGGAGGAACGGGAAGAAATGGCCCAGGTAGAGGGTACAGGCTTAATCTCCCACAATTTGTTACCCTGGACAGAGGATCAGGCAGCAAACCAAAGGGAGAGAATAGACTTCCGTAGTTAATGGCTAAAATCATCTCCAGGAACACAGGAGCTATAACAGCATTGGGATAAAATAGCACTCTCAGCAGCTGCATCCGCATCTTCATTACCTGGTATGCCGACGTGATCTGGAACCCAAACAAACGATAGGCTGATCCCATCAGTGGTAAGCTGGTGGGAACAATCTTGGAGACGCTGCACGATGGGATAACAAACGTACAGCACACAAAGGCTAGAAAGGACACTTAGAGTCCGTGTGTAAAATATAATTCTGCAGACCTTGCTGACGGATAAAAGACAAAGCTTGTTCCAGAGCAATAAGTTCAGCAGTAAAAATCGAGTACTGATTACAGAGACGAAAGGTAAAACGTTCTACACCAAATACAAAGGCACATCCAACTCCACGATCATCCTTCGAGCCGTCTGTATAAATAAAACAATGGTTGCCGAAGTGTGATTGAACTTCGGCAAAAGCCGAACGTATGACCGGAATAGGAGTCGTGGACTTTGGCATGGACGACAAATCAAGGTGGCAAGATATGTCAGAATGCAGCCGAGGAAGGTGGGTTTGATCCCTGGGAAGTATAGTTGGCAACGTGATGTTCAAATTACGAAGTATCTGGCGAAAAGTACCCCAGGTGGGAGCAAAGCAAGGGGTCGAGACGCATAGTGATGATCCAGCGAATCCTCAAAGAATGACGAATAAGTCGGGTATTGAGACATACTGGATAACCGGCAAGTATACCTGCAGAGAACGTCACGGCCATAAGGGAGCGGAGGTTCTGCAGCTTCTGCACAAAGATTCAAAACAGGGCTAGTGTGAAAAGCACCAGTAGCCAGCCGGAGGCCTTGGTGGTGATCTGGGTTCAAGTGACCCAGGATGAAAGGTCGCGCAGCGGAATATACAATACACCCATAGTCAAGCTTTGAGCGAACCAGTGATCGATAAAGTCTCAAAATGACTGTGCGATCTTCCCCCCCAGAATGTGCCACCTAAAACATGTAAAATAGAAAGAAAACGTTCACACCTTGTTTTCAAATAGGTTATATACGCCAACCAACACAACTTCCTATCAAAGATTAACCCGAGAATTTCGTTTCGTCTGAAAAGGGGAGGAGTGCCGCAATGAGTCGGAGAGAAGGTGGAGGGAACTCCTTTCGGCGCCAGAAATTAACGCAGACTGTCTTCTCGGCAGAAAATGGAGCCCGCTGGCAATGGTCCAGGACTGAATGAAATTAAGACACTGCTGCAGTCGGTGTTCCAAAATACAGGTGCGGCGAGAATCAAGGTATGCGGCGAAATCGTCAACAAAAAGCGACGAGAAAATTCCGGGTGGAACAGTCAACAATAGAGTTAATCGCTATAACAAACAGTATGATGCTGAGTACCGAGCCTTGATGTACTCCATTCTCTTGGGTAAAAGTTGAAAATAAAATCGATTCCACACGCACACGAAATACCTGGTCCTTCATAAACTCACGACCACAGAAACCCCACTGCTGGAGTGTACGAAGAATACCAGTCCTCCAAAAAGTGTCATAAGCTTTCTCCAAGTCAAAAACACAGCCACAGTCTGGCACCCTCTCAGGAACCCATTTAGAATGTGGGTCGAAAGATGGACAAGATGAATCCACAGGGGAACATTGCACATTCGCCAAAAGGTTCCCAGATTCAAGCCACTAGGTCAAACGCCCGCTGATCATGCGTTCCAAAACCTTGCAAACGCAACTGGTTAGGGAAATCGGGCGATAGCTGGATTGGTGATCTTTCTCGGGTTTCAAAACTGGGACGATGTATGCTGCTCGCCACCAATTTCCTAGACGAGGCTGTAAATCTGAGGGAGATAGCGCTGTCCAGCAGAGTAGAGATGTTGAAGGAACACCACCTATGCAGAATCAGGCCCAAGAGCGGAATGCCTAGAAGATGCTAGGACATGCTCTAGTTCGCGAAAGGTAAAGGAGCGATTGTGATTGCTGGAGCGAAAGGATAGTGCATGGGCTTCCACCGCGGCCTTGTGTGGAAGAAAATCCGGATCATAACGGCCAGAGCTGAAAATGATTTCAAACGTCTTGCCGACGGTATCGGCAATAGCAAGTGGTTCGAAAATAGTAGTAGTGCCTACCCGCAGATCAGGGATAGAAGAACAGGTCTTGCCGGCCACGCGCCTAAGTTTGTCCCAAACGACCGCTGTAGGCGTAGAGCTATTGAAATCGGCTACAGAGCGAACCCAGGAGGTTTTCTTATTATTACGAATTATTCTGGGATCCCGAGTGCGTAATTCTTTATAATTGACCAGGTTATCAAGGGCAGGGTGACGCCTAGACACCCGAAGAGCACCGTGTCATACACGAACGGCGTCCCGACATTCCGCGGTCCACCAGGGATGGGAAGACGTGTGGGGAATGGAACGTTCGGCAGCGGCTAAAATGACAGCACGTAGGTGTTCTACCATGAGGTCCACAGTGGAAAACTCGCAGTGAGAAAAACGGGCTAGACGGGGAAAAAAGCGACCAGTCAGCTTTGTTGAACTGCCATTTAGGAAGGACAGGGGAACCGTCGGAAGAAGACAGGAGAGTAATCACGCACGGAAAGTGATCACTAGTGTATCAGCTACGACATGCTATTCCATGCGATAAGCAAGCTGTGCGGAGCAAAGACTCAAATCCAGATGGGAAAACGTGTTGGTTGAATCGGAGAGAAAAGTGGATTCGCCGGTATTCAGAACAGAAAGGTGATGTTGATACAGAAATGCAGCCAAAAGCTCTCCCCTTGCGCGCGCCCCTCGCCCTGTCATTAGAAGGCCGTCCAAAACTCAAAGTGGTAACCACACCACGACAGCTATTAAGTGTTTTGTGCTTCTCCACGGACACCAGGTAAGAGTTGAAATGTTTGAGTGCAGAGGAGCCATTATGGGAAGGACCCCCTTCCAGAACTGTCGGCGTCAGCCTGCCATCCGGGAGATGTAAAAGGAAAGACACCTAAATTTTCTGTTATGTGCTGGCCTGGAGCACCCATCTGCTCCAGGCCCGATCTCAAAGAATACTTCAGAGGAGTTACCCTCCGACTGTCACTACTTACCAGTATACAACATTTTCACCACAGGAACAACCGCTAATGGCCCATGTCGAGTCCCCCCTGTCAACCCAGCGATGCGCGGCTGCCGAACTGCCCAAGGGGAACCGGACCCTCAGGGACTATGTGGATGACAATGGCGAGGACTGGCTCGGGCACCCCGGGTGTGTCAAACCCGTACTCTCATAAAATGAGCCCCTGGGGAAGGGGGGGGGGTGAAAATGTTTTACATTCCTCAGGACACTGCACTTCTAGAAGAAGCAGACAGAAATCCCTTTGTATAGCATATGTATACAATTAGAAGTAATTATAATTTCCCTTGCATTGTTTCAATACAGCAGGACTCTTTGCTCGATCGGCAGCTAAGAAGCAGTGTCTTACAGATGATCAGAGGTTATGTCGCCTCACATTTGCAGAAGAAAATGTCAACCATAACTGGAATAGGGTTGTATTCACAGACAAGGTGACATTTTCATCTACAATTATCTACCGCCCCAGAAGAAAATGTTACAATACAAAATAAGGTTGCATATATGTGTCATATTGGGGTTGGATGGCATGAGATGGTCTAGGTGTGTTGTGGCAGCCTGATGACACATTAAATAGCCAGTAGTATAAAAACATCCTTGAAAACATGTTTCCTTCTGTAAGGGCTAGATATGCTGATGGAATGATTGAACTCCAGCAGGATAACTACCCTGTCCATACAAGTCAACAGGTTTCAAACTGGTTCTCACAAAGGCAAGATATCATAGTGATTCATTGGCCTCCTTGCTCACCAGATTTGAATCCTATTGAAAATGTGAGGGCATAGGTGAAAAAAGTTTTGGAGTTAAACCAGCCTGTAAGACAATGCAAGACAAAAGAGGTTTTGTGGGATCAAATGCAGAATGCTTGGGAGGAAGTACCCTTTCCTGAAAATTGATTAGGCATTTGATATCCATGCCCCATAGAATGAGGGCAGTAATAGAAGCAGAGGGTTTACACATCTGATATTAAATTAATTTCTATTTTTATTTCCATTTTGATTTAGGAATATATTTACTTATTTCATATTTAGTTTGAAAAAAAAAGAGTGCTTCAGTTTTTATGTGTGAGCATAAATGCCTTGAAATCAAATAAGCATTAGCAATTGGTAACTACATTATAATATGCATAATAAACATTACTGGCACAAAAAAAAATTATGCTTGGGATAAGAATCTTGATATGCTTCATTGCTATGTGCCTGCTTATAACCGCTCGACTGACAGCACATATTCAGTAACTGGGGCTCAATATGAAAGGTAACAATAGAATGAAGCTAATGGCACACATCCCAAGATACCATTGTGAACCAGCCACATAAGCAATTTGGACTTCAACAAATATATGCTTTGAGAGTCTGCTCATTTTTTATTTATTTCTTTTTTTTTTTTGGTCTTACAGTGTAAGTGGTAGAGAAAGTAAAAATATATTTGTTCCATGTTCTTGTCTGTAGAAAATTGTTTTTGAAGTCTTGCAAAATTGAAGCAGTGACTCTTTTTGGATTTTCAGATCCCACAGAATTCACTGCAAATGAAGAGAACTTCACAGCCTATGACATGATACAAGGACAATTGCAACCTGCCTGTGAACACTCATTATTGCAAAAGCTGGAAAACTGACTATTTCATCCCTATTTTGGGACATGAATCCACAACTGTAACTATACGTGCTCCACTGACAATCGCCACCCTTCCACCCACAAGCAAACCTTTCCAAACTAACCATTAAATAGGAATGTGATTTTTTTTTCAAGAATGCAGGTAAACATATACAAGTTACTCTGTTGAATAGTGAAATTTCTGATGTTTGAGAAATCATCCTTATGTAAAATGTTAATAATATGAAACTCCTTATATACTGAATATAAATGCAACAAAATGACCGTGACCTAAAGTCGAAAAAATGTTGTAAAAAATTACAAAATGACATAAAATTACCTAATAAATATGCATTTTCACAATCTGGGACCCATAATAAGCATTTATGTAGTTAGCAATGCCTATAATGCAACAGTTAAAGTAAGACATGTCCTCAGAATCTATGTCCTGGTCATTACACATTAAAAAGAAGATGATACAAAATGGATCTGTTATTCCAGTATAGCCATAAATAATAAGGTATCACCATCATACACAGCCATAGTTGGCTTTCACAAATGTGTTCCAAAGGTTGTGCCCACCTCTCTTCAAGGTAGAGCTTGTAGACAATCTAATCCTTTGAATATTTATTTTAACGCCATTTAAATTACAATATATTATATAATATACGAGGTGTGATAAAAAAATAATGGGATTTTTTTAATTTTGTGAGCTTTATACATCTGATGTTCAAAACTTTTGTTTTATCTTGTTGGTACACATGTTCCTGGTATATGCTTGCATTTTCAGCTGTCTTGAATATTTAGTTTATTGTTGACAGTCTAAAAAGTTATATGCGTTTTCGAGTGCTCCGCAAATTTTTCCTTTCAAAAAAGATGGATCAAAGAATTTGCATTAAATGTTGATTGAAAACCGGAATAAAGTGCAGCACTGCATTCGAAATGTTGGCTGTGGCTTTTGGCAAATCTACTGTGAGTACAACAAGAGTTTACGAGTGGTATAAACGTTTCAAGAGGGTCGAGTAGACGTTGAGGACGACGACCGCCCTAGCACTGATGACTATGTGGAAGAAGTAAAGAAAATAATTCTGGAAAATTGCCGAATCACCATCAGAGATGTTGCTGATGTCGGCATATTCTTTGACTCATGCCAAGCAATTTTTTCGGATGTTTTGGGCATGAAACGTGTAGAAGCAAAGTTTGTTCCGAAACTTTTTAATTTCGACCAAAAACGACGTCATGTAGACATTGCTCAGGAACTGCTGAATGAAGTCGAAAATGATCCAGAACTTCCAAAGAAGGTTATAACAGGTGATGAAACAGGGTATATGGGTATGACGTCAAAACTAAGGTCCAATTGTCCCAATGGAAACTGCCTGAAGAGCCAAGATCAAAAAAAATTTGACAAGTTTGATCACATGTGAAGGTTCTTCTCACTATTTTCTTCGATTACAATGGGATAGTGCATCAGGAGTTCCTGCCTTATGGTCATATGGTCAATAAGGAATAGTATCTGGATGTTATGTGCTGTTTGCGTGAAGCAATCCGAAGAAAATGACCAGAATCATGGCAAAACTACTCGTGGAAATTGGATCACAATAATGCACCCGCTCACACCTCAACGCTTATTCTCGACTTTTTGGCAAAAAATAAGACTATTATGCTGCCTCAGCCACCGTATTTGCCGGACATGGTCCCCAGACTTCTTTCTATTCCCGAGGCTGAAGAGAACCATGAAAGGACAATGTTTTGCCACCATTGATGAGATAAAAACAGAATCGCTGAAGGAGCTAACACCATAACGAAAAGTGAGTTCCAGAAGTGCTTCCAAGGTTGGAAAAAGCGCTGGCACAAGTGTATTATATCTGAGGGGGATTACTTTGAAGGGGACAAAGTTGATGGTGATGATTAAATAAAAACTCTTTAAGAAAAACGAAGATTTCTGTTACTTTTTGATCAAAACTTGTATATATGTATATTATATTCTAAACTACTCAGAAGTTGCATAACCTAAAAATGTTTCCAGTCCTGATACATCACAACTCTAAGTTGTTCATGTATTGGAGACCTAACCATAATCAGTTACATCATCACTCCCATTACTTATTCTGATGGCCAAATCTTTACTGAGCCAAACCAAATAGCACAGAAATGATCAGCATTTACTTTCATCCATGGATCGCAAATAAGAAAGTTGTTATTATTATTACTAATATTATTTTTATTGTTCTTCTCACCACCACCACCACCGCCACCGCCGCCGCCGCCGCCGCCACCACCACCACCACCACCTGTTCTTCATATGTTAAATAATAAAATAGGGAAAGGGTAGGGTAGGGTAGAGAATAATATGGGGCATACTCAATAATTTTGAACTGAGTGCCATGGATTAATTTGGTGAATCTGTTTCCTCTCTTGTTCTGGTCCACAACTGTTGTATACTTTGGTCAGAGTCTTTTGAGACAGTGGAAGGTGGAGATAAGGGTGTCACATGGCCGCACTGGCACCTATTGCAAAGTACTGCCACATGTAACAGACCTGGGGCACAAGCAACCTGTTTTCTTCCTTCCCCTTTCCACTGTCTCAGAAGTCTCTGACCAAAGTATATGTTCATATTATTGTCCGCTATAACATCTTACACAGCTTTCCAGGTGGCAAAATAAAATATGCTTTTTAGTAAGTAAAATTTTGATTATATTATACAGACAACATTTCTTATAATGGGTGATATCGATAAAAGCAAACTTTGTCTTGTGAGCCATGGCTGGCAGTAAACATAAAACAGCAGTAGTGGCAAGTTGTGAGTGAGCATTTCAGTATTAATAAAATTTTTCCCTCCATGCAGTTACAGCTTCACAACTTCAAATCACTGACTCATGTTTCCCCACTTTGTAATACAGAATCATCGGTTGTGTAGGCAGATGATCAAACATATTAATTATTGTGCCAATAATAAAGCACAATTATCAGAAATGCCTGAAGAAAGCGCTCAATTTCAGTCTAGCTTTGTGGACCTGTTAACTATCCACAAAGCAATTTTTAGCAAATCCCAACTGCCTGAAGAGAAGAGAAAGGCTTCTGCAATGGTAGAGGTCAGCAGATGCTAAAAGATGATTTCCATCTTCTGTTAACAGAGGCCCAAATCTTGAAAAAAATATGAAAAACCACATGAAAGGGAAGACAGATTTGTGGAGGACAGGCAACAAACCAATAATCTTGAAGAACTGGAAAAGATTTTTGGAACTTATTCAGAGGCGTCAAATCCTTCTATAATTTCATTAAGCAAAAATAACCACATATAAAAATGAATTTCAGTTTTACACAATTTACTTTAGCAAAACTATCAATATGATTGGTTGTTGATTAATATTCACCTGATGCTGAGCCATCTTCTAGTTTAAGACATCTACTGAGGTGACTTAATTCCTGCGGTGGTTGCTAAAATGAAACCCGAGGTTCGTTTTACTGATACAGTAGACCCTCGTCTAGCCGAATTCCAAGGGACCAAAAAATAGTTGAAGTTTGAATTAACAAGGTTTTGTAAAAATAGTCCTGTATTTTCCAAAATGGTAAAATACGACTGTTGAGTTCACTTTCTCTCTTGTTGTGTGTACTAACGAATCAGGGTGTTCCACTTTCATGACCTCTAAGAAAAAGCAAAAATAATTGCTGTATACGGTATATCTGGCATTTGTTTAATTGAGAAAGTATACTGTCAAATGCTTGTTGTAATTTTTTTTTAAAACAGTACCATTTGGAACAATATTGTACTCATTGAATTAGTGAGTCGTATAATACATCAAACAATAACCTTAAGAAACACTTTAAATATACCGTTCTTTTAACACTAAGTTTTAATCGGAACACATGTTTTAGTTACAACTCTTATCCATTACACATTTTAGTTCTATAATTTGAAAAAATCATTAATTGTTGTTTGGCGGACCGTTGGTCGTAATATTATGGCACTCTTCGAAGATGCCGCAGCCTGAAATGCCAAGGAGGCATCAGAAGTGGCAGCAAATCTCTTGAGAACAGAAATTGCAGCGGTAACTTCAGCGCAAGGTCGCGGTGTCGTATCTTCATGTTCCACCTCAGAAGATGACAGTAAAGAATTATTCTCTTCTGCATCATCAACAGATGACTGGTTCTTCAGCAGCACAGATGTTGTCTACCTATGTCCATTCTTCCATAATGATGGTACAAGAGATCTCGACCAGGTTTAAGCTTGTAGAAGAGCATTATCAGAATCCCAATTGTATCCACATTACATGTTCAGATGTGGATCATCGGTTTCCTGTTCAGTTTTAGCGGCGTTATCAGTTGCTGTCCAGACCTTCATAAAACAGTTAGTTATGGTGTCTGTTGTAACTTCATTCCAAGCAGCAGATATGTTGCGGATAGCTTACAGTACATTCCAATGTGAAACTGTTTCTGGTAGTTCTATTGCACTGATGGTAGACATCTGTAATTACGCTTCATTGAAGCGATTATTCCTTGATCCAATGGTTGCAGACACTCGTGATGGTAGATAGTAAGAAGACAACTTCTATGTTCGGAAGTATAGGTCATCGAACTGATATGCCGAGCAGTGCTCCAAAGTTAGCAAAATGTTCCTCTTTCTCGCAGCCATTTGTTGTTGAATCTTCAAGAGATTTCGTCATCCAATCTTTATTGTTATTCTTGTACTGACTTGGCAGATGGGATAGGTTGACTTTTTATAACAACGTGGATTTTTGTATTTTCCAATCACTAATGGTTTGAGCTTCTCAGAACCATCTGAATTACAACACAAGGCTACTGTCAGTCTCTCATTGCTGCAGTTTCCTCCATGGCATTTTTCGCCCTTGGCACGTAGTGTTTTTTCAGGCATCAAGTTAAAGAAAATGCCTGCTTCATCCATATTGAACACGTTTCTTGGGTGATGATGAGAGAGCTTAGATTGAAACTCCTGCGCCGACTTATTGGCATCTTCCTCGTTTACTCTATGTGCCTCCCCACAGACACTGACAGTACTGGTTTTATGTCTCTTCTGAAAATGCCATAGCCATCCCTCAGAAACACAAACCCAGAAATTCCTTCTTTCTTGGGGATTTCCTGAGCCTTTTTTTTTTTTTTTTTTTTTTTTTTGAAGCATGGGCCCGGACAGTGGAATTTGCTGAGAATGCATGTGTTGGAACCATTCTAACAGAAAATCCTCCAACTCTTTATGTTTCGCTGTCTCGTATGCTTGCTATTACAACTAAATGAATAGCTTGTCAGACTTGCCTCTGTTTTGAACTTAAAATCAATGAGAGAGTACACTTCTGAATCTGAAGGTGTTCTGCAACCTGTGTTTTGGTCTTCTCTCCACTATCAACCATATGTAAAGTTTGCTGTTTTTGTTTCAGCGTGAGAGCATTATGATCACATTTCTCTTTCGGTGACATAGGGAGTGATGGAGCAAAAGAAAGAAATAAGAAAAATAAAAAGATTTACTGTTCACAAGCAGAGACAAACAGCTCTCTGGATTGTTGCGAGTTGCGTGCCGTGTGCAGTCGGCTGACTAACCCCCTCTTTCACCGCCCTTGCATCATATGCTGTGGAAGTAATACATAAGCGCAAGTAAGCAATCGGATCATTGTTGAGAAATTACAGTACAGTACTGAGAAACATTATGTGAAATGTATAACGGAAAATACTGTAGTGCACAGCACAACATACATATTCGGTTTAAATGAAGAATAACATATGGTGTATGTAATGAGGGGACCAAATTTTAGTTTGTAGTACGAATTATTCGAAATTTGGTTTAAGCGGTAGATTTTTCCATGTAATTCAGCAGGAACCGAGCAGCTACTACGGATTAACCGAGTTTTCGGTTCATCCAATTTCGAGTTAGTGAGGGTCTACTGTAATGGAGGCAAGGCTCGCTATTATGAGGGATTGAGTCATTGAAAGGAAAAAGGTTGAGCAAAACTACAGTTGCATTTACAATATGGTAGGATGAGTTAGAAATGCTTTTAGCTATTCCATGATGCACACCAACAGTGTCAGGCTTCAAGAAAAACTTCATGTGCAGCAGTGATATAACATGTTGCAGAAAATTTAACAGAAACGCAAACTGCTTCTGTTTCTACAATGTCCATCACTGGTGTACCTTGCTCCAGTGCTGCAAAGGATGCTGAATCAACAGCAATTGTAGTTGCACCTATAAGCTTCAGAAGGTTACTCTGAAACAGCACCCAGAAGAACCTGCAGATGAAACTGAAAGGAAGCAGCTGCACAGCAACTGATACACGTGTAAAACAATCATTTGCGAAATGTTTTACATCAAGAGGCAAGCTAAGATAACAAGCACACTGAGAAAAGTTGGAAAAGCAATGTTTCCCTGAAAAGTTGATTCAATGAATACTGAAGATAATAAGGAATGCTTTTCTCTGGCCTCCTCAGCTAATGAAGGCTGGACAGTAGATGACATACCAAGATGGACATTCACAGAAAAACCTGAGAAAGGGAGCTATATCCTTGTTGCGTTTACTGACAAAAATAATTACTATTGTATGGATAATATAATTAAGAAGAATTTGGATGGAGATTACGAAGTGTCATTTCTCCACAGAGTAACCAAGGACTTCATTAAGTTTACATATCCTCTTGAACATGATGTAGTTTTCGTGCCTGAAGGGGGATAGCAAAACAGTTCTTCCACAACCATTTTGTTAGGAAAAACAAAATGCCAAAATGCTTGTCTGAAATTTGAGAGAGAGAGAGACAGAGGGGGAGAGAGGGGGAAAGAGAGAGAAAGGTACAATAATTATAATTGCCTTGCTTTGTTACACTGTACCCCACATCTCTTTACAGAGTATCCCATAGTGAGTGGGGGCACAGTATAACATGTCACATAGCAAAAATGTTCAAAATAATTATATTAATTGCAGTGTGTTTGTGAATTGCAAACTACAGCTTACAAACTAAGTAACAAACAATCCACCTTAATTCTTTGATTTCATTAAGATTCTTGGCAAAGTCAGAAATGTAACTTTTTGTTTCACTGTAGTCAACCTTTTCTTACTTGCTTTTATCCTTTACCCTGTGTGGCATCATGTCATCCTGCCACAAATATGAAAGAGTTAATGTGTATGAGTGAGTTAGTAAGAACATGGTTTATTTACAAGAGAGAGTAAGGGAATACGGAAATGAGTAGAGTTTTCCTCCCTTCCTTTATGTCACTATCTGTCACAGAGATGGCGGCGAACTCAGTTGTGTAGCGTAATGATGTGAGTGAAAAATACAGGAAAAGTGAACTTGAAGTAGATTCTAGTATCTTTAGCGTTGTGAAAGATGTTGAAAGAGGTAGGACTCATGCTACACAAGCATATGTGTAGAAAAAATGCGGACATATGGAACAGCGATCATGTAATGGGTGTAGAAGTAGCTCCTGTGCTTGCACAGAACAAGTTCATTCGTGTTTGGAAAATGTAGCGTCTCTACAGTTAATAATACAAATGCTTATAAAAGACCTCAAGGCAGCAAATAATGGAATACATAAGCTGGAAGATGAAGTTAAATTACTTAAGAAGAAAACGGGGTACTTAGTGCAAAATTAAAAGAAGAAACACAAAACGAGCAGCGGCCTAATATAAGTGAAAACGAGAACAAACTGTGGAATATAGTAAAAAGGAAGCACCGGCAAACGTGTAGTAATATTACAAACTTACACCAGGAAATCCAACCTAGTAGTATTCCTCTTCAAAATAAGTTCTTGCCACTGGATAATAATTTAGTGGAGCAACATAACCTCGAATCGACGAATGGAGTAAATGGCTCGATAAGTGAAAGTGAAAGTGATAGTGAAATCTTTAATAATCCAGTTTCTGAGATTGTGGAAGGGCAGTTATATGAGAAGCAGATGGCGGTAGTAATAGGTGATTCTATTGTATGTCACGTAAGCAAATACTTAAGATAAGAATGCACAAGTCTACTGCTATCCTGGATCGAGAGTTGAACATCTTGAAAATATGCTTAAAAAAAACAAGGATGGTCCAGACGTTTTAATACTGCATTCTGGAACAAATAACCTCAATACAATGCAGAGTCCAGATGAAACAAGGGAAAATATGCTTCGTACAGTATCTACAGCTCAAAAACTGTATCCTCGTGCAAAGATTTATGTAAGTGGTATAATCAGGCACAGAGATGAATATTTTTGCTTTGTAGACGCAGTGAACTCTATTTTAGACTGAATATGCCAAACAAATAAGTGTGTGTTCCCTATTGGAAACACATGGATTGGTGATAATGGCCTGGATAAAGATGGTGTTCATCAGGGGGGTCTCTTCCCGCACCGTTTTCGCTTGTACTGCTTTCGGTCCGCCTGCTGCATGACATCATCGAGAGTGAAGTTTTAGCTAGCCAGTATTCTGCACCGTACTTTTCGGCATGAAAGTTTGTATAATATTCTCGTTATACGATCTGTTTCGACCCTATACTACTTGAAACAAAATCGCATCTATAACTAGACTTAGTCTTGGAAATAATAAACACAAACCTGTCTTTTTACAGCTAAATACCCAACTGGCGCCAATTTCATTTCTCCTTGAAATATTCACTAAAAAGCTGTCGATATATGAAATTTGGTCTTGAGGGATGACTTACAGCATATATGTTATTCAAAGAAAGAGAGATATGTAGATATAAAGCAGATATTTGTTATATTAAAGTTGTTCAGAAGCTCTAAGTTGCAAGCTTTAAAACTATTTTCTTAGTTTATGCTATTGCTTGACTTTTATTATATTATGTTAAAGAAAACCAATAACACATTATTCGGCCAATTTTAGCAACAAAAATAAAATACGTTATATGCTATATAAAATTCAACGTTATACGCTATCGGGTCTTAAACTTTGATTCGAAATTAAATTGTATTGTTTGTTTATGGATTGTGAAAAACGCAGCTTAATGAGAGAAACTGTATGTTGATCATGCTATTATGTAATATGACTTAAACATAACAGTTTTAAAAGTCATGATAGCTGAACACTTGATGTATGTGCATTTTTTCCGAGACTTTTTTTTCGCGTCTAGGTAAAAGCATGAATAATCGACATGCATATTTAAAATAATTTTTTTAAAAAGAATTTTATTAATATAACTATTTTGGAAGAAGAGAGTAACTCCACAAAATGAATTAAATTCACATAACATTCGACTACTTGAAGTAGATAATCGACACATGCTGAAAAACAGCAAGTCTTGCAAATATCCTCTAATTTTCAAATAAACCGAATTTACAGAGTAGTGCACATTCGAATGATGTGTTCAGAATTTGGATATTGGATATTTTGGCTTCATTATTTAGGCTGAGAATGTGCTTATATAAACCTAGTTTCTTAATTATTTCTAGTATAAAGTTTGTTTTAATTTTTTAATTAATGAATAATTAATTGTACACAGTTCCCATTTGATCCTTCGTACTTGAAAGAGTAAGAACAAGGATGCGTCTAGCCTTAATATTTTGGAGATATTAATTTTAGAACAACCTTTCCTGTATGCTTTAGTATACGCTCGCAACCAATACCCTTAAAAGCACTCAAATGCAATGCTTTCATCCAAGGGAAAGTGGGTGTTGTTAAAAGGAGGTGTATTAGTGTATTGCACTGGCGATCATTGAAACATATTACACTGATCTTTTTAAAAGGAGGTAGATCTAAGGAACTTGCCAATTGTAATTAGGTGCCTATATTATTTAGTATTTATGCAAGGAAAGTGCAATAACTTACTCGTATCTTAGTTTTCGTTGTTTTGTATAAAACATGGACACATTTCACGCCATACTGGCAGGAGAGGCTTTACGAAACAAATCAATATTATGTGAGCAAATACAGGGGAGATGAATGTAAATACATGAGAGGAAATAAGGTCAGAGCGGTGTTTTATAAGCAGGGCGCGGATTTTGATGACTAATTTTTTTTTAAAATCACTACATTTACTTTAAAATGACTTTGTAATTACAAAAAATTATCTAAAATGAGATTTATTTGATTTACTAAAATTAGTGTACAGAAAGTTATAAATTAATTTGTATATTGATATAACTCCTATACAAGAAGAAAAAATAAGTAAAGGAGCAGTGAAAATGTTCTTGTTCAAAGAATCTGAAAAGAAAAGAAAATTTTTTTACTTTCCTTTTCAGATTCTTCAAACAAGTAAGAACATTATTTTCTTTGCTTTTCAGATTCTCCAAACAAGAACATAGAAAAAATATATTTTCAATTGATTTTCTAACTTATTGTGTTTTTAAACAGGTCTTACAAAAGTGTAGCATTAACTCTTTTGAGAACTCAGAATATGCAATGTTTATTGCGAATGAAGAGAATTTCACAGTCCATGTCATACATAAATAAGAGCAATACGCACTTATTAAGCAAAAAAGGGAAAACTGACCTCCTCATCCCTAATTTTGGACATGAATTCATAACAGTAGTTATACCTGTTTCCCTGACAATAACCATCTCTCCACCCATAAGCAACTCTTTACAGACCAACCAATAATCTTTATATACTCTATACTTATGCAAGGAAGTTACCAAATAAAGCGGCAAAGGACAAAGAAATTACAAATTAATGATGTAATATCGACAAAAAGATTATCCAAAATAGAAAACTTGAAACTATCAAAATGACCTTATATATATATTTTTCTTAATATGGGACCCATGATAAGGATTTATGTACACTTAAGCAATACCTTTATTGCAAGAATTAAAAGATGGTATGTCATCAGAATCCAGATCATGCTTATATGATACTTGGTCTTCAAATAGCTTCTGCTCACAATAATATACTGTTTAATACGCATTCCTGAGGAATATAAAGAACTTACTTTTTGGCAGGTAGGCCGACTCATAACATGAAAACAGATGTAATGCGGGCCAAAGGTATTCTTCCCTGAAAATGGCAAGCTTTTCCAGGTATATAATCCTTTACAGAACCACAGTGAATGGAAAAAGGTTGTTAAACTTTGGCTGTAAGAGCCAACAGCATTTCCTTTGAAATAATTATGCCGCTCAACTGCGTAAAAGGCAACAGATATTAATCTGAGCTTCTCTTCGCTTTAAAAGCCACGTACAAGTGCAATAAATCAAGATGTACTCATATATCGGAAGGGAATATATGCTTCAATGTTGGCGGAAACTTCACAACTTAACAACAGATGTACGAAAGTGCATTGTTCCTTATCACTCAGTCATATAACCCCCCCCCCACTTCAACAAATAAGTTGCACACACATATTTAAACTAGAATCTTGAATATAGATTCAGTTTTCTCTGCTTTGGTGAAGTGTTTAAGTCGGTGTGCGATGAGTGAGAACGTTAAGAGTAGAATATATTGTGCTGTAGCACAATACCATAATTACGGTTTTAAAACGGTTGGTGTGAATTATCACACATTTCCAAAAAATAAGCAATTAAAACGCGCGTGGGTGTCTCGCTGTAAGCGTGCTGACAAATTTAACGCTGATAATTCACGTGTATGTTGAGTGCACTTTCTTCCTAGTGACTATAAACGGGATTTGAAGAGTGAACTTTTAGGTTTGCCGGTTAAGAAAATTCTGCTCCCAGATGCAGTTCCGTAGCAGTTCATTCCCAATTGGCATGGATATGCACTTAGTGAAGGTCGAAGTACAAGTGGAATGTTGCAGGTATGTCTTTTTAATTTTTACATCCTGTAACAGAATAATGTATTCTGGAATTATTGTTTTCATTTCTTACGGTAAAAAAATACACCAGCATATCCATTTAGCGATTCCTTTAGAGTAGTTGTAAATTTTCCTTTAGTACTAAAGTAATGTATGTTTGAATCTCTTGTAGCGCCTACAGTTTACGTTGAAGTACTGGATGTGTTCCAGTAGTTTTGTTTATACGTAAATATATTACTAATGTAATGCAGTTTCCATTCGCTTTGCTTTATGGTTAGCCCACAATGTTTGTAGAAAGCTCTTAAATAGTATACCTTTAAAAAAACTGGAAGAAGTGCTAATATTAAACAATTGGGAGTTAATCGGGAGGAATATAGTGTGTTCACTGCGCTGTGTATGTATTCCGCGCGCTCGTCTTCACTCTCACTTACGTCACAGGCGGGCAGCCAATGGCAGCTCCCACCCCGGAGTGGCTCACCTTAGTTGTCTAGCCACATTGGGTGTTCATTTTAATAGAATGGGGATAAGAAAATTTGGAAGACTGTTAAATACTCATTGAGAATCTTGTTTCAAAAAACTAGATATAACAGAGAGCGATGAGCATCTTTCTGATTTAACAGACAATGGCGACTTGATGAATGAAACGAGTGCTCTTGATAGTGTAGATATACTGTGCAGTGATAATGTAAAACTTTTAAATAGAAATTTGACTACAACATTTAAAGTGTTGCATTTAAATGTGCAATATAATAGTAATAAAAGAGATGCACTTGAGCACTTTGTAAATGAGGTATGCCCACAAACAGTTATCTTTACAGAGCATGGGTTAAGAGTAGACCAAGTAACTATGTATAATATTATGAATTATAAAATTGCATGTTCCTTTTGTAGAAGTATTCATAAGAGTGGTGGTGTAATTATATTAACCACGGAAGATGTAGAGGCTAAAGTCCTAAAATTGAATCAATACTGTGAGGAAAAAGTTTTTGAAGTTACTGGTATTAAAGTTACAACTCAGGAAGGGATTGTATTGATATTTGGTCTGTATAGATCACCTGCATCATCTGTGAACGATTTCCTGGGTCACTTAGATAGATTATTAAATGATTATGTAACAAAAAATGTAAGCATAATCCTAGCTGGGGATTTTAATATAAATTTAGCAGATAGCATAAACAGTAAACTGAAAAATATTTTGGATGGTTATGATATTGTAGATACTATTTATAAACCAAAGCGAGTTGCGGTAAATACTGCTACCACTATTGATCACATAGCTACAAATATGAAGAATGAAATAATAGCTGTGGGTATAATAGATTTGTGTGTCTCGGACCATTCAGTTCAATATCTTGAGGTGAGAAACATTTATGGGAAAACTAAACAAAGTATTATTAAAACCTCTAGGCAATTAAAAGAAGGAAGTTTAAAAAAATTAGCTAACTTGTTAAAACAGGAAGACTGGGAGGATGTATATAAATGTGACAACATTGATGATAAATGGGATGTATTTTTTGAAGTCTTTAAAATTATTTATGATATGGCTTGTCCTATAATAACTAAGAAAATGAGAAATAGATACACTAGAGTAAATATTCCTAGCTATATTACTGAGCTAAGGGAAAAAGCTAAGGATTGTTATATGCTTTATAAATCTACTTCTTTGGAAGTATACAAAAATAAGTACAATAAATATAGGAAGGAGTATCTAAATCAATTAAAAACTAATAGACAGAAATATTATAGACATACTATTCAAAATACAAAAAATACTTCTAAAACGTCATGGGAAATTGTAAATCAAAATAAGAGTAAAAAAACTGAAGTAGAAAATTTCAAACTAGAAATAAATGGTAAAATTGAAAAAAAAAAAAAAAAAAATAAACTTTGTGAGTATATAAATGGTTTTTACCTAAATCTAGTACAACAAGAGAAACAACATTATTATAAATGTTGTAAAATCAACAATGTATGTGAAAGCTACAAATGTAAATGAAATTATAAAAATAATAGGGCTCTTGCATGGTAAAAGTTCATCAGACTGGGATGAAATTAGTACAAAGCTACTAAAATGCTGTAAGAATGAAATAGCAAAACCATTGGAACATCTTATCAATTCTTCAATTCAGATGGGAATATTCCCAGATTGTTTAAAGACAAGTATTATAAGGCCTACCTATAAGAAAGGTGATAAACTAGATATAAACAATTATAGGCCAATTACTCTAACATCAGAGATTGGGAAAATTTATGAGAGAGTTCTTCTAGTCAGGATGCTAGACTTTCTAAATAAGGAAAATGTATTTTGTCAGTTTCAACATGGTTTTAGAAAGGGTTTTTCAACTACAACTGCTGTTACTGATAATGTCCATCAGGTAATAAGCCTATTAGAACAGAATAAAAAGGTGGGTACACTATTCTTTGATCTATCGAAAGCGTTGATAGTGTCAAGCATGATATCTTATTAGATAAACTAGAAGCTTATGGGATAAGAGGAAAAGCGTATGAAACTTGTAAATCCTATTTGTTGGGTAGAAAACAAATAACTGAAATCTATATTAAAAATGGTATGTGATTGTCAAAAGTAAAGTCAAAGCAGGGAATAGTAAGACATGGGGTACCCCAAGGGTCAGTTTTGGGCCTCTTAATGTTTCTAATTTATGTAAATGATATTAGTCATCCAAAAAATTCCACTATAACACCGTATGCGGATGACACTACAGTAAATTTTGGGGGGTGACTGTAATGCATCTTTAATGAAAAAAATTGCTTTGGGTACCAATGAAATATTAAGACTATTTTAGTGTAAATAATTTCATTAGCAATATGGATAAAACAAAGTTTTTGAAATATGATCTTGTAAAAAAAGAAAAAATGGAGCATTTACTTGTGATTGAGAATAAAAATTGTGATAAGATAGACGTGCACAAGTTCCTAGGGATATGGATAGACAGTGGGCTGACATGGGCACAACACATAAATGCAATATCTACTAAAATTAGCAAATCCATCTATCTCTTAAGATTTTTCAAACATACCATAGGTGGTGAGGAATTGAAAATGATATATTATGGTGTAATCTATCCACATCTACATTATGGGATTGAGGTGTGGGGAAGTGCAGCTAAGGTGCATATAAATAAGTTGATGGTATTGCAGAAGAAATGCATTAGAATTATTAGTAACTTAAAATTTAATGAATCTTGTAAAAATGCGTTTAAAGAACACAAAATATTAACAGTCTATTCCTTATATGTATATAGGACTGTACTATATATACAAAAGAAGAATCCTACAAAATATAATGACATTCATGGTTATAGTACAAGAAGTAGCATAAATTATCATAGGCATATGTGTAATAAACAAATTGTATTTAAGGATATAAATATAATAGGAACGATTTTTTATAACAAATTACCATTAGAAAGAAAACTGCAAGAAAATCTAACTTCAAAATTTATCTAAAAAACTACTTGATTGAAAAATGCTTGTATTCTCTGGATGAGTTGTAAATAGGTTTACTGTGTTGTAAATATGAGACTTGACAAGGTTTGAAACTTGTACACAGGTCTATGGACAATAAAGTATTATTATTACTATTAAAAAACAGCAGGGTCAAATGAGGTGGTTTGACTTCTCAGCAACAGAAGGTAAAAAGAGCTACCTGCCAGCCATCATGGAGACATGACATGGCAACTGACTTGACTTGATAAACGAGTATGACATGGGAAGTGGACATTGACAGTCAGTCAAGAGTACTTGTAGCCTGGAAAGTCTATAAAACCTACACTGAACTATGGGCAATATGCACCACATTGGAGTAAATTACTTCAGAAGTAACGTTTATTAAAGAAGCCCATACTATGGAAGTAGGCTACTATGGGAGCAATTTACTCCAGAAGTAACATCGAAGATTACCATTTATTCTTTTAATTACGACTACAGAAATAAGAACTAATTATTACCAAAGTATTATTTTGTTTGCGCATTTACTTGAAGCAATCATGCATAAGGTTATGTGCGATAGGAAAAGGGACGAAAACGTCAGAAAAAGATAAAAATGTTTGTTTGGTAGAGATATAAAAAATCCATTTAAACAATATAGAGTGCAAAAGATATGCTGTAAAGATGCTGGAAGAGAAATGCCTGGAAAGTCATGACAGATGAGTTTAATGTTTCTAGCAACTGGAAACATCTGAAGAGCAGCTTAAAATTCTTTAGAAGCAGCTTAAAAATACTCCTAATCTGCATATTTGCATCAATGATCCCTTGCGTGTTGATAGAGAAATACTCTTTACTGTTTCAGAAAAGTTCACCATTTTCACTGGATGGGCACAAAGGTGTGTGCAGTCAGTTGCATCCACAATGTGTGGGAAACCTGCAAAGGTGAAGAAGAATTGCTTTTCATTTTCTGAACAATCATGTACTATATTTATTTATATACCTTGCTCTTAACCTCAAAAGCACTCTAACAACGATGAAAAATACGACCAGCAGTCATACAGTAAACGTTTATAAGATCGCCTGTGACTATCTGAAATGTTCCAGTACAAAACACACACAGGACACAAAACATTGTAGTTTGGGTGATACAGCTGAATTCCCATTTGAGTTCTGTTGTAAATGCTCTCTGAACAGGTTCAAAAGAAATGTAAAAGATCCTTTCTTAATACCAAAACATTCCTTGAATTCTCCAGTATCATATGGATCTCACCTCATCTGTGCTATATGCATAATTGCATTCTCATTTTCTTCATTGAAATTATCAATGTAATTTAAGTAATCATTCTTTTCTTCATCAAGATCATCAATGTAATCTAAGTAATCTATGAACACATTATAATATCTTCCTCCAAATATGACATGTTATTGTAATGCAATCGACAGTTGGGTTACTCCATAAGGTCAAAGGAGTAAATTCTAACCTATATTTGTGCTCTGCATACTTCCGAAGTAATATACTACATGACAGTGCTCTCTGACATTTACTTCTGCAGTAATTTACTCTGATAGTATCTTAAAGGAATAAAATACTTCGGAAGTAGTTTACTCTCGTATGGAAGTCGCCAAGTGTTGGCTTTAATAGTAATTTACTATGTAAGTAGAGCTTACTCTAGGTAGATGCATGCCACCCTAAAACTAACATAGAAAAGGCTTTGCATCTTTGGGAAATTGCTTCAGGAGCATTTCTTGATGTCGAGAGTGCCTTCAATAGAACCCCCATTAAGGCTATCTTGAAAGCTGTTACAGAACATAGAGTACCTTAGGCCATCTTAGATAGATCAACTCCATGTTAAAGGATAGCAACATAATTTTCACTTTGTGCAAAGGAACCATTCATGTCTCCATGGCAAGGGGCTGTCTGCAAGGAGGTGTTCTCTTGCCACTGCTTTGGAACATTGTTGTGGATGATTTGATTAGGGATCTGAACAATACTGGGATATTTCACCATTGGGGATGTTGATGATTTGACAATATTACCCAGAGCTAGTAAGTTGGTTGTGAATTAACAATTAACCCCAATAAAATGGCTACTGTAGCCTTCAGAAGGCAATGCAAACTAAGGCACCTGAAGGATCCCAGTAATGGAGGGACAACAGTAAAATTCTCCACTCATTTTATACCTTGGTCTAATATTAGAGAAGGGATTTGAGGCAGTATTTTTTAACACTTATATGATTTCAGTCAAATTATGTAATATAAAATATAATAACAGCCCGCCTTAAAGCAATATGTGTATGTAACAATATAAAAAGTGTATATTACAGTCACTGTATATGTTTATATTATTGTATACATGTGTAACAAAGTTATGTGAATGTATTATGTAATTTAATAATGTAGGAGCTGTGAGAATAATAGGTTAGAAGTTGCTAACCATGAGGTAACCTTGAGGCAATAATGAGTAAGAAAGTGTAATAATGCTACTAGTCATTCTTGGAGCAACAACAATATAATTTTGTGACAGTTTATAAAATAGCCAATCAACAACCGGAAAAAAGCTTAAGTTAAATAAAAGTATTCTATTGGATTAGGAATAGCCAATCAGAGACTTTAAATACAGAAATTTACAAATTTTAGCAGTACAAATCAAGTCAGTTGCTTGTAGACAGTGCTCATAACTGGACGCGTTGGTTGCAGACAGTGTTACTAATCAGACGCGAGATGCGTCCTCGAGAAATTTAATACGTATTCGTGTGGGACGAAGATAGTTTACGTGTTAAAAAGTGCGAGTAATTAACAAAAGAATCTCACAGCTCTCCATATCAGTGAAGTGTTATTAAAATCGTGTCAAGAATAAAAAAGGAGTGAATTAAAAAATTATAATCTGTGTAAGCCTACATTCTTCAGTCGCACCACCTCCCTGCTAAGACATTCATATCTCTAAAAATAAATACTGACACAGCCAAGGCAAACATAAATATATAATATTTAAAGAAACAGTAAAAGTTACAAAGTTTAATTTTTTTTAAAACATTTGGGGCAAAGGGCATTAGAAAGTACATTTGGGGCGAAGGCTACCGGAAGCTTTTTACTATACGTGCAGTTGCTACTACTTCAAGTTCGGCTCCCCAACAGTTGAACTACAATACAACAAACCATCTTACTTCAGACTGACCTGCAATAAACAGGTGGATAGAAGTGGTGTAGATAGGGCATGCAGGGACTTTTAGACCTGCAAACAAATATTCAGTAAAACTTGGGGCTGAAACCTGAAGCAGTATACTGGATCTACATCACTATGGTCAGATCCATTTTACCCTATGCTGCCTTCATTTGGTGGCCCAGGGTGAGGCTTGCTGTTTGCACGACTCAGCTCTCTGGTTTGAAGAGAATGGTTTGCATCGGAATCACAGGCACTTTTAGAACTACTCCTACAGTAGCTTTGGAGGTGTTATTAAATCTCCAATCTCTACATAGAGGCACAGCTATGGTTGGTTATTACAGGCTTAAATGTAATGTAATTGAAAATCTAAATTAAATTTGTTATGGACATATGAACTTTCCTGGGGATAGTTGCCTGGATATTTTAAATATGGTTCAAGATAAAATGAAAGCCAGGAAGGCAAATGAAACTACATTCTCTATATCCTACCTTCCCTACTACTCTTCTAAAAACTATTATTACAAATGCACATTCTTCAGTGTAATTCCTGTTAATTGAGATAAACTTTCATTCTCTATGACCATGGCTGTGGCAGGAACATCTGGAGATAACAAATGTAAATGCTGTAAAGTGAAAATTGTGAATGGAATTAAGTGCAAGAACTGCAATAATCAATTTCACAACAGTTGTGCAAAGCTATTCAATGTAGTGGTTTTACAAGATAACTCTATTAGTTGCTGTGGAAATGGAAGTGTGCTGGTGAATGATAACAAGGTTAAAAATAGTGGGGTTATGCATGATGAAGGTAGCTTTAATGAAGCTTTACAAGGAATGGCAGATAACAATAAAACTGGCATTTGCATAATTCAATATCTAGCGCAACAAAAGGATAGTGTTATTAATGAACTATAAAGCAAAGTAAAATAGTAAGTGATCAACTTATTTTTGTGACAAACTTGATCCATTCTGGTGCAGTTTTGACTGTAACAAAACATGCTTGTACATTGCTACCTGCAAAATTTATAACTGGTGAAGGTCATAACAGCAGCACCTTTAAGTCTAATGATAATCAGGGAAATGATGAGAATGAAAAGACCACATTATGTACTGATAACATCAAGGATGTTATTGGGCCAGTTGGAGAACAAAGACAAGTAGAAAATAATGAATCTGATGCTAATCATCTATGCAACAGAATAACAGAGTCATGGAATACTGCAGTAAGGACAAATAGGAAATTAGGCACAAGCACATAATAGTTGATAACATTATTATATAAGATGGTATTATAAAGACAGTTCCAAGAAAACCTCATTTATTTGTATCAAAATTAGATCCATTAACAACAGACAATGTGTTAAAAAGTTATATAAAAGAAAGTTGAGACAGTATGCGAGTTTCTTAAAAATAAGTATCCAGATTGTTATACTTCATTTAAGGTTACAATTAATGCAGACAACTTAAATAAAGCTTTGCATATAACTCAATGTCCAGCAGTCACACTCCTAACTAGGTACTTTTTAAAACAAACAAATGTTGCAAAAGCAACCAATTTCTGGGGCCAATATTGACAACATATTTATGCATGTTCAAGGTGAAATGTCAAATATAAACATGGTGAAGAATTATAAACTTGATAAACAGTTGAAAATAATTCATATCAATGTGCAGTATTTAAGTAATAAAGTGCTTGAATTAAAAGTATTTATAGCAACATAACCCAGATATCTTATGTATTTGTGAGCATTGGCTTAAGGATGAGGAGATTGAGGTATACACTCCAACTATGTGTTAGGCAACAGTTTTTGTAGAAAAGCATATAAGAATGGTGGAACTTGCATTTTTTTAAAGTTCCATTTATACTCCACCTTTCACTACAATGGTCTTATCGGCAGCCTTTCCTTTGGAATATTTATTGCTTGTCATTGGACTCCTGATAAATTTTGGGTTTTATTCATTAGATCACACATACATTCACACTCTCATTCATACTTCCAGACTCTGGGGAGGATAGGGAATAATCTTGACTAGAGAGAAATTCTCACCCTCCAACCAGGAATTGAACCCGGAACCCCTCGCACAGCAGGCAGGTGCTCTACTGACTGAGCTACGAGGCCAGCTCTTTGGATTTTTGTTAAGAAAGAAATTGAATTTGAGACAATAGATATAAATTGTTACAGCATGGAAAAATGTTGAGAGATCAGTGCAATATTTTTAAGTAATACTAACATAATAGTTTTGACTTTATGCACATATCCTAGTTGTAACACCAACACATATTGTATGCTTTTTGAAGTATTATTAAATTACTTAGGTAAATATATGGCAAAGTTAATAATCGCCACTGACTTAAACCTGGATTTAAATCATTTTTCACATAATAAAGTTAGGTTTCATAATTTTATCACCTCATATAATATAAACCGTACCAGTTTAAAGCCAACCAGACTGTTTGCCTGTTTAGATTACTTTTTCACTGACTACCAAGATTCTACATATCAGGTGAATGTTTTAAGTCCTTGTATTGTGGATCCTTGGCTTTGTTACTTGTCTTAAGCTATAACGTGAAATTTAAGCAAAAACAAGTAAAATTTCAGTTAGACACTATAGTGATTTTAACTATGAAATATTTTTTTATGTGATAACAGAAACAGGTGGTATTTTGTTTATGATTTTTATAGTGTATTGACTGTTTTAATAGATTCATAAATGTGATAACTCACTGGTTTAATGTAGCTTTTCCTGTTATATTTATTAATGATGTGGAAAAGCATAAAGTCAAATGGTATTCTGAGGAACTTAGGCACTTAAAAATCAGGTTTTGTGGCATCATGACCTATATACAATTACAAAACAATATGTAATTAAGCACAGGTATGTGAAGTTGAGCAAAGAATAAAAGCACAAACTGAAGGCAGCTGAAAGCAATGGTTATTCTGAGTTCATTAATAAAGCCAAATGGCAGCTTATAAATATAGAGTGTATTGACAATAATAAAAGAAGAACTTAGATAATACCTGATGAATTCAATAAGCACTGTGTACAATCAGAGGCAGATATTGTATCCTCTGTTCAATATGATTTTGACGAAGCTATGACTTATTGTAAAAAAGTAAAACCCAAATGCAGCACAAAGTTTAATTGGAGCACTGTTTCAGTTGATGTGATTGAGGCAGCTAATAGTTTATCACGGTCTGGTAGCTGTGATGTTTACAGTTTATCAAATTGCTTTATTAGAAAAATCATTCCAGTGATTGCTTTACCATTGATGAAGTTCAATAGATGTTTTATTGCAAGGGATTTTCCCTTGTTCCTTGAAAATAAAATGTCCATTATACAAGAAAGGCAAGTTTGCAAATCTGAAAAATTACTGCCCATTCCCTCTTGTTCCTACTGTATCAAAACTTTTTGAGCTTATAATGTATAGACAATTGGCCTCATATTTGGAATTTAATGAAATAGTCATCTACACAATATAGTTTTAGAAAAAACAAGTCAACTTCATTAGCCTTGGAGGATATAGTGAACCATATTTTACATGCCTTTGAGAACAAATGTTAAGTATCATTGATTCTTTGTGACCTCACTAAAGCATTTGACAGTGTTGTACCAGTATAACTGATCTGGTTTGAGTGAAAATTGTTTAAGAATTTTACAATATTTATCTGGAAGAAAGCAATATGTATCTTTCAATAACACCAGTTTGCAACTTACTGATACAACCTATGGCGTACCACAACTCAATATGGGGTCCTCTCTTATTTATTGAAATGATTAATGATTTTAGTTATAATTTACCAGATGCACCTGTCTTATGTGCAGATACCGTCACCTTTAAGGACCAAAAACAAAAATCTTGATTTAAATAATTTAATTGCTGTTAATTTTAATTTGGTTAAACATTGATTTCTGGTCAATGGGTTTTTGATGAATCAGGATAAAACACAGGTCATGTATTTTGGACTGAAGGATGTGACAAATGAACTAGAAAATGTACATATTTTGGGCTTTGAACTGAATTCTAAGCTTTCCTGGGAACATCATAATAAAATTTGCAGTCAGCTGTCTCGAATCACTTATCCTTTTAGAAAATTTAAATGTTACATCCTCTTGATGGCCTTAGAAATACTTATTTGTCATATTTCAGAGTCATATTGTGTACAGTATTCATCTTTGGGGTAGTGCCCACATATCAAGGAGATATTCTCTGCCAAAAAAGTCATTAGAATAATAATAAAAAAATAATAAAAAAAAGATGAACAATTAAGTCTTTGTTTATTCAACTAAAAATACTTACTGTCTATTTTATACTTTGATTTATATTCACTCTCATTTACACCAATATAATTTAAGGTCTGACATACATAATACTAACACCAGAAATAAGCACAAATTAAATGCTGTTAATTGTCAGCTTACCCTACAAAAGAAACATGTTTTTTTTAAAGATATGGAATTTTATAACAGATTAGCAATTGAAGCCAGAATTTTTAAGTATAAATAGTTTTTAAAAGAAAGCAAGCTTCTTAGTTAGTTGCTAAAATATCCACTTTATATTAATGACAAGTTTTAAAGTAGTTGATATACCTTGATTGCACTACTACTACCTGGAGCACAGTGAATGGAAAAAAAGAAATTGGTTAGAAGATCTGTCGTGGATAAATGTGGTTCACAGATGGATCAAAGACTAGTCATGGAAAAGGTGAAGGAATCTTTGGCTGTGGCAACAGACTGTCATATAGTCTCAGTCAATATGCCACGGTTTTCCAGGCAGAAGTGATGCTATGTCAGCTAGCACATGGGGAAAGTATATGTAAGGGTTATATCAATAGGCATATTACTACACTTTCAAACAGTCAACCAGCCCTGAAGGCTCTTGAAGCAAAAGTCAAATCAAAACTTGTCTGGTAGTGCCAAGAGTCCCTCATGAAACTCACTGAACACAACTTTTCACTGTAATGGGTTTCTGGACATGTGAGAATTCATGACAATGAAATGGCAGACAATTTGGCTAAAAAAGGATCAGCAACTTCACCAAACAGACCACAACCCATTTTCGGAGTATCCTATGGATATGTTCAATGGGTTATTGGTGGGTAGACTGCTGGAAAAAATAAGGAGTACTGAGAATCAATTGCAAGACACATTTACTGAAAAATAACAATTCATGAGCTAGACAATGGCAGGACTTGTGAACTGCTTTCTATGACTAGAGTCCAACTCCACATTATATGAGTGGAATAACTACAGGATACGGCTATTTCAAGGGACATTTATACAAGATGGGTAAAGAAGTTGATCCAATTTGTATGAGATGCAAAAAGGCAGATGAAATGGCAAGTCATATGTTGTGTGACTGTGAGCCACTTGCAGGTCAAAGGATTAAACACTTTAATCAAGGGTTTATGCAATTGCACAAACTTAATAAGGTCTCAGTAAGAAAGCTAGCTTCCTTCATAAAGGATGCAGATATTCTGAAAGACTAGAAATTAAAGGGTTGCACAATGGATCAGCAATGGTCGAGATACTTAGGGCTTCTATAGCCAATCCCTTCTAAACCTAACTCATAGCTCATGAAGGCGAGAGTACTGGTCATTATTACCACCATCATTTCTATACTTCCCTCCTTCAAAAGGTATGTGTCTAATATTTGAAGGTTACGTACAGGTAATCTGCCCGTTGGTAACAAGTATGTACATATAACTGATCAGGAGCGAAGGTTGAAGTAAATGTCAGTAGAAATTATTTTCTTGAGAACGTATTATAATGATGATGATGAGATGGGGTTAAAGGGCGCTAAACATCTAAGATTATCAGCGCACTTACAATGTATAAAATTTAAAATCCAAAAGCTAAAAAACGGGACACAAACCCGCTGAGTAGAAAATACTAAAAAACAAAACACCAAATTCTAAAAACTACCACACTAAAATGATAGCCAATAAAGGGGTAAAATGACGTGTCAAGAACTGTTACAATGCAAGGGACATGAGCGCCATATGTCCGTCAGGGAGAAGATCCCCATTAAAACAGACAATATAAAATCACAAAGCTAAAAGACGCTCAGCGCATCAAATGCGATGATTAAAACCGCTGTCACTTATAAAACATAGAAGACATTCTACAGCACGCACGTCGTCTGCCAAAACGTTGGCTATGCCAACAGGCAGACCCACACAAACGCACAATGGAGCTAAAACTTGACACTCTGTTAAAATGTGACGCACCGTTAAGGGTGCATCACACTGCTCACAGAGTAGTGCAGGGTCACCACTGAGCAGGTATCTATGACTAAAAAGGCAATGTCCAATTAATGAGTTAAAAGCACTTCTTCCCGACGAGAAGAATGAAAAGAGGTACCCCAGACTAACGGGAGAGGTTTAACCTCCCGCAACTTGTTCCCCTGGGAGGGTCGTCCACTCATTGCGCCAAACGTGAGAGGATGCGGTGGCGTAAAAGAACATAGAAATCAGCGGAGGGAACAACAGAGGTAAAAATTTTAGGTGATAAAATTGCTGATTTGGCAGCAGCGTCGGCAGACTCGTTCCCTGAGATGCGCACATGAAGGAGATGCTGATGCCAGAGGCACCAAGTGAGTAGAGCAGGTCATGTATGCGCTGTACGAGGGGGTGGTAATTCTAGTGCGTTAATACTCTGAAGGACACTCAGAGAGTCCGTACATACAACACAGTGTCGTAAGGTGGCGCTGAATGTATAAAACGGATTGATAAATACTAAAACGTTCGGCAGTAAAAATCGAGCATTGCCATGGTAAACGGAAGGTAAAACTATGTCGACCAAAAAAAAAGGCACACCCTACACCAACAGCAGTCTTAGACACATCAGTATATAAAAAAATAACATTTCCCGAGTTGTGCCTGAAGCTCTAAAAAGGCAGATCTAAGGACTGAAGAAGGAATCTCATGCTTCGGCATTGACATTAACCCAAGGTGACAGTGGGGCTCAGCACGCAACCAAGGAGGAAAACGCGTTTTCCGCCTGGGGAGGGCCGGCGCTGGCATGTCTAAATGCTGAAGAAGCTGTCGAAATCGAACCCCTGGAGGGAGCAATGCAGAGGAGCTAACTAAATATTGCCGATCAAGCGAATCCTCGTAAAATAACTCGAAGGAAGGGTGGTAAGGCAAGCTTGAGAGGCGACATGCATAGCTGCACAAAAGCATCTCACGCCTGGAGGACAGTGGAGGCTCTGCAGCTACAGCATACAGACTGAGTACAGGGCTAGTTGAAAAGGCCCCTGTAGTGACTCTTATGCCACGATGGCAATGGCATTAAGGCAACGTAACACCGATGGATGCGCCGATGAATAGACAATGCACCCGTAATCAAGCTTGGATCGAACCAAAGAGCGATAAAGACGCAGAAGGATGGTCCGATCAGCTCCCCAGGATGTGCCACTTAAAACATGTAAAAGATTAAGAGAACGGTCACACCTTGCCTTTAAAAAAGAAATGTGTGAAGTCCAGCTCAGCTTTCAATCAAAGATCAACCCCAAAAATTTCAACTCGTCTGCAAATGGAAATATCTCCGGTCCAAGATGTAGGGCGGAGGGAAAGCCTTCCGGTGCCAGAAATTTATACAGACGGATTTCTCGGCGGAGAATTTAAAGCCATTGGCGTTACTCCAGGCGTAGAGACGGTCGATACAGCTCTGGAGATGGCGTTCGAGCAGAGAGGTCCGCCATGAACCGCAATAAATGGCAAAATCGTCAACAGAAAGGGACGAGGAAATGCCAAGTGGAATACAATCAACAAAGGGGTTGATAGCAATCGCAAAAAGTGTGAGACTGAGTACAGAGCCCTGCGGTACACCGTTCTCTTGAATAAAACGACTAGATAAAACCGAGCCCACACGTACACGAAAGACGCGATCCGTCATAAACTCCCGAAGAAATATGGGAAGACGACCGCGTAAATTCCATGCGTGTAGTGTACGTAAAATGCCGCCCCTCCAACAAGTGTCATAAGCTTTCTCCAGGTCAAAAAACACAGCCACTGTTTGACACCTTCTCAGAAATCCATTCATAATATGCGTCGACAGACACACCAGATGGTCGACGGTAGAGCGATGGCGACGAAATCCGCACTGAGCGTTCGCTAGAAGTTTCTGGGACTCAAGCCACCATGTCAACTGCCCGTAGACCATGCGCTCCATCACCTTGCAAATGCAACTGGTGAGGGAGATAGGGCGGTAGCTGGAAGGTAGTTGGCGATCCTTCCCAAGCTTAAGTATAGGGACAATGGTGGCTTCGCGCCAAACTGAAGGAAAAACGCTGTCTTGCCAAATACGTTTATAGACCTGTAAGAGAAAGAGTTTACTCTCGGCTGAAAGGTGCTTTAACATCAGGACATGAATGCCGTCCGGCCCAGGAGCGGAGTGCGTAGATAAAAGGAGAGCATGCTCCAGCTCCCTCATTGTGAAAAGTTCATTATAACGCTCCTGATTTGGAGACCGAGAACGGAATCAAGCTGGTCTTTGAGAGTGCGAAAGCCGGCGGAATAATGGTCAGAACTGGAAACCGCCTAAAAGGCAGCACCCAGAGTGTTAGCAATGGCAGCCAGATCCACTATGGTGGCATTGGAAACCTGAAGGCCAGACACAGCACAATGCGACACTTTACCGGAGAAGCGACAAAGTTTATCCCAGACAGAGGAAGGCATGAAGCGATTAAAAGACTCAACAAAAGGAGTTCAAGATGCCTTCTTGCTATCCTGTACAATGCGACGAGCCCTGGCGCGCGATGTGCTTTCGGCGGCAGATAGGATAGTAGACGTAAGATGCTGCACCATTTGGTTGACGTCAGTGAAGGACTGGTCCACAAATGGCACGAGGCTGGAGTACAGTCCCCAGTCAGCTTTAAGGAATTGCCAGGTAGGTGCTCTGGAAGGCTGGACGTGGTGAGACAAAAGAGAAACGATGCAGGGGTAATGATCGCTGGAGTAGGTGTCAGCGACGACGTTCCACTGCAGATGACAAGCAAGCTGGATGGAGCAAGCGGCAAGGTCCAAGTGAGAAAATGTACCAGAAGAATCAGAAAGAAAAGTAGGCTCACCTGTATTGAGGATGGAGAGGCTGAACTGATAAAAAATTTCGGAAAGAAGAGTTCCCATCGCACAAACCCTTGGCGAACCCCACAGGGGGTGATGGGCATTGAAATCTTCCAACAGAAGAAATGGTGTTGGGAGAGCGTCCGTGTTAGCGAGGGGAGACGATGGATCTGAACAGATGGAGCAAAGAGAAAAGAACAAGCCGCGTAATTGAATCCGAGCGGCAACAGCTTGAAAGTCGGACATAAGTGTGAGAGGCTGAAAATGAACGTCGTTACGCACTAAAACCATGACACCTTCATGAGCAGGAGAACCCTCATCCGGTGCAAGATCGTCGTGAACCGGAGTATACCCACAGAGGGTAAATGGATCGTGAGGGCTAAGCTTGGTCTTCTGCAAACACACGACCATAGGTGAATGGGAACGCAATAAAAGTTGCTGTTCCGCCCTATGCGATCGTACACCACGTAAATTCCAGGTCAGGATAGCCATGAATAAAAGGGATAAACTGTCTACTTAGAAGGGCGGCTCAAAATAACCTTTCGCTTAACCTTGGGGCTCGGGCTTTTGGTATGGAGTTGGTCAGACTCCATGGGCTCCTCGAAGGGTGGGCCCACGCGCTCAGTGCCAGAAACCGATTCAAGCACCGAGAATCGGTTCTGGGTGACAATAGGTGAAGGGTGCCGCTGAGTGCGGCTTCTCCCAGGAGCATCCTGGGTCTGCAACCTTCGAGGATGAGGAGGAGGAGGAGGAAGAGGAGGAGGTGAAGGTGAACTTTTCTTACCGCTCGCACGCGGAGGGTCTTTAAGAAAATCTTCCCTACGAAGTTTCTGCTTTGATTTCTTCTCAGGGCCTTGTGACTTCAGTACCTTAGGACCAGCTTTAGATGGCTTGATAACTGTGCCGGAAATGGACGGCCGGATGGTAGTTGCGGTCAATGCAGTCATGGTCCAGGTCTGAGTCTCGGCATGCTTCCGGGATACTGGCAAGGCAACAACAGAGCTGAATGTTCCCGATCGCAGGAGCGAAGGTTGGCGCGCATGGTAACGCCTCCGGGCTTCGGCGAAGGAGAGTTTCTCCTTTACCCGGATCGCCTTCTCGTCCAAGTACCGCGGACAGTCGGCAAATGACGCAGAATGAGACCCTTTGCAATTGAAGCACACTGGGGCTGATGAACAGGTACCATCGTGTGAGGGTGATTACAAGAAGCACAGATGGAAACGGCACTCTTGCAAGAGACTTGCGTATGCCCAAAAGTTGGCATTTAAAACAACGCAGAGGTCTAGGAATATAGGGCCTCACCGCAATACGTTCGTACCCTGCTGAAATACTCGTGGGCAGATCGACGCCATCGAAAGTGATAAACAGGGTACGAGTGGGTACAAACACTCCGTTGCGTTTAGCCTGCACTCGATAAACTGTCATTACCTTTTGGTCGGAAAGATATTCGACCAGTTCTTAGTCCGACATACCATCGAGGCTATGGGTGTTGACGACGCCTCGACAGGAATTCAAGGTGCGGTGCTTCTCAACATGGATGGGATAACCGTGGATAAGCGTGGTTCGCAACAAGGTCTTACTTTGTTGATCGGACTTAACTCTGAACCAACAATGAACCGTTTCGTAGTCGAGTACAGGAATGAACCGGACCAGCATTTGAGTCAATGCCTTTCTGGATTATAAAAGGGTTCACCTTCTCGAAAGATTGTCCTTCCTCTGTACGGGTAATCACTAAGTAACAACCAGATAGCGGTGGTGCTACTTCTGTTACAATGACTTTTCGGCGCTTGTTACTAATAATGGAGAAAGGCTGCTCCATAGCAAAAGAAATCCTCCACCATTGCAACAGTCTCCGACCTCGGGCTCTGACTTCTCGGGCATTACCCCGGCTTGGGTGAGTGGCCTATCTATACCAGTCTCACCCGGGGGTCACACCTCCCAGAACATAGAGCGACCCAATCGTCATGGGAAGTCAGCAACTCATGCAATGCCCCCCCCGCGGTACTGCAGTTGAACAGCGGATACGAACACAGGCTCCACATGACGATCCTGGGTGTTGGGGATGACGCCATTACCCACTCACCCAGCTGTGCACCCAGTGCGTGGGTATTCATCAGGCTGTGTCCACGGAAGATTGAAGGAAAGAAAATCAGAAAATTAACCACAAATGTGTGGGTGTTTCGCACGCAAGGTGGGCCGCCAGCAAGGAAGAAAAAGAAATGTGTGAATGGTCGTGGTGCAAAATGGTCGGAAATAGACTAGAGAAGAAAGAAACGATAGCGAGGGGCGGCATGGAACGAAATGCAAAGAACGCACGAGAGCCAACCTTGAGTCCCCCGATCATGAGGACGAACCCACCTCAACCGGATGAGGGTGGAGGGATGATGATGGTGATGAGAGGCTAGGGCACCCCGGGTACGCCAAACCTGTACTCACATAAAATGAGCCCCTGGGGGGGATGGTAACATAAAAACCATACTTTGATAGTTATTGTAAAAACCATACTTTGATAGTTATTGTAAAAACCATATTTTGATAGTTATTGTTGTTAATGCTTTGCTCAGATGGATTATGCACGAGAGCTAGCTTACGTACCATGTGTTTTTGAATGCCACTTTTAACGAAACTGTACTGCATTTCAAAGTCGTCATAATATATTTGATTCAGTATTTGTGGTGCATAGTGGAAACTTGTCTCTTAAATTGTATTCAAATCTTCAATGTGATAATCTTTAACAGTTTATTATATTCAATTTTGAAACATAGTAGATCTAAGCTGAACCAATTTAGATTTGAAAGAAAAGGTTCAGTATAGGATAAACATTTGGTGATGTTATATTAGAATGTCGAGGGTCTATGGGACAAAATGAGAAGTGGGGAAATTAAGCAATTGCTAAAAGAAGCTGATATACTTATAGTAGTTGAAACTTGGGTATGGAAAAGTGTGAAAATAGATATGGACAACTATGATTATTTCAGTCAACTAGTAATGAGAATCAGTCAGAAGGGGAGAGCATCAGGGGGATTAGGAGTCTTTATAAAGAAGGAGAGAAATTTTCATGTTGAAGTAGAAGATTTGTTACGTAATTTTAACTTGGAGAAGATGTATGCTTACGTAATTGTATTTTACGTAATATTTATTTAGTTGCATTTAAGGAGTTCCTGGCACACGCTTTGGGAGTCGGTTTGAATTCGTTGATTATGTAATAGTTACTGTTATTACACAATATGCTGCTACGTATGAGAAGCTGATTTCAAGATGTGTTTTTGTTATTACACTCCAAGTTTTACACTATAATATTTAGCTTTGTTATTAAAACTGCTTCTATATATTATTTATGTTTGAATTTTGCCTTGGCTGCGTCAGTCTTACTTTAGAAACATGTTTCTCTTATTCAGGGTGCGGTGCAACAAGAATGTAGACAACACAGAATTTAACTTTTTAAATTCACTTTCTTTATTAATTCTTGCACATTTTTATAAAGAACTACACTTTTTAAGAACTGTGAGAATCTTCAATACTTTCACTTAGCGTGTATACATATTTTACGATTCACTCGTAGAGAACACATCTTCCATCTGTTCACTACCAAGACTTGCCAGCAATGAGTAACCTTTCAACGGTTAAACCTGTAAGCTTTGGTATTTTAAGTCTCTGATTGGCTAATTCTAGTCCAATAGAATATCTGCATTTTACTTAAACTTTTTCCTTGCTATTGATTGGCTAATTTTAAACTGTTACTGAATTTACCTTATCGTTGATATAATCATGACTGGTAACTTTTCAAACACTCTTACTCATTATTGCTACAAGGTTACCTCATTATTAGCAACTCAAAACTTATTATTCTCACAGCTCTCGCATTATTAACATTAATAAAACATGTTTACAATAAAAATAAGCATATGCAATGACTGTTACATACAATTTAAATACTTATTACATACATATTGTTTCAAGGCGGGCTGTTATTGAATTTACTTATTATAAAATACAATTGAAATTATTCAGGTATTAAAAATACTGCCTCAATGTTAAGATAGTAGAGGAGTTAAGTGATGCTAAGGTGCAGTGGCTATTAACAACAGGCTTATTAGGAAAAGTTACCAAGGTGGCTTTAGGCATTGTATATAACCCACCAAGTGAATCTGAATTTTATGACCCCAAATTATTAAGTAAATTAAGCCAAGATATGGAGGTATTATGTAACATAGATCCTGATATAAAAATTGTTTCAGTAGGTGATTTTAATGCTAGGTCAGGATGTGAACCACCTCAAATAAGGACAGAAGAAAATATAAAGGTAAGGCAAGAAATTGAGAAAAGACAAAGTAGAGATAAGATAGTAAATAAAGAAGGCAGAAAATGACTGCAATTTTGTGAAGAAAATAATTTGAATTTTTGTAATGGAATTAAGGAAAAGATAGCATGGGTGAAATTACGTTTGTAAATAATAATGGAGAAAGTGTAGCCGATTACTTACTTTATTCATTGGGTATTGAGGATGCAATAATAGATTTTGAAGTAGTTCAAGGAGTGTTTACTAGCTGTCATTTTCCATTGAAAACTACATTTAGGGTAAAGGGTGAGGTGGTGGATGATGAACCTGTTGGGGTGGAAAAGAAGATAGAAGTATTTAAATGGAGAAGGGAGGAGGAAGAAGTATATTTGGGTAGACTGAATTTAATTATGGGGGAAGTCACGAAGAGTAATGTAAATGTATTATTACAAAGGAAAAAGTCAGAGGAGGGAGATTGGAGTGGATGGTTAGAAAAGCAGGATGTAAAATGAAACAGAGGAAGGAGTGGCAAATGGAAAGAAAGGGATGGTTTGATGAGGAATGTATTAATGCTAAGAGGAGAGTGGAACAGGAATTAAAGAGATGGAAGCTACAGGAGGATCAGGATTCAAGGAAAAAGTATTTAACAATGAAATTGAGTAATAGATGTTTAATTGAAGTAAAAAAGAAGGAATGGGGTGGGAGATTAAGTAAGAATTTGCTTGAAACAGTAAACAAAAATGATAACTGCAGAGTATGGCAAATAATTTGAGGAATGTATAATAGGAATAAGAGGGGGAATGTTATTGCGCCAGAAATATGGTGTAATTACTTTAAAAACCTATTAGGTATGCAGATCAAATTAACAAACTTGATCCCATTATCTTTAGATATAGAATATATAGATGGCCTAGATAAGAAAATATTGGCAATGGAAGTTTGGGAGGAAACTAAAAGGTTTAAAAACAATAAGGCATCAGGGATTGATGGTATACCAGGGGAATTTTGGGAAAAATGGATAGAGAACAGAGATAGGATGATACTGGTTAATCTGATGAATATTATATTTGAAGGAGGAAAGGTACCATATAACTGGAGGGCAAGTATTATTGCACCCATTTATAAAGGGAAAGGAAGTATCAAAGATCCAGTTAATTATAGGGGTATTAGTTTGCTGTCAGTCTTAGGAAAGATTTATTCAGGGGTTTTAGCAACTAGATTGCAGAAATGGGCAGAGGAAGAAAATAAACTATCAATATTTCAGAGGGGATTCAGAAAAGGTAGGAGAACAGTGGACAATATTTTTATTATAAAATCAATTGTAGATAAATACTTAAGTATTAAAAGAGGTAGGGTGTATATGGCATTTCTTGACTTAGAGAAGGCATTTGATACTACAGATAGAGCGGCACTATGGATTAAAATGAGAAGTAAGGGACTAAGCTTAAAATTCATTACAGCAATACAGAACATATATATGAATAATACGTTTTATATTAGGTTGAATGGTGATGAAATTATGGGAAAAACTGATAGTAATATGGGGTTAAGGCAAGGTTATAAATTTAGCCCTATACTGTTTAACTTATTTATTGATGATATCTTGGAAGAGTTGAATAAGGATAACTTATATTTACCCACAGTAAATAATAGAGAAATTCCAGGATTACTTTTTGTGGATGATTTAGTAATAGGTTCTATTTCAGTAGGAGGTCTAACAAAAATGATCCGTATCATATATTCATTTTGTAAGAAATGAGGTTTAATAAATTTTAAAAAATCAAAGATAATAATATTTAAAAAGCGCTATAAGTTGAAGGAGGAAAAGTGGTATGTGGAAGGGGAAGAGTTGCAAATAGTAAACAAGTTTGATTATTTAGGAGTGAGAATAAGCACTAATGGGAGATGGAATGATCACAAGATAAGTGCCTTAGCTAAGGGAAGATTAGCAATGACTGCCATAAGAATGTGTTTAAAGAAAATACCAGATATGCAAATTAAATGGTTGGAAAGGGTTTACAAAGCTGTAGTTGAAGCAAAAATGGTCTATAGATCAGAGATTTGGGGAAGTGACAAAGGATGGGAGATGATTGATAAAGGATGTGGAGCGATGATGATGTGAGGCAGTATTTTAATGCCTAAATGATATTAATTGTATTTTTTATTAATTAAATTCAATAACAGCCCACCTAGAAAACAGTATGTATATAATTATTATTTATATTGTATGTAAAGTCATTTAAATACTTATTTTTATTGTAAATGTATTTATTAGTGATAAGTAAATGTTTATATACTTTAATAGTGCAAAAACTGTGAGAATACTATGTTTTGGGATGTTAATAATGAGGCAATAATGTAATTTTGGTGACAATAATGTGTTTGGAATTTTAAAAGTACTGGTTATAAAAAAGATCGGTAATAACATAATTTCGCTTACAGTTTGGAATTAGCCAATCAAAAGTAAAGAAAGATTTTTAGTTTGAATACTTAGATTCTATTGGACTAGAAATAGCCAATAAGAGACTGGCATTACCAACGCTAAAGGTTTTTACCGTTGAATCTAGTCAGTCTCGGGCAAGATATTAGACAGAGCAGACGTGAAAGTCTTGGGTAAAAATGTTGTAAAGTATAAATGATAAAATTTGTGTTCTCCGCCAAAAATGCATTAAGTGCTCACAGTTTTATTTTATAAAGTGTTATGTTTATAAAATGTGCATATATAAAGTGAAATAAAAAAAAGTAAAAATTAAAAAGTAAATTGTGTGATGTCTTATAATTTGAGTCTTATCACAACCCTGCAAGAACTCGTGTTTCTATAGTGCAACTGAAAGCAGCCGAGGTAAATAACTTTAATAATATTATGTAAAAACAAGCATCATCTTCACTACAAAGTTTGGCGTCCTAAAAATCAAACAACATCAAAGTGTATCTTCATTACTTAACCTTAATAATATTTACATAACCAAAAACAAACTACCGCAAATTGGCGTATAACTGTGGGGCAAACTCCTCCAATAATTATGTAACCTACAAACTGCAAGTTGAAGAACAATACATTCTTCAAATTGGAGCCACAACATGGTGGCTACAAATACGACGAGAATTGATGACATCACAGAAGAGAATCCAACAGGGTGGCCAAAAACAACAAACATACAGTGAGACGCAGCTTGGAACTTCAAGATCGGCACCAAATTAACAAAGGAATCCAGGATAACAACAATTCTTCAGGAGTAAGGGGCACGTGGTAAACATCTTAACAACAAATTACGCAGGAACACTGAGTATTGAAATTAAATAACAACTACAAATTAAAGGTCAGAACGTTCAATTTTTTTATGTTGTAAATATAAAATTTAGAAAATATTGTAAAATTTAAATAAAATTCATGCTGTTAAGAAGTGGAAAAGTTAAGTTAAATAGTTCAAAAGTTAATAAAAACAATAAAATGGAAAATATAAGGAATGAAAATATGGAGATAGTTGAGGTTAGGTCAGCTATTACAGACTGTAATGTAAATGTAGATGAAGAGCAATTATCTGAAAACTCAGAAGTAGATGTAGAAAGAGATAGTAATACTATGCAAAGTCAATCAGGTAGCAGTTGTACACAAGGTCAATCACCTTCACAAATGTTAGTGCAAGAAACAAAACAAACAGATACTATCTCTCAAACATCTAGCCAACAAGAGCAAGAAAACTTTCAACAGCAAATAATGTGCATGCTAAAAGCAATAACTGATAAGATAACTGAAAGTAAGGCAGAGTTAAAAGAAGATAATGCAAAGTTAAATAATAAGTTAACTGAAACTAGTACAGAGCTAAGAGTAGAATTAAGTAAAGAATTTAATAATAAGTTAACTGAACAAAGTAATAACTTTACCGAACTGAGAAAAGAGTTATGTAACAAGATAACTGAAACTAATACAGAGTTAGCTAGTATTAAAATTGACCTAGCTAGACAAATAGAAAACAGCATGAAAGTATGTAAAGCTGAGAGCAGGAGGTTAGAAATAAAGCTAGAACAATCTTCCAAAGCAATTCAGAAAGACATAGATATAAAGGTAAACAAAAGTTGTAAACAGCTAAAACAGAAATTGTCAAGTCATATTGACAAAAATGTAACTGAAATGGAGTTGAAACTTGGTGATACTAAACAAGGTATTTGTTATACATTATTAGATAAACAAAGTGAAGAATTGAAAACAATGGTAGAAAATACTAATGCAGACCTAGTACAAGTACAGATAGATTTAACTGGGGAAATTAGTAAATGCATGAAATGATAAAAACAAATGCAGCTGCAGTTAAAGAAGCAAATACAGGGCAAGGAGAAGTAAGGTTAATGATAGATGAAATAAAAGATAAAGTACAAGAAAGTAATAAGGAAATTGATAAACTTAGAAATAGCTTTGAAAATTTAAGCACAAATGTACCAAGGGTAAGTGCAAGTACAAGTAGTTCTATAAATGCTAACCAAATGCATATAAACAATACAAGTACAGAAAGAAGTATATCACCACTGTTAATAAACAACACAAGAGACGTTAATGCTTTTTCAATAGCATCAGCTTCTCAAACACGCAACATTGATGACACTCATTTGCATGTACCAAACCAGGCGTCAAACTATCATTCTGTGCTTAATGAGTTACCATTACCTAACTTTAACGCTTCCTCAAGTCCAGTGCAATTTATTAATGATCTCATAGAGTATTTTAAATTGAAAAATGTGCCAGAAGCATTAAAAATGATCTTAGTTAGAAAATGCTTAGACAACAAAACACTAGAATGGTTACACATGGTAGCAGATAGTGAATTGAATTTTGAAACATTCAGAATTTTATTCATGAATAAATTTTGGAATACAACTGTATAACATAAGATTAGGGCGAGCATAAGCTACTCACAGTACAATAGGGATGACAATTTGTCAATGATGGATTATCTGATTAAGTATGCAGGATATATCAGATATTTAACTCCAGCTATGCACGAGGAGGATTTCATTAGCTTGATTACTAGACACTATCCTCTACATATACCAAACTACATCCTCATTGCTAGACCCAAAACAATCTACGAGAAGACAGAGCTAATGTCATCACTAGAACAGCAAGAAAATGGCAATAATGAAATGTGGAGTCCATATAGGCGAGACAGACAGATCAGACGAGAAAGACACAATGATATGCCATACAATACACGCTTCCACAATGTAAACAGAAGAAATAATAAATTTCAGGGTCAGAATAGCTTTAACTACAACACACAAATCAGAGATTCAAGACAACAAGGAAGACAGGAACACATAAATTATGTGAGAACTGAGAGAATGTATCAGCAAAATTCTACTTAACCCAGGGGTAATAACAGATTTCAGCATAGAGAAAATATACAAAACAGGGGAAACTTTCATTAACAATAATAAGACAAGCGACAATCATCGTGAAGAATATATACGCAAAGGACGTAGTAATTTCAGAGGAAGAACGAGAGCTAGAGGGCATGGCTCGTATTCTAATATTGATGATGAAATAATTGTAACTGCGGTACAAAATGGCAATCCAGTAAATACTGAGAATACTTACCAGGAAAACTAAATTGTGTATTGCCTGACGTAGATTCTAGTAATACAGTACCTTCTGCTCTTAGTGGCTAAAGTAAAATATCTACACATTTTGATTGTTATCGTTTAAGCACAAACACCGGGAATTATGAAAACAAATATGATTCACCATACATACAAGCTATAATAGCTGGAAAGGAAATAAATGTTACAGCAGATTCAGGATCATCAAGCTCTATCTGCTCGAAGAAATTCTTTGAACAATTGCTAAATGAAGGAATACAACTCATGATTGCACCAATCAGCAATTTAATATGTAGGGTAGCTATAGGTACAATAACACAAACCATCAAATCACAAGCATTGATACCTGTACAGACAGCAGATATTACATTGGAGGTTGTTTTTAATTGTTCCAAACTTGATATGTGAAGTTATAATTGTGTGTGATGTTTTAATAGAGTTCTCTACAATAGGTGATTTTAAAATGGACAGATTAATATTAAATAAAGAAGAAAAGAAGATATATGTACCATTTATTAAAAATAAAGTATGTAAAGTACAAAGGATGGAGCAAGAAAATGTAGTATATGAGGAAGAGTGCTTCATACAAATAATTAATGTCCAAGCGAGCAGGGAAAACAAAGAAAGGTTATTAACCCTTAACTTCCAAGAACAAAACACAGACCTTACCAAATGGAACCCTCATGTAAAGAAATCTAATGCAGAAGAAAATATTTTAGAGCAGGTAGAAGATAATTACGCAACAGAGATTGAAGACAAGAAGATACATACAGACACACTGATGACAAATACAATACTGACAGACAATGAAAAATTAATAATGGAGAAGGTATTAGAAGACAATAAACATGTTTTCAGTGAAATTCCAGGACGGTGCACATCATATGTTCACACATTCACAGTAGAAAATGTACCAGCATTTCGGAGAAAGTATAATAATCTACCAGTGAATCTAAGAAACGAAGCTAAAAAGTTAATAGCTAGTATACTAGAAAACAACATCATAGAACTTAGCAATTCACAATACATAAATAGTGGACAGTAAAGAAAGACAATAGTTTAAGAATCACTATAGATGGAAGATATTTAAACAAATTCATGCTACAGATCACTTTCAAAATGAAAGTATAGAACAAATCATTGCAAAATGATCACGTGGCAAATATATCTCTTCCATAGATCTTACAGCTTCATTTTGGCAAGTCGAGCTAGATCCTAAAGTACGTGATTATACAGCTTTTCAAGTTTTTGGATTACAGTATAGGTATTGTGTAAATCCATATGGATTGAAGAACAGTGCTAGTGGATTCCTGAGAGCAATACATAGTATCTTTGGTAACACAGCAGACGATTTCTTAATTAGATACACTGATGACTTCCTAATTATAAGTCAAACCTTTGAATAACATTTAGAAAATGTAATTTGTGTTGAACAAATTACATGAACATGGCATGACAGCAAACATCAAAAAGTCAAACTTTTGTGTACCTGAAATCAAATTTTTAGGTTATGTGATAAATGAAGTAGGCATTCGACCAGATGAAGAAAGAATAGAAACCATATTAAGAATACCACCACCTAAGAATATTCGACAGCTACAACATTTATTTGGAATTTGGAATTATGAAAGTAAATTCTTACCAAGATATGCTATAGAAGTAGAACCTTTAAGACAACTGCTGAAAAAGACAAATAAATGGAAGTGGACAGCAGAGCTACAAGAATGTTTTGAAAATGTTCAAAAGCTGTTTGCAAATGCAATATTATTGGAACGTCCAAGAGATGAGTTAGATTATGAGTTGTACGTGGATGCATCTTGTCAGGGATATGCAGGAATACTAGGACAAAGAGAACATGACAACACATTTCATGTAATTAGTACAGCATCACGTGGCCTTACCAATATTGAAAGGAATGCATCAGTAACAATGTTAGAAACTGGAGCATTATATTTTTCACTACTAAAATTTAAAACATATATATTTCAGAAGAAAGTGAAAATATATACAGATCATATTAGCTTAACTTTCATTCAGAAATGTAAGTTATATAGTGGCAAGTTAGCTAGAATGATTGTTGCTATAATGGAATTTGATGTTGAAATTGTACATATTCCAGGCAAACAAAAGACATTTAGTGATCTAACATAAAGAATAAGTCACAACAAACAATTTCCTGAAAGTTGTTCAAGACAATACGAAATTAAAGTGCTTACAATTGACATTCTAATGAGGAAGGAATTGAGGAATCAATTCAAAAATATAAAAGAAGAGCAAGACAAAGATATTAAACTAGCAGGTTTAAAAGAAAAGGCTCCAACGATAGAAGAGGCAAAGAACAGTACAATCACTGTTAAAGATGGTGTACTATATAAGAAACATGGAAAGGAAATAAAGAGGTGGAAAACATATATTTCAACAAGCATGGCATTAGGAATAATAGAACAATTTCATTTAGGATTAATACATGCAGGTACAGAGAAGACAACCCTAACCATTTTGGAAAATCTATACATCTCAAAATTAGGTCATAAGGTTAGAAAATATATATCATGTTGTGACCTCTGCCAAAAAGCAAAACAAATTAATGTTGCCTATGACTATACAACAAATTCAGTACTTAAGATAAACTGAGATGTTTATTGAGTTTAGATTTACATGGTCCAATGCTAGCAAGTACATTTGGATACAAATTTTTATTTGTATGCTATGATGTATTTAGTAAATATGTTAGAATTTATGCACTCAAGAATGCAACCAGCACAGCATGCTTAAGCAAGCTAACAAAATCATATTTCCCAGAGGAAGGAATAGTTGAACCCATACTTTGTGATAATGCATCAGTATTTATTAGATCTAAATTTATGAATGGAATTAAAGATTTAGGAGTCAAACAGTATTTTTCATCAAGATACAGACCAAACACCAATCCAGTGGAAAGAGAAATTAAAGAAACTGCAAATTATTTACGTGTAGTATGTCATAACAAACAGAGCAGTTGGTACTCATACATCAGTATTATCCAAAACAATATGAGTAAACAATATGAGGCACAATAAAAGAAAGAAATTAATGTATCTGGAACATAAAAGGGGAAAGCAATGTAATTTGAAATTGTAAAGTAATATGTAAATAATAATTTGTTTACTAAATAGAGCAAGTAATAAATAACAAAAGAAAGTTTAGAAACAGAAGAATTAAATTAAAAATCCATTGTTATAAGAAAAACTAATTAGCAATTACATTTATATTATAAATTAAAATTTAGGAAACAAATTGTAAACAAAGGGTAACAAATGTTAACATGTATAAGTGTATATAAAAATGTAAGGTATATAAAGTGTTTACTAGTGAAAGTGATAGTGAATGACCAAACTTAGCTCAGGCCATTAATCTTATACAAGGTCATTAACCTTGAACAGTGCTACGCAAGTGAATAGGAAGTGTTCAGCTATACATGAGTGTTGTGACAAACGAGTGTTGAAGAAAAATTAAGAAAGTGAAAGATAGGAAGTGCAAAATAAAAGTTATGTTTCTTTCTTTCAGGAGACTTTTAGAAAATATTTGAAAATTTAAAAGAACAAAACAAAAAGAGTAAATTTTAAATATTTCTAAAAGGGGGCAATTTGAGGCAGTACTTTAATGCCTAAATGATATTAATTGTATTTTTTATTAATTAAATTCAATAACAGCCCACCTAGAAAACAGTATGTATATAATTATTATTTATATTGTATGTAAAGTCATTGTAAATGTATTTATTAGTGATAAGTAAAAGTTTATATACTTTAATAGTGCAAAAACTGTGAGAATACTATGTTTTGGGATGTTAATAATGAGGCAATAATGTAATTTTGGTGACAATAATGTAATTTTGGTGACAATAATGTGTTTGGAATTTTAAAAGTACTGGTTATAAAAAAGATCGGTAATAACATAATTTCGCTTACAGTTTGGAATTAGCCAATCAAAAGTAAAGAAAGATTTTTAGTTTGAATACTTAGATTCTATTGGACTAGAAATAGCCAATAAGAGACTGGCATTACCAACGCTAAAGGTTTTTACCGTTGAATCTAGTCAGTCTCGGGCAAGATATTAGACAGAGCAGACGTGAAAGTCGTGGGTAAAAATGTTGTAAAGTATAAATGATAAAATTTGTGTTCTTCGCCAAAAATGCATTAAGTGCTCACAGTTTTATTTTATAAAGTGTTATGTTGTGCATATATAAAGTGAAATAAAAAAAAGTAAAAATTAAAAAGTAAATTGTGTGATGTCTTATAATTTGAGTCTTATCACAACCCTGCAAGAACTCGTGTTTCTATAGTGCAACTGAAAGCAGCCGAGGTAAATAACTATAATATTATGTAAAAACAAGCATCATCTTCACTACAAAGTTTGGCGTCCTAAAAATCAAACAACATCAAAGTGTATCTTCATTACGTAACCTTAATAATATTTATGTAACCAAAAACAAACTACTGCAAATTGGCATACAACTGTGGGGGCAAACTCCTCCAATAATTACGTAACCTACAAACTGCAAGTTGAAGAACAATACATCTTCAGATGATGAGATGGGGTTTAACGGTGCTCAAATCTAAGGTTATTAGCGCCCTTACAATGTATAAAATATAAAAGTTAAAAGCAAAAAATTAAAATATCACACACAAACCTGCTTGGTTGAAAACAGTAAAACCAACAGACCAAATTCTAAAACCTACCACACTAAAATCATGGTCAAAAAGAGTAAAAGTATGTGTCAAGAGCTGTAGAACGCATGGGACATGAGCGCCATACGTCCACTGGGGTGTGGAGTCCCCATTAAAAAAGACATTAAAAAATTACAAAGCTAAAGGACACTCAGCGCATCAAATGAACTAATTAAAATCACTGTCACTAATAAAACATAAAAAACATTCTACAGCACGCGCGTCGTCTGCCAAAACGTTGGCTATGCCAACAGGCAGACCCACGCGAACGCGCAATGGAGCTAAAATCTGACACTCTTCTAAAATGTGACGCACCGTTAAGGGCACATCACACTGCTCAGAGACTGGTGCAGGGTCACCACTGAGCAGGTATCTATGGCTAAAAAGACAATGTCCGATTCGTAAGCGAGCTAAAAGTACCTCTTCCCAACGCCACGAACCGAGAAGAGGTACCCCAGACTAACGGGAAAGGCTTAACCTCCCGCAACTTGTTCCCCCAGAGGGCCGTCCATTCATGCCTCCAAAGCGAGAGGATGCGGCTACATAAAATAACAAACAAATCTGTGGAGGGAACAACAGAGGTAAAATATCTGGGTAATAGAATCGCCGATCTGGTCATTACCTGAGATGCCCACATGACCTGGAAGCCACAAGAAGGAGACGTTGATGCCAGAGACACCAAGTGATTGGAGCAGGTCATGTATGCGCTGTACAAGTTGGTGGTAATGGTACAGCTCGTTAATACTCTGAAGGGCATTCAAAGAGTCCGTACAAATAACACAGTGCCGTAAGTCATGCCGCTGAATGTATAAAACAGATTGATAAATACTAAAATGTTCAGCTGTAAAAATTGAACATTGCCCAGGTAAACGAAACGTAAAACTACATTGACCAAAAACAAAGGCACACCCAACACCAGCATCAGTCTTAAATCCATCGGTAAAAATAAAATGAAAGTCTCCAAATTGCGCCTGTACTTCTAAAAAAGCCGATCTAAAGACTGAAGAAGGGGTCTCAGTCTTCAGCATCGACGTTAGCCCAAGGTGACAGTGGGCCTCAGCGCAAAACCATGGAGGAAAAAGCGTTTCCCCCCTGGGAAGGGCCGGCGCTGGCGTAACGTCCAAATGCCAAAGGAGTTGTCAAAATCGTACCCCTGGAGGGAGCAATGCAGAGGAGCTAATTAAATATTGCCGACCAAGAGACTCCGCAAAAAATGAGTCGAAGGATGGGTGGTCAGGCAAGCTTGAGTCGACAGGCATAGCTGCACAAAAGCATCTCACGCATGGAAGACAGCGGAGGCTCTGCAGCTTCAGCGTAAAGACTGGGTACGGCGCTAGTTGGAAAGGCCCCTGCAGCGACTCTGATACCAAGATGATGAATGGGATTCAAGTGACGTAACACAGATGGACGTGCCGATGAATAGACAATGCACCCATAATCAAGTTTGGATCGCACGAAAGAGCGATAAAGACGCAGAAGGACGGTCCGATCAGCTCCCCAGGATGTGCCACTTAAAACACGTAAAAGATTAAGAGAACGGTCACAATTTGCTTTTAAAAAGGAAACGTGAGAAGTCCAGCTCAGCTTTCGATCAAAGATCAACCCCAAAAATTTCACGTCTGCAAATGGAAGGACCTCCGGCCCAAGATGGAGAGAGGGCGGAGGGAAAGCCTTCCGGCGCCAGAAAAGAATACAGACGGATTTCTCGGCGGAGAAATTAAAGCCATTGATGTTACTCCAGGCGTAAAGACGGTCGATACAGCTCTGGAGACGGTGTTCGAGTAGACAGCTCCGCCGTGAACTACAATAAATGGCAAAATCGTCAACGAAAAGGGACGATGAAATGCCAGGTGGAATACAATCAACAATGGGGTTGATAGCAATCGCAAAAAGTGTGACACTGAGTACAGAGCCCTGCGGTACACCGTTCCCTTGAATAAAACGACTAGATAAAACCGAACCCACACGTACACAAAAGACGCGGTCCATGAAATATGGGAAGACGACCGCGTAAATTCCATGCGTGAAGTGTACGTAAAATGCCGCCCCTCCAACAAGTGCCATAAGCTTTCCCCAGGTCAAAAATACAGCCACTGTTTGACACTTTCTCAGAAATCCGTTCATAATATGCGTCGACAGAGACACCAGATGGTTGACGGTAGAGCGATGGCGACGAAATCCACACTGAGCGTTTGCCAGAAGTTTCTGAGACTCAAGCCACCATGTCAACCGCCCATTTATCATGCGCTCCATCACCTTGCAAAGGCAACTGGTGAGGGAGATAGGGCGGTAGCTGGAAGGTAGTTGGCGATCCTTCCCAGGCTTAAGTATAGGGACAATGGTGGCTTCGCCCCAAACGGAAGGAAAAAGGCTGTCTTGCCAAATACGGTTATAGACCTGGAAGAGAAAGAGTTTACTGTAGGCTGAAAGCTTCTTTAACATCAGGATATGAATGCCGTCCGGCCCAGGAGCGGAGTGCCTAGAGCTCCAGCTCCCTCAATGTGAAAAGTTCATTATAACACTCCGTAGTAGAAGACCGAAAATTATAGGTCTCGGAATCCAGCCGGTCTTTGAATGTGCGAAAGCCGGCGGAATAATGGTCAGAACTGGAAACCGACTCAAAGGCAGCACCCAGAGTGTTAGCAATGGCAGCCGGATCCACAATGGTGGCATTGAAAACCTGAAGGCCAGAAACAGTACAAAGCGACGAAGTTTATCCCAAACAGATGAATGCGTGAAGCGCTTAAAAGACTCGACAAAACGAGTCCAGGACGCCATCTTGCTATCCTGAATAATGCGACGGGCCCTGGCTCGCGATTGTTTAAAAGTAACCAAATTATCAAGTGTGGGATAACGCCGGAACACCTTAAGTGCAGTTCCACGGGCACGAACGGCGTCCCGACAATCCACATTCCACCACGGAACAGGTATACGCCGAGGGTGAGAGGAGGAACGGGGAATTTGCGCGTTCGGCGGCAGAGAAAATCGTAGACGTAAGGTGCTGCACTAGTTGGTTAACGTCGGTGAAGGGCTGGTCATCAAAATGCACGAGGCTGGAATACAAGCTCCAGTTGGTTTTTGTGAATATCCAGGTAGGTACTCTCGAATGCTGTACGTGATGTGACAGAAGAGAAACGATGCAGGGATAATGGTCGCTGGAGTAGGTGTCAGCGACGACGTTCCACTGCAGACGACTAGCAAAGTGGAGTGAGCAAACGGCAAGGTCCAAGTGAGAGAATGTACCGGAAGAATCAGAAAGAAACGTAGGCTCACCTGAATTGAGAATAGAGAGGTTGAACTGATCAAAAATGTCAGAAAGTAGAGTTCCCCTCGCACAAGCCCTTGGGAACCCCACAGGGGGTGATGGGCATTAAAATCTCCCAACAGAAGAAATGGTGTTGGGAGAGAGGACAGGAGAGCTCGAATGGCCGCGTTAGCGAGGGGACACGATGGAGGTGAATACACAGAGCAAACAGAAAAGAAAAAGCCAGGTAACTGTAGTTTAACGGCAACACCTTGCAAGTCGGACGTATTAGTGAGAGTTTGAAAATGAACGTCGTTACTCACTAATAACATGACACCTCCATGAGCAGGAATACCCTCCTCCGGTTCAAGATCGTAGCGAACCGGAGTATACCCTCGTAGATCAAAAGGGTCGTGAGGGCGAAGCTTGGTCTCCTGCAAACACACGACCATAGGTGAATGGGAACGCAATAAAAGTTGCAGTTCCGCCCTATGCGATCGTACACCACGTAAATTCCAGGTCAGGATAGCCATGAATAAAAGGGATAAACTGTCTACTTAGAAGGGCGGCTCAAAATAACCTTTTGCTTAACCTTGGGGCTCGGGCTTTTGGTATGGAGTTGGTCAGAAGGGAGGGCCCACGCGCTCAGAGCCAGAAACCGATTCAAGCGCTGAGAATCAGTTCTGGGTGGCAATGGGTGAAGGGGGCCGCTGAGCGCGGCTTGTCCCAGCAGCATCCTGGAACTGCGGCCTTCGAGGGGAAGAAGGTGAACTTGTCTTGCCGCGCGCACGCGGAGGGTCTTTCAAAAAATCTTCCCTACGAAATTTCTGCTTCGATTTCTTCTCAGTGCCTTGTGACTTCATAGACTTTGGACCAGGTTTAGAGGGCTTGGTAACTGTAGCTGAAATGGACGGCCGGATGGTAGTGGCGGTCAATGCAGACATGGTCCAAGTTTGAGTCTCTGCATCCTTCCGGGGTACTGGCGAGGCAACAACGGAACTGAATGTTCCCGATCGCAGGAGCGAAGGTTGGCGCGCATGGTAACGCCTCCGGGCTTCGGCGAAGGAGAGTTTCTCCTTTACCCGGATCTCCTGGATCGCCTTCTCGTCCAAATACCGCGGACAGTCGGCAAATGAAGCAGAATGAGACCCTTTGCAATTAACGCAGACGGGGGCTGTTGAACAGGTACCTTCGTGTGAGGGCTGGCTACATGTTGCACAGATGTTAACGGCACTCTTACAGGAGACTTGGGTATGCCCAAAACGTTGGCATTTGAAACAACCCAGAGGTCTAGGAATATAAGGCCGAACCGCAATACGTTCGTACCCTGCTGAAATGCTCGTGGGCAGATCGACGCCATCAAAGGTTATAAAAAGGGTACCAATACTCCGTCGCGTTTGGCCTGAACTCGATGCACTGCTGTCACCTTTTGATCTTACAGATATTCGACTAGGTCCTCGTCCGATATACCATCGAGGCTATGCGTGGTAACGACGCCCCGACAGGAATTCAATGTGCGGTGCTTCTCAACACGGATGGGATGACCGTGGAGAAGCATAGCGCGCAACAAGGTCTTACTTTGCTGATCGGACTTCGTTTGTGCCAATAAGGAACCATTTCGTAGACGAGTGCAGGACTGAACCGCACCAGCAAAGCATCAATGCCCTTCTGAATTACAAAAGGGTTCACCTTCTCAAAGCTTTGTCCTTCTTCTGTTCTTGAAAGTACCAAGTAACAACCAAATGTCGGCGGCGTTACTTCCGTTACAATAACTTTACGGCGCTTGTTGGAAATAATGGAGAAAGGGGGCTCCATAGCGAAATATATCCTCCACCATTGCAACCGTCTCCGACCTCGGGCTCTGACTTCCCGGGCGTTACCTCGGCTTGGGTGAGTGGCCTATTTATACCAGACTCACCCCAGGGTCACACCTCCCAGAACATAGACAGAGGGACCCAATCGCCGTCAGAAGTCAGCAGCTCATGCAATGGCCCCCCCGTGGGACTGCAGTTGAACAGCTGATACGAACACAAACCCTACTGTCAGTGACTCAGGAGATTGACTTTGTCCTTGAAGTGCAAGCGTGCAGTGGACTGGGAGCTTCTTGCGTAAGGTGTAGATAGTGCAACACCAACAGTTCAAAAATATTCTCAACAAGTGCAGTCTTACTGCAGGCAGTGTCAGAGGATGCTACAGTGTTAAAACGCATTGTATTGCGAGTGTCAAATTAATATAATCCATTAGTGAAATGGCTAACTTTCGGAAAAAGGGAAAAACCATTCATAGCGAGGCTCGCGAAATAATAAACCATGTAAACGAGCAATACAAAAAGGAAGCAGAGCAGAAACAACTAATTCTACCGATTTCGCGAGGGATGAGAGAACAGGCAATTAGTGCGGTGTGTCTGTGGGAACAATTAAGAATATAAGACAAGAAATTGCGAAGAGAACAGAAGGAAGCCCTTTACGCACTGCAGGCAAGACAAGACCTCCAAATCCAGAACGAAATATAAATATAGGCGATTTCGACATGTGCTCATTAAGCGGACAATAATGGACTTCTACGTCAATAAAAAGATAGTTCCGACATGCAGAAAGTTACTCCTGTAGTTAGAAGTAAGATACAATTTCCTTGGGGGGAGAGTTAAGGAGAGTTATTTGGAAATTGGGATTTAGATGGCGCAAGTGTCGAGGAAAGCGTACAATCTTAATCGAAAAGCCAAGAATTGTTGAATGGAGATGCAAATACTTGGCTGAGCTAGGGGAATACCGAAGTCGAATACCGAAGTCAAGGCAGGGATATCGTTTATTTGGATGAAATGTGGATGGACAATAATTTAACATTCAACAAATGTTGGCAAGCTGATGGGATCACAGGGGTGCTTACTGATGGTAGTGCAGGAAACACTCATTGACCAAGAGAAAAGGTATTTAAGATTGACCGCATCCTTAATGCACATGGACACTCCACTCTGTATCTGCCGCCTTACAATTGCGATCTTAATCCCATTGAGGTTGCATGGGCGACAGTAAAGCACTTCATAAGGGAGCGCAACCTTACTGGGGAATTTTCATTATTTCGTTTATTGAGTTTAACCAACGAAGGAATCTCTGCAGTACCTGCAGAACACTGGGTAGGATATCACCGGCATGTTAGAAAATTAGAAGATGGTTACTGTCCATGGATCGTGTGGTTTCTGATGTGATCGATCGATTATTATTTCAAATGCAAACGACAGTTCTTCTGATGAGCAAGAAGGGATATCATCCGATGACTCGGACTCCGAATCATCTGCATCGATCTTGCATACCCTTTGGATTAATGAGGTTAGTAAAATAATATTCCACATGTATAGTGTCGTAAATATACTGTTTTACATGTATACACGCTTTACAAGTTCACTTATTGAAATTATGATCATAATTGTTTTGTTTGATGCGGTAATAATGTAATATTGATGTTACTTCGCCTAATATTTGTTGTCGCGGAAAGAAAGGATAAGTACCTTTGGAACAGGGTGTAAACAATAAAGCGATAGGAAAGAATAACACAACCCTCTCTCAGGTTCGCTTACGTCAACCTCAAGGACAAAGCTAAACTCCTGAGTCACAGACAGTACATGACGACCCCGGGTGGTGGGGATGACGCCATTACCCACTCACCCAGCTGCGCACCCAGTGCGCAGGTATTCGTCAGGCTGTGTCCACGGAGGATTAAAAGAAAAGATAAAATAAATAAAACTGTGTGGGCCTTACGCACGCAAGGTAGGCCGGCGAGGAAGAAAAAGAGATGCGCAAATGTCGTGGTGCGAAATGGCCGGAAATTGACAAGGGAAGAAAGAAACATGGTGAGGTGCGGTATGAATGTAATGCAAAGAACGCACGAGAGCCTACCTTGTGTCCCCCGGTCACGAAAACCAACCCACCTCGACCGGACGGGGATGAAGCGATGAAGACTGTGATGAGTGGCTCGGGAACTCCCGGATACGCCAAAACCCGTATTCACATAAGGTAAGCCCCTGGGGGGCAGGATGCCGAGCTTCGCCAGCTATTCCATAACAATGATTCTTCTCTCCTCTTACAAAAGATTCCTCTACCCGGTACTGCAGTATCTTTGTACTGTGACACTTCTACTGGTAGACCACGTCCTTTTGTCATACAACCTTTTCGCCGACAGGTCTTTGTCTCCCACCATATCCTTAGACACCCGGGAACAAAAGCTTCTGTCAAGTTGGTCTCCCAGCGATTTGTGTGGCCAAGTTTGAGAAAGGACTGCCGCCTCTGGGCAGACTTGCCAATCCTGCCAACAGTCAAAGATCAACCGACACACTGTAACACCACCTGCAGAGTATCCAGTTTCACCAGGGCGCTTCCTTCATGTCCACATTGACATTGTTGGCCCCCTGCCCGTCTCTACAGGCAACCGCTACTGCATGACAGCTATTGACCAATACACCCGATGGCCAGAGGCATTTCCTATACCAGACATCACTGTAGAAACAATAGCAAGGATGCTCCTAACTGGATGGATTGCACGCTTCGGATGTCCACAACAGGTCACCACCGACCAGGGCACTCAATTCTCTTCCCAGCTCTTCCAAACACTATCCAAACTTTGTGGTATCCATCTTACTTGGACCACAGCATATCACCCAGCGTCTAACGGCCTTGTGGAGAGATTACACTGATCTCTCAAGGCCGCCTTGATGTGCCATGAAGATGCCAGTCGGAGCGACGCACTGCCGCTCATTCTCCTGGGCGTTCGCATGGCCTTCAAAGAGGACTTCCAGGCTTCGGTGGCAGAGCTGGTGTATGGTGAACTGCTACGGATCCCAGGAGAGTTCATTCAATCGGCTTCTCTACCAGCTGACACCTCTCAATTCCTCGCAAACCTAAGGAGGAGGTTGGAAGAATTGTGACCAAAGCCAGCCAGTCACCATTGCTCACCATCCACATTCGTCCACCCATCCCTGTCCACAGCAACTCATATTTTCCTTCGCCAAGACTCCCTCCGCCATGCCTTACAACCACCTTACAAAGTGATTGACCATACCGACAAAACCTTCCGCATTGCCATCAGGAACAAAGCAGTGCTGGTATCAGCTGAATGCGTGAAACCTGCTTTCATTCTCACAGAAGCCATCATTCCTGAAACTCCATCATCCTACACAACTCTGCCGGTACCAACACCATTGACAACCACTCGTTCTGGGTGACATGTCCGTTTCCCGGACTATTATAGGTCCTAGGCACCTCTCTCCTAAGGGGGGTGATGTGGCGGCTCAACCACCACACAGAAAGCAGCTACTTAACCATCCCTTGGAAGCAGCTTCCAACGGTGGGCACGTCTTCAGAGAGCAGCATCTCCCAGACACCGAGCAGTGAGTGACAAGGAACAGTGTGCGCTTGGGTCGCTAAGCCACCCCTGCCGGGAAGCAACACTAAGGCAGGGAGTCGGGACTGGCCTTCTGCTGAAAACAGACGATTGCATACCGGAACTTAAACCGCTGAGTTTGTTATTTCATAGTTTGTATATTGTTCCTGTATTGTGTACGCAGAGTTAATAAATTTAGTGTTATACATATCCGTGGTGTTTACATTTCAGTTTAACCTTAACCCACAAGTACATACATCGTTCTGTAAATGTATATTAGGTTTATCCATTTCATCACCAAATGGAGCACAGCAATGTTGGAGTTGGGAAGAGTAGGTAGCAAGGGCAAGATTGCTGAAAGGATACTTAAATATTGGCATAGATTGAAATCATTGGACGAGCATAATTTCTTGAGGCAATGTTTAATAATGCAAGAAAAATCCAGTGCTAGGATGAACTTGGCTCAAGGAATAAGGAGAATCCTACAGGAAATAGGAATGGGTAATTGATGAGATGAGAGAGAGGGGTTAGTTAAAGGTTTCTAAAGAAGTGAGGAACAGAGTGGAAGACATAGAGAGACAAGAATTGTTTCAAAGTCTGGAAGGAAAGAAAAGTTTGGAACTATATAAACAATTAAAAGTGGACTGGGGAAGGGAGAAGTACGTGAATGTAGGTAATAGGTTAGTGAGAGAACGGTGGGCCTGGTCTAGACTAAGTGCACATTGGCTAAGGGGAGATAGGAAGGGAGTGAATTTGGATAGATATCCTGTTTGTGGAGAGGCAGATAATGACTTGCATTATATAATTAAATGTGAAGAAACCAAGTTGTGGAGAGATCAGTTTTTACCTAAAGAATGGGAGAATGTTAACAAAGAAGTATTAAAAGTTAGGATAATGAAAATACAAAAGGAGGGGGATATAAAAAGGATAGGAGAATATATGGAGAGAGTAAGACAAAAATGACTTAGAAAAATAAAGCAATATGAATCTGTTATGACCCACCGTGCATAAATAACCATGGTGTTAAAATGCATGGTGGACTAAAGAATAAAATAGCAACTCAAAGTAATGTATGAAAAAAATTGTAAGATTCTTGTATAGCATTATGGAAAAAAAACCACGCACGCACGCACGCACGCACGCACGCACGCACGCACGCACGCACACTCACTTATTTTTCAAGTTCTTTGAACAGTCCTCAAACATTATTATGGCTATTTCTTACATTACTGTTTAATCAGAGTTTTATATATAAGTGTTCAAATTAAACATTTCTTGTCACTTCATCCTTATTTGACTCCTTTTTGAGAAACCAAAGTGATCCTTCGCTTTCTTAATTTTTAACTTAAAGAAAACTACTCATGCAACTGTTATGTAAACAGAATTTAGACTGGATATAGCTGTTGTAGCAGTGTGTTTAGGTCATGAACTGACGCATACTGCAGAGTAGAAAGTGTGCCACTCTGCTGTTTAAAGGAAAGAAGTGCTAGAAACTCTGCTCGTTTGGTTACTTTGGTTTTCTTTGAGTCAAATGGGGGTGGTGAAGGAGGCAAATTGGTGATGATAAATGCACATGATTTTTTTATGTGAAGAGAAGCATACCTGAAGTGTTTGAAGGCATCTAGATTGTGTGAATTTGCACTCTGAAAGTGATAATGGATTTTGTTTTACAGCCTGAGATTTTAAATACGGGCAAGTTGTTGTAGGAGTTGAAGTAATGTGAGGATATTCCAGAAAACCAGTTTAGGGGTACTGGAATTATAGCAATACTTGTTGGATATTTAAGTGGACAGAAACCTTGTATCATGGAGGAAGTTGGACTTAAATCCCTTAAAGGAGTTGGAGGAATGTGTGATTCCATGCACAGTTTTGAGGATTTGATTCAGAAATATAATAAGGTAGGCCTAACTAAAGCTCAACTATGTAGAACCAAAAGTTGTTTATAATATTGGAAGTATAGAATTAATTATTTGTAAAAAGGGCTGGGAAGCAAAGGTCATTAAAGTGCTGTATCATTAGATCATACTTTAAATGACCTTTTGCACCAGGTCATCAATGTATTGAGTTCCAGTGCAAGTAGTAAAAGAAACCCACACAATAACACAGGAGGGTGGCACAAGTTTTGATTTTCCTGGTAAAAAGAATGGTGCTGAAAAGCTGTTCAAATATGGCAATTCATTTTGCCAAAGCTTGTCTTCCGAAACCATGGCAAAATATTGTTAATATGGGTAAGATGGTCAAGTGGTCAGTAGAAGAAATTTTGCACTTTGTGACAATAGTAAAACTTTGAGATCAAGTTCTTGTGTATGCAGTGCAAATATTGCATCTGTATGTACATTCACCTATTGTTGGTATCATTCTGCAGACTTTAATGGAAGATTATTCTTTAGAGTGGTGCCATGGACAAATAATCAAAATCCTTATTCTACTGGCCAAGTTTAATACTTTATTGGTGTCCCATTATTTTTGGGAGCAGAGAATTTCCAAAGGGTTTTTGGAATCTATGCAGGATATGTGTTGTGTCGCCAAAGTATTACAGGTTTACTATGGTGAACAAAAATTATGAAAACTATTGGAACAAACTGACATTATCCAGAAGTGCATTCATTATTCATTGTAAAGGCATAAGTCCAATATAAGGAATTAGAGCAAATAGCTGTAAATTTAGGCATATGGGTGAGGAAGAAATAAGTGTCAGACAGAATGAAACATGTAATCAAACCAGAATTAGCCAGTTTAAACTAGTGTGCTGGAATTGTAATAAAGTTGGTGATATGAAGTCCCAGAGTTATAGGTAGGTTAAATTGAAGTTCGCTCACATGGTATAGTCAGCAAGATGGCCGCCTTGTGACTAGAAGAGATGTTGCCCAAATTAACACAGAACTTGAGCAGTTATGTTCTGGTTGGCATTAAAACACATCCATTGCCTTATATATCACTTTTGGTGAACAAATTTCCATCCTTTTGCCTTATTAGATATCAGGAGTGTTCTTTCCATAATTCATTCTAAGTTAGCAAAAGCATTACATGCAAAAATAACACCATCATCCATGAAGAGCTGGTGAAGAAATCGGTATCCTGGGAAAAATGCATTTACACATAAAAATCATCATTTTTTGTAGTATATTGAATGCTTGATTGCCACGAAAATGGCTACTCAATTTATTTTGAAATCACGCATGGTCCTTGACTTAACAAAATAAACTCTGTATTTTCATGTTTGTCCTAGGGTGTTAATTCCAATTCACATGCCGGGAACTACACAAACATTGGTTAATGGTTTGAGGAAGTGTCAATGTGACAACGGGATGAGGGCTTAGTTTTCAATTTGTCACATTTCACCAAGCACCACGGAAAATGTTTAGCAGAAATGATTGTGTAGTTTTCTGATGTATTAACTACTAAGTTAGGGAAGACTAACATATTGAAGTACCACATTCAGCTTGACTGTTTCAGTTCATTTCCTCTGTACTTTATCTCCTCAATGCACAGACTTAGCGTGTGAGCAAATTAATAAGTTACAAAAGAATATAATTCGGCCTTCACACTCAAATTATTTGAGTCTAGTATTTTTAGTAGTGAAGTCAAATGGGGAACTGTGAACTATTGTCGATTATTGGCAGTTAAATAAGAATGTGTCAACTCGGTACCACTACCAAAGGTACAGGAGAACTTTTATTGTTTTGTTAAAGCTAAATATTTCACAACCTTTGACCTGTATCAAGCTTATTACCAAATACCATTAAAAGAAGATATAAAGAAAAATATTGAGTTCTGTGTCGGCTGGAATTTGTTCGAGTTCAATTGCATACATTTTGAAATTGTGGTGGGTGCTCAGGTTCTAACCAGGCTTTTAGATTGCATACTTGGTGATACTAAATACAAGTATCTATGCCATTATCTGGATGATTTATGTGTATATTCCCAGACATTTGATGAACATGTAGAGCATGTAAGTGAAGTTCTGGAAAGACTAAAGAGGGCTAATTTAATTGTAAATCCCAATAAGGTGTAATTGGCAAAACCAAAGTTACGTTTTTAGGTCATATTATTTCCTCTTGGGGAGTGAGTGTTAACTCAGAGCATGCACGGAGAATACTGAGTATCTTATTTCTAAGATGCCTAAACTGATCGCTCATTTTGTGGGGATAGTAAACATTTTGCACAGTATATTCCAGATTATACTTTACAGGTAAGCAAGTTGAATGTCTTACGCAAAAACAACACTAAGTGGGGTGAAGAACAGCAACAGATATTCGAGAAGCGTAAAGAAGCATTAATCTCTCTGATGATTTTGGCAGTTTCCTTTCATACTCCAGGCCAATGCCTCTGGATTGGCTGTATATGCCATTTTGTTGCAAGAACATACTGAAGGACCCAGAGTTATTAGTAAAGCCCAGATTTCCATGCACTATCAAACCTAAAAATATGCGTGCATTCATGCACAATGAAGGGCGAAACATGCACCATCAGAATTCCACACTACACTGCACTACAATACATTTTATTGTCTTTTAAAACAGTGCACAGCAACAAGCTTTTCCAAATTCTGTCACCTAAACTCATGCATTTATAAGTAAGGACATTCTTGAAAGCAGGAAATGATCTTTCTACTTCACAAGAAGTGACATGCATATATAAGAGAAGAAATCCTGACTCAGGGTAAGATCAAATTAAATGTATTTTGCATTTTCCCCACAAAATAGATCTTTCACTGTTTTCACGAATATCAGATCAGGATTTGAACTAAGTACTGTCTTCAGATTTTTCCCTAGCTGCCATTTCTCCACAACACGACTCTAAAGATAATTTAATATCTTCAGCCATGGCCAGTGACTGCACTAGTGGTACTCCTCTTGCTTCTAATTTTGTTATTGCAGTAAGCAGTATACTAAAGTTGGATTTTATTTACTAGGACCTTCTTGTCGCCTACTAACACTCTTGTCATTAAATGTTACCTGCACATGTTTAATACAAGCTGCATCATCAACTGCAAAACTGTCTACAACCTAAAGCCAGAGAATATTCAAATTAATGAAAAATATGAAACCGATGATTAAATTTCTGCATAAATTTACTCTGTAACCTATTATTTGCGGAGCGATATGATTCCTTACTGAACTAACTGCATAAAAATTGTTACAGTAAAACATTGCAGCATTTAGCCAGGTAGGTACCTCACCTGTTATTACAGGCTGTGGTGGTAAAGCTAGTTCTGCTAGCATGTGTCTTTATGCAGCTATGAGTGCAGGTGCTTTCAAGAATACCTACAATGAGAACAGATTACATGATTTAATTAATCCAATTATAAGAACTATCAGAGTTTCAGAAATCATATTAAGCATTTCTTTACCTTCTTCATAGAGGATATCAATTGTCATATTTCAAACATATTGTTTCGGCTACTCGGTTCAGTGAATGGGCAAGACATATCACATGCTTCAGGTTTGGATAAAATATCTTAATCACTTTTCCAGCCTTAATCATATATGGTGCAGCATCACTCAGGAACAACAGAACCTTTTTTTTGTTTAAATTTGTTGCACACAGAACCCCCAAAATATGAATAAAGTATCAAAATATTGCTATGCTTAAAAACGGGATGTTTACAAATTTACTAGAAATTGGTAAATTAATATAGCTCACGCATTCCTTCATCAAAGAAGTTTGCAATTTTAGAGTGGTTAGCTTTTTGAATCCGTAGTTTCATCCACACAAGCCTATATGTTTGAATTTCCTAAGTCATTCAAAGCCTATTTCAAACAAAAATAAAATGCTATTTATAAATAATCAAACTGTTTGTGTAAAATGAATATTATATGCTTGTAATGAATATTAATGAAAGTCTTTAGTTCCTGTATGTGCAAAAAGTGTATTTAATGAAAGTCGCATTCCTCACATACTTACTTATATAACCTTTGAAGATAATTTTTTTTCATAATGATGTTGGATCTTAAATACTATTGTTAGTGTATTTCTCTAAAAATTGCTTCAATGCGGAATTTGAAAGCTTCTCAATTGGTATATTAGCTTCTGCCAAGGCACTGCATAAATCCATAAAAAACTGATTTGGAGCTGGTTTAGTTGGAGTTGTGCTTATAAAGGATTAGACACTTGATATGTTTGCTAATTGTTGTTTCATTTTTGTAATGTGTGAAGCAGATGCTACCTACTGCTCAACTTGAAACCGTTTTGAACACTGAACCTGTAATTTAAATACTAAAATATTTGTGAGTGAGCTTTTCGGCACCAGCAGATAAGTATAGCACAAGGCACAAGTAAAGGGGCTCAATCCTTGGCTTAAGGCAAATAAGAATGGTTATGAAAAGTAAAATACATTAGCACTCATGTTTTTTGTTACAGCAGACACACTACAAAACATCACTATCTGTTAAAGATTAAAAACAGAAGCATTATTAACAGTGAAGTATTCATCATGATGTAGATTGAGTCAAACTTTTTTACACTCACCTTCACTAATTAAAATTAAAATTAATTAGTGAAGGTGAGTGTAAAAAAGTGTGACTCAATCTACATCATCACTATCTGTCCTTAGAAACTCTTTCCCTCAATCCATTTACGCAGAAGTTCTCTTCTTGAACTTCTCACAGGTGGCATAACAACGCTTAATAATGCGTCGTAAATGTTCACCAATCTGTTGTCTTCAAACAGCACACATTCTCTTTTGCCTTTTTCTTTCAATGGATGGAGGTGGTGGGCGCTGTATGTAAATCCAGTGTAACAAGGAAAAAGAAAGGGGATGGTAGGAAGTCCGAGGACATTGTGGTCATTGTCAGGCAGGATCCCAGGAAACATTAATAGCTTATCTTTCACCTTTTCTCAGCAGACAAATGACATGGCAATCCCAGATTTTAGGGAGGCACATTCATAAAATGCACAGTTATGCATGGTAACATATTATGCAATAAAACCATAAATTTATATGCATTAAAAAGGTCTAAATATTATTAAACAAAACAAAATCCAGAACATACATTATGTATGAATTTTGTCCTAAAAAGCAAAAAATATGTAAACATGCATGGAAAAAACATTGAGACTCCATAAGTCATGAAATGAATAACTACAACGTTTGAGAAGTGTAACCAAAGTATATAAAAACATGCATTTGCATGGAAATCTGGGCTTTAGTTATTAGTTATGGTTCACAAATGTTAACCGACCTGGAAAAGAAATATTTACACATGAACTTGAAATATTAACTGTGTAGAGAAGTTTTGGTTTTACTTAGAACTTGTAGCCTTTATATTACAAAAGGATCATCAGGCATTGTACTGAGTTCTGCTAGGAAAATAGGATGAATTGCCCAATGGGCATTACAAATTCTAGCCTTTAAATTCAAAATGAGACACACAAGGGGAGAAATTAATTGCTTAGCTGATAACACTGTCAAATTTTGTGATGTTCATGTGATTGTCAATGTGCTTTCTCAGATATTGCTACACAGCAATTAGAGGATGAAGAATAGGCGGAGTTGATAAAACAAGTTAGGTACTAGTCATAGTAAACATCATCTGAAGAAATGTGTTGTATACTTATGTCAATCAGGGAAAAATTAAAAGCGTTGTTTCTTATACATTAGTGCACTTTTTATTTCAGTATTATCACAAAGGATTATTTGGAGCTCAACAAGGTATCTATAAAACACATCTTAAGGTGGAGCAATATTTTTGGTATAAAGGTATGGTGATATTAAAAAATGAATAAAAGATTGTAAAATATGTATGATGTCTAAACCAGCTCATAACTCCAAGTTAGGCTTTCATTTTTCTATCATCTACTCTTCCTAATTCGCCAATGTCACATTCCTTTCCAAATAGTGGGAAAAAAGTTAATTTATTTTGGTGACAGTGGACATGTTTAGCAAGTATGTGCGGCTAATGCCCACTCACAAGGCAAATGCTAGTAACACTATTGGGGCATTAAAGTCAGTTTTAGCATTCCAAAACTCTTTAAGTGTCAGATAATAAAACGTATCACTACTATTCTATGTTACCCAAATCCTTCTCTTAGTGAAAAGGTAAACAGAATTTGAAGGCCACGCTCATTGCTTACCACTCCAATGAGCACATGAAATGGGATACCAATTCATATTGGTTGCAGTTGAATTCAGCTTAGCATGCAAGTCACAGTGAATGTCTGTTTAATTTAGTTACGTCTTTCTCTCCAAACTGTCCAAACACTTTGGGCATGCAATTGTGAATTGTTGGTATGGGCAGAGGTGTGAACAAATTTCTCACTGGCCGTTTGGGTACCTGCAGTCTGCCAAAGAGGAACACCCATGCACAGCTGCTTGGTATGGTTGGATAAATGTATGGGACAAGCTTGGAGTAGCAACATCATTATGAGTGAGAATGGTAAGTCATACTGCTGTGGTGGAATAGTGCTGGAAGCCTGTAAGGCATGCCGATCATCATCACAGTGACTTAACCATATTCTTTCTGATGGATGTGGCATAACAAGGTACTATGTTAATGCTTAGTTCCAATGGTGTGCGTGCGTGCATGAGAGAGAGAGAGAGAGAGAGAGAGAGAGAGAGAGAGAGAGAGAGAGAGAGAGAGCGACTATATTAGTGCAGACAAAGTTGGTGCAAGATTAAAAATAATCCAAGCTTACTCTAGATTTTCTCAGGCTTCCAGCCAGGTATAGAGTTGGTTAGGAACCAACATTTTGGGAATGTACATCATTCAGCTACCCTGAAAAGATGGGAATGATGTATGTTCTCGAAACGTCGGATTCTAACCAACTCTACACCTGGCTGGAAGTCTGAGAAAATCTAGAGTATTCACAATGCTAGGAATGCTTCAGCTCATATTTTAATCCAAGCTTGTTTTTTAATTGGCCAGGGGAGAATGTGATGTGTGATTCTGGCACAAGTATGAATGGATTAATGTGTATGAATGAGCTGGTATACATGGTTTACTTGCAAGAGAGAGTAGGGTTTTGCTCTGCTCCTTGGTGACGTCATGGAAGGGCCGAATGAGATGGTTTAACTTCTCAGCAAGAGAACATGAAAGAACTAGCCTGCCAGTCATCGCAGAGACATGACATAGTAACTGACTCAACTTGACAAATGAGTATGACACAGGACATGGACAATGACAATCTAGACAGTGCTTATAGGCTACAGAAGCAAGGGTACTGACCATTATCACCATCATAATTTCTTTCTCCCTTTCGGTTTTACTAGACATCTGATACTTTGAGATAATGTACAGGTAATCTCTCTGTAATCTTTGTAATAGTATGCATGGCCTGTGATCGGGAGCAAAGGTTGAAGTATTAGTAGAAGTTTTTTTTTGGTAATGTAAAATCCATGCTTTGATACTTACTGGTAATGCTGTCACTCGGATGGACTATACATGTTTGAGTTAGCTTATGTACCCTCGTGGAAATTGTAATTGAGTGTTTTTAAATGCCAGTTTTAACAAATCCTGTACTGCATTTCAAGATCATTGTAATATACCTGATTCAGTATTCGTGATGCATAATGCAAACTAACTTTATGATGACCATTTTTAAATTCTCTAATCAGATATTTATATAAAAGAGGTGTTTAAATTAAACATTCTCGTACTTCATCCTTACTTCACTCCTTTTTGAGAAACCAAAGTGACCCTTTCCTTTGTTAATTTTAAGTTATAGAAAACTACTCATGCAACTGTTACGCAAAGAGAATTTAGGCTGGATGTAGCAGCATGTTTAGGTCACAGATTATTGATGCATGCTGCACTTGATATCCTCCGATAGCACTGAATACAAGCATTTGAAGAAAATAAGTTTATGTTGAAATATAACCATATGATCAAATAGTACCAGCTATTGTGCCATTACATTAGCTACTATCTGTTGTGGTTGCACTCTATGAGGTCTGGTGGCATTAGCAAAGTTTCTAGTTACATTTTTACAGAGCCACAGGTGGTTTAAATATTATATCAGTATAGATATGTTAATAATGGGAGTTGAAAAATCTTCAGAAGATAGTAAACCTCATTGCCAAGACAACATACCCTTAACTCTCATTAGTGGTGAGCTGCCAGAGCCCTAAAACATTGAAGCCCAAAACCAAAATGGGCTCAAACCACATGAAATGTTAATGCAGCCCACACAAGTATAGCTCAGGATGTATTTCACACAATGTCTTATAATTGTATTTCTTACAATTTCAATGCACTTTCAAGGCTATAACTTGGGCTTCGGTTGTCAATAATGGTCAGTTATCTTTTTTTCAAGTGAACAATCTTTGCTGTCATCTGTTGCCATTTAGTAAGTGTTGCTTGGAAAAATGAGAAAACCAACACTATCAGCTGTTCTTGCCATTTTCTTCGAAAATGACTAACGGTTGTGTTACATCAGTGTCTATAAATGTTAATATGCTGTGATTTCCTTGATTTCTTCGAAAATAATTTGAAACTGTGAATGCCATTAAAGAAGCACTGAATAATTCTGATTCTGATGGAAAGCTTTTTGAGCTTTCAGATCATGAATATATTCCAGATAATGCTAGTACGTTATGTTAATTATTACATCGAGTTAACTTTTTCAACATCTGTAATGTGCTTCTCATCACATAGAAGCTACAGTATCAATAAAAGCTTATGTTATTTTGTTCTTTAGATGCTGATAGCAACAAGTACAGTAGAGATGATGATAATGCAGGTTTAGCTGAACCATAAGATGGCACGCCCACCCATGTGGATCTTGTTCAACCTGGGACTTCTGGAGCAGTATCTCCTAGGTCTCCAGCAAACAGAAGGTGCACTGACAAAATCAATGTCAGTTAACGCATTAGGCTTCAGCGGTTATCAACCTCCTTTAAAAAAGTTTATAGAAATTGGCTGGGTAACTAAATATGATGTTGACTGCTTTACTCAAATTTTATTAAAATCACATTGTGATACATTTTATAATACGGTTTTAAATACGGTCAAAACTGTTTGTCTTAAATTTCATATTACTGATAGTGCAAACAATAATTATAATATCCCTGAAGTAAAATTAAATAATAAATTAATCTCATATAAAAACGAGACAAACTTTTTGGGCTTGTGGATACAGAATAACTTGAAATGGAAAACTCATATAAAACATTTAATAACCAAATTAAGCAGGAATGTATATGCCTTAAGAATTTTAAGTCAAAATGTCAGTCTCCATGTGCTGTTAACAACTTATTATGCACATATACATTCAATAATTAAATATGGTATCATATTTTGGGGAAACTCACCAGAAACTAAGGATGTATTTATCAAACAAAAACAAGCCATACGAATTATATGTGGTAAAAAAAGGTTATGCTCATGTAAACCACTATTCAGAAAGCTTGGCATACTTACTTTGGCATGTTCTTATATATTGGAAACAGTCTTATTTGTAAAAAGAAATAAATTTAATGTTCAAAATAATGACAATGTCCATAGTCATTACACTAGACATAATAAGGATATACACTTAACCTCTGTCAGAACTACAATATGTAAGAATGCAGTACTGCACTCCAGTATAAGGAATTATAATTCCCTACCTAATGCCATTAAAGATATAAATAATTATAACTAGAACAAAGGCTTTCTTGCAGGAACACTGCTTCTACACCGTAAAGGAATATTTACAGTTTAATAAATCCTTGTTTGCATAAGACATTGTACTAATCCGTTAAGTTATCTAGTAGTATGTCATTTAATTTATAAATATATCTATTGTATATCATAGTTGAACTCAAATTATATATAACTTTATTGTAATGTAAATATATAAATTTAACTATTGACATATCCTGTATCAATGTACTATGTACTGAATTGATGTTAAAGGATTAATAATAATAATATCCAATTAAATATTGATACTGAAGTTAAGCATATTTTCTAATTTTTTAGATATCCTTCAAAACCATCCTTACAGAATATAGGAAAATTTTTAACAGATTTTATTCATATACTGTAAAAACATCATTCCAAATAGAACCAAACCTTAGGTTTCTTGGCTCCTCAACTGAAAAAATGCATATGACTCAAAGTGTTCAAGAAATGCCCATTCCACTATACAACCCTATGCAGAACACTATCTATTGGTCCTACCTTCTGACCATTTGCATCAATTCCTTTTCCTTCTTCTTCTATATGAAAGCGAAGATTTTCCAGACAGAATACACTTCCTTTCTCTTTGGGGTCAGCGCAGGCTTGTTCCAACTCAGGTCCTACACAGTCACTCAAAAAGTATACTGCTGGTCTGGAAGGAAAACAGGAAAAACAAAGCTAAATGAGGCTCACTATCTCATGGCTATGAAGGTGCACACATTTCCTATAGCTTTTCACCCACTGAAGTCTGACAAGCATATTAGAGTAGCCATTTTATAGAAAACACATTTTCATTGTTTGAAACAATTTCAAAATGAATCACTTAAAATTTTTTTTAAATTTAATTTCAAAAAAATCTGTGACTCAAGTTTAACCTTCCGCAAATAAAGCTAAAAAGATAACACAGAAAACCAAGAGGGGTACCACAGTACCTCAAAGCAAAATGTATTGTTAGACGTGGTAAGTATACAGAAACAAAGGTAATATTATATAATAAACAATGTAATGAACCAGATATGTGTCTTAATTCAAAGTTTGACTTCAATTGACAATTATATTATTTTTGTAAAAAGTCTTTCAATCAATGCAATTTTTGCACTCTTTTTCTGTTTTCATAACTGCATGTTCACTACACACAAACAAATAACATTTGCCACATTTTGTTTTGCACTTCCGGTCTTTTCCCATATCATACCAATTTTGCTGATGTATGTAGGTCTCTCCAGCATTTCAATTTCATCAATCACTCCTCCTTTGTTGTCCCTTTAATAACTTTCAACTGTGTCAATCTCTTCCATGTTATCTTCTTTTTTGGAATAGACAGAATCCACATAACCATCTCCTGGGTCTGATTCTGCTTCTATTATCTGCATAACTTCTTCTTAACCTTTTTTCATTATCTAAATCATATATGTTCTGTAATTTTAGCTTTTGAGACATTTTTGTTTCATAACATTAACTTACTACAGCAGTAACTGAATAAAATGGCTAACCAAGAAGCATATTAGATTCAAAATAATTACACACAATAGCGCATTAACATTTAAAACATTCAATTCACACTTGTACCAACATAACTTTCTATAATGTGCATTTATACATGCATGCTTTCTTGTTACACGGAATCCCAAGTGGGCTACCAGAGGACCCCAATTAGCACTTCAATTATTATCATATAGATAAATGTATTTGAAAAATTCAACAATGGTAGTGTTTAGTGGGGAGGGTTTAACAATGTCACATAGTCTGAAAAATATAAACTACTTGGTTTATTGAATGAATGAATGAATGAATGAATGAATTTATTTATTTATTGCACAACTTGTTTTACAATTTTTATACAATATATATCTCTCGTACCCCTACATCTTATGTACAATTTGTCTGGTGCTAGTCTACTTATTGAGCCACTTAGATTGCTTGGCTTAGTAACAGTAACATAGTACCATAGTAACACTTATTTATAACTTTATTTCACAAAAGTATATCATTAATTGCTATTCTTGGAGTTGCTCGAGATAGGATCATATACACTTAACACCTTGGTTGTTTGTGTATATGTACCCTTCATTTTACTATATACAATTTCCAAAACTAGCAATTTAAATTTTTCTCTCCTCATCTATATTTTACCTATATCATCACTCCTATTATTATATTCCTCTTTTTCTTTAATAATTTTCCTCCACCATTTCTCTTTTACCTTCCCTGTATATTTACCTAATTGTTTCAAAAATTCTTTCTTATTGTTTCCAAAGAGTTTTAAAAACAATATCTCTATCTGTAATTTATCCCCCTTCCTATTCCATATTTCCTCTCTCCAAACTTTGGTTCTGCACATTCTATTATACAGCGTAAATTTTGATCTACCCTTCCACATAGTGGGCACAGTTCTTTGTCAACTTTTAAACCCTTTAACAACATGGTTCCTGTTCTTGCCCACGCCTGGCCCTCTCTTTCCATTTTATCACAAACATCAATATATTTTTCTCTTCCCCAATCTTTTTTCAAGTTCAGATAATATATCAGGGTTCTCTTATCCCTTAAACTACCATATATTTCCTGTTTCTCAAAATTATCAACCCTGAATTTCACTTTATTCCATACATTTTGTCCCCTCGTCTGAATATTGGCTGGCTCGCCCAATCCTACTTCCCTCACAGTTTCCTTTAATTGAGATAACCAACTTCTTTGCCATCTTGTTTTTTCTTGTATCCTTAAACAGTTTTTAAGAATATTTCCTTCCTCCAATGCTTGGATCCTACTCCAATATTTCATAATGCGTTTTAACACTATTCCTTTCCTTCCAACTCTTCCTAATTCAACTATGGCAACCCCATTTGGAGCTGCTCTTGGTAATCCCAATATCATTTTACAAAAGGTTATGTGAATCTGATCCACACATTCCCATCCTTTTTCTGTCCCCCAAATCTCTATACCATGCATCATTCTTGATTCAACTGTTGTAGTATATATTCTCACTAACCAATTTACTCTCATATTTGGCAATTTCCTCAAGCACGTTCTTATGCTATTAATAGCTAACTTTCCTTTACCTAGTGCATTTTTTCTCTGCTCGGTCCACCTACCATTATTATTTAACCTTACCCCCACGTAATCAAATTTATTTACAACATCAATTTCACTCCCCTCTAACCACCATTTCTCATCTCTGCTGAGTTTATTTCCATTCTTACAGACCATAATTTTGGATTTACTTTTATTTATTTTTAGACCCCATTCCTTGCAATATTTCTCTGTTGCTTCTATTGCTTTCTTTAATCCTCTGCTTGTAATTGCTGCTGCTACTAAATCATCTGCAAAAAGCAAGCCCGGGATGTCTTTATTATTAATTGATGGACAGTGCAAGTTTTCCTTCAATATATCTATAAATAGATTGAATAAAATGGGACTTAATTTACAACTCTGTCTTAGACCCATGGTATTTGGTACCCATTCTGTTACTTTATTATTGGCAAGCCTAATACAAAATTTATTATCTGTATACAATCCCTCTAATAGTCCTATAAGCTTCTCACTCACCCCCTTTACTCTCAGCTTGCTCCAGAGTGCTTCCCTATGGATGGTATCAAAGGCCTTTTCTAGGTCTGCGAAAAATAAATAAACCTTTCCTCTTTTCTTACTTAGGTATTTATCTATCACTGTTCTTAATATGAATATATTATCCATTGTGGATTTCCCTTTTCTAAATCCCCCTTGAAATTCTGATAATTTTCCTTCTCTCTCTGCCCATTCTTGTAATCGCTTTGCTATTATCCCAGTAAACACCTTACCTATCACTGATAAGAGACTTATGCCTCTATAATTACTTGGATTGTTCACCTCCCCTTTCCCTTTAAAAATTGGTACAATCACTCCTAGTTTCCAATTTTGTGGGATCTTTCAACCCTCTAAAATCACATTAAATAATTTTTCTAAAAGCTCTCGTCTTTCCGCATCTTCATACCAGACCTTCCAAAATTCCCCCGGTATTCCATCCATTCCATTAGCTTTCTTAATTTTCAACTTTGTTATCTTATTCTCTAATATTTTCTGATCTAATGCTTTAACATAATTCGTAAACTTTCCTAACCTCTTTGTCTGCCATATCAAATTACACCCTCCAAGTAATTTCCCAAAATAACCCCTCCAATTATTTGGGCTAATTTTATTCTCTATTGATCTTACTCTAGATACTTTTTTCACTAAATCCCATATAATTTTACTCTCCTCCTCTTTTGCTGCCTAATAAATCATTTGACCAATTTTTTCCCCCCACTTTCTGTTTTTCCTCAATTAGACATTTATAACCCCATCTGGCTATTAGAAAGTTTTCTTTTTCTAATAGTTCTTCAGTTTTTTTCCATCTCCTAAGCTCTCTTTCTACCCTTTTCTTTGCTAAAAGGCAATCCTCATCATACCACCCCTTTTCTAATGTTTTCCTTTGATCCCTAATTTTCATTGTGCTTCCCGCTGACTTCACCTCCCATTCTAAGTACAACATTACCTCATCAGCTTTTCCCACCTCAATTAGTTGTTTAACTTTGCATTCAGATTTTCTTCCTTTGTTTGAGTTTAAATTTCCAATAAACATTTCCCTTTCCTCTGAACGCCACCTATAATTCTCAACAATTTTTCCTTGCTCTACATCTTCTTCCTGTTCAACTACCTTAACTGTTTGGAATGTTACTGCTATTGGAAAATGGTAACTGCTCAATACCTTCTGCATTACCTCAAAGTCTAAAAGGTCGTTATCTAAGTTCTTTGAAAACAACATATAATCAATTACGCTTTCCCCCCCTTTGATTAATAAATGTAAATTCTCCAAACTTATCGGCCCCTCTTGCCCCATTACACATTACTAGATTATTAACTTCACAAAATTCTATTAATCTTCTGCCTTCTCTGTTACTTACTTTATCTTTACTATGTCTCTGTATATATAAATTTTCTTTCACTTGATGGTCCTCTAGATCAGCTATATATATTTGATCTTCTCCTACCTTGCATTAAAGTCTCCTACTATCAGAAGAACTAAATTATCATATTTTTGCATCAAAATTTCAATATCCATTTCTAGTTTTTTATAGAAGCTTGGGTCATAAAAATCTGATGCCCCTGGCGGATTATACACTACTCCAATTCCTAGATTTTGTCCATTTCTTGTCACATTTTGTATCACAATCCACATTGCTCCTTCTGATACTGAACACTTAATTTCCTTTACCCCAAGATTTCTTTCTTTTCTAATAAACGCTCCTATTCCTCCTGAAACTCGACCTTTTGTTTTCTTTTTTGCCCCATTTCTCCCAAAATAACCAAAACCCTTAATATTTATCACTAATTTTTCGGATAACCAGGTTTCCACCACATCACCTAATTTTAACATTTGTATTAATTCACCTCTATTTATTTTATCTAGTAAACCTTCCACATTCCAACACACTACTGCCAGAGGTATTCCATCCTAAACTGATCCTGTCCTATCCGCCCTAAATTGTTGTAATTTTGCTTTTATTCTTGTTAATCTCCCTTCCTGTTGTGCCGCGTGTCCCTCGTGGTCTTCTACTGCCAAGATACTTCCCCCTGGTGTTGACACTAGACTCCTCCCTTCTCCATCTTTCCACACGTTGATTTCAGCTGACGCCGCTATGACATCTCTCCGTGCTTCATCACTGGGTGGAATGACCTTCTTTGTTGGTGACGTCATCTCTCTAACTGGCCTGCTGCTTCTCTGCGGCTCATCTCCCCTCCTTTCCTCTCTGCCCGTAGTTCCATGACCTTGCTGGTGCATCATCGGAATTCCATCTATAAACAACTGCATGCCACGCATATAAGCTCTTCTTCCTTCATTTCTGGCTTTTTTCATCTCTCTTATTAATTCATATCTTATTTCACGTTCTTTTTCCCCATAATCATTCTCTATAAATATTCTTGTACCTTTCAATTTCCTTGCACTACTCAACACTTTCCATTTGAAGTTCATAGTAGCCAATTTAACAACAATAGGTCTTGGTTTCCAACCCCTTCGTTCAATTCTAAAGCATTCTAATATTTCCCAGCCTGCGAGTTTAATTTCAAGTTTTCTTTCTATAAGTTCTTCCATGGCTTCCCATGTTCTTATTTCTCTTTGTTCTTCTAAACCAAAAATCATAATATTTCGCTTCCTATTTGCATCTGACAATTTCTCCAATTTCGATAATCTAGCTTTGCATTCCGTTAATTCTTTTTTTGTTTCTTCTTCTATCTGGATAATGCTGAGTTTTATTTCTTCCAATTTCCTATCCAATTTTTCTTCCATTCTCTTCTCATTACATTTAATTTCCTTTACGTCATCCTGTATGGCTTTAAACATGGCTTTTACCTCGTCCACTGCCAGTCCTGGATTAAGTTCCACACCTCCAATTATTAATAGAACTGCCAGCATTATCGCAGTCCAGAAATTTAGCACTTGCATGCCAATTTCTATATCACCAATCCTAATTCTTCTTCTATTAAACATCTCTATACGCACCCAGTAAACCTGCAATGCAACACCCATTTTGCCGTACTTACGAGCGTTCACCAAACACGTCCGTTCTCTTTGCGCTCATGCAAACAACTCTATAAACTACTTGTAAAAGCAGTCCTGCAGTACCCCACTTGGTATGTGGAAGGTTAAACAAATTAGTCCTGTGAGTTTTACTAATGCTATCAAATGAATCACGGCAAAATTTAATGTGAAGTATTCCTAAGATTTTCATTCCAAAGAATAGTTGCATATTATTTTCCATCTTCTCAAAAATTATGTAAAGTGGACCTAACTTATGGAAATAGACAACTCATTTAAGTACTCCATGAGAGACGCATGGACACTCTTCAAATGTTTCTACTACATAATAAGTAAATTTAATGAAATGGACAATATTTCATATCCATCTATCACATTTCTGAATTTTAGTAAAACTAATGCATAATAGTAGCTGTGTTAAACAACAGTTTTCCAGCTTAGATGAAAGACAGATGGGCATTTTGAAGCAAAGATAACACCTTGGTGTAAAATGCTTATATTTTCTTAAATGATACCTGACAGGAATATCTGTTAAAGCTATCAAATCTCTGCTCTAAGCAAGCTTCATGTGCATCACTGAAGCACAAGGCTAAATGGAATACTTGGACATGCGGCCAGCCTAAGAAGAATTTTCTTGGCATTGGGGAGCATGCTGTTTTCCAGCAGAGTCAGATATTCATAGCCCCTTAAATTCAAGCACTCAGATTTCTCATGCAAATTATAACTACAATAATAACATATCTTCATCATGTGTTGGAAATGATTCCCTTATTTATCATACCTTTCAAGAAAATTTGCATTAAAACTCATTCATTCTTTGGTCATGTAAATAAAACCATACTTCATCTGTAAAAAAGAAAAGTTCAATAGAGCAATTGTTAATATAATCCAACACCCACTGCAGAAATTAACTCTTCACACATTATTGCACCATTGATATTCCTGAACTACATTATCTTATAGATTTTAATTTTAAAAGTTTAGTAACATTCTAAGCTGAGGTTTGTGAAATTCCTGATGTCATTGAATTTTCCTCTATAAGAACACAGCAATTTAATTTTTGTTTCTTATCAGGAGTATGTCCCATTGCCCTAAACCTAAACACTAGATTACGATTTCTCGTTTCAAGCTTCTGTTTCTTTGTAAAGCGCATAAATAGCAAAGAATCCATTAATAAATTGCCGTCTCACTTCTCTACTAGAGTTTGTTGTCATGTAGGAATCATACTGAAGATTCTGTGTACTAAAGTATATGGAACATTTGGCATTATAATAGCACTAACACACTGTAACATATGGTCTCAAAACATATCAACCTCAGCACAGTACAATTTTGTGTCAACTGATTAACTGGCACATGAACAGGGGGAGAAGCAGAGAGAGAACAGAACTGCAGCACAAGCAGCATAGTGCAGGAAAAGCAATCCTCCGTAATATGGCCACACATCAAAATGAAGGCATACTTGGTACCTTTAGTATTCACCTTATTGTGAGGGAGCATTGGACCATTCACAGAAGTGACTCATTTAGATGTGTAGGGACATAACTTCCACACCAAGTACTAACAATGACAATGAAGAAATGAGTGGCATCTATGAAGTCTCATACCGAGAGTTACTTCTCTTAAGTAAAACTAAGGATTCTCATACACCTATTACTGCTGACATTGGAGCCACATAGCCATGTTCAGCACAATCCCGTATTTGCTTTTAAATAATGTCTTTACTTCAATTGTGCTTCAACCTCGTATCTATTTACAGCTAGTAAGATATCTTCTTTTGCCATTATTCTTATTTTGAATTGCTCATGAGTTTATTATTTTCTCTACTATATATTTAAAATAAGTAGAGGAAGTATTGTATTCCACCCAAAAATTTGATATTGAATTTTTGCCAAAAAGATATGTTTTGAGGTCTCTAAACCCAAAACGAGCATTTTTAGTAAATGCTGTGTGTTTATTTATGTATTTATTTATTAACAACATGCTCCATTACAATGTGATGCATGTTTGTGTTATCCTTTTTACAATATCTTTTACAACAAACATACTTTATACTATACATCTACTACAATGAACTGACAATTGAAGTGATTTATAGAAGTCTACTACCTTTTTCTCAGTCAATACATTTTATATTTTGATAATATGTTTATATATGTTAGAAGTACAGAATATTTGAGTTATCTTTTACACAACATAGATGTTTCATTATATATACCTATTACAAATATATTGCAATTATGCTAAATTATTTATTAACAGAAGTCTGTCATGATTTGTCATCGTCAATAGTCTCTATATTTTGAAAAGGCTTTTTTTTACATACAAGAGGAATATTCTGTATCTGAATTATCTGTTATACAATACAGATGTAGTCCTCCGTGGTGCAGTGGTTACCATGCTAGCCTCTAGTTCCTGAGGTCGCGGGTTCAAACCCGGTGAAGGGCGATGGATTTTTTTCAGGCGTAAAAATCCTTAGCATGGCTTCCTTCAGAAGGGAAGTACAGCCGGTGGTCTTTAGGCCTCTGAGCAAAATTACTGATCTTTCACGCCCAATATAGAATGGGACGCTAAGGACCACAGCAGTTAAAAGAGCATCCATAAAAAAAACTCAATTCAATTCACAATATAAATGTTTTATATTATATACCTGCTGCCGGGAGGTTACAATTAACCAAGTTAATTATTTATGGAAATTTTTTACTTTAAACTGTCACAGTCATTGAAGTTTATATATTTTGAAAACCCTTCTATATACTTTAACATAAGCTCATTGTTAGTAACTGGCCTATGTCTTCCATTACAAAGCACTTTATGTTTTAGAACTTGTCTTTAATTTTCTAGTACTTCTCAGTCATAAATAAGGTGCTCTACCATCTGTACTCCTTCATTACATAGGTACATATCACAGAATTGTCTATAATTTGAAATCTGTGAAGGTAGGATGTTGTTTTACCATGGCCAGTGACTAATGCTGTAAATTTCAGAGTTACAGGATTCTTCATTTTAATCTTTGTTCTATTTGTGGGAAGAATCTCTCCCTCTCTCTCACTCTCTCTCGTTCGCTCTCTCCCTCCCTCTCGCTCGCTCTCTCCCCTTTCTTTCTTCACTGTTTATTGCTGTTAGAGGTTTTTATTGTAGTTCCTTACTCTCAACTGCTACTTTTGCAAGTCTGTCTACCTATTCATTTCCTTCATATCCTATATGTGCCCTCATCCATTTGAAGTAAACTGTTTAATTTTCTGATCTGAGTTCATAAAGTTTATACAAGATATTTTCTTTATATTGTTATTTTTAAGTGATACCAATGTGACTTTACTATCTGTATAAATGGCTATATTTCTGTTCATACGCTATGATCTAAAGGAGATTGTATTTGCTCCAAAGACTTGATGGATAACTGCTCAACTTGGTTATTTCAGCCGCAGGCACACAAGTTTTGTGTGTGTGTGTGTGTGTGTGTGTGTGTGTGTGTGTGTGTGTGTGTGTGTGTGTGTGTGAGGGGGGGATAGCATAACTCCATCTTTTTAAATGAAAAGTCTTATAAACACCAAACTTTGTATTTAAGCTCAGTATCTTCCATATATGAGGTGACACACAAAAGCAAACATGTCTACTAAATCCGGTTTTTCACAATCGACATTAAACATATCTCAGACACGCATGTGAATGAAATTAACATATTGAAATGCAAACACCTTCATTTTTTTAGATATACGACAGTTCATGTCTGTGAAACAAATCTACAATGCAAACATTCCTTTAAAAAGTACATTTAAATATAGACAGGTTCCCACCATACCTAGGTTATATGCATTACCAAAAATACACAAACTCGGCAACAAAATGAGGCCCATAGTGAATAACATAAACTCTCCCACATATAAACTAGCAAAATGGCTATCAAATACCTTCAACTCCATGCCTATGTTCAAAAGTCTTAGTATAAAAAATTCATTTGAATTAACCAGTCACCTTTCAAATATAAATATATCACCCACAGACATGATGGTATCATTTGATGTCACTGCACTCTTCCCAAGCATACCAAAAGAAGAATTATTACCACTCCTAGAAAATTGGATATTAAACAATGGCACACCTAGAGCACAAACAAAAGATTACCTAAAACTAACAAAATTATGTCTGGACCAAAATTTCTTTTCATTCCATCACAAAATCTTTCAACAAACCTCAGGCCTAACTATGGGAAACCCCTTTCACCATTTTTAGCAGAACTATATATGAGCCATTTTGAATGCCATATTACTAAATCTTTCCCACATCTATTCAAAACCTGGTATAGGTATGTATATGATATTTTTGCTATTGTTCCAAAAAAACTTTCAGAAGATGCTTTGAAATTATTGAATTTACAAAAAAGATCTATTAAATTCACAATAGAAAAAGAAGAAAATGGTCAATTACCTTACCTAGACATCAGGATCATTAGAAATAATGCACACAACAAACTAACGTTCGGCATTTACAGAAAACCAACGCACACAGAAAATTATATTAAAAACAATAGCTAGAATCCTACAAGCCACAAACATGCAATTTTAAATAGTATTACAAACAGGTTAGTACATATACCAATGGAGAAAGAGGAATACCAGAAAGAATACCAACACATTATCAACATAGCCACTATGAATGGATACCAGAAAAAAACAATAGATAAGAAGATAAAAAGGTTTGAAAGACAGAAATACATCCAACAAATGACTACATTACTCAGACAACAAAAACCACAAGCATATAGAAAATTCACTTATCACCCTTGGACACATCATAAATTTCAAAGGATTTTCAAAAAATACAACATCACCCTGTCTCCACAGAATAACCACAACATACAGAAACTACTATGCAACAGAACAAAAGATCCTATCCCCAACGATAAATCAGCTGGTATATATCAAATTGATTGTAATGAATGTAACCTGGTATATATAGGAAGAACCAAAAGAAATCTTGAAATAAGACTTAAAGAGCATATGAGATGCATTTACCAAAAGCAGCCAGATAAATCAGCAGTAGCACATCATTTCTGGTCTTCAAACCATGAAATCACTCCGAACATAAAACTCTTAAAACCGATCAACAGCAGTAATGAATTGGACATCTGGGAAAAAATACATATTGTCAAACACAGGAATCACCTAATGAATTTCGAACTGCCGCCACCCAACAGCCTTTGGAGGTTCATCAGCCCAGCACCAGAGAACACCACTAACCACACACATCCCCCAGACGATGACCGGCAAAATCAGATGAGGACATGCTGACAATGGGAACAAACCGTCTCCCGAAACGCGTTCAAGTAAGAATATTATAGTGATGTAGTGTAACAACCCTCAACTCTCTTTATTTTAAATTATGACACATCACTGTTACTAGCTTCTAAATCTTCAAAATTAGACAGGTTCTCCTTTCAAGGTGCCCACTGGTCATTTGATGATATTTTCCCTGTGTTCTCAATGTGTCATCTTCATTTTCCCTGCATTAAATTTAGCAGGGCATGATACTCCAATAATATTTGTGTATGTTTATCAGTATAAAATAATATTTCCCATTAAAAGAAAAATCATACCATAATCTCCTTGGACCATAAGGTCCCATTCAAAATAAAAAGTAATGCCAACATAGCATGCGATAAAGGTAGACATAAGGTAATACTATTCATAAAGAGAGATACGCACAGGCTACTTGATTATTTGTAACCACTGCCAAATGAACGTCATGGAAATTTTTCATACATCAACTTTAAAACACAAATTAATGGAGATAACACATCATTACAGCTTGCATTATTTTCTCCTTGAGCACCTTGTCATTTAAAATAAAATATGGATCTGGGCAATAACAATTAGGCTAATTAATTTAAATGAGGATTTCTACAATGTAAAATAAAGCGACTATTACACATAACAATTTATATTATTCTGCACGAGGTTGAAGCCAGTCCAAATTGATGAATGAATTGTAATTATGCTTCCTTGATTTTTAACGTCAAAAGTATAAGCTCTACGTTGGTCCCAAACTTTGACTCTATGTGAATGCTTCCATTAAGTAACATGGGTGCAAGGCCTTGCATTTACACAATGCATCTGCACTTACTATGAATGGCATTTAATGCTATAACACTCGGACAAAACCATACTCAGTGACACTTGTGGAGCTTAAAAGGAACATAATAGCAAGCATTGGTCCAGTGACACAAATCAATAAAAACAATCTGTATGTTACATTTATATAGGTAATGTCTTCAATATAGTAATTAGATAGGTAAACATTTTTAAAGAATGTAAAATAATATTCCTCAATTGAAACAAATTATACCTTTTATAACAGCAATTGCACTAACAATTGAGTTTTAGCCAGTGTTAATACACAGGTTTCCTCAACAGCACCAATAATTTCAGAGTAACTTAGTTTGGTTTTGTAAGTCTGTATTTGAGTATTTTTTCATCCATGCCTTTAGTTTATTCACTTCAATTTTCGTATCTTCTCTTCCAACTCACTTTGTTTCATTCGTAAATCCTTTTTTTCGACTGTTACAGTACCTCAGCTTTTCTTTTTCTCTCTTTCCTCTCATGCTGGTTCAGTTTCTTCAACTATTTTTCTTTGTTTACGCTCTGCAATTGCTACTTTCTGCTTAGTGCAGGCTCCTCAAGCATAACCAAGCATTTCTTGATCCATAACTATGGCATCCTCCCCACCCATATCTTGTATGCCATCCCATGCTTTTCTCAAGGCTATCAGACTCTCCTCATGAAGGAGTTCCACAACATTTCCTTACTAATGGAAAAACCTCCTTCAACAAACCCATTGCCACATGAAAACACAAGTATAATTTTAATAATGTGCCACACATCTTTATATTCTTCTATGCCATTCATTTGTTAGGCACAGAAAGTGTCAAGAGAAGACATTCTCCAATCAAAATTTGAGAGCTATGTTTTGTCTGCACAAGATGCAAACCAACCAAACTGAAGGATGGCTCGATCAGATTGAAGTGCATTCACATGATGCTTTGCCAAAAGCATTCCAACACATGATTCAAAGTCATTCTTGCATTGTTCTGGTTTAGTCAATATCTTTTTGGGATCAAGACAAGTAGAGGTTTTGACAAATTTATAGTTCAGGAGACTCCTCTTGATAAATATCCCAACAATTTTCACTAGACAGTTTTTTGCCTCTAGACAGTACTTGTCCATATCAACATTCTTAAGCCAAATCTCATTGAGAGATTGTCTTGCAGCTGGTCCAATCTTAATTTGTCGCAGTTTCACACAGTTGTCTACATTCTCAACAACTATGTTTATGAGCTTGTGTGCAGTACTAGCATCATCCACAAAGCTCAGTTTAATAAACCTTTCTGTCTGCAGAATGGTCTTGAATTTCAGCAGTCTTCTTCACTGCATAAGAATCAGGCAGGTGTACACTCTTGTTCTTGAAATAAGTCTTCAAGTGAGGTAAAATTTTGATAGCTCTTTCACAGGTAGCAACACTTTCAAGCCAGCGGCAATTGCAAAATTTCAAAGGAAAATCCTTGCACTTAGTTTCATAAACAAAATCAGCTAGCCATGCCGGAGAATCTTTGAATACATTGTGTATTGACTTCAGGAACTTGTCAATTTCCCAGCCAGTTTTCCTGAATGCCACTTGGAATGCACCATGGACTGCATGTAGACCACATGATCCAGTATGAATTATTTCTGGAACTTCTCCACACGTCTTTATTTCTTTTTTTAGGAGTTCAAGAAATGCCCAGTTTACATTTGGCCCATCCATGAACACATGTAAGATCTTTCTCTATTCTATTTTGTCTCCAAGACACCCTTTAAAGCCTTTCCACAAGTCAGCTGAAAAGAAGAATTCCAATATCTTGATAACACTTTATTCTTATCCTCACCCCAAAAGCAAATAGCCAAATCTATTTGCAGCAGTTTTGATATTCTGTTGAATGATTCATCAAAGCACACAATTATGTGCATTGGAAGTTTCAGTTTATCAGTGTGCTTGTGTTGGAAGTATGGTGCAAGTCCAAAGCAAGCAAGGTATGCAGTTTTTGTCCGAATAAGTTGCATTTGTGATGCTATATTACTGCCTTTGAACATCATCTTAAAGATATTGCTGATACTCTCCTGAGCTCTGAAACTTACTTTTCTACTGATCACATGGATGACCCAAGTAAGTTCTGCTGCTCTAACTTTACTGTCGGGAAGAAATCCTAGTTTGGAGGTAAATGCGGCTGCCACAGTCCTACATACATCTTCTTCAGATATAAGTGTAGACATCACAGCAGGGGAAGTAACAGCTAATGTTGGCACCTGAAGAAACAAATTCTGTATTATAACTATAAACTAGATCTGAATGTGCTACGAGGAAAGAAGTTAGTTAATACAAAATTGATCCATTCAGGATAATTTGGATATAAAAAAAAACAGCCCTTTTAAGCTGTAGATTTTAATTATGGTCGCACATCTAAAATTTCACTAAGGATTTTTTACTTTAGAACTAGTGTCAAGGAATCTATTGCTTCCACATCGTCACCAGTATTAACAACCATCACAGATTGTTTAGACACACTTTACCAATAACACCATACAGTTCCAGACTAACTGTTCATAAATTAATTTATGCTATTTTAGTCAAATAATGTTATAATAGGTTGTTTAACTACAAAAAAAGCAATATAAATTTACCTTTAACTTTCATTTTAGAAAATATTTTCTTTCAAGATATGTCTTGCTATATCCTGAGGCTTGTACCTAGTTTCAGTCATTTATCCCAAAGACTCCTCTTTGCAAAATATGAGAGATTCAGGGGAGATTAAAAGCCCTATCTGCCAATGTTATGTTTGCTAACTTCATGCACCTTTATCTCGGAAACTATTTTTTAAGATAACATGTTGAAACTTTTATAGGAAATATATACATTTCTTCTAAGTTTACTGATTTACTTTCATACCATAATGTCTTTTATTAAGGAAGAAATGATTTTTTTTATTAATTATGCATTTAAAATTAATCAGTAATTCATTTTTTAAGCATTTTGCAAGCCATTATATTAACACCAAAGTAGATCCATAAAAGCATCAAGGGTTTTATCATTCCATATATTTAAATGAGCTATCTTCAATCATTTTTGAGAAAATGGGTCAATTTATTAATACCAGAAAATGTTAAAGAAAATACTCTTTATGTAGAGCTACACATAAAATGCCACATGTAGCATCATTTTCAAATAATATTTTAAATACAAGTAATGATATAACTTAATATATAAAATTAAAGAGGAATTTCCAAATTTTAAATTAAAAACTACATAAAAATATAAAAATTCTATTTTTTAGCAATTTTTCACCAACTCCCAAAACTTTATCAACACTAGCCACTAGCAGACCAGAGCTGGAAATAAATCTGGAAATAAATGTTTTGTTCATTCTTGTTTGCTGGATGGTATTTGCAAAGCTGCAACAAGCGCTTGCATGCCCAGATGAGGTTCCATACATTTACACAAATGTGGACTTCAACTTGCACTACCAAGCACTTGCTAGCGTTTGAAACCAGTCTCGTGCATGATCATACCCTTGGCCAGCAAAGTTGCGTTTGTCTTTATTACTTCAAAAATTGAATACTAATTTTGATTAAAAATTAATGTAACTTGGATCTCAGCTTTAGTATTTTATACCTTTCATCTCTCTATTTAATTTTCATTTGTTATTGCTTTTGGCTTTTGCTCAGTGTTAACAGTATCTTCATTGTTACGTCGCCACTCTGAATAGTAAAATAATATGCTGTGCAGTGTACAGTCACAGGCAAAATGCTTGTTATCACTGTTAGGATTATGCAGAAACTATTGTCTGTAATGCGATATTCAACATTGGTAATACTGATATCCATATAAAAAAAGACATGGTGTATAAAAGGATTATTAAAATTGTCAATATGGGATTTTGGGCATTGCATAGGAGGCCAATACAGACAAGCATTTACAACCTAAAATATGAGATGTGTGATACCAAACTGGACACCGGCAATCCTATATACATGAAAACTGAGTATGTACTACTAGAGTTAGGTAAAGTACTAATTTAAAGTTAGTAAATAATAAAATACACCCAAATTACCACTATCCACCATATGAAATACAAGGCACATAGGAAAAAACAATGGAATGACTCCCCTGTTCACAAAATAAGAGAAATGCAGAAACATCAGCTATACTGTTCATTTGCCCCGATTTTTGCTTTATGCATTTTGTCCTGACATGTGGCTGGTAACAGCCCTCTTGCCCATGTTGCTTAAAAGTGAACTTCTTTTTGCATACATTACAAAAAGCGTTTTTGAGTCATTGTGCACTTCTTGCAACCAAGGCTGAAACTCTGGATGCACCAATGGAAATAACCACACTGGATTAAATTTCTAAACATTCATAATGCACAGTGCTCACTAATAAGATTGACAACATAATTCTGCATCAAAACGTCTCATTAACACAGGAACAATGAAGAAGAGCATTCGATCAACAAAAACACGGCAACTTACATTGTAGTCTACATTCCAAACAACGAGATACTTAAGGCCAACTTCAGTTATTAGAAATAATTAAGCGGCACAACAAGTGGGTTCGACAGTTAGCCTATAAGCACTTTCACATACGTTTCAACCAATCAGGGACCAGCATTTCCTCTCAAAACACTAGCCAGCAACAATGTTGCCAAATTGACAAACTGCAAAATATCCAGCAGCAATGCTATAACTGTGTGTTGTATCACTTCAAACGTTGTTTGTAGATGTATGCCAGGTGCCCTCCCGCCTTTTCTCTCAACAATCACAACTTCCTTGTATTTTTATTTCGTCTTTTCCCCAAAATTTTTTAATGATATGTAATATAAAACTAAACATTCATCATTCATTCTAAATCATAGGACTTAGCTGTTTATTGAAGATAAACAATCACAAAACAATCATGAATTTGGCTAAGTTGCAAGCATGGATGATTCAAAAGAAGAAGGAAGAACAAATAACAATGGTACGCTGCAACTATTATTATAGATGATTCATGATGATTAGTGACTGGCAGGGGTTCATGTGAAACAGTTCATGATGTATAAATGAATCATATGATACTTTGAAGGAATCAGTTTGCACAACCCTACTCGGTATAACTCTATTCTTTCATTCCACTCAGGTACAGTCTCATAAAATATTCTGATGTGACAAGCCTTTTCCCTGTATATTTTCTGTATATTGATTTCCCTGTAGTTTCCCTTTTTCCCCTATTTTTTCCAAAAACGGTCACCCTGCCTTTGCACGAACCATTTGGACAAGTTCGCCTTTGAATGATTTTCAAATGGCAAATATCTCGTCATTTCAAAATTACTTACATTTTATTGATTAATACTTCCTGTAGTACATCAAATTACCTATTTGTAACATTTTAGTACATCATAACATAAAAAAATGTTATAAACTGACCACTGCAACTTTGGTTTGGCTTTAGAAAGTTTAATAAAAGTTTTGATGTTTTGTTTCTTCATAATCATTTAATTTACATAATATAGCAAAGCATCATGACCAAAATAGAATGATATATAAATGGCATTACCTAGTTTTAAAAAGGTTCTTGAGGTGACATCTTTAAACATATAAACCACTATCATCTTCTTAACAATCACAAGTAATTTCATCTTTCTCTGTGTAGCACCACAGCCTACTACATATCTGGCCTGTGCGCTCTGCTGTCAAGGCATGGTCACGTGACCTAGTGCAGGCGGTGCACATTGGAAATGCATGTTTGTGTTGCAGATTTTCTATCAATGAATAAAGCAGTTCTCCTGTGCATATTTTAAGTTATTTCACGCGTCAAAGTATTCGATTTTTACCCCCACTTCTACGGATTGCAAACTACATTGGGGTAAGTAAAATATCTGGTATTATAGTTATCATATCTGTTTTTGTAGTATGTTGCAGAAGTATACTTGGTTATGTCTGGCACAACTCTGAAAGTAACTAATAACTACTTGTATGCTTTTATCAGAGAATTATATTGTAAATGTATAAAACAACAATGTTTTCTTTGTATTTTCAGAGCTGCAATGCCTTTCAAGTGTTCAGTGCCAGGTTGCAGATCGAATTATGAACCTCCGTATGTAACCTGCTTTAGGTTTCCCAGAGATGAGGAACGATGAAAATTATGGCTAAGCAGAATACGCAGGCAGAATTTTGAGTTCACTGAAAATGCTAGAGTCTGCATTAGACACTTTCCAGAAGAATTGGTTATTCGAGAGGATAAATGGCAGGATAAAGATGGAGTGCATTTCATTCCACGTACTAATCCTTGCCTTATTGATGATGCTTTTCCTACAGTTGTTAATGAAAGCACACCCCACTTAAGCTTTTCACTTCCAAAGAAAAGAAGAACAAGAGAGGTAAGGGAAGATGAAGCACTTCAAACAGCCCTGGATCAAAGTTTAGCTTCATATGATTAGGAATTAGAAAATAACAAGTTACTCACATATGAAGATGTAACAGTTTATATAAAAAAATGTGTGAACGAGAGAAAAGATTGGGCACTTTCAGTTAGTGTTAGTGCTATTACAGTGCTAAAAATAAATACAGTATCAGTGCCTTATATTGTTAGTAGTTTTGAGGTTTCTAGTGATAGGTGCTTTAAAGTGTATATAGACAAAGAATTGAATCCTAATGAACTGAATCTCGAATTTAATGTTATCTTGGAGAAATCTCAGGTGGATGCATTATTTGAATTGTGTAGTGTGCCTATGACAAATTTTAAAGAAAATAAACTTGCTGCAGCAGTGAAATTGTTAAAAGAACATGAGGTGCTAGATGCTGGTAAAAAATTAAGTGTCCTTACAGAGCAGATAGAATTATTCTCCTTTAAGAAGGAAAGGTACAGATTTTCATCAGATCTTCTTAGGTTGGCTCTGAGAATGTTCCTGATATCTCCTGCATGTTACAGAACCATACGTCAGTCACCGGTACTAACTCTTCCACATCCAAGTAACTTAAGAAAATTGGCTGCCAGTCTAAATGTAAGTGACAGCAATTTTAATATTAGCCATTCCTACATTGTTGGTCGCATTTGTTCCTTGAAACCTGAGGAAAGATTTGTTAATCTTTTGATGGATGAACTTTATATTTCACCAGAGTTAACTTTTAAAGGTGGTGAATTGGTAGGAACTAATGCAACAAATACACATGAGCTTGCTAAAACAGCTCAAGTGTTTTCAGTAAATGCTGCATTTGGTAATTATTCAGAGGTCATTGCCATTTTGCCAGTCAGTAGAAATTCTGGGGACTTCTTACATGCTATTGTGAGTAACATTCTCTGCGAACTTGGCAAACTTGATGTAAAAGTAATCAGTCTCATAGCTGATAATAATCAGATCAACAAATCTTTGTTTCACAAATTCACGCCACATACATTTGGTTATTCTTCAGTAGTAAATCCCTTTAGCCAATCACAGCCTCTGTTTTTGCTCTATGATACTGTGCATATTTTCAAAAATATAAGGAATAATTGGATAAACCAGAAAGATCTTATGTTTAATTTTCCTGATTTTGAAAATCCAGATATAATTAAAAGTGCTAATTTTGGTCACCTCAGATCACTTTATCACAAAGAAAAGAATCAATTGCTGAAATTTGGTTATAAGTTAAATGCAAAAGCTGTCTATCCATCAAATATTGAATGACAAAAAGTGAGTCTAGTGTGTAAAATTTTCAATTATGAAAATATTAATGCCCTCTTAGAATGCAATGATGGTTATGGAGAAACAGCACAGTTTTTAAATATTATCCTAAAATGGTGGAATATTTTAAAATAAAGAGAGTTGAGGGTTGTTACACTACATCACTAAAATATTCCTACTTGAACGCGTTTCAGGAGACAGCTTGTTCCCATCGTAAGCATGTTCTCAACTGATTTTTCTGGTCATTGTCTGGGGGATGTGTGTGGTGTTCTCTGGTGCTGGGCTGATGAACCTCCAAAGGCTGCTGGGTGGCAGCAGTTCGAAATTCATTAGGTGATTCCTGTGTTTGACAATATGTATTTTTTCCCAGATGTCCAATTCATTGCTGCTGTTGATCGGTTTTAAGAGTTTTATGTTCGGAGTGATTTCATGGTTTGAAGACCAGAAATGATGTGCTACTGCTGATTTATCTGGCTGCTTTTGGTAAATGCATCTCATATGCTCTTTAAGTCTTATTTCAAGATTTCTTTTGGTTCTTCCTATGTATACCAGGTTACATTCATTACAATCAATTTGATATATACCAGCTGATTTATCGTTGGGGATAGGATCTTTTGTTCTGTTGCATAGTAGTTTCTGTATATTGTGGTTATGATGTGTCCAAGGGTGATAAGTGAATTTTCTATATGCTTGTGGTTTTTGTTGTCTGAGCAACGTAGTCATTTGTTGGATGTATTTCTGTCTTTCAAACCTTTTTATCTTCTTATCTATTGTTTTTTTTCTGGTATCCATTCATAGTGGCTATGTTGATAATGTGTTGGTATTCTTTCTGGTATTCCTCTTTCTCCATTGGTATATGTACTAACCTGTTTGTAATACTATTTAAAATTGCATGTTTGTGGCTTGTAGGATTCTAGCTATTGTTTTTAATATAATTTTCTGTGTGCATTGGTTTTCTGTAAATGCCGAACGTTAGTTTGTTGTGTGCATTATTTCTGATGATCCTGATGTCTAGGTAAGGTAATTGGCCATTTTCTTCTTTTTCTATTGTGAATTTAATAGATCTTTTTTGTAAATTCAATAATTTCAAAGCATCTTCTGAAAGTTTTTTTGGAACAATAGCAAAAATATCATCTACATACCTATACCAGGTTTTGAATAGATGTGGGAAAGATTTAGTAATATGGCATTCAAAATGGCTCATATATAGTTCTGCTAAAAATGGTGAAAGGGGTTTCCCATAGTTAGGTCTGTGGTTTGTTTAAAGATTTTGTGATGGAATGAAAAGAAATTCTGGTCCAGACATAATTTTGCTAGTTTTAGGTAATCTTCTGTTTGTGCTCTAGGTGTGCCATTGTTTAATATCCAATTTTCTAGGAGTGGTAATAATTCTTCTTTTGGTATGCTTGGGAAGAGTGCAGTGACATCAAATGATACCATCATGTCTGTGGGTGATATATTTATATTTGAAAGGTGACTGGTTAATTCTAATGAATTTTTATACTGCCGCACATAATAACCAAAGAATATGGAGGTAAGCACAGATTTACACAGTTTCAACGAAAACTTTGGAATAAAACAGGACATAAAATTATACTTAAAACTAGAAATCAAAAAGAAAAATACGGCTGCAAACATAAGATTCCTAAATCTTTGCTTAAAACACAAAGTTACGCCAAACTTCGTTAGAAAATATGTAAAATTTAATCACAATGTAAAACATCAAACAGTAGCAGACAAGAAAGTAATCGAAATAGAAAAGAACAAACATTATGCAAATTTACAGGACTTGGACCTTAGAATCTATGAATTACACTTATGGTTACCGAAAGTTTTAGGAATACCCTTATGGGAAAATTTACGATCACATTTCCTTACGCTACTTAGCAAGAAAATGAGCGCCAAAACAATGAAACTGAAAAAGAAACTAAACAACCTTATATTCAAACAAAAAAAACTCCCTGGAATACCAGGAAAAATCCCCTAGACATAACCAAAAACGGAAAGCAACATATAAACATAACCTAAACAATGAACCTAAAACAGGCCAATATGTAGTTAACCTCTCAAAAGAACCATTCACCAGCACTGAGCTATCTGTCTTGAACATTGGCCTAAAAACCTGTTTCAACTTCACAAAAAATACAGAAAACTTTGTTACTGATATTGAAATAGCCTCCAACCACCTAACAGATAATTATAAAAGTTTAATAAAATCACAGTGTGAACCAATATTGGACCAGAAACAAGCCCAAAAACACCACTACATACCACATCAAAAAATTATCAAATCTCTAAAGTCAAAGCCTGTAGTATACACCAAAGCAGACAAAGGAAACACATTAGTGATAAGAAGATCAAAAGGTTTGAAAGACAGAAATACATCCAACAAATGACTACGTTACTCAGACAATAAAAACCACAAGCATATAGAAAATTCACTTATCACCCTTGGACACATCATAAATTTCAAAGGATTTTCAAAAAATACAACATCACCCTGTCTCCACAGAATAACCACAATATACAGAAACTACTATGCAACAGAACAAAAGATCCTATCCCCAACGATAAATCAGCTGGTATATATCAAATTGATTGTAATGAATGTAACCTGGTATACAAAGGAAGAACCAAAAGAAATCTTGAAATAAGACTTAAAGAGCATATGAGATGCATTTACCAAAAGCAGCCAGATAAATCAGCAGTAGCACATCATTTCTGGTCTTCAAACCATGATATCACTCCGAACATAAAACTCTTAAAACCGATCAACAGCAGCAATGAATTGGACATCTGGGAAAAAATACATATTGTCAAACACAGGAATCACCTAATTAATTTTGAACTGCTGCCACCCAGCAGCCTTTGGAGGTTCATCAGCCCAGCACCAGAGAACACCACTAGCCACACACATCCCCCAGACAATGACTGGAAAAATCAGTTGAGAACATGCTGACGATGGGAACAAGCCATCTCCCGAAACACGTTCAAGTAAGAATATTTTGTGATGTAGTGTAACAACCCTCAACGCTCTTTATTTTAAATTATGACACATCACTGTTACTAGCTTCTAAATCTTCAAAATTAGTCAATGGTGGAATATTGTAAATGTTAAGTTTCCAGATAAGGATGTAAGGTATAAAAATGCTGATTACAAAGCAGTCTTTGCCATCGAGCAAGAAGAGTTAATTTTCCTGAATAAATTTTCAGCATGGTTGTGCAATTGGGAAATGTATACCAAGGGCTGTCTAGGAGCACATTTGATGCAATAATGCAGACATGCTCAGGCCTTTATGGTTTAGCAAATTATGCTCTAACAGAATTAAAAGTAAACTATGTTATGTTTGGCAAGTTTCAAATAGATCCTCTTGAAGAGCGATTCAGTCTTTACCGCCAGTTGTCTGGCAGTAATTATTATATCTCTCTCCAACAGCCGTATGAGAGTGAGAAAAAGATCATAAAAATTTGCTTCCATTTTCATTAAAAAAATGGTAACATTCCAGTAAGAAGCTTAAATGTGGGCGCAGATTCTGAAAACAAAAATGTTCCATCATTGCTGCCTTTTTGTGAAATAGAAATTGAAATTGCAAAACCATAGGATAATGATGTAATGCCTATTGTGTTTTACACTGCAGGTTATGCTGCTTTCAAGGTAGCAAATGGTATAATATGCCCCAAATACATTGAGTTATTGACTTTAAATGACACTATAGAGTATGAATTTGAAGGTGCAGCAAGGCTGATTGATTCCTTAAGTAGAGGTTCTCTAAAGAAACCCACAATATATTGTGTAAAATTAATGTGGTTGTGTATCCAACTATTTCAAGGCTTAGTTAAAGAGTCGTGTGATAAAAGAAAAATAAAAAAACTGACCAGTGTGTGAATTCATAAGAGCATTTTGTGCTTGCTATGAGGAAGGAAACAATACTTTCAGTATTTCTATTATATTTACAAGGAATAATTTGTGTATTAAAAGCCACTTTTTTCTGTAATATGAATTATTGTATATATTTTATAATGAACACACTGAGGCTATCTGACTTTGGCTTCACATCATATATTTCAGTAATTTTACTCTTTTTACTAAACTAATAAGTATGTGGCAAGCTTTAGTATATTACCAGTAGTAACATTAGCAGATTTAGTGGATGGACTGTTAGCTTTCATGTTGACTTTAATTTTCAGTAAACACAAAAGAAATCTTATAAAAGTTTGTCAGTGTGTATTGACTTGTACTGTGGTAAATGAGAAAAATTGCTCCAATGTATTAAATTAGTGCAGAATATTTTAATTTTTATTGTACATTCACAGCTTTTGAGTGGAATAAATATAATCATATCCCAAAAACGCTTCTTTGTACAATTTTGCAATCCTTAATTTTGCTATTCCTGTTGTAATGAAATATATAAAGCACGAGAATAAGTTCCTTCAATAGTGTTCAAAGGTAGGTAAGTCCTAATAAACTGAAATGTTTGATATTTGTGTTATCTAGCTGCTTATTTTCATTCCATTTGAAGCTGAGCTTGTAAACATATGATTATATAAAGGTAAGGAGTTTAGTGAAAATAATATTTTGTCCCATAGCATAACACATATGTTCAGAGCATAATTAAATTTAAAATTGTCATATTTTGAGCCACTTTCTTTGTAATAAGGTGAATTGGCTTTTATGTGCACCTGTATAACTTAATGCTGTTTAAGTTGACTGCATAATAATTATGTTCTGTTTTAATTTCTTCATTTATTATCATTATTAAAACAAAGTACACATAATACTGCTGCAGTTACATTATTTGATAGGTTCATAACAACTACAGCTACATATTCTACTGTGTTTATTACTTATAGCACTATTTTAGTTTTTTCAAATCCAATACATGCACAAATACTTAAAGGTCATTATTTCTTTAATGTTATCTTTGTTTTCTAGTGGCATCTAGTTGCTATTATTTTAAATTAACTTAGTTCTTTATTTTTACGTTCCTCTGTCTTTTTGCTTGGAACTGTGGAATTCGTTGCCCACCGCCTTTGACTGCCGCCATATTGAAATCAGCACTCAGGCCTGTAGTGTAGTGGGCTGTGGTTGCACGGTGTAGGAATACAGTCAATTATGGATACATACCAAAAGTCTTGGTGGTTTCGCCAGTTTTCTCCAAAAATAGTTTTCAGTAAACCATCAACATCTTTCTTCTTGGCATATGGGATTGGTGGCTCAGGGGTATACTGGTTGGTAGAAGAGAGTCTTAATGGTCCATCTGTGCCTCAGAAAAGACTTCCGCTCTTGTAGCCCTTGCTGAGACTTGTACAATGCAGTTGCATCCACATCAATATGAGTGTTTCCCATACCTTCGTACTTCTTAATGAAAATTCTCTTCATTTCACTGATGTGATCTAAATTTCATAGGCCTTTAGATAGGGATTTCGCATCCATCACTCTCCAAGCTTCACCAAGGTTTCCTTCACCCAATGACTGATAGACCTCATTATATTCCTCTTTTACTAAAATTGTTTGCTTTTTTCATAGAAGTTTCTCCAATCTACCAAAAACACAGTCAGCAGTTGTGTCCTCAAATGAAAAAGTGAGATGAATTTCTTGAACAGGACAATCATGTGTTCCAAGAAAATACATTTGTGTATGAAGCATGACACTTCCTTGTTTTGTACCCCACACAGATCACAGAAAAGTTTGAGTACAGTTTAGCTTTAAAATCAACATATTTTAAAAAATGCAATAAGCCTGAAGGCACTTCTGCTGCACCAGTCTGTCAACCCTTCTATCCACGTATAAAATTCAGGGTTCACTGATTTCACATTTACAATGCACAAACTGAAAAAATTTATCTGCCTGAAGTAAAATGATTCTTGAACTGGACTCTTCTGCAATGGTTGGACCTGTTGCAGATCAAAACAGAATCACTGCCTGTTCATTCTCTTCCTGTAAAAGTTCATATAAGGCATTTGTTCTCTCTTTCTGGACTCTTTTGTGTATAAGTTGCACCTTTTCCTTTTTTGAAGCCACCTTCATTCGCTCTTTGATTCTTATGCAGAAACCGCAAATATCTGAAGCAGGGTTTCTAAACCCAAATTTATATTCATTCACAAATATTCTGCAGATCATAGATGTAGACACTTTGTCATTAGTCACAGATCTGCTGTACAGTGCATTTAGTAGCTTTACACTTAATTCACTGTGCAGCCACAACCGTTGTGATTTTTGTCTGTTGTTAGGACTATCAGTGCAATGAAAATGGTATAATTGTCTAACACTGTTCTTCTTGCTTGTGAATTTGTGACTGTAATGATCTCCACCTCTATATTCCTTTATATTCTATTTTGTTTGCTATACTATTCAGCTGAGTAGATTTCATTAGGGTAATATGCATGAAAAATTTCTTGCACCTTGGATATATATTTTCATTTTATGCAGAAAGTGTGTTATTAACATTAAATTTGCAAGATTTACTTTCGCCTTCATTATTTTGAGGTTGCTTTCGCTGAGCACTTTTCAGTGACATCATTCACACACCATCCTTTCTTGAAATGCTTTATCCTGAACTTATAAATTAGCTGTCTCAGGTGCAGTACATTTTGTGGGTGTCTTTCCAACAGAATTGTTTACTGTGATGTGAACATGCAAAAAAAGAATGAAAGCCTCTTGGTGCAACATACCATTTCCTTTATCCTTTTCACATTGCTATTCATTCTTCTTCCTCTTTCTGCTACCCTGGTTTGCAGTCTTCACAAGAAACATTCATCGATTTCACTAACTACAACACTGACCTAATAATTTGCAATCAGTAGATATTAACACATAATACGCGCGAGCACAGAAGCATGAGAATAATGATACCAGCTGCTCTGCACAGGGATGTCTGGCCTTGACTGGAATGGAGATCATGTTACTTAAATCAGAGCCTCCTATTGGCCGTGTGGACCAGTTCTTCTTTGAAGGAAATTTATATGTGGGTATGTTCGCATTTGCTCCGAATCATGCATTTTCACAGATTTGTATCATGGGATGTGTTCGAGTTTGCTTAAATTGCATGATGTATTTACATTCCGCTTATCCTGCAAGTACCATTCCATATTGTACCTCATTTGTTTAAATGCTGGACATGCTTGTGTTTGTGTGTTCACCTCCTCATATGTGACACATAGATTTTTAAGAAAATCTCCATATCCCAAACTGTCCTTTAGATGGAAAAATTTTCAAAACTTATTTTCTCAAAAATGACTAACAACTTTTATTAAAACCCCATATATTTAAGATGTTTATATGACAAAAGAAAGTATATCTTGAATTTTGTGGAAATGTTTTATGAGGTCCTCTTCATTCAGAAAGAACTTTGTATAACTGGTAAACAATAAGAGATAAGTAAAAATATACCACACAGAAAACATAAAACTCTTTAAAACACACAATTTATTTTATACAACTCAATTTGGAGCACCAGGCATTTCCAAGATATATCATTATTGACATTAATTTCTCAATTCTTTGTCATTTTTGTGCTGTCACTATTCAGTTGTTTCTCATGATGTCATGGAGACTATGGAATTTCAAGGCCAGCTTATAGTGACACACTTTTAAACATCTCACTAATGATTCACCTCCTCTATCCCCATGTATATACAACGGAAATGTGTAATTAAACTATATCTGCAAATGTTTATCTTGATTAACATGAAGTAGATAAAAAAAAAGAAAAATAAGTTTTGTATGAATAGTCTGTAGAAGCTACATAAAAATAAAGGATAGTGGTACTGAGAATCATGTTAATTTAAAAACATCAGATTTTCCCTCCCTTAATGTACTCTTGAAGCAGAATCAGTGAAGAAACCAACTTAAAAATAAATTTAGCAGCAGTGCAAGAAAGAGAACCTTGCAAATTAAAAAGGTACTTTGCATGTTTATGTTTTACTAGTACATTTTTATTTACTGCTCTTAAAAATATTTATATATAAAAAAAGGGCAAACTATTCTGTACAGAGATTATTTGATAACTGCACCTCTGTGATAAGTTCAGAATCTTATATCTACTTAATACTCATGACGTGCTCATTTTAACCCGAATTATATATATCTGAAATGAACTTGCATGATCTTTATTGTACAAGCCACACATCATTGTTTTGCACCACATGATGTGTAACTATAGCGGTGGATGAAAACCTTTGTTCTGCATGGATCTGATTGTACAAAACAGTCAATCTCAGATCAAAGAGAAAGCTAACCTGAGATCAAGTTGTAGCCCAAGAATTTTCATTGCATAAACATTAATATACAATCACATTGATGCAAGCTCAACTTTTGACTGGAGAAATGTCAAAAGTTCAAGGTTCCTGATCTCATATCAAAAAAATATTATTAACACAGTTTTACATTAAGTTGATGTTTACAAAATAATGTAAAATTGAATTGTAGAATATGCCTTGTCCTTCAGTTAATTTTCACTTAAAACCAAAGCAAAACATTATGGCACAGAATCTGTTGCAAGTATCCCAAATTAGCAAATTGATTTGTTATAATTCTGTATTCTGCAGCTCAGAATTGCTTTTAATTTCAATCAACTGTACCTCATAAATAAAATTAATTAGGATTTATTACAACTTCATCCTACCTCAACCCTAATTGCTTGCAAATATAATTCTAAAAACATATAACCTGTAATTGCTCAGTCGTCCTCCGTGGACTAGTGGTACCGTGCTAGCCTCTGGTTCCCAAGGTCGCGGGTTCAAACCCGGCGGAGGGCGATGAATTTTTTCAGGCGTAAAAATCGTTAGCACGGCTTCCTTCGGAAGGGAAGTAAAGCCGGTGGTCCCGTGTCGTAGATTTACGGCACGTAAAAGAACCTCAAGCCTGATAAAGAGGCCTCTGAGCAAAATTACAGGTGTTTCACGCCCAATATAGAATGGGACGCTAAGAACCATAGTAGTTAAAGAGCGTCCATAAATAAAACTCAATTTTTTTTTTTTTTTTTTTTTTGTAATTGCTCATCTGTATTGCTATTTTTCAGATGTTGGATTATTCCAATATTTCTACAGATGAGAATAACGAACTTTGTGCTTCTCACACCTTCCATGAAAGATCTGAGTGACAAGAAATTTAAAATCAGATGCAGGTTAGATAAAAACATAGTGGAAAGCTTGGAACTGAGTTTACACAAATTCCTTTTTTTTGTCAACAAGGAAAAATATGCCTTTATCACCAATGCTCATGAGTTTATTAACAGGAACCTTCCAAATGGTTGGAGATTTATTACAGATGAAAACAGTAACAGCTTGTCAAGCTATTCATCATTGTTTAACCTTATTGCTGGCTTAAACCCCAATATATATAAAAAATGCCTATCGCAGGAAATGAGGCAAGGCACAACATAAGTGAATTACTTATGCGAGTCACTTACCTGGTGTCTTGGGTGTGATAAATTGTTCCCATATACCACTAACTTCTCCTGGAGCCAATAACGCTAAGATTTATAGAAATAAACATGGGTGGTTTTCCCAAAACATATAACTTATGTGATTCAAAGCCCAAAGGTTTAAATATTGGTAAAGTGGCCAGGATCTGATCATGATAGTAATATTTTTGTGAATTCAAGGGTCCATGCACAGTTTGAAACAGGGTAAATGCCTGAGGTGCACTCTTCTGAAACAGCAGTTATCACAGCTGTTAACTATTTACTAACTCCAATGCTATATAAAGAAAATGCAGGGTGAGCTTATAATCATACTCATAGGAGAGCTGGATCTGCCACTGAAAGAGCTTTTGGGGTGCTCTAAAAAGGTTGTCTTAGTATGGGGCTAAAAGTAAAATTACCTCGTGTTCCTGTCATCATAGTAGCAGTATTTGTGTTACACATCATTGCTATAGAGGCAATGAATAAGGCCCCTGAGGTAAATGAGGCTTCATCTGCTGTAAGAGCAGTATACAAGGAAATTCAACTGCCAGATGTACATGAGCTGAGAAGGGAGTATATTACTGCTGTGAGAACAACAATTTTCAACAATATATTTAGATAATAATGACAAAATTGCAATTATTTTAATGAACACTGTAAAATTTAAAAAGTAATTCAATTTGGAAACAACAAAACTAAATATACAAACATAGTAATGGAAATACTTAATATTATAAAATCAAAGTAATCTTAAAAAAACGTGCATGTATGTGCACATGCACACACAGTGTTTCCAGTAAGTGCTTAACCCTTCGTTACTCGTGTGGGTGACAGGTGTCACCCAGCATATTTTCTTTCATTGCTGCAGTTCTCAGAACAAACTTTCAGGTGTGTGGACTCAGGTACTTCTAAGGAATTCATAAACAGCAACATTTCTCTGTTTCAGTTCTGTAGTTGCTCTTGCATTATGTGTAGCTTAAGTTTTGTTCTCCTGTGTGTTTTTGGGTGACAAGTGTCACCCATGGACCTTTTACATTACAGTTTCTGCAAAGTACTGGTAACTGTTCCATATACATTTTATTCTCTATATTGCACACTTAAGCAAAGACTTTCACCCCATTACCTATATTTGCACTAAATTGTTTTATTATAATGGGCGACTTTAATGCACGGGTAGGGGAAAGTAAAATATATGTAATGGATGTTGAGTATGAGTTTAGAGGGGAAGAGAATGAGATAGTAAGAAGAAGGAGTAAAGACAAAGTTTTGAATTGTGAAGGTAAGAAATTAATAGAATAATACAGTGATAATTAGTGAAATCGATCCTAAATGCAATAGTTCAAATGAAGGTAATGTAACCCAGCACAATAATGAAAAACTGTACTCAAGTAAATTAGGTGGGAGGAGAATATGTGATACTTGTGAAAGTACCTCGTCCCTACAAATGATAGTTGGAATCCTGAAAAAGGATCTTGATGTGGCCAATGAAGAGAGATATAGGTTAAGATATGAGAATTGTAGTTTAAAGTACGAGATAAATAAATTGAAAAATACACAGGAAAATAGAGACCAGAAACTCGAAACTGAGCTTATTGAAAGTAGCAACGTAAATGGAACAAATCGCTCCATGGTTGTACTGAACAATAAAAGAAAGGGACATATTGCAAATAAAATAAATCAAGTTAGACATACACAAGAGCCTAGTAATACGCAGTCTAGGAACGGATATTTATCGTTGCAACAGTGTTCGTCAGAACCTAACCACCAACTTGACGAAAGCAAAGATGGAAGAGTATTGGAAGAAACTGCAGACCTTATAGAAGGTGAAGACGTTCCTCCTTCAGAGTTGTATGAGAGAAAAACAGAGATCATCATGGGGGATTCCATGGTGCGACATGTTGGAAAATATATAGATGCAGATGCCATGGTATACTGCTATCCTGGATCCAGAATTCAACATCTTGAAAGGAAGGTACAAGAAAACAGACGACGACCCAGACATCATAATACACTCAGGCACAAACAACTTAGCTTCATCCAGTTCCCCAGAGCAAATAATGACAAAATGATGCGCATTGTGACGGTGACAAAGGATTTATATCCGAAGGCAAAAGTGTGTGTTAGTGGAGTGCTGCGCCGAAGAGACCAGGACATAAGATATGTGGATGCTGTGAACTCAACACTAGATTGGGTATGTCAACAAAATAATTGTATATTTGTAGATGGAAATGTGTGGATCAGAGATCATAATATTGGGTTGGATGGTTTGCATTTAAACAGGAAGGGAACTGAGAAATTTGGTAGACTACTAAATAGGGTGATACACCACATTGAATCAAAAAACTAAATTCAAACTGTGGCGGTAGAACAATAACAGATGTGCAAACAGTAAATAGAATACCTACCATCTTAAATTGTCCGTTTGGTAAACCACAGTTTAATGTGTTACCAGATATAAATAATGGGATAAAAATATTTCATCAAAATGTGCAATAAATCAGTAATAAAGTGCATAGTGTTGAATTAGTTCTGAACGAGGTAAATCCACATGTAGTAGTCCTAACCGAACATAGTCTCAAGGAAAATAATGTAAATATGTATAAAATTTTGAATTATAATATAGTAAGTAGATTTTGCAGAAAAAATCACAAGGGAGGGGGGGTGATTATTTATGTAAAAAAATGGGATCATATACAAGGATATGCCTAACATTTGTAATATAAGCATTGAGATGGTCATGGAACTGGCCGCTATTAAAATATGTAGTGATGATTGTGTTTAAGTGATTCTAGGAGTATATAGATCACCAAGTACCTCAGTGACTCAGTTTATAGAATTGTTCGACAGGGTATTGAATATCGTATTGCAAACCAATGTAAATTTGATAGTTTTAGGTGACATAAACATCAACTCAGCTACAGATAATTGGGATTATATACATTTAATGGATTGTTTAAATTCATATATCTAAAAGATGTGATAGGTACCCCAACTAGGGTCACAGACCACTTGGCTACTATTATCGATCATATATTTACCAACATAAAAACTGGGTATTCATCAGAAGTTAATAATTACCATCTGTCAGATCATTTTGCACAAATCATTCAAATAGATAATATTACAGTTAACAAAGTTGTAGATAATATGTATGTTAGCTACCGTAATATGAATGACGACAATGTCATTAAATTTAAACATGCACTTGAACAAGAAACATGGAATAAAATGTATACAGTGGAAGGCATTAATTCTAAGTGGGAATGCTTTTACGATACCCTCAATATACACCTAAATGAAGCATGCCCATTTATTATAAAAAAGGAAAATCTTTGTAAAAATAAAAAGGTAAAGTTAGATGCTGAAGGAGTACGAATGAGAAATAAAATAAAGGATACATATGAATGGTACAAATCAACCAGATGGGAATACAGATGGGAATATTACAAAAACAAATATAAAAAAGTGAAACAGGACCTTCATAAATATCTTGTGGCAATGCAAACATTGCAATATAAAAATAAATTGGATACTTGCAACAATATATCTAAGGGTGCCTGGAGTATTATTACCAAACCAGGAAAACATGGAAACATTTTTATAAAAAAACATGGAAAAACTGTAGAAAATCCAGATGTTATAAGCAATATTTTTAATAATCACTTTCTAAATGTTACAGCAACAAAAACTGGCAAATCTAATAATGTTTTCCCAAATATTAACATAGCACAGAGCACAAATGATAGCATATATCTACAACCAACTCATGAAAAGGAAACGTTAGAAATTATTAATTCATTTGATAATAAACAAACCAGTGGCTGGGATGACATAACTCCCATTTGTCTAAAAAAATGTAAACAAGAGTTAATGATGCCACCGGTACACTTGAGAAATTACTTCATAGTAAATGGGGAATTTCCAAACTGTCTGAAAACAAGTATAGTTCGACCCATATTTAAAAAGGGAGATAAATTTCAAGTATCTAATTATCACCCAATTACGTTAACGTCCACGTTAGCCAAGCTTTTTTAAAAAAATTTATTAGTTCGGCTAAACAAGTTGTTAACTGCTAATAAGATCATTAGGCCTACACAACATGGCTTTCATACGAACCACTCAACTGTAACTGCAACAACTGAATTTCTTAGATATATTATAACCAGTCTAGAGGATAGAAATAAAGTAGCCGGTATTTCTTTGGACCTTACAAAAGCCTTCGATTGTGTTGATCATAAAATCTTAATCCAGAAGCTGAACAATTATGGAATAAGGGGATTGGCTGAACAATTAATTACATCATATTTAACAAATCGAAGGCAGTGTACTGAAATTCTAGGTTATAGTGGTAATTATAAACGTATGTACAGGTCAAAAGAGGGAATAGTGCAATTTGGGGTTCCGCAGGGTTCAGTACTTGGGCCCTTGCTGTTTATATTATATATTAATGACATTCCTTGCATTCCAAATTCTAAACTACTGTCCTATGCTGATGACACAACTATGTTATGTTGGCACACATCTATTGACGAGCTTGTAGGGAAAATAAAACTGGATGCGGGCTCAGTTATTTCAGTTCCAATAACTTGGAATGTAATATAAGTAAGACCAAAATATTAAACTTTACAATATCCCATAGGCAAGGTGAACAGCTTATATCTAAAGTAGGTGATGAGGATATTGTTGAAAGCGACCAGACTTCTTTTCTGGGCATAATATTTGATTAACATTTAACATAGGATAGGCACTATTAGGAAGTACATTTCTCCACCACAAGATGCCACCACAGGATCCAGTCCAAAAAACGGAAACACCAACAACACGGGCCAGTCGAATTAACTTCTGAGGATGGGAACAACCGTTTCCCGAAACATGTTAAGTGAGTAAACTTAAGTGATGTTAGTGTAACAATTCCGACTCACCTTTAAATAAATAGGATAGGCATATTGATTTGGTCTGTAATAAAATTAGCAAAGGAGGATATCTGATAAGATATTTTTCTAAATTTAAAAATCTAAACATTTTACGCACAATTTATTATGGAGTAATATATCCTCACTTGCTCTATGGCATAGAACTCTGGGGTGGAGCTGCAAATGTACACATAAATAGTGTGTTGACATTGCAGAAAATGTGTGTAAGGATGGTATCAAATGCAAGATATGACCATCCATGCAGAGAGTTATTTATTAAGAATGAAATTCTCACAGTTGTATAATTGTATGTATATCGAATACTACTTTTAATACATGGATCGAAGGACATCTTAAAACACTGTGATATGCATAAATACAATACTAGAAGCCAAACAAATGTATATAGATCTGTACATACAAAACAATTCTCTGACAAAGATCCCTTAAACATAGGAGCAGCGTTGTATAATAAACTCCCAATGGAACTTACATCTCTACAAATTAATTCCTTTAAATCTAAGTTAAAGAAGCATCTTATAAATAAACCTTTGTACAGACTTGAAGAGTTTCAGTAAAGAGGCGCGCGCGCGCGCGTGCGTGCGTGTGTGTGTGTGTGAGAGAGAGATTGATTGATGATATTGAATTATACAGAGTTCAAAATTAATATCCAGTCTTTTTAAAAATAGAGTAAAACATTACCTTGTAAATATAATATTGTACAGACTGGATGAATACTGAAGTATAGAGTAAGTATTTATGTATGGATGTGAGTGTTTGCGTATGCCCGCTTGTGAGTTATTGTATTGTGGGAATGTGAAGGAAATTTTGTAAACCGTAGTGTTAATGTTGTCTTGACCATGCTTTTAACCTGTATCTCCAAGTACACAAGCAATAAAGAATTATTATTATTATTATTATTATTATTATTATTATTATTATTATTATTATTATTATTATTATTATTATTATTATTACTGGAAATAAAGAAATACTGGGTTAATTATTTGCGGATGATTTAGTTGTAGGATCAATAACTAAGATCGGGTTAACTAAAGCAATCAGAGCAACAGAAAAGTTCTGTAATAAGTGGAGTCTCAGAATAAACGCAAGGAAAACCAAAATAATAGTGTTTAAAAAGGGGAACAAATTAAGAAAAGATGAAACATGGTGGTGGCAAGGAAATGAAATCGAGGTGGTTAGGAAATTTGATTATTTAGGAGTAAGACTAAATAGTAATGGGAGATGGAATGAGCAAAAGAAAATAACACTACCAAAAGGAAAACTGGCAATGAAAGCTATTAGAGCTTGCCTAGATAAAATACCAGAGATACAAATAAAATGGCTGGAGAGAATATATGGAGCAGTAGTAGAGGCTAGAATGCTATATGGAGCTGAGATTTGGGGTTTAGAGGGAGGGTGGGGAAATGTAAACAAGGTTCACAGAAGTTTTTGTAAATTAATTTTGGGTTTACCAAGGGCTTCACCTAATGGTGTTGCCCAAATAGAGCTAGGAAGGTTTGGTAGCAAAGCAAAAATTGTGGAAAGGGCATTAAAATATTGGTTTAGAATTAAGGAATTGGAAAATAATATGTTAAAGCAGTGCTTAGAAGTGCAGTTAAAGCTCAACAAAGAGGATACTTGGTGTAAGCATATAGAAGGAATCTTGAATGAAATAGGTTATGGGGATATTTGGAGAGAGGGACAGGCACTGGAGAAAGGGTTTTGGACAGGGGTAAAATTGATAATTAAAGATATTGTAAGACAAGAAGTTTTAGGTAGCTTTAATTCCAAATCTTCTTTGTGTATATATGCAGACTTAAAAATGGTGTGGGAAAGAGAAAAATATGTTGATATATGTGACAGATCAGAACGAGAAGGCCTTGCATGGGCGAGGACAGGAGTGGTGATGCTAAAAGGCTTAGAGGAAAGTGAGATCCAAGGAAAGTATTTTTTATGTAATAGAAAGTATAATAATTATTGGCATTTAATTTTAGAATGTGAAGGAACTAAGGATTCGAGGGAAAACTGGCAAAAGAAGAAATGGTCCAATTTACCTATTGAAATTATAGGTAGAAAGATGCTGGGTGTCAAATGTAAGGGTAAAATATTAGAAGTAGGAAAATATTTAGGTTTAGTTAAAGTGAGTTTTATTTATGGACGCTCTTTAACTACTATGGTTCTTAGCGTCCCATTCTATATTGGGCGTGAAACACCTGTAATTTTGCTCAGAGGCCTCTTTATCAGGCTTGAGGTTCTTTTACGTGCCGTAAATCTACGACACGGGACCACCGGCTTTACTTCCCTTCCGAAGGAAGCCGTGCTAACGATTTTTACGCCCGAAAAAATCCATCGCCCTCCGCCGGGTTTGAACCCGCGACCTTGGGAACCAGAGGCTAGTAGGTTTAGTTAGAAAGAGATGGCTGAGGAAATATAGGAATAAGGAGTAAGAAGAAATGTAGATACCAAAAAGAAAATTAGCAAAAAGGTCTCAATAACTCGATAACCACAGTGTTTGAGCTATGAGCCCTTGGAAGCACAGCAACTCAAGGAAAGACAGAAAAGGTTATGTTAAGAGTTGTATGTAGGTTTACGTATTTAAGTACTGAATTATAACAAATTTATATAAATGGCAAATGTTAATAAATATTCAGTTATTTAGTCAATAGGGCCCATTGACTCAGGAACCACAGTGTTGGAGGATATGGACCCTAGGAAACCAGCAACTCTGGGAAGTTCGTAAATTGAAATATGTACTTATTATGTATTTAAAGCAAATATATTTGCACTACTTTCTAGATAGCTATTTCCTGCCGCTAATAATAATAATAATAATAATAATAATAATAATAATAATAATAATAATAATAATAATAATAATAATAATAATAATAACAACAACAACAACAATAATAATAATGTTATTTGCAGATATGTCTGCTGCTAAGAAAAGAAGAATTAAGAGGACCTCTGATTCCGAAACATGGTTGTGCTCGTTAGATGAGATTAGTGAAGATGAGGAATTGGAGTTTGATCATCATTCTGATGGCAAAGAGGATCGTGTAACTCAAAGTGACCACGATTCAGATTTAGAGCAGAAAGTATCTGAAGATGAGGAAGCAAATGCAGATCTTCACAATACAAGGTATTATTTAGCAAAGAATGGTGAAACAAAGTGGTTCAAGGAAGAACCTGATAAGAACGTTCGTACTCCATCGAAGTACATAATTATGCATTTACCAGGACCAAAAGGACAAGCTCATCACGTAAAGACAGAAATTGAACTGTTAGATTTATTTAAGGTCAGGAATGTTATAAATATTCTCACCATTTGCACTAAATATGCATTGACATTGTGAAAACTAATTTTGATTGGGAAATGGATGCTTGTTTGACATATGAAATTGAAATCAGAACCTTTTTAGGTCTTTTATATCTGATTGGAAATCTAAGATGTTCCAGGAAATATGTCTCTCACCTGTGGGATAATTCAAAAGGAAATGGACTAGAGTCATGTTATCTGACCATGGGTGAAAATCGGTTTCGGTTCCTTCTGAGATACCCACATTTTGATGATATAAGAGATAGAAATGCTTCCAAAGAAATTGACAAATTTGCACACATACGAGAGCTTTTTGAGATAGATGTGAACAACTTTCAGAAATATTACTTGGTTAGTGATAATCTCACAATCGATGAGCAACTTCTTGCATTTAGAGAAAATTGTCCTTTCAAACTGTTTATTCCCAATAAGCCTGCTAAGTAGGGGATCAAAACGTTTGTATTAGTAGATGCAAAAATGGCTTATACCCTCAATCTGGAAACATACCTCGGCACTCAACCAGAAGGACCCTATAAACTTAGAAACTCGCCAAAAGATGTGATGAGACCCATTGAGCCATTTAGAGGGAGTAATAGGAATAATACTACAGGAGATAATTGGTTTAACAGCATTCCTCTTGCTAAAATTAAATTAAACTGAGTTTTATTTATGGACGCTCTTTAACTGCTGTGGTCCTTAGCATCCCATTCTATATTGGGTGTGAAAGACTGGTAATTTTGCCCAGAGGCCTCTTTATAAGGCTTGAGGTTCTTTTACGTGCCATAAACCTACAACACAAGACCACCAGCTTTGCTTTACTTCCCTTCTGAAGGAAGCCATGCTAAGGATTTTTACGCCAGAAAAAAATCCATTGCCCTCCGCCGGGTTTGAACCCGCGACCTCGGGAACTAGAGGGTAGCATGGTAACCACTACACCATGGAGGATGACCCTCTCTTGCTGAAAGAAAATGGTTTGACTTATGTGGGTACTCTCCGCAAAAACAAAAAGAAAATTCCCAAAGAGTTCATAATACTGTCACAAATACCCATAACATTTTAATTTGGTTTTTATAAGAACAAAACGATTGTTTCATACTACCCCAAAAGAAATAAACTTGCTCTGTTTGTTTTCACAGTGCATCACGATGCTGCTATAGATCCTGAAACAAATTAAGAAAGAAAGCCGGAAATTATAACATTTTATATGACAAAGGTAGGAGTTGACTTGGTGGACCAACTGAGTCAGAGAAATGATATTTCAAGAAACACCAGATGCTGGCCTGTGGTTGTGTTCTGTAGTTGCTAAATATAGCTGCAATCAATGCCTTCTGCATTTACAAAGCCAAAGAGGAGAATGTCAAGGGGGTAAGGAGGGCAGATTTCCTATCTAACATTTCATGGGAACTGATAAAGCCACAGATTGAATGCAGGTCTAAAATTCCACAAATTCCTGCAAGAATTCGATGACGTACTGAAGAATTGTTTGATGTTCAAGAATCAACTATGGAAGACTGCAAACAAAGAAAAGCATCCTGGGAACATTGTTATGGATGTGGAAGATCAAGAAATAAATCAACCAGGAAATGGTGTACAAAGTGTTCTAAATGGGCTTGCTGTGGATATTTGAGAGACGTGTATGTAAACTGCTTATAAATGATTGTATTGTATCTGATGAATGCCAGAAGAAATAAGCTGAAAGTTAGTGGAATATGAGTGGAATTCTAATAACAACAGATGATACCTGGGAGGGTAAAGAAAATAGGTCTTTTCAGGTACATTTCCAAAGAAAGCGCTGTTAATGTGAATATATTCTAAACTCAGTTTCAAACAGAAAATGTGAAATGTACTTAATTTTGTAAGTATATATTTGTGTATTATTATGAGTATATTTTTTATTTTTCATACATTTTCTTTTTATATATAAGTAAAATAGGTACATTATGGCCCACGGAACCATCTTTTTTAACAAAAAGTCGAAAAATGTTTAAAGCAAGAATGTAAAATGGGTGACACCTGTCTCCCATGCGAGTAAACACGTTAAAGTAATTCAAGCAAGTAACGAAGGGTTAATGTTGTAAAATCACACAAAGTAATCAAAATCCCAAACATATTTAAACTATCTCCAGAATTTTTTTTAATACTTGTTTACTTCTTTTTCTAATTAACTAAAGGGTATGTCTTCATTTTACACCATCTCAAGGCACTCTAATCAGGGGCACTGATCTGTAGCCAGTTTATCACTCAAGAGTTGTCTGAAAGGATATTACAAATTTATTACTTGATTTCAGAGTCTTTATGTAATTCAGTTTTCGTAAATATGAAATATTTCTCACTTATTCAGTATTAACAGTGTGCACTATTTCCTATTGGAACAGGATTTCCACACCTCCTTTCTCTTAACCCTGCACCATTGGAGATACTGCTGTGAGCAATCATGCTTATAAATATGAGTAATCAACAGATATTAAATTTAAACCTCAAAGCATGAATTAATTATTCTTTCACATGAGTCGTGTGAAAGTTGGAAGGGCAGATTCAGACTTGAAAAATCCAATGTTACGGCCAGGACTCAAACCAGAGCCTTAAAATGCACCACACATTAATTTTCGGCATAGCAGATGAGATCTTAGGCTCTAGTGTACAATCAGTGTGCAACAGTCCAAGTACTGCTGCAATTCAGAATGCAGAGGATTTTACAAAAGTGGTGAAGACATACACATCAACAGCCCTCATTCTATTGCCCAAAGAGGAAGTTGAATTCTGCCACAATATGTCCAACCAATGGTCCAACCAATCAGGAGACATGTGTCTGGACACACAGTAATGGATGAATCTTATGAACTTTAAAAAGTAAGGAAGAAGAAATTCATTTGCCCAACCAAGATCTCAGTAACGGCAGGAGAATATTCAGATTTACAACCTTCAAAGAGGGATGGCTGTAGTCTGGGTGTATGACTGCGTCTGGTGGAGTGCACAGGTTATATATACATTAATTGTGAGTTAAATGAAATCATGGTGAACTTTGTTACCACATAGATTGGCGCTGGATATAGATTTCCAGCTGCAAGATAGCGCAACACCATCACCACTGCTCACTTCCAATACATGTTGTTTTAAAGATTGTGGGTGCTCCAGTTCCTATTGTTTCAACAGTAATGTATCACTCATTTCGATTGTTTATACAATCTGTTCCACTCAAAAGTGGAAGCTTTCTTTTTCAGGGAATGTAGTACTGTATGGTACTGTTCAACAGTATAAGAAATCAAAGTTTTTGGGCTAGGCATTTCTGAAAAAAAAAATTTGATTTTCAAAAAAAAAAAAAAATTCGGAAGAACTTGGACACATATTTCCAAAAAGATGATATTATTTCAATCAGAAAATTATGTTTCAAAAAACACCAACAAAATATCTTGAACTGCTGTAGAGATTGAGCATTTTAATATTTTGTCAAGTCATATATGGGAAATGGTGTCAGAGGCACCATCTTTGGTGGTCTAAATCTTGGGCCAGGATTTTTTTTAAATAAAACTAACAAATTCAGGTTTTTTACTTTGTCCTGAATTTTAACATTTGTTAAATTCAATAACATCTGATACTATGAAGGCAAGGTTTTTTAATTTCATGCCTGAATCAATATAAAATATGCCAATATGTACTTCTTTACCACATATGAATGCTTTTATTGTTTCAGTTGCCATCACATTGGGCCTCCATTTCCCATGAGCTCTAGAACTGTTAACAATAGCCTAAAAATTACTCCAGAAAAAAATGTATAAGGATATAGTCTTGAATGACAGCAGTTCTTGGCTCTTTTGCAATGCTTATAGTACCTGTTGCATCAAAGCCAGCAAAATCATTGCTGACTTTGTTAAAGAATTAAATGAAGAAAAAAATTAGGATAGGTTAGATCTCTCTGTTAGTTATTCCAACTCATACTAGTACAATTCCAGGGTTGTCTCCTCATGTAAAATGTGCATGTGATGATGAGATGGGGCTTAAGGGCGCTCAACAGCTAAGGTTATTAGCACCCTTACAAGGTTTAAAATATAACATTTAAAAGTCAAAAAACTAAAAAACCACAAACACTTGGTCAAAAACACTAAAAAACACAACAGACCAAATACTAAAATCTACACACTAAAATCATGGTCAATAAAAGACTAAAAGGTGTCAAGAGCTGTAGAACGCATGGGACATGAGCGCCATATGTCCACTGGGGAGGAGTGCCCCCATTAAAAAGAGAGAGAGAGCAATGAGGCTTAAGGGCGCACAACAGCCCAGGTTATAAGCGCCCTCACTAAGTTAAAAACGTCAACAGTTAAAATAAAAGCACGATAAAAGAGAGTCTAAACGATCAGTTAAAACATATAGTCTAAACGATCAGTTAAAACATAGAAGTACAAGAGTAAAAACGAACAGCGACACTTGTGGTAGAACATCATGTGAAAGTCCTAGAGTGGTAAAAGAGGAATAAAACGGGTAAAAAACGAACGGCAGAAATCCCTGAGTCAGATAAATCTCATAGGACAATCTATATCCGGGCTTTAAAACCACTTTGAGAGATAAAGTCTAAATGACGTACCACAACAGTAAAATCATCAGCAAGCAGAGCAGAAAGACAGTTCGGCAGAGACAGACGCCGGCGTAAAGTAGCTAAAAAGTGACACTGGAGTAAAACGTGACGGACCGTCAAAGGTACTCCACAGTGCACGCAAACTGGTGCAGGTTCACCACTTAATAAATGACTATGGCTAAAACGGCAATGTCCAATGCGCAGTCTGGTTAAAATAACTTCCTCGCGACGAGAGCGGCGCGTAGAGGTAACTCAGTGGATATGGATGGGCTTAACATCTCAGAGTTTGTTCCCCAGGAGCAAAGACCATTCCGCTCCCCAACGCAAATAAATGGCGCGGCGTAAAAACAATAGCGAATCGCGCAAAGGAACAGAGGAGCTAAAACGCGTGGTAGATAAAATAGCAGCCTTAGCAGCAGTATCAGCGGACTCGTTCCCTGGCAGGCAGACATGACCAGGAACCCACACAAACGATACGTGTGTGCCGACACGTCCGAGAGTGTGAAGGCAATCCTGAATACCCCATTAAAAAGATAATATAAGATCAAACAGCTAAAAGGTGCTCAGCGCATCAAATGCAACGGCTAAAACCAATGTCAGTGATAAAACGTAAAAGACATTCTACAGCAGGGGCCGTCCACTCATCGCGCCAAAGCGAGAGGATGCAGTGACGAAAAATAACACTCAATTCAGATGAGGGAACAACAGAGGTAAAAAATCTGGAGGATAAAATCGCCGATTTGACAGCGGCGTCGGCAGACTCATTCCCTGAGATGCCTACATGACCTGGAATCCACACGAAGGACACGCTGAGATGATGATGATGATGATGATATGCGGTTTAAGGGCGCTAAACTGCTGCGGTCATCAGCGCCCTTACAATGTGTAAAATATAAGGTCAAAATATAAAAGACAGGTAAAAGAACCGCATAATTAAAAAACGGGACACAAACCCGCGATGTCAAAAAGCTAAAAATAACAATGATATAACAATAACAATAACGATAACAATAACAATAACAAAAAAAACAATAACAACAATAATAACAATACAAATATCTGAAAAACCAACACACTAAAAGCATAGGCAATAAAAGATTAAAACGTGTCAAGAACTGTAGAATGTCAGGGACACGAGCGCCAATGTCCATTGGGGAGGAGATGCCCCATTAAAAAACAAGAGAAAAGTACATAGTCAAAAGACGCTCAGCGCATCAAATGCGTCTGGTAAATCCAATGTCATTGAAAAAACGTAAAAGACACTCTACAGCACGCGCGTCGTCTGCCAGAACGTTGGCTAGGCCAACAGGCAGACCAACACGGACGCGCAAAGGAGCTAAAACTTGACACTCTGCTAAAATATGACGCACCGTTAAGGGCGCACCACACTGCCCACAGAGTGGCGCGGGGTCACCACTCAGCAAATACTTATGACTAAAAATGCAATGTCCGATACGAAGGCGTGTTAAAATTACCTCTTCCCGACGAGAAGCCCGGGAAGAGGTAGCCCAGACTAACGGGAGAGGCTTAACCTCCCGCAACTTGTTCCCCCGGAGGGCCGTCCACTCATCGCTCCAAAGCGAGAGGATGCGGCGACGTAAAACAATAAACAAATCTGACGAGGGAACAACAGAGGTAAAACGTCTGGGTGATAAAATCGCCGACTTGGCACGACATCGGCAGACTCATTACCTGAGATGCCCACATGACCTGGAATCCACAAGAAGGAGACGCTGATGCCAGAGACATCAAGCGAGTGGAGCAGGTCATGAATGCGCTGTACGAGCGGGTGGTAACTGTACAGCGAGCTAATACTTTGAAGAGCACTCAGGGAGTCGGAACAAATAAAACAGTGCCGTAAGTCGTGCCGCTGAATATATAAAAGAGACTGATAAATGCTAAAAAGTTCGGCGGTAAAAATCGAACATTGCTCTGGTAAACGAATGGTAAAACTATTTCCACCACAAAAAAGGCACATCCTACTCCAGCATCAGTCTTAGATCCATCAGTAAAGATAAAAGGCAAGTCCCCGAATTGCGACTGAAGTTCTAAAAACGCTGATCTAAAGACTGAAGAAGGGGTCTCATTCTTCGGCATTGACGATAACCCAAGGTGACAGTGGGCCTCAGCGCGCGACCATGGAGGAAAACGCGTTTCCCCCCTTGGAAGGGCCGGCGCTGGCGTAACGTCCAAATGCCGAAGTAGCAGTCGAAATCGAACCCCTGGAGGGAGCAATGCAGAGGAGCTAACTAAATATTGCCGGTCAAGTGAATCCTCGAAAAATGCCGCGAAAGACGGGTGGTCAGGCAAGCTTGAGAGTCGACAGGCATAGCTGCACAAGAGCATCTCACGCCTGGAGGACAGCGGAGGCTCTGCAGCTTCAGCATAAAGACTGGGCACGGGGCTAGTTGGAAAGGCCCTTGTAGCGACTCTAAGACCACGATGATGAATGGGATTCAAACGACGTAACACAGATGGACGTGCCGACGAATAAACAAAACACCCGTAATCAAGTTTGGATCGGACCAAAGAGCGATAAAGGGGAAGAAGGACGGTCCGATCAGCTCCCCAGGATGTGCCACTTAAAACACGTAAAAGATTAAGAGAACGGTCACACTTTGCTTTTAAAAAGGAAACGTGCGAGGTCCAACACAACTTCCTATCAAAAATCAACCCCAAAAATTTCGCCTCGTCTGCAAACGGAAGTATCCCTGGCCCAAGATGGAGAGAGGGCGGAGGGAAATACTTCCGGCGCCAGAAGTTGATGCAGACGGATTTCTCGGCGGAGAAATTAAAGCCGTTGGCGTTACTCCAGGCGTAGAGACGGTCGATACAGCTCTGGAGACGGCGTTCGAGTAGACAGGTCCGCCGTGAACTGCAATAAATAGCGAAATCGTCAACAAAAAGGGACGATGAAATGCCAGGTGGAATACAATCAACAATGGGGTTGATAGCAATCGCAGCCCTGCGGTACTCCGTTCTCTTGAATAAAACGACGAGATAAAACCGAGCCCACACGCACACGAAAGACGCGGTCCGTCATGAACTCCCGAAGAAATATGGGAAGACGACCGCGGATATTCCAATCGTGAAGTGTACGTAAAATGCCGCCCCTCCAACAAGTGTCATAAGCTTTCTCCAGGTCAAAAAATACAGCCACGGTTTGACACTTTCTCAGAAATCCATTTATAATATGCGTCGACAAGGACACCAGATGGTCGACGGTAGAGCGATAGCGACGAAACCCGCACTGAGCGTTCGCTAGAAGTTTCTGAGACTCAAGCCACCATGTCAACCGCCCGTTGATCATGCGCTCCATCACCTTGCAAATGCAACTGGTGAGGGAGATAGGGCGGTAGCTGGAAGGTAGTTGGCGATCCTTCCCAGGCTTAAGTATAGGGACAATAGTGGCTTCGCGCCAAACGGAAGGAAAAATGCCGTCTTGCCAAATACCGTTATAGACCTGTAAGAGAAATAGTTTACTGTCGGCTGAAAGGTTCTTTAACATCAGGACATGAATGCCGTCCGGCCCAGGAGCGGAGTGCCGAGAGCAATGAAGAGCGTGCTCCAGCTCCCTCATTGTGAATACTTCGTTATAGTATTCATCATTAGCAGACCGAAAAGTATATGATGCAGAATCCAGCCGGTCTTTAATAGAGCGAAAGCCGGCGGAATAATGGTCTGAACTGGAAACCGCCTCAAAGGCAGCACCCAGAGTGTTAGCGATGGCAGCCGGATCCACTATGGTGGCATTAGAAACCTGAAGGCCAGAAACAGTACAATGTGACACTTTACCTGAGAAGCGACGAAGTTTATCCCAAACAACGGATGAAGGCGTAAAACGATTAAAAGACTCGACAAAACGAGCCCAAGATGCCTTCTTGCTATCCTGAATAATGCGACGAGTCCTGGCGCGCGATTGTTTAAAAGTCACCAAATTATGAAGTGTAGGGTGTCGCCGAAACACCCTAAGTGCAGACCTACGGGCACGAACGGCGTCCCGACAATCCTCGTTCCACCACGGAACAGGTGGCCGCCGAGGTTGGGAGGATGAACGGGGTATTGCGCGTTCGGCGGCAGAGAAAATAATAGACGTAAGGTGCTGCACTAGTTGGTTAATGTCGGAGAAGGGCTGGTCGTCAAAATGCACGAGGCTGGAATACAAGCTCCAGTCCGCTTTTGCGAATATCCAGGTAGGTACTCTGGAATGCTGTACGTGGTGCGACAGAAGAGAAACGATGCAGGGGTAATGGTCGCTGGAGTAGGTGTCAGCGACGACGTTCCACTGAAGACGATGAGCAAGCTGGAGTGAGCAAATGGCAAGGTCCAGGTGAGAGGATGTACCAGAAGAATCAGAAATAAAAGTAGGTGCACCTGTATTGAGGATGGAAAGATTGAACTGATAAAAAATGTCGGAAAGAAGAGTTCCCCTCGCACAAGCCCTTGGCGAACCCCATAGTGGGTGATGGGCATTAAAATCTCCCAACAGAAGAAATGGTGTTGGGAGAGCGGACAGGAGGGCTCGAATGTCCGCGGGAGCGAGGGGAGACGATGGAGGTGAATATACAGAGCAAACAGAAAACAAAAAGCCGGGTAAGTGAAGGCGAACGGCAACAGCTTGCAAGTCGGATGTAAGTGTGACAGGTTTAAAATGAACGTCGTTACGCACTAACAACATGACACCTCCATGAGCAGGAGTACCCTCCTCCGGTTCAAAGTCGTAGCGAACCGGAGTATATCCTCGGAGATCATAAGGATCGTGAGGGCGAAGCTTACTGCAAACATACGACCATAGGCGAATGGGAACGCAATAAAAGTTGCAGTTCCGCCCTATGCGATCGTACACCACGTACATTCCAGGTCAGGATAGCCATTAATAAAAGGGGATAAACTGTCTATTTAGAAGGGCGGCTTAAAATTACCTTTTGTTTAACCTTTGGGCTCGGGCTTTTTGTATGGAGTTGGTCAGACTCCATAGCTTCCTCGGAGGGAGGGCCCACGCGCTCAGTGCCAGAAACCGATTCAAGCGCCGTGAATCGGTTCTGGGTGGCGATGGGTGAGGGGTGCCGCTGAGCGCGGCTTGTCCCAGGACCGTCCTGGGACAGCGACCTCCGAGGAGGAGAAGGTGAACTTTTGTTACCGCGCGCACGCGGAGGGTCTTTCAAAAAATCTTCCCTACGAAGTTTCTGCTTGGGCTTCTTTTCAACGGCTTGCGACTTCATGGACTTGGGACCAGGTTTATACGGTTTGGTAACTGTAGCCTTAATAGACGGCCGGATGGTAGTGGCGGTTAATCCAGTCATGGTCCAGGTCTGAGTTTCGGCATCTACTCGTGGTACTGGCGAGGCAACGACAGAACTAAATGTGCCAGATCGCAGGAGTGAAGGTTGGCGCGCATGGTAACGCCTCCGGGCTTCAGCGAAGGAGTTTTTCCTTTACCCGGATCTCCTGGATCGCCTTCTCGTCCAAGTACCGCGGACAGTCGGCAAACGAAGCAGAATGAGACCCTTTACAATTAACGCAGACGGGGGCTGTTGAACAGGTACCTTCGTGTGAGGGCTGGCTACATGTTGCACAGATGTTAACGGCACTCTTACAGGAGACTTGCGTATGCCCAAAACGTTGGCATTTAAAACAACGCAGAGGTCTAGGAATATAAGGCCTCACAGAAATCCGTTCGTACCCTGCGGAAATGCTCGTGGGCAGATCGACGCCATCAAATGTAATAAACAGGGTACGAGTGGGTACCAATACGCCGTCGCGTTTGGCCTGCACTCGATGCACTGCAGTCACCTTTTGATCGGATATTCTACGAGATCCTCGTCCGATATACCATCGAGGCTATGGGTGGTAACGACGCCCCGACAGGAGTTCAATGTGCGGTGCTTCTCAACACGGATGGGGTAACCGTGGAGAAGCGTAGCGCGCAACAAGGTCTTACTTTGCTGATCGGACTTAGTTTGTGCCAATAAGGAACCATTCCGTAGACGAGTGCATGATTGAACCGCACCAGCAATAGCATCTATGCCCTTCTGAATTATAAAAGGGTTCACCTTCTCAAAGTTTTGTCCTTCTTCTGTTCTCGAAATGACCAAGTAACAACCAGATGACGGCGGTGCTACTTCTGTTACAATAACTTTTCGGCGCTTATTTGTATTAATGGAGGAAGGGTGCTCCATAGCGAGATAAATCCTCCACCATTGCAACCGTCTCCGACCTCGGGCTCTGACTTCTCGGGCGTTACCCCGGCTTGGGTGAGTGGCCTATGTATACCAGACTCACCCCAGGGTCACACCTCCCAGAACATAGACATTGGGACCCAATCGCCGTCAGAAGTCAGCAGCTCATGCAATGGCCCCCCCGCGGGACTGCAGTTGAACAGCGGATACGAACACAAACCCTACATGACGACCCCGGGTGGTGGGGATGACGCCATTACACACTCACCCAGCTGCGCACGCGGTGCGCGGGTATCCGTCAGGCTGTGTCCACGGAGGATTTAAATAAAAAGATAAAAGAAACTAAAACTGTGTGGGCGTTTCGCACGCAAGGTAGGCCGGCGGGGAAGAAAAAGAGATATGCGAATGTCGTGGTGCGAAATGGCCGGAAAGTGATAAGGGAAGAAAGAAACGATGGTGAGGGGCGGTATGGATGGAATGCAAAGAACGCACGAGAGCCTACCTTGGGTCCACCGGTCACTTGAAGAACCCACCTCGACCGGATGGGGGTGAGGGGATGAATGTGGCGATGATTGGCTCGGGAACCCCCGGGTGCGCCAAAAACCCGTACTCACATAAGGTGAGCCCCTGAGGGGGGACACGCTGAGGCCAGAAGCACCAAGCGGGTGGAGCAGGTCATGAATGCGCTGTACGAGCGGGTGGTAACTGTACAGCGCGCGAATACTTTGAAGAGCACTCAGGGAGTCTGAACAAATAAAACAGTGCCATAAGTCGTGCCGCTGGACGTATAAAAGTGACTGATAAATGCTAAAAAGTTCGGCGGTAAAAATGGAACATTGCTCGGGTAAACGAAAGATAAAACTGCAATGACCAAAAACAACACACCCTACGCCAACATCAGTCTTAGACCCATCAGTATAAATAAAATGACATTCCCCGAATTGCGCCTGTAGTTCTAAAAACTCTGATCTAAAGACTGAAGAAGGGGTCTCATTCTTCGGCATCGAGTTAACCTAAGGTGACAAAGGGCCTCAGCGCGCAACCAAGGAGGAAAACACGTTTCCCCCCTGGAAAGGTCCGGCGCTGGCGTAACGTCCAAATGCCGAAGAAGCTGTCGAAACCGAACCCCTGGAGGGAGCAATGCAGAGGAACTAACGAAATATTATCGATCAAGCGAATCTTCGAAAAATAGGTCGAAGGACGGGTGCTCTGGCAAGCTTGAGAGTCGGCATGCGTAGCTGCACAATAGCATCTCACGCCTGAAGGACAGCGGAGGCTCTGCAGCTTCAGCATATAAACTAGGTACAGCGCTGGTTGGAAAGGCCCCCGTAGTGACTCTTATGCCACGATGGTGAATGGTATTCAATCGACGTAATACAGATGGACGTGCCGACGAATATACAATGCACCCGTAATCAAGCTTGGATCGGACCAAGGAGCGATAAAGACGCAGAAGAAAGGTCCGATCAGCTCCCCAGGATGTGCCACTTAAAACACGTAAAAGATTAAGAGAACGGCCATACTTTGCTTTTAAAAAGGAAATGTGAGAAGTCCAGCTCAGCTTTCGATCAAAGATAAACCCCAAAAATTTCACCTCGTCTGCAAATGGAAGGACCTCCGACCCAAGATGGAGAGAGGGCGGAGGAAAAGCCTTCCGGCGCCAGAAATTGATGCAGACGGATTTCTCGGCGAAGAAATTAAAGCCGTTGGCGTTACTCCAGGCGTAGAGACGGTCAATGCAGCTCTGGAGACGGCGTTCGAGCAGACAGGTCCGCCGTGAACTACAGTAAATTGCAAAATCATCAACGAAAAGGGACGATGAAATGCCAGGTGGAATAGAATCAACAATGGGGTTGATAGCTATCGCAACAAGTGTGACACTGAGTACAGAGCCCTGCGGTACTCCGAAATCCGTTCATAATATGCGTCGACAAGACACCAGATGGTCGACGGTAGAGCGATGGCGATGAAATCCGCACTGAGCGTTCGCTAGTTTCTGAGACTCAAGCCACCATGTCAACCGCCCGTTGATCATGCGCTCCATCACCTTGCAAATGCAATTGGTGAGGGAGATAGGGCAGTAGCTGGAAGGTAGTTGGCGATCCTTCCCAGGCTTAAGGATAGGGACAATGGTGGCTTCGCGCCAAACAGAAGGAAAAAGGCCGTGTTGCCAAATACGGTTATAGACCCGTAAGAGAAAGAATTTACTGTTAGCTGAAAAGTTCTGTAGTATAAGGACATGAATGCCGTCCGGCCCAGGAGCGGAGTGCCTAGAGCAATGGAGAGCGTGCTCCAGCTTCCGTATTGTGAAAGTTGCATTATAACACTCGGTATTAGCAGACCGAAAATTGTAGGTCTACGAATCCAGCCGGTCTTTGAGATTGCGAAAGCCGGCGGAATGATGGGCAGAATTGGAAACCGCCTCAAATGCAGCACCCAGAGTGTTAGCAATGGCAGCCGGATCCACTATGGTGGCATTGGAAACCTGAAGGCCAGACACAGTACAATGTGACACTTTACCAGAGAAGCGACGAAGTTTATCCCAAACAACAGAGGAAGGTGTGAAGCGATTAAAAGACTCCACAAAACAAGTCCAAGGTGCCTTCTTGCTATCCTGAATAATGCGACGAGCCCTGGCGCGCGATTGTTTAAAAGTAAACAAATTATCAAGTGTAGGGTGTCGCCGAAACACCTTAAGTGCTGTTCTACGGGCACTAACGGCAACCCGACACTCCTCGTTCCACCAAGGAACAGGAATCCGTCGAGGGTGAGAGGATGAACGGGGAATTGCGCGTTTGGCGGCAGATAGCATCGTAGAGGTAAGGTGCTGCACCATTTGGTTAACGTCAAAAAAGGGCTGGTCCTGAAAGCACACGAGGCTGGAATACAATCTCCAGTCGGCCTTTTCGAATATCCAGGTAGGAACTCTGGAATGCTGGACGTGGTGAGACAAAAGAGAAACGATGCAGGGGTAATGGTCGCTGGAGTAGGTGTCAGCGACGACGTTCCACTGCAGACGACTAGCAAGCTGAATGGAGCGACGGCAAGGTCTAAATGAGAGAATGAACCAGAAGAATCAGAAATAAACGTAGGTTCACCTGTATTGATAGAGAGGATGAACTGATCAAAAATGTCGGAAAGAAGAGTTCCCCTCGCACAAGCCCTTGGCGAACCCCACAGGGGGTGATGGGCATTAAAATCTCCCAACAGAAAAAATGGTGTTGGGAGAGCGGACAGGAGATCGCGAACGTCCGCGTGAGAACAAACGGAAAAGAAAAAGCCCGGTAAGTGAAGTGTAACGGCAACAGCTTGCAAGTCGGACGTAAGTGTGAGAGTTTGAAAATGAACGTCATTACGCACTAATATCATGACACCTCCATGAGCAGGAGTACCCTCCTCCGGTTCAAGATCGTAGCGAACCGGAGTATACCCTCGGAGATCAAAAGGATCGTGAGGATGAAGCTTAGTCTCCTGCAAACACACGACGATAAGTGAATGGGAACGCAATAAAAGTTGCAGTTCCGCCCTATGCCATCGTACACCACGGAAATTCCAGGTCAGGATTGCCATGAATAAAAGGGATAAACTGTCTACTTAGGAGGGCGGCTCAAAATTACTTTGTGCTTAACCTTTGGGCTCGGGCTGTTAATATGGAGTCGGTCAGACTCCATAGGCTCCTCGAAGGGAGGGTCCACGCGCTCAGTGCCAGAAACCGATTCAAGCGCCGTGAATCGGTTCTGGGTGGTAATGGGTGAAGGTGGCCGCTAAGCGCGGCTTGTCCCAGGAGCATCCTGGGACTGCGACCTTCGAGGAGAAGGTGAACTTTTCTTACTGCGCGCACGCGGAGGGTCTTTCAAAAAATCTTCCTTGCGTAGTTTCTGCTTGGACTTCTTATCAGTACCTTGGGACTTCAGGACCTTAGGACCAGTTTTAGATGGTTTGGTAACTACAGCAGAAATGGACGGCCGAATGGTAGTGGCGGTTAATGCACTCATGGTCCAGGTCTGAGTTTCGGCATCTACTCGTGGTACTGGAGAGGCAACAACAGAACTAAATGTACCAGATCGCAGGAGCGAAGGTTGGCGCGCATGGTAATGCCTCCGGGCCTCATCGAAGGAGAGTTTCTCCTTTACCCGGATCTCCTCGTCCAAGTACCGCGGACAGTCGGCAAATGACGCAGAATGAGACCCTTTACAATTAACGCAGACGGAGGCAGAGGTACAGGTTACATCGTGTGAGGGCTGACTACAAGAGGCACAGATGGAAACGGCACTCTTGCAGGAGACTTGCGTATACCCAAAACGTTGGCATTTGAAACAACGCAGAGGTCTAGGTATATAGGGCCTCACCGCAATACGTTCGTACCCTGCTGAAATACTAGTGGGCAGATCGACGCCATCGAACGTGAGAAACAGGGTACGAGTTGGTACTAACACTCCGTCGCGTTTAGCCTGCACACGATGAACCGCTGTAACCTTTTGGTCGGAAAGATATTCGACCAGTTCATCGTCCGATATTCCGTCGAGGCTGTGAGTGCTGACGCCTCGACAGGAATTCAAGGTGCGGTGCTTCTCAACACGGATGGGATAACCGTGGAGAAGCATGGCGCGTAACAAGGACTTACTTTGTTGTTCCGACTTGCTTTGAACTAATAAAGAACCATCCCGAAGTCGGGTGCAGGAAAGAACAGAACCAGCAATAGCGTCAATCCCCTTTTGTATAATAAAAGGGTTCACCTTCTCAAAGGATTGGCCTTCCTCTGTTCGGCTAATTACCAAGTAACAACCAGATGTCGGCGGTGCTACTTCCGTTACATAAACTTTTCGGCGCTTGTTGGTAGTAATGGAGAACGAGTGCTCCATAGCGAAATAAATCCTCCACCATTGCAACCGTCTCCGACCTCGGGCTCTGACTTCCCGGGCGTTACCCGGCTTGGGTGAGTGGCCTATCTATACCAAACTCACCCCAGGGTCACACCTCCCAGAACATAGACAGAGGGACCCAATCGCCGTCAGAAGTCAGCAGCTCATCCAATGGCCCCCCCCACAGGACTGCAGTTGAACAGCGGATACGAACACAAACCCTACATGACGACCCCGGGTGGTGGGGATGACGGCAATACCTACTCACCCAGCTGCGCGGGTACCCGTCAGGCTGTGTCCATGGAGGATTAAAATAAAAGGTTAAAACAAACCAAAAGTGTGTGGGCGTTGCACACTCAAGGTAGGCCGGCGAAGAAGGAAAATAGATGTGTAAATGAATGGATGTGGGGCGAAATGTGCATAAATAGAAGAGAGAATAAAGAAACGATGGCGAGGGCATCATGGAATGAAATGCACAGAACACACAAGAGCCTACCTTGAGTCCCCCGGCCACGAGAATGAACCCACCTCGACCGCACGGGGATGAAGCGATGAAGATGGTGATGATTGGCTCGAGAACACCCGGGTGCGCCAAAACCCGTACTCACATAAGGTGAGCCCCTGGGGGGGTTAAAATGTGCACATTTTCTGTTTTCATTAAATTCTGAGGGTTAGATTATGGCTTTAAAAGGGTGCACCTTCCTATATTTTAGTTTTCCACATTCCTAGAACTAACATTTTTAGAGGTTTTGATCAGTGTTTGTCTCTTTTACTATTATATATATATATATATATATATATATATATATATATATATATATATATATATATTTTTTTTTTAATTTCCCTCAGGAAAATCTGCAGGCAGATGCACAAATTATAAATAAAGGAAAATAAAATAAATAAATAAAACACACACCCACAGTTTCCACATGTAAAAGGCGTAACTTACCTACAACCCCAGAATGAAAGCTTACACCACCAAAAGAATTTGATAATGGTATGAAATGTGGCCTCAATGTGGGCATTAGTTTCTGGCTGATTTCATACGAGGGATTAAAGGATGCTCCCTCCTGTTTGGTGCAGTTCAACCTGAAAAAACTTACAGTTGAGATAGAAATGCCAACATTACTTGTACAACAATAAAACTATATAACCTCATCCTAACCATCCTTTTCATTCACAGAATACAACTGTTTATTTTGATATTTTAACCTACCTTGTCTTGAGTAATTGCTTTCGTTCTCTTCTTTATGTTTGCATACCATCACTTCAGAGACCTCCATGTGCAACTAGGCCGATTTGTTAGTTTAAGAGTAAAATCAGCCACAATAGCTTTCCATGCAGTTTATTTGTCCGAAATGGCATCTGTTTTTTTGGATTGCACTAAGTGCTTATATTTCCCTATAACATCTACTAACATGCCTTTTTTCCTCACATGTAAAATTCTATGATCGCTCCTGCTTTTTGATTTCTGCCATTTTCTTATTTTACTGCGCCCTGCCAAATCTGTCAAAGCTGAAAAACAAGTGAGTGGGCTGGCTGCAGGCAGTGATTTTCAGCTGTTTTACGTCATAAAACATTATTTTACAAGCCAAGATCATTGCTGAATTGAGACCTGTTGATCTTATATTAGTTATACACAATGCAATTCCTATCTAATCTGACCTGTCCTTAGATCAAAACTGATCTCCAGTGAGCGATAGTTATACAATCTAGCCATAGTATTTCCAACTTGAATGAGCGGTTATGGTTTCCTGAGAAGGAAAAATAACATAGTAGGTAATATGATTGGTTAAGGTTCTTTGCTGCATGACGTGCTCAATATCCCAGAGATCGCTCACTGTGGGATTTCATGAATGAAATAAACATATACACTGATGCTTATTTTCTGCTACTATATGAGGGTGATGTCATATGTACTGCCCCTAAAGTTACATTACTAGAAATTACATGCATTATCAGTAATAGCATAAAAGACCAAATTTATGTATTAAACATACAGATTGTGTGAGAGTTAAAAGTGCAATAATATCATTAAGAAAAAAAGAAATGGTATTTATATGTCAATTTTCTATTTATAGTTCATAAGTTCTTTATGTATAAATAATCGACAACCAATTATCTGAGTAACTATCAAACCTGTGGATTCAAACATAGTGAAGCAAATAATTCATAAGCAAAGTACTTAAGGACTAAACTGTTCACTCATTCTTACTTCACTTGCCAAATTTTAACTTAAAACATACTTCAAAAACCAAAGTTCACATCATCAGCTACTTGTTGACTGTCAGGGACTTCCAGGGACAATCCCTATTGTGGTTGGAGATCTCTGGTGCTTTTCTGATTAACTTGTAAAGGGGGTTGCTACAAAAATTTCAAAGTTAATTAGATATGGTTCATGCTTTTTACTTCCTCTACTACGTACAAAGAGGTAGAGAGGTTATTGCATTCCACCCAAAAAGTTTCAAGATTTCACCAGAAATACATGTTTTGAGGCCCCCCTGAATCCAAAGAAACATTTTCAGGAAAAGGTCTTTGAGTCTGTGAACATAACTCAAAAATGAAAAGTCAAATAAATATTAAACTTGGTATTTAATTTCAGTATCTTTCAAAAGATGCAACACCAAGGTTTTCAAGAAAATCTCCCCAATCCCAAACTACCCTTTACATGTAACATTTTTCAAAATCTTTTATTTTCTCAAATATGGCTCTAATGATTTTCAATAAAATATTCTATATTAAAGATATCTGCATGACAAATAAAAATTATAGCTTGAATTTTCTGGGAATAGCCTGTGAAGTCCACTTCATTTAGAAAAGGAATTTTGTATAATCTTGTACTTAACTGGTAAACATCAAGCAAAAGGTGGAAACAGACTGCACAAAACGTAGATCTCTTTAAAACACACAATTTATTTCGAATAACTTTTTTTGTGTGTCATAGGCCATTTCCAAGATATCCATTATTAATGGTTCAAAACTTTATCATTCTCTTAAAGTCCTATCAATATTCAGTTGATTCTCATCATTGCATGGAAAGAGTACGCAATTTTAAGGCCAGCATATGACCAGTTCTTAAACATTTGACTGTCTTTATTCCCTTTATATCACTAACAAAATGTGTAATGTAGCTATTTCTGCAAAGGTTTATCTCAAACTGAAGTAGATAGAGAAATAACCTTTCATAATAATAGTTTATATACCCACTAATAAATGACAGAAAGTAAAGAAAGTAATCAGAATGAAACGCACCAAATTTTTTTTACGTATATTTGTTCCTAGTTATCCAGTTCCTTCAGCTTTAGAACACACTTTCTGTAATTTAATTTCTTGTTTGATGTCATGGTTACCAGGTGTTTGAATTTGCTTGCCTGATTCAGAGACACAAATACTAAAATTTGCTGAAAGAAATGGTAGACCAAAAAAAGCAGTAATTCAACAAACAAAAGCACATAAAGCAAACCATAACCTTACCTTCCAAAGCAGAAAACAGGAACATCAAATAATCCACACACACCACCAAGGAGCCTTTCACAAATTTCAAAAGATATTCAATCATTTCAACATTGCTTTGACACCTTATAACAATTATAGCACGAGAAACCTTGGTCAATGTTAACATACCGCACAGTAGAGGAAAAAGCCGGTATCTACGAGATACTGTCCAACTGGAATAAATTGCATATTGCAAAAACAATGAGAAACCTTTATCACCTGCTACAAAGAATATAGAAAAACAAAATATAAACACATTGATAAATCCAAAATGGTAGCCCATATCTGGGACAATAACCATGATATCAAACTGGAAATTAAATTACTATAAGATGCCCTAAAGGCAAAGGAACAGGGCAGGTGGGAAAACTTCAGGTTCATCATAAAACCATTAACAGCAGCGATTGTTCACTTCAGGTTGATTAAAAAAAAAAAAAAAAAAAAACACCAGAGATCAACTACAGCAGGGATTGTTCCAGAAGTTCCTGACAGTCAGGATAGCTGCCAATGCGGACGATTGGTCCAGGAGACATAATCCAAGTTAAAATTCAGTATGTGAAACAAGAATGAGTGTACATTTGACTCCTCAGTAATTTGTTTATGAACCAAATTTTTCTAATTGACTCCTGAATGCTCTGCCTTGCCTAAGCTTAAGATTTTCAAGTAGAAAGTGCATATGTATAACATGAAGTAACGTCAAGATTGTAACCAAGGCATAACACATATAAAGAAAAATACATTAGATAAAGCATTATAATTTCTAACATATGAGCTTACAAGGCCAGGGATAGCAGCCCACTAGGCAATACAAGACACAACATTAGTCACAATATTAATTGGTATAGGACACCAATACAACTAATATATATTCAATCATAACCACATAAGCTAAAGAAATGTTAATGCATAACTTGGCTAAAACTTGTAAGAGGACACAAGATATTCTGTTATTTCTTAGGATGCCACCAAATTAGGAAACACATTACAACAGACCAATTATAATACAAACACAGGATATTTCAGGTAACAGGATAAAGTAGACAAAACTTATGGTGATGACTACATAAGGAAGGGGCAAGTTATTAGCAAGTGAGCATTAATACAAGTGGAATAAGAAAAGGAGAGAAATTTACAGCAGAAGGCAATACATAAATGTTAAAAATAAAACTGCGCACGTACCAGTAATTTATACAAGCTTAGTCTGAATCTGAAATTTGGAAAAAATTCATTCTGTTTTGGACAATATGCAGGACCAGTTAAAAGCATACGAGTTCTGACTGTCAGAGGATTGGCGAGTAGAATGACACTTTTGTACACTCACACACTTGAATTACACCAGCATAGAAATGGTTTTTGTTTCTCACATTTTCATTAGAATTAATTCTACAGTTTTAGTTCACTAATCCATGTTTCCTTGGTTGCCGATACCACTCTGAAATACTTCTAGCATGAAATGTTACATTCCACCAAAAACTCAATTGAGGTAGCCACACTGAAAAGACACCCACCGCCCTGACTAAAGATATTTTATGGGTCTTATGAAAACGATATACCTTTCAAGCAAGCTTTTCACTTCTTCATACACAGGTTTCAGTGTATACTTCATATTTCTCATACCGTCTGGACGACCAAGATGCGATATCAAGACCACTGACTTTGCCTTGTTATCTAGAGCATACTGTATAGATTTCAAAGCTGCAGTGATTCGCTGATTATTTATGACTTTTCCATCCTTAATGGGCACATTAAAATCCACTCTGAAAACACAAAATGGAACATGTTTATTTACACACAATTAATACTTAGAATAGGTCTGAAAAGATATCAAAACCAAAAACTCCTTAATTGCAACTACAATTCAACATTTAGTAGTTTTACTTCCTCGATACTCACTAAAAGCTGAATGAAACAACTACCTAAAACTCATTTTCTTAATTTAATGAAAAATAAACTGTATCATTTTTACAGATGCTTCACCACCTACAACTTGCTGTGACCTCCACAGAAAAGGCTATATAAAATTTACTCCAACTTTGACATCATACGGTACTAAACTCCTAATATATGTTAAGTATGGGCAAGCCACGTGTCTCATCCAGGAGGGTGAGCCAGAGAGGGCTACTGTGATGTAACATAGCTACTCCTCTATCGGAGCAGTGGCATAATGTGAGTCTTAGTTCTGAAAAGCTAGAAATGCCTATTTACTAAAATGCAAGGTATACATTAAATGACAAAATAAAATCAAGTGCTTTATTCATTCTTATTCATACAATAAAGGTTTGAAACTCAAAATATCTCATACTTTTTGTCAAGCTGAAGAACTAAATATAGCATTTATAAACTTGCAGGAAAAATGAGCAATACTCAATACCCACAACTTTTACAATAAATAACTAACATCTTGCTTCAATTAACAATGACTTACTTATTTGAACCAGCGGTACTATCCCATGCTACTCTGTATCATTTTGCAGAAAATATCAATTAAACAATTCATTTATTAAAGCAGTAACCCTTGTTATTAAAGGGTCACTAGCTATATTGAAAATAATTTCTATGGTACATAAACTAATTTATTCTTATAAACAAATTTGTTTTAAGGGCCACTTTAATATATATTTGTAGATTACAATTATTTTCAAGTAGTGTTTTATATAGTTGCAACTTTTTTAACTGTTATTTGTACTGTTTACAATTTCAATTATATATATATATATATTCTTTTGCTGTTTAGTACACTTTGTTTATTGCAGCCTCCAAATGGGGAAAGCTGAATATGGTAATAAATTCTGTGTCTATATATACCACGGCAGGATTATGATGAACTTAACGTAATGTGGCTTAACTTAATGTGACACAAAGTGAAAGTATAACATATTGAATTAAATGACGCTATGTTTGCTGTTGTCTGTTGTGTTGTCTCACGTTCATTATAGACCATGGTCATTCCATGTCAAATCAACATAGGCCACAACCTGATCTCTTTCAATTTTCATGAAACTTTCCAAATTGAAGCTAGTATGAAAATAAATATATACAATATTGAATCTCTGTGTCAAATATATATATAAAATTGTTTTTTTTTGTAATAGCGATATCAATTTTAGTAAATCAGCTTACTATGTAAACTGAAATAGCTCATCGTGTGTTGAAGGGGGAGTGCTGAGTTTGGTCTCATTTGAAAGCTCAGGAAAGGCACTTTAATTTTAAATACATTACAAATGTGACCTTCAACAAAATTCAAGATATTCATGTATAATATTTAATCTCCAATTTCTCAAAACAGAACAATTTTAAAATTTTGCAAAAATTGCATGTTAATCCTACACATTTTCTCATTGCATACTGAAAATTTAAGATTGGAACTCTCAACAACTTCTGAATGATAAAATATTTTGTTTGTGTCTTTAGTACATTAGTAAATATGACATTACATAGGAATAACTAGGTTTCTGTTAAGTGTCTTTATATACAAATTACACAATGTTAGATCAGTTTATACAAAAGTTGGCTCTCCTTTTATTCCAAACTCTTCAATTTTCTAACCGCAGATGGCAGTAGCAGCAGCATAAGCCTCAGATAGTTAAGGTGGTGCAGTATATGTTATTGTCTTCATTATCTGTATTTTGTGTTTGTGAAGCCATTAAGAAGCCACACATAATATGTCGGCTTAAATTGCTTATGTGCCACAGTACTTGAAATGTATTAAAATGTAATTCCAAAGCAGTAGAAATACCTTAGGAGATGTTTTAGGATCAGATGTTGTCTCCTTGAGACCTGGTGCTCGCCTGCCCGCCGCTTTTAGGTACCTTACTTTTATAGCACAATTAAGCTGTAATGATAACAAACATCGCCATCTTGTCGCTATTGCACATGCGCAATGGAAACTGCCAACCTAAATGAGAATCAAAATCTGCAGATTGGCAATATTTTCCTCACTTCTTATTCTTCTTTATTTTGCTTCCTGCTGATATAAAGCAACGTGACACCACCACACTGTTGATAGTGCATAACAGTAATAACATAAGCTTATATAAAAAAAACATGGAACATCATTAAGGTGCTTTCATGTAACCACTGACTGATAATTAACATAAGCATATATATAAAAAAACCTAACTTAAGGCTAACCTTCCATGAATTCAGAAACCTAAGCTTATATGATAAACATGCAACATCGTTAGCATGCTTTCCTGTAGATTGGTAATTAACTTATATATACAAAAAAAGAAGTATCCTAAGGCTAACCTTCCGTGAATTCAGAAACCTACGCTTAATTAAATAGTGAATCATTCACATTGTTAAGAAATGCATGCTCAAGCTTATATGATAAACACGGAACATCATTAGCTAGCTTTGGTGTAATCACTGGTTGGTAATTAACATAAGCTTATATAAAACAAAAATCTAACCTAAGGCTAGCCTTCCATGAATTCAGAAACCTAAGCTTATTTAAATAGTGAATCATTCACATCGTTAAGAAATGCATGCTAGAGCTTATACATGATAAACATGGAACATCGTTAGCATGCTATGGTGTAACCACTGGTTGGTAATTAACATAAGCTTATACAAAACAAAAATCTAACCTAAGGCTAGCCTTCCATGAATTCAGAAACGTAAGCTTATTTAACACACGCAAGCGGAGCTTATACGATAAATCATGGAACTTTATCATACTTTGATGAAACCACTGGTTGTAATTAACAAACTTATATATATATAAACCTAACCCAAGGTTAACTTTCCATGAATTCAGAAACCTAAGCTTACTTAAATAGTGAATCGTTCACATCATTAAGAAATGCATGCACGCTCTGCTCGTGTTAGCTATTTTTATGTTGGCAGCATTTTGCTTGCACATTTGGCAACCCCATGCAGCTAGAGGGTGACATCAGTGATATCTGTAGCAGAAGTAAGACACCATTTTTCCATGGCACATAGGTAAGGTTACCCTATAAGGTCTAGTATGAGAGTACTAGAAATTGTAGGAATTCTATCTACTCCTAATCCAAAGCCTGGCAAGTTCTCAGTCTGCCACTCTGAAACATGTGCAATATTTTTTTTCAAAGCGATGAAATTAAGCAGATGTATGCCAGGGAAATAAAACATTGCATTCCTGTAAAAGAAGATGGTAAAAAAGTGCAACAGCAAAAACAACTGCTTTTATGTAACTTGAATGAAGCCTACATTTTGCATAAAGAATGTCATCCTAATGTGAAAATTGGAATTTCTAAATTCTGTGATTTAAGATCAAAATGCATTGTCAGTGAGTTGTCATCTGAAACTCATTCTGTATGTGTGTGTAGCATCTGTCAAAATGTAAAATTAATGCTAAAAGGAAGCAGAATCAAAGAGCTAACAGCTGGTTTAAAATGTGAGAGACATTCTTACAAACATAATTCTTCACTACCAGAGTGTCATTTAGGAACCCGTTGCAACTGTCCTGGTGAAGATAATTACATTTTCTAACAAATATATTTGAATCAAATGCAGTGAAATCACATACAAACAATGGATAACAGCTGACAGGTCAACCCGGAAATAATTACTCATTTCTAGATATTCTGTTTGGAAACTTAAAGCTCTTATTACACCATTCTTTCACAGTAATACAACAAATAAATTTCCAAATTGAACTGAAGTCAGTAATTAATGCAAATAAATATCTTGTTATTTGTGATCTTGCACAGAATAATTCTTTCAATCTACGAGATGAAGTCCAGCCTTATCATCGCAATAATTCTCACAATACACCCTTTTGTGATTTATTTTAAACATGCTGTCAACACATTAAATCACATGTTACGAATCATTTTGGAATGTTTATCTCATGACAATACAGCTGTGCATCTTTATCAGAAACATTTAATGCAATATATGAAGAGAAAATTCCAAATCAAACCAAAGCACATTTATTACTTCTCTGATGACACTGCAGCTCAATTTAAATTCATGGGAGTAGATTTTTTGGTGTCTGCTGAATGGCATTTTTATGCTACATCACACAGAAAAGGCCCATGTGATGGTGTATGTGGAACAGTGAATCTTTCAGCAGCATGTGCAAGTTTACAAAGATCATACACTAACCAGATAATGGCTCCTCATCAGCTTTATAGCTGATGTGTAGACAATATTAAAATGTGGGACTTTTAATACATAACTGTATCTCAACAAACAAGATCTTGCAGAGTGATTAAAAAAGCACGCATAATTTCTGGCACACAAAAATTACATGCTTTCATTCCCGTAAACACCAACAATTGATAACAGAGATATACTCAAATTCTGAAATGTATCAAAAAGAAAACATTATGTTAAATGATGAACTCAACTACACCAACATTGCAGGACTTATCGCTTGTAATGATGACAACAAATGATGGATTGGGTGTATTTTAAGTGTAGAAGAAACAGAGAGACTGAAGATTATGCTTCTGCATCCCAGTGGCCTTCATCATATGCTTATCCTACACAACCAGACATAAGCATAGTATCTACAAAATTGATTTTAATGGTGTCACTTGATCTGCGAACTTCAACAGGAAGAACTTACTCTCTTCCACACGAGATCACCAGAATCAATAAAAAGCATGTAACATGTAAATAATCTTTGCAGGCACTACCTGGGTCAGATACCTTTGAGTTTGCTTGTCCGCGGCCAAATGAGGAATTGTGTGTGTGTTGTGAGTGATGGCTGGACACGATAACAGCGATGCCAAACCGAGTGCAAAGTTATATGTCCCATGTAATACACTGAGACTAAAAGTGGGTACAATTAAAACAAAAATTATTCCCGATGAATATTTACAAACCTCAAAAACACAAGTAGACTTGTGTATGTGAAATTGTTTTCGGTAATAACTCCAGAAGTTTCTGCAGTTCCAAAATGAAACTTTTAGGACAATTAAAGTTCATATGGACCAACACCATGTATTTTGTTTCAAAGTTTTAAAATTGTTCAGTTTTCAACTTTTTCAGTGTTGAATATTACATGCTATGACATTGAGCAGCATTAAAGATCATAGCGTGAATGGTGTTACACAAAATCAAAGGTCCTTTCTTAGGTTTTAAGGTAACACAAAGCTCCCTTCTTTAACTGTAGTTATTGAATAGCTATAAAGAAGCTTCTTATAACTTGCGTACTAAATTATACTGCTTTTTTTCACATTTTTAACTACTGATAACTCCAAAATATTTCACTACTCTTAACCAAGTGATAGCCCCCACCATAATGGGCGTCAGCACTGGCGATCACGTGATTACCTTTTCCCCTAATTTAGTTCTCCACCTCTGCGTTTGAAAACTTTAGCGCGAATGCCTCATTCTGCTAGCACATTTAGTCCTTTCTTTTGCGTGCAAACTATTCCTTCTTTGCCCCAATTCTTTGAAATAAAATAAATTGCATGTCATTCACGTGGATATGGCAGGCAAGCACAGGGTCCCGACAATTTCACGTATCAGTGCGTGGTGAAATTGCCGCCGCCGTGGGCTTACAGCCATTAGCCTAATTTTTTAAAATAAAATAAATTATATTCTTTTTGCGTGCAAAGTATTCCTTATTCTCTAACCTAGCCTCTATTTATACTCCTACACACCGATATGCCTAAAGATTATAACTGAACTGCAATTGGCTAATAAAACGCGCCAACATTAGCGTATGGAAGGTAAGCGCAGGGACCCGACTTTATCACGTATGCCCATTATACTTCTGATATTTTGCGTTTTTACACATTACTTTCCAAGTACATCATCTCCAAAAAAAAATAAATAAATAAAATAAAATCTAAGAGGGTCAGGTTGAAAATGATGCCAAAGTGTGTTGATTTGACATGGAAGGTCATAGGTTCAAACCAGGCAGAGGGCGATGAATTTTTTTCGGCATAAAAAAGCTTAGTATGGTTTCCTTCGGAAGAGAAGTAAGGCCGGTGGTCCCATATCGTAGATTTCTGGCACGTAAAATAACCTCATGCCTGATAAAGAAACCTCTGGAGAAAATTTCCGGTCTTTCACGCCCAATGAAAGAATGGGACGTTAAGAGCCTTAGTAGTTAAAGAGCGTCCGTAAATAAAACTCGATTTAATTTTGTTGAAAAACAGAAAACAGGTGCATTTTCCAGAACAAACCATAATGAAACCATTGTGTTCTGAAGTGGAGTTTTGCAACTGTCATATCTGCATTAGCGTCAATCACTACAAATTTTAATTTAATCAGTGTCTTCAATTTCTTTAGCTTTTTCGCAAATAACATGGTTTCCGTTTTCGAACCTTAACCTAAAATCCACACATTTATATTAGTAATCAAACCTCATTAACACTCGCTTGTCTGCAAGAGATAGCTGCTCAATGCTTAGTTTATTCAAAGGCATGTTTCCCAGCAATCACTTAAAAATAATTCTAAAAACGTCCGCCACTATAACCTTTAAAAGGTCACTTATACCAAACAATCTTTCTTCTTTTTTCCACAGAACAGCAAACTATTAGAAGTGCAACTCTCGTGTTAAACGTTGGAAACACGAGGGCGATCGCAGCGTGAGTAGTTATCTGGGATGGAACTAAACTATGAAAAGTCGTGCTCTCGGATGATGTCACTCGTAGCTACTACAGCTGTATTTTTCATACCTGCCTAGCTGTCTGATCAGCTGATCATATGTTCCAATATTGTATCACTACTGACGACGTACAAAGTTAATTACGTGAGCTTCAATAATCGTGCTTGCACTTGGAGTTATTCATATTTCTTTTTAAAGGAGTCGATTAAAGCTCACATAAAATAACTTGTAACTGTCATCTGTAGCAATACAATATTAGAACACAATTATGATCAGTTGAACACCTCACAGCTAGGCTAGTATGAAAAACACAACTGTTTATTCCGGTGTAACTTATTAAATTATCCAATAGTCGGCACATACATTGCTTTTTATATAATATTATCGGGGTTAATAGTGGTTGCTGAATGTTTCTATGTCATAATACATAATGGTCACATTTAAATTTTTGAGAGTGAATGAGATCCAGCACCTTGCAATAATTTCTTCTGCATGCTTCATAGTAAAATCTTTTGCACTTAAACTGCCTCCATGGTTTGTCTTAACTTCCAACCAACAGTAGGATGTGGAATTTGACAGGAAAATTGGAAGAATAAGACATGTTTGACACTTGTTATTTTATTCTACTCTAGATAGCGCAATACAATTTGACATAACTTAAATCCATTTCCTACAAAGAAACTTCTGCACACATTATATGCAATAGTGTAGCTATTGTTTGTCATTCACTAAATTGCTATTGGCAGCGCAATAAATGTCATTAGCAAGTTTCACCACACCATTTAACACTATTAATGGCATTGACACTCTTTGTGCTCTGACTTGAAGCACCATCACTGGACACAAATAGCCACAACTTAACTCCAGCTCTCCATTGTGTATATCCTAGAACTAAATAGAACACACATGTTTGAACTACCCTTAAAAGTAGGTTTCTGAAAAGAGAAATTGCTTACATTAAGGAAAAATTTGTGGTTACAAACACCTTGTTATTATATTACACACTATCCACTGTAACCCAGAGTTCTCTCTGATGTAAACAAAGCATATGCTTCCTCTTGTCTTGAAACTAAGCACTACGCTTATACCAATGTAAATAGTTCCTTAAACGTATTGTGTCATGAAACATTGGAGTAGGAAAGGTATAGAACTTCACATTTTATTGTGATTATCGTAAGAACTCATTGTTAAAGGTTATGGATATATAGTAACTGTTAGGAGATTACAAAATATGATTTTCTTAAGTCTACCTGCTATTGCATTAACAATCAAAGAGTATCTTTTTGTTAATTACCAACTGTATGTATGACTGCTATTCTCTTGCCTATATGAGAAATGCAGCAATGAATTCGCAGCGGTGCTATCTGAGTACCAAAAAAACTCTTTGCATAACACAGGAAATATGATAAGCAAATAGTCATTCATAATACGCTCGCACTCATATGCTCAGCTCAGGTCAAACCTTCGATTTTATCAGTTAGTGTTTGAGTTGCCATGACAAAGGAAGAAGTGCATAGTGTGAATAAGCTGTTTTAACACAAAACTGGGAAACCGTTAAAAAGTGGCAAAAAAGTTTGGTTGATATAGTGCTAAATGAGAAGGAAATAACACTTTTTATTGTAAAACCACCACCACTTTGTGTTACTTGAACAAAATAAAATTCAGTATATGCAAAGGATCCATGGATGTTTTCATTGAAGGTTCAATGAATCAGATCTTTTGAAGGATCCTTTGAACTGTTATTTATAGTGAAATTTTAAACACTTTTCATTAAAAAAATTACTAAGCTTCTGTGAATTCAGAAAACTAAGCTTATATATATAAATAAACAAACCTAATGCTAACCTTCCATAAATTCAGAAACCTAAGCTTATATAAAAAACCTAACCTCCCATAGTAACTTGGATGCAATGTGCTGTATATGAAAAGCGTTTAAAATACTCAGTGTTTTAAAATGTTCACTATAAATAACAGATCAAAGGATCATTCAGAAGATCCAATTCATTGAAAAGATTCATGGAACCTTCACTGAAAAGAGCCATGGGTTGTTTGCATATACACAATAGTGGATGAGTATATAAAATCAGACAAAAAATTCAGCCTGGGATTCAAACCAGCAATCTTTAACTTGCCATACCACTGCTCTGCCATCTAACACTTTCTCTACTCACAGTAAGCTATTTTCATAAGTATTCTACAAATGATTCATCATATATCGTGATCAACTTCATGTTTATCATATGTGTTAACTTAAATTTAAAAAATATTAAACGCCCATTACTTCAAAACCTTTGATTTTTGCACAAAAACAACACGATCATTTAAATGCCTATACATTTCTTATAATATCCTGCAACTTAATTACTACTGAACAATATATCTTTCAGGGAAGGATTTTGTATCATCAAAATTGCTACAAAGTTTAAATGGTAGAAAATAGACACGAAAGATTGAAACCACTTTGGAATTTCAAAGCCTCAGAACACATACTGAAGCTGCTAATTTCACTCAAAACAAACACTTCAGTTATTCTTGGAAACAAATGCTTTTAAGCATCTGTAATAACAGATTACAAGGACATTAATTGTCAAAAAAGCTACCAGAATTTCTATTTTCATACACCATGCCCAGTTCAAAAAAGGACATAGTGGCAGTTAGATAAAAATGCCCAAAAGAGGGTGAATTACTGAAATATATGTGAATGATATCAAATATCTTTCTTCCTTCTGTATTAGAAAATTTCATTTGGGCACTGTCTTAAAAGAATTATAGTATCATTGGCATGCTATCCTTGACAGTTAGTATGTCAGTCCACCAATAATCCTACATTTTTTAATTATACAAGAGTATCACTCGCATGATCTGCATCTATGTGTTTGAATATCAGCACAGTAACATGCTAATTAATTTGCATTAAAGGTTGATTTTACCTTACCTACTTTTGGCTGTGATCTCCACCCATCAATTATGAAGTGCAAACACGAAAATTAATCGTATATTCCACTGTCTGGATGACTCACAATATCTGAAAAGTAAATCAGGACAATATAAAATTCAGCAACACTAAGAAGCTCTTAAAAACTTAACCTTTCATCCAGCACTCTCATGCTGGAAACTCAATAACATACCTTCAGATTCTATGTCACCATTCGGGACTCGAACCACAACACTGGATGGAATGTAAATCGTAGGCGTATCCCCTCTGTCTGGACGGCTCAATGTATCTGAAAATTAATTCGTTATATAAAAATGTTGCAACATACAGTAACCTATCGGTTTTCTACCTCATTCTACGAATATCACTGAAGTTAATAGAAAATACCAATATTACAACGAATATACATTCAATCAGAAATAGCGTAAATGTATGCTTACCGTCTCGGCTTTGTTCCTGGTGAAAAAACTTCGGACGGAAACTTCCAGCTATAAAAATCCAAGATGGTCCCTTTCTTCGTGCCTGCCATTTAGTTCGTTAAGGACGTCGAAACTTGAAACAGCCAATCAGAAAATTCGCCTTTCCCGCAAAAGTACAACTAGTGACTCACCGTGTCCATGTGGGGAGTTAGTGCCCTCTGTTTCTACTTAGCCAATACCACCATCACCCCTGTGACTGTTACGTACTACAAGCGCTTGGAGATAGCACATCGAAGTTGCCCGACGAAGTTCGAGCGAATGCCGAAAATGAACGAAAGCGAACGATCTTAAGGGAGCATTCCAGTGCAAGGGGGAAGGTTGTCCATTCCGGCACATTTTGCTCCCATTGGCTGTGGTCAAATACGTAACGTGGAACGTTGGCGGGCGCATTTCGACTGGCAATTGAAGTGAATACATAAAGCCATGCGTTTCAAAGCAGGAATTTGTACATACATAGTACACATCGGTTTAAGTTCAGTACCTTCCAAGATGCGACACAAAGATTTTCAAGAAAATTCCCCACCAAAAATAACCCTTTACACGGAAGAATTCTCGATTTTTGTTTCTGAAAAATGACTCAAACGATTTTGATTAAAATGCCATTGTATTCAAGATATTTACATGAAAAATAAAATGTTTATTTTTAATTTTCTGGGAATAGCTTGTGAAGTCCTCTTCATTCGGAAGGAAGTTGCATCTGATGACTGCACACGCTTCCAGACCTACCTTCTCTGCAAGAATATTATCAGCTATTTGCCTTGAAGCAGTGTCCTTATGCTCAGCGTACGCGAGGTCGTGCTGTATGCAAGCTTCGTCTAATTGGTTAATTCCCGGGTCTCCTCTTTTAGACGTTCTTCCAATTTAGTGCCTGGTCCACAATATCTATACCCGGGCAAGTGAGCTTCAAAGGGAAGTGAATTAATTATGGAATTAGTAATTCCAGAGCCGCGCTTATAATGCAACGACCTCTCTCTATTAGCTCTCATGATATACTAACCGAGTAAGTGCATGCATTAGCCCTTTTATATCTTCGTTTGAGGTCTAACCGAAACGTAACACCACGCTGCAAAATGAATCCAATCATTAACTACTTTGCACTCGGCAATATAAACAGCGTGCATACATTTTATCAGTTAGTTGTTAAGATGGAGCTTGTTAAGCAGCACTGCTCTCTACCTATTCAGGTATTAGACTTTGAAAGTGACTTTAGATGCGATCGTCATGGGAAGCTATTTCCATCCAATGTCAGATCTCTTATTTTAGGGAGTTTCAATGCAGGGAAAAGAAACGTATTACTCAATATGCTATTCCATGAGAATAGACTACTCTTTGAAACTTGTATATTTATTCAAAGTCTCTCTATCAATCAAAGTATCAATACTGAATTAAAGTTCTTGGAAATATCGACGGTAAAGAAGTGAACACTTTCGACAATGAAGTAGATGTTTTGCATCCTTCTGAAGTCATAGAAAATTCAATCTTTATATTTGATGACGTCATTACTGAAAAGCAGGAAAAGATAGCATCCTTTTACAGTATGGGTAGATACCGAAATGTCAACTCTGTATATCTAGCGCAGTTCTATGCTAAAGTTCCAAAACATTTAATTCGCGATAATATAAACATGATAATACTCTTCAGGCAAGATAATTTAAACTTGAAGCATATTTACGAACATTATGTAAATACCGCCATGACCTACAATGAATTTAAAGATCTATGTAAGAGTGTATCAGAAGGAAGACCCTTTATTGTGATAGTTCCTGAATTTCACATGAATGATGGGCGATATAGGAACGGTTTTGATGTATATATTAAGCTCGACAAAAATGAAAATTATCATTCATAGTTAATCATGAGCATGGATAGGTTCGGTTCTTAGAGAACTGCTCCAGTTAGAAGAGTGATTGATCGTTTTATCGTAAATAGAGACGTCAAAGGAAGCTATTAATTCAAGAATAAGAGATTGTGCAATGTTAACGATCCTGAAGATAATCATCATGCATCCAATAAGAATTATGTGGATGCTCTCGAAATTAGGATGCGCGTTTTCTCTCAGCAAGCTGCTAGCAATGTTGAGGTTATGGCTAAGACCCTAATCGATGAATTGATTTCGAGATATATTCTCAAGAGGGATATGTAAAATAGCATTGTGATCGATAAAGTTACATTGAAGATCCTGTTCACGATAATGATGTCGTGAATAAAAAGTTCATCACTGGATATGTTAATTCGCGGACGCAGTCGAGCGATGATAATGGTAGCATTATATATGGTAATAAGAGAATCATTGATATAGCAGATCCTCTTGGAGATATGGATGCTGTAAACAAAATATATGCTAGAGGTATGATCGTTAGGAAATCGAACGAGATGCGACAGCAGTTAAACAGGTACTTGCCAAAGGAAATCGGAATGCAAATAGACAAGAAACTGCAAGGATTCAATGCAACTTTGAACAAAACTACAGAGCAAGTGGATGCTTTAAAACTGTCAACAAAGGAAAGGACAGATTTCCTAATGCCCTCTATTAAACAACAGGCAGAGGTGCTGGAAAGAGAGAAAACAGTCATCCAAGGTATATGTAATGAGCAAATAAATTCATTCATTCATTCATTATCTGTTTAACCTCCTCATATATAGGACTTACACCCCCAGAACATACAGGCGGGTGCCTGGGGTCAGAGGCCCGTCGAGGAGCAGACACTCATGGATCAGACAGAACATCTAGGATGGGTGATCAGCCCGATGCCTGGTGTGCGGAGGAAGGAAGTAGATGAAACGAAATGATGGTGAAATGGATGAAAGGAAAGGTGATGATGGAGCAGTTGGTTAAATGAATGGCGGGGGGAAACCGTAGAACCCGGAGAAAACCCAATATCATTAAAAGTATTTCACTAATTAACATTTACTATCTATAATTAATTTATCTATTTAGGTTCCAAGACGCCGCTTTGTCCAACACAAATACCACATGCGGGTCCCTGGGTTGAACCCGGGCCGCCTCGGTGAGAGGCGAGCGGTCTAACCACTCAGCCACTGCGCCGCCGAGAAAATAAATAATTTGAAAAATTAACAAATAGACAAATTTCAAGTCTGGAAGGAACAATCAATCAATTAAAGGCTGAGACTTTGAACACTCTAAAAAGCTATTTACAGCAGTTAAACAAATACAAGTCAAAGGAAATCGAGACGCAAATATGTAAGAAGCTACTAGACATCACAGCAAATTTGAATAAAACTACGGGTAAAGTGGATACTCTAACAACTTATAAAAAAGTCAGAGCGGATTCTACAATGGACTCAATTAAACAAGTTACCGCGGAGTTTGATAGAGAAAAAAATCTTCAGAATCTTTGTAATCAGAAAATGACTAATTTAGAAAAGTTAACATTGATGCGAGTTTCAGATCTAGAGGATACACTCAAGGAGTTAAGGACAGAGGTTTTGAATACTCTCAAAACTGATTCCTGCAATGATAAACTTAAGAAATTGGAGGAAAATGTAAACATGATGCTGGACACCTACAAAACTCATATGCAGCAAATACAAGTCTAGAAGAATCGGTCATAAGCCAGTACGCTAACGGCAATCTTTGCTGAGGCTTTCAAGACACATACAGAGGAACATAAGAAAGAAATCGAGCAAGTGAGAACTTCGATAGAGATGTTAGCTAAGTCTATCGACACATTGCGAACTCAAGCTGGACGCAGACTATAAATTGAAGGTAATCGTCTATTTTCCCATCATTTGTAAGATGGATGGTGAAAGCATAAGACTTAAAGTGTCTGTAGACGAGCATATCAGGGCTGTAAAATAAAAACTGAGAGCTCTGAAAGGTCTGTTTGAGACTCAGCATGTCATGTCCGAAGCTTTGAAGCCCGTAACCGCCTCCCCCTCAAGGATATTTTGGATACTCAACGGGGGTTGCCTGTGAAGACCATCAAGAATGAAGACGGCGATTCTACAAGTATTTCTACTTATCTTCAACACGTTCACTCTAAATACAAGGATCGTATTGATACATTGTACGGTGAGAGATATCAGGATGGTAGTAATATGCTTGGAAATAAAGATATTCATTTTATAAATAATTAAATATTGATAGGTGATGAAACGTATGAGTCTACCGCTGGTTTGACGGAACTCATCTTTAAGCGATCACCTTAAATTTTTGCATAAACCAGTGAAGACGTGGAGGCGTAAGCGAAGATTTTGAAAACTACTTTTCTTAAGGGGACCTAGGACAGATTGTATGATTTTCTACAATTTTTTTCAATACTTATAAAATTTTGTATGTTGATTTCCTTTATTCTAAATAGCATTATGTGTAAAGTTCATTAAAATTGATGAAGTAGTTTTTCAGATATAAGTTATTTTCTGTTTTTCATATCACGATATTTGAAAATTATGAAATACTCCTAGCGGAACAAATTTTATTTCTGATCAGTACCACTTTGTCACATTAATATTTGAACTCATAACAAATTATCCTAGTATTCTTTTTTCATTTTGTGCTTTGAATAACAAATTATTAATTATAATCATCGATGCAGATATTACAGCCTAAAATGTAAAAAGTTTTAGGATTAATAGCCCACTGTGCCCAAGTTTTACATAGTAACCCAAAAATAATACTACAACTTCTTTAGATAGAACAGTAGGACTATTATACCAAGTTTCATGCAAAACTATGGAAAACTGTCCCGCATGGGAATTTGACAATGAAAAATGTTGTTCTGAGAAAACTTAAGTTTTATACTGAAAACATTTATACAGGCTAGTGTACCTGGTGTAAGGGGTTAAAATTGTCCAGAACCATAGCTCTTTCCCTCCTCCTTCTAAATGTGTACATTTCATTAAAATTGATGAAGTAGTTTTTCAGATATGAGATTTTCTGTTCTTCATATCACGATATTTAAAAATTATGAAATACTCCTTGCAGGACAAATTTTATTTTTCATCAGTACCACTTTGTCACATTAATATTTGAACTCCAAAAAAATTATCCTAGTATTCTTTTTTCATTTTGTGCTTTGAAAAATAAATCACTAATTATAATCATTCATGCAGATATTGCAGCCTAAAAAGTAAACATTTTTAGGATTAATAGCCCCATGTGCCCAAGTTTTACATAGTAGCCCAAAAATGATACTACAACTTCTTTAGATAGAACAGTCGAACTATTATGCCAAGTTCATACAAAACTAAGGAAAACTGTCCCGCATGGGGCATTTGACATTTAAAATGTCGTTCTGAGAAAACTTAAGTTTTATATTGAAAACATTTATACAGGCTAATGTAACTGGTGTAAAGGATTACAATTGTCCAGAACCATAGCTCTTTCCCTTCTCCTTCTTCGCCTCCTCTGCTTGCAATTTCAACACCTTCTTCTTCTTTCTGGTGTACTTCTGCTGTTGTAATATGGTATTTTGAGCTCCTCTCTTCCTCTATTTTGCTTTTTTTGCCTCTATCATTTTTTTAAAAATTCTGTCTTCATAATTTGACCAGTTTTGATACCCATTTTTTCATAACTTTAAGCCTACCACTAAATCCCTCATTAACCCCTTCAAGGATACCCAATGAGAGTAAGAATAAAAATAAAAAAAATCTTTGTTACTTTGGGGCGTGAAGCTCTGACTATGCAACATAACCATACCATGCCACAATGCCTTAAACTGTTCGGCCATCTGAACACATGATGGTTGCAGCATTGTTTGGACTCATTAACTGCCTAATATAGTGAGTGAATTTTTTAAAAAGGTGGAAAAATGCATGTTCTGCACTCAATTGAAACCCGTCAGCATCCAACCGTGCCGTCACACCGCTTGCTTTAGTTGGGCCCCCCAACCTTTTCCACAGCTTCAATTGAGTGCCGAACATGCATTTTACCGGGTTTCGATCCTTCGATCCTTGGTCTCGATAGGTTAGCTACTCCTATCGTGCCTTAGACTTCATGGCCATAAATGCCGATGACGAACTCAAATTGCAGATGGAAGCACATTGCAGTGTATAGCAGAATGTTTTTCGCGGAAATTCCCTTTCCGGTGTCCCTAATCCTGTACCCATCCTCTTGGCACACTGACTATGGCGCCAATTTGAATGATGTTGCAAGCGAGAACAAAAATGGGCTTGGCAGGCATTTAAACTTACGTGCATGTTTTTAAAAGACGCCTGCCAAACCCTTTAAAAAGTTTATATCACCATCAAACGCATTTAAATGTTTGACTAACATTATAAAGAGTTAATTTTTGCAGAAATCAAAAAATTGAAATTGTTGGCAATTTTGACTACAAAATCTGTCCTAGGTCCCCTTAATAGAAGTGGCTACATCATACGTGGTCGTTTGAGATCTGGTAAATCGTATAAATACAAGAATATAATACGTCCCCTGCTCAATACACATTCAGGTCTAGGACTGGCATGAAAGGAGCATAAGCCTGATAAGGAGGTTGACTACGTTTTCTGGAGAAATCCTAACACATTAGTGAACAGACTGAGGCTGCTTATTGCTTCGAGGGACGCAGGTAATAATAGTCACACTCAAGAGATTGAGGAAATAATCCCAGAGTTGAAAGGATCTAAAATTATAGCATGACCACCAAACAGAATATCGCCAGAGAGCTTCACGGATCGGCGAGGAGGAACTATTTACGACGCAAAATTATCAGTAAAGGTCAGAATGATTTATTACAAATTGATTTGATTGAAATGATACCCTATGCAAGAAAAACTTCAAATACATTCTGACCGCAATCAATTTAACTCTAAAATGGCATATGCAAAACCCTTAAAGGACAAGGTTGGAGTTAATGTTGCAAAGGCTATGGAGGATATATTACAAGAAACGGATGTCCCACCCCGGAATATTCATTGACAACGGGAAGGAATTTTATAACAAGTTCTTTAAACGATTAATGTTAAAGTGTAATATTGACCAATACAGCACCTATACCAATGTGAAGGCTGCAGTTGTTGAGCGTTTAATTCGAACATTGGAGAATATGATGTATCGAGAGCTTTTAGTCCAAGACTTATACAAGTGGCTAGATCTTTTACCTAGAATCCTTGTAAAGTACAATGATACTTTTCATTCAACTATCCGCATGTAGCCCACTGAAGTGAAAAACAACGATCTTCTTCTGACTGTGTATAATTATAATCAACAACGAAGAGAGAAGAAGGTTAAAGGAAGTTTAGTGTTGGTGACTATGTCAGGGTATCTAAACATAAAGGACATTTTGAAAAGGGTTTTGAATCTAACTGGAGTGTTGAAATCTTCAAAGTATTTCGTGTGAATCGTACCAAGCCTACAACATACATACTAAAGGATCGGAATGGTGAGGTGATAAAAGGTGCCTTCTATGGACATGAACTAAAAACGATTAACTATCCTAACACATATTTAGTAGAAAAGGTTATACGTAAACACGGAAACAAAGTTCTTGTAAAGTGGTATGTATTAGCAACTACTGAATGGTTTACTAAAAAGAATTTGGTGTAATGCATGAACAATTATTAAAGACTAGAGTTTTATGATGGTAAAAATCATTAGTATGCTGTTCATTTTTAAAGATCCGTCATATTATTTTTAGGGAAAAATGTAGATACTTAAGGAACTCACATATTTGAAATGAATATAAAGCTATATACAATATTAAAATTCATCAGAGGGAAAAGTAATACATAAAACCCCTCACACACATTTGAAATGGGTATAAAACTACATACAATATTAAAAATCATTCGAGGAAAACTAATACATAAAAACCCTCACACACATTTGAAATGAATATAAAAATATATACAATCTTAAAATCATCAGAGGAAAAACTAATGCATAAAAACTCTCACACAAATTTGAAATGAATATAAAGCTATACACAATATTAAAATCATCAGAGGAAAAAATAATACATAAACACTCTCACACATTTGAATTGAATATAAAACTATATGCATCATTAAGAAATCATCAGAGGGAAAATAATACATTAAAAACCCTCACATATTTGAAATCTCTTTTTATACATTATTTACATTTTACAAGGGTGGTCACTAGGAATCCCCAGTCTAAGGGAATAATGGCCCCAGACTAGAGTCTTATAGGTTCCTTCTATCAGCTTCCTCTTGTCGTCACACCCCTTCAACGCTAATTTGTTTGTTTCAATTGTGGTAATTTTGTGTTTTTTGCTACGAAATGTTTTTGAAGTGAATAAATTTTTAGACTGTGATCCTTTAAGCATTAAAAATAATGGCTGAAGTCTAGTTTCTCCATACCCGCTCTGGTGATGCCCTTCTTTATTGTCTGCCCGCTGTATCTGCGTGCATATAATTTTGCTCTGATACCGAAATACTCTTCCATAACCACGTCACCCAGTTCATCCTTGAAAAGGCCAATATTTTTCTTGTTGGCTTGCTGAATGTCATATGCATATCCTTTTCAAAGTTGGAAGTGTTGAAATATTGCGGGTTCTCACTTATGAATTCATAGCTATCAGACCTCGTTTCAAAAATGAACGAGTCTGTGTCCATGTAATTCAGCAGCAAGTCTTTCAAATTTGATTTCATTATAATATAAAAAATCATGCATTATAAATTTAGAAACGTCCAAAATTGCATGGGCAATGTAAATTGGCTTATTAATATGCACCTCCTCTGTGCCCAGTTCGATGCCTACAAAATTTTCTTCGAAAATGATGGTGCGTAGATAAGTGCTGCGTGCTGTCAACTTCTTTGCCTGTTCCCATTTACTAACTATTTTAAAATCTGTGTACTTCCTTGCATTCTCTATGGATTTCCCGTTTACATTATTATTCATTGTTTTCCAGAGGTTTTGCAAATTGTGATTTTTTAGCTCTCTTCTCTGTATTAACGTCGATATATGTCTTTAGCCAGTTAAACTGGTCGTAGGACACCACCATGTGAATATGTCCATGTATATGTCAGTTAGACCCTGCTCAGTACACTGCTGTACCACCCTGTACTGCAAGACATATTTGCTTTTCTTATCCAACGTTGCAAGCAGTTTCTTGTATTTTCCATTTGGTAGTGTCGCGCTCTGTGGGCAGAAAGGAAGCTCGTTATGGGCGTCGTGGAGATGGTCAGGGTATTTGATATCTACGTCTAACACATAACCAGTCTCCGAATCTTCTTTGATGTCCATGAAACTTATATTCCCAATTTCTTCCCTGGTGAGTCATTTCAGGTTTTTATATGGGAGATGATGATGATGATGATGATGATGATGAGATGCGGTTTAAGGGCGCTAAACTGCTAAGGTCATCAGCGCCCTTACAATGTATAAAATAGAAAGTCAAAAATATAAAAGAACCGCATAATTAAAAAACGGGACACAAACCCGCGATGTCCAAAAATTTAAAACAACAATAATACAACAATGCCAAAAACTAACACACTAAAAGCATAGGCAATAAAAGATTCAAACGTGTCAAGAACTGTAGAATGCGAGGGACATGAGCGCCTGTTGTCCTCTGGGGATAAGAGTTCCCATAAAAACAGACAGAATAAAATGACTAAGCTAAAAGACGCTCAACGCATTAAATGCGCAGATTAAAATCACTGTCATGAATAAAACGTAAAACACATTCTACAGCACGCGTGTCGTCTGCCAAAACGTTGGCTAGGCCAACAGGCAGACCCACACGAGCACGCAATGCAGCTAAAACCTGACACTCTGTTAAAATGTGACGCACCGTTAAGGGCGCATCACACTGCCCACAGAGTGGTGCGGGGTCACCACTGAGCAAATACCTATGACTAGAAACACAATGTCCAATCCGTAAACGAGCTAAAATTACCTCTTCCGACGACTTGAACGAGAAGAGGTACCCCAGACCAACGGGAAAGGCTTAACCTCCCGCAACTTGTTCCCCCGGAGGGCCGTCCACTCATCGCCCCAGCGCGAGAGGATGCGGCGACGTAAAATAACACACGAATCTGACGAGGGAACAACAGAGGTAAAAAATCTGGGTAATAAAATCGCCGATTTGGCAGCGGCGTCGGCAGACTCATTACCTGAGATGCCCACATGACCTGCGATCCACATGAAGGAGATGCTGGTGCCAGAGACACCAAGCGAGTGGAGCAGGTCATGAATGCGCTGTACGAGTGGGTGGTAATGGTACAGCACATTAATACTCTGAAGGGCACTCAGAGAGTCGATACAAATAAAACAGTGCCGTAAGTCGTGCCGCTGAATGTATAAAACAGATTGATAAATGCTTAAAAGTTCGGTGGTAAAAATTGAACACTGTCCAGGTAAACGAAACGTAAAACTATTTCCACCACAAAAAAGGCACAGACTACTCCAGCATCAGTCTTAGATCCATCAGTAAAGATAAAATCAAAGTCCCCAAATTGCGACTGAAGTTCTAAAAACGCTGATCTAAAGACTGGAGAAAGGGTCTCACTCTTCGGCATCGACGATAACCCAAGGTGACAGAGGGCCTCAGCGCGCAACCATGGAGGAAGGCGCGTTTCCCCCCTTGAAAGGGTCGGCGCTGGCGTAACGTCCAAATGCCGAAGAAGCTGTCGAAATCGAACCCCTGGAGGGAGCAATGCAGAGGAGCTAACTAAATATTGCCGGTCAAGTGAATCCTCGTAAAATGCCGCGAAGGACGGGTGGTCAGGCAAGCTTGAGAATTGACATGCATAGCTGCACAAAAGCGTCTCACACCTGAAGGACAGCGGAGGCTCTACAGCTTCAGCGTTCAGACTGGGTACAGCGCTAGTTGGAAAGGCCCCTGTAGCGACTCTAATACCACGATGATGAATGGGATTCAAACGAGGTAACACAGATGGACGTGCCGATGAAAAGACAATACACCCGTAATCAAGTTTGGATCGGACCAAAGAGCGATAAAGACGCAGAAGGACGGTCCGATCAGCTCCCCAGGATGTGCCACTTAAAACACGTAAAATATTAAGAGAAAGGTCACACTTTGCTTTTAAAAAGGATACGTGAGAAGTCCAGCTCAACTTTCGATCAAATATCAACCACAAAAATTTCACCTCGTCTGCAAACGGAAGCACCTCCGGCCCAAGATGGAGAGAGGGCGGAGGGAAATATTTCCGGCGCCAGAAGTTGATGCAGACGGATTTCTCGGCGGAGAAATTAAAGCCGTTGGCGTTACTCCAGGCGTAGAGACGGTCGATACAGCTCTGGAGACGGCGTTCGAGTAGACAAGTCCGCCGTCAACTGCAATAAATGGCAAAATCATCAACAAAAAGGGACGATGAAATGCCAGGTGGAATACAATCAACAATGGGGTTGATAGCAACTGCAAAAAGTGTGACACTAAGTACCGAGCCGTGCGGTACTCCGTTCTCTTGAATAAAACGACTAGATAAAACCGAGTGCACACGTACACGGAAACACGCGGTCCGTCATAAACTCCCGAAGAAATATGGGAAGACGACCGCGGATATTCCATGGTAAAGTGTACGTAAAATGCCGCCCCTCCACCAAGTGTCATAAGCTTTCTCCAGGTCAAAAAACACAGCCACGGTTTGACACTTTCTCAGAAATCCATTCATAATATGCGTCGACAGGGACACCAGATGGTCGACGGTAGAGCGATAGCGACGAAATCCGCACTGAGCGTTTGCTAGAAGTTTCTGAGACTCAAGCCACCATGTCAACCGCCCGTTGATCATGCGCTCCATCACCTTGCAAATGCAACTGGTGAGGGAGATAGGGCGGTAGCTGGAAGGAAGTTGGCGATCCTTCCCAGGCTTAAGTATAGGGACAATGGTGGCTTCGCGCCAAACGGAAGGAAAAAATCCGTCTTGCCAAATACGGTTATAGACCTGTAAGAGAAAGAGTTTACTGTCGGCTGAAAGGTGCTTTAACATCAGGACATGAATGCCATCCGGGCCAGGAGCGGAGTGCCTAGAGCAATGAAGAGCTGCTCCAGCTCCCTCATTGTAAAAAGTTCGTTATAACATTCAGTGTTAGCAGACCGAAAATTATATGGTGCAGAATCCAGCCGGTCTTTAATAGAGCGAAAGCCGGCGGAATAATGGTCTGAACTGGAAACCGCCTCAAAGGCAGATCCCAGAGTGTTAGCGATGGCAGCCGGATCCACTATGGTGGCATTAGAAACCTGAAGGCCAGAAACAGTACAATGCGACACTTTACCTGAGAAGCGACGAAGTTTATCCCAAACAACGGATGAAGGCGTAAAGCGGGTAAAAGACTCGACAAAACGAGCCCACGACGCCTTCTTGCTATCCCGAATAATGCGACGAGCGCTGGCGCGCAATTGTTTAAAAAGTCACCAAATTATCAAGTGTAGGGTGTCGCCGAAACACCCTAAGTGCAGTCCTACGGTCACGAACGGCGTCCCGACAATCCTCGTTCCACCATGGATAAGGCATTTGCCGAGGTTGAGAGGATGAACGGGGAATTGCGCGTTCGGCGGCAGAGAAAACCGTAGACGTAAGGTGCTGCACTAGTTGGTTAATGTCGGCGAAGGGCTGATCGTCAAAATGCACGAGGCTGGAATACAAGCTCTAGTCGGCTTTTGTGAATATCCAGGTAGGTACTCTGGAATGCCGTACGTGGTGTGACAGAAGAGAAACGATGCAGGGGTAATGGTCGCTGGAGTAGGTGTCAGCGACGACGTTCCACTGAAGACGACTAGCAAGCTGGAATGAGCAAATGGCAAGTGCCAGGTGAGAGAATGTACCAGAAGAATCAGAAATAAAAGTAGGTGCACCTGTATTGAGGATGGAAAGATTGAACTGGTAAAAAATGTCGGAAAGAAGAGTTCCCCTCGCACAAGCCTTTGTCGAACCCCACAGTGGGTGATGGGCATTAAAATCTCCAAACAGAAGAAATGGTGTTGGGAGAGCGGACAGGAGAGCTCGAATGTCCGCGGGAGCGAGGGGAGACGATGGAGGTGAATACACAGAGCAAACAGAAAACAAAAAGCCGGGTAAGTGAAGGCGAACGGCAACAGCTTGCAAGTCGGATGTAAGTGTGATAGTTGGAACATGAACGTCGTTACGCACCAAAATTCATGACATCACCATGAGCAGTAGTACCCTCCTCCGGCTCAAGGTCGTAGCAAACCGGAGTATATCCTCGGAGATCAAAAGGATCATGAGGGCGAAGCTTGGTGTCCTGCAAACACACGACCATAGGTGAATGGCAACGCAATAAAAGTTGCAGTTCCGCCCTATGCGATCGTACACCACATACATTCCAGGTCAGGATAGCCATTAAGAAAAAGGGATAAACTGTCTACTTAGAAGGGCGGCTTAAAATTACCTTTGGTTTAACCTTTGGGCTCGGGCTTTTGGTATGGAGTTAGTCAGACTCCATAGCTTCCTCGGAGGGAGGGCCCACGCGCTCAGTGCCAGAAACCGATTCAAGCGCCGTGAATCGGTTCTGGGTGGCGATGGGTGCGGGGTGCCGCTGAGCGCGGCTTGTCCCAGGACCTTCCTGGGACAGCGACCTCCGAGGAGGAGAAGGTGAACGTTTCTTACCGCGTGCACGCGGAGGGTCCTTCAGAAAATCTTCCCTACGAAGTTTCGGCTTGGGTTTCTTTTCAGCGGCTTGCGACTTCATTGACTTTCTACAGGTTTATAGGGCTTGGTAACAGTAGCTTTAATGGACGGTCGGATGGTAGTGGAGGTTAATCCAGTCATGGTCCAGGTCTGAGTTTCGGGATCTACTCGTAGTACTCACAAGGCAACAACAGAACTAAATGTGCCAGATCGCAGGAGTGAAGGTTGGCGCGCATGATAACGCCTCCGGGCTTCAGCGAAGGAGAGTTTTTCCTTTACCCGGATCTCCTGGATCGCCTTCTCGTCCAAGTACCGCGGACAGTCGGCAAATGACGCAGAATGAGACCCTTTGCAATTAGCGCAGACGGGTGCTGTTGAACAGGTACCTTCGTGTGAGGGCTGGCTATATGATGCACAGATGGTAACGGCACTCTTACATGAGACTTGCGTATGCCCAAAACGTTGGCATTTAAAAGAACGCAGAGGTCTAGGAATATAATGTCTCACCGCAATACGCTAGTACCCTGCTGAAAGACTCGTGGGCAGGTCGACACCAACGAAAGTGATAAACAGGGTACGAGTTGGTACCAAAATGCCGTCGCGTTTTGCCTGCACTCGATTAACCGCTGTTACCTTTTGGTCGGAAAGATACTCGACCAGTTCATCATCCGACATTTCGTCGAGACTGTGAGTGGTGACAACGCCTCGACAGGAATTCAAGGTGCGGTGCTTCTCAATACGGATGGGATAGCCGTGGAGAAGCGTGGCGCGCAACAAGATCTTACTTTGCTGATCGGATTTCGTTTGTGCTAATAAGGAACCATTCCGTAGACGAGTGCAGGACTGAACCGCACCAGCAATAGCATCAATGCCCTTTTGAATGATGAAAGGGTTCACCTTCTCAAAACTTTGTCCTTCTTCGGTTCGTGAAATGACCAAGTAACAACCAGTTGTCGGTGGTGTCACTTCTGTTACATAAACTTTTCGGCGCTTGTTGGTATTAATGGAGGAAGGGTGCTCCATAGCGAAATAAATCCTCCACCATTGCAACCATCTCCGACCTCGGGCTCTGACTTCCAGGGCGTTAACCCGGCTTGGGTGAGTGTCCTATCTATACCAGACTCACCCCAGGGTCACACCTCCCAGAACATAGACAGAGGGACCCAATGACCGTCGGAAGTCAGCAGCTCATGCAATGGCCCCCCGCGGGACTGCAGTTGAACAGCAGATACGAACACATACCCTACATGACGACCCCGGGTGGTGGGGATGATGCCATTACCCACTCACCCAGCTGCGCACCCAGTGCGCGGGTATCCGTCAGGCTGTGTCCACGGAGGATTAAAATAAAAGATAAAAGAAATAAAACTGTGTGGGCGTTTCGGATGCAAGGTAGGCCGGCCAAGAAGAAAAAGAAATGCGTAAATGAATGGACGTGGTGCGAAATGCGCAGAAGTAAAAGAGAAGAAAGAAACGATGGTGAGGTGCGGTATGAATGGAATGCAAAGAACGCACGAGAGCCTACCTTGTGTCCACCGGTCACGAGAAGAACCCACCTCGACCGGATGGGGGTGAGGGGATGAATGTGGCGATGATTGAATTTGGGAACCCCCGGGTGCGCCAAAAACCCGTACTCACATAAGGTGAGCCCCTGAGGGGTGTATATATGGGAGAGCCGATATCATTGAGGCACCATATAAATTGTTAATGTCGCAATTGAACAGGTGCTTAACAGGAGCATGCTGGTCAAAGCTGGACGTGTACCGTGGTTAGCTTTGGTATAGCCCTTCACCACGGTGCACAGACCCCCTCTAATACCCGACTCGAAAAACTCCAGCATGCTCTTGTCAGATATTAAATAAAGTTTCGCCTTTGTAGTTTTCAACATTGCGTTAAAGGCAAGTCCTGGTAGTGTATAAAACCATGCTGGTTTAAGTTTATACATTCCCAGAATGAGATCTTGAAACTTTTCAAAAATATCTACCAAGAGCAGTATATCTGTTTTGAGATATAAGTGTCTGTATTCCCGAGATTCGGGATATTAAAGGTATCCCAGACTTTTACAGCATGCATGTATTCCTCGTCGGTGATGTGACTGTCAGTTAGAGTGCTTTAGAAGGCCTTTTTTGGTGGCAGAGCTTTTTCGTCAAGCTTTGCAAAACTTGACATATGGTCATATGGGTGTTTCTCCAGCTTAAAATGCTCTTCAACAGGATATTCTGCCCTGGTCATTTTAAAGCCACTCTCCTCCAGTATGTCAGCCAGGTTGGACAGCTTGTCGTCAAGAAACTTAAAACTGTCCAGAAGCCTGAAACTGATGTCCCTATGCCTTTTGCTGAACGCTAGATACCTTTCTCCACTTTAAGCTATGAGCGATATGGGTGTATGATCATATGCCAGGCGTCTTATCAAAACGCGACTGTCATAATTAGATAGACCATGAAAAAAGATCGATATGAAATCAGGGTCCTTTCTATTTAAATTGCATCTATTATGAGCAGTACGCAGATATTCCCCAGTCACATGATCGTAATCCCTAACGCGCAAATCGCTCATGGTGAAAGCGCCAAGGCATATATGACATCCAGAGGCATTATTGAAATTCTGTTGCTCTTCAGGAGATAGATACATAGGTTTAGGATTAGGCGACGCATCAATGACATCATCAGCAATTGTTTTTAATTGCTTGATAAAGTCGTCGATGGCATTTGGACCTCTGAAAAGAAAGAATTTCGACAATGCCTCGTCATGTCTACATACCACCTTTAAGGCAATAGACATTGCTTCGTGTTCTTGAATGGCTCGGGTCCAACTCGAGTTGCTTGAGGGCTCGCAAGAGTGGACCTTTGCCAGAATAGATTGAATGTCAGCGTATATGACAAAAGGTACAGGAACGCTTTAGGAGCATGCTTTAAATTTAATGCAGCCATCCTGTTGAGGCATTTACAGTAGCTGGCATTTTCCACATCCTAATCTGTGTGTTTCCAGAGCCTTCTCAGTGGCACATCTCTTGAGACATGCTTCACACGCCCACATCCTTCGATGGTTCTTCGTCGTCTGGCTCCTTACAAGTCCGGACAAATCATTAATGAGACAGTAGTGGGACATTTCCTCCTGTTCAATATAGAGAAGGTTGAAGTGGTGCTGCTTCTTTTCAGCTGTTTGGTATAGAGGGATAATGTTCTCATTCTCCTCTATACCAAACACAGAAATAGATACTCCATTATTCTGCTTTTCAAAGCATTCAATTTGATGCATTGGTACTGGGAATTCAATATCCTCATAATTGAATGCTTTGAAAAGCAGTTTCTCTGGTAGTATGCTGTTTTTTACATCCATGGTGTTTAGCGGGGTATTTAGCGTCTAGCATGCACCATGCGAAGCAGGAGCTGTGCTTATTCTTGATGTTTATAACTGCATGTTTTTCATGATTTTCAGAGGTAATTCAATATGTTGCTGCATGTAGAGGGTCATAGTATGTAGAGCTCATCACCAGGCTAGGTATGTCTAACAAGGACTTCGACGATGCTCACCCCTCAAATTTGGAAATGTTTTCTAAAATATCCCCGCAATTGAAGAAAGGATCTGATTGAGGTCGCTTGACGGAAGTATCAGCACTGGCTTAGAATTAAAGGAGGAAAGGCTCGCCTGATTACATATTTAAGTTCGATGGAACAATTCATTTTCAACCCACCCTTGCTTTTCAGCAAAACGTTTTCCGCTTCTTTAATTGTAAGCTCCTTGCACTCATCTAAAAAGACTCTTGGATCGAGTATTTGTTATGTATTTTCTATTTTACTATTAAAAATACGTTCCATGAATGCGGATTGGATGGTTTTGCATTGCAGATCCTGGCAATTGTTAGCACTAACCTTTACTTTTTTAATTGTAAGTTGCTCGCTTCCGTCCGATACCTGTCCTCTCTTACCGTTCACGGGTGCTGAATCATTGGAGGATGAGGAGGTTGACGGTGCAGCGGCTGCAATTGCGTTTGGTGATGAGGAGGTTGAGGCTGCAGCGGCTACAAATTCCACAGGCGTGTCGGGTGATGAGGTGGCTGACGGTGCAGCGGCCGAGAATTCATCAACCATCTCCTGTGACCCTGGGCTCTGTGTTGCAATGTTTATGGGATGGCTTCCCTCGTCAGTCAGAATATTTCCTGGAATAATAATAATAATAATAATAATAATAATAATAATAATATAGCATATGTAAAAGGTTGTGAATATGATTTGTTACATTTTTAAAACACCGAGAGATTCTTACTATTTGTCGACTGCTCCATGTATGGGACAGGGACCCATCGCTGATGATTTGGTACCGGGAATGCTGACGCTGTAGCCGTCGCGTGTTCAACGAGACCAGTCCCGAAATAAAGTCCGCTCCCTGGAATAATAATAATAATAATAATATAGAATGTGTAAAAGAACTTCATAAAACACTGAAGAATCCTTACCATTCGGCGTTTGCGTCATGTATGGGACAGGGCCCCATCCCTGATGATTTGGTGCAGGGAAGGCGGATGGTGCAGCGGTCGCGTGTTGAACGAGACCCGTCCCAAAACAAAGTTCGCTCCCTGGAATAATAATAGTAATAATAATAGAAGTAATAATAATAATGATAATAATAGTGTAAAATGTGTAAAAGAACTTCATAAAACGTTGAAGAATTCTTACTATTCGGCGGTTGTTGCATGTATGGGGCAGGGCTCCATCCCTGATCATTTGGTACCGGAAAGGTCTGGAAGCCTAGTGGTGGGGATACAGCGGTCACCCGTTAAATAAGACACGTCCCGAAATAAAGCCCGCTCCCTGGAATAATAATAGTATAGCATGTGTAAAAGAACTTCATAAAACACTGAAGAATTCTGACTATTCGGCGGTTGCTACATGTATGGGGCAGGGCTCCATCCATGATGAGTTGGTGCAGGGAAGGTCGATGGTGCAGCGGTCACGTGTTGAATGATACTCGTCCCGAAATGAAGTCCGCACCCTGAAATAATAATAATTATAGTATAGAAATTGTAAAAGAACTTCATAAAATGTTGAAGAATTGTTACCATTTGGTGGTTGCTGCATGTATGGGGCAGGGTCCCATCCCTGATGATTTGGTACTGGGAAGGCATGCAAGCCTGGTGGCGGCGGTGCAGCGGTCGCGTGTGAAACGAGACCCGTCCCGAAATAAAGTCCGCTGCATGAAATAATAATATTAGTAACGCACAAGATGTTAATATGAGTTGTTACATTAATTTTTTAAAACACTGAAGGATTATTACCATTTGGCGATTGCTGCATGCGTGGGGCATGGCCCCATCCGTAATGATCGGACGCCTGAATCATCACGTATTTTGCGTATGATCCTGCAGTCGGCGACGAGTATCTTGCTCGAGCTGATTGTAGGCTTCAGCTACATTAGAAGACCTGAATGCTGAAAACATAAGTAATTTGCGTGTTAGATTGTATTTATTTATTTTAAAAAAGGAAAGCTATATTAGTAAGTTAATTTGCTTTATTGCGAATAGCTTATATACACGGAAATGTCGGTTTATTTTAACCAGCAAGAAATTTCTATTGCGAATAAAGAACATTTATTATTGGACACAGTCATGCAAAATATCTCTTTTAACGCAATGGAAACAGAGTGACAGTTTTCACTAAATGATTGCGTTAGGGAAGTGAAACATGTTCAAATAGCTATTAACTGAAAAATGTTCAACCGATGAGTGCAATCTAAAAGCCCGGCTTCGAATCCCGTCGGTCACCCTCGCAAGAAATTTGTTTTGCATATAAAGAGCATTTTTTATTCGGTACGGTTGGTATTCAATAATTGCATTTCTCTAAAAGCAATATAATTCACTCTGTGAAATCCCGTATTTAAACACATGGAATAATAAGTTCGCTTAACAAAATGAATACCTAACTAAACTGTTCACATGTTTTTGAGCAAATGAATTCATGCGGCTAGCTATTAACTGTAGAATGGTCAACTATTTGCATATAAATACCCGAAATTGAAAACAAGAACGCAATTATAAGTTAAATGTAGTGAGTAATAAGTAATAACTTTAAAAGTAAATGAAGTGCTTTTACAACTTACCAGACATGGTGCTTGATGAAATTTCACGACGTGAAGTAAAGCCTGAAGAGATCTTAACTCATCGATGTCAGCCGAGAAACTGTAAGAATTTCCGGTTAAGCAGGCTAATATATCTCTCTTTTGCAATATAAAAATGTATGCGAGATGTGTGAGCTATATAATAAATCGATTTTGATTGGCTACTCCAACCCCCTCGAGCATGTGGGGGAGCTAGCCTCGCGCAGGTGGTATTTCATAAAACACGGTTAAACTTGCTGCGGGGGAATTCCTACACCGCGCCACCTGTCTAAAAGGGAAATCTTCTGTATATGACGCCAGAAGATAAAATAGAATAAAAATATATTTTATTTCTACATGTATTGCTAAAATTCAATGTTTATTATTACCAAAATATTCGCTCCAGTATTATATTTGAAGCACTCGTTTGCGATCAAAGTATTATTCTATCATGATATGAATGTGAGTGGTGACGCTGATGGCATAACCTGGAACTCCAACCTCATAAGTAGGATTGTATAAAAACGTATTATTTCATAATAGTTTTAGAGTGAAAACGAAAAACAAAGTATTGTTTCTGTTGATATAATTTTCCTGGTGCGGGGTAGGGATCGTGTAGTTTTTTAGGTATGGAGACTGAAACATCAGTCTGTTTAAATAAAATAAACAAATAAGCTTTCTTGACGATGATGACGATAATAATAATAGATTTGATTGCCGAACTGAATGAGGAAATATTATTTCCAAAAATTGCGATGGTTTCGAATGTTTAAGTACAGAGTTCTACAGAATCAATACACCATGCCCTCTAGGAAATATATTACACCCGTGCTTATAAAGACAGTTAATGGGAGGGCTTGCCCTTTATCTATGTATTCGTAGACTTTCATACAGGTCCTAAAGACAGACAGGGTGGTCACCGGGAATCGAATCGGCGACCTCTCGAATTCAAACCTCACACGTTACCGCGAAGTAGTTTTTTTTATCAAAGACAGCGTTTAAACACCTTTTACCCTTGTTAAATAAGACTGTCATTCATCAAGTATTTCATTAATCTATAAAGCAAGTCGTAAAAACTGGTTTGCCTCAAAGAAACATAAATAAAAAAATGTCTGATGTTATACACTCGAATCTTCAGGTTGAATTCTTTCTACCATTTTAGTTCTAAATACAATACTCTTCTTATCACCCTGTCCAAATCATATTTCTTTGTTTAGCATTCCATACAAATAAGTTTATTATCGGTGTCATGCAAACATTTCTTGTATTTGACAGGTATATAAATAAAATGCGACTAAACAAGTTAGAAGATTTACAGCATCATCTATATGAGCAGGCTTTTTCCGATAAGAACGGTCTTTTCAGGCGAATGAGAAATCATTTTAAAAACACAATATACATTTGCGCTTATAAAGTCGCTTAATGGGAAGGGTTTGCCATTGTCCGTTAGTGTCTGTAGGATGGTATCCTGCTGCCGGAATTTCTCGAGACTTGGTATACCCTCTTCAGGGATATACAAAAATATTTTTGCAATGGGTGTACAAGTGAATAACTCATTGTCGAATTTCTTGAACACCACTGGTGTGGGTCTTTAGAAAAAGATTTTAAACAAATATCAAATTTATATTTGAAGTCTTCGTAACAGAACCATCTCTCTACTGGAGGAGACAAAATACCTTTCGAAGGGAGGGCTGTTTAGAAGTTCTCGCCCTATGTTACATATTTACTAAGAAAGGAATGCATGTTTTGAAAGTCCATGTATTTTTTAGTTTGAGTTCAGAGATCGATTTCCCGGTGGTATTCAATAGCGCTTTAAACATTGCATATCTAAACAGTAACGAGTCTGTTAGAGTCGTCTTTTCATTTTTGTTACGGAAATAAAAATAATAATAATAATTGCGAAAGTTACGAGTGTTTAAGTACAGTGCCATACAGGATCTATACATCATACCCGCTAGGAAATATATTACAACCACGCTTATAAATATCATTAATGGGAGGGCTTGCCCTTGCACGGTAAGTCACCTAACCGAGATTGGAACTCGCGACCGCTCGAATGTGAATAGACACACTATCTCTCAGAGAAGTCCGATATTTATTATTACATTGGAACGATGCTGGATCAAATAATTTTTAGACGTGGCGGCTGAAACACCAGTCCGTTTAAATGGAATAAACAAATAAGCTTTCTTGATAATAATAATAATAATAATAATAATAATAATAATAATAATAATAATAATTGCGAAAGTTACGAATGCTTAAGTAAACAGTTATACAAGATCTATACACAATACCCGCTAGGAAATATATTACGCCTGCGCTTATAAAGCTTTCACTATTCATTTATGACGTATTGTTTAACAATAATTTTAGTGTCAGTAATAAAAGAAATTATCGTTGTTTCCCTCATGTAATTTCCGGTGTCTTAGGGAAATCCATTCTCGTGTAAGTCTGGGCAGATTCTTTTTGGGACGTTTATTGCTAAAAACTCACTGAAGTGTTAAATTTGAAACACTCACTTTTAGATGCTATCTCTCCTCAAGAACCCCGTCCATTAGGTGGGAATTTCCCGTGACTAGGTTTACCCTCTTCAAGGTTGTACAACATATTTTTGCAAGGGGTGTGTAAACCGCTATATAAATCGTTTGCGTCTCTGGCGTAATGTATCAGTGAATTGGTAAGCTTTCCTGACGATAATAATAATAATAATTGCGAACATTACGAATGTTTAAGTACAGTCTTATACAGGATCTATACACCACCCTCTAGGAAAAACATTACGCCTGCGCTTATAACGATTTCATTATTTATTTACGTATGTATCATTTAATTATAATTATAGCATAAACAACAATGCTGAAAGCAGCTAAAGTTATAGCATGACAGACACGATAATGACATTAATGAATTTCGGCGATAGTTAACAAGAACTTCTACTATATATCGGTACTTTATCGATAATGACTGTTTTAAAGTCCCTGTCTACGCAAAGGGGAGAGAGAATACTTGCGTTTTTACCGACAATGACTGTTTTAAAGTCCCTGCCTACGCGTGTGCTTGCATGAGTGGGTGGGGGTACTTTATCGACAATGTCTGTTTTACAGTCCCTACCTGCAAAGCAGAGAGATTGCTTGCGTGGTGGAGGCATTTTTTACCGACAATGACTGTTATAAAGTCCCTGCCTACGCTTGTGCTTGCGTGTGCGGTTGGGGTACTTTATCGACAATGTCTGTTTTAAAGTCCCTGCCGTGTATTCTTCCTCGACTGTCTTTATATATTTCCATTGAGTTTTATTTATGAGTGTTCTTTAACTAGCGTTAATTAAAAGAGTAACAAAGGAGGTGTTTTGTTTAGGGCATTCACCATATTTCACTATTTATTTAGTTCATTATTTATTTATTAATAACGTATGTATTATTTTACTATAATGTTAACCCGTATTTATTTGTTTTTCAGAGCAAACCCTACGTGTAAACAAAACTTAGCAAATATATATTGGAGCGCGAAGTTCCTTATCGTCCATTTCAAATGATTTATCTCCCGCAAGCCAACATGGCCACCATCCGCGTGTTAAACCTTAAAATGCCGTGAAGAGCGCAGCTTCGTCGCTGTCCATTACATAGTGTAAAGGAAGCATGCGGAAGGCAGTGAGAGGTATGGAGAGGGAAGGGGGTAGGGATGAAGCGTTCAGCCCTTGCCTGCAGACCCAAGACTTCATCATAAGCGCATCAGCGCCTACAGGAGATGTACCGCACGCGCTCGGGTTTTCAGTGAAAGAATCACTCATTATCGCCTCGTGTTAGCCATTTACGCCAACTCTGCCCTTTTAGTCATGGATTCATCTAAGTGATGTAATATTCTTATAAACTCACCCAAAAATTTCCCTCAAAAGAAGATTTAAACAAGTGTTAATAAGCGTAATAATTATACACGCGTAATAATCACCTTAACACACACACACACACATACGATGGAACCAGGTGTGCGAGTCAATTCATATACACTTATTTATATTAATCAATCAAAGATACTTAATTGTATTCATCGATCGACGAGCAGCGTTTAATTGCATTAATAAAAATACATGCGTTGGGGATGCTTCGGTCGAGGGTTTGCGTCCAGCTCTTTAGAGGCTCGATGCCTGGACGTTAGCAGTATAAATACTTGATTCTTTTTTCAATAATGTTAGACAATGTTATGCATGGACGAACATTACCTGATTGATTGACACAATTATCTCCTACATCGATGTGGGGAGGCGGCAGCACGCGACGAAAACAATAGCCCATTGTTCGACTATCCCCGGCTGTAGGTATCAGTAGCGCACAAAGAGCCACCTCCATTAGCGACGAGCACAATATCCCATTGTTCTCCTCTGCCCGGGCGGTATTCAGACGAGCACACAAAGGACAATAGCCAATTGTTCTACACCTATGCCGGGCGGCATTACAGTAGCGCACAAACAGAGGGTGTGTTTGGCGGCTTTTCGGGGCCAGGCCACAAAAGGACAATAGCCCTTTGTTCTACACCTCTCTCTGGCGGTATGACAGTAGCACACAAAGGAGGGAGGCGTGGTCGTCGGCTTTCGGGGACAGCACACAAAGGAGGGGGGCGGGAGTCGGCGGCACAGAACAAAGGATATCACATTACATCTTATCAGTTGTCGGCATCTCTTTGTCCTTGAAAGAACATCTTTTGTCTACTTACGTAGTTACAGTAAGTAGAACAAGTATTGTGTTCCACCCAAAAATTGAATAACGAGATTCACCGGATGTACACGTTTTGAGATTCTCTGGATCTAAAGAAAGCATTTTACCTCCTCTACTACGTAGTTGCAGTAAGTAGAGCAAGTATAGTATTCCACTCAAAATTGAATAACGAGATTCAAGAGAAATACACGTTTTGAGACACCCGGAATCCAAAGAAGGCATTTTTACTTTCTCTACTACGTAGTTACAGTAAGTAGGGAAAGTATCGTATTCCACCAAAAAATTGAATAACGACATTCAATGGAAATACAGGTTTTGAGACCCCTGAATCCAAAGTAAGCATTTTTACTTTTTCTACTACGTAGTTACAGTAAGTAGAGAAATTGTTGCGTTCCACCCAAAATTGAATATCCAGATTCAACAGAAATACACGTTTTGAGACCCCTGAATCCAAAGTAAGCATTTTACTTTCTCTACTACGTAGTTACAGTAAGTAGAGAAAGTTTCGTGTTCCACCAAAAACTGAATAACGAGATTCATCGGAAATACTCGTTGTGAGACCCCTGAATCCAAATAAAGCATTTTTATTTTCTCTGCTACGTAGTTAGAGTAAGTAGAGAAAGTATCGTGTTCCACAAAAAAATTGAATAACGAGATTAAACGGGAATACACCTTTTGAGACACCTGAATCCAAAGTAAGCATTTTTACTTTTTCTGCTACGTAATTACAGTAAGTAGAGAAAGTTTCGTGTTCCACCAAAAAATTTAATAACGAGATTCAATGGAAATACACGTTTTGAGACCCCTGAATCCAAAGAAAGCATTTATTTTCTCTACTACGTAGTTACAGCAAGTAGAGAAAGTATCGTTTTCCACCAAAAAATTGAATAACGAGATTCAACGGAAATACACGTTTTGAGACCCCTGAATCCAAAGTAAGCATTTTTACTTTCTCTACTACGTAGCTACATTAGTAGAGAAGGCATTGTGTTCCACCTAAAAATTCAATGTCGTAATTTCACCAGAAATAGCGTTTGTGAACCCCTGAATCCAATGAATTTATTTTAGAAAATGGTCCAAGTGTGTGTGTGTGTGTGTGTGTGTGTGTGTGTGTATCCACGAACAGCATAACCCAAAAGCAAAAGGTTGGTTAAAAGTCGAGCTTAGTGTTTAAGTTCAACTTCTTCCAAGAATGCAACACTGAGATTTTAAAGAAAATTCCCCACTCCAAACTACCCTTTATATTGGATATTTTTCGAAATTTTTTATTCTTTCAAAAATGGCTCTAATGGTTTTGATTAAAATACATATGTTTAAGCTATTTTCATGATAAATAGAATATATATCGTTTATTTTATAGGAATGGTCTGTAAATTAGTCTTTATTGTCTATGACTTTTGATAATTAGTAAATCGTAAGAGAGAGACAAAATCTTACTGCACAGCAACTGTAGATCTTGTTAAAGCACACAAAATTTATATCCAATAACATTTTCATTTTATGCCAAACAACTTTTATATTTTACCTATTCTGAAATTTTCTTTATTATTAGTTTGTGTTTTCAAATACATTATACTTCTCTCAACTGCAAATAACTAGTGTTTTTCTTTCTTTCTTTCTTTCTTTCTTTCTTTCTTTCTTTCTTTCTTTCTTTCTTTCTTTCTCGTGTTCATACAAAGAGAATAAAATTTCAAAGCTATCACTTCTGTGGCTTGCATTTGGGAGGTCGTGGTTTCGATTCCTCTGGCCAACCTTCCCGACCCAACGGTTTTTTCGGGAGTTTTCCCGGGTCGACAGGCGAATGCTGGGAAGGATTCTCACATCCCCAAGTTTCCTGAACCTCCATTTCATCTCCAATCTCATTTTCCTTCATGTTTCATCCGTTGGTCTCTTTCAGGGTTGGAAATGTCGGCGATAGTGTTTCGGTGCAGTGTGGTGGGGGAAAAGGATGCTTTTTGTGACTTTCTTCATCCCTCGGCTTTCGGCTGTGTGTCGGGAGTTTCCTAACTTCCTTGAGGGGCGTTGGAACCTTCTGTGCTGGGTGGGGACCCCGGTCTGCCTGTCCGTCTAATGGGGAGTCTCTATATGAAAACTTAGGGATCCTGCCATTCCTGTGCCGTCATTCCTGGTTGCTGACGCCCGGTGTCTTGTCTCGTCTCATCCTTCCTCCCGGAGATGCCCCCTTGTAGGGTGTAGGCACAATATCTACTATGTGGATCAGTGCCGAGTCCCCTCCGTAGCCAACCAATCTAAAGCTATCACATAGTGATCAGCTTTGAGGGATTTGGCTATCGCTTTAACTTAATATGTTCTGGTTATATCTACAACGAATTGTGAAAATAACTGATGAAGGTGTTTCGGTGTTAACATGACATAGATGCAAAATAAGTTTTGTAAGAATAGTTTGTAGAAGAGTGAGTAAAGAAAGTCATGTGAATGCAACACATCATATTTTATAACAAAGGCTCCAAATGCCTGCGTGTCTGTGAACAACATAAATCCAAAGCAAAGTCGGTTAAATGACAAACTTGATATTTAAGTTCAGCATCATTTAAAAATGCGACAAGAATTTTGAAGAAAATCTCCCCCATCCTGAACAACCCTTTACATGGAAAAATTTTCGAAATTTATTTTCTTAAAAATGGCTCTAATGATTTTGATTAAAATACTCTCTGTTTAAAATATTTTCATGACAAATGAAATATATATTTTAAACTTACTGAGAAGAGCCTCTCAAGTCTTCTTCATTCTGAATGACTTTTGTATAATTGGTAAACTCTAAAAGATTGGACAAAGTTTTGCTACACTAGAAATGCAGGCCCCATTAAAGCACGCAGTTTGTTATACATATATTTTATGAGATTAACTATTTCCCAGCTATTTTTTGTTATTGGTTTGAATACCTTTGTAACTGAGAAGTCGCTATTTTTTTGTTTTTGTCGTGGTCATACAAACAGCATGGAATTTCAAAGCATCACGTAGTGACATGCTTTTTGAAAATATGACTATCGCTTTATCTACGTATACTACAACGAAATGTGTGAATGTGAACGTTTCTTTTGGTATTTAATTAAAGTCCTTTAACCGCGTAGGTCATTACGGACGGTGAATGAACGCAATGGCTAAAATGATGCTCAAATGGACCCGAGGTCCCTAGAAATTAGAATCTAACATTCATCTTCTCAGGATAAGAGAAAATCCTGGAAATAACTTTACCCAGGTATTTCACTTTAACCGAGATTCGAACTCGGGACCTCTTGAATGTGAGGCAGACCCCCACGCCACAGAGATGGGCTAAATGTGATTTGCAAGTTTATCTGGATTATAAGAAGTGGATAGAAAATGAGATTTAGAAAAAAGAATTTGTAGAATTTTAAGAAGAGAAAGTTATGTGAATGCAACACGTTAATTTGTTCTCGTGGTAATGCAAAGAACGTGGAGTTTCAAAGACACCACATAAAAATCAGACTATCGTTTGAGCTAATGCATTCTTCTTATGCTTACAACGAAGTTTGTAATTGCAGTTTCATCTCAATTAACAAGAAGACTCTTTCACTCAAGCCGTGTGTAGGACAAGGTTGGAAAAATAGAATCACATTGAAAAATTCAATGTCATAGACGAGATTTGAACTACGAATCTTCCAGTTTACGTCCAGGTGGCGCTGCGGTAACGCGTGCGACTCGTATTCGGGAGATCCCTAGTTCGCTTCCCGGCGACCGCCCAATCTGACCCACCGGTTTTTTTTTGGGAGTTTTCCCGGGTCGTCAGGCGAATGCTGATATGATTCTCTCAGCCCCCGAATATCGTTCCATTCCTCATTTCACTCCTCCTTAGCCCCGTTAGGTCTGTTTCAGGGTTGGAAGTGTCGGCGATGGTATTCCGGTGCGGCATGGCAGAGAAAAAGAATGCTCTCTGTGGAACCTTATCCGTCTCTCGATCTTCGGCTGGTTGCCAGGGTATACGGACCGCTTATTGGGGGGCGTTGGACCCTCTGTGTGGGGTGGGTTCCCCGGTTTGCCTGCCCGACTGTCAGGGCGTCTCAATCTGGAAACCTTAGGAACCTTGTCATTACTGTGCCGTCACTCCTGGTTCCGGCCGCCCGGTTTCTCGGTGTCTCTCACCTCGTCCCTCCCTCGGGAGCGCCCCCTCGAGGGGCACAAGCACAATATCCTCATTCACTGGATCGGGGTCGAGTCCCCTCCGTTACACATCCCATTCCATTCCAGACCAGGGAAGAGAAGCATTTTAAGAATTCTGAACGTGAATCGTAATACAAAGTATTTTTTTGGGGGGGGGCCATCTTCAGATTTGTAACTAGAAAGCAATTTAATTTTCAGAATAGAGTACCTTCAAATGAACCAATTGCAACAAAAGCAGATCAACCTGTCTCATTAACACTTTCGGGTCACCATTTTGAAAACTTAGCTTATATGTTATTCTAACCGAATAAAACAGCTATATAGAAACTGCATATTTTGCGCTAAACGTTGTTTTCTCGTATCTATTAACATTTTCTCCTTTTGGATACAATACCTACATAGGTGTTATTACTCTACGTCCACTATACGACTGACACGGTTTTTCTTCCTTTCTCTTGTGAATGTATGTAAGGGGAATTATGTTTCAAATAAAACAATCTTAATTCGTTTTTCAGTAACAAACGCAAAATATACCTCATTTTGTGGAAAATTTAATGTTGCACTTAATTGTGCCCAAACTGCTTCAACAGTTTGACATTAATATTACTTTTGCTTTCATATTTTTAAAAAAATTACTTGAATATTATCAGAATTGAGTGTGCCAACTGTATGGAATTACACACTTAGCGCTAAATGATCAATATTTATGACAATTAGAAAGCAAAAGTTACTTATATGCAAGGTAATAAATACCCTCTGCTTCGAGTACGCGTAGAACGTTCTATTGCTGATAATTATGAAACTATTATTATTATTATTATTATTATTATTTATTACTAGCAACAAAAGTTAAAAACGAGGTATACATTATGCGAACCTTGTTTCTCAAGAAAGTTACTGGATCTTTAACTTGTGTAGCACCCCCATAAAGAGTGCAATATTTGATTTTTAAATAATATATTATGCAAAGAAAATGTTCATTTATTTCGCTTGAATAGATCTAGTAAAGAAAAAAGTATTTGGTTTCGTCTTCTTTAACTTAGAGTCAGGTCGCTGAATTATATGAGCATACACAGAAGTAAATGTGACCTTTGAGACGATACCGGCATTTGCTGGCTATAGCCAGGCATGGCTAGTCGATAAGACATTTCTTCCCCCTCTTCCTCTACACCCCTTAATCCACCGGAAAACATTTGAAGCCCACTGTACGGGGGACATTCACAGGCATTTCAATATTAGCCAATCATCAGCGTGGAGAATAATACATCATGCATAGTTTCGCCCTTATCATCTTCAACTACACTAAGAGCTACTGCAGCCGGACCATGAATGGAGAGTGGCGTTTGCTAGGTGGATCATATGACCAACTGAGCAGGATCCACATTTTTTAGCAACTGTGTTATTTACAGATGAAACAGGGTTCCACAATACAGGCCATGTAAATAGCCACAACATGTATTACTGAAGCACTTTAAACTCACATTGGATGCGAGATGCGGCCTTACAAGTCCGATAGGAATTCAACGTTTGGGCTGCTATATTCGGTGACCATCTAATAGGCCCGTATTTTGATAATGGCTAACTCACTGGGAATCGCTATATCCACTTCCTACAACACCAGCTGCCTACTCTACTGGATGAAGTGCCGTTGCAGAACCGGCTAACTATATAGTACAAAGCATGATGGGGCGCCAGCTCATTCGGCCCGTCGTGTAACGGTATATCTCGATGCCACCTACCCGAGCGATGGATCGGACGGCATGAACCAATAGCGTGACCAGCACGCTCACCAGATCTAACTCTATTAGATTTCTTCTTATGGGGTTATCTTAAAGATATCGTTTACCAGGAGCGGCTAATGACCCCTCAACATCTCAGGGAACGCATCATCTTAGCTTAACGTGACATCACAACGGCCATGTTGCACCGGGTTAGGCTCGCGATGATGGTTAAAGTGAGATCTTGCATCCGCCGGTATTGTGGCCAGTTAGAACACCTATTACAACCACATGGAGGAAACAGGTAAATTTTAAAGGTTTATCCGCGTGATGGTCCGGCATGATGTCATAGTCACTGTTAAATGCACTACTTTGGGAACCAGAGGTTCACAATGATCATAATATGAGCTTGCAGACGTTATCTAGTTTGTATATACGTACTGCATTTTGTAAACTCTCAGAATAATTTATAGGTTTTCTTTTGTATGTAAGTTTTAAATAGTAAAACATTACATAATGGTGCCTTATGTTTGTAAGTTACAATTAAAATGTTATATGTATTTATTTATGATGTTCATTAAATCATATTCTAACAAGTAATACAATTCTAAACAAGTCAATGACATGTAATTTTTCACTTCTTTCTTTATCCAACTGTATTCCTACTTTTCCGTGCATCCGATTACACGCGGTTAGCTCACCCATTTACTGCTAGGTTGCTTTAGCGCCATTTCAAGTGACGGAATGGCCCATTACCTTTTTGCTGGTCTCTTGTTTATATAAATTTTCCCCTTCTCTTACTTCCCTTTGTTTTCTTTTCATTTATTTTGTTTACCTTTTTATTTTTCATATGCAGCGATATTTTATTATTTTTATACACTATTTACAGATGTCATTACTCCATAACTGCCCCATTTGTTCATGGTCATGATATCTGGCGTCGCCATGGAAGGGTTTTCTGGTCGGCTCGTGAGGATCGCCACGGGAGCAGCCATGAGACGATTGCAGAATTGCATCAAATATCAAGCCTCCATTCCACTTGCGTTTAAGGTGCAACGCGAGAGGGTTGATAGTCAACATCTGACGGCTTTTCGCCCGGTAGGAGGCTCTCTTCCCCAGTCGCCTTATTAAATTGAAAGATGACATTGATTATGTAGGTAGCATATTGGATCGAAATTTAGTAAGTTATATGATGCTATTTTATTGACAAAAAAGTACTCGCTCTAAGCTTGGGATTGCTTTGTTTGGCGACATTTTGAATTTTTGTTTTGACGTAACCACTTCTAGTCAGCTTAATACTCTCGCGGCTACTGATAAGCGACTATTAGACCAATATAGGGCACTGGAACGCGTCGTTACTCAAGATCATGCATGGTTTGCGGTCACAAGGCACAAATTGAATATTATAGCGAGAAAATTGCCCAACCTTTTGACTAACTCAGTGACAGATTATATAATGTAATCAATGGAACTAATCTCAGTTTTGGCTTTTTGCGTCGTCAGGTGGAGGCGGTGTTCGATCATCAGTACTTATCCCTGTGGGAAATTTTACAAAACTCAGCGATCGGTTCACATGGTGCTTTTTGTTAAGCAGATGGACGCCATGTTGCAGTGTTGGAATCACCTTTTTCCTTTGTCCATTACCTCTGCGGAAAACTTTGAGTATGAATTAAACAGCCTAAAACGCAGCTTACGGAATACTTTCTTCCGACCCGTTATCGATGTTTCGGGTATACACCCTTATTTCCAGTTGGAAATTACATTGTGTTCGTGTAGTAAAACGTATTATGGTTACTATCAAAATTCCAGTGAAAGAATAAGTAAGGTAGACAATGGGATATTTATCATTTTATTGCGACACCTTTTGGCAGGGGGTTGTCCACTTGTATTATAATAAATAAGACTACCTATGTAGCTGTTAGTGGTGAGTAGGGTATATAGAGGAATTCGAGCGCAGTTTTTTGGGCATATATGGGAAAGGATAGGGAAAACGAGGATAGATGGGGCGGTTCAATGAGGAAAATGGGTTTATATGGGAGAGATAGGGAATACGACGACCGATACTATGCTAGACAGGGTTGAAGGAGGGAAATACGTTTATATGGAAGAGATAGAGGAGAGGTGTTAGGCTAGACAGAGGCTGAGGAGTAGAGTATGGTTTATATGAAAGGTATAGGAAAACGAGGAGAGCTGTTAGGCTAGACAGAGTTGAAGGGTAGAGTATGTCTTTTATGTGAGAGAGGTAGGGAACAGGAGGAGAGGTGTTAGGCTAGACAGAGTTGAAGGGCAGAGTTTGTCTTTTATATGAGAGAGGTAGGGAACAGGGATAGGGGTGTTAGGCTAGACAGAGGTCGAGGCGTAGAGTATGGTTTATATGAGAGATATAGGAAAACGAGGAGAGATATTAGGCTAAGCAGGTTGAGTATGCGTTTATAAGGAGAGACGAGAAAACAGAGAGATCCTATGCTACGATAGACAGGTGTTAAAGGTAGAATGTGTTGTATATATGTTAGATAGGAAACCAAAGAGATACTCAGCTAGACAGGGGGCAGGAGGGGGAACACGCTTTATGAGAGGTGGGGGATACGGGGAGAGATGCTAGACTAGACAGTGGTTGAGAGTAGAGTATGCGTTTATATGTATGAGAAGTATAGGAACTGGAGGAGGGGTGTTAGGCTAGACAGATGTTGAGGAGTAGAATGCGCTTTATATGAGAGCGGTAGGGGATACGGGGAGAGTTGCTAGACTAGACAGAGGTTGAGGAGTAGAGTATGGTTTATATGAGAGGTATAGGAAAACGAGGAGAGGTGTTAGGCTAGACAGAGGTTTAGAGTAGAGTATGCTTTATATGTATGAGAGGTATAGGATCAGGAGGAGAGGTATTAGGCTAGACAGATACTGAAGGAGTAACAATATGGGTTTATATACAGGAGAGATAGGGAATAGGAGAGGAGGTGCTAGACCTTGAAAGCGACTTTAGACGTGAACTTCGTGGAAAACTGTTTCATGTCAATGTTAGAACGCTAATTCTAGACATGCCCATCACGTAACCCATTCAGAGAAAAGGTGACCTGCAACGGGAAAAAGGTGACCAGCAAAAGGGAAAAACTGACCGCAAAGGGAAAAAGGTGAGCCATAAAGGGAAAAAAGGTGACCTGCAACGGGAAAAAGGTGACCAGCAAAGGAGAAAAGGCGTCCCACAAAGGAAAAAGGGTAGGGAAAAGGTGACCCTCTCACGGGAAAAGCTAACCCACTCACACTAACAGGTAAGTAATTCAGCTAGTATCACAGGAGGCTAGATTCCAGAGGCTAACTGCATCATAGCTATGCATGATTTCACAGGTAATTCAGCTAGTATCGTGGGCATTTAAGCTAATTCAGCTAGTATCACAGGAGGCTAACTGCATCATAGCTATGCATGATTTCACAGGTAATTCAGCTAGTATCGTAGGTATTTAGGCTAATTCAGCTAGTATCACAGGAGGTTAGATTCCAGGGTTGGGTATAGCATAGTTTCATATTTCACAGGTAATTCAGAGGGTATCGTAGGTATTTAGGATAATTGAAGTAGCATAGGTGTTTAGAGTAATTAAGCAAGCATTACAGGAGGGTAGGTTCCAGGGGTTGGTTATAACGTAGTTTCGTATTTTACAGATAGTTCAGGTAATATCGTAAGTATTTGGGTAATCAGCATAGTTTCACAGATGCTCGTGATAATTTCGATCAGAGATTTGTATCACAGCTATTTAAGGTAAATGCAGGTGATTCAGGTTGTATCAATGGTATTTAGGATAATTCAAGTATCATAGGTATTTAAGACAAACCAGATAGTATCACAGGTGCTCGTGCTAATTTAGAGCAGGAATTCGTATCACAGCTAGTTAAGGTAATTTCACATGATTCGGATAGTATCACAGGTATTTAAGTAATTTTAACAGGAAATTCAACTAGTATCACAGGTACTCATGGTAATATAGAGAGTAATTAGATTATAAACATTTCTCATCCAACGTTACAACAATTTATATACTTTTTTCTAAATCTTACAAACTTATTATATGTTAAACAGTTATTGTACGATGCGGAGAGGGATAAACTGCATATTGGTTCACAAATTGAAAAGTTTTGCGTCAACATACCTTTATTTTAGTTCGTTGTAGGTGTCTCTCCCCTTTTATCTAGGCTTGAGACTAGCACTAGGATTGCTCCTAATGGCAGGGTTACCACCTTCCCTTCCATCTTCTTCTTTCTTCATCAGGCGTCTGCTAGTTGCATACACAGCACACGGATAAACTTAATTTTTTAAGATTGTAGACTCACGAGAAAATCTTTATCTTTAACTTACATTCTTTTAAGCACTGTTTGTAATGGCGTAATGTCCATACGCATAGGTAGACATTCCATCTTCGGCAATAACTCTTTTATCATCAAAGGGATTCAATGTAATTTTATTCACTTGTACTGTGGTAACAGCATGCTTTTGTGACAGGATTAGATTCATGGGAGTTCTGATGATTTCACAGGTTTTAAGACAGTCTGTATAGCTGTCAAATGTAATGTACTGCTTTATAGCGCTACGTTTTATACCTTTAATCTTTTTTATCATTGAGCCTTGAATATCTAAGGCATACATCTTAGGACGTAGTCCAACAAAGCGTAGGATGATTTTGCTATTAGCCTCATCTTTAAATTTTCCCAATACCTTCTTGTTCTGAGTAGAGTGGCATATATGATTGACAGGGTAATCAGCTGTATCGAGATGCTCAAGAAAACGTAGCTTGTCCTGGTACACATCTTCAGTTGTTACACGATGAATGAATGAATCAGTGTCCATATACATAAGCTTCAGGTTTCCAGCTCCATAATAAGGCAACAACACGTCGTAATGATAGTGATACATTAATGTCTTGCAGATGTCCAACACACTCATTCCAATGTATATGGGCTTGTTGAACACAATCTGACGAGAGGCCATATGTACAGCAGCTAGATTAGCAGCATATATCGTCCTGTCGATAAACGTAGGCTTAGCGATCAGCTTCTCTAGAGTTTTTTCATTGGTCACCAGTCGTATGTCCATACGGTTACGCAGGTTCTCCATAGTTTTTCCAAACATGGCGTTGTTAAAGAGCTTGTAGAGATCCTTCTCGAAATCATTTGCAGCTTGTTGTCGTAGCCTGTTGTTAAATTCCACATAAGGTTTCAACCACCGAGACTGTCGGAATTGTAGCACACGATGGATTTTTGTTAGTCGTAGTCCATGACTAAGAGCTTGCTTCAAAGCCATGTAATGTACTACATACTTCTTTCGAGGTCCAAGATGAGGTATAAGTTTCTTTGTAGATGCTTCCAATGGTTTCATACACTCTGGCAGGAAAGATAGATCGTTGTGTAGAGATCGTGAAGTTCTGCAGGATACTCGATATCGACTTCTAATATGTACCCATGAGGATCATCTTCTTGTAGTGTTTCTAAGTTGATTTCTTCAGGTGACACCCACTGAAATCGACCAAAAGGAAGGGCGTGACACATTGCCCACCCATATTGGTTATTAGCGTCCTCGTATGTGATAAATTGGGTTGGTCTCGACGGATCAAACTTCTCCATATAAGTGTTATTAGCCTCTGCATACGGATGAGAAACTTGACATAAATCTCCTCTTATGCCTGATTCCACCATGAGTAGTTGATCATAATCTTGTAACAGCTCTAACTTAATTCCAGTATACAGTAACATAGCGTCCCATGTAAGACCTGGAGAGGTAAAATAATGGGCCGGATCGACTTTATGTGTTTTGAGGGTTTGCTCTCTGAACACCTCAAAGACGTCAGCTAGAAGAAGTACATCCGAAGTCAAGTAGAGATCGCTGTACTCTCCCAGGTTTCTCACATTAAACAGCTCCCATACATTTCTAGCATGATCGTAGTCAGTATCAGTAATTTCTTCTTCATTTAATCTATTGTAGAAGCGGTCCTTAGGAGGCAAGCAGGTCTCGTTCAGGGCATCCCATGACGTAACAAAATCATATGGAAATACGCCCTTACGTGTCATCAACTTCAATTTGTCTTCTCCGAAGTACTTTAGTGTTTCTGGATATGAGGTTAGATTTTTTACCAACTTATCCAAGCTTGTACTGAGGAATCGGAAGCTATCCACAAATCGAAGCTTTATATCTCCTACATACTTGGTGAATGAGATATAGCTTTCTTCAGAGTTAGGAATTACCTCCACACGTTCACTTGTGCACCCCAACTCCTTTACAATGAAATGCGAGTCATATCCGCTAAGGTTATGCATGAAGACTGGGATATATTTAGGTGTTTTGCAGGCTAAATTACATTCATTATGAAGACTTCCACGATATTCACCGCTGATGTGATCATGGTCGCGTACTTTATAGTTCTCTTCTGTAAAGGGTTTTCCACACAAGTAGCATGTCGTAGAAGACTCAAAATCCTTTTGCTGTTGATCCGTAAGTTTCAGAGGCTTAGCAGATTTGTATACGTCATCAATCATTTTTGCAGGAGATGTCAGGTACAGCATAAACTTCTGAGCAGCATCAGCACCACGATATACATAGGGTTGCTTAGGAACACCAGTTTCGAGATGTTCAACACTGGATGTAGGCATCACGTAAACACAGAAGCTCATTGATGTGTGCTCTTGATAAGGGGTTGTATAGGAAGTTTCAGGATTGGGTATACACGTATGGCATGGAGTGAGAATACTCTCAAAATCAGCATAGATGACATAAGGTAGTTTCAGCATCCTCTCAACATTTTTAAACTGTACAATTGATTTCTCCTTGGTAGGCATAACTACCCTTGCAACACCATGTTGATTACAGGTAGCTGTATGTTCTTGTGGTTTTTCCAGTCCACTTCGTCCATATCGATTATCAAAATGTGTAAAACAGCGCTTGCAGGTATAAACACGTTCATTACATTTAGTTTTCTGGCGTCGAACGAGCTTCTCAAAATTCTTTATATACACGTAGTGATGTTTTCCACTGCTGTCATTCAATAGTAGCAGGTCGCGATGTTCAGGTAGTTCAATATCAGCAACCTTTATCGGATACACTTCATGCTTCTCATCCAGCCCGAAAACGTTAATAGACATATTGTTAAACTTCTCAAATTTAGGTATTTGAGAAAGTGGAGTAGGGTAGGAAACACAGCTGAAGTCGTACTTATCTTGAAGTTGTTTGTATTTGCTCACACGTTGCGCATCCTTCTCAACGAATTTAGCTAATATAGAGTACATGAAACATTTCTCGTCGGTAAAGTTCTGAATGTTTATACACGCTTCTTTAGCTCCGACAGATGACGGTAGTGATATGTAGCTACTTCCTCCTAACGGGTTGTACTTGTTGATACGAAGTCGAACTCCTTCCACAGCAAGCAAAGCCCAGCTGCTACCCTTAAGCTGAGACTCCTCCATTTAAGTCACCAATTTCTTGAATTTCACTTCCATCGTTGACTCCAGATCAGTTTCCAGGAAAACAGCTTGATTCCGTGTTTTAAATGTTTTGTCACAGGTTTCTCCAATACTGTTAACAAATCGACACTCAACCAGCAGATTAATTTTAACACTCTTATGAATACCAAGCTCTTTATGCACAGCCTGGATTATGCGTTGTTTTGCTTCATGCAGATACATATTTAGGTCCTTAGCTGATTTGCATCGTATAAAATATGATTTCAATCGTCCTTCGAATGAAGTTTCGTATTCTTTCCTATCACAGTCCTCCATTGTTGACAGTAACTGATGTTTAGTTGGCTCCAATCTTCTTTTCTTCTGAGAGCGGCTTATTTCACATATATCTTCATGTCGCTGCCCCTTATAACCATCTTTGAAGGTTATATTACAATGTTTACATTTGAAGAGCTTCTTGCAGCTCATCTCGTGTCTTCTCTTGTGATAATCTCAGAGGAACTTCTTCCCACATTTTCCGCATGCATATCCAGTAGCGCTTGGAATAATATCCTTATACGCTGAGTTATTCATCTTTATTCTTGATGTAATAACGTATTAATCACTGATCAATGAAATGTAGACCTCTTCACCTTGATACCACTTTAGAAAGCTGATTATTCTTGGAGAGAACATGATGTTAACACCTCAAGACTAATTAGCACAATGAAGTCCAATGCCCTAGATCACCATATTTATAGAGGGAGCACGAACCTTTTAGATCAATCATAAACTCGTTCCATAACCAGCTGTATATGATCGCTCAACGTGTATTATCCCCCCAGCCATATAACCTCAAGTCCAGAGACAGGATGTTTATGACGTCACACCGAGAGACAGGATGTCTGGCAGCATCAAACACGTTTAAACTCGTCTCATAACTACCTGCTTATGCTGTCACACCAGCAAGAGAAGTATTCCCACACGCTCATTCAGACATATATTTCAAATTCAAGCCTACCACCACTACCACCACCATCACCACCTATTGTACCAAGGTTAATTCAAGCTGTATTATCACAATGCTTAAAAGTAAAAGCTTAAAAGGAAACCTAGAAGATTTTCCCCCTTATTTACTTAATTACTTCATGTTTTCATTCCCTTTTCAATTCTTCCTTTCCATCTTCCCACAGAAAGACCATTACATTTCACTGCAATCACGAGAAAAGCAAACGCTCATTCAGGCATATATTTCAAATTCAAAGCCTACCACCACCACCACCACCACCACCACCACCACCACCACCACCACCACCACCACCACCACCACCACCACCACCACCACCACCAGCACCACCACCACCACCAGCACCACCACCATCACCTATTGTACCAAGGTTAATTCCAGCTGTATTATCACAATTCAAGAACAAAGGAAGATGCCGACAACTGATAAGCTTCTTTGTTCTATGGCGGCAAGCCCCGCCCATTTTAGCGGCTTTTTATTTCTACTGTTTAATCGCTTATATCTCCTGAATGAAAAGAGATAGAACAATAGGATAAAAACTAGTCAATTCTTTGGAATGCGCCGCGTCATTAGGGTATTGTTCGAAGTTGACCGGGATGCCTGGGTTCGAATGCTAGGAGTGATTACAAATTCATCTTCTAATAACTCCTAAACTAATTAAGATAAAGACGCCAAATAAACTTTCTTACATTAATGCCATTAGGTAGTTTCTTGTAAATGCATATTTGGGTACCTGGTTTCCTGGGTTCGATCCTTAATTTTTAAATCGCCATTATCTCGGAAACTAAGAAAGGTAGAGGAATGGACCAAAGCATGTTTGATAGCTGTTATAATGTGTAATTATTACTGTATATAATTTGCAATCAGTTGTCCCTAGTTCGAATCATGATTTTTAATGACTTCCTTAATTTTTCTCTGTACACTAGAATATATCACTTAGATTGATGCTGTAACTGCATACAGCTCTTTTTAACATATCAAACTAATATTGTAAATAATTTTGTTTCTGATGTTCTGGGTTCGAATACAGATAAAATGTAATTTAATTATAAATTTAATAACTCCTAAACTAATTAAGATAAAGACGTGATATAAACTTTATTGCATTTATGTTATTAGGTGGTTTCTTGTGAATGTGTAACTAGATACCTGACTTCCTGGGTTCGATCCTTAATTTTTAAATCTTTATTATCTTCGGAACTGTGCGAGGTAGAGGCGTGTACTAAAGCACAATTGATAGCTTTTATGATGCACAATTAATGCTGTATATAATTGCTAATCATTTTTGCTTAGTTCGATTCCCCATCTTTTAATGACTTCCTTAATTTTCCTGTGTACACTAGAATATATCACTTAGTTTGATGCTGTAACTGCATACAGCTTTGTTTAACATAGCAAACTCATATTATAAATTATTTTGTTCTTGGTGTTCTGGGTTCGAATACTGATTCAATGGAATTTACTTATAAATTTAATAACTGCTAAACGACTTAAGATAAAGACGCCAAATAAAGTTTATAGCGTTTATGTTATTAGGTAGTATCTTGTAGATGTGTAATTAGATGCCTGACGTCCTGGGTTCGATCCTTAATTTTTAAATTTTCATTATCTCGGGAACTAAGTGAGGTAGAGGAGTGCACTAAAGTATGATTGATAGGTTCTGTACTGGGTGATTAATGCTGTATATAATTGTCAATCAGTTGTGCTTGGTTCGATTCCCCATCTTTTAATGACTTCCTTAATTTTCCTCTGTACACTAGAATATATCACTTAGATAGATGATGTAACTGCATACAGCTTTGTTTAACATGTCAGACTAATATTATAAATTATTTTGTTCCTGGTGTTCTGGGTTCGAATACCGATTCAATGAAATTTACTTGCAAAACTTTAATAACTCGTAATTTAATTTAGATAGACATGTCAAGGTAAACGTAAACAGAGTATCTAGTCCTTAAATATCGTTATCATGACAAATATTACTTTAAGGTACTCAGATCGAATCCCGAAGGGGTGATTTCATATATCTTCAAGCTTATGGATCATATCAGGTTTGAGTAAAGATTAAATGGTAGATGCTGATATTGGGGAGCTAAAATACATTTATTAAAAGTATTACCGGGTTCGATTTAGAAGCTTAGAATCTGTGTAACTCTGGAAAAATTGCTTTTCTCATGATTGTAGTGAAATGTAATGGTCTTTCTGTGAGAAGATGGAAAGGAAGAATTGAAAATGGAACAAAAACATGATATAATTAAGTAAATAAGGGGAAAATCTTCTACGTTACCTTTTAAGCTTTTACTTTAAGAATTGTGATAATACAGCTGGAATTAACCTTGGTACAATAGGTGATGGTGGTGGTGGTGGTGGTGGTGGTGCTGGTGGTGGTGGTGGTGCTGGTGGTGGTGGTGGTGGTGGTGGTGGTAGGCTTTGAATTTGAAATATATGCCTGAATGAGCGTTTGCTTTTCTCGTGATTGCAGTGAAATGTAATGGTCTTTCTGTGGGAAGATGGAAAGGAAGAATTGAAAAGGGAATGAAAACATGAAATAATTAAGTAAATAAGGGGGAAAATCTTCTAGGTTTCCTTTTAAGCTTTTACTTTTAAGTATTGTGATAATACAGCTTGAATTAACCTTGGTACAATAGGTGGTGATGGTGGTGGGAGTGGTGGTAGGCTTGAATTTGAAATATATGTCTGAATGAGCGTGTGGGAATACTTCTCTTGCTGGTGTGACAGCATAAGCAGGTAGTTATGAGACGAGTTTAAACGTGTTTGATGCTTTCAGACATCATGTCTCTGGGTGTGACGTCATAAACATCCTGTCTCTGGACTTGAGGTTATATGGCTGGGGGGTTAATACACGTTGAGCGATCATATACAGCTGGTTATGGAACGAGTTTATGATTGTCGCTTAGCCGCGACTGCCTCAGCAGTCGCCGCGTCACTCACCGGCATCCACGCTGCCGATTCTGGGCACATCCCAGCCACCGCAGAACCAGCCTGTGCCTCATGGGAGGTACAGCGCCGTGGGGTCCCGAGGGACCTGCCAGCCAGGTTCCTCGTCAGCGCAGCCCACCAGCAGTGGCGTTCAGCCTTGAAGGCCACCAGGATTCACGGAGCACAGGGACCCACATCGCTCGTCAGGTTGGAGTTTGCAGATCTTGGCGACTACGAAGCTGCCTTGAGGGCGGGCCTGCCCTTGTTAGGGCGGTGCTTACGCATCGAGGCCAGCCGAGTGGAACGCCAGGCTCCCTGCAGACGCTACTGTGCCTACGGGCACAATGAGACGACCTGCTCAGCTCAACCCAGGTGCCACTACTGTGGAGCAGCCTGCACCACCGCATCGTGCACCCAGCACGACCTTCGCCGCCGACGCCGCTACTGTGCGACCTATGGAGGGTCCTCGCACTTCACCGGCCAGGCGCTCTGGCCCCTGCATCCCCGCAGGCAGGCATCGCCGACGCCGCCTGCTCCTACGCCGCAGATCGTGACATCTCCACAGCCACCGCCTCCAGCACCATCACCAGCGCCGACACCAGTACCACCAACGCCGATACCAGCACGTTCACTCTCGCCGATCATCGAGGAAGCCCAGGGCCTACGCGACGCCGTTCAGGATCTCCACGCGGAGTTCCTGAACATGACGACGAAGCTAACAGCCCTGGAGGAACTCATCAGGGAACTTCAAACATCATCAACTGCCCAACAGGTTTTCCTGGCTGGGCAGTTCGACAGCACCTCTTCTAGATTCACAGCCATCACAGAAGCCATCCGGGTCTCATCTCTCAGCCACCGGCCGAAGACTGACCCGGCCAAAGTCGCGAGCTTCTTGCAGCAATGCAAGGAGTTCAACCAACAACAGGAACATCTTCGTCAGTACCATCCTAGATCCTAACTTCCATTCACTTCCAAACCCTCGCCATTCCCACTAGTGTTGCAGTAAGGTTTCATGGCTGCAACCTAGTAACTACCTTTATCCGCTCCCGCCCACAGGGCAGCAGCCAACAGCATTCGAGTACTAACGCGGGTGTTATGCGGGACCGCGCAAAGCCACGCCATTCCACTTTCTCCTTCTTCCTTTTTCCATCCGCTGGAGGAGTTTTTAGTGCGTATGCCGACTATTGGTGAGTCCCACACTCTCAGTCCCGACACCCATCGGGGCTGGGTTCAGTGATTAAATGATTTTCTCCTCCACTTGAAAAAAAAATTGGACTTCATTGTGCTAATTAGTCTTGAGGTGTTAACATCATGTTCTCTCCAAGAATAATCAGCTTTCTAAAGTGGTATCAAGGTGAAGAGGTCTACATTTCATTGATCAGTGATTAATACGTTATTACATCAAGAATAAAGATGAATAACTCAGCGTATAAGGATATTATTCCAAGCGCTACTGGATATGCATGCGGAAAATGTGGGAAGAAGTTCCTCTGAGATTATCACAAGAGAAGACACGAGATGAGCTGCAAGAAGCTCTTCAAATGTAAACATTGTAATATAACCTTCAAAGATGGTTATAAGGGGCAGCGACATGAAGATATATGTGAAATAAGCCGCTCTCAGAAGAAAAGAAGATTGGAGCCAACTAAACATCAGTTACTGTCAACAATGGAGGACTGTGATAGGAAAGAATACGAAACTTCATTCGAAGGACGATTGAAATCATATTTTATACGATGCAAATCAGCTAAGGACCTAAATATGTATCTGCATGAAGCAAAACAACGCATAATCCAGGCTGTGCATAAAGAGCTTGGTATTCATAAGAGTGTTAAAATTAATCTGCTGGTTGAGTGTCGATTTGTTAACAGTATTGGAGAAACCTGTGACAAAACATTTAAAACACGGAATCAAGCTGTTTTCCTGGAAACTGATCTGGAGTCAACGATGGAAGTGAAATTCAAGAAATTGGTGACTTAAATGGAGGAGTCTCAGCTTAAGGGTAGCAGCTGGGCTTTGCTTGCTGTGGAAGGAGTTCGACTTCGTATCAACAAGTACAACCCGTTAGGAGGAAGTAGCTACATATCACTACCGTCATCTGTCGGAGCTAAAGAAGCGTGTATAAACATTCAGAACTTTACCGACGAGAAATGTTTCATGTACTCTATATTAGCTAAATTCGTTGAGAAGGATGCGCAACGTGTGAGCAAATACAAACAACTTCAAGATAAGTACGACTTCAGCTGTGTTTCCTACCCTACTCCACTTTCTCAAATACCTAAATTTGAGAAGTTTAACAATATGTCTATTAACGTTTTCGGGCTGGATGAGAAGCATGAAGTGTATCCGATAAAGGTTGCTGATATTGAACTACCTGAACATCGCGACCTGCTACTATTGAATGACAGCAGTGGAAAACATCACTACGTGTATATAAAGAATTTTGAGAAGCTCGTTCGACGCCAGAAAACTAAATGTAATGAACGTGTTTATACCTGCAAGCGCTGTTTTACACATTTTGATAATCGATATGGACGAAGTGGACTGGAAAAACCACAAGAACATACAGCTACCTGTAATCAACATGGTGTTGCAAGGGTAGTTATGCCTACCAAGGAGAAATCAATTGTACAGTTTAAAAATGTTGAGAGGATGCTGAAACTACCTTATGTCATCTATGCTGATTTTGAGAGTATTCTCACTCCATGCCATACGTGTATACCCAATCCTGAAACTTCCTATACAACCCCTTATCAAGAGCACACATCAATGAGCTTCTGTGTTTACGTGATGCCTACATCCAGTGTTGAACATCTCGAAACTGGTGTTCCTAAGCAACCCTATGTATATCGTGGTGCTGATGCTGCTCAGAAGTTTATGCTGTACCTGACATCTCCTGCAAAAATGATTGATGACGTATACAAATCTGCTAAGCCTCTGAAACTTACGGATCAACAGCAAAAGGATTTTGAGTCTTCTACGACATGCTACTTGTGTGGAAAACCCTTTACAGAAGAGAACTATAAAGTACGCGACCATGATCACATCAGCGGTGAATATCGTGGAAGTCTTCATAATGAATGTAATTTAGCCTGCAAAACACCTAAATATATCCCAGTCTTCATGCATAACCTTAGCGGATATGACTCGCATTTCATTGTAAAGGAGTTGGGGTGCACAAGTGAACGTGTGGAGGTAATTCCTAACTCTGAAGAAAGCTATATCTCATTCACCAAGTATGTAGGAGATATAAAGCTTCGATTTGTGGATAGCTTCCGATTCCTCAGTACAAGCTTGGATAAGTTGGTAAAAAATCTAACCTCATATCCAGAAACACTAAAGTACTTCGGAGAAGACAAATTGAAGTTGATGACACGTAAGGGCGTATTTCCATATGATTTTGTTACGTCATGGGATGCCCTGAACGAGACCTGCTTGCCTCCTAAGGACCGCTTCTACAATAGATTAAATGAAGAAGAAATTACTGATACTGACTACGATCATGCTAGAAATGTATGGGAGCTGTTTAATGTGAGAAACCTGGGAGAGTACAGCGATCTCTACTTAACTTCGGATGTACTTCTTCTAGCTGACGTCTTTGAGGCGTTCAGAGAGCAAACCCTCAAAACACATAAAGTCGATCCGGCCCATTATTTTACCTCTCCAGGTCTTACATGGGACGCTATGTTACTGTATACTGGAATTAAGTTAGAGCTGTTACAAGATTATGATCAACTACTCATGGTGGAATCAGGCATAAGAGGAGATTTATGTCAAGTTTCTCATCCGTATGCAGAGGCTAATAACACTTATATGGAGAAGTTTGATCCGTCGAGACCAACCCAATTTATCACATACGAGGACGCTAATAACCAATATGGGTGGGCAATGTGTCACGCCCTTCCTTTTGGTCGATTTCAGTGGGTGTCACCTGAAGAAATCAACTTAGAAACACTACAAGAAGATGATCCTCATGGGTACATATTAGAAGTCGATATCGAGTATCCTGCAGAACTTCACGATCTCTACACAACGATCTATCTTTCCTGCCAGAGTGTATGAAACCATTGGAAGCATCTACAAAGAAACTTATACCTCATCTTGGACCTCGAAAGAAGTATGTAGTACATTACATGGCTTTGAAGCAAGCTCTTAGTCATGGACTACGACTAACAAAAATCCATCGTGTGCTACAATTCCGACAGTCTCGGTGGTTGAAACCTTATGTGGAATTTAACAATAGGCTACGACAACAAGCTGCAAATGATTTCGAGAAGGATCTCTACAAGCTCTTTAACAACGCCATGTTTGGAAAAACTATGGAGAACCTGCGTAACCGTATGGACATACGACTGGTGACCAATGAAAAAACTCTAGAGAAGCTGATCGCTAAGCCTACTTTTAGCGACAGGACGATATATGCTGCTAATCTAGCTGCTGTACATATGGCCTCTCGTCAGATTGTGTTCAACAAGCCCATATACATTGGAATGAGTGTGTTGGACATCTGCAAGACATTAATGTATCACTATCATTACGACGTGTTGTTGCCTTATTATGGAGATGGAAACCTGAAGCTTATGTATATGGACACTGATTCATTCATTCATCGTGTAACAACTGAAGATGTGTACCAGGACAAGCTACGTTTTCTTGAGCATCTCGATACAGCTGATTACCCTGTCAATCATATATGCCACTCTACTCAGAACAAGAAGGTATTGGGAAAATTTAAAGATGAGGCTAATAGCAAAATCATCCTACGCTTTGTTGGACTACGTCCTAAGATGTATGCCTTAGATATTCAAGGCTCAATGATAAAAAAGATTAAAGGTATAAAACGTAGCGCTATAAAGCAGTACATTACATTTGACAGCTATACAGACTGTCTTAAAACCTGTGAAATCATCAGAACTCCCATGAATCTAATCCTGTCACAAAAGCATGCTGTTACCACAGTACAAGTGAATAAAATTACATTGAATCCCTTTGATGATAAAAGAGTTATTGCCGAAGATGGAATGTCTACCTATGCGTATGGACATTACGCCATTACAAACAGTGCTTAAAAGAATGTAAGTTAAAGATAAAGATTTTCTCGTGAGTCTACAATCTTAAAAAATTAAGTTTATCCGTGTGCTGTGTATGCAACTAGCAGACGCCTGATGAAGAAAGAAGAAGATGGAAGGGAAGGTGGTAACCCTGCCATTAGGAGCAATCCTAGTGCTAGTCTCAAGCCTAGATAAAAGGGGAGAGACACCTACAACGAACTAAAATAAAGGTATGTTGACGCAAAACTTTTCAATTTGTGAACCAATATGCAGTTTATCCCTCTCCGCATCGTACAATAACTGTTTAACATATAATAAGTTTGTAAGATTTAGAAAAAAGTATATAAATTGTTGTAACGTTGGATGAGAAATGTTTATAATCTAATTACTCTCTATATTACCATGAGTACCTGTGATACTAGTTGAATTTCCTGTTAAAATTACTTAAATACCTGTGATACTATCCGAATCATGTGAAATTACCTTAACTAGCTGTGATACGAATTCCTGTTCTAAATTAGCACGAGCACCTGTGATACTATCTGGTTTGTCTTAAATACCAATGATACTAGATGAATTACCTGTTAAAATGCCACAAATACTGTTGATACAACCTGAATCACCTGCATTTACCTTAAATAGCTGTGATACAAATCTCTGATCGAAATTATCAATAATATCTGTGAAGCTATGTCGATTACCTCAAATACTTACGATATTACCTGAACTATCTGTGAAATACGAAGCTATGTTATAACCGACCCCTGGAACCTACCCTCCTGTAATGCTAGCTGAATTACTCTAAATGCCTGTGATACTTGAATTAACCTAAATACCTACGATACTCTCTGAATTACCTGTGAAATACGACACTAAGCTATACCCAACCCTAGAATCTATCCTCTTGTGATACTAGCTGAATTAGCCTAAATACCTACGATACTAGCTGAATTACTTGTGAAATCATGCATAGCTATGATGCAGTTAGCCTCCTATGATACTAGCTGAATTAGCTTAAATGCTCACGATACTAGCTCAATTGCCTGTGAAAATGACTTAAATACCTGTGATACTACCCGAATCATGTGAAATTACCTTAACTAGCTCTGATACGAATTCCTGCTCTAAATTAGCACGAGCACCTGTGATACTATCTGGTTTGTCTTAAATACCTATGATACTTGAATTATCCTAAATACCATTGATACAGCCTGAATCATCTGCATTTACCTTAAATAGCTGTGATACAAATCTCTGATCGAAATTATCACGAGCATCTGTGAAACTATGCTGATTACCCAAATACTTACGATACTACCTGAACTATCTGTAAAATACGAAACTACGTTGTAACCAACCCCTGGAACCTACCCTCCTGTAATGCTTGCTTAATTACTCTAAACACCTATGCTACTTCAATTATCCTAAATACCTACGATACCCTCTGAATTACCTGTGAAATATGAAACTATGCTATACCCAACCCTGGAATCTAACCTCCTGTGATACTAGCTGAATTAGCCTAAATACCTACGATACTAGCTGAATTACCTGTGAAATCATGCATAGCTATGATGCAGTTAGCCTCCTGTGATACTAGCTGAATTAGCTTAAATGCCCACGATACTAGCTGAATTACCTGTGAAATCATGCATAGCTATGATGCAGTTAGCCTCTGGAATCTAGCCTCCTGTGATACTAGCTGAATTACTTACCTGTTAGTGTGAGTGGGTTAGCTTTTCCCGTGAGAGGGTCACCTTTTCCCTACCCTTTTTCCTTTGTGGGACGCCTTTTTTCCTTTGCTGGTCACCTTTTTCCCGTTGCAGGTCACCTTTTTTCCCTTTATGGCTCACCTTTTTCCCTTTGCGGTCAGTTTTTCCCTTTTGCTGGTCACCTTTTTCCCGTTGCAGGTCACCTTTTCTCTGAATGGGTTACGTGATGGGCATGTCTAGAATTAGCGTTCTAACATTGACATGAAACAGTTTTCCACGAAGTTCACGTCTAAAGTCGCTTTCAAGGTCTAGCACCTCCTCTCCTATTCCCTATCTCTCCTGTATATAAACCCATATTGTTACTCCTTCAGTATCTGTCTAGCCTAATACCTCTCCTCCTGATCCTATACCTCTCATACATATAAAGCATACTCTACTCTAAACCTCTGTCTAGCCTAACACCTCTCCTCGTTTTCCTATACCTCTCATATAAACCATACTCTACTCCTCAACCTCTGTCTAGTCTAGCAACTCTCCCCGTATCCCCTACCGCTCTCATATAAAGCGCATTCTACTCCTCAACATCTGTCTAGCCTAACACCCCTCCTCCAGTTCCTATACTTCTCATACATATAAACGCATACTCTACTCTCAACCACTGTCTAGTCTAGCATCTCTCCCCGTAACCCCCACCTCTCATAAAGCGTGTTCCCCCTCCTGCCCCCTGTCTAGCTGAGTATCTCTTTGGTTTCCTATCTAACATATATACAACACATTCTACCTTTAACACCTGTCTATCGTAGCATAGGATCTCTCTGTTTTCTCGTCTCTCCTTATAAACGCATACTCAACCTGCTTAGCCTAATATCTCTCCTCGTTTTCCTATATCTCTCATATAAACCATACTCTACGCCTCGACCTCTGTCTAGCCTAACACCCCTATCCCTGTTCCCTACCTCTCTCATATAAAAGACAAACTCTGCCCTTCAACTCTGTCTAGCCTAACACCTCTCCTCCTGTTCCCTACCTCTCTCACATAAAAGACATACTCTACCCTTCAACTCTGTCTAGCCTAACAGCTCTCCTCGTTTTCCTATACCTTTCATATAAACCATACTCTACTCCTCAGCCTCTGTCTAGCCTAACACCTCTCCTCTATCTCTTCCATATAAACGTATTTCCCTCCTTCAACCCTGTCTAGCATAGTATCGGTCGTCGTATTCCCTATCTCTCCCATATAAACCCATTTTCCTCATTGAACCGCCCCATCTATCCTCGTTTTCCCTATCCTTTCCCATATATGCCCAAAAAACTGCGCTCGAATTCCTCTATATACCCTACTGTGGTGAACAGGTACATCCAATAACGGGAGCGACGTTACAACAATGTGGCCCGTTCAAAACCGGATTGCGTTACATTCCGCGGTTTAGTAGTGATTTGTTGTTTAGTCCGATATGCGCTACCCAAATGTTGCAGGGACTAACAGCCACAGAATGAACGAGTATTGCCCTTTTTGGTGTCATGTTGCAGATAAAATGGTGATTACAAAAATAGCACAGGATACTCACGTTGTCACTCACCCACGCGAACCAATATAATTCATTTATGATAATGTCACACATTTTATCCCAAATTTGCCGACGGACGCCCCGGGTGCTTTACAAGTTATTTTGCCTTGTTCCTGTGAATTACGATTAGGCCGTGTGATTCACATACCGAAGCGCTTCCCGTGTTTTGATTCCTATGCCCCCCGAACACCTCATTTAATACCAGCCGGTTGGTCCACTCTGGTGTCTTTAAAAATTTCCCCTTTCGCCAGTTCGGAACACCTGGCCTTTACCAACCTTTCCTAATGTCTAAACACTAATTGGTCTACGGAGTTGCCGCACCTTAATTTGTCTCATATAAGCCGTACACCGCTTTGGTAACAACTACTTCGGAAATGCAAGGTTCTCCCCAATGACATATCTGTTATTTTTATGGACTTCTTTGCTAAATATTGTTGTTGGTGTTATTTTATTTTGACGCCCGGAACTCTTAGTCACCACTAGGATACAGGGCATTGCTGCTGCCGGAAGAGTCCCGTAGGCAGTGTACGATGGATTTGATGTTTTAAATTTTGTAATATTTCTTTTTTGAAAGGCGTAAATGCTTATCGCTCCTTTATGTCATGGTTACAGATATATCGTGTGGATCAGACAACGGTTGCGCCGGAAGCAGGTACCGTTGAAGGTATGGGGACCAGAGGTGTCCTCCTTTTGACCACATCACCGGTTTTCGTACGTCAGGTGCCACCCGCACCTTTGGATACGATACAAAAAGACGTTCTGGCTTAAATTTTGATACATTTGGTAATATCATTATTCTACTTTCCGTTCAGGTCAGTTTGACTACTTGTTTTGTTCATCTCCTGGAATTTTTTCGGAATTGGCCTATCTAACACGTCCTGTTGTCTTTAGATAAGAACGAGCTGTCGCATTCTATGTGTCACTATTGTAATGTTAGATATAAGCGGAAATTATCCGTCTTTCTAATGCATATATCAGCCGATTTGTCAAACTTTGTTAATACCTAGGGGATATCAGGGGTCACCTTGTTATCCTTTGATACGATGTAACGTATACGACGTTCGACTAAGGGTGTACCGTGAGGCCTCCCCCGGATATTAAGTTGTTCAGTAATATATTTTCGTAATGTGACTATTTCTTTCATGATTAGACCGTGAGGTCCCATAAAAGATAACCTATGGTTGGAATAACTTTGTTAGAGATTTGTATACTTTAAAGATATATATGGATTACTTTATTTTGGTGGGTGTAGCGTAAGGTTCCATCAGGAGATAATCTGCGCGATTATAGTACAGGATTTGCTTCGAGTTCTTTTGTGCAGGAAGGTGCTGAACGCTCCAGCATAAACTGTATGAAAATAAGCAATTTGTGTTTTTTAAAAGAAAGTCCCGGGACATATAAACTAATTGAAGTGCACTGACTAGTTTTTGGAAGCTACATTAGTGGAGTAAAGAGTTATGGGTGTGTTTGCGCCAATGGCCACCGCAACAATAGTATTTGCGTTTTTCTATCCCTGACCATCCCTAGTGTATCTGAAAGACCCTTGGAAAAACCACCAATTGAAGCGTCAGCTGGAGAAGATTATTATCTTTTACCTACCATGACATTTTATGAAAGTTCAGTGCCCGTATTGTGTCTTGCTGCACAATGTTGGCTTTATAACCCTGTATCTGTTTTTTGTAAGATTAATGCGAGCACTTCTGCATTTTGTAACTTGTTGAGGTCTCGTTTTAAAAATATTCAAGATGAGTATCCCTCTTTTTTTTGATCGCTTAATGACCCCTTACAGGGTGATGGTTCTATATTTGGGTTGCAATTTCTATTGGCCGATATACAACATGTAGAAAACATGTTTATATCAGATGCAACCATGCACAGTATTTAGCAGAAGGCTCGCCAATATAACTATTTTATAACAATGCTCAATATATATTTTTGTGACAAGTTTTTTATCCTCCAGGATTCCATGGCTTTACGCCATTCCGGCGCAGGTCCTTTGTTCGAATTGTTATTTAAAAACGGCCGCGCTGAGCGGTTATACAGGATGTGTGTTATGACATCGTTTGAACTCCGCCATAGCACCGAACCTGTTGGGTAAGGCATTGGATACATTTGTCCATAATAACACTAGCTATAGGCTAGTTTGGGGTAAGGATGATATTGGTAAATATTACTCAGCACCTATTGTTGACTGTCTGTTTTCTGCGCAATATATTATGGTAGGTGTGCAAATTTCACTTGTACGCAGGGACGCTCAAGAGGTAGTGGGACGATATTTCGTTCCCACCCTATCTGCTTTCTCAAAACAAACCTTAATGATTAATTTTGAGAGATGGGCACTGGAAATATTATACTTCCCGGGAAATATTCGTGTATTTTTGCCGCAGTGCGATACTTCCAAATCTAGTCTTTGCTTGGTCACCCCGGCATATGGCGTCCCAGCCTTGTTTACCTCTTGTACCATAGAAAGTTTATAAGGAATGTCCGCGGCCAGTTTGTCTAAGACTTGTCCTATGACCTGCATACCTACCACTATACCTATGGTATCGCCATTGGATGTCTTCACTCTTGTGTTTTCGCATGTGCGTTTGTTTGATGTGCAATGCCTTACTTTTGAGCGCACGTTTTACTTGCAAAGTGAGATAGGCGCATACAGAGTACGCCTCACATGTCTTTTCAACCCCAGGTGATGCTTTCGCACCACTCCACCAACGGTGGAGATTAGACGCCTGATTTCAGCCCCTGGTCCTCTATTGAGACCACTACTTTACCGTCTTATTATTCAGCGGCTTACCCTACGTAATCCTTAGATCAATGTTATAACTTTAATTGTTATCCTTGGGACTATTTAACTGCGATCACCATGCCACTTCTGGACATATTGTTTGTTATGAATCTATTAATTGTTGTGTATTTAATTTGGCTGGCAATATTTAATGGCTTGCATCCAGTTTGTTGGCGTAATATTACGCCATGGTCGACGGCGTTAACCTGTACTGATCTACCTTCCTCCAACGTTTCCCACGCTTGGCGTGAGTACAATGATGTACCCGCTCCGGTGTCTTTACCAGTGTCGACTACTCTTGCTCCCCCATGCCCCCTATTCACACGTATGAGACCCTTCAACCTGATGAAAACACCTTTACCTTGCCGAGACCTCATCCCTTATCACACGCTTTGCCACGCCCTCTTAATAAGGCTTATGTCAATACTTCTTGCGTTTAATCCATTAGTAAATAACTCAACTTTTTGTTTGTTTCTTTCTTTCACATTCAGCGATTGTATAGTAAATGTCACATTTTTACACATATCTAACATTTATGGAGAAGTTTGATATGTGTGTATATCTCTTAGGCATAAGGGAAGCATCTGTATAGCCCCTACGATGCGAGGTTGGGTATGAGCGGATTCCTTCCATAACTCTACCTTTTCTTTGATTACAATTCCATGTTGAACTTTTCTGAAATTATAATTACTTGTTTCGAGCAGTGTTTGATTCACTCACGGTATGGGCCGCTTAAACTCTCGATGTCGCTATGCAAACGTTTTACCTCTTTTTGGGACATTGATCGATTAACTTTTAGTCACGTTCAATGCTTTATTTATATATATTAGCTCTGCATACCACTTGTATGTAAACTTTGTACTTTCGGTTGGAGGAAGGAGTTATTCATTTCATTTTATTTTACTTTATTTATTCTTTATTTATCATTTTCCTCTCTCTCTCTCAATTCCCTTTCTTTCAATTTTTATACCCCCCTGAATATCTACTCTGTGTACCTAATCCATGGTTACGTTTTGTTTTTGGTTTCGAACGTCACCTGCACCGTCACACACGAGAAGCATCCAGCGAGGGAAGTTTTGGTCTAGGCCAGCGGTGCGTGGTGCCATATACGCCTGTGTTTCCCTGGGAAGAACTGTACTGATGGAACTTCGCTCTTCGGCACGGAGTTACAAAGCTGTCGAAATGCTCCTTCTGTTTTTTTCTGCTGGACTTCCCGTGCTGCCTGGACTTGCCGCGACTGCTGAATTGGCGCGGGAAGCGTGTGTTTATCATGACTGACCCAGGCGCTGCGTACCAAAGACTCTCCGTCTGAGTTGTGTTCATCAAGAACGGACTCGGGAAATTCAATGTCGTCTCGTGTGTGTTCTTCTGCAGTGAACAATTTCGTGCTGCTGCTCCCTCCTTCTAAATGTGATGGATTTCCCCTTCGCTCGCCGTGGGAATTAGCGATAGGGTTTTCCTTTCCCTTTCCTCCCTGTCTCTCCTTTTTTAGGTCTTTAGAGTTTCTTTCCTTTTTCTCTCGCTTGTTTTCATGTACTACGATCTACCTTTTATATTGCACAGATACCTGGGTGCCACTATGGTGTTTTTGTCATTGTGCATTTGTCATTTTACCTTGCTGGTGTGCTTGGTTGCATGGATACCCCAGGAAATCTATATTCTATACATAGGTACTTGCATTGCTTTGTATTACTGAGATGTTTGGTTCCCCCTGGTGGATATGTAATTTTCTGTTGCTGTTATTGCTTGTTTGTTAAACCAAATTAAATTTGGGGGATATGTCGCGACACATCGTTGAGGAGCTTATTATCGTGTTCATTATTTCAGATTAATTTATATCATTTCTTTAACCTATCCAATTTTCTAAATTTATGCCGAATTAAATTTTACATTTTCTTAGCTTACGTAAGCTTTGTCAAGCTGTATACGTGACAGGATATAAGTGGCTTACCCCATCCTATGGTAGTCCCAATGGACTTTACAGTGACTTACCCGTGGCTTACCCAGATGGAAGCTTATAGTACAATGTTGCATCATGCAAACTAAGAGATGTCACGCGTCTCTAGGAAAACCCTGGAAACCCACGCAAATCTAGGACTGTGGCATACCATATATGGTAAACGCCGCCATGACAATAGAGAGACCCCAGAGGAAACTAGGCTGTATATAAGCGAACGCTCGGACTCAACGGTGTCTTCTCTGGTCAATCGTCCTGAGCATCGTCTTCACGGCCGCTATGCTCCTCGGAGACCTACCGCTGACATTTCTCTGAGGTAAGCCACAATGGGGAACCTTCATGGACAGTTTGGTTAATGCCACCATGCTTAATTCGTAACTATAATCAACCCTACTATTCTAAACCAGATACCTCAGTAACACCCTCTACTGAACAATCCAAGTATACTATTTAAATCAGTACATGCTATCAATGTGTTTGTTCCCTCTATCCTCATCATCGCTACACCCCCAAGTCACTTCGAGGGCAGATGTGACAATAGCTTGGCGATATTTTTTCATTTTTACCAGGTCTTCTTAAGCCAATTGGTTACCGAGTTATTATTTAATTTACGATTAAATTCTGTCGAATCAGTAATCGAACCGAGGACGCCAAGAAGAAAATTATTTTCGCTCTAAATTATCTATGTTAAATGTGTTTAAATGCGCTTACAACAGAAGAAATGTGCATATAAATACGCTTACAGAAGAAAAATAAAAGAATGGCCTTTGAAATAACAGGGACTCGAACCGGTTTCTAGACATGTATTATTTAAGATTTTATGGTTTCATACTCCATTCAACATTTATTCCATCTCTATACCTGTAGAAATGGGGATAAATGAGTTAAACATTCAGAATCGATCCTAAGACTCCATGTAAATAAGTCAGTGTACCCATTTCAGAGATATCTGTTATTAAGGCTTCCGATTGTTAAACACCTTATCATTCTTTAAATTCAGCTCTATATTCATGCTACAACATAGCTCTGCCTAAATAAACATTCTCTGCCTCCCCAACCAGCGATAGAACCCTGGATCTTTTCACAGAGGCGTCATACAGTATAATACTGAAATTAGATTTAGAGATAAAACCAGTTAAATATTAATGTAGGAAAATGGAATTCAGCTAAATAATTATGCATCAGGATGAATCTAAGTAAGGTATGATGCATACGTTTAGAAAAGCAGAATATGTTCTTTCCTCGCAACCTATCGAAATATACGTAATCAGATGTACCCCTGAGAGGGGAGACCTCCATAGTAAGAAAGGAGCTATTTCACACAATCGCTCCCACAAGTCACTAGTTGGAGTGTGGAATACTGTACCGCAAGCCATAGCGCAATAAAAGCATATATCGCTCCCCAATTCTCTTATACAGGTACGGCGAAATAACTTTAAATGACCATCACGCTAGCCACACACCCACACGCAAACAAAGCCCTTAAACATATACACATACATGCTTATACGTATATATCAGGTGAGTCAGCTGCCCCTATTTATTTTTTAATTTATACAACGTGCTAAGCGACATATTTGACTTACACCTTTCTTGGATGCCTTCTAATGGCTGATTTGCATAACACTTTATAGAGGAGGGATGGATAACTCAGTGCATAAGTGTTTACAGAACAGAATGTAATCACTATGTATGTCGATACAAAAGCATCCCCCCTGACGCTGGGAGCTGCAGTAGCACACTTGGCGAGTTATTATTTAGCATACATTCATGCACACCTTTGATAACGCCCCTGAAGCAACAACCTATCACATGCATCGGTTGACAAAACCATTTGAAAACAAAATGGCATATCTACGCAGTGCGACCAATTGGATTTAAGCCGTCAGTCAACGTTGTAGAGCCTTGTCAAAAATTGCTAAGTATTAGGTAGATAATTTCACTTATTTCACAAACAATGGCATATTTCAAATCATACAGTAGTTTTAATGACTAATGCAGTTTATTTCTTTGAATTGAAACTACCAAACCGAGCTCAAAACTTTGTATGACGCTGCAAAAGCGTGTAAAGATTCGAGGCGGGATCTAGTTCTGCGATTGCTAATTCGTATAGGAACCCCAGCTGACAAGGTGACATTGGCCTAATGGTATTATCAAGCTTGCTTCAACGCTGTGCCGTTTCAGTTCGGGTTCAAGTTCTTTGGGTTAAGTTCAAACTTTTTATTACCTTTTTTATCTCTTTGGGCCTATAATTTGATATTATGATATAAATAACATTTTTGATAACATTATAAGTGTGTACAAAATAGAATAATCGTCATGTTTTCCACCGCAAAGAAGAAGAACCGCAAAGCCCAAATCAGCTACAGGCACACTCATACGTGAAGAATGTAGGCAGATTACACTACGCATGTTACGGCATGCAAGAAGGTCCCTCCGGCAACGTACACAAATGTACATTGATGAACGGGATCATCATTTTGAACATTTACTTCGTTGATGAAATACACGCTCTTTAACAATTTATTATTCTGTTTACCCGTGAATTTAGCGCATTTACAACTCCTTTGTCAATAGAAGAAGTGAAACATAAGGTCTAAACATGAAATAAAAACTGTTATATTTAATTTCGTCGATATGAGCCCAAGAGAATGAAAGCTAACTACCTAACACGGTTTACAACACCAGATACGGTACAGATTATTAGGGTAAACATGATACACAATTATCTGATTGTAATTCTGGTGTCTTTGGCTCGCAGGAAAGCCAATAACAAAAATAAACAAATTAGTACACTAAAATAAAGAAAATAAACATGAGGAGAAAAAAGAACCAAAACAAGTTGAGGTTTGTATCAGATTCGAACCTCCGAAGCTAACCTTTGCTTCACCACATTCAGGCAGCTAACCCACTCGGCCAGAACCCACGTAGTGTATCCTGCTCTTCGGGAAAACATTCCTCTATCTCCTTGCAAGCATTATATCCATGAAACGCCCTCTTTTTTTTAAGGCTTTCGCAGCTCTTTGGTTCTCATTCATGCCTTTAATCATTAATGCTAGATGCGTACTCGTATAGTACCGAATAGAAGGGCAGAGCTACAATAACAGTTTGTTTGCTAAAAGGGTCAATGTTTTCACATTAGACTATACACTGCGGGTTCCATAGATACGAATACCTAGGGGCAACTAACTCACCTGGTATATACACACTTAAACACATACACACAAGCTCAAAAAGTCCTTTTACGTTAACTCAACGCTAGTGTAATTCAACCCTCCTCATATTGACATATGTCGCCTTAAGAGGCAATAAATCACTGAGCAGTTATAAAATGTTGCTTTCTACAACTTTCATATTTCGTTCATCAATCAAATCCGTCGACACCTCGTTTCTCCACCCCTGTGTATGTTAGATGCCAGACGCAGGTGGACATAGCATGGAGGGAATATTAGAATGTGTGCAAACGAATAAAGAACTCTGGAGGATGGGGAGGAGATTTTTTTTATTAAAAGCATGCAGGTGTGTCCTAGGGGTGGGAAGGGTGGATCACCTGGGATTGCTATGCTAAGTGGGTTTAGAGAATATGGGGGATGGGAGAGCCAGCTCCTATGATTATGTTAATAGGGTTTAGAAGAACAATGGGGGAGGGAATCACCTTCTACTGTCACGTAAATTGGGTTTAAACCCACATAGGGGATGCGATGACGAACTGTCATCGGGTTTGAGTGAAGAGAGAAATATCCAAATTTGGTTTAAGTCGCTATTCTATACTTACCAGTGATTTTCTGTCACTTAAAGTGGAATATGTTATATGAAGAGGGTTGAATTACCCAACCATTGAGTTAATGTAAAATAAATTTTGAGCTTGTGTGAACGTGAATAAGTCTGTATGTGTGTGGGTGGGTGTGTGCGCTAGCTTGATGGTCATTTAAGTTTGTATCGCCGTATCCTGTATAAGAACATTGGGGAGCGATATATACTTTTATTGTACTATGACTTGTGGTATAGTGTTCCACTCTCTAACTAGTGATTTGAGGGAGCTATTGTGCGAAATAGCTCCTTTCTTACCGTGGAGATGTCCCTTCTCAGGGGTTCTTCTCATTACATATATTTCGATAGACTGCGAGGAAAGAACACATTCTGTGTTATCTAAAGACATGCAGTTTATAATAATTCATGCTTTACTTAAATCAATCCTGATATATAATTATTTAGCTGAATTCTGTATTCGTGTATTAATGTTCAACTTGTTTTATCTCGAAATCTAACTTCAGTATTATCTGTATGAGATCTCTGTGAAAAGATTCAGGGTTCTATCGCTGGTTGATGAGGCGGAGAATATTTCTTTAAGCAGAATTAGTTTTAGCATAAATACAGACCTGAATTTAAAGAATAACAACGTTTTGAACAATCGGAAGCCTTAATAACAGATATCTCTGAAATGGGTGAACTGACTTATTTGCCTGGAGTCTTCATCGATCCTGAGTGTTTAACTTATTTATCTGCATTTCTAAAGGTATAGAGATAAAATAAATGTTAAATGGAGTCTGAAACCAAAAACTCCTAAATAACACACATCTAGAAACCGGTTCCTATCTCCTGTTATTTCAAATGCCATCCTTTTAATTTTTCTTCTGTATTTTAACTATATTAACTGAAATAACTGTTATAAGCGTATACAGGGTGGACCACTTAAGTTAATACTGTACAACATCTCCAAAACTAAACGTTGTAGAAATAATTGTCTTTAATAAAAGTTGCGTGATATTATGGGGGAAAATAAATGTCATTAGTCGTGTTTTGTTTGGAGGACGTTATGATGGTCACTTTAGGGCCCACTCTGTATAAATACATTTAACTTAGATAATTAAGAGCGAAAATAATTTTATTCTTAGCGTCGTCAGTTGGAATAATGATTCAACGGAGTTTAATTATAAATTAAATAATAGCTCGGTAACCAATTGGCTTAAGAAGACCTGGTAAAAATGAAAAAAATATCGTCAAGCGATGTATGTTACAGAACTGGAAATCATTTTTAATATTAGCGTGTATTACTGGAGATTAAATTAGTAAATACTGTCAATGATAAAACATTACTGGATTCGACTCTAGAAGCATGAAGTTCATTCAACTCGCAACAAATTACTTTACTGTCATGGATAGTTTAAAAAAGACGAATAGAACAAATGAAAATGTTTAAAATAAAAATAATAGAACAATGAATGAAACGAACTATAGAAGGGAAGAAAATCGCTTACGTTACTTTTTGTGTTAATAGATAAAGAGTATTGTGGTGATAGCGCTGGTGTTAACGCCCCTCAGAAGGAAGGGGTGAAGTGAAGAAACCACAGGAGTCTACAGGCAGCCAGCAGATAGGTCACAGAGACGCGCAGAAGTCCCTGAATGTTCTGGGTCTGATGACCCGTCCCATTACTGAGAGAGAAGGCAATCCAAGTAAAGGCATACTGTCTACTATCACTAATGACAAAGAGGAAGAAAATGATAGAAGAGGAATAAAAAGAACAGATAACAAGGGATAACGTACTAGAAATGTGAGAAAAAATTAAATAAAGAAACAAATCGTGTGCATTAACGCTTATATCGATACCTCTGAATTATCACGAAGTCTGTAGGTGCTGACATTGCCTTTGATATCTCTTCCTATGTCGATAGATTTCTGTAGTACGTTGGTTTACCTTTTTACTTCCTTTTTGTTTTATTTGTTGCATTTTATGATTATGATTAAAGCCCGGATTTCTATGCAAATGCATGTTTTCATACACTTCAGTTACATTTCTCAAGCTGTGTAGTTATTTGTTTCATGACTTATGGATTCCAAATAACAATACTTTTTCCGTGCATGTTTACATATTTTGGATGTTTTAAGACAAAATTTATCCATAATGCATGTTTTGGATCTTTTCTTTTAGTATGACATATGTAGAAGTTTTTAATGCATATAAATCCTCATTTTGTGGTTTTGGTGCATAATATCATGTTACCGTGCATAACTGTGCATTTTAAGAACGTGTCTCCCTAAAATCCAGATTGCCATTGCCATGTCAAACTTCTGCAGAAATTCTTTAATGAAGAAATGCTGATTAGTATTAATTTAATAGTTCTTTGTAAACTTGTAAACGTCCTGTTTCTCGGAGGAATATTTAGATATATTTATCCATATTTTAGGAAATCTTGGGCCACAAATTTAAACAAAGAAAAGATTCTGTTATTCCTGAGGGTGCTGTGCCACACATGATCAAGGCTGGAAAAGCGATTAAGATATTTTATCCAAACCTAAAGCATGTAACATGCCTTGCCCATGCGCTGAACCAAGTGACCGAAACAACGCGTTTGAAATAAAATGTGAATACATTGATATCCTCCATGAAGAAGGCAAAGAAACGCATAACACGACTTCTGAAACTCTTATCCTACTTATAATTGCATTAATTAAATCATACACTGACATAAACTGTTCACATTATAGGTATTTTTGAAAGCCCCTGTACGCATGGCTGCATACAGAGATATGCTTTACCACCGCAGCCTATAACGCCCAGGTGGTGTAACTGGCTTAAATGCTGCAATGATTTACTGCGACAATATTGATGCAGTTAAATCGGTAAGGAATCATATCATTCCGCAAACATATAGTTTAAAGGGTAAATTTATACAGAAGTTTAATCATAGTTTCATACTTTTTAATTAATTTGAATATTCTCCGATTTTAGACTGCAGACAGTTTCGCAGTCAATAATGCAGCTTGCATTAAACATGCGCAGGTAGCATTTTAGTGTACATAAAATCGAACTTTAGCACACTGCCTGCCACAATAAAAAATTAAAAGCAAGAGGACTACCACTAGCGGAGTCACTAGCTATTGCTGAAAATGTTGAATTATCTTTAGAGACGTGTTGTGAAGAAATGGATACTGCAGCTAGGGAAAAGTTAAAGACTTAGTTCAAATCCTGATCTGAAATTCGTGAAAACAATGAAAGATATATCTTATGGGGAAATTGCAAAAGAAATAGAATTCAATCTCACCCACAGTCAGACTTCTTCTCTTAAAGTATGGAACTGTCACTTCTTGCAAAGTACAAAGATCAACTTCTGCTTTCAGGAATGTCCTTACTGGTAAACGCATGAGTCTAAGTGAGCATAATTTGAAAAGAACTTGTTGTGCATTGTTTTGAAAGAGAATAAAATGCATTGCAGTAGTGTGTGGAATTCTGACACTACATTTTTAGCGCTTCATTGTGCATATTTGGAGATACGATAGAGCATGAATGCATGCATAGTTTTAGATTTAATAGTGCATGGAAATGCGGACTTTAGTTATGCTGAATGAAGTTTATTGTGTTGGTGTCGGTTTATGGTGTTTCTGATGGAGATGAATTTATGGCGTTTTTAAAGTGACGGGTGTGTTGGTTTACCTTGTTTTATATATTTTTCATGTTAAAGGTGGTTGTAGAGATTTTCTTGATGTCTGTGCTTTTGATCATTGTATATTATTATTATTATTATTATTATTATTATTATTCCGAGTTTCGCTGACGATATGAAGATCGAGTGAATGAAAGAAGAAACATCAAAGCAATATAAAATAAAAAAAGATTTAATGAATGCAAACAGAAAAGAGGAATAAATATGACATTAATGAAAAGAAAGAAGAAAGTATAAAGAAATGGACTGAAAGTAGGTATACAAAACGATAAAGCATATGGGAACAGTATAAATGTTTAATATACAAATGATCGTCTTAAAACCTGGAAATACTTAATATATGCGTATTCACGCTGAACAGGAAATAGAGAAACCCTATATAACATCCTTCCTAAAGAATAGTGTATCTGCTATAATTAACTTCATAAATAAGAGGCTCCATCTTGTAACTGTTGTATTTTGATGAATGTAGTAGTGCTGATGGTGAATATAGTAGTTGGCAAATGCTTAGCGATGATAGTGATAATGGTGATGATGTTAGTGATTATAATGGTTACGGCGAAGATTGTAATCTTGTAATAATGATAATGAATATTATGGAAGGGATAAGATGTTAATGACAGTGGTGATGGGTGTGATATCAGGGGGGACGATGACAGCGCATTTTAGGGGTTGTGCATAAATGGCTGTAAACGTGAAAAAAAATTATAAAACGCTATACATGTTTGTAAAATTATTAGCGTAGACATGTCAGATTACTGTAAAAGGCGTAAAAGGGAAGAAAATGTATTCAAAAGTAAAAATGACTGTAAATGTACCCTATAATTACCGATGAAAGGATCCGCTTAGGCGGTGCTATGATTCGTTTTATCATTAAGGTTGTGATGGTTGTGGTAGTGATCGCTATGGAGGCAGCAGTGATGATGATGGTGACATTGTAGAGGTATGGTATAAATAGAAGATATGTTTATTGTGATAATGGTGATAGCCGCGATGGTAATGGCGCTAATGTTGAGAGTAGGAGGTTATGGCGTTAAAGGAAATGAAGGTTGTTGGGTGGTGGTGGTGATGCTGTAGAGTTATGGTGTAAATGGAAGTGATGGTGATAGCGGCGATAGTAATGGTGGGATTAGGAGATTATGGTGTTAATGGAAATGAAGGTTGTTGGGGTAGTGGTGGTGGTGAAGCTGTAGAGTTATGGTGTAAATGGAAGTGATGGTGGTTGTGGTGTTGTGATAGCGGCGATGGTGAACGTAGTAATGGTGAGATTAGGGAGTTGTGGTGTTAATGGAAGTTTGGTGGTGTTGTTGATGACAGTGTAGAGTTATGATGAAATGGAAGTGATGGTGGATATAGCGACGATGGTGATGGTGGTAATGGCGAGATTAGAGAGTTATGGTATTAACGGAAATGATGGTGCTGGTGAAAGTGGTGACGGTGTAGAGTTATGGTGTAAATGAAAATGTAGGTGTTTGCGATGGTGGTGATAGAAGTCGTGGTGACGGTAGTAAGGGTGAGATTAGAAAGTTATGGCGTTAATGAAAGTGATGGTAGTGGTAATGGTGCTGGTGACGGTGGTGACAGTTTAGGGTTATTGTATAAATTGTAGTGATGGTGGTGATAGGAGAGATTGTGATGGTGGTAATGGTGAGGTTAGGGAGTTAAGGTGTAAATGAAAATGACAGTACGGTGTGAATGGGAGTGTTGGTGATTGTGATGACTGTGATAAAGGCGATGGTAATGGTGATAATGGTGAAATTATGGAGTTATGGCGTTAATGAAAGTGATGGTGGTAATGGTGGTGATGGTGGCGGCGGAGGTGGTGGCGGTTATAGTGAAGAGTTATGGTGTAAATTGTAATAAATGGTGGTGATACTGGCGATAGTGATGGTGGTGATGGAGATTATGGAGCTGTGATGTTAATAAAAGTGATTGTGGTGGTGGCGGCGGCGGTAGCTATGTGGAGTTACGTATAAATGGAAGCGACGGTATTGATGATTGTGGTACTTGTAAGTGGTAATGGTTATGGTGTTGGTGATGGTGGAAATGTCTGTGGTGGTGATGACAGTGATGGCTGTCAGTTTTAGATGCTGATGTAGGTACTATCTATGTGCATAAAGGGGTTCGCAATTATTGTAAAAAAAGAATACTTTAAAACATAGCGATTGCCACAAAAAAGCAATGACTGTGTTTAATAGTGTACAAAATGGGCTCAAAGCACTTAAATTATCTGCTAGAAGAATGGCTATAGAACGGGAAATATGGTTGTAACAGTATGCAATATTCTATCAAAGTCCTCCAAAATACCTTCAAAGTGTACGAAATACCTCTACCAGACCGCCCCCTAAATGTCCGCAAGAGTATTAGAATACATAAAATACATTAAAACAGCATAAAATACCTTCAAATTGTACTCAGTTGTGAGTAGTAGTTGTAAAATCTATGTTCAGAGGAAAATACTTTAAGGGGAGGTAGGTAGTAATTTGAGGGGAGGGGGTAGTACTTTGATGGGAGGGGGTAGTACTAGCATCCGGTATGACTCATCTGCCTCAGAACCGCGTGTCCAGACGATATTTAATTGGCTTTAATTGGGTTTAATTGGTCTTTGGAGCAAAGACAACCCAAAAGACACCTATTTTCTGGAGCACATTCAGTGGAATGGGAACTTTAAGAAGCATCCCCGGACACGTGTTCATGTTTAGAGCAAGACTCGACCTAAATGACACCAATGTTCTGGGGCACACTCAGTGGAATGGGAAGTTTAAGAAGCATCCCCGGACATGCAGTGGCTTTTAGTGGAAGAAACACTTAAAAGTCGCGTCCCTCGTCAAGCAAGTAATGGATTTAGGCGGGGAGAAGCAATTACTTTTAAGGATGAAACATGATTCACCGACGTAAGAATCACTGTTACAAACTATCCATCACTTCTCATATTTGCGCGTTAAAGTACATAAAAATGCAAGTTTAAATTTTTGTTGTGAACACGCCTAACGAATGAAAATGTTTTAAAAATTAGGACTGAATAACGCACTAGGGTGTGCGCTAAAACATGCTGCTTTATTACGATGAGAAATTACAATCAATGAAAAAATACTAGAATATTTAGGGTTAACAAGCGTTCCTCAGTACTTAAAGCCGTGTGTGTATACGAGCGAGGTCTCCTCTCATGTGTACAGTTTAAAAGTCGATTCCCGGTGCTCTACTGACACGCAGAGACAAGCCACGAAGGGAAATCCTCGCCCCCCTATGTCTGGGGGTTTCAATGTTAGCAACGGTGTATAATGTATTCCGAAAGAACGTTCACCCTACTATGCATAAAGAGTACACGGCTATCAAAAATATGAATGTATTAATATCTGTTGGCAAAATATATCGCCTCTCTCTCATTCATATACATACATACATACATACATACATACATACATACATACATACATACATACATACATACATACATACATACATACATACACACACATTCATAATCAGTCTTAAAAACGCTCCAAAGGAAACTGCCATTATATGTATACCAATTTTGGGACAGTCAGTCACCCTATAATGGAGGGTGATTAAGGCTATTCAGCCCCACTTCGTATGTAAGGGTGACTCGCGTCCCTTTCTATTGTATAGCGCCCCCTACTAGAAGTTTGCATTCTTCACAGCAGATGCCAGTAGCATACAGAACTCACATTCAAACACTTGTAATTCATATCTGCCACTATAGATACCGACAGTATGCAGTCCGCTATCGATTTTCGTTGAAAATTTTGTTAGAGTCAAACACATATTACATTATAATGAAAAATGCTTCTTTATAGATATAACTAATTACACTGTTACAATAAGTATGTACAACGAAATAAAACGAATCACATTTAAAAATATGATGTCTTACACTCACATGACTTTCTCTACTCTTGTACAAACTTCTTTTACAAACGCTTATTCTCCATATGCTTCTTGTAGGTGCAAGAGGAATATGGTAGGCTTTAAGCGATAGTCAAATCTTTTAAGAGTTAGCTGCTATGTGGCGCACTCCATTCTCTTTGCATGTCCAAAACATAAAAAATGAATAACGAATTCCCATTTGAGAAAAAGTATAATTTTTGGAAAATTTAAGGGAATAACAAGCAATATCTCGAAAATAGTTCACTCAATAAAACAGGGGCCTCAAAACATATTTCCGATGAAATCTTGGCATAAAATTTTTGGATGGCATACAATACTTCCCCTACTTACTTTATATAGTAGAGAAAGTAAAAATACCTGGTTATAACAGCGGGAACGATGACTTGTATATTTTTCCCGCAAGATGCTTGATTCATGCAAGGTAATTGAACACTTCTGTTGATTTCATTAACAGCACACCAGAATGCAGCTGCAATCATAAACAAGTTCCCTCCCTTAAGTTACTTAAGTTCAAGAATATTTACAATTTCCTGTCTAAGCACAATTTAGCTTAACAGTTCTCACAAAAAACCCTACTCGTACACACATACACAGCGTAAAATAATACGCGTTAACTATTGCCATTTATCATTCAGTTAAAGCCTCCCTCCCAGACGCACAAGGGATATGGATCTCATCCCTATGCTGGCGGCATTCAATGAGGACAGGGTTCTGCATAGCAAGCCAATGAATTCCCTATTAAAGCACATTGAAATTTTTTCTCGCAGAAGCCCCAGAGTACTTAAAGGCTACAATGCATTCATGACTTCAGACTAAGGACACATATAATATTCTTTACAATCTTTTAGAGAGGATAAGTTAAGAGACATTTAAGGTCACATCATTTTTCTTATAGCAAGAAACATTTAAACGACACCCTCATTCTTCTATTATAGTTTCAAGCTCATTGGGGGGCTAGATAATAATAATAATAATAATAATAATAATAATAATAATAATAATAATAATAATAATAATAATAATAAGTGTATATATTTCCAGCTTGTCCGGGAGCATGTGACACCCATCCCTCCCTTATCTCGCCAATGAACCGCCATAAGCTGGTATAAAAATGATTTTTTCTTTCCTTAGCCCACGCGGAAGGGGAGTGATATTGAAAAACGCACTATATAAACCGTTTACATTACGCACACTTCACAGTTTTCATAAAGGGACTCCTTATTTGTGTCAGCTCCTGAACAGGAACTACAAACAATTTTCTTTTAAAAAATCTATTGAAATGTTTCGCCGCTATTTTGGGACAACAGGTCTTCATTTTCATCATCAATTGGATATATACTTTGCAAGGTAAGAAATTGTTTACATTATCTTATCATTCACCTTTACAAGTGTCATCATCCTTTCATTGTAAGGGATGAAATATTTCTCTTTAAGCAACAAATTTACAACTACTTAACTACACCCGACTGATATCTGAAGCGTTTCATATATATATATATATATATATATATATATATATAGGTAGGCTAAATGCATACACTGACGGATCTATATATTAATCATAAAAACATCATATACATTTCAGATATCACTAATATCACGCTAGAGGTAATCGAGACTATTAAGAAACATTACAGATAAAGGATTATAAACTAAAATACTCAAGATGCTTCTATAAATGATTTTTAATTAGCATCTATAGCGAAATAAAATTCAATTTTTAGATTGTTACACATCTTCAAGCTTCAATTTTTTAAACAATTACATGCATTATTACATGAATAAACTATCCAATCTCAAAGATTCCCTAATTCAAATGTTTATTTTTATGCATAGGCTTAGAAATGGAGAATACAGAGGCAAGAATACCTTTGGACTCAGCAGTCGCTTGCGACATCTCCATTATGGAGAAATTCCTTAAGGATATAGTACAGTTAGATCAATCATCACATCCTTTACTCGCTATAAGAGATCAACGCTCATCACAATACCATAATCACCATGAATTCAGCCAATACCCAGACAGTGAAACACTTTTCACATGGAGACAATACCCAAACAGTGAAACACTTTTCACACGGAGACAATACCCAAACAGTGAAACATTTTTCACACGAAGACAATACCCAATCAGTGAAACACTTTTTACACGGAGACAATACCCAAGCAGTGAAATTCTTTTCACACAAAGATATCAGCATTCACAAACCACAACATGCAATACTACTACTGATACTACTACTACTACTCATACTACTACTACTACTACTACTACTACTACTACTACTACTACTACTACTACTACTACTACTACTACACGTCCTAGATCAATATCATCCCAAACCACAATTCACATCATAGAGATTTCACCATCCTCCATTAATCAGAATAACATAGAAATCATTGATCTCACTCATCTGTCTCCGAAAAATCAAAACAGAACCATGCATTATCATCACAAGCGAATCATATTTCACCACTATGAGGTATTATACCATTATCATCACCACCCCATTTCAGAAATGTACACGCGATTCGAAGGCGTGTCACACGGAGAAGGCTAAACTTTGATCATATGCAACCTCTCCTACCTCCATTACTGCCATTAGTCCGTATCCCCTCCTACGACAAAAGAAAGCACCTTAACAACCCTCATTAAAAACAAAACAAACAAAAAACTCTCAATCACTCTAAATATGGCACATACCATACATACATGCATACATACAGGTCAATGCACAGCCAGCAATGTACACCCACACACTCACATTCACAGTTTTCATTAATATCTAACTTGGACAGTGCCAAACTAAGGAAAGAAACAAGGTAACAATCGGCATGACTATTATTCTATTAAATATAAGAATCATAGAACACTATAAAAACATTACTGATAATCGTCAATATGAGGTCCCTCATATCTGGTTCTCTACAGGAGAACACTTATTACAACGACAAATATAATTCTTTCAACACAATGTGTTACGTTTCAGGACTGCCAGCCAAAATTCATATTTTAACACAGCAAAAGCCCAGCCCCACCACATCGCTCAATGACTGCAATGAAGAATATATCCATCAACCATTGTCTCCATCCAGTAAATATAATAAAGGTGAGAATTTCTCTTACATTATTCTGATTATTGCTCTTGTTATTGTTTCTCTTAATAGCGGTATTCCCATTAAAGATCATTCACGCCTAAAAGACATGATCTTGTTCTCTTTAGGCATATAACGCTGTATTTCTTTCAGGACACTAGCACTTATCTTTCACAGCATGACAACTAATGGTTCATTTGCTATGTTTCAGAATCCTAGAAAAAGCAACAAAGAAGAGGAACGCCAAGAATACGTAATGATCTCCACTGAGTTCGCTTCTGAAAGAACGAAATATCCACATCTTCGCACGTCGAGAGATGAAAACGCTACCAATGCTTCAAGATCAACGAATCACAACGAAGCAGTGACAAATTGGAGTATTCTATGAATACTACAGTGTGATTGATAAAAAATGTAATAATGAAATCATATACACATCATTATTTGTGTGGGGAAAAAGACTCATAGTATTCGAAGAATATCTGATAATTAAAAAGCAAGGGGACAGTTAATTCACTTAACTTATGGTGTTATCATATAATTTAATTGGCTCTGGAAATGAAACAAATAGACTTTATAATACTGAACTTATGAATACAGTAAAAAAACAATTTAGTTAATAAAAATAACAGTGACATTTATTGACATGTATTGCATTTATACACTCATAATTTATAAAGGCACGCTAATAGTTATTCTGCTGGAATGAATGGCATGTATCAATGTAAAAATCAATAAAGTGAAAATATTAGATTACACCACATTTCCAGGCTTTATCATCCATTTCAGTACTTAAAATACATTCGAAAATTTTATAAAGGTGCATTAAAGTTCCTGGTCCCCAAATACAGTCTAAAATCCAATCGGAATACCTATACCAAGACCCGAAATACCCGCATAGATGTAAAATTACAACAATAAAAAACAACTGTACTTATACCCTGAAATTGATTGCATGCTACAATTTCCAAAATTCCTCCTAAACACCTAAAACTTTCATTCAAGTGTAACAGAATATCCTAAAACCTGTACTCATATCTAATTCCATAAGTTGAAATGCCTTTAAAGAGTCTCAAATACGCATATGATAACTTCGAAAAAATACACTTGGAAATGTCAGAATACTTTAAAAGAGCATAAAATGGCTCAACATACTTTAAAAGCATGTGCCAATGGCATAAAAACAGCCGTTACACTTTCCAAAAGCCCATAAAAATAGCCACTACACTTTCCAAAAGCCCTTCAGGAAGTCTTAATGGCATAAAAACAGCCACTACACTTTCCAAAAGTCCCATAAAAATAGCCACTACACTTTCCAAATGCCCATAAAAATAGCCACTACCCTTTCCAAAAGCCCTTCAGTAAATCTTAGTGGCATAAAAGCAGCCACTACACTTTCCAAAAAGCCCCACAGGACACCGTAATGTCCTGTGCCTATGCCACATTTACAGCCTAAAATGCCGTCAAATAGCCACAAATATTCCTGTCAGTACCCTGAAAATACCGACACAGATGTTAAAATACCTTAAAAGCAACACAAAACTTCTTCTTCTTCAACTTCCCTGTTCTACCACTATCGAGGTGTCAGGGGTTTGCCTCGGATCCATTTTTTAAACTCCATCCTATCCTTTACCAGTCTATTAAACTGATCCCAAGTCTTTCCTCTTTTAGCCACCGCTCTTTTAATCACTTCTTCCCAGGTTATCCTTGAACTTCCTTTCGGATTCCTTCCTAATGGTCTTGCTTCTAAAAATTGGCGTACTTTCCGGTCTGTATCCATTCGTTTTACATGTCCATACCATGTAAACTGTCTTTCTTCTATCCTCGTATTTACCGATGGCACTTTGAGTTCATCTCTTATCCTTTCATTCCTTATTCTATCTTGTCGTGTCTTTCTAACTATTCTTCTTAAGCATTTCATTTGCGTTGCATTCACCATGCTTAATTCACTTTTTGTTGTTATCCAGCTTTCACTTCCATAGATAAGTATTGGTTCTATAACTGTTTTATATACTTTAGTTTTTGTCCTCTTATCTACTTCTTCTTTCCCAAAAACACATTTACTTAGTGTATAATACGCTTTAGTAGCTTTCTCTACACGCTTTCTTATTTCTTCTTGTATTTTACCCGTTTGGTTTATCACTGTTCCCAAATACTCATAGCTTTCCACTTGCTCTAACTCTAACTGCCTTCCCTCTTTTTCTATCTTGATCTCCTTTATCTGGTCTTCTGTCCTAGCTACCATCATTACTTTACTCTTATTAAGATTAACCGTCATTCCCTTTTCCTGTAATGTTTCTATCCATTCTATTATTGCTTGTTGTAATTTATTTTCTGAATCTGATATAAGCACGATATCATCTGCATAAGCTAAAGTTTGGCAGTATATAGGTCTTAAATTCCACATTCCCACTAGTGCCTTGCTTGTTCTCATTTTACAAGTTTTCATTACTTCATCCAAAAATACTGTGAACAATAATGGGCTTAAACTATCTCCCTGTTTAACACCTTTTTCTATCTTAAAAGGTTTTGATGCTCTGCCCTTCAGCCTTACTATGCCCTCTACATTCTTAAATGTAGATTTGATTACCCTTATTAATTTTAAGGGTACCTTCTTCTTATATAGTGCCTTCCATATCTCTACTCTTGGTACAGCGTCAAAGGCTGCTTGTAGATCCAAAAATGCAAGGTATGCTGTTTTATTTTTACTTATCCATTTATCTGTGATGATTCTTAGCGCAAATATCTGGTCCTGAGTCTGTCTACTAGGTCTAAAACCTGCTTGTTCGTCTTCTAAATCCTTTTCCACATACCTTTTCAATTTCCTTTCCAGAATCCTTGTATATAACTTCATGACCGTACTTATTAAGCAAATTGCTCTATAGTTCTCACATTTACAAGACTCTCCCTTTTTATATATGGGGATTACTATATTTTGATTCCATTCATTCGGGATATATTCCTCTCTCCATACTATTCTAAACAACTCCTTCATCTGGTTAATCATGGTTTTACCTCCGGCTTTAATCATCTCAGGGACTATTCCATCTACTCCAGCTACCTTACCGCTTTTCATTTGCCCCACTGCTATCTGTACATCCCAGTAATCAATCTCTAAATCCCTGTCCATATCTGTATCTGTCCCTTCTTCTTCCCAATTGATCTCTGTTTCCATCATAACAGGCTCATTCCTAAATTTCTCTTCATAATACCTGCTCCATACCTCTAGTACATCCTGTGTTTCTGTTTTCAATCTATTTTCCTTGTCTTTTATACTATACACTTTTCTGCCATGTTTCCCTCTTAGGTATCTCATGGTCTTCCAGAATTTCTTATTGTCATGTATATAGTTATCTTCCATACTCTCACCGAATTCTTTCCACGTTTGTCTTTTTGCTCTTTTCACCACTATTTTGCACTCCGTTTTCTTTTTATCATATTCTTCTTTATGCTCTATATTTTTGGTGGTTAAGTACCGTTTCCAAGCTTTTTTCTTCTCCTTCACGGCTTTTTGTACATCTTCACTCCACCATTTAGTTGCCTTGACCCCTTCTCTCACTTTTTTCATACCACATACTTCCTCACCAACTATCAGAATATCTTCCTTAAGATATTTCCATTTAGCCTCTACGTCATTGAAAATCTGACTCAATTCCCGGAAGCTACCTGGTACAGTTCCCAAAATGCTTTTCAAACACCTGAAGTTCCCTGCAGTGCACCAGTATGTCTTGAAAGCTTACGCCCATACCTGAAATGCTGTAGTATGATAAAAATTAATATACTATGGCGAAAAGCTTCCTAATGAATGCTAAAATGCTCCACAATTCCTGTTCCAGGATCTAAGTTACAGTTGAAACGCCTACATCAATCCCTCCCCTGATATAACTGCATATATGAAAGATACTTTAAGAAAAACAATATAAAAATCATATTCAATGCTCTTAAAATCTATTTTAAAAAAACTGTATCAATATACTTAATGTCTTCTCCTATTTCCAGAAACACCTGAAATTCTCATTCCACTTTCAGAGTATCCGAAATACCTATACCAAGACCCGTGACTTCTATTCCTACTATCTCCCCTCATCTGTTCACTATAAAAAGGCGATTCCGTCTCCTCTTCTGTCACAGGACAAACCACAATGGAATAATGATCGCGCCCCTATGTCGTGACATTCAATATATAACTGTGGGCTCTGTAAACACTCGAGCAAGCCAATGTATTGTGAAATCCTTAGGCAATATTCGCATACAGTCGTTCACCGATTCTGAAACACTTTTAAGCAAAGAGATGAGAGTGTTATTTTCTTTACTTGCTATATAGAGCTAGGTAAGGGAGAGAATTTAAATGCAAGTGATCAAGGAAGTACAGCGCATTTATCGTCAAAATACCCCAGAGAATGATTTCTCCTATTTCCAGAAGCACCTGAAATTCTCATTCCACTGTACTAGAATGTTCTAAAAGCCTATACCCATTCCATAGTGTAAAATACCTTAAAGAGGCTCAAATACCTGTCAGAAGTACTTTAAATACAGCGTATAATACCTCAAATTCCTAAAACAAACCTTTGCCGTTAGCATGAAATATCTTATACTGTTTCTAACACCCTGAGATACATAAATAGCTCACTGGCAATTATTTATTATTGCATATTTGGCAGCGTTCTTTAAGACTTGAAATAGAGATGACATTTTAAAACCCCGAACCATATACAGTACCCGACAAGAGATTCGTCTAACGGGAAATATGTGATAATTTAAGCTTCTCATTGCGTGACACTACAATTCACAAATTTCATTTTCATACAGATGCGCAGAAGTCTCTAACGTTTCCAGACGCAATCACTCAATAGAAGCACCTGAAGATACAAGGCATTCACGCAATATAGTACTTGACCTCGAAATGGTACCAACTCCAATCATATGTTATCAAAGCATTAACTTTATATACTAATCCATACTTAGCACACTGCTCTTCCATGAAAACCGATTCCTCATTCATTAACCGTTCTCAATTCATTGAATCGTGCACAAGGTTATCAAAATAGCAATTATGTAATCCTAACAAATACAATATTCATCCTATGCATCCACTCACAGCTAAGTCTATGATTGATAGCATTGGAGCAAGGCGAATGCTTCCCCTAAGCGAGCATTCAGCATACAACTAATCAAAAAAATATTAGCGAATCTGCACTATAAATATAATATCGTCAAATATAAGCATATGCATCTAAAACGAGGTGAGATGGCATATTGCTATCGATCGCGACTCGTATTCCAAAGGTCCAGGGTTCAATCCCGATGACTTTGTATAGCACTGAATATATGAAGCACATCACAATAGTTCAAGATGTCTATACACGCTTTTCTAGTTCCAACAGATGTAGCTAGTGGCATGTAGCTACTTCCTTGTAGTGGGCTACACTTATTGACACGGTGTGGAACTCCTCACACGATATGTAGGTTACAGCTACTACCCTTAAGCTGCGACTCCTCCATTTCGGCTGACAATTTCTTGAATTTCGTTTTCAATCTAGAGTATGAAACGGTGGAGTCGCAGCTGGACTATGGAATGAGTATAGGCTTTTAGAACATTCTGGTATAGTGGAATGAGAATTTCAGGTGCTTCTGGAAATAGGAGAAATCATTCTCAGGGGTATTTTGACGATAAATGCGCTGTACTTCCTTGATCACTTGCATTTAAATTCTCTCCCTTACCTAGCTCTATATAGCAAGTAAAGAAAATAACACTCTCATCTCTTTGCTTAAAAGTGTTTCAGAATCGGTGAACGACTGTATGCGAATATTGCCTAAGAATTTCACAATACATTGGCTTGCTCGAGTGTTTACAGAGCCCACAGTTATATATTGAATGTCACGACATAGGGGCGCGATCATTATCCCATTGTGGTTTGTCCTGTGACAGAAGAGGAGACGGAATCGCCTTTTTATAGCGAACAGATGAGGGGAGATAGTAGGAATAGAAGTCACGGGTCTTGGTATAGGTATTTCGGATACTCTGAAAGTGGAATGAGAATTTCAGGTGTTTCTGGAAATAGGAGAAGACATTAAGTATATTGATACAGTTTTTTTAAAATAGATTTTAAGAGCATTGAATATGATTTTTATATTGTTTTCCTTAAAGTATCTTTCATATATGCAGTTATATCAGGGGAGGGATTGATGTAGGCGTTTCAACTGTAACTTAGATCCTGGAACAGGAATTGTGGAGCCTTTTAGCATTCATTAGGAAGCTTTTCGCCATAGTATATTAATTTTTATCATACTACAGCATTTCAGGTATGGACGTAGGCTTTCAAGACATACTGGTGCACTGCAGGGAACTTCAGGTGTTTGAAAAGCATTTTGGGAACTGTACCAGGTAGTTTCCGGGAATTGAGTCAGATTTTCAAGATTTTTTTTCTCGGAATATTTCAATGTGTTTTGTGTTGCTTTTAAGGTATTTTAACATCTGTGTCGGTATTTTCAGGGTACTGATAGGAATATTTGTGGCTATTTGACGGCATTTTAGGCTGTAAATGTGGCATAGGCACAGAACATTAAAGTGACCTTTGGGGCTTTTTGGAAAGTGTAGTGGCTGTTTTTATGCCATTAAGACTTCCTGAAGGGCTTTTGGAAAGTGTGGTGGCTATTTTTATGGGCTTTTGGAAAGTGTAGCGGCTGTTGTTATGCCATTGGCACATGCTTTTAAAGTATGTTGAGCCATTTTATGCTCTTTTAAAGTATTGTGACATTTCCAAGTGTATTTTTTCGAAGTTACCATATGCGTATTTGAGACTCTTTAAAGGTATTTCAACTTATGGAATTAGATATGAGTACAGGTTTTAGGACATTCTGTTACAGTTGAATGAAAGTTTTAGGTGTTTAGGAGGAATTTTGGAAATTGTAGCATGCAATCAATTTCAGGGTTTAAGAACAGTTGTTTTTATTGTTGTAATTTTACATCTATGCGGGTATTTCGGGTCTTGGTATAGGTATTCCGATTTGGATTTTAGACTGTGTTTGGGGACCAGGAATTTTAATGCACCTTTATAAAATTTTCGAATGTATTTTAAGTACTGAAATGGATGATAAAGCCTGGAAATGTGGTGTAATCTAATATTTTCACTTTATTGATTTTTACATTGATACATGACATTCATTCCAGCAAAATAACTATTAGCGTGCCTTTATACATTATGAGTGAATAAATGCAATATATATCAATAAATGTCACTGTTATTTTTATTAACTAAATTGTTTTTTTTACTGTATTCATAAGTTCAGTATTATAAAGTCCATTTGTTTCATTTCCAGAGTCAATTAAATTATATGATAACACCATAAGTTAAGTGAATTAACTGTCCCCTTGCTTTTTAATTATCAGATATTCTTCGAATACTATGAGTCTTTTCCCCCACACAAATAATGATGTGTATATGATTTCATTATTACATTTTTTATCAATCACACTGTAGTATTCATAGAATACTCCAATTTGTCACTGCTTCGTTGTGATTCGTTGATCTTGAAGCATTGGTAGCGTTTTCATCTCTCGACGTGCGAAGATGTGGATATTTCGTTCTTTCAGAAGCGAACTCATTGGAGATCATTACGTATTTTTGGCGTTCCTCTTCTTTGTTCCTTTTTCTAGGATTCTGAAATATAGCAAATGAACCATTAGTTGTCATGTTTTGAAAGATAAGTGCTAGTGTCCTGAAAGAAATACAGCGTTATATGCTTAAAGAGAATAAGATCATGTCTTTTAGGCGTGAATGATCTTTAATGGGAATACCGCTATTAAGAGAAACAATAACAAGAGCAATAATCACAATAATGTAAGAGAACTTCTCACCTTTATTGTATTTACAGGATGGAGACAATGGTTGATGGATATATTCTTCATTGCAGTCATTGAGCGATGTGGTGGGGCTGGGTCTTTTGCTGTGTTAAAAGACGAATTTTGGCTGGCAGTCCTGAAACATAAGACATTGTGTTGAAAGAATTATATTTGTCGTTGTAATAAGTGTTCTCCTGTAGAGAACTAGATATGAGGGACCTCATATTGACGATTATCAGTAATGTTTTTATAGTGTTCTATGATTCTAATATTTGATAGAATAATAGTCATGCCGATTGTTACCTTGTTTCTTTCCTTAGTTTGGCACTGTCCAAGTTAGATATTAATGAAAACTGTGAATGTGAGTGTGTGGGTGTACATTGCTGGCTGTGCATTGACCTGTATGTATGCATGTATGTATGGTATGTGCCATATTTAGAGTGATTGAGAGTTTTTTGTTTGTTTTGTTTTTAATGAGGGTTGTTAAGGTGCTTTCTTTTGTCGTAGGAGGGGATACGGACTAATGGCAGTAATGGAGGTAGGAGAGGTTGCATATGATCAAAGTTTAGCCTTCTCCGTGTGACACGCTTTCGAATCACGTGTACATTTCTGAAATGGGGTGGTGATGATAATGGTATAATACCTCATAGTGGTGAAATATGATTCGCTTGTGATGATAATGCATGGTTCTGTTTTGATTTTTCGGAGACAGATGAGTGAGATCAATGATTTCTATGTTATTCTGATTAATGGAGGATGGTGAAATCTCTATGATGTGAATTGTGGTTTGGGATGATATTGATCTAGGACGTGTAGTAGTAGTAGTAGTAGTAGTAGTAGTAGTAGTAGTAGTGGTGCTATAAGTATTGCATGTTGTGATTTGTGAATGCTGATGTCTTCAAATGAAAAGTGTTTCACTGCTTGGGTATTGTCTCCGTGTGAAAAGTGTTTCACTCTTTGGGTATTGTCTCCGTGTGAAAAGTGTTTCACTGATTGGGTATTGTCTTCGTGTGAAACGTATTTCACTGTTTAGGTATTGTCTCCGTGTGAAAAGTGTTTCACTCTTTGTGTATTGTCTCCGTGTGAAAAGTGTTTCACTGCTTGGGTATTGTCTCCGTGTGAAAAGTGTTTCACTGTCTGGGTATTGGCTGAATTCATGGTGATTATGGTATTGTGATGAGCGTTGATCTCTTATAGCGAGTAAAGGATGTGATGATTGATCTAACTGTACTATATCCTTAAGGAATTTCTCCATAATGGAGATAACGCAAGCGACTGCTGAGTTCAAAGGTATTCTTGCCCCTGTATTCTCCATTTCTAAGCCTATGCATAAAAAGAAACATTCGAATTAGGGATTCTTTGAGATTGGATAGTTTACTCATGTAATAATGCATGTAATTGGTTAAAAAATTGAAGCTTGAAGATGTGTAACAATCTAAAAGTTGAATTTAATTTTGCTACAGATGCTAATTCAAAAAATCATTTATAGAAGCATGGTGAGTATTATAGTCTATAATGCTTTATCTGTAATGTTTCTTAATAGTCTCGATTACCTCTAGCGTGATATTAGTGATGTGTGAAATCTATATGATGTTTTTATTATTAATACATTGCTTCCTCAGTGTATGCATTTAACCTACCTATATATATGAAACGCTTCAAATATCAGTCGGGTGTAGTTAAGTAGTTGTAAATTTGTAGCTTAAAGAGAAATATTTCATCCCTTGCAATGAAAGGATGATGACACTTGTACAGGTGAATGATAAGATAACGTAAGCAATTTCTTACCTTGCAAAGTATATATCCAATTGATGATGAAAATGAAGACCTGTTGTCCCAAAATAGCGGCGAAACATTTCAATAGATTTTTTAAAAGAAAATTGTTTGTAGTTCCTGTTCAGGAGCTGACACAAATAAGGAGTCCCTTTATGAAAACTGTGAAGTGTGCGTAATGTAAACGGTTTATATAGTGCGTTTTTCAATATCACTCCCCTTCCGCGTGGGCCAACGAAAGAAAAAAATCATTTTTATACCAGCTTATGGCGGTTCATTGGCGAGATAAGGGAGGGATGGGTGTCACATGCTCCCGAACAAGCTGGAAATATATTCATTTATTATTATTATTATTATTATTATTATTATTATTATTATTATTATCTAGCCCCCCAATGAGCTTGAAACTATAATAGAAGAATGAGGGTGTCGTTTAAATGTTTCTTGCTATAAGTAAAATGATGTGACCTTAAATGTCTCTTAACTTATCCTCTCTAAAAGATTGTAAAGAATATTATATGTGTCCTTAGTCTGAAGTCATGAATGCATTGTAGCCTTTAAGTACTCTGGGGCTTCTGCGAGAAAAAATTTCAATGTGCTTTAATAGGGAATTCATTGGCTTGCTATGCAGAACCCTGTCCTCATTGAATGCCGCCAGCATAGGGATGAGATCCATATCCCTTGTGCGTCTGGGAGGGAGGCTTTAACTGAATGATAAATGGCAATAGTTAACGCGTATTATTTTACGCTGTGTATGTGTGTACGAGTAGGGTTTTTTGTGAGAACTGTTAAGCTAAATTGTGCTTAGACAGGAAATTGTAAATATTCTTGAACTTAAGTAACTTAAGGGAGGGAACTTGTTTATGATTGCAGCTGCATTTTCGTGTGCTGTTAATGAAATAAACAGAGGTGTTCAATTACCTTGCATGAATTATGCATCTTGCGGGAAAAATATACAAATCATCGTTCCCGGTGTTATAACTAGGTATTTTTAATTTCTCTACTATGTAAAGCAAGTAGGGGAAGTATTGTATGCCACCCAAAAATTTGATGCCAAGATTTTATAGGAAATATATGTTTTGAGGCCCCTGTTTTATTGAGTGAACTATTTTCGAGATATTGCTTGTTATTCCCTTAAATTTTCCAAAAATTATACTTTCAAATGGGAATTCGTTATTCATTTTTTATGTTTTGGACGTGCAAAGAGAATGGAGTGCGCCACATAGCAACCAGCTCTTAAAAGATTTGACTATCGCTTAAAGCCTACCATATTCCTCTTGCACCTACAAGAAGCATATGGAGAATAAGCGTTTGTAAAAGAAGTTTGTACAAGAGTAGAGAAAGTCATGTGAGTGTAACACATAAGATTTTTTAAATGTGATTCGTTTTTATTTCGTTGTACATACATATTGTAACAGTGTAATTAGTTATGTCTATAAAGAAGCATTTTTCATTATAATTTAATATGTGTTTGACTCTAATAAAATTTTCAACGAAAATCGATAGCGGACTGCATACTGTCGGTATCTATAGTGGCAGATATGAATTACAAGTGTTTAAATGTGAGTTCTGTAATACGGAGGAAATGGCTGTAAAACGCTGCAAAATGACTGGAAATGAATACATTGTGTTTAGAAGTGTGTAAACTACTGCAAAAGTACGTGAAATGCTATAAATGCATCAAAGGGTAATAAAAGAACACAAAATATTCATATAATGTGGGAAGTACTGTAAATAGGTAAACCTAAGGAAATAAACTTAAAACTGTAACACAGGCTGTAAACGTAAGTGGGGGACATTTGCGGGAACCAGCCCACTTAATGTGCAGGAATGTGTATTCATATGCAAATGAGGTCCCACACCCCCTTCCCCATAGCTAGTGTACTTTCTTTTGCAGCTAAGGGTCATAAATGTTGTTGAGTATAATGGAAGCTTGATAGGTAAGCAATTAAGGCTGTCAATCAAATGTTAATACGAACAAAGGAATAATAAATTTGGTTTCTGTAACAAATGCGGAGACGTTATTCTACCCATTCCATATCCGGCCATGTGCACTTCTGCACTGCAGCAACTCACCCCGCCCTCGCATTGTTTAACGACCACATGCAAAAGGTTATCCATCACTATCAAAATGAACAATGGAGTATGCTGGACAAGAATCAGACACTGTTGTCCCAGCTCTATTGAATACTTTTAGGAAAGCCACCTGCGAGCTCGCAGTCTAATTGTTTGGCAACCACGTGCAAGAGAACAATAGAAAGGCTGGACGCGAGGTAACAAAGGAACAGATTCTATTGTATCCCTTGCTATTGTCCAGAGCAAGGCTTCTTTAGAAAGAACACCCATGTAGCACCCCGCTTCCATAGCCGTATAACAAAAGAACAAAGCTTGCCCTTCGCCTGTCAAAATGAACAAAGACCACGATAAATTATGTTTGTAACAAAAGAGAGCCTGAAGACTGCTAACAAAGGAACAGATTCTATGGTATCCCTTTGCATTGTCCGGCCACGTCCATGTTTTAACAAAAGAAACTGGGGGAGGCTTTATACTTGCTCTGTCTTTGTTTGTCCATGTGAAAGACAGAGAGGTCAGTTTACTTGCTAGACCGTAAACAATTCCACCAATGCTCTAATTCGCCATCATGGCGTTGGCTTTGCCCTGAGGCCAGTTCTCTCTGAATGTTTTCACGAAGTCCTTCGAATATACCCGAACATAGTTAACAAGCTGTCTGTTTGGCTTTTTTCAAGCAGCGACTCCGAAAAAGCGCTTAATATATTTCATTACATACATTAAACCTCTGTGTATACTTCGATATCCATAGATCGGTGTTCGATTCTTACTGCAATCAAAACGTTTAATGTTTTAATTGTTAATGAGAAATTGATGATTTGATAATATTATATCATTACCATGATTAATGAAAGGGTGTTCAGGGGGATCTAGTTCGATTCTTACCTACGAAAGTCTAATGCTTAATAAACATTAAATTATGGACGGTCAGATTAAAATATATTTAACAAATATGATTATTTATATTAAACACGAGTGTATACCAGGGAATATCCCAAATTGATACTTTGTTAGGGCAAAAAATTATTATACCATTACTCTGATTAATGAAATACGTTCACGGGTACCCAGAGGTCCCTAGTTCGAATCTTACCCAGAAACTCTAATGCGTAACAACTATTAAATTATGGAAGCATGCACGGGCAGATTTAGTACGTAGTTAACATATATAATTTAATTTTTATATGACATTACAAAGCTTATTGAGCTGTATTCTTAGGGACCCAGAGGCTCTAGTTCAAATTTTACCCTGCGAAACGTTATAATAAATACTAAACTAGGTGAGCATTGGCGGTCGGATTAAAAATGCATTTAACAAATATAATTATTATCTTAAACACTGGTGTATACTTAGATATCCCACGCCTAGACACGATTGATTCTTCTTCTCTATTTTTCTTACCATCTATCTCTTATCTTTCTCCTCGACTTCCACATATCCAAGCGATCACATATACACGACCACACGACATACATCAGTGCACGCACACACATGCACATACACACTCACATACGCACACACATACATATACCTGTTCACTTACACACACCCACACACACATACACAACCATACACACACGCACACATACACACATGCAAGTACATACACACACACCCACCCACACACACACTCACACTCAAACACACACTCACAAACATGTACATACACACTCACGCACACACCCCGAATGAAAAGAGATAAAACGATGCAATAAAAACTAATTATAACCATGGGATGCGACGCGCCATTTACGAATTGTTCGAAACTGGCCGGGATGCATGGGTTCGAATCCTAGGAGTGATTACAAATTCATCTTCTAATAACTCCAAAACTGATTAAGATAAAGACGCCAAATAAACTTTATTACTTTCACGTCAATCGGTAGTTTCCTGTGAATATATATTAGGATACCAGGCCTCATGGGTTCGATTCTTAATTCTTAAATCTCAATTATCTCAGAAACTAGCAGGGATAGAGGTGCAGACCAAAGCACGATTGGTAGCTCCTGTGATGGAAAATTAATACTGTATATAATTTTCAAACAGTTGTCCTTGGTTCGAATCCCGAACTTTCAATGACTTCATTAATTTTCCTCTGTACTCTAGAACATATCACTTAGATTGATGCTGTAACTGCATACAGGCCTTTTAGACATGTTAAACTAATATTATAAATACTTTTGTTCCTGGTGCTCAGAGTTCGAATACTGGTTAAATGAAATTTATTTATAAATATAATAATTTCGGAAATAATTAAGATAAAGACACCAAATGAACCTTATTACTTTTACGTCGTTAGGTAGTTTCTTGTGAATGTATAATAGAGTACCAGACGTCACCGGTTCGATCCTTAATTTTAAAATCTCTATTATCTCAGAAACTAGCAGGGATAGAGGTGTGGATCAAAGCATGATTGTTAGCTCCTATAACGGACAATTAATACAGCATATAATTGACAGTTAGTAGTCCTTAGTTCGAATCCCGATCTTTCAATGACTTCCTTAGTTTTCCGCTACACTCTAGAATATATCGCTTAGGTTAATGTCATAACTGCATACAGCTTTGTGTAAAGACATTATGGATGCACTCTGAAAGAGAGAGAGAGAGAGCGCGAGCGAGAGGAAGTGAAACAAGTAGGGATATAAGTGCTGAGAGCCTCTGCGCACGCGCAGCAGGTGATAATTCCATTGGTGTAATAATCACGTGATGTGTGTACATATCACCCCACCATGATGATGTGCTGGCATCGCCTGGAGGGGTTAAGATCCGTATATAAACAGATATCCGCGCATGCTAGAAGTGTTGTGAACTTATTAGCTCTACATTTAAAATTTAAAGAACTTTAAAAGCAAAGCGAGGTATTTGTAATTTAAGAAGAGGTGCAGGCCATCTACACGTACAGCACACTTCACCACGAAACAATGCAAGGTGAGTGAGTTTTTACATAGCAATACAAAATCTCTGTTGGCTTTCTCAACGCATTCGTACGATTTTCGCTACACATTCTTTTTACATAAACATTCATACGATTTCATATAAGGATACAAAAGATACATGCTTTAGAATCTTTTATAAAATTTACGAAATCACAATATGACCTGTTTTGAATTTAGTTATATATATCGCATTGAAGTAACAATCAATATCCGAATGTTTATACAAATCTTTTGTGTTTCATTTTACTTGTATCATAACAAAAAATGTAATTCTTTTCAGGTTACCTTTACTTGCCCAAAGCAGTTTTCTAAGACTTACATTGTGCAATGTTTCAGACTGTTAAATAAGGGGAAGAAGAAGAGGAACAGCTTTGCAGACCTGCAAAGAAGGCTGACGCTATTGGAGGATAGAATAAGCAGCATCGACACCTCCAGGAAACATTTCGGCAAGAAGCGGGTGCTGAGACATCTACATCAGCGAAACTCGTTAAGACAGGATTCTTATACAACATTCCAGGACAAACGATGAAAAACACGGACAATTTTGTATTGAAGCTAATGCATAGCTGAGAGTTAGCTCGAGCGAGTCTCCCTATATTCGGCGAAAATAAGAATTTGAGCAGTTGTTTAAATGATTGTGAAAATACTTTTAAATAGTGATGAAATTTGTACCTTAAAAAGACTTGAACCCTGTATACATTAACAATATCAAAACTGTTTGCTGTGTGGGAGTACTAATTATGAAAATAAAGAGACTTTCATTTAAATAATAAAGAAATTTGCATAACCTACCATTACAAGTGAAACGTCATATGCTGGAACAAGGAGTTGGATGAGGAAAGTGATGGAAGTGTACTATAAATAATAATAATAATAATAATAATAATAATAATAATAAAGAATGAAGGTATGCTTTTACATAATGTTTTTATTCATTAAAAATCCTTACATTCCTAATGAAAATATAAATCCTTACAATGATTAGTTTAAAATATAAGCTGCATCACATGAGGCAGAGGCTTGCATGTAAATAGTTTACCATGAACTATTAAGCAATACAAGGAGGTCTGTACAGAGGTATTTACACTAGCTTGAATTTCTATTCTGATGTTGACACAGTCATTTACAACTTCATCTGGTTGATGAGAGCAATCTATAACAAATATAGGAGGAAATTTAAGTAATCTTTTCTCTTCAATAAAGGATGATTCTCTTTTTCATAATAAGAGTTTCAGTACATACCATGCAATGATGCAAATCTCGAGTTTCTAAAGTCAAAAGATAGCATTCACTATTAAGATAAAGTCTCAAATTAGCTGGTTACAATGATCGAAAAGGGAACAGTCTTTAGTTGCATTACTCGATCTTAAAGTCAGAGCACCAAAAATGACAAATCTCGACTTCTCCATTTTTAGATGTGGTGGCGACCTTCCAGGTAAATGCTTGCGACACAGCAGGTTGAGAATGCGGATCCACGGTCCTAGATGGTTGAAACCATTATCCAGCTTGGCAGTCTTGAGGACCTCAGCATCAGAAAGTCGAATCACAGGCTTTCTCCACGCGATTAGTACAGGTTTAACAGCAGCATTCTCTTCACACTGAGACGGTATAATACAGTTTTTAGAGCCCTTGGATCGAATCAGCACCAACACCGACTGTCTATTGTGCATAAGCTTTGCAGTAGTAGCTGATCCATTAGATTTAGTAATACTTCCCTCGATGTATAGATAACTTCAACTAGGTAAAGTATATAAATGCTCAGCTTGACAAGGGATTCTAAACTCGTTGTTAGCGTCCAGAGCTATTGTATCATACGGCAAAAAACACATGTTCCTCTTCTTTAGCAATCTCGTTATGATACATTTTTTGTTATGGCACATGTAAAATGAAGCACAAAAGATTTGTATAAACACTCGGATATTGATCGCTATTTCAATGCGATAGATATAACTAAATTCAAAACATGTGATATTGTGATTTCGTTAATGTTTTATAAAATTCTATAACATGCAACCTTTGTACATTTATATGTAATATCAATGAGCCAGTTGTTTTATTTATGAATTTTTCATTGTAAAATAGGAGAACATTCAATAGTTAAGTTTGACACTTCTATATACCTTCTATGTAGGTATAAAAGACAATTTACATGTCTTAAATTTCCCCATCTCTGCCATATCGTTATATTCAAGGTATACTTTCCCAATCTCTTGATCGGTTAACGAATTATAGTGCTCAGGCAAGAACACTTGACAATCCTCCAGCGAAGATACGATCCTGGCACCGTGGCTTGTTTGAACTCTCTTTAAGTACTTTATCTCATATTTAAGACCTATTTCGAGATCTTGAACTCGTCGAGTAGGTAGGAAAATACGCTCTTGAGCCATCTTATTAAGTCTAACTGCTAAACAATCTGTAACAGACATTGACATGAATTATTATTTTCACTACAGTATTCAAGTTGAAGGACAAGTTATACATTTCTTTATAATAGAATTAAGTTGTGTGTTGTGCTGCATTGCTAAAGGTTTTGTAAGTATGCTTAAAGTGTAGAGAAACAAAGAACGAGTGGAGAAAATCGTATGAATGTTAATAGAAGAACGTGTAGCGAAAATCGTATGAATGTGTAGTGAAACAAAGAATAAGTACAGAACATCATGTGAATGTTCATAGAAGATGAACCTGCAGAGAAAAAAGAATGAGTAGAGCAAATCGTGTGAATGAGAAACAAAGAATGAACGGAGAAAATCGTATGAATGTTTATGTAAGAAGAATTGCAGCGAAAATCGTATGAATGCGTTGAGAAACAAAGAATGAACAGAGAAAATCGTGTGATTGTTCATGGAAGATGAACCTGCAGAGAAACAAAGAATGAGTACAGAAAACGTATGAATGTTAATACAGGATGAACCTGCAGAGAAACAAAGAATGAGTGGAGAAAATCGTGTGAATGTTTGTGTAAGAAGAATGTGTAGGGAAAATCATGTGAATGTTTATAAAGAAGAATGTGCAGAGAAAATGGTGTGAATGTTAATAGAAGAATGAGTAGAGAAAATCCTGTGAACTGAAGAAGAGTACGAAGAGAAATCCATTTGAATGTAAAGTACAGATTAAAAAATATGATGCTCTTACAACGGATCGTCTTTCATGTCCTGCATCGTTTAAAGAAAATTAAATGTATTGTAAAAGGCAACAGAGATTTTGTATAGTTATGTAAAAACTCACTCACCTTGCATTGTTTCGTGGTGAAGTGTGCAGTACGTGTAGATGACCTGCACCTCTTCTTAAATTAAAAACACCTCGAGTTGCTTTTAAAGTACTTTAAAATTTAAATGTAGAGTTAATAAGTTCACAACAGTTCTAGCATGCACGGATATCTGTTTGTATAGGGATCTAAACCCTTCGAGACGATGCCAGCACATCATCATGGTAGGGTGATATGTACACACATCACGTGATTATCACACCAATGGAATAATCACCTGTTGCGCGTGCGCAGAGGCTCTCAGCACTTCTATCCCTACTTGTTTCACTCCCTCTCGCTCGCTCTCTCTCTGTCTCTCTCTCAGAGTACATCCATAATGTCTTTACACAACGCTGTATGCAGTTATGACATTAACCTAAGCGATATATTCTAGAGTGTAGAGGAAAATTAAGGAAGTCATTGAAAGATCGGGATTCGAACTAGGGACTACTAACTGCCAATTATATGCTGTATTAATTGTCCGTCATAGGAGCTAACAATCATGCTTTGGTCCGCACCTCTATCCCTGTTAGTTTCTGAGATAATAGAGATTTTAAAATTAAGGATCGAACCCGTGACGCCTGGTACTCTATTATACATTCACAAGAAACTACCTAATGACGTTAACGTAATAAGGTTCATTTGATGTCTTTATCTTAATTATTTCCGGAGTTATTAAATTTATAAATAAATTTCATTTAACCAGTATTCGAACTCTGAGCATCACAAAGAAAAGTATTTATAATATTAGTTTGACATGTCCAAAAGGCCTGTATGCAGTTACAGCATCAATCTAAGTGATATATTCTAGAGTAGAGAGGAAAATTAATGAAATCATTGAAAGATCGGGATACAAACTAAGGACAACTGATTGGAAATTATATACAGTATTAATTTTCCATCATAGGAGCTACCAACCATGTTTTGGTCTGCACCTCTATCTCTGCTAGTTTCTGAGATAATTGAGATTTAAGAATTAAGAATCGAACCCATGAGGCCTGGTACTCTAATATACATTCACAAGAAACTACCTATTGACGTGAAAGGAATAAAGTTTATTTGGCGTCTTTATCTTAATCAGTTTTGGAGTTATTAGAAGATGAATTTGTAATCACTCCTAGGATTCGAACCCATGCATCCCGGCCAGTTTTGAGCAATTCGTAAATGGCGCGTCGCATCCCAAGGTTATAATTAGTTTTTATTGCATCGTTTTATCTCTTTTCATTTGGGCTGTGTGCGTGAGTGTGTATGTATATCTGTGTGAGTGTATGTGAGTGAGTGTGAGTGTGTGTGTGTGGGTGTGTGGGTGTGTGCTTGCATGTGTGTATGTGGCGTGTGTGTGGTTGTGTATGTGTGTGTGCGTGTGTGGGTGTGTATAAGTGAACAGGTATATGTATTCGAGTGTGTATGTGTATATGTGTGTGCGTGTGTATAAGTGTACAGGTATATGTATGTGTGAGTGCGTATGTGAGTGTTTATGTGCATGTGTGTGCGTGCACTGATATATGTGCATGTACTCGGTATATACGATCGCTTGGATGTGTGCAACTCGAGGAGAAAGAAAGAGGTATATAGAATGAAAAAGAGAGACGAATAAAGAATCGTTACTAGGCTTGGGATATCTAAGTATACAACAGAGTTTAAGATAAACAATTATATATGTTAAATGCATTTTTAATCCGACCGCCCATACTGACCTAGTTTAATATTTATTATAGAGTTTCGCAGGGTAAAATTCAAACTAGGGCCTCTACGTCCCTAAGAATTCAGCTCATCAAACATTGTAATGTCATATAAAAATTAAGCTATATTTGTTAAATACGTATTTAATCTGCCCGTGCATGCTTCCATAATTTAATAGTTATTACGCATTAGAGTTTCAGGGTAAGATTCGAACTAGGGACCTCTGGGTACCCGTGAACGTATTTCATTAATCAGAGTAATGATATTGTAATGTGTTACCCTAACAAAGTATCAATTTGGGCTATTCCCTGGTATACACTCGTGTTTAATATAAATAATCATATTTGTTAAATACATTTTAATCTGACCGTCCATAATTTAATATTTATTAAGCATTAGAGTTTCGTACGGTAAGAATCGAACTCGAACCCCCTGAACACCCTTTCATTAATCATGGTAATGATATAATATTAATAAATCACCAATTTCTCATTAGCAATTAAAACATTAAACGTTTTGATTGCAGTAAGAATCGAACACCGATCTATGGATATCGAAGTATACACAGAGGTTTAATGTATGTAATGAAATATATTAAGCGCTTTTTCGGAGTCGCTGCTTGAAAAAAGCCAAACAGAGAGCTTGTTAACCATGTTCGGGTATATTCGTAGGACTTCGTGAAGACATTCAGAAAGACCTGGCCTCATGGTAAAGCCAACGCCATGATGGCGGACTAGAGCATTGGTGGAATTGTTTACGGTCTAGCAAGTAAACTGACCTCTCTGTCTTTCACATGGACAAACATAGACAGGGCAAGTATAAAGCCTCCCCCAGTTTCTTTTGTTAAAATATGCACGTGGACGGACAATGGAAAGGGATACAATAGAATCTGTTTCTTTGTTAGCAGTCTTCAGGCTCTCTTTTGTTACAAACATAATTTATTATGGTCTTTGTTCATTTTGACAGGTGAAGGGCAAGCTTTGTTCTTTTGTTATACGGCTGTGGAAGCGTGGTGCTACACGGGTGGTCTTTCTAAAGATGCCTTGCTCTGGACAATAGAAAGGGATACAATAGAATGTGTTCCTTTGTTAGCACGGATCGAGCCTTTCTATTGTTCTCTTGCACGTGGTCGTCAAACAATTAGACTGCGAGCTCGCAGGTGGCTTTCCTAAAAGTATTCAATAGAGCTGGTACAACAGTGTCTGATCCTTGTCCAGCATACTTCATTGTTAATTTTGACAGTGATGGATAACCTTTTGCGCGTGGTCGTTAAACCTTGCGAGGGTGAGGTGAGTTGCTGCAGTGCAGAAGTGCACGTGGTCGGATATGGAATGGGTAGAATAACGTCTCCGCCTTTGTTACAGAAACGTAATTTATTATTCCTTTGTTGGTTTTGACAGTTGATTGACAGCCTTAATTGCTTACCTGTCGAGCTTATATTATACTCAACAAGATTTATGACCCTTAGCTGCAACAGAAAGTACACTGGAGTTGGAAGAGGGGGACCTCATTTGCATATGAATACACATTCCTGCATATTAAGTGGGCTGGCTCCTGCAAATGTCCTCTACTAACGTATTCATAATTACTGATCTAAGGAGACGTTTAGATGATGCAAGGATCATTTAGGTAAGGCAAGTAGCCGTTTAGGTGCCGAGATCTCCTCCATTTATACGAACGATAAGAGGATCTATCTGGGATAACTTAGTTTAACACGGATGAAGTCTAGGTTATGTTGCGTGACAGGCGTGGTTAGTTGGGTAGAGGACAGTTTAGACTTACTTAGGTTAACACGGATGAAGTCTAGGAGAGGCTAGGTGATGGTAGTATAGGATAGCTGGTAAGAGGATCGTCTAGGTTGCAGTAGCTTAGGTTACCAGGCTTGAAGTAGTACTAGGCTGGTATTGGTGGAGTCTGGTTACGTTAGATAATCACCGAACAGGTTAGGTGGTGAGAGGAGAGTCAGGATTGGGTTAGCTTAGATTAGCGTGGCTTGGAGTCAGATTGTTTTAAGTTATGACGGGAGAGAATAGATGAATAGAGGCTTTGTCAGGTAGTGGTTGTTTTGGTGGATAATGATGGTAATGTTTTCTTTAGTGGAGGTAATGGCAGTGGTTGTGTTGGAGATAATATCATAAAACGTGACAGAATTACAGTAAAAATATACTAAAGATGTCCGTAAAGATGTGAAAAATAAAACAAACTTAAAAGTATACAGAATACCCATGTGAATGCCCGAAATATCCCTAAAAGTGTGCAAAATAGCCTAGAAGTGCTCAAAGTACCTGTGCCAATGCCCCTAAATGCTCATAAAATTGCTCACCATACCTGTGTTAATACCAGATATAACCACAAAATTGTCCAAAATACCTGTGTTAATCCAGAATTACTCACGAAGTTACCCCAAAATACCTGTGGCAAGACGTGAATTACCCATGAAATTGCCCCAAAATACCCGTGTTATTACTGGAATTACTCATGAAGGTACCCCAAAATACCAGCGTTAATAGTTATATTACCCGTGAAATTACCCAAAATACTTGTGATAATGCCTGAATTACCCATTAAATTCCACAAAAATACCTCTGTTAATACCACAATTACCCATAAAATTTTCCCCAAATACCTGTGCTAATACCAGAATTATCCATGAAATTAGCTCACAATGTCTGTGTTATTAACAAAACGGCCCATGAAGGTATTCCAAAATACCTCTGTTAATACCTGAATTACCCATGGAATTGTCCCAAAATACCTGTGTTAATACCTGAATTACCCATGAAATTGCCCTGAAAATACTCGTACTTGTGTTAATACCAGAAACACCCGTAAAACTGTCCCAAAATACCTGTGTTAACACAAGAATTACTCATTAAATTGCCCCAAAATACCTGTGTTAATACTTGAATTTCTCATGAAATTACCTCAAAATGCCTGAGTTATTAACCCGAAATACCCATAAAATTACTACGAAATACCCGTGTGAATACCATAATTATTCATGGAGGTACCCCTAAATATCTGTGTTAATAGCTGGATTAAGCATGAAATTGACCCAAAATATCTTTTAATACCTGAATTACTCATTAAATTGTCCTAAATGTCTGTATTAATACCAGAATTGTCCATAACATCCCCCAAAATACCTATGTTAATGACAGAATTACCTATAAAATTTCACTATATACCTTCAAAATGTCCTAAAATGTCCTAAAACCTATATAAAGCAGTGAAAGTACCTGCTTCAGTTTGCAAAATACATATTAAATACTTTTAAATTCTTCTAGTCGTGTTTCAAACTGCCCTAAAAGCCCCTGTATCAATACCAGACTTTTGCCTAAAACACCTTAAAAGAGCCGAAACACTCCTACCAGAACCCATCAAAATGACTGTGAAAGCGTTAAAATACTTTAGAAGCGCATAAAATATCTTCAAAATGTCCGGGAATGTTGGAACCAATACCATGAAAATACCTGTTTCGTTTCTAAAATGCCTTTGAAATACTTTGGAATGTCTGAAATGTCCCCTGCCCGTGTACTATGAGCCTGTGCTAATACCCGAAGCATAGCCCAAAATACATTTGAAGTACCTAAAATACCCCTATAAGAACTTCAAAATGCGCATGCCAGTGCCCTAAATTCACATAAAAGTTCCCAAAATGACCCAAAATGTCAGTATAAGCGCTTCATAGCACTTATTCTAACGCCTAAAATACTCGTTAAAGTGTCTTAAATTTCTGTTCCAGTGTCGCATACGCGCATACCCCTACCCCTCCATTTCCAATGAACGTTAAATTGTTTCCAATTTCACCCTCGAACACCTTCAACTCCTAGCCTCTCTAGCACCTCTCCCATATTAACACATTTTCTGCCCTTCATCCCCAGCCCAGCCTAGAATCTCTCCTCGTTTTCCCTATCTCTTGCCATATAAAGGTAATTTTCTGCGCCAGCTCCCTCCTATATAACCTCATCAGCTCTGAAAAATCCAAATTCAGACACATACATCTTAATAAATCAAATTCAAAGCGGATCCGGAAGACGTACGGGAAATTTGAGAATATATTGATTAGTAAGTTAAGCTCAAACTTTAAATGTAATAACACAGGGAGAATCTATGTGAAGAACTAGCCCAAAGTCCCGTGCTTGTTCAGATGTACAACAACAGTCTTAATACAGCATGCAGCGGAACGTTTCGTATGAGCAGAGGCAAGCAACTGAAACTTAAAGGCAAATATGTTCCATGATGGACGCAGGGACTTAGCTTGTTGAGGAAAAGAGTAAACGATTTGAGACGTCGCTATGAAAGAACATCTAATAGCGAACTTTAAGAGAGGAGAGAAGTCAATATTTAGAAGGCAGGCACGGGTATCAACTAAACGTCAATGCTGAAAAATTGAAGACATGGAAGGAATTCTGAAGCGCAAACGATGGAACCAGTCCATGAAACGTAGTTTACAATATTGCATACGGCAAAACAATAGGTTAAAGCTTGCTTATTACTTTAAGAACAGAAAACGGAACCTACACCGAAGACACATCAAGTACACTGCAATACATATTGGAAAGGTTCATCCCAGAAGACAGTGAAAAGAGCGACACTGACCTGCATACGGCACTTAGGCCGAGTGACAGCAAAGCCATTACATACACCAGACGACAGGAGTTTTCAACTACAGAAATAATGAATGTATTGGAAAATTTCAACACGAAGAACACCCCGGGAGAAGATGGGGTAACAACTGGTATATAACTAATTGACTTCAAGAGATTTCCTGCTTACACTCTTCATTATATAACAATACCCTGAAACTGGCACATTCACTAAAATATGGAAGCGCTCAATGATTCTTCCCATCGTTAAACCTGGTAAAGCAGAAAGCGACAGTGTCACAAAATACAGACCCGTAGGTTTGCGAAATGTAAGTGGAACAATATTAGGAATGCTGCTGCTAAATAGAATAGTGCATCACATCGATTCACAAAATCTATTCAACCCAAGACAGTATGGATTTATGGCATAACGAAGTACAATGGATGCTTCTATGGCACGAAGATTACTAGTAAGCCTGGGCGTTCAGGGAGCGTTTGAAACTGCTGGTGTCTTGGCATTTTAAGTAACCTAAGAGAGGTAAAGTTCCAAGCAACCTGTGTAAGTTAACTTAAGCGTACTAAACAGAACGTCAGGTCTTTGCACTAACGAGTTCAAAATAGAAAAGACATTCAAGAAAGGTTATCCACAAAGGTGGTACTGCGGACCTGGATTCTGGAATATTCTTTATAGCTCACTGTTGTACCTAGAATTCTCTCACAAGGGAACATCAATCAATGTTATGGAAACATGAAACCGATTTATACACCATCCGAAAGAGCACACTGAAATATGTCAAAATCTCGAACATTAGTAAATCGTGCAGATATATATATATATATATATATATATATATATATATATATATATATATATACACGAGTTACAGGGTGGTAAAGATGTGCGGGTGAACGTCGTCAGTGTTCAGTCGCAATGACGTTGTTTTGAACTGCTGGCGCGAAGTAACAGGAAGCGGGTGATAGAGGGAGCAGTAACTGAGTGCAGTGAACCTGGCACCGTGCATTGTCTACGGGTCGCTACGCAGCAAGATTCTGTCTATAAAAATGAACCCTCTTAGCGTAGTGAATGCGTTATATAATCACTTTGAGGAGTAGAATTTCCAACTTTCTGTTCTAACCAAAGAAGATGAGACAATGTTTCAGTATTTACTAGATATATTAGAATCTGATACAGAAACAATATATACGCAGGCTTTAGATATTAATGAATACGAACCAGTATCTGAAACCTTGTTAGTAACCGACGAATACGAATCTCCATCCAAAGAATCTACTACAACTTCATCAAAACATGAATCAAATCAGAAGTTCCACAGAGCCCGGAAAAACAGAGTAGAATGGTCATTGGAAGAAAAAAGAAAGTATGTAAACACATGACTGAGTGCAAAGAAGCGGAAAGCAAAGCAAACATTTTCTCACTTATGAAATTCTATGAAAAACAGATAGCCTCGATTGCAGCACGAGACGCAGTTGTACCATTTTAAGGAAGATATTGCAAAAACAGATTTTATTGATTATTTATTGATGTTGGTGTATTATACTGTCACAACTGGTTTGATGACTAGGAAACATAGCTGGGGAACCAGATGATAAAGCAGAACACAGACTTGGCTTAATTGATCATGGTATATTTAAGTCAGAAAACGGTGGTGTTTGGCTTACAATTGCTAGGGGAAAGTAGTATGTTAATAAGCTAACAAAACAAAGGATTTACGTATGCTTCCCCATAAGCGGTTTACCATTTAGGATGTGCCGCAGATGATACACTGTCGAGATCTACTGCTCGGCCGAGTCGACCATCGTGGCGTCCCGTGCAACCAGAGACAGAAGAGTCCCCCGGCGAGTTTCAAACGCTCGCTTATATAGCATCAGGTTCCCTATGGGAGTCTCTCTATTGTCGTGGCGGCGTTTACCATATATAGTAAGCCGCCGCCCTGGATTTGCGTGGGCTACCACCTAGAGACTCACGACATCTCTTGCGTTGCATGATGCCACCTGATCCAACATGATGCAACGTGATGTAACATTGTTCTACAAGTTTCTATTCTATCCTATCCTGGAAGTGATGTCACGGTAAAGTCCTCTGGGACTGTCATAGGATGTGGTGTGCCAACTATATTCACTCACATACACAGCTTGGAAAAGCTTAAGCAGTTAATAAAATATAAAATATGATTTCTTGAGAATTTAGAAGAATATGACGAGCCTATAAAAGTAACTATTGAAATGAAAGAATTAATAAAGTTATGATCTCTGCAATGTCATACGTGACATGTCCCCCGAAATTAATAAAAGCGTCCCCTGACGCTTGGTTAAAAAACAGAAGCACAAAGTGCAAAAAAGAATTACGTCATAGGAAAGGGGTCACCAAACACCTTATTGGCAAAAAATACATACAATAGTAACAAGAGCATGTTGGGCCCTTATGCAACCCAATGTGCTATGGTGTGATAGTAAACAAACAAACACACATGGAATCAACCAGTGAGAGAACAAAATAAACAAGCAGACCATAGCACCTGAAAACAATTAAGGGGAACAAAAAGAGGGGGAAAACACATAAATAGGACACAAGAACAAAGGAACACTGCACAATGTTCGGCGTTGAAGTGGAATAGTCCGAAGAAAAACAAGCATCGACACTGTCCATAGGCAGGGAACTTTTCCACTGCGAACGCACCGAATGTTTTTGTCTCGTGCAGCAGGAAAATCCATCTGGTAGACAGGTAGAGTGAGGCTCTCAAGCCAGGAGGTCACCAGATATCGACGCACGGGAAGTCCGGTGATAACAGACAGTCCCTGGCAAGCGCAACAGAAGTCCACGAAGTAGAGGTAAACACATGGCCGAAGCGAGGAAGTTAAATGCCCATGTTTCCAGATGATGAAGCCAAGCGTAGAATGAACAATGCATTCAACACCAACAATAAGGGTGACTCCGTGGACGTGTGGGTTGACCATCAACATATATGAAAGCAAGATGCGGTGCGATCGGCGGCCCAGGGTGTCGAAGCCAAGGTACTCGTGTAACAGAAACCATCTCACTTTAGAGGGTTGAAATGCAGTGGGGCAGGAAACAGGTTTAAGTCGTAATTATCAAGGCAATAAATGTGTAGAAAACAAAGCATAAGTAAACAAAGGAGAAACAGATTAGCGTTCTAATAGGGAGAAAAGGAGGGAGGGGAAGAGACTAGATACAATGTATGGGGCAGAGGAGTAAGGGTAGCTAACACAGGGAAGGGAGAAGAATTCAAATACAAACAAAACAAAGGTGCTATGCTGAATATAAGAAAAAGGAAATATAAGCTAAAACTAACAGTAAAGTAAATAAGGAAGGGTGAATCAACGTAACTACACAGAAGAAACAACAAGTTGAAGTCGTGTCACAAAAGCATAGGATCACGAAATTTTGAAAAAAAAGAAAAAAACTGCATAAAATTACACAAACAGATGAGAATAAAAATAAACAAACCCGAGGGTGTGAAAGAAAATTACACTTCACTGATAAATTAGTTATAGGTGACACAGATGTTGCACCCAAAAATAACTCTCAAAATACAAGAAAAGCTAAAATAAGTAAATTATAAATGTATAGCACAATATCTCTTTGGTATGTAGTAAAAACAATGGCATTAACAGAAAATAAAAAAGAACATGACACATACATAGTAAATGAAAACAGAATACAAATTGTCACTAAACGATAGATAAAAAAGTTTAGTAAGTATTCCAAAAATGAAAAATGCAATAGGGAAAAACTTAAATGAGCATGTCAAACACTGCATCACCTCGAGATAGCGTGAACACAACCAAAACATCCACCAAGATGCGTAGGTCCACGCTTCTACAACCTAAAGTGTAGGGAGGACAGTGTAACAGGTAAAAGGAAAAGAACCAACCCAACCAAAGCTATAAAGAGCATAACTATATCACCATAAAAACTAACTTTAAAAGTATCGCACCAAGGCAAAACTATGCACATGTCCCGTAGATAGGGAAGAATCACCAAGGCGCGTCCCTCCAAAGAAAATAGTCGGAGGGGCGGGGGTTCCAAACAAATCAGTTAAACACAATCAGCATCCTGAAGAACAGAAATTGTGTTACAACTATCTTGCACAAAGAGATCAAAGAGAACCCCTGTGCCTGTAAGCTATTAACAAAACTGCAAAGTTTTACAAAATAAATTGCAAAGGAGGATGCAGCGCCAGGCGAAATTTCGCATTAAAGATAAAAGAAAAAGGAAAAGAAAAGAAAGATAGATCCTTGAACTGGCTACACAGGGTGCAAAACCCAACAATAAAAAGCAAAAGGAACAATGCTTACAAAATAAATTTAACAAAAGCTTAAAATTTCTCGTTTACAGCCAGTCTAACAATTGCAATAGGTTGACACACTAAGACAATTTTCGAAGGTTGGAATAATAAGTCTAGCCCATTAGGGGTTGTCAGTAAGATAGAAAAACACCACTGTTCTTGCGGGGGGGTCAAATTCGCAACAAAAATTCTATAACTCATCAAATAAAATCTCAGATCTCATTATAACATACACAACACGAGCGCGACCCGCAATACCATCTATATAAGCATTGTGCACAACAAATTAGTTCACAGAACTAAAAAAAATCATCGGACTGCCTTTTGAAGGGACCACGCGGTTTTAAAACCCTACAAAATAAACAATCAGTAAGCTCCATATATTATATAATCTTCTCAAAGGTATAAGCGCGTTATAAATCATCTCCATAAATCAGTAATTCAACAGACCTCGCGGTGACTCAAGAACTACATAATTATATAACGACCCTTTACAATCATCGATCATAACTACAAATATCAGGGGGGTTCATAGCATATCCCACTTAGGACAATACATTATCCACACCAAGTTCAGGGGAGCATCACAGCAATACCCACTAAACAGAGAGAAAAAAAACCCATTAAACTACTGACAAACCGTAATTATAAGCATTTAGACACAATACAACATAACATGGCGAACCATGTTTCCAACCTAAAATATATTACAAAAAAAAAAAAGAAGAAAAAAAGAACGGATCTAGAAACAAAATAAAAATAGGCAGACAAGAATAGAGGCAGGGCAAACGCATTTAATTTTAAAAGATGTGCAATCAAGTGGCATGTTAAAGGCATGACACTAAAACAGGATGTAATACTCAGGAAAAAGCTAAGGTGTCCAATGTTAAAGAAATTGACAAGATAGCCAACAAAATAAATACATAGTACCTTGATAGAAAAGAAGAAAATTAAATTCATATTTGAAGCTTTTCAATAAAACCGTATAATCTTAACGCTATATATAACATGCGGGAATCTCGTAATATATTCAACGGATTAATTACATAGTAGCTGAACAATTCATGTAATACGCCTCAACCGAAATTATGCTAAATAGGATTTTCGTGAAGTAATCCCAATAGCAAAACAAGGTAAGAATCGAACTTAGGTTGGAAGGCTATCACGCAGGAAAATGATTCCAGATACATGGTAAAAGTGAGAAGGTTATACGTATTATCCCAAGGAGATTTCGGTTAACACACTGGAAGGTTCTACAGGCGGAAAAGGAAAACCACTTAACAGTTCCACCAGTGTGTAAACAGTTCATAGGAACGTTTAAAATACCAAAAAGACAAAATAACCTAGCTATAAGGCAATTGCAGTGAAGGCAATCAAAATATATGTACAAAAACAAACCCAAAAATGAAAGAAAGAGGAATATCACCCAAATAAAGTAAACTAGACCCACGTAGTCGTTACCCAAGGCGGAATTCAAAGTATGCAGTCGTCACGGTGCACATAAACGGGGAACGAAACAAGATTCCTTGAGTGTCCGTCGCTCCATCGCTATCAGCAAGGAGACCGAGTTCATTAAACAGACAAAAAAGTGAATCTGGAACATAACTCAAAGCAAACATATTAGACACAGCAATAACGAACAAAATAAATGTAACACTAAAGGTGACAAGCACATTAAACCAACATAGGTGAGGGGTAAGCATGCACCAATAGGTAAACAACCATACGGAAATGCAAGAAAAGATACAAGAACTCAAAAGTAATTAAGTGAGAAAGAAAAGAAAAATTACAGCGCAAGGCAAACACAGGATAAAAAAGGGAAAAGAAATAGATAAAGGAAAATTACTACACACTAGAAAAAGAAGGGAAAGGGTAAGAAAGAGGGAAAAAACACCTAAGCAAGTAAAGCCAAGGCTAGGTGCAAAATAGAAAAACGAAGAACACTTGGAAGTGGCCAGCGATTTAGGAAAATACAGCGAACAGACCTTGTCTGTGCAAAGACAAAGGTGCAACGTCTACAACACAACGTCATATCATCCGGATATCCTATGCAACAACATATATAAGCACCAAAAAAATTAAAAAACATATAAAGTGAATTTTACTACGAGGAGAAAACGTGTGCGAAGCGTACGACCTAGAAAACAAGAACGAGTGAACTATCAGACGCATTGCGACAGTTCGAAACAAACATTGGGCATCTCAGTCCATATCTGCGGGACCGAGGTTGTGATACGGAGATATGGACGCATTTCCGCGCCTATGAAGACCTATTACCAACATTAATAACAGGTGCCAGAGGTGTTGTTTTGATTATAGCCCTACGGCTATAATCAAAACAAAAAATAATGGACAGTCTACACGACGTCATGGAAACCGTGAGCGATACTGTGGTAAGTAAAACTAAACAACAGAACTATTTATGTAAATCCAAAGAGAAAAATATAACATGAAATAGCGGGCTAAAGAGGGGTGGGAAAAAATAAGAGAAAAAAATTAAGGACTATAAAGAACCGAAAGATGATGCAGATTAAGGGTAAATCAAAATAAAAGAGGGGCAAGCTAATAAGGGAGAGAGAGAAAAAAATCATAGACTATGTGATCAATTTCACTATTACTGTACTTGTAGGAAGAGGCCCTGGAACGAATTCGTAGGCGGCCACCCCATACCAGCCAACGTCAGCGGGGGATGTCGCGGGGGGCGCCATCTCCCACGACAGCGAAGGAGATGGAGTAGGAGAAAAGAGGGGGCCCACCGAAGACGAGGAGGGAGAAACAAATATAAACGAAGTGGAGTAAGGAGGTTAAAAACAGCTGTAGCAATAAAATGAAAATAGAAATAAAAGAGGAAGGTATAACAAAACAGTGTCTTCACTAAAACAATTCCCAATTCACGTTAATTTAAGGTATACAGTAGAAACAGCGAAGTTCAAAAGTACACAGTTCCAACAGGGTAAAAGATGTGAATCACCACGGTAATGTCCTTGCTTCGGGGAGGACGGCCAGAGTGGGTTAGGTGATAAGAAAATCCTCAAGATAAATAACACACGCTTCCGGAGTAGAGGCACACAAGCCGGAGAGGAAAAGCAAACGAATATTATAGTGTCACTATGTGAGGAGTAAAGGTGTCAGCAGTGAGCTGTTGAGAGTTGCAGAATCATCAAAAGGTAAGTAACACTACTAGCAATAGCAAAGAAAAAGATGTCGTGCATCACAAAAGTGTAAAGGAAACAAAATCAATAAGAAAAAAAGTTTACCAAACAAGTAAATAATAACGACGTCACGAGAAAAATGATATGACCACTAATCTTGAAGACAGAATGCAGTAAAATATATCGGAAATGCATTGTAAAAAAGGGTGAATTAAAAACGCACACATAAATTCAAAAGTACGCAGCAAAGCGTTCTATTATGAGTGAATGTTTGTAAATGTGTCATTGGATATGTAGATAAAGAACAAAGTAGGGAATTCAAGGAAATAGGCGAAAATAGTAAACAGCCAAAAAGAGAGAAATGCTAGTAATGCATTATAGCGAGAAAAGCACAAATAATAAGACAACCAGAACAGAATCTTTAATATACCGTGCCAAAGAATACTGAGTGAAAGCAATAAAGCACAGGAAATAAATGTCAAACAGATGCTAATTAATAATGAACGGAAAATAAACATTAAACACAATGGGTAAGGTAGTTCAGTTGTATAGCGTTAGTAATTAGCACGTAAGTCAAGGAATAAACTTAAGCATAAATGATAGGTATTTATTGACGAAACAAATACAAGAGTAATCGCAGAAAGATAAACATAGGTCAGGCATATATCACATGCATAAAATAATGAAATATACATCCAATACAAGCAAGTGTGTATGTCAGGAAAAAAAATTCCAATCACAAAACAAATGTATTTTGAGACGTTTTCAGCAAACTTAAAATGGAAATAAGTGGTATGAATTTTCATAACGTTCCTTTATAAACAATATAGCCATATATTAAATATGTGGAACTCCGCAGTAGGCTACAGAATTTAATAATACAACTAATAATGACTGAAAATAACCGTTGACAATGTAACTGTAAGATAAATCTAGTACTGTGGGATAAAACGTTTACTAACAAAAGCATCAAGAGCGTAAAGAAACACGTGGAATACAGGAATTAAAGATTATTGGCAGATAAAAAAAACACACAAAAAGGTAAGCTTAAATTTACTCAGCACTGCGTAAGAAAAGCATACCTCAATAAGTAATAAACAATATAGTAATACATGTTACCAACTAAATTACGAATAATTAGAAAACATAGATTTGTTAACCAGCCGTTCACTGCTGCCATATGTTGTTATCGATGCAGTCGCCATCGGCGCTCATGTCGTGGGCGTAGCAGCAGTGGGCGCTTGTATGGAACATGCTCTTTTTGTGGGTGCCCTACCGTTGGAAGCTCTCACTGGGCGCTTTGCTAGTGGGTGCTCTTATTAATGTACGCCCTGGTAATGGATTCTCTGGTGTTGGACGCCCTAATTAGAGGTGCCCAGTTCGTGGACGCTCTGATGGGCGCTTTACTTATGTGGACGCCCGGGACCCAACCCGGTCACTCGGCAATTATACCAAAACGTTATACAAGAGGCGTAATTAACCAAATAAGCCAATATACGCAAAATGAAAAGAGAGGAGCGGGCAGAGGTTGTTAACATAACCAACATTATTCGATACCGTCGGTAGGGTAGAAGGAATATCCTCATGGCGAGTGTAGCGCCCATACACACAACGTGTAAGTAAAGACAAAACAAAGAGTGCAGGACATAATCCTAAAAATATTATGTAAAAAGGTAATCCAACTCCCCAAAGAGTATTGGGAGTATTAAATGATGCATTGGACATCCGAATGTCTAAAACAGTTTTAGTGCAAAACGGGGGAGAGTAACCAACGTTACAATGGCAGTGATAATTATTATCACATACGCCGTTCCCAGAGCAAGAACAAGAGTGGTTATGAAATCTTACAACGGGAGTACAGGTTTGATTAATACAGAATTTATTTTTCCACATCTAGCCCCATCGGGTACCAATCCTGGCTGAATTACATTATCTCCTAAATCAAGAATAACAGTGGTACATTTGGTATTAGTTCTAGGTGCAAACATGCTACCTATTCTAGCATAACGACTGATGCCGAATTCAAGTTCATGATTCAGGCGGTTACATTGGAGTATTCCGCAATATAGATCTTCCGGTTTGCATACAGTGTAGTGGTTAGAAAGAAAGTCGTAACCACAGTTGTCGGTTAAACTTCCACGATCGTTATGTGAGTAACATTGACCCATAGTTTTAGCAGACAAATCCCATAATTTCTGACATTGGGTTGTATGCGATGGGCAAGAGCCATGATAACAAAATGCTTTGCCCTTCTTATAGGGAAGACCGTCCATTTTATAAACATTAAAGGGACAAAATTCCGAAGTGCCATTAAAATATTCAGGAAAGTCGCATTCGGAAACCGCTGCGCGACATAACGTATCCTTTGGTTTGAAAGTACAAGTTTCGATATTACAGCACTCACCTGCTGCGCAGAATGCATTAGAATGCAACTGGCAGGTAGATGAATCACAACTTAGGTTATGAACAACGCATACTTCACCATGTTCCACAACATGATTTCCACAAACTGAATGAGAAAATAAATTTACAGGTTCATTTCTAAGACAAAAATCAATATGTCGATTTAATGAATAATTTAATTCTTGTAAATTACAAAGACTCCACAAGGCAGGCAATGTGGAAGTAATCGACGCCTGCTTAATGCAACATCGATCACACTGACAACATAGCATCTGATGCATTCCAAAAGAGTGACCAATCTCATGTGCAATTGTTACACCTACTAATTCCTCATTATCAATGTCGTCATGTATTACTGCACCACAGTGTTCATAAATACACATCGAGTAGGGGTATGCTTCGCCTACAACACTACGTTGAAAATTTGTAGAAGTAAGTAAATGAGCATGGTGATGCGGGATCGCTGTAGTCAGATGTTCACGATGATAGGCCAAAAATCATTTAAAGGCTGAGAACTATTATCACTGATGTAGATCTGATCAAAGCTTGAGCAAACAATAACACCAATTAGCGAAGCAGAGATATTTAGAGGAGCATACAGAGCGTGTACAATATTAGCTAAGTGTAGGCAGTGATGACTGACGCTTTTCCTATTTAACGTCAATTTCCGGTAAAGAGAATAATCTACAACCAATAGCAATTCCAAAAGCCCTGGTTCTGTAGTTAATGCAGAAGGTGCTGAAAGGTTATGCACATTATGGTTTAATTTCTGAGATACCATGTTATTCGAAGGCAGGCGATAAAATTTTTGTTCTGTTAACTCTGAAGTGGCACATGCTTTAGTAATATTAATTGGCAACTTGTCGTGACGAAGGTAAGTAGGGAAAAATTTAGAAACTTCACCGGTAGTATCCGCAAATGAATGTTCCTTTCCGAACGAAAACACTTGCGCCCCATCATAAATAACTCCATTGAGACCATCACAAGCGCAAATAGCCGCTCATGACGTGTGTACGCCACCTATTGTTCCTAGATACTGACAAAGTTTAGGCTCGGCTACCGTGAGAAACGTACCATTCTGAAAATGTTTTACCGAAAAAGTAGTAGGCACCAAACCGAGATTCAAATGCAAATCCACAATATAATTTCTATCATGATGGTAGAAAACTAAAGTGAATTTATTAAAAGGCGTGAATAGGTAGCTAGTGATAGACACGGGAACGTTTTGATCTCCGTGATAATAATAAACACGAAAAGCGGAAGAGCACATGTGGGCAAGAAAAACAAGGAGAGAACCAAATACAAAAATAACGAGTATGGCAAAATAAGTTCATCAAGACGTCATTCCGCTAAAAATAAAGAATACAGAGTGCAAAAAAACAAGCCCTCAACAATACAATACTTAAATCAAAAGTGAAATTACTCAAAACAAAAACTCAAAGCGGGGGTGGGTGGGGGGATCACACTATTAGAGAAGAAGGGGAGAAAAAAATCGAGCTGCTCAGTCGGCAAAAAATGACATGTGAAGAGAGATAGAGGAGTGAACCATAGTGTTCAAGAAAAAAATAAGAAAAGCCGGTGTGTCTACCATAAATGCAGAGAGAGAAGAAGAGAAAAGAAAAAAATTGAGAGTACTGGGACCGAACCAAACTTCTTAAAAATGATTTAGAGAAGTCGGCGCCTCCAACATATGTCACATTAGTAAGAAATGAGAGGACCGGGATCGAAACCATGTCCCTGCTTAAAATGATGCAGGAACTGGCGCATCCACCATATGTCACAACGAGGTTGATGACTGGGGAACATAGCTGGGGAACCAGATGATAAAGCAGAACACAGACTTGGCTTAATTGATCATAGTATATTTAAGTCAGGAAAGGGAGGTGTTTGGCTTACAATTGCTAATGGAAAGTAGTATGTTAATAAGCTAACAAAACAAAGGATTTACTTATGCTTCCGCATAAGAGGCTTACCTTTTAGGATGTGCCGCAGATGATACATTGTCGAGATCTACTGCTCGGCCGAGTCGACCATCGTGGCGTCCCGTGCAACCAGAGAAAGAAGAGCCCCCCGGCGAGTTCAAATGCTCGCTTATATAGCATCAGGTTTCCTAAGGGGGTCTCTCTATTGTCGTGGCGGCGTTTACCATATATGGTATGCCGTCGCCCTGGTTTTGCGTGGGCTACCACCTAGAGACTCGCGACATCTCTTGCGTTGCATGATGCCACCTGATGCAACATGATGCAACGTGATGTAACATTGTTCTACAAGTTTCTATTCTATCCTGGAAGTGATGTCACGATAAAGTCCTCTGGAACTGTCATAGGATGTGGTATGCCAATTATATTCCGTCACGTACACAGCTTGGAAAAGCTTAAGCAGTTAATAAAATATAAAATATTATTTCTTGAGAATTTAGAAGAATATGACGAGCCTATAAAAGTAACTATTGAAATAAATGAATTAATACAGTTATGATCTCTGCAATGTCATACGTGACAGTACGACATTTATGGAAGCTCGTGCAAACAACTTGATAGTGCACGATATGAACTCACAAGAATGTGCCTGTGAAGAAGCCAAATCACTTGGTTTACCTTTCTCAGCAAGTGCAACATGGATATGGAACTTCAAGCAACGTTTCCATATAGGATCACGAAAAAATACACAGTTTGTCACAAGGAAATAATAACAATAAGAAGAAGAAGGTGAAACTACTAACAACATACTGTGACGTATGAGCCAAGTTGACTTATATTATTTTCAAAAACCAGTCATTATTTTTGGTTTCATGTGAGTAGTTGATGTGAGCTAAGAGAAAAAAGCTCTCTCTCCATATTTGTTCATATCCTGTGTGGAGGCGGTCTCCAATAATACAAAAAGCCTCCATAAATCAATGGGCAGTCTTGATAGAAACATCACCGAGGGTATGCCGGAGGCGCTATCCAAAGAATGGACTATCCAGGACGCGACTCAAAATCATGGCATTCTACTTTACATCTGCTCAATAAGGCAATCTGCCACTAAGTATTCGTAGTCTCGGTGAAACAAATCGGCTTGTTTGCATACTATAGTGTTCCCTATGTAATTTACCTTTATTAAAGATATATATTTTTGCAAGCTATGTCTTGATAACATGAGTGCTCACCCGAACCTAAATCCAGCCATGCTAGCCAAAACAACCCTCTCAGCCCCTTCAAATTAAGGGTGCGACAATACTGCATACCTGGAGAGAAGAGACAATGTTGCTTATAGAGCATTATGGTGCTGACAATGTGTAAAATGCAGATCAATCTGGCATCAATAAAGAAACGCATTTCGGGAGAACACTTGATCGCCGTGGTAAGAAGACAGTATGTGGTGTTACACAATTACAAAGCGCACAGACACATTCATTCACAATTATGCCAATTGTATCATGCATGGGACGTTTCCTTTCCTGTCTGTTTATCGGGTGGAGTCAACGCCATTAAGTCAAGCTGTCTAGCAGGACATGTTTAAAGCCCCTAATTTAATTCTACATTGGTCGAAATCTGGAAAATGACATAAGACCTTTTCTGTATATTTATGGGGTTGACAATTTTACGTCACATTGGTCAATTGAGCTGTTTACTGTTGGATTCCTGAGTGCCCTCACAAAGATTATAATTTATTACATGAAATACTTTCATTAAATAAGTATGAACCTGACAAGTTAAAAGTGCAAATCATACCAGCAAAAACAACTTCTGAGTTACAACCGTTAGACAGGCAATTTTTTTTCAAATGTCCAAAACAATGGCATATCCGCGTGTGTTAAATAATATTGATGTAAACTTGCAACACTAACAACATTCTCAAACGCATGTAATTTATTTGCAATCAAGAATGCTCATCGCGCTTCCGTTTGTCACACAGACATAAGTAGAAATTAGCAGGTCTGATTAGCACAAATGAAACTTTTGAAAACAGCATAGGCTGTTGTATTAGGAAAGAAATTGGTACTTGCGAATTCCTTATGGAGGACGTAATAATTGTCATCAGCTTTCTTCACTCAAATGTAGCTGGTGCAAGAAGCTATTGTGTTTCGAACATTTTTCCATAATTTCATTATCATTCAGATGAAATTGAATATGTTGAAGGGGAATAAACAGGACTGCCACATTATTGGCATACTCCGAACGATCTGAAATAAAGCATGTTCCACAAGATTCGATTCTGGATCCATTATTGTTTCTAGTATTTATTAATGATCTTCCAACAGTAATAATAAACATGCTCATCTTTTTCTCTTTGTAGAAGATACAAGTGTTATAACTAAAGTACTCAAAATCAGTCACCTGTCAAAGTTATACAATAGCATTTTCAGTATGGTAAATAATTGGTTTGACAGTAACAAAATTCATATGAATTTTGAAAAAACTAAGTCTATTCATTTTCGCACAAAAAATAAAAGCATTGCAGACATAAGGATTGAACACGAAGACAAGGAAGTCACTAAAGCTTGTAACATACAATTTCTTGGTCTTATTGTTGATCATAATATGAATTGGAAACAACATATTGACTACATCCTACCAAAACTAAGCTCTGCATGTTTTGCAATCAGATCATTAATTTATTTTATAAATAAAAGCATCCTTAAAACCTTATATTATGCTTATTTACATTCAATTACGACCAGAGCAACCCAAAGGTATAATAAGCATAAAAAGCATAACAGGGTTTTAGACATGTGATTGATACCCAGAACATATTTTTGGAGGTCCAAGAGCCTGGGAAAAATAAGTTTTAAAGGCACAATAAAGCCTAATTTTAAAAAAATAAAGCACAAAAGCGCAATATATAAAATAAAGCATTATTCTTGGAAATTAACTAGGTATCTGTTTAAAATGTAACATTGGATTCAATACAGAAATAATTAATACTCCCAGAAACAATGAAAACCTAGGAGTTTTAACAATGCACATCTTGTGCGTGAAGTTTAACGGTTTTATGGTCAGTATACAATCTGAATCAAAGCAGTTCACATCTATTGAACGTCGGCATGCCAAAAATTGCTGTGAATGCAATTCAAAGGGTTCGTGAGTTTCCCATAGATTATTTTGTGGCTGAAAATGGGAAACTTTTATGTATCTTATGTTCAGAGCGCCTTAATTTTGAGTAGAAGTCCGTTGTGCAAAAGCATGTGGAAAGTTTTAAACATAGAACTCGGAAACAGAGTGATGGGCATGGTTCAACTTCAGGCGGACCTAGCAGCATACGTAGCAGTACTATACCTCAAGTATGGCAGCATATTGCAAGCTCAAAGGATAATATGAAAGAAATGGTCAAAGCATTCACTTCTGCTGGTACTCCATCCCATGTCTTCCGCAATGAACAGCTTCGTCAGTGGACAGCAACAGCTACAAGTAGAAACCGGCTGCCAATGAAACCACTCTGAGAAGATGTATTGTCAAGTGTGCTGAAGAAGACCTACAGAAAACCAAATCAAAATGTGAGGGAAAATCTGTATATCTGGTGGTTGATGAAACAACAGATATAATGGATCGTAAGGTGGCGAATATTTTTGTTGCTCATTGGGTGTTCTGGGCGAGAAACTCCTTCTTGTGAAAACCAAAATTGTACCACATTGCAATGCTGATGTTGTAGTAAATTTAATACTTGACACACTAGATTTTATTGGTGTTCACAGGTCTAACTTCACTGTTTTAATATCGGACAGTACATGTATGATTTCTGCTGGCAGGCAATTGGCTGGAGTTGCACCTCAGCTTTTACATTCTACCTGTTGGGCTTATGTGTTGCATCTTTTTCTGAAGAAGTTGGATTTCTATTCAAAATTGCTGATGAATTCATTGTAGCTGTTAAGATTGCTTTAGTGAAAACTCCAGCCAGAAGAGAAAGATTACTGAACTGCTTAAAGGAATTGGAAGCATTTGATCTAACTCCAGTTCCAGTAATTACTCGTTGGGACACATGGCGGAAGGCAGGAAAATCACAGCATGAATTTCAATGCAGTTAAACGTTGGATCGATCTAGAAGATGGTGAAGGTGGTGCTGCTGTACTTAAAGCGGCTGATTGAAAATGAAACCCTTCAACTTCAACTTAGAATTATATCTGAAATCTCTGATGGTATTTGTAAACAAATACAGGTTCTGGATTCAGATAACACTGATGCAACACAGACCTGGTTTATCCTATCATCAGTTCTTCATATGACTCAATGTTCTGGTGTAGCATGTAAAATACTTGAGACATATATGAACGAACGCCATCCTGCAAAAAGCTTCTGGAAGGAAGTTCAGAATTTAGATCCAACACTAGTTGTCCCTGAGTAGGTTTATTCCGTGTTCACTTCAAATGAACTGAAAGGCTTCTCTAACATTGATGTTCCAATGGAAGAAATATCAACATATGCATCAATGTTGAAGGAAGAAAATTGGTTTTCTATTACTGCTTTATCCTTCTGGCAGAAACATTCCTCTAAGATGCCTACATTAAGTAAGCTAGCAATGAAGGCAATAATGGTTCCTCCACCATCTTCTGCTTCAGTTGAGGGAAGCTTTTCTAAGCTGAATTGGATTTTAAATTCTAAACGGTTGTGTCTGACAGAAGGAAATCTTTAATCTCGCCTAAAACTTGCAATTAATCAAACTCAGGAGTGTGTTATAGAAACTGAGAGTGACATTGATGACTAGATTTTCATTCTTTAGCATTGTTCTCTTATTGTAGTGTGTTCTTGTATAACTTTATATTATTTTCGCAAGACAACTTACTACACTTCCACAATAAAATAATTCATTGAAGATACTAAAGTTCATTTGTATGAAAGAAATGCATTATAAAAAGACATAATAAAGTATAATCATCAAAGGATAAAGCATAATTATAAAAACAAAGCATAAAGTGGATTGCTTCAATTATGACTTATGAAATTACGCTCTGAGGAAATTCAGTAATTGCTAAAAGAATATTTCTTCTGCAAAAAAGTAATATAAGAATAATGGCAGGTATAAAACACTCAGTTCATTGTAAACCACTATTCAAAACTTTTGGATTTTATCATTAGCCTGTGAGTATATTCTAGCTCTACCTTTAATTGTAGTGAACCACCTAAAATGTTCACAAAAATTCAGATGTATACAACAAACAAACCAGACACAGGCCAACCAATAACCTACAGGTATTCCAGAAAGGAGTTTACTATAATGGCGTAGTGTTATTTAATTTACTTCCATCATATATAAAGAAACTGAAAACTAGTAAACATAATTTCAAGTTAGCATTAGAAAGATATCATCACTCACACCTTCTGTACAGAGGAGGATTTCATTCATTCAAAAAATAACTGTACTACTAATTTTACTCCAAAAATATTTTGTAATACTAAATATAAACATTTTAGTAACCATTATAAATATTATTGTCCATATTTTGAATGTAAATAACTTGATTTGTGATTTTTAGCTCTGTCATATTCTCCATAAGAGTTACAATTGTTTTCCAAATGTGCACAATGTAATTAGGTATGTAGTTTTTACACAATCCACATCCTAGATTAAACTAACCCTCTCTTAAGCTGGCCTCACTCACTATAGGACCTACAGATTGATATTTTATGATATGATACATAATTATTTAATCAGTACACGCTCATATATATAGGGCTGCTTGCAAAAAGGATGCGCTGCTTAAGGACTCTAACATTGTTCAGTTAAACATTGTCTAAACGTTGTCTAACTTTGCATTGTTAAATCCATGTCTAGACGGTGTTGCCAAGCAGCGTTTAAAGCGCCATCTGCCCCGAAAGTCAACGCGTTTTTAAATGGGAACATACAATTAGGATAAATTTAAATTTGACCCTAAAATGGCCAACACAATGTCCTCCAAATAAAACACGATTGATGGCATTTACTTTCCCCCATAATATATAGCAACGTTTATTCAAGACATTTCTTTCTACAACTCTTAGTTTTGGAGATATTGTATAGTACCAACTTAAATGATCCACCCTGTATATGCACGATAGAATGTAATTACATATTTAAGTTTACTCTTTCGGATGGTGCATAAATCGGTTTCAAGTTTTCTTAACATTGATTAATAGTCCATTGTCAGAGAACAGAGATAATTACCTTGCAGATTAAGTAATTATCAAGAGAAAGGGTACACTAGATATCGAGACTTATGCTAACCAGGACTTGAGGAAAATTTAATTTTTTGACCAAAGAAAACAAAATTGAATGTAACGAATCCAAGACAAAAGTCCTAAAGATAACAAGAACGAAGAATATCAACAATGCAGGAATCAAAATATATCTAAACAATAACACAATACAACAAATAGACAGTTAAATATTAACAAACACTTTCAGTTTTAACCTTCATTTAGACCAATTACATGTCAAAATCATTAGATTAATAAACTCCCTATCCAAACCAGTGAAACTCGCTTGGGTACTAGGAAGTAAAGCCCTATACACAATTTATAGAGGCGCTATAGAACAGATTTTGACATATGGGACGCTCATACGGGGAACTGCATTGCAACTTGAGGAAAAAATTTGGATAATATAGATACTATTCAATATTAAAACTTCGAAGTCTTACACGATTATTTCCTGTAATGCTTCATATGCTATGGCAGGAACTGAACATAACGATATAACAATCAATGCAAAAATAAGAATCTTCAACGCCACAGAAGAGAAGGAAAGCTATGATGCACCATTGCCATCAAGTGACTTGCAACATCCAGCAGAAAGACCTGAAATCAAAGAAGCGGAGGTTGGTACTGATTATGCCTACAGTATTACACGGATGCAGTAAAACAGGGGAAAAGTTCAGAGCTGCAGCAGTGATATACAAACAGAATACACCCATTCGACAGCTGGAATATGGACTAGATGGAAAGGGTTCAATCAGGCAAAGCAAATAGCTACTTATATTGAAAGCCCTAAATGTGCCCTATAACATCAGTGGTCTGCTAATTGAGGAGAATAAAACGGCAATTTATTCAGACAGCAAAGTAGCTCTGGCCATATTAAAAACTGTAGCACGCACAATTCTGCTTCGGTGGACACTTTAAACGACTTTAAATCACTAGGGGCCGGTTTTACGAACTCGGAATAAATGGTGGAATAGTTATTCTTTGAATATCCTATCAAGGGTATAGATGTGGCGACGGATTGTATGATACAGTTGTATTCTTAGATAGTTATTCGACCGTTTGCATATTTTAATCTACTTTTAGCTATATCGCGAATCATGGATGTTCAGCTTGATACAAAATCATTGCTTTGTTTTGCTGAAACTTGCGTAGCAATTTGCATTGTTTTCACAATCCGCTGCTCCTAAACTATTATTCTTTCTTATTTGAACTGTTTAAGGCACTGCAAAATAATTATGAATGCTCACAAGCATGTTCGGATGCAAAAGTATGATTTTACAATTACCTATTACAAAATACAAGCACTGATGCTGTGACTTCTTGCAATAGGGTAGGAGTATGGGAGTGTATAATCTTACAGTTTGTGTGAAGTTGTATCTTGTGCTGATATTATATGAGTTTGCGGTATCGGGTAAGGTGCTTTTATGTGGTCTTCAACAGCGATGGAAGTGATTTCTTATATGTCCTACAGATGTCAATGTATATCATTCTCTAGCTCTAACGCAATGCTGGCAACATATGAATAACTAATGCCGCCAAAGCCGGTAAGATACTCAGCCTCAAGGCGTAGCAGAGGGATTGAGGGCCCTCAGCCTCAAAAGGTAGCCGAGGGATGTTTTTTAGAAGGAGAGGAGTGTAGCAGTTGCAGCCTTTGGCCGCAACTGTGAAACGACAAGGCGTAGCCGAGGGATCTGCGCGTCTAAAACCCGAATGATTCATGTCGGCAGAAATTCCTTCCAAAAGTCAATAGAAAATGAAGAAGTAGTAACAACAACATCGCTTATTTCGCGGATTTCACTTCTTATTTAGGTTGGCAGTATGTGTACTAGCGGGAGATGGCTACGTTTGTTGTGTTTATATCGAAATTTTCCTATAAAATAAAACACCTAAAAGGGGCGGGCAGGTGGGCACCAGGTATTGACGAGATCACATCTGCTTATAAATTCACTCTTAAGGTAATTTACTCCATTCCTTCTTGCTTTTTTCAGCGCTTTCAATGAAGACCACCTCCGACTATGCAGCGTAACCATATCATGCCACAATGCCTTAAACCGCTCGGCCATCTGAAAACATGATAATTGCAGCATAGTTTGGTCTCATAAACCGCTGCCCAATATAGGGAGTGATTTTTTTTAAAAAAAAGGGGTAAAATGCATGTTCTGCACTCAATTGAAACCCGTCAGCATCCAACTGTGCCGTCACACCGCTTGCTTTAGTTGGGCCGTCCCCATCCTTTTCCACAGTTTCAAATGAGCGCAGAACATGCATTTTACCGGGATTCGATCCTACGAATCCTTGGTCTTGATAGGTTAGCTACTCCTATCATGCCTTAGACCGCATGGCCATAAATCCCGATGTCGAAGTCAAGTTGCAGATGGAAGCACTTATAAATTCACTCTTAAGGTAATTTACTCCATTCCTTCTTGTTTTTTTCAGCGTTTTCAATGAAGACCACCTAAAAGCAAAATAGCCGCAGTATCTTTCGTTTTCTATGCTGAAAGGAGCTAACGCACTGAACCTGCCTTCGGTCATTGTATTCCTTAAACTGCTTTTTAATTCGAGTTTTGAAAATTACATTTTATCTGTCACCCATGTTGCTGTCAACTTAATACATAATTGAATCGCTGCACCGAGATCAAGTACCTAAACAATTTGCTAAACAAATATTATTAATCAACAAAAACATTAGAAAATACATAGGACCTTAGGAAATAGTTCATCCTTTGCTGATGGCAATACAACAGCTAGAAGTGCTCAGTCAAAGCAATGACATCCAGAGCACTATTTCTTCTTACCATGTTCCCCATTCAACCAAATCGTGTTTCTAATGTCATCCAGCTGCCTTGTGCCGTACCCAGACAAGTGAAAGTGACAGAAGTGAGTTTATCTCCGCGTTCTTTTGGTGTAAATACACATTGTAAATACACACAAATTATGAATTTGTTCTCCAATAATTTAAACTCAATCTTAGATTACATATGGGAGCTCTGATGGCCTCTACTAATCTGGTCATTACTGGCACATTCTCCCCACATGGCGAAACTTGCAGTGTCGTTAGCTTCACTGTTGTCAAACTTACACAAAACCTCTTTATTGAATATCGAGCAGAATGTCACTAACATCCACACTTGTGGCTATGTTACATTTGGAATGATGTTTCTGTACCTTATAAAGTAACCAGTCATTTGTCTCTTTACATCGCTATACGTCGTAATAGTGAATTGCTACACTGTATTTTTACTTATTTAGAGTAGTATTTAACTTCACTGTTTCCATAAAAATAGATATATTTTGCTAATAATATTCTAGGTATGTCATAGTGTACGCTGGGTAATTATTGAAATGTAAAGAATAGTTCAAACTCACCACAAATGTAGACCAGTGGAAGCGTGGTAGTGTATAACAGTGAATTTTTGTTTAGGTTTCCAATTATGCCCATCTAGAAATCCAGATAGTTTTAAACCAAAACTTAAAGGTCTACAATGACTAGGAATGGAATATGGCACGTCACAGAGTCGCATAGACAAACGTGGTACATTTTGTTTTAAGCGCCTTACTATTTTCCTTTCTCAGTTCTCTTTTATTTTAGGGGTTTAACAAATGTGATAAACATTCTTCAATATTATAATAATTTTTTACACAGCAACGAAACAATACACGCTTATAGGTTTGCAGGTAAGGTATAATTTACAAAATCTGCTTACAAAGAAAACGGGTTAATTAATTTAGACAAAGCCGAAACTAGAATATAGCGTTGTGTAGTTTCCTGAACAGAATATGGTTATGTGTGCTGTTTTCGTGTTCGTGCATCGACCTCGGCGAATATCTATCTCTCTGCTCTCCTGTCTTAGCAAGGTGAACCTCTCACCTGAAGTTGGCTGAGGAGGGAAGATAGTAGCTGCGAACATCCTGCTCTTCCCCTACTGTTGCAAACTGGTAAACCTCTTGCATCGTTTCGGACGCCGAGCGTAGGAGTGTCTGTAGCAAAATGAATGCGGCTTCCAGTAATATGATGTTATCTCAAGTGATATCCTTTCCATGATTCCTTGTAGTTTTGGTGGAAGTTTGGTTAGTGTTGATGATTGTAGCAGGGGACGGGTACTCAAAGCGGTACAATCTCGTAGTAAATGTATTTTATCTATCTGCCCATCATGTTCTAAATAACCTTAAATAATTTCAGCGCTATATGCTTTCTCAACTTCAGTTTTATTGCCGTTGTATTCATTTGTCGAACTACTTCTACAACGTGTTAAGCTTTCTGTTTTTGATAACATATTAAAAGTAATTTATCATTTATACTGGACAAAACTGTGGCCGGTACCCTAGCAGCATTTTCCTCTTCATACTCTACTCTCGGAATAACGGCTTATCCGCGCATGGAATCGTGGAATAACTTATTCCATGATTATTCTCTTGATAGGCTCTATCCCGATTCCGTACAAGACAGTTTAGCGCCTAATCTGGAATAACATCTAACGAAGTTTATTCGAGTTCGTACAACTGGACCTTGATCAACAAAATTGGCAAATAAACGTTAAGGACACCGGGAAGTGAAGAACACGAATCCTTGGTCTTGATAGGTTAGCTACTCCTATCATGCCTTAGACCGCATGGCCATAAATCCCGATGTCGAAGTCAAGTTGCAGATGGAAGCACATTGCTTCCTGTACCCATCCCTTCAGACTTGTAGGCAAGGCTAGGCCCAAAAAGAAGAAGAAGAGAGGAGCTGAAAATAACCACAGTGATGAGGAATATGGGGCTGGCATGTTCTGACAAAGTGAGTAAATATGCAAAAACTGCACTTTCAACTTTCGACTCAATTTCCCGTAACTTCATTTTTTAACACTTCAGGTACACTTTTCTCAAAAACTATCAAAGCTATTGTCATGAAATTTTTACTGTGCATGTATAGCTACCTAATGTAGCTAGTGAACTAACGTTTTCTTGGAATATTAAGTTTAAGATGGATAGAAAAAATAGTAACTGGTAAAAAATATAGGACATTTTTTTTTTACCTTCTCATATTTATGGTATCCAAATTTAATTTAGTTCAGGATCTCAAGTTATATGTTAAGTATCACAGGAAAAAAATGGTGTCTGTACAATCAACCCAAAGGAAGAAAAGTGTACCTGAAGTATGAGGTACAAACTTTTTTGTTAGAAAACATGGTGTGACTTATGCCACTTTTCATAAAAGTTTTTGAATTTATCCCAAATATTATATACTAATTAAATGCAGAAACACTTGTTTTCTAAGACTCCCAAATTTCATTTTAATCCAGCAAATTTTAGTAACAAAAACTGAAATCGAATTGTACGCATAACTTCGGTATGGCAGAAATGCAATCACTTCCTGGTGTCCTTAAGTGGATGAAAGCACACACAGAAACTGCTGATAATGAGATGGCCGGCAAGCTGCCGAAAACAACTGCTGATGATGCAGAACCTGCGAGCATTTACTATAAGATTCCGAAATCTACAAAAATGTCTGCGTTAAAAGAAACAGGATATCTAGAGTGTCAAAACAGGTGGGGTAACACAAGAAATTGTAACTTTAAAAAACCCTCCTCTCCTCAAATAGAGAAAGACTAAAGTTAAAATTTTCCTTAACAACAATATTTACTGCAGTAGTTACAAGTCAAGGCGAAACCAAGGACTACTTACATAGGTTTCGCATCACAGTTACCCAAAATATACATGCAAAAATCCCAAACAAGCTGTAAACTATCTAATCTATAAATACAAGCACATCAAGTAGAAACGATTCATGCTCATCAGAAGTGAGTACAAAAATGGAGGAACACGGTCAGTAACCAGTCATCATTTTATACTTTAACACTTACAAACATTACGTAAATGCATTCACTCAATCGACTTGTAAGAAAAACTAAATGTGGGATAGGTACCAATAGCTCAATGAAGATAATACTGCATATTAAGTAAGTTAAGGTTATACATCAAGTAGAATAACCATGTACAAATAAGATATTGGATGTGGATACACCTGGAACAACTTGTAATCCATGCAAACCCACAATACTGTGTATAGTTTTATTTAAGTAATAGACAGTACACACATATTAGCTATAGTCGCATGCTTATACTAGGAGTATTCTGATAATAGCCCTCTGAAATGGCTTCAGTTAACTTTAAATAAGCGTCAAAGTCAAATTAAATCAAAACCAATTATAAGTGACAGTTGTAACAAGATGTAAAATTGTGTAATACAATGCATGTTAATGTCTGTAATAGGGCATGGAGATGAAGTTTAGTAAATTAAAAAAAATACATAATACATACATACCTACATACATATACATTCATACATACGCACATACATAACACATATATACATACAAACGCACGCACGGACGCGCGCGCGCACACACACACATACTCACTTACATATATACATGATATAGATTCAATATGGCGGATGATGTAGACCGGCATGTGGAAATTTCCTTCATACTACTCTTAGACGTGCCGGAAGTGAGCAAGAATTTGTGCCTTGATCTGAAGAAAAACATTGTTAAAGCAGTGAGTGAATTGCTAAAAATGGTTCTAAAGCTGAAAAGTAATGGGTATGACAACGATAAGACATTCAAGCATTTGCGCTGGCAGCTGCTAGAAAGAATCAGAGGTAACAGGGCAGCATCGTGAGAGCCTCCGTTCGCTCCATCTGTTGCCGCTCATGACAATTATCACAAGCTACACCAATCAGAGCTGCCACCCGCAGAGCAGTGCAGATAATACTCGGATATCGTGAACGGTACTTTAAATGAAAGTCAACCCAAATGATTCAAATTGCTTGTTACGAGAGGAATAATCAGAGTGCTGAGTATAAGCGAACACTTGTCAAAACAAAAGTGAATCTTATTGAAATGAAGGTAGGTGTAAATTCGTTCAAAACCCTAAAGAAGGGCCAGCTACTAATACAATCTGATAACAAACTGAAATGAAACCATTTGCAACACCATTAACGACAAGTGTGGAGAGGAGCTTAAAGCAACAAAACAAGTCCCGGGATTATCATTTTCAGTACACCGGATCATGTGATAGCTAACAACACACCGAAGTTATCGCGACACAAAATGAAGAGCTCCAATCTTACGAGGAAGCAATAAAGTCGAAATTTGAAATTCAAGATAGGAAAACAAACGGAAACATATTTCTGGAAACAATTTATGATGCAAGAAGACAAACATTGGGCAAGAAACTAAAGACCTGAAGGAATGCGTACGGCTGGGATGATTATATTAAAGTTACCCGATGCTTCAAGTGTTGCAAATAGAATCATCAGGCAGCTGACTGCAGGGGAACTCAAACATGCCCCAAGTGCGCTAAAAGCACTAATTAAAGAATTGCAAAATAACGAAACAAACACGAGTACAAGTGCATAAATTGCTTCACCTATAGTAGGTAAATAAAGACAGCACAATAAAGAAAATCATGCTGTACTGAATAAGGATTATCCTTGCCACCAAACAGTCTTATGATGGCACCCCTAGAATAAAGACTATTGACATGGATAAACACGGACTGAAATGTTTTCATATCAATTTACAACATTCGAGAAGAGCTACGAGTAATCTGGTGCATCTTATTGATAAACACAGTATTGATATAACTTTAATACAGGAGCCACACACCATTAATAACAAAATTACGGGTATACCCAAGGTCTTGAGAGCTTAGATATTTGGCAACGGAAGGAAGAGAGCAGCCATCATAATCAACATTTAATGTAAGCTTAGTAGGAATATAATGCAAATACAATCATTAAACGATATGTTACTTTTCCGATTTGGACTTAGAAGAACTAATAAACATTGCTATTCGTGCAAACAACCGAACGTTTATTCAAATGAAAACCACCAAGGCTTGATATACTGTAGCGACTCTTGGGGCGGGCAGTCCAGGGAGTTGCTAATAACAGGGGAGTAGTAGTATCAGAGAGAAGAGGCGGTCGGCACCAAGGTGGGGGTGCCATTGAGAAGCTAGGAGGCGTGAAAGAAATACAAGGGATTCTACTAAAGATATCTAATATATTATTGAATAATTGGAATTTAGAGATGTAGACCCTCCGAAGGGAGATCTATGGCGCAGGGCCTTAGCGGTACATTTCCATTACTCACCTTGATAGCTCTGGCAGGACTTGAAGCACTGGCTTAGAAATAGACCGAATTAGTTTGGGGTGCGAAACCCAAATCGGACATAGCTGCTGGTCGCGAGAAGAATTGAGAGACCTGATCCAGTAACGTGATCAATAAATGGTTTTCAAGGGACAGATGAGCAAAGTACCGTCCTCATTGCTAGGACTTCCCCATTACAACACAGTTTGAAACTTGATGCAACCTTGATGGAAGTTGCCGACCGTGAATCGAAATCCTCGCAGGGACGTTACTTCTCCGCCTGGACCGAAAAATTCTGACCCCGGAATGTTTTAGAGCAGGCCGAAAGGATGGAAGCGCAGCGTCGTAGGGTGCAGATTTCCTGTCCCTTTCGCGGACCTAAAAAAACAATGGTGCTCCAACACAGTCAAGTTGACTGAAATAAAGCGCTTGCAAAGGTGGTACCGCTGTCACCTACCGCTCCTGCATAAGACTCGGACATCATAGTAAAAGTTCTTAAGGTTGGAACATTATACGGGATGTGGGTGACATGTTCCGGTTCTCTTGGTAGCTTGTTGATCTCACTGCGATCGGTTCCTGTGACACGACAACATACAGCGGCTCCTTGCTTTTCCCACCTCGATTTCCTGCTGGCGCTGGAAATTCCGACTGACTACTCGGTTTCCTGTTGACTCAACCATCTTTATCCATCAGCAGGGGCTTGTAAAAGGTTATCTCTGCTGCCCTGCTAAAACGCTGTCTCTTGCGGTATTTTTTTCTGACGTCCATGTGCTTAGGCTCTTCTGGTGTGTTGCTTCAGCCGCCTCTCCAGTGTTACTTCTACGATTCTTCTAATTTCGACTGGACGTTTGAGGGATGCTTTTTTTCTTTGTTTAGGAAAGAGAAATTTTGAGAGGGTAGTTTAGATTTCTTTCTCGGGAATGAGGCTAGTGACAGGCGTGGGAGTCATATTTTCAGAAAATGTACCCCTGCCAACCAGTTTTTCTAATTCTTGTATTTTGAAAGGGAAAGATATCAATCTACCCTTCAGCTATGTATTGGTGATCGCTAAACCCTTGCACGTATTTGTTTGACTGCACAATTTTACAGTTTTTCTTTGCACTTCTGACTGTTCTTTAATCTAGATACATCTTCTATTTGAGAAACAAAAGCTAGGGTTACATTGAGTATGTGAAGCGGTTGTTATTTTGTTATTCTTTCTTCTTCTTCCTTTTTTTGCTACGCTCCTCCTCGTACCAGCTGGGGTTGTTCCTTTATCGTGACCTGCTCTCTTGGTTTTCTGCGGGCGCACCATCTTTGGTCTGGTCTTCCATCTTAGTTCCTACTATACTTCCGCTCTGAGACACTTTAACAAGCATTTTAACTTCCCATTTAAAGTACATTTAAAAAATCTCCCTCCTCTCTGCTCGTTCTTCGTCATTTCTGTATATTTCATTTTTTCCCTTTTTTCTTTCTTTTTAAGGGGGCTCCGTTCTCCATGACAGGTTATGACATACGTACTATATTCTTAATGCTCTTAGCTTGCCCTCCTATGCATAATTACCTCTGAACGCTCACTTCTCTAGACTAGGAACTTTAACACTATTTCTTCATAAAATCTGTGGGTAAACATCTCCCTGTGTGATCAATCCTGAAATTGGATCCCTATACCTCTAATACTCCCTACCTGCAGTTCTCGTGTCCCTTTGTATAATTTAGGGAACTCCATTTCATGGGGCGCATATAAGCTGACGAGAACTCTCCCTGTATTTGGGCATACAAGTATTTTCTTTCTATTCTATTTGCTTACCTTTGGCCTTTAAGGCTCGGTGTTGTCCTCCGTGGTGCTGTGGTTACCATGCTAGCCTTTAGTTCCCGAGGTCGCGGGTTCAAACCCGGCGGTGGGCGATGGATTTTTTCGGGCGTAAAAATTCATAGCATGGCTTCCTTTGGAAGGGAAGTAAAGCCGGTGGTCTCATGTCGTAAATTTACGTCACGTAAAGAACCTTAAACATTATAAAAAGGCATCTGTGAAAAATTACGGTCTTTCATACCCAATATAGAATGGGACGCAATGGACCACAGCAGTTAAAGAGCATCCATAAATAAATCTCAGTTCTTATATAAGGCTAGGAGACGCAAATTATCTTGCTTCGACCTTTGAAACATTGTCTTCTCCTTTTCCTAAGTGATTCCTCTAAGCTTTTCTGACATACCTATACCTATAGCTGTCTACCGGGGTCGCATATTTGGAGTTCCCTGTAGTTCTGCGTTAAGACTTTATTAACCTTACAATTTGTTGAGGAAAAAAATTACTGACAGCCTCGCGGTCACTTCTATCTTTGAGAAGAGAGAGAGAGAGACGCTACCTTTTTCCCTGTAATACCTGCCTATTCTAAATAAGTAAGCAATTTCACATGTCCTCCATCCTGTATTCCTGTGCTTATCCTTTCAGGTGGGCCTCCTTCCTTCATAGCGACTGCTTTCCTTATTCAGGTTGTCTTGTTCGTTTCCCTTCCTCCAACAGCCCTAAGAATTGCTCATTAATTATTTAGCTGGCCCGCCTCATGCAAGCTGTACTAACTCATATGGGATGAATATTAGATTTGTAGACAGTTTAATCTAGGTAGGTTTAACCAACTCAGTATTGTAATGATAAAAAACGTGTGTGCTGAAATGTACAATAAAACATTACTCCATTCTTACTTACAAACTTACCTCTATTCTATTATTAACGTGGATAAGGTAGGAGATGTATTGCTCTATTTCTTCTTTTCTTCCCCCTTTTCCTCCTTTTTTCCTACTCTTATTATCTACAAATATTCCTTTTTGATTTGTAATCTATGTGCACGAGCCGCTACTGCTAGTCCGAAGTTTATCCGGTGACTAAAGCAGTGTTGACTTATAACATTGTTTCTCACTGCTTCGTTTTTTGTCAATCCTTGATCCACAGTTAATGTAAAATCCTGCTATGAGCAGGATGTGAGCTCTTGTTTTGTTTAATTATTTCGCGCAAGACCGCAGGTGGAGTGTTACATGTTTGTCATTGCGCTATTCGAGTGTGAATTTGTTTTCTATACGCTCGCTGTCTCTTGTGACGTTTCAGTTAAAAATCGAGTTTTATTTATGGACGCCCCTTAACAGTTATGGTACTTAGCGTCCCATTCTATTTCGGACGTGAAAGACCAGAAATTTTGCACAGAGGCCTCTTTATCAGGCTTGAGGTTATTTTACGTGCCGTAAACATACGACACGGGACCATTGGCTTTACGTCCCTTCCAAAGGAAGCCATGCTATGGATTTTTACCCCGAAAAAATCCATTGCTCTCCGCCGGGTTTGAACCCGCGACCTAGGGAGCTAGCATGCTACTACTAGATCACGGAGGACGACGTAGCGTTTCAGTAGATATACTGAGTAGCCCGTTTTGATTGAGGTAGCCTGTGAACTTCTTTCTTTTTTTCTTTTTAGACAATGTTTAAGGTACCATGCTAGTCTCTAGGGTCGCAGGTTCAAACCTGGCTGAGGGCGATGGATTTTTGGGGGCGTAAAAATTCTTAGAGTGGGTTCCTTCGAAAGGGAAGGAAATCTGGTGGTCCCGTGTCGTAGATTTACGGCACGTAAAAGAATCTCAAGCCTGATAAAGAGGCCTCTGTTCAACATGTCCGGCCTTTCACGCCCAATATATAATGGGTAGCTAAGAACCATAACAGTTAAAGAACATCCAGATATAAAACTCAATTCAATTTTAATCAAATTGTGATCCCTAACTCAGCTTCTGGGAACACATTATACTCAGTTCATCTCCATACCTGAATATTTAAAATATCAAAAATGTGCGGAAACATCAGGGTCACATTCCTGGGTTAACCCTTGCATCTTCACTTAAGACATCTTTTTCCCTTTGATAACTCTAAAAAACCAACAGTTCGGTTCGCATGGATTACCACCTGCTCTAACAAAATAATTAAATTACGGCTGGGAGTGCGAAAACATACACTGCATTGTATTAAAATAAGTAGTCAATCGAAGGACTTTCAAAAATTTGAGAACTATCATAGAAATTCAATCCTTAGACCCTTTCTTATTTTTCTTACTCTCGTTCTTTTCCCTTCTTTTTATTGTCATTACTAATTATTACAACGACGCGAAGGACAATATATTTCATGATTTTGTGCCTAAAAGCATTTCGTTAATATGTGTCATGAGAAGTGTGGCGTCAGCATTTTTCACTACTGTCTTGTGTGGCAACCATCCTCATAAGTTTCTGAATGCTCAGTGTTCGCTATGTATAGCATATATGGTTCAGCATGATTCTCATTATCCTGTCAACGGAAACCATAATTCAATACAACAAATAAATGGATTTGAGATAAGTAAAATAAATATTTCAGCAACATCATTATAATTACCATTGGAGAAGCCATTGAACTCGCTGCCTGGATGTATTGTATTATATAAATCTGACTTTTAAGGCGGCTTTTCATATTGCAACTTTATTTTTGTCAAGCTATGCTACATACCTATATAGTTTTTAATTTCTCTGAAAATGTGAGGGTCTTACTTTTGTACACTCCGCGTGCTTCATGGCTCCTCTTTCCTTGTGTCATTCGTATTATACGCGAAATGCCTATTCTGATGATGGCGTATTTAATTCCTAAAGGCGTATTTTGATTCTTCAGCCTATGCTAACGTAAATAATATTTGCATTCGGTGCAGCTGAAGGAGAAGACTTACCTACTAAGGCTATGCATCGTATTAGTAAATTCTCATGCTCCATGTACCTAAAAAGAATGTCATGATGCAAGGGTGGGAGGGTGAGTCTACTAACTATGTTTTCATGACAGAGTCTACTAACTATGGCATCTGGGATGTTTAAATATAAGAATTTGAAACTGGTGTGCCACTTTTCTTATAATCTTTAGTGAATGATTGGGGAAGAGAAAAACAATAATTGAATTTATCCATGATGTGACGAAGAGAGAAAAATTCTGGGAGTCGAACTCCGCAGCTCCACCATTCTGTGGCGATAACAGGTAACATCCCCTTGCGTACCATGTTGTTGCTTGGCGCTGACGCCTATTTGCGGTGATTTTTCCGACCTTGCTCCCCATCTTTATCAGCGCTTCCAATAGCTTTTGTGCCCAGTGTGTCTACCAAATTTGGGTGAACACTAAATACGGAGACTCCAACACATTTTAGCGGTCCTTTGGGCGAACAGCTCCGGGGTTTGCTAACAACAGGGGTTGGTAGCATCAGAGGGAAGAGGCAGTCGGTACCGGGGTGAGGGGTGTCATTGGGAAGCTAGTGAATGTGGAAGAAGTACAACGGATTCTACAAATTCTATCTACTATATTAGTGAATAAACGGAATTAAGAGTTGTAGAACCTCCTAAGGGGGTTCTGCTGTGTAGGGCCTTAGTCGTACATTTATATTACTCACCTGCATAGCTCTGGCAGAACTTGAAGCACTAGCTTAAAGATAGACTGAACTAGGTTGGGGTGCGAAACCCAAAACGAACGTAGTTGCTGCAAAGCTGCTGGACGCGAGAAGAATTGAGAGAGCTGAAACACTTGCGTGGTCAATAAATACGGTTTGAAGGGACAGGCCAGTAAAGCATCTTCCTTTTGCTAGCATTTCCCCATTACAACACCTTTTGATACTTAATGCAATTATGATGAAACTTCTCGGTCGTGGATCAAAATCCTCGACGGGTCGTTGCAATATGTACTTTCATTAATTGCTTCTAGTACTGCTGTCGGAAAAATGGTGATCAAAAATAGGAGGAGGGAGGAAGACATACCCTTCAAGAATATATAGGTTAGTGGTTCATTATTAGTTATGAAATTTCATATTTTTATTTAGTTATAGTGTATTAATTTTTTGCGATTTTCACCGCGTTTTAACCTCGCGCTTAGCTACTTCTAGTATACCTGATTTGGTAGCCCTGCAATTTATGTTTTGCATGAAAACGACAAGATTTAAACTTTTAAAAGAGCTGAATGGTTAGATTTGATAAATATTATTAAGATAAGATTAACCACAGCTTTAACCTCCTGTTACTATACAAAATCAAAAAAAGGATGATTTATATTTTGCTGGGAAATTTAGAACACACGTTAATTGGATGCAACTGAAATAGTGCTTCAGTTTAAAATTAAAATTATCTCTGAAGATGTTCAAGTGTAAAATAGTTCTTTCCATTTTGGCAAGGTATTTTACCTCTAGTCCCCCAAACCCTTGCCGCTTAATTTGCGTTTAGTCACGGCCGCACTACACAAAAGGTCATGTCATTAGCTCTGACAACGCCGCATGTTACCTCTCTATGGGGTCCTACTGCTCTTAAACACAAATCACACTACAATCGAGTGGTGGCAATAAGAGAATATATGCACGAACCTCGCTGTCCTTTTGGATGTGGGAAGATATTTGGCCAGACTGTTTATTCCACTCCAGTAAATACATTTCTGTGTGAGTTCCTTACATTAAATACACATTTATTTTTGTTAACTTGTCAATTTCTTTGTACTGCTATATTCAACGTATATCCTTCCTATATCAGCCTCATATTGTTTTTATACGTTCTGGGCAGAATCGCCCTTCGTGGTGGGAAGGAGAGGGAGAGATACAAGAGGTGTATGGGTGGAATGATGGGTTCTGTATTTCAGGTAATGGTGTTACGATGCTCAGTAAAGATGCCATTTATGGCTAAACAACTTGGTTCACACGTTTATCAGATTACTCTCGTTAGCTCCACTCCCGTGGATTGATCCTAACCACACAAACATTTATACCGTCGTGTCATCGGCTTATTTCGCGAGCTATTCACAGTAAACTTCCTTTACCGTCACTCAAAGCATTTCACGTTCGTCGACACTACGTAACATCGCGTATCTCCACTTTATGAATTACATGCCCGCCTTCACGTATTTTCAAGTTGTGAATGTTACAGGTCTTCGCGTACTTGCAGGTTGTTAGCGAGTTACCTGTCCGCCTGTGCTTATTTCCAAATTGTGAGTGTTCTTACAGGTATATATCATATCTCGCCATATAAAATTGAGTTCCTCTTTCCCAGCCACAACACATCTTCGTTTAATACTATTCGTTGACAGAATTTCCTTAAAATAAGTGTAATTTTTCTATTGGTAGATAAATATTACAAAACTTCCACACTGCTTTCTTATTTACATCCGAAGCATAAACGTTCCCATGGGAACTATGTGATCGCAAGATAAAGCACGTTTCGCCAAAGCTTTAATTTTACACATATAATCATAGGCTCTTTTGCCCTGAGCATGTCTGCTGTGCCTACACAAAACTTCCACCGGCGGCAGACTGGCGCCTCAGAGAACGCTTACTTATTGTATTGCCAAAAGCTTTGTTTCCCATCCAACGTATTTTTAGGCCTGCCTCCTAACTATATTGGATTCCAAAACTAATATGAAATAAACATAGGAATAAACATTATTTTTATTGTAATTGTTTTATTCCGTATATAATGTACAATTTCATATGCCTCCACGAGAAAATCACTGCCGTCTAAAAGAAACAATGGGGATTTTCCCGGATGTCCGCATGTCTAAATGTTTTACTAACCCCAATATATTATTTGCAGTAATGACAAAATTTGAAAATCATCACGTGCTTTATTTTGTAGTCGTATCTGGAATTACAAGCTAACATTTAAATACAACACATGATAAAATATCTGAAATTGCAATGCACAAAATCAAATGTTTTAACAGTGATTCTTAATAAACCTATAGTCCAGGTTGATACACAAGAAAAATAAAATGAAGGTAATGATGACATAGAAGAAAAATAACATTGTACAAGAAGTTGAAACATATTACCAACACCCTGTGTATGCATATAATTTTCAAATTAATAGTTGAACGAAATAAAAATGCATATTAAACTGCATATTAATCTTGACATACTGCATGCTCCTTTTGTCCGTGGATTATTCATTTAGTTTTTTTTCTTTCCTATTTATATAATGATTCCTCTATAATTGCATTACTAAAGGGTTATTACTGATAAGGGCACACGCGAGCTGATTTGGTTGACACGTGTACTAAACTCCTCATGTAAATATTTCACTTGGCATCGGGCCTTGCACGAGAAATGTCACATTGTTTTGCTTTGCTTTCCTATAACACTATTTGGCTTCTGCACACGCGTTTTTCACCATGTTGTGACTTAGTCCAGTTTTTAACTGCAACGTCACTAGTTTACAGTTTTAATCCAGTTTAACTTTCACTTATTCCGCTTAATTCACACTGTCAGTTCACTAATGAGAGCTAGTTCAATTTCCACCGTCACGTCACTTTCTTCGCGACGTAGTGAAATACGAACGACGCAGTCCCTTCTTCGGATGGTTTTCACTCGCTGGGGATTCGAAAACAGGACGTCTTCAATATCCCCTGCAGTAGCAGTACTCACTTCACGTCACGGCATTCCTCAAAACGCGCTAGAAGAACAGCACTCTTCGTCGCACGAGAAACGTACCTACTTGCTATCTCGCTCACCATCTGACTGACTCAGCTCACTGACTGCTCTCGCGAGAACGTTCGTTTATATAGCCAATAGAAACTTCCACAGAACATTATAGAACTATCTAGGTACACGTTCTGGAGGAGAGGGGGAAATAAACTTCCAGAAGATTCCGGTTATCTACCCATGGCGCTTCCCGTTTACGCCGGGCGCGAGCTCGTCCTATCTTTGCTTATCTCCAACTACCTGGCGCCGACCTCCCGTAAACCTTGGGTCATAGTCACTGCGTCACAATATCTATGCTTTTATAGTTGTCATAAAATAGGATGCATATTATATATACAACTATAAATGTGCTTGTTTGAATATTTACATATAAACAAAGCCTTTCCTTTGTAATCATATGTGCGTGCCACATAGCGATACTGATTTATCTATTTATCCAATTAATTTATTCATCACTTTATTTTAACACTTTTAGGAATGTCTTTGCAAGTTCTAATTTTATTTTAGCTGCTAATCGAACATTAATCTGCCGCAAATGTCTTTCTCAACTTTTATAAGCTCCACGCACCTCACAATCACTTTATGTACCTGCAGACATTGTGGGAGTTCGTATGCTGGTCAAGGTAAAAAATATCAATTTTCTCTTTTTTGTGATTTTGAAGCTTACACTTGTTTTATCATAATCCAGAGTTTATCCCATGAAACTTATCAGACGTGCCTTTAAAATAAATTGAAAATTTCAATGACAGTTACAGGACATGCCTCCTTTTCATAACCTGATGGTACAATACCCAATATCTTCCTTTTATTATAGTTAGATCTTTTTAGTTTTAAGCTTTATTGTCTAGAGGAGTTTTCAGTGTTGGCTATCTTGCTAAAACCAATCCCAAGCGTTATTTTTATAATGATGTCGAGAATACCAAAGGTTCTTAAGAAGCGGAAATGAGGTCCTGGTAAAGGAAAGAAGAAATATGCAAATAATGTATTTGATGATAAATGTGAAGACTACGATGTGATATAAAAACAGTCTGGTGAGTTATGTAATGCTAGTGCATAGTTGAGCTTGTAAATAATACTTATGGTGCTGATTACAATACTGAGAACAGTGACAATTTTATTAAATATTTAAGCCCACTAAATAGTATCTATGCTACAAAACAGTACAGGAGTAATAATAGAGGTAGAGATGAAGAATTTGACTGTAAAGACCCAGAGAATTGAAGTGACTTGTTCCAGAGTGATTGCAAACCTTAATTTAGGTTCTCTTGCAACTTATTTTTCTGCATGCATTTTTACCATTTTCTCAAAAACCACTTGTTCTAGTATTATGAAAGTTTTACCACTCATTTCTGGTTATTTATAGTGGCACAGACATCTTTTTATTACCTTATAGCATTAAAATAATGAATACTAGAACATTTTTATTTAACATGGGTGAAGAAATAATATATTCATTAGAAAATGTTTAAAAACAGAAAAGTAATATCTATGTCATATAAGAAAAGTCAGTGCAATCAGAAAGCGTTGATTTATATGCGTTCCTTATTTCACACCTACAGAACAAGTAGTTTCCCTCAAAGGTGCATTAAACTTATGCGACTATCATTGCAGGCATAGAGCTTAAAACCTCCCCTTAAAGCAGTCTCCTTAGATGGCCTTAATAGCGCAATATTGTAACGTCCATTAATCTTTGCCGTTCTTAATATACCTGATTTCAAATACCTTATTCCTAAATTTCTGAGTGATTATACAGGATCCATTCCATAATATTATCCATTTACTGTACGTCTAAATCATCTTAATGTATATTAACTATGTATATTACATTGGCATGTTCTTTCGGCAAGTACCTCACGATTTCAGTGCAACATCTGGAATAGATTCTCTTTTTGTTCCGGGTCAACACGTCTATTCTCCTTATCTTTTCCTGAATCTCTTGGGATATGTTAATGTAAGCTGTTGCTTCTACCTGTGAGCGGCTAGTTCTGTCAGGCACAAAGAGACTTGTTTCTTGTTGCATTTCTAAACCATAGAAGCAAACAATTACAGAGTCATTACTTACAACACTTCCGTATTAATAGTGTCACATAATTCGTCCACATTAAACATTTAGCGCATTCAGCATTCGACGTGCCGTATATTCCAGTCTTAACATTCTCCCTTACTGCCTGCAAATATTCAACAAAAAATAAACTTCCTTCAAATTTCTTTCTCCTTGGATCTCGGGTTTGTTTATGTGCTGGGTCATTAGCGTGACGGGAGTTACAACTAAGCGATTATCTATAGGCAAACGTAGTTCTTTATTTTCATAATCAATTTTCACTGCGTTGCACCTAACATATCATTCACAATTAAATGCTGAAGTACAATTTCTTGAAATAAATAGAAAAACAAATTCTACTTCCATCTCTTAAATTTTAAATATTATCACCTGCTGTTTAATCTTTTGCTCCTTCTACCTATCACTATTACACAAAACAGGTTCCTTACCGACAATATCTGTAATTTCCAATCCGTCACCACTGAACTGTTATATAAATCCTGACTGAATAACGATAAAAATGCACTTTTATCAATAATAACATCGTACGAGGTGAATCATGAAGTAAATTCGCCTATTTTTTAGAAGAAGCAAACCATAGTTACATGAAAAGCTTTATTGGCAACAGGTACAGCAATGTTTGAGCTATTTTTCGACATAGTCACCACAAGAATTGAGACACTTGTCATATCGTGGGATCAACCTTTGTATTTCTCTGTCGTAGAAGTCTGCCGCCTGTGAATGGAACCAGCGTGTGACAGTCGTCTTCAGTTCTTCGTCGTTGTCAAAACGCTGATTGAAGGACAGGAATTTCTTGAGGTGCAAGAAAAGATGGAAATCGCTGGGAACAAGATCAGGACTGTATGGTGGATGATTAAACAGCTGCCGGCCAAACTCTTGCAGAACAATTGCTGTACACCGAGCCGTATGTGGACGAGCATTGTCTTGGAGCAGCACAACACCTACAGTAAGCATTATACGCATCTTGTTTTGAATGGTACGTCACAATTTCAGCAGTGTTTCACAGTAATGGTCAGCGTTCACTGTTTCACCACTGGGCAGGAAGGAAATGAGCAGAATGCCCTTCCTGGCCCAGAACACCGTACACATCACTTTCTGCACTGACACAGTCTTTTTGAATTTCGTTTTGACCGGAGATCCACTGTGACGCAAATGCATTGATTGCTGCTTGGTTTCCGGGGTGAAGTGCGAAATCCACGTTTCATCGCCCATGACGATCCTGTCAAGGAACTCGTCGCCGTCATCATGATACCTCTGCAGAAATGTCAGTGCTTCTCCTAAGCGTTCGTTTTGTGCTCGGGTGTCACGCTTTTCGGCACCCACCTGGCACACAATTTCCTGAACAGCAGGTGCTTAGTGACGATTTCATGCAACAAGGATCGTGATATCTGCGGAAAATGGCTGCTGAGCTCCGAATTCGTGAAGCGACAGTTCTCTAGGATGCGCTGCCGCACCAGCTCAACAAGGTCATCAATGATGAGGGACGGTCATCCATTGCGCTCTTGATCATGGACACTTTGACGACCTCCGGAAAACTGCCTACAGCTGCGATGCATCATGTTCTGATTGCTCATGATGTTCGGCCCTGACATGATACGTATCTATCCTCCGGTGGTTTTGGTTGGAACGTGACCTCACCTCATTAAAATTTTGTGCAACATAACGCTCTTCATGGGACCACTGATGGAAATTACCGTATCCCCTTATTTCGGCTGGATGGCTCTGGGAATCTGTTTTGAGTTCTAATGCTTCTATCATGGGTCTCGGTTTGGCGAAAGCTAGATGGCTTCTGATTTGCTCCTTGAAATGACGAGTCATCAAGAAGATAAATTCTTCTTCTCTCATTGGTTGCCCTAGTTTCAGTAAATAGTCTATCATATCTTTTCGATGGTGTTTATATCCCAGTAATTAATTTGCACACGCACAGCTCATTCTGTGCTTCTTTTCTACTGTTTGCAAACAAAAGCCTGTCGAAATTGGGCATAAGAAGTGTGATTACCCAGCATTGGCCTATACCAAATTAAAGATTTACCTAAGACACCCCTCCTAATTATTAGTATTTTATATTGCTCTGGGATACCCTTTAACGCGAAATACGTCTCCACGTCCTTAATGTAACCGACAGCGTTGTCATGGCAATCATCAAAAGGTTGGATCCTTATTTCATTTAGTAATTGGTGTGGCTCAGACACATGATTATTTAAGCACATAATTGGAGTTGTATACTTTACTGGAGGCTATAGCAGAAAATGCATTTGCTCCGTTGATGGCATGATTCCTGATGACCCATGAGGTGAGCTGGCCAAACGCATATTTGACTTTGATTGGTTACCGTCTCTATTTCCTGCCTTTGGGTGCTGTTGTGTATTTCCGCTAGCTCACGCGATGTATCATCCATTCTGAGGTTGATTGACTGCTGAATACTAGAAGGTTGCACAATTGAGTCCTTTAGTTTGGTTATTTCATTTGCCTAAAAATCTGTCTGTATCTGAACAACATTTTTCATGGCTATCATCTCTGCTTCTAAATTACTTTCTAATGTGCGCTGTCGCTTCTCCACGATTACGCAATTGCTTTGAAATTCAGCACTCAGCCACTGTTGCATTTCTAAATTGCTAGTTCTAATTTCTACCAATTGTTCTTTGAGTTTCTCAATCTTGTGCTGCGATTCTTTTACCAACAAGAAACTTCCTGCATTACATTATAGGAAGTTCTAATTTCCTCTAACTGATTCTTAATTTCTTTTTCGTACCTCACTGCTTTGTCTCCTTTCATCTGCTCTAATCTATCACATACTTTTTCTTCCAAGGATCCATTTTGATTTTATAAACTTTCATTTAATCTTTAATCTAATGCTTTCTTTTTATTTTGCAAACTCTCGTCTTACCTTTCTTTTAATGCTATGTTTTGATTTTGAAATTTTTCATTTATTCTTTCTTCTAATGCTCTGTTTTGATTTTACAAACTCTCATATAACCTTTCTTTTAATTATTTGTTTTGATTTTTCAACTCTTTGTTTTTATTTTTAAACCTTTTATTTAATATTTCTTCTAATACTTCTTTTTTCCCTATTATTCTCTTATCTAAATTAGCAAACATTTGTTGGATAACTACCGTGAGGTTACTTTCTGTCATTGTGTTATCCTCCGTTACCTGCACAGCTCCTGAAATATTTCTTTCTCGATACTGTACTGACCTACTTTCTACCCGTTCTATAGGTGCTTGCGTACTTCCAATTTACATTTATCTCTTCGTCCATCTCTTTAGCATTTACAAGTTCTTTCAGAGCATTTTTACTTCTTATAGCATCAATTAGAGGTGTCGTAATAGTGAGTTATTACATGCATGTATTTATCTTATTACAATTATAAAATCATATTGATATATGCTCCTTGCGTTGTTGGTTCCTGAGCGCTGAGAAATTCCTCCGGTAATCGGCACGTTCCTCTAGTTTTCGCCATCCTGTTCCACTGTTGTAGGTCTGGGGTTCGATGCTCGAACAAGTGTTCCTCTACCCGCTGTCACTCCGTCATTGCTCACATCGGATATTGGCCTGCCACTTTAGGTTCCATTGTTGAACAGTATCGGTCTTCGTAGTAGGAAGGAGAGGGAGGTATACAAGAGTGCGTGTGTGAAATGATGGGTTCCTTATCTCAGGTCGTGGTGTTTCGATACTCAATAAAAATGCGGTTTATGGCTGAACAATTTTACACGCATATCAGATTACTCTCTTTAGCTCCATTCCCATGGTTTGATCCTGGCATGGGTTCCCACGAGGTGTTCATTAAATGGGTGACATTGTTCAAAACTCTTATGCAGTGGTGGCTAGTGGACAAAATAATGCATGTGCTACAGTACCATACAGTGTGTACATCATCTTTCAGGTTCAGTAGCGTCGTTTGTAGCATACAGTGTGTACATCATCTTTCAGGTTCAGTAGTGTCGTTGGCCTTATGGTAACATTTTTAGCAAAGTTGTCACTTCAGAAAATGACTCTTGCAACCGTTGGAGAATATGTGTTGCAATAACTGCAAAGCCCTTCAATATTTCTAAAATCAGACTTTGCATACAGAACGCTGGGCTGTGTCTTTAGCATTTTCTTGTTCCGTATTTTATGTGTTCACAGCACATAGAAGTTCTCGGGAAACCGATTTAAAAAAACTGCCAAAGAATTTGCAGTTTAACAGCTTTGCAGCATTGGGCATAGCATTTCCGACTGAAGGACTGAAAATAACGTCTGGCTTCCTCAATAATGTGATCACACGCTTCTTTGGCTTCTATTTTCAGAGACTCAACCTTCTGACGTTTAAATATATTTGTAACCAAACCTTCATTCCTCTAATCCACCGCTCACTACACAATACTTCCTTCCATTCACTTTTATCTTCTATACCCACTACACAACACACACTGTCGCCCTCCGTGGTGTAGTGGTTACCATGCTATTCTCTAGTTCCCGGGTTCAAACCCGGTGGAGGGCGATGAATTTTTTCGGGCGTAAAAATCCTTAGCATGGCTTCCTTCGGAAGGGAAGTAAAGCCGGTGGTCCCGTGTCGTAGATTTACGGCACGTAAAATAACCTCAAGCCTGACAAAGAGGCCTCTGAGCAAAAATTTCCGGTCTTTCACGTCCAATATAGAATGGGACGCTAAGAACCATAGTAGTTAAAGAGCGTCCACAAATAAAAAAAACTCAACACAACACATAATTTCTACACACAGCACTTATCTCCACACGTACACTTCACATCCACCATTTTATCTCCTCCTCCTCCGTGGCAACAATGACGGTCTCATTTACTACACCGGTGCCTTCTTCCTCTCTCTCCCCAAATTCCAAAAAGGCACCCTTATCCATCTCCTCCTCAGGATTTACATCCAAATTCTCTACACCGGCACCATCTTCTTCTATCCAAAATCCCGATTTCCCTACCCATTCAATCTTCTAATTATACTTCTTGCACCCCATTCTAGCCATCCATCAAAACAACAAAATATTTTCTACTATTTTTATTTCATTAATATTAATTTCATCATTCAATAACACTTGCGGATTTAAAGGTGAATTAGTCTCAACAATTTGATTCCGATTTTGAATTCTTTGAGATCTTCTTCTCTCCAACTCTACATTTGGTAAATGACGTCTTGTTTATCCATATCTTGCATCTTGTTCCCATGCAGTTATGCTCACATAATTTGTTAGATGTTGTAATTTTAAAACCGATTCGGGATGTCGCAACATTTCATATACAGCATGAGCTTCCAAAATTTTTGTTCTTCTAATACATTTTGTTGATATCTTATACATTCAAAAGCTGTTTGTTCAGGAGTATCTTGAACCTTACATATATCACAGGCGTCATCAGTGGTTTTATTAATTTTTTTCCAATAAGTCTTGTAGGGTCCATGACCCGTAACAAAATGAAGAAATCCCTTAGACAATTTTAGATAGTTTAATTTCAATCTTTCTTGAATATTTGGAAATAAATTATAAACTCTTCTTCCTTCATTTATTTCCTCCCATTCTTTTTGCCACTTATATTTCAATGCTTCTTTAAGTTCATGAATTGTATTATATCTTTGTCCTATTATTATTTTCACCATTTCAAAGTTTCATTTTTTCAACTAAACTTTTGCACCTCTTAATCTTATGAGGTAATCTATTGACCATATTGCAGTTGCCACAAATAATGCTATTGTAGGCGTCGTGCAAACACCCCGGTAAATCGTAATAAAATTATATGTTGTGTTCTTCTTGGTAATCTTCTAATCATAACATCTTGCTTTCTTGAAGCCTAAACACTTGCTCCATAAGTAATTATTGTAAGGAATATTGCATTATGGTAGAAGGATATGGTTTTCAAAGAAATTTTAATATTTTTCTGAAACAGTCTTCCTAATTTCATTAATACCCTTTCAGAGTTTTGCCGAACATATTCAGTATGCTTCCTAAAATTTAATTTTTCATCAATTATAATTCCTAAATATTTGCATTTATGCTGTCTTCTTATATTCTGACTGTTTATTTTAATTGTTGGATCTCGTTTCAAGTTTCTTTTAAATAATATAAAGCAGGATTTATTCGGGGCTATTTTTAATGTTGCTTGTTTACACCAGATATTTTATTTTTCCGTTAGTTTATAAGCTTTGTCCTCTAATTCTGTCCTACTCTGTCCAATTAAAAATATCAAATCATCAGCATATGCAATTGTATTTAATGCATTTAAATCATTCATTACGTCTTCAGTTAGGTTTTCAGCTTCAATATCCCAAAACAAAGGCCCGAGAACTGAGCCTTGTGGACATCCTTTGGTTATATTTTTGGTAATACTATTCTTTATTCCAGAAATATACACCTTTCTTTTCATGCAATAATCCTCGATAATCTTTGTATTTTAAGGTAGAAAAAATGAGGCCACCACAGGTTGTCAAATGCACCAGAAATATCAATCAGTATTTCAATAACATCATTTTTGAATTATTTTGACCATTAAGATCACCTCGTTAATTGCATCATCAATTGAGCATCCTTTCCTAAATCCAAATTGATTCATATTCATGCCAATCATTATCCTATATTCTACAATTTTTTATATAATAGCTGTTCAAAAATATTCCCCATGGTGTTCAACAAACATATAGGTCTATATGATTTTGGTATTCTAGGATCTTTATCCTCACCCTTTTTTAATGTTACAACCTTTGCCTCCTTCCAAATATTGGGAAATCTACCCTTCCAAATGCAGTCATTATACATGTGTAGAAAGGGTATAATCTCGTCTTTTAAATTATATAATACCTCATTCATTTTTTCATCAGGGCCAGCTGAGTTTTTGGATTTTAAATTTTAAAATAATAATTCAATTTCTCAGATATCAATGGGATAAATTACTCTCATATTATTATTTACACAATTAATTTCAATCCTTTATCTTGTGTGTATATTATTGTCACTTATCACTTCATCATCAGGCATAATATATTTAACATTAGTGTAATAGAATCTTGCCAACAATCAGTCATGCCTCCATCTCCTCTCTCCAGTGTTGTTGTAACTTCCGGCTTATTTATTTTATCCATTATAATTTTATAAAGTATTCCCCATACATCCTGTTGCAATTTATTTTCTACAAAGTTCTGCCAATATTTTTTCCTGATATCTTCCAACAATAACTTATAATGTCGTTTTGCCTCCCTATATTTATTCAAATTATATTCCTTTTCAGTAAAAATTATAGATTTTTGATAAATCTTTCGTAATTTCCTCATTAATGCTCTAGCCTATTGCAACTGATCTGTCCAAATTTTGTCGAAAAATCTTTTTATTTTTATCACTAGAACAGATTTTTGTATAACACTTTTTATCGCTCTTGTTATATTTTCATCATCTTGATCTTATGATAATCCATTGTATCTTAAGTTTATGTTTTTAAACCCTTCCCTTATCAAATTCCAGTTCGCCTTTTTAAAATTATATACTTTATCATCTTTAAATTGGTCACCATCATATAATCCAAGGTTATTATAATTAAAAAGTATTAGATTATGATCACTTGAGGTTAAACCTTCCTTGCTTTGACAGCTCTTCGACGCGCTGTATGAGTGGAGTTATCTCACTAACTGACTCAGTGTTGATGGCGTTAACGGAGGCAGGAACAGCAGCCGGAGTGACCTCCATTATTTTGTCTACCATCACTGGTACCTGGCCTAGCGGTAGCACTCATTGTGTCTGCCAATACCTTGTGTCAAAAAATATACCCTGTCCCACCTAGAAAGCCGCTACGCAGCTGAAGTGGAGAATATTATCATCAATTCCCCCAAAAGCAAAACGATTACATGTATCTGTGTGCTGAATTAATACGCCGACTGCCTACGTCAGAGGACCAACGAGTGCAGCAATTACTGATGACGGAGCAATTAGAGGACCGTAAGCTATCCGGGTTCCTTCGCCACCTACGTTCACTAGCGGGAACGACACAAGTGCAGGACAATCTCCTAAGGCAAATATGGAGTCAGTGCAGCCGATCACAGATTCAGGCTATCCTGCAGACACAATGAGAGCTAACGCTAGGCTAGGTAGCAGTGCTGACAGACACAATAATGGAGGTCACTCCGGCTGCTGTTCCTGCCTCCGTTAACGCCATCAACACTGAGTCAGTTAGTGAGATAACTGCACTCATACAGAGCATCGAAGAACTGTCAAAACAAATACCAGAATCTCAGTCTTCTCTAATCTTGAAGGCGCACCTGCAGTTCTCGAGGCTTATCTCCAATAGCCAGCATCAATTCTGAGACCGCAGGCATCTGCTGGTACCAAAGGCGTTACCGCAAGCAGGCTCGGAAAGGCGTAACTCCGTGTAGCTTTCCGTTAAACTCCAATAGCAACCACTAACGACGGTGAGTGTTTCTCCTACGAGTCTAAGCGGTCTTTTCGTAACAGATAGGCATAGAATATACAAGTTCCTTATAGGCAATGGGTCTGATCTGTGCTGCTTTCCAAAGAAGCTTCTGAGAGAAGGCTACCAACACACCAACTACCATCTTCGAACAACACCACCATCAACACATAAGTTGTATTGCCTCTCCAGTTAAGCTTTCGCCTGAGACGAAATTTCACCTCGAGGTTTGTAATTGCGAATGTCGCACTGGCAATCATTTGGATTCGGAATTCTCGCTTATTAACACATCCTTCCCGATTGCAAGAACAAGCGATTCATGGATGGTGTTACAGGATTATCCGTGCAATTTCAGGACATACGAAGTACTCAACCTAGTATCAAAGCTGTCACCGACGCGACGGAGTACCACATCATTCTCCAGGAATTTACTGGATTTCTCCGACTTTCTGGTACGCCGCGCAAAGTTCGGCACAATACCGCACACTTCATTCGGACCACTTTAGGAGTACCTATCTTCTGCAGGCCACAATGCCTCGTTCCAAACGACTCGCTTAGCTAAGAAGGTGTTCCACGTCATGATTCAAGATGACACTGTGCGCCGCTCGGAACGCTCGTGGGTATCGCCATTATGCCTAGTGCCGAAGAAAGATGAAAGCTGGCGCCCCTGCGGGGATTATCACGCCCTCAACGCTCGAAATATCCCTGACAGATATCCCCCACGTCACATCCATGATTTCAGCCAGCAACTTCACGGCTGCAAGATATTTTCTGATTCTGTTTGAATTGTGGCGTTATCGTCAACGCCAACAAAAGCGTCTTGGGATACTCAAAGGTTAAGTTCTTGAAATATTAACTTTCTGCAGCCGGCACTCATCCATTACAAGACAAGATTACGGCTTTTCAGAACATCCCACTTCCGAAGACTGCATGGGATTTGCGCCATTTCTTGGAACGCTAAATTTATATCGCAGGTTCCTGCCATCGGCATCCAAGTATCAAGCACCACTTATTAGAGCCACCTCTAAACAGCGCGGTTCACAGTCAGTACAGTGGACTCCAAAGTTAGCCAAAGCTTTCAACGCCTGCAAAAGATCTCTCGTCCAAGCCACTCTGTTTTCTCATTCCAGGCTTTTATAGGACTGTTTACGGACGCCCCTAGTACTGCCCTAGGCGCCTGTCTCCAACAGAAAAGCAAACGAACTTGGGAACCACTAGCATTCTTCTCGAAAAAGTTAACACCCAGGCAACAATCATGGCCAGCATACTAAAGCGAGCTACTTGCAATTTATGAAGCTGTACAGCACTTCAAGCCCATTCTGGAAGTCCACCTTTGTATTGTCTACATCGATCACGGACCACTGACCTTCGCTTTCCTGTAGCGAAGAGAAAGCTTCCCTCTGTGCAACTGAATCAGATATTGTCCATTGCACAGTTCATCAATATCCAGTACATCGTTGGTGATCTAACGTCGTCGCCGATGCCCTGTCATGCATCGAGGCAATATCCTGTCACACAATTGAATTCGAGGCACTGGCGCGTGCACAAGAGGATGACAAAGAGCTGCACAACATAATCAACAACGAGTCTTCCCTTCAATTGAAAAGTTTGGCGTCCCTGGTGTAGCCGTGACTCTGTTCTGTGATACATCTACGAAACAACATAGACCCTTCATCAGCAATGCTCACCGAAAGCAAGTGCTCAATTCGCTGAATCATCCTGGTGCCAGGGACACAGTGGGATTGGTGTCCAACCACTTCGTATGGTCCAAATCTAGAAAGACTGACGCACTTGGACTCACACCTGCTAGGATTGCTAACGTGCGAAGGTAACTCGCCATGTTACAGCTCCAGTGGGCACCTTCACTCCACCATTAAAACTTTTCCAGCACGTACACATTGGCATTCGGTCCTCTTTCTCCAACATTAGGTAGTATTACCTAACAGCTATAGATCGCTTTTCACGCTGGCCTGAAGCTTGAACACTAAAACGTATAACAGTGGAGGATGTAGCCGAAGCTTTTATCGCGTGCTGGATTTCCCGCTTCGGTACACCAGAGCGCATCACTACCAACCAAGGCCGACAATTTAATTCAAAGCTGTTCGCGCAACTAGGAGAACTCACTGAAACATTAAGATCCCGCATCATCAGCTACTACTTACAACCCAACGGAATGTTCGAGTGTTTTCATCGGCAACTTAAGGCTATCATTATACGCCATCCCGGAATGTCATGGCTGGAGGCTTTACCCATCTTGCAGTTGGGGATACGCTCCGCATACAAGGAGGATATCGGGGCCTCTTATGTAGAACTCTTATGTGGTGAACCACTTCGCCTATCAGGGGAGTTCATATACATAACGAACAACCACGCTACGAAGACGCCTCGAACTTAACTTCGTAGTCAAGCTGAGTCACAGATGGGGTAACCCCGTCCATTACCAGCCGTACACTATGACCGTAGTGCAATCCACAGATTTGAAACTATGATTGTGAACAGCTATGTGATATGCAAATGTTAATTCTTGAGCCACCAATTGAATATCCATAGCATTTATTTGCTTCTCACTAATATAATTAATAATGTTACTCTTCGAACTCTACTTTGAACATTCAGTTTATGTTTCTTTGTTTTCACGTGGCTGATGACATCTGACATTCCACCGCGTCCAATATAAAATTAGCTTCTCAACACTCTACATCTTCACCTTCCACTTGGATCCCAAAGGTATCAATTATGCTACATTTTCTTTTCGATATAATTATACTTATATGTTGATTGGTAAATAAAACTTCATTGCATGATCACTGAGTCAGTGACAGTAACGCCTACACTCTTAGAATTGAAACAGTTATTATCCCGAATTACTTCCTCCTGCAAAAGTGCAGGATGCTGCATCACATTACCAATCCAAGGATTACACTTTGTATACATTAAAGGCAGCGAGTGCTAAAATATCAATGAAGCAACTGTTTTAATTGAATTGTGTATAAAAATAAATGGAAAAATCTTGAGTATGACAGTGCTCTAATGAAACAAAATATTCTGAAGAAAAAACGGGACATTTTGGAGTCCCAAAAGAAATTGTTGTGACATCGCGACATTTTGCTAAAAATCGGGACTGTCCCGGGAAAAACGGAATGAATGGGAATCTTATGGTCCTGACCAAACAAACGTTTACATCGTCGTGTCATCGGCTTATTTCACGAACTGTTTGCGGCAAAATTCCTTTACCGTCATTCAAAACATTCCACATTTGGCGGCACTACCTACCATCGCGTATCTCCACTTAATGAATCACATGTCCGTCTTCACGTACTTTCAAGCTGTGAATATTACATCTCTTCGTGTACTTACAGTTTGTGAGCGAGTTACAACGTCGCCTAATAATTTTTGCATTCCTCCTACCAAGTCACATGACATCTTTTATTACTATGCGTTGACAGAATTTCCTTAAAATAAGGGTAATTTTCCTGTTGGTGGAGAAGTGTAATAGAAACTCCCGCACTTAGCTTTCTTATATGAATCTGAAGTATAAACGTTCCCATGGAAACAGGTTTCATCGAAATCTTAACTTTACACATATAATCCTTGATTCCAGTGTCTTGAGCACGTCTGCCGTACCCACACAAAATACTTCCACCAGCGACAGACTGGCGCCTTAGAGAAAGCTTGCCTATGTACTTCTAAATGCTTTGTTTCCCATTGAATCTATTTTTATGCCTGCCTCAAAACCATATTGGATTCTGAAACTAATATAAACTACATATAAGAATAGGCATTATTATTTATTAATTTTTTTGATTGTGTACGTATGTACAGTTTCATTTCCAGACACTCTTATGAAGAATTTCTGCAAAACCAATGGTTCTGTCTGTCCATCCGCCTGTTTGAACCTTTATAACAATCCTACTATTGTAAATATTTCACCAATACTTCAGATTTGGAGTATACCAGCAAAATTAAAGCGTCAAGTGTATGATATCGCAACTGGTAGTTATCTTCCCCAGGGGAGGTGTGGTACTAATTAGATACCAACTCAAAGAATTGACATATCCTTTTTGAAAGAAAAATGCTTCACAACAAGGGCAATACACACAGTATCTCTGACAGGTGTTGTTTTATATATACATATATACAGGGTGAATCACTAGAACTTGCACCGCTAATAATTCGGAAATGAAAATTGCTATTGATGTGCACTTTTCACAGCATTGATTAGTAGTCAGGGGCTCGTACATTTAGCATACAGACACATTTTAATAATACCGAGAAAGTGCATTCTTTTAGCAAACATACAATATTTTAAATGGAACAATACCTAGTTACATCAACAGAATAAAGGTAGGGTAAATTAGAAAGTCAATGATCTTTGTTGCAGGATTCTAGTGCAAGTAGCCGTGAGTGGAAGATGGTGTTTACTAAAGCAGAAAAAGCCGACATGCTCATGGCGTATGAAGAGTGTAGGAAGAATGCAGCTTGTTCCTGTAAGTTCTATGCGGAAACGTATCCTAATACACGTCAATCATCTCGGCAATTATTTATCAATCTCTTCAACCAATTATGTGGAAGTGGTACTGTAACACCTAAAAATCGTAACACAAACAAACAAGTGACTGGAGAAGAGGCAGAAATTAATGTTTTCGCTGTCATTGCAGTAGATCCGCAAATTAGTTTCCGCACAATCGCACGTGGAAGTGGGATAAGTCAGGCAAGTGTACTGCGCGTTTTCCATCGACATAGCTTCCATCCCTATCACATCTCTCTCTATCAAGAGCTGCATGGAAACGACTTTGAAAATCGTGTTAACTTTTGTACGTGGGCATTTAGACATGATACTCCAGATTCATAATGTATCTTGTTTAGTGATGAGGCAACATTTACTAATCATGGCCAGGTAAACCGCAGAAACAGGCACCATTGGTCTGTTGGCAATCTCCGTTGGCTTCGTCAGGTGGAACGACAGCGTCCATGGAGTTTAAAAATGTGGTGTGGGATAGTGAACCATCAGCTCATAGGCCTTTTGTTCATAGAAGGAACAATGAACTCGCACAAGCATCGCAGCCTCCTGATAGACCATTTGCCACACATGCTAGAAGACGTTCATCTGCAGACTAGGAGGAACCTGTGGTACCGACATGATGGCAGTCCAGTGTATAGCTCACGAAGTACTACAGCTTGTCTTAACGGATTGTCTCAAAATAGTTGGATTGGACGAAGAGGACCTGTAGCTTGGCCGGCCCGTTAACTGGCTCTGACCCCTTTAGAATTTTTTCTGTGGGGAAGGCTAAAGAAACTGAAATGCTAGAACGTGTGCAGCAGTCTCCATAGCAGACTGGAAGCGTGTATTGAAGCTGCTGGTGGTCATTTTGAACACAACCTTTGAAGGGATATGTTCTCTTTACTTGTAAGAATCCACAGAAGTATTGTAATTCCCTTTTGCTTTTTTCTATAGTTTGTGCTACCACAGGTTGTACAAGTGTCAGTGCGTAAAAGCTTCAAAATTAGATTTCTCGTAAATCACTTGCACTAGAATCTTGTAACAAACGCCACTGACATTCTAATTTACGCTCCCTTTATTCTGTTGATGTAACTAGGCATTGTTCCATTTAAAAAATTGTATGTCTGCTCAAAAATACACTTTCTCAGTGTTATTGAAATCTGTTTTAGGCTAAATGTACGATCCCCTGACTACCAATCAATGCTGTGAAAACTGCACATCAATAGCACTTTCCATTTCCGAAATATTTGCGGTGCAAGTTTTAGGTAATTCACCCTGTATATATACAAGTTGCTTCAGATTTAGACCGATTAACTTTAAGGGATTATAGAGGGGTGTTGGGCGAACAATTGGAGATAGGACACTTATGGTCCCAGAGCGCATGATTTTGTGCAATAAGCCAAATTAGATTTGAGTCAGTACGCCACTGATAGCACCTCAATAGCATATGCAAACATTTGCCGCACTGCTAAGAAGTGTACATGTGTGACTCAGTAGTAAAGTAGGGATTCTAAAAAAAAAGCGAAACCTAATTCCAAGATCAAGTCCTGCCCCGAGTGTTCCCCCCTTCTCTCTCTCTCTCTCTCTCTCTCTGTGTATATATATACCGTGTGAGTCTTCTCATCCTGCGGATTAGTAACTAGGCAACCCTGCATTTTACCGACGATGCGAAATGCAGGTGCTGACACCGCATTCACCAGCCCGCTGATTAGTGCTACAGTGGTGCCCGTTGTTAACATGTTCTAGTAGCGCAATGGTTAACATGCTGAAAAGTCATGATGAAAGTCGCAAATTCACATCGCGCCTGTAAATAAAAAGTTTTTTATACATTTCTTGCATTTATTTATGATGTTCATTAAAGCATATTCTAACAAGTAATAACTTATGTTTTAGTGAAATCCACATAATTAAACTAATTAGGCGAAACGACACCTCCATACCAAATTATCAGTTCACGTTAAACTTACTAAACATAAAAAGTACCTTTAAGTGGCAGTATTTGAACCTGGAACCTTTACCACTGAAAGCCAACGCGCACACAGTGGTACGAGTGCAAGTGATGCAAGCACAGTGGTGCACAGCAGTCACTTTGTCCGAAATTGATGCGACGCGATGCAGTGGGCAGTGTTTACTGCATAGCCTGTACAACGCCCCGGGACTCCATAACTTCTCAATCCGCAGGCTGAGGAGACTGACCCGGTAATATATATATATATGTGTGTGTGTGTGGTTGTGTGTCTGTGTGTGTTTTTCTTTTATTTATTTATTTGTTTTATTTTCGTTCTACAAATTGTTGTGTGTGTTTGTGGTTGTGTGTCTGTGTGTGTTTTTCTTTTATTTATTTATTTGTTTTATTTTCGTTCTACAAATTGTTGTTTGTGAAGAATATGGAATGCTGCATTGCTCCATTTGTTATTACCCCTGATGTTAAATGTAATCAAGCAAATCAAACGAATGAACTTTGAACAGGAATGTACAACATAAAATGTTTTAAACATACACGAGATATGCAATCAGAATCCTTCATGGATGTGGCTTTAAAATGGAATTACCATGTCCTGGGACTAATACACTATTGTGCTTACGAATAGAAACAATGCACTGTTATCTCTGAAAACGAAAACTAATGTGCAAAGCAAATCACAGTCACATTACTACTTAAGCTTTATTTATTCACTTCCAGGAACCGTAGAAAATCTTATTTCTTCTTTAGATATACGGAAGCAGCTAACAGTGAGCATTCTCAGTTGTAACCATCGATTTTCTTAAATACTTTCCTTTTGGGAAACGCCAGTGAATCACGAGATAGCATTGATATACATTTGCAGAAAGTCAAATATACCTATAAAAAGCACCCGTCATACGCAGGGATAACTCATTTGGTAACATCGTTGACAATAGTGACATAGTATTGCGTTCGAATCCCTCTGTAAAATAACTTTTTTTTGTTCTTCTTGTGAGTAAGATGAGAGGTACATTCATACGCTAATAGCAATAGTAATTTTAATTTCTTAATAATGCAGAGGAAGAAAACGTTTAGCTTTAGAGTAATAAAGTCCCCTCTACACATCGTTTGTCATGCATTGTTTAAACCTATTGCTCAGGAATACGTGCGTTATTCTTGTTCGCACAGTGCGGTTGCAATGCAGACGCCTACTCCTTTCTGAAGTTCACTATGGTGATATTCAGTGCTATTTAGTTAAATATATAAATTAATTAATGATAAAATCGTTTACAAAAGAAGCTGCAATATTACATGGATATAAGAAATAATCAGGGAATGATATAGCGCACGCGTTTTAAACAATGCAACTGCAATAACATGATGGTGGTCTAGTACAGATGTGGTATAAATTCACGAAAACGAAGTCTAAATGTTAGAGATAATGAATGAAGAAATAAATTTGGCTTTTAATTTTACAATAGGCCGGAGCCAATTCGGTAGTGGTAATTCGGTAGCCTCGCATGTAAGTAAATGCCAGTAAACCTAAAAAGAATAGGTGTAAATGCTTAAATGCCTTGGTTACTTGTTATGTAGTCTTCTATACGCCATGAATAGAGAAAACACATTATGTAAATATTAAAGGATAAATGCCGAAAAATTGATTACTCTATCCATTCCCCCTTAGAGATGGAGAAATGTAGCTGTTAAAGATGAACAACAGTAGAAACCATGCATGCCCATACTTCTTAGAGAAGGACATTTGTGAACAATAAGGAAGAGCAAGAAATATTGAAGTAGTTATTAATATCTCGGAGTGGAGGAAATTAGAAAACGACAAAGGAAATTAAGAAAATATCGCTTTCATACTTCAGGTTGCAGAAAATTAGGTGCAAACAATAACGAAGAAGCAGAAAAATTAAAATTGTTTATCCTCGGAGTGGAGGAAGCTTGAAAATGATAACAAGGAAACGGGGGGGGGGGTTGCTGTGCATTCAAACCTCGGAACGGAGTAAATGGAAACACATTAAAAATCCAGGAAGATCATGGAAAATTAATGTTCTTATTTATCCTTAGAGTGGAGGGAACTGGAAAACGATAAAGATAAATTACTAAGTAAAACTGTTTACTCATACCTCGTAATGGAAGAACGTTGTAGAAACCACGGAAAACAAAAGAAAATAAAAATCCTCGGATTGGAGGAAACTGGAAAATGATGAAAGATTTATAGGAAAACTGTTTTATCATACGTCGTTTCGGAGGAAAGTTGCAAAAATTGAGGAAGATTAAGGAAAATTAAAGCTGCTATTTATCCTGAACGTGGAAAAATGTATAAAGACAAGGAAGATCAAGAAAAATTAAAGGTCCTATTTATCTTGGGAGTGAAGGAAACTTGAAAATTATAAGAGGTCCTATTTATCTTGGGAGTGAAGGAAACTTGAAAATTATAGAAAAAGTAAAAACTCAACATGTTATTCATGCTTTAGTGCAAAAAGTAGTTCAAAGGAACAGTTGAAAGTAACGCCCTTCAACTTTCAAGCATGGATTACAAAGACAAAGGAATGCAGCTCGTACTCTCGAGGAGGATGCCTGGAGTGTCGCGGATTAATCACAGGCAGCTATTGTTTTCGCTATCAGTTCCTCTTCTGAGTTTATTGGGGTATCGTGTACAAGGCTCTTAATGTGTCTCCATAAGAAATAATCTGGAGGAGTGAGATCAGAAAAAGATGGCCAAGCAACAGTACCACCACCACCACCACCACCACCACCACCAATCCATCGTCCTGGGAATGCACTATTCAGATAGTTTCTAATGTCCCTGTCAAAGTGGGCGGGAGCTGTGTCATGCTGGGACCACATAAGGCATCGGAGGACAAGAGAAACGTTCTCCAGAAACCCACGTAGAACTGAATCAAGAGCTGGGATACATTGTCCATTTAGCCGAGGTGGAAGAATATATGGACGAACAAGTAATTGGAAATTATGCCAGGATAAATGTTGACGCCGAATATGTACTGACTGCTCCTCTGCACAATGGCATGTGGATTATCATGGCTCCACACATGGCTATATCTCTGGTCGAATGCCATTCCGTCCCATGTAAAACAACACGTATCAGTGAAGAGCACTCGGGAAAAGAAATCAGGCTGTTCGATGTGCTGTTCAGAGACCCAGTTACAGAACTGCATTCGTCGACCGAAGTCTGCTAGTGTCAAGGACAGTATCTTCAAAATATGGAACGGATGTAGTCGGTCTTTCTGCACCATCCGCCATACAATCGAATGATATGTGCCCATATAGCACGCGTACCAACTGAAGAGGTCTCCTGAAATCTTCTGAGCACGTCTTCCTCAAATGTGACTTGTTCGGCGTTTGGTTGAAACAACTCCAGGGATCCAGTTTCCCTTAGACGCTGGTGAACAGACTGAAAATTTGATGGGTGTGGATGACGTCTGTTAAGATATCCTCCTCTTTAAAGTCGCGCCGCTTCATACGTGTTGCCTTTAGTTTCGCCGTAAACAAAATGAATGTCTGCTACCTCCTCAAAACTGTAATCCTTAGCCATTATTCCACTGAATACGATCAACATAACTCAAACGACACAGCAAGGCTGTCAGCCGTAGTGACCTTCAGATTCGTGCATGCGCTTAGGCATTGCGGCTGCACTGTGCGAACAGGAATATTGCAGGTGTTCCTATGCAACATATTTAAACAGTATAATAAACCCTCTTTAGAAATGACCTTATTACATTAAAGCTAAATACTTTTCTCCTGGACTATTCAGAAATTAAAACTCTATTGTTATTCACACATGCATGCACCTCTCATCTTAAACACAAGAAGAAAAACAAAATCTATGTTACAGAGTGAACCGAACATATCACTATTTCACTAAAGCAAACTATGTTACCGAGTGAGCTGTTAGTGCGAATGGTAAAAGGCGCTGTCATAGGTATATATGACTTTGTGCAAATGTATAGGGGTGCTATCTCGTGATTCACTGCTGCTTCCCAAAAGGAAAAATTTCAGAAAATTAGAGTTCACAAATGGGAATGCTCACTGTTAGCTGTTTTCGTATATCTGAAGAAGAAACACGTTTTCTACGGCTCCTGGAAGTGAATAACGTAGCTTAAGCAGGAATGTGACAGTGATTTGCCTTGCACACTAGTTTTTTCTGAGCTAACAATGCATTCTTTCAATTCGTAAGAACAATAGTATATTAGTCCCAGATCATGGTAATGCCATTTTAAAGTCACCTCCATAAAGGATTCTGATTACATAGCATGTATATGTTTAGAACGTTACAGTATCCTATGTTGTACATTCCTGTTCAAAATTAATTTGTTTGCTTTGCTTGATTACATTTAACAGCAGCTGTAATAACAAATGGAGCAGTGCAGTATTCCAGATCCTTCACAATCAACAATTTGGAGAAAGAAAATAAAATTTAAAAGAAACATTCGGCAGGGATTGAAGCTGAAATGCAGTGTTGCTGGCTGGAGAACGCCCTACTTAACCACTGAGCCACCCATATACACTTTTTGACTATGCAGCAAATGTTTGCATATACCATTGAGATGGTATCAGTGGCATACTGGCTCAAATTCATTTGGCTTTTTGCACAAAATCATGCACTCTGGGACCATAAGCGTCCTATCTCCAATTCTTCCCTCAGCACCCCTCTATAATCCCTTAAAGGTAATCGGTGAATTCTGCAACAGCCTTATATACGATGTATTTATGTAGGTAAAATAATACCAGTAGGGTGAATATTTAAATAGTTAAAACAGTTTGCCTTTTCGTTATTCGGTTACATAAATCAGTGTGGCAAACAACACATTTCCGATTACTTAGCAAGCTATAAGTAACGGGTTTATGTTTATGTAGTATTTACTGTATTTTAATAAAGTAATTCATTTCATCCCATTTAATCCTATTAAAATACTTGCACAGAATTTGATATAAATTAAGCTAAACCACTTATATTTATTCCTCCATGCACAAATATATGCAAGATGTATATAGAAACGAGTCAAGTGTTTCACGCTCTTTTTGCCATACAGCTTTTATGGGAGTAACAGAGAAAATCACAAGCCTTCAAACGTTCTCTCTGTCGTATTGCACACTAAGAATAATATCAAAAGCATAGAGTGGAGCATTTTATACGTAATTGTTTGTACATAAAACGTTACCATTCTACAAACACATACAACACTATACCTTTTATTATTCTCACACTCACTTGAACTTGAGGTGTCCTATCTGTTGACAAAATAAGAAACATACATGCACTGTCATTCACTTTTACTTGACAAATATTTAGCCGCTCACTTAAGAGCTCTTCATACTTTAGGAGAACTAAGGATTAAATCTTTCTCTCTTTCTATATATTCATTCACGTTTTCACCTTCTCTATCGTCAATTGATTTTCTTCTTTCATCAGGAGCTTTCCTTGCAGCCGGCTTTGGAATATTTAAATATGGCGGAGTATTGGAAAAAATTCTTAGTACTACATCGTTCTTCACTGATGGCCTAGCTTTTGGTCTGGTTTCCTTTCTTTTTTGTGGCCGATGAGTGTTCTGCCCTCTCAACATCTATAGGAAAAATGCACTTGGATTTATAATACATCTGTAGAGAAGGAAATGCTTTACACATACCACACTTGAAGACAGGGGCAGCTATTCAGGAGGTAATAGGTGAAGTGGCACGTCACCAATACATTTTACCTTACTAGACTTATTTTTTAAAGTTTATTTTTCTTATCACCGATGTTGATTTTTACTGGAAACGTATTTCCCTGTTTTTGTAGTACTGTGCGGCACTCTGTTGTGGCAGCAAGCGCACAATTCTGACCACGCGAACTTGTGGGAAGTGAAGTAACCTTCGTTTCACGCTGCTCAAACTCCGAAGCGGAACTTAACTGGATGGTTGCTATAGCAACCGTGGCGTCACCCGCTGTAGTTCGGCTGCAGAGGGGGTGAAATAGATGAAATTCTTATTCCGCTTCTTTCAGCGTGTAAAGCACGCACACTTCCATTTTTAATGCTTTTAGACCTTTGTTGTTTCAAATATTAATCCTACTTATGATATTTTTCACGATGGAAAGACGAAGATAAGAAGGAAGTTTTTACAAATATTTAGTGCAAAGGAAACGAAACTTAATGCTACAATCCTAGTTTCAAATGATCGTGGTTTACGGAATTCCCCTAATTGTGTTCCTCTTCAACCCTGCAGAAATTGTTTTGTTGGCCATGCTTGTTTTTTAGCAATGCTAGGAACGTTTGGAATGGAGAAGGATTTGCTGCGTTGTTGAATTCCGAAGTACTCAGGTTTTGTAGAGTATTTAAAGCGCCAGAAAAATTTGAAAACTTAGAAAAAGATCAAAGTATATTTTTTTTCAGGTTCCCTAATGGGAAATGTTAGGCTCTATACCGTGCAGTTAAGTGAAAATGTACGTTTGAAGAGACTTTTCCCATAGTTAGTGATTGACGCGGTACCTATTCTATTTAAGCAAACAAGAATTAACATTTCGGGGTCACGATTAAACAATAGACTCAATAAATCCTGGGAATTTTAAGGAACCGTTGACGTTGCTAGTACTAAGGAGCTTTGTAAAAATGCAGAACCAGCATTCCAAGATAAACAGTGTGTTCAGTGGCGAATAAAAGATTATACAAAATGAACTAATCAAGTGCATTTCAGATTACATCAATGATTTCGTAAAAACTGATTTGGAAACTGCTGGTTTTCTCTGTCCAGATAGATGATACAACAGATACTACACAGGTGTCTCGCTGTTCTGTATTAGTGAGGTTCGTTAATGCTGAAGGAGCTGTAGTGGAGTGTTCCTTAAGTTTCTATTATGCGAGTGCCGACAGGATATCAGGAACTTTGTTTTCTTTATCGGGCAAAGCCTTGGGAACATTTGGCTACGAGCACAAATTAGTAGGGCAGTGTTATGATGATGCAAGTGTGATGTATGGTCATTTAGGTGGTCTCCGGAAAGAAGGATAAAGGTATTTTTGCAGTATTTGTATACTGTCTGCACATCACCTAAATCTAATCTTTCAACAGAGTGCAAAAAACAAAACAAAAAAGTAAAGTAATACAGAACAAAATTGTTATATATTGTTCTTCTTCTATCTCTGGAATTCCTACCTTTTCCCGTCACTCAGCAAAGAGAACCTACGCAATTACTTCCGCATCGGTACCACACATTTCAATTATAACACCTGTCCGCTGGAGCCCCAACTACAAATTATTATGTGTATTTGTGGATGACTGGGAAAGTTGAAAGAGGTTTTCGAAACTATAGTTTGCTGTGAACAGTCTGAAGATAATTTCACCCAAATTGCCAGAGGTTTCCTTAACGACATGAACAATTTTGAATTTACATTTATGGCATAGTTTTTCATGACATAATTTGTTTGACAGATACGAGTATACTGATCGATGTTTTGTAAAAGAGGTAATTGGGTGTTAACTACTACATACAAAAAACAAGGACTACTTTGATATGCAAAGAAATAAGAGGAACTAATAGTATTTCTTCAATCATCTTTGAAAAGGCCAACAAAATGGCGGATATGCGCCTCTCAGGGTATACAATTCTCTTTCTTAGGATGAATGTGTTTAGATGTAATGAACTTTGTATTAACACATTTAGGATCACGTTTGGATGAGAGATTTCGCGATTGTGGAAAAATTCAATTTCTTTGCCTTGCTGATACCACAAAATTTGAGAACTACACGTGTTCCTTCTAGTGCAATTGCAAGCTTTCAGCATTTGGGAGGATCTGTGTTCCCCAAGACTAGAGGTGTATAGTTTTCGATCTACTCCTCCCTATGCCTGCTTGCCTATGCAACACGCACGAGATCTCGTCCTGGCTCGCTCGGCTCGGTCTGGTATGCTTATGGTGAGCCTAGGTATTGCTGCTGTGTACCTGCCCTTGATAGGACTTTACCACAGAAATGGTAGGATAGTTGCAGAATTGTTGGCTTATGTCTTTGGTAGCGCTAAGTTTATAGACTCCAAAGCGGTTGCCTTTTCAGGAGCAGAATCCTTGCCACTGCTCCGCTGGTGTCTGTTAATTCCAAAAATAGGTGTTGTTTTAAATTTTTAATGACCACTCCCAAAGGGAGGTGGAATACTTACGTTCAGTTGTATGCAGCTGACTGGTTTAATGCCTTCGTTACAAGGGTGCTCCCTAGAGGTCTACATTTCAGTGAAAATAGTCGACCGTGACTCAGCTTCTTGCAGTTGACCGTCGAAATGAACGTGCAGATGATTGCACACATATCAGGCTCAACTTCTTTGCTCCCTTGTTTCTCCGTCCGAAGCACTTCTCTTAACCGAGAGCTCACAGTCGACTTGGATCCCGCGGTTAACCTTGGAGTCTCGGTAAACATGGGTAGTCGAAGCAATGTCGGTGCTTTGGACTGTGTAGGTGAATGAAGCAACCGTGTTGACAGAAGAACGGTTATCGTTACTCATTCAGTAGTAAATGCGTAGCCTTAGCATTACCTTTGACAGATTTTGGACTGCGCAATTTATATATTTCGTTATTATTTTATCTGCAGCCTACCTATGATAGGTAGAGGAAGCAGTGTATTCTATCCAAAGTTCCATATAGAAGTTTTACTTGAAATAGTATTTTGAAGTACCCTGAACCCAAGGAAGAGTTTAAAGAAAGAGATCCGTGTGCATGTGTACGTGTGCGTGTTTGTGTGTGTGTGTGTGCGCGCGTGTACAGAATAACTCAAGAACGAAAAGTCGGACAAATATCAACATTTATATTTAAAACCAACATCTTCTACTGGCGTGACACGAAGATTTTCATGAAATTCCAGCTACCCAAACTACCATTTACATGGAAAAACATTCGATATTTTTTATTTTCTCAAAATATAATGGTGATTTTTATTAATATGCCATGTGTTTGAGATACTGACGCGGCAAATGAAATGTATATCTTGAATTCTCTGGGAATAGCCTATGAACTCCAATTTACTCTTAGTGGATTGTATGTAGCATGAAAAGCACAAAGGAGAGGCAAAAACTACTTACAGAAAAAGTGTAGATCTACAAAATAATACACAGCTTGTTGGAAATATATTTATATTTTCGCAACTTCATCAGTTCCTTTTAAATATTTCATGCCGCATGTTTGCATTTTCCCAAGCGTACGTAAATGTGATGAAGAACGTTTAAAGTTTTGTGATACTGTTTTCTCTTCTCACAGAAGCTTAATAACGAAAACAACTTCAGTCATTTGAGTGCCTCTTCTACATTTTGCATCTAGGTGGTGATAGGTGTAGTTTGTACGGGTATTAGTTTTTGTAGTAGTGGCAGTATTAATAATGGTAGCAACAATATATTAGTATGTTTTATTATCATTAATATCATGATTAGGAACATCGCCTTTGTATATCAAATACGTAAAAACAGTTATATCCCTTGCTTCTGTGTTAGCTTACATAGAATGCGCATCATAAAATATGTTTGGAGAAATACATTTCGTTTCAACATAGAAAATGATGACTGTTTCAATCCTATTTATGTCAGCGCTAGAACCGATTCACCACTATGCTCAGTACCTATATGTCTCCAGCCCTAACTGAGCCTGCGCGCCGTAAAATGCGGCTATACGAGTACTGATAAATAACAGACCAATTCCGTTCCCACTCCTCAGTCTTACCTGTATTTGTAAACAGAACTCTCAATCGTTGTATCTACTATCTTGGAAAGGTGGTTGTTACCATAGTGATCATTTATGATCATAAATGTAATTTAATTATAGGAGTGACGCAAGCATTAGAAAGTCCATTTTATTCATAATTATCATAAAAGATCTACCTGCTGTGGCACATTTCACAAAAATAAGTATTAATTCTTGTTCTGCAGAATCCTTCTATAATAATTACTCTTAAAATTAATGTTACCTAAATGAAGTTTGTGTCTCAGCTCTTTCTGTTACCATTTCCTTGTTTGTTCCTGTTTGTATATATAGACAAGCAATAATAAATATATTATATATTGTTCCATTGTGCTCATGGTCTTCACTTTTAAGGTTATTTTAAATTAAATTTAATTGAGTTTTATTTATGTACGCCGTTTAACTGCTGTGGTCCTTAGCGTCCCATTCCATATTGGGTGTGAAAGACCGGTAGGTTTGTTCAGAGGCCTCTTTATCAGGCTTGAGGTTCCTTTACGTGCCGTAAATTTACGACACGGGACCACCGGCTTTACTTCCCTTCCGAAGGAAGCCATGCTAAGAATTTTTACGCCCGAAAATATCCATCGCCCTCCACCGGGTTTGAACCCGCGACCTCGGGAACTAGAAGCTAGCATGGTAACCATTATACCACGGAGGACGACAGCTTATTTTAAAGTCGAGTATAACGTAATAGTGCATTCTTTATTTTTAGTAAGTAATGCCGTAGTATTAAGAACACTTAGTAGTATTGAAAACTATAATTATCGAGCAGGATGACTCAGGCCCGCAGGTCTGTGGCTCGCATTCGCGAGGTCGTGGGTTCGATTCCCGTGGCCGACTTTCCTGACCCATGGGTTTTTCTGGGTTTCCTCTGTATCCTATCACCTCATCCTTTCCTCTCATGGGCGCCCCTTCAGGGGCCTAGGCACAAAATATCTATGTAGATCGAGGCGCTAAGTCCCCCTCCGTTTCTAGTCCTATCCTATCATAACTATAGTTAAATATATAGCTACTATATAATAAGTTAATTTTAAAATCTTGCAAATGCAAACTGTATCAATGGGAACAATAAGGACTATTCTATATAATTACATTGTTTAATAACGAACACCTTAATTTTAATACCAATATTTTCCGTGTCGCCTGATGCCGTAAAACTTTGTTCAAGCTGAATTATTTTTTATTTCAACGCAGCAAAATAATACGAGAAATTTACATGAATCCCCTAAATATTTTCATTATATATGTGATTTCTGTAAGTTTTTTTATAGAAACAACTAATTTTTAAAGCCTACACAAAACTGCAACCCGTCCGATGTGATCGACGCTGTTAATAGCGTCCCTTAAATATCTTCATTATAGATATGATCTCTGTAAGTTTGTTTCGTTTTATAGAAACAGCTATTTTTTTAAAGCGTACACAGAATTGCAACCCCTCCGATATGACCTACGCTGTTAATAGACTTGAAACCACAAAAATAAATAATTGCAATGTAGAACGTTGGATTAATCCAGATAATAGATTTGGTAGGAGCGTTAAACTGGGCATGTAATACCCAACGATTTGGGTATATAATAATGTTATAATTCAATTAATCGCTGCAGTTTATAAAAAATACAACTGTTTTATAATTCACCACTCCCAAATTTTGCCACCTCCAAAACATTCTCTTATTACTATACACATCTGTTCTTCATATCTACCTGAGTTCCAACGCTAGCGTTTGGCATTAAAGTCACTCGCTCAAATCACGCAAGCATGAAGGGCTAGGATGGATTGGTAGTCAGCAGGTACGAACAGTACCAGGTGGGTGTAAACGGAGACTATTATAACCTCCGTGCCCCCGAGTTCAAAACACACAAGGATTTGCAGGGGGAAGAGGAATTCGTTTATGGATTGCGTTTTGCCTCACCATTACCGCAGTACCGCCCCCTGAATTGGGCACCCAATCATTGCGTAGGCATACGTATCAGGACAGACGTGAGTGAATGCCAGGACGCTATGTGTTTCCGAAATTAGTAGAGGGTCCAGAGCATATTGAGCAGCAAAGTGTTGAAGCTCATTTTTTGATCCCTTACATCATTGGCATTCCATAAGGCAAATTGGATGGAAGTACGAGATCTAGTTCCGTCCGCCATTCTGTGTCAATGGTGCGAAATTGAGCATAGAGGTAAGGCCCTCAAAGAGGATAATCGCCTTGCTGGTAGGATCGTAGCCTGGAAAAACCTGGAGATAATATCCCGGACACGCTGTCCATGGTTTGTAGAAATGATTTTATGAATTTTTACTTATATGTTAGAATAATGTTGGTGTTTTAGTAGTAGGTGCTGTATCTATCTCAACAAGTCCGAGTACTCATCTCCGGAGATGGTCTGAGGATTTGTGGATGGCTGGTCAGAGGACTGAAGATGTAGAGAGCGATCCCCCTCCCTCTCGTCCCTAGAGACGCGCACCGGCTTCCGTGCAATACCGACAGCCCGGGGGGCCCTCCTAGTCCGAGTCGGTCTCGAGGTCTGTCCTTTGTCTCTTCTGACGGGGTGTAGATTTACTCGATGGTGCTGCTTGGCCTTGGTGTTGTGTGGAAGATATTTTGTGTTTTCCTCCGACAAGAGACCATTTGCACGTATGAAGGACCCCATGGTGCTGGTGTTGGCGTCTGCGACGTTGGAGTTACTGCCTGCCTAGCCGGTGTGGTCTGGCTGCCGACTTCTGAAGAACCGCAGGTGGTGCTCTTGGCTGATTCTCCGCCCTCCCTGGGGCAGCTACCGGATGGGATCTGGCTAGTTGCTGTTGAGCTACTAGGTGTGCTTGAGAGTTCGAGCGCATGGATGCGATCACTCGCAATCTCGTTGAACAGCCTCCATAGCAGGCGATGTGGCCCCTCTTGCATTTGAACACAGGTGGGCACATCTGTTTGGGATCAGTGCAGACTTCTTTTGGACGCATACCACCGCACCAATGGCAGCATAGTTGATAGTAGCAATAATCACTTGAGTGGTTGAAACCCAAGCAACGGTGACATTGGGCAGGACCACAGGGCGTCAAAAAACTTCTTCTGTGACCCGGAGGTAGCAGATAGAGGAAACCCAATCTATTTTAGTTTCGGGATCATTAACCCGCTACACCACAACGAGAAAGAGTGTGCTGGGAGTTTTGTGACCTTTTTCCCAGCTGGAGCGGATTTGGTGAACTGATTCATCAGATTGGGGGCTTATACTCTGGCGAATGAGGTCATTCTCAATCTCCCCAACGTGTGTGTCCACAGGCAGGTCCCTGATATCACCCTATAGATCTCGGGTCTTGTAAAGGACAAAGTAAAGCGCGCGATATCTTTCCGCATCCAGCAGTAAAGTATAATCCTCTGACGTCCTAGGCTGGAAGACGTAGGGCTTTTCCTACGAGTCATCGGCTGCTGACTGCTGACAGAGGGTAGGCATGACCTCCCGAAGGAAGCCTACTACCGCCTGAAAGTTGTTCACGTGCGCTGCACATAAGTGTGCGCACACTCAACACATCTAAGACACCACTAACCTGCAGGTAGCGGGAGCCAATGACGTGAACAACAACGGGCTGCACACCTAAGTGCACCTTACCTCACCTTAAGGTAAGATGGCTGTGGCCTTGCTGCTCACCCCGCTATGCGGTTCCGATGTTCGGGAAGACTGAGTGACTTGAGTCACTAAAAGCTGCCTCAAAGAGGTCGCTTTCCTGTATAAATGATCGCACACTCACCACAAGAGATTATCGTGGGCATTGACAAAAGCTCCTCCGAACTGCTGCAAAAGTTAAGCAGGAGCACCAGATGGAAGGATGATTGCTTCTCTCTGGTTGTCTCAGTTGTCGCAGTGCAGAGGAATAGCCAAGCGCCCTCACGCGTTTTGGCTACAAATGGATGGACCACCGTCTGAAGCTTTTGCTAGTCTACAATTGTAGCTAGCTGTCATATATACTCCTCGGGGTCTCGAAGCAGGACCATGGATGAGTGTCGTCGACCTGGCGCGAGGGGTGGCAGTATTTTATCTTCTCCAACCCTCCCCTTCACACTACACAGGGCGGTCAGGATCTACCAGTTGTTACATGCTTACAGGACCTGATCTGCTGCAGGCATACAGGAATTGAGGTTTGTCGTCCACACCTGCACTGGGATGTCAAATACTTATTTTGAAGATACATTAGAAGTTAATGAAGCCCAAACTTTCCTAATATATTTTCACCCTAGCTTGCATATAGTATGATATTTTCTGGAAACTCTTTAGTAGTGAGAATGAGTTCTTTCGCAATACTTCCAAAAGGTATTAAAAAAGAAAGGTTTTAAATAATTTTCCACGATTTTAAAATATTTAACCTTTACACTCCAGCAAATTTTGTTCCTGGTTCCCTCGCGTTTGTGCATTTTCTATTATTTTTACAAGTTTTTCGACATTATTAGATATTTTAACTTTACTTTAATGTAAATGTTTCGATCTTTTACAGTTTTGAAATTCTTACACGTTTTCGACTCTTTTACTATATTTCATTCATTTTAAAAGGATGTCTTTGTGGTGACTGAGATCAGAAGGTAGATCAGAAGGTAATGCGAGTGCGCATTATTGAACCGGTAGGGCAGCGTCTTCAAGGCGACGATTAAAGGCGGAAAAAATGGCGAACAAGTAATTACGAGATAATAGGAAAACATTTGAGGTCATATGTGCGTTTTGTTAAAAAACATACCTTTTGAACAGTTGTAAGAAAACGATATAACAACAACAACAACAATAATAATAATAATAATAATAATAATAACCTGCAAAGCTGAAAACGTTTGCAAATATCTCAAACTATTTTAAAAACACCGAAAAAATTCAGTGTAATGATCGAAACAATTCCAATGAAAACTTTACAAAGAGTTGCATAGTGATGACGTTTTATTATTTTATTAGCGGTTTGGAGTATATAATAATGGAAAACAACTTAAATCTAACAGTAATAAATATTAGGATGCCGTATCGTAAGACCATGCATCGTAATATTTGTACTAGTAGTCAAGAGAATGAAAGATAGTTTACACAATCCTACCTCACTCTCCAAACCTTTCCTTCTGCCGGCATTTAGTATAAGTGAGGTTTGTCTTGACCTGCCTGACATTGAGAAAAACTACCTGACTATGCGTAGGTTGGCCGACTGAAAATTTACCTGACGGGACAGACAGTAAAAATGGCAGAAATGTACACCGTTTCCCAAGACACACCACTTTCTGTTTTGCATGCCAATGAGAAGTGCAAACAGATTTGCAGCGGAAAGGTGTTAGAAATCCCTAATGAGGATAAAGACATTTGCATGATCATGTATAAATTGTTCTCCCTTATACTGTCCATCTGTTCTGCTACGCCATCTGTGGAAAGATGCTTTTCTTGCCTGAAGCCTATAAAAATATACCTCAGGAATGCATTTCCAATCGTGGCTTTCTTCTTTAGTGAATATTGTAATTCAGAAAGAGTTTCTAATGCAGTTAATAAAAAATAGCATCTTTCTATTAAGACATCGCTGGCAAGTTTGCAGCCTTAAGGAACCGAAGGATTGATTTGGTATACAAGAATAGGTGAGTTCAGTTTTTAAGAAAAGCATGTGTAAAATACAGAGTGGTTCAGGGTCTCTGCGGCAAACTGAGGAACGATAGATATCGCAAAGGGGAACATTTTTTGTCAAGCAACCACCATTCTCCGAAGTATCGTTACGGAGTTATCCACCCCTATTTGAAGAGCATCCAGTAGGATAGGTTTGAGGGGCACAGCCAGTACACTTTGACTCCCTGTTTGTTTACAACCGCTGAATCAAGTGACATCCCTCTTTCTTATCCCTTACGTCTGGCTAGGTTTGATAGGTCTAAGATACACAGCCCAATTTTGCTGTGGTCAAAAACAAAGGAAATACCCTACCACCTGCCTACCTGCCGGCCTGCCCGCCTAAGTACCTACATGTAAATTAAAAATTAAATTGAGTTTTATTTATGGACTGCTGTGGTCCTTGGCGTTCCATTCTATATTGGACGTGAAAAACCGGTAATTTTGCTTAGAGGCCTCTTTATCAGGCTTCAGGTTATACCCACCCACCTACCTACTTATGATGCTACTGTAAAACTAACGAAACTAAGCTACACAACCCTACATTTGTTGCCAAATCTCCGAATGACATGGCCTTTAGTGTAGTGTGACCGTGGTTTAGTTCACCAGACAACGCAGGATTTTCTGAACATGTCGGTGGCAGCCCTGTAGATAGGCAAACCGTCTGGCTGCAGCGTTGCTAATGTAGTTGTTTTACAACTAAATCTGGTCTTTTTAATTACTGTCTAGTTTGAAAAATTAATCTTTGCTGTTTATATTGGCAGTTAAAATTAACGCTGCTTATGCGACATGTTTTTGTCCTCTCTCAGTTCACGAACGTGTTTCATTATTAGGTACGTGGGCTTCTCTCCCAGTGACAAAATTGTATGGTTTTTCGATTAACACTAAAAATGGGCAAAGTAAAACCACAATATACTCAAAAGTTTCGAGAAGAGTGGTTGAAGAACCCAAAATTATAGAATGGTTAATTCGGGGTGTAGGTGATAACCAGGGTATGATTTTTAGGTGGAAAGTTCAGATGAAAAAAGGAAGGGAAAAGGTGCTCAAATAAGAAAAAAGGGACAATAAGGTGCTGGTTTATTTAAGGGTATGCACAACTGAAATTGCTATTTTCTAAACTATCCATTCAATTGGGCTGAAATTTTAACCACGTGTCAGTCTTCTTTAGATATAATTGTTTTGTGAATTTAATCCTAAATCGTAATTAGTTTTCAAGTTATTAATTTTCAAAATATAAAATGATGGGTATATGCAAAATGCAACACATGATGCATTCTAAAAAAAATCTTATGTTGTTTCTATGTCAAGGAACTACAAATCTGTCATATAATTTTTTCCTACCATTCTTAGTTTAAGAGAAAATAGTTTTGCAGTTTTGTATTTGCATTTTTTCGTTTTTTGTGTGTACATTGTTATCTTCAAAAATTAGTAGCGCAAACACTATTCATTGCACAGAAAAATTATATGGCGGTTATATTTATTTGGGTTTTGTCAATATGAATGTATGAAAACTACATCGTGTGGAACATTATGAATATGCAGAAATGCTGAAAATAAGAAACGCCTTAAAATGAAGTTTTAAAAATATAAACAGCTAGCAACCAAATACGCGAGGGTATTTAAAAGTCTCGTAACGATCCTGAAGCGTTCGCTAGGTCTAAAATAAAAGTGGATTCTAAAACTACAAGCAATGGAGAACTTTTTGGGAACATATATATACATACACATTTTTTAGATTTTTTTTAGATTTTGGGTTAATTTCAGTTGTGCATTCCCTTAAATAATTCAACGCTTTCTCTTTCCTCTATTCTAATTTATTGAAATACAAACAAGTACATCAAATTATCACTCATCAGAAGAAGGAAAAAGCATGAAGCTGTTGTACTTCAAGACATTAAGCATCTCCACATTTTTAAAAGTAAGTCTGTTTCCATTAGGAGATAGAATGTCTTTGTAGATGCTAAAGCTTCTTTCAGCACCCACAGAAACCAGTAGGGCAAACCTTGTATTCACTCGGAATGGCAACTCTACAGATGTGGCGAATTCCTCAATGTCTGGATTCTTCTGAAGAATAGCTTCAATTGTGTCTTTGGCAAAGCCATCTAACTGCTCCCTCACGGAAGTAAATATATCCCATTGTTTTTCCTTTTCCAGACCTTGTTCTTCCAATCGTTTAATAGCTGCAGGCAGGTACTTGTAACTATGGACACAATATAGTTCTGTCTGCAAATTATGTATTTTCTCCGGTAACAGAAGTTGCTGTGCCTTGAAAATTGCACCTGCGTCGGATGGATCCAAAGAAAGCACAAACTCTTCAATTTTATCAAAATTCTCACACAACATAGCAGCACACTCAATCGAAGATCCCCAGCGAGTAATGACCGGGAAATAAACCCTGTGAAGGGCATGAGCCAAGCATGTCACATGCTTCAAGTTAGGAAATAAAGATTTCAATTGGTTAACAGCTGAAACCATGTATGGAGCCTGGTCCGTAACCACAAGAAGAAGTTTTTCAAACTCGATACCAGCAGGCCAGAGTTTTTGGCAGAAGTCTATAATGGATTGCATTACTGTACTGGCATTGGTTTTCTGCAGCTCGTACATTTTTAACAACATGGGCTTAACTTTCTCCCCTGCTAAGGGAAAAACTAAAATGTTCAAAACATATCGTTCCATTGAGTCTATGGTTTCATCCCCAATGATTCCCACATCGCAATCAGACACTTTCTCCCTGATTCTTTCTATGCTTTCTTGGTAAACAGGCTCCATGTAGTTTTTTCTTAAAGTATTCTCATGGGGCATTGACATCTTTGTGTATTTTTCAAGAAATCCCTTGAAGGCTGGATGGTTCACATTATTGAGTGGAATTCCTGCTTGTGTAAGAGCTGCACACAAATCAATGTTTAATTCCTTAAAATTTTGACTGTTTGAAGAACTTTTTTGAAACGCATTTCGTAATAGAGGTTGCCGTGATTTGTTTGCTTGAAGAATCTTGTTCATTTGATGCTTAGAGCTGGAAATGAGTTGTTTGATGCGATCTCGCTGGTGTTTTTCATCTAACAAAATTCCTGAATCACAAATAGTACATCGCATAACAGTTCCATCAGTGTCTATGAAATCTTGTTTGAATTCCTCATCCAGAACAAAAAAACGAGCACTGGACACCTTTGGCATGGTACACTCGTTTGGAGAGCTAACACTAGTTCACTTGCTAACACAATGCGACTGTCACACAACTCACTCTTGCGCCCATTCGCTGTACACATTCTCTTATAACACCGGAACAATTACCAAAATGTTCTCATTCATGCTGGAACTTCAGTCTCAGCGATTTCTAGTAGTTTCGAGCAGAACCCAGTCTTAATAATTCTCGGAAATTCGCGATTGAGGTTACTGCCGTCTCTGGGTGCTCAGCCTTCGCCTCCACGCAAACAGATAACGTCCCTCACAGTAACAAACTCACATTCACGAACAGCGGGCTACTGATTCTGGTGGGGTAGAATCACTCATTGTCAATTGGATTATTGCGGACTACTTTATAGCGGTAAAGCGAGAGGAAGAACACACAATTATTTTCCATTGTTGCGGGTGTGCTTTCAATTCCCGCGCGGCGTTTACTGAAAGAGGTATTCTGGCTATTCGCACGTATACTGCAAGCTGAGGAGACGTTAATTGAAAGTTAAAGAATAAATTGGAATGAAACTTAAAAGAAAAAAATTGGGAAAAAGGGGATTATGAGCATGGTTTGGGGAAAGTGGGATAAAGGTTCCAAAAAGGGGTAAAGGTCCCAAAAAAGGGGAAAAGGTGCCAGAAAAAATGCCTCTTTTCGCAACTAGAAACAAAATTTCACACTGTGATATCTTTCCGCACAGCTTTAACCTACCCTAAGTAAAAAGGTGCGCACCTAAATATCCTAACCCTGGTGATAACACAAAAGTGTTATGCAAAGTGTATCGTTGTAGCATAAAACCTCGTTTAGCAGGCTTAGAAAATCATGCGGAAACAAAAAAGTACAAACATGCAGCTTCTGCGTTTTCCTCCCAAAGACAGACACAGATTACTTTCAAACCAATGGTGGATTCCTTAGAACGCAGCAGTGCCGAAGCATCCTTTGCTCTTTTCGTGTCCGCACATTGTGCCATAATGTCATGCGATCATTTAAGTGAAATGTGTAGAAACAGATTCAGAAATACTGTAGCTGTGAGTCAGATTAAGTTATATCGCACAAAGTGCAGTGTTGTTAAGAATGTCCTTGGACCGTATTTTGCAAATGAGTTGAGAAGTGATATTGATGATCCAATGTACAGTAGTTTAGTGGACGAATCAACTGACATTAGCTTCACTAAGCTTCTAGCAATAGCTATTGTGTATCACAGTGAAACATTTGACAGGATTGTTTCAACGTATCTTGAACTTGACGAACTTAAAAGATGTGATGCTGTGTCTGTTGCGCCTGGAATTAAAGAGGCCTAGAAAGAAATTAATTTAGATTTGCAAAAACTGCAAGGCATCGGAACAGACAATGCTAGTGGATGGTGGGGATTAATAATGGAATACCTATATTAAATACTTAATGGGAGGTCCCGCACTTGATATTTATAAGGTGTGTATTTCATTCTATTTATCTGACAACCTCTGTAGCAACTGCAGAATCTCTTCCAAGAAATTTAGGTTTTCTAGTTAGAGAAACTTATAATTGGTTTTCTCGGTCTTAATCGCGGCAACTCTTTTACCGCCAAATTTTTTCCACTCAAAATGATGGGAATGAACCACTAAAAATCCCCCAGGCTTGTGACACCAGTGATTATCTATTAAGCCTGCAGTATGTAGAATAATTGATCAATGGTTAGAGTTTAGAGCTCATTTTGAAATTGTTAGGTTCAGTGCAAAATGTTGCTTAGATGAAACGCTCTACTCTATGTTCAGTGACGAGCTCAATTTAGTATATTTGTTGTTTTTTAAACATATTTTATCTGATCTTCAAAGAGTCAAGAAAAGTTATGAGGCAAATGACGAGCTATTAGATGATCTGATAGTTCTTATTCAATCTCTTCTTAAAGTTTAATTGTCATTCCCAGCTATCCAGTGCTAAGAAAATTCTTTGATGGTGATTTCGAGAAACATATCGAACCAAAACCACATCTAGATTATTGTTTGAAAGTAAACTTTCAGAAACTATAAATAAAATAACAGAACAAGAATAAAAAAACTGTTAGACGAAGGTGTGTAAATTTTGTTTCTTTGGTCATCAAACAGCTACAGCAGAGATTGCCTGATAACATTGAAATACTGAGGAAAATGTCTCTTCTTGCTGTCTCAAAGACACCTATGGTAACGGAACCGTTAATTCCCTATTGGAAGCATCATAATTGGATAGCGAAAGTAGAATTGCAGTGGCAAAAGTTGACCATTATACAATGGAAGAATGTCAATAATTCGGTCAGTTTTTGTATGAGGTATTCAAATATCGTCACGCTAGTGGCGAAAATTCTGTCAAAGAACTTACAGACTTTGCTTTATCTAACTAGTGCTTCCTTGGTCAAATGCCGAGGTTGAAAGGATATTCAGTCAATTAAATCTGGTGAAAACGGAAACAAGGAATCGCCTGCACACAGAAATGGTGATCGATATGCTGGAAATTCATACAGGTCTTCGTAGAAGTAATCAATGCTGCAACAATTATGAACTTCTTGCAACCGTTCTATAAAAAATAGGGACAGTGGAAGAATATAAATCTAGACCATCAATATCTAGTGCATCTTCACTATCCGCTGAAGCTTCAACAAATTGTCTTTCCCAGGATGAGGACGAGGAAGTCATTGGTAATGATCTTGATTATCTCAATTTTTAGCTAAGGGATATTATGTTATGTCTTTTAATTCAGTGCAAGGACCTGTGACTTATTATTTTTAAGATGTAGAATGAATAATAGAAATGTTCTTTTGAGGCCATTTTTAGTCTTTTTTTTTACGCCAAATTTGGTTGGAAAATATTTTACTGTTTGGCAACACTGTTTAGCTGCTACGTGTAGTTTAGAATGTCAGCTATTACTTAGCTGTGGAATTACTTAAGCTGTGTTTGGGCATTGTAAGAAATTCAAACAAATAGAACAGAAGTTACTCTCATACCTGTTTTTTAAAATTGGACTAAATTGTATTAGTGGAAAAACTGCATGCATTGCTTCCATTTCTGGTTTGAAACCAAGTTGAATAATATTGTACTTTTTTGCTATATGTAGTATGGCAGTGATAAACGATTGAGCAAGTTTCTCAGATGTAATGGAAAGGACTCATATTTTGGAAACTATTTCAGCATGCTCGGCATTTACAGGTTAGTGAATTTAGCGTTGTAGTGAAGCAGTGGTGATATATTTTGGGAGTTTAGATTTTGTTTACATGCTTACATAAACAGTATTCCTACGTCTCTAGAAAACTTTTTAGCAGCATTCAGAAACATGATTTGATTTAGTTTTACAGTATTATTAAGACATACACCCTTTTGCACTCGTTCATATCATTTTCAAAATGCCTCAGGATAATTCCATGTAACTAAGCTTACATGATTAGATCGATTTGCTTTAAATAAGTTTAGGTCCGTAGCACACTTAATGTTATTTATACAATGTGTTGGGAGGAAATAGACATCTTCCCAAATCATGTAGTATGCGTTTATTATAAGATAATACGTTTGTAATCATTTGAAATTAACTCAATTCCCCTCAGATGACAGCTATGGTAAACTACTTTTGTTTTGCAGTACAACAGCACCTATGAGCATTTTCATTTCCAAAAACCAGAGTGCTTTACAAAATCTGCAAATTCTTGATTAGTAAACTGTGTGACCGGTGTTTCACGACTATGTGATTAACGTTGCTCATCAGAGTGAGCAATGATCCGCCATACGCATCATGTGTGTATTTTGCGACAATCTGCTCTTAGTTCTCTTGCTGAGTGAGGAAAATGATGTATTATATGTCCAACAGATGTCACTCTGTCATACGCTAGCTCAACAGATGTCACACTATATCATATGCTAGCTCTAAGGCAATGCTGGCGACATATGAGTAACTAATGCCGCCAAAGCCTGTAAGATACTCAGCCTCAAGGCGTAGCCGAGAGATTGAGGGCCCTCAGCCTCAAAGCGTAGCCGAGGGATGTTTTTTAGAAGGAGAGGAGAGTAGCAGTTGCGTTCCTAAGCTTAGGTTTCTGATTCACGGGAGGTTAGGTTTAGTTTTTTTTATATAAACTTACGTTTCTGAATTCACGGAAAGTTAGCTTTAGGTTAGGTTTTTTTTTTTATGTAAGCTTGCGTTAACTATCTACCACTGTTACAGTAAAGGAACTTCTTATTTAATGGAAATAACATATTAATATAACAAACTTTCACAAAAAGAATACAAAACTTAGTCTTCCTTACTATGAATGTGTTGCGTCTTTGTCAGCGGCAACACTAAATGAAGACGCACAAGAAGAAGGAATTCTAGTAACAACACATCCCATATTTAATGGATTTCACCTTTTCATTTAGGTTGGCAGTTCCCACTTTGCATGTGATTTAGGAAAAAAAAATGGCTACGTCTGTTGTGTTCATAACGTGAATTGCCTATAAAAGTAAAACACCTAAAAGGGGTGGGCACCAGCTATTGAAGAGATCACATCCACTTCTAAACTCACTCTTACGTTAATTTATTCACATTCCTATTGCTTTTATAACCATTTTCCAGGAAGAGAACTAAGAGCAGATTTGCTGTATTTTGTCCCAAGTAATCTTGATCAACCTTTTACAATCAAAATATTATTTTAGTTTCAAAAATAGGAATTAAATAACTAAAAATCTTCTAATTTAAAATTCCCAGAGGCATTCACAACTATTGGTGCTCTAAGTTTTCTATTCATCGGTGCATTTGGGTAAAACATTTTGTCCTTAATTTTAGGCAACTCCAATATTTTCCTGCAGGCACCATAATTTTAGTCAATTTCTTCAGTATTTAGATTTGTGACTTTTTCTGGGTACGGTGTACCATCATGTGCCACCTGTGTCCAATTATCAGTTGAAATAATTCCTTTTGGAAATCTATATGAAGCCTTTACATGTGAACCATGATTAGTAATAGCAAAACTAACAGGCTGACCATTGATGATCCTCAAGCAGCGTATCTTCTTATGCCAGGAAATGGCTGGGCAGAATCTCAAAGTTTTTTTTATGTTCGGTAAATAATTTTGACTTTCAATGCCCAATTGAGATATTACCGACACAGATAAAATAATACCTGCCAGTTTACAAGGCCTGTTAGAATGTTGCTGCATGATGTACAATGCATCCCCATACTATTCGTGTTAATATTCCACCAATGCCATCAACAGGGCCTTTCCTATACGATGTGCCCAAGTAGTTGTTCCATGTGATTTTAAGTCCTTGTTTAGCTTTCAGAGTGAGTAAAGACACTGCCACAAACTGAGCGGAGGATCCCTCTGACCATATCAAAATTTTCATGAGCTCATCTAAGAGATTCTGTAAAATGTAATTCAAATATGCTATTACAGTTTTCTTAGTGTGATCCAAGAAGTCTGAAACAGTAATCATTGGGTACACCGTACCAGAATAATATGCAGCAATAGTGAACAAACTGACTTGATACTTTTGCTTTTGGACGCTTAGGATTTCATCCTGGAAAGTTCATGTGTAGTTTTCGCTGAAATCAATGTGAATGATGGCGTTTCTTTAATAATTTTGATGGGGATGTGGCCTGCTGATGTTGGGCATTGCAAACCCTTGCCTTCCCTCCTTTTATATAGCAGTTTTGAAGAAAATCTGGTATCAATGAAATTATACAGATTAGCCAAGGTCCCATTTTTGGAGCCAGCCATCAGTGTCACATTTTCTCCAGAACTGGATTATTCCATTGATTAATTCTGTGTCATGGTCAGTGGAGCCAGATATGTGCATTTAAAATTGTTGCCATCATGTGCACTTGTCTAGCCATCAACTTTCAGTTGTGGAAGAGCATAATAAAATTTCAGGAAACTCAATTTTGCACTGGTGCATTTGGTGAATTCTTGTGTAAAACTTTAGCAATAGTTATAAAATACTCCCGATAAATACACAAGCACACATTATGCTGTAGCTTACTGGCTAGCAAAACATGTTTTGGACACAAAGCACAGAACTTGCTTAACCCAACCTTGACATTTAGACGTTCCTTATATCTCCTTTAATGATGTTGTTAGATTTTTTGACTGTAGTTTTAAGTTTTTCACTATTCTTAGAATTGTCACATTCATATGTCCAGGCCAAATGCACCTTACATCAGTGTGGTCAAAAAATATACAAATATCCTTTACAGTTAAGTAATGCATATGGAGAAGGTTTAGGGACATAATATGTTGATTCTCAGAGGTATGAGAGGGTGTGCTTTACTCATCTTGGTATTGTCCGCTCAACTTGTTGGCATCTAGAATACATAGTGAGCACCCTGCCCTGGTAACGGTTCCATAAATAATCCGTAATGGAAATGCCACAAAATGATGATTTAGGGAATGAAAATGCACGTATTACACAATTTAAAATTAGATGTGAACAGTTTGGAAGCCTGTGACACACCAACCCTCCCTTTTTAAGACACTTTCGTATATATGAAATAAGTTGCAAAATTGTCAACAAAGTATTCCATTTTGTTACTAATGCACATGCACGGAAGAAAGTGCCAACCCATGAGTACTAATAAAATCCACGAAAATAGCAATTTTTTTCTTCCAAAACACACACTTAAAGTGAAAATTTGCAGAATGTTAATTAACCGAAGTTTATATAAAAATAAACTAAACCCAACCTAACCTCCCATGAATCTAAACCTAAGTTTATATAAATAGTGAATCATAAGCATCGTTTAGGAACACACACGAGCGAAGTGAGCATGCTTTGGTGTAACCACTGGTTGCTAATTAACCTAAGCTTATATAAATAGTGAATCATAAACATCATTAAGGAAAATGCATGCTTCGCTCTTGTGCTTTGGTGTAACCACTGCTATGTTTTTTGTTCAGATGTTGACGGCTCTCCCGTATGAACAACACAGACACAAAGTTCCTACTACTGGCCAAAGCGCAACGTAAATTTTACTGATTAGATGGTCAACAAAGTCCCATGCCCTACATATTGCTTTGCCCAGTGAACTTGGATTTTCATATAATTCATGTAATTGCTGTCATTTGTTGTGTTTTTTCAAATTTTTACTTGCAACTGTCATTTTTTACTTTATCTTTCTTCTTAGACTTGCTGTTCTTGCATGGCCATTGGCATCTTCGACAGCTTCGCCTTGTTTGATTCACACTGCTTTGTCATATCACATGCTGTTTGTTTGGGTTTTTATCATACTCTTCCTTATTTTCTTTCAGCTTTTGTTTTAGTTGTGATTGTCTTTCTTTCTTTAGTAGTGAGTAGGATTATCTCTACTTCTGTTTCAGGTATAGAACTATAAAATACACAGAAATTTTCCTTAAATATAACTAGCATAAATCAAGTGTATGGTCAAATTTTCTGTTGTTTTATCTCTAATGTCTTTTAATGTAAACTCAGCATATAAATTAATTGTTGCTGAACAAATTTTCATGTGAACATCATTGTAGAGGTTTTGTTAGATCAACAAATAGATGTTTAAAAAGCACATCAAATTTGTAATACAGAATTGTGATTATTATTAGCTTGTATTCTTATTATGACTCGTAAGTAGGACAGGATTCTTAGGTTTTTACCTATTTTTTTTTCCTTACTACCAAACCCAGAAATTGTCATACCTTTTCTCGATTCATGTTCCATAGAATTTGTACACATTAATTCTTTTGGTACCTAAAAATACCTAATTTACTCTTAACAGGTTTTTCAGTCATCTTTATTCATTATTGTTTTTACTTGAGAAATCAATATTTTTTGCAGAGGGATAAAAATTGTTTTGTTGGGTTGAAAATAATACTACCAATATATTTCTTTCAGATGTTGTTCAAAATATTGTTGTCTGGAATAGACAAAGCAAGAGAGGAGGGGTGAAATAACAATGCCGATGTGGCATATTTCTTTTAAATATCGTTTAGTCCTTGTCTTGAATTAGATATGCTGATGGTTTGTTTTCTCAATCGGTTTCTGTGTTTTGGAGTGGTTGTTTCTTTCAGTATTGCCTTGTTATTCATATTGAATGATCATACTGTGAGTTTTAAAGTGTTGATTATGCAGAAACAAGTGAAATTGCATTTATTATGGCAGTGGATTGGTGACAGCTTGAGTTTTACTATAGATGGCAAAGTGATATTTTTTGAAGCCTGCAGAAACAAGTAAGTATTATTTAGCCTTCTGCAAAAGGGGGATAAGTTTTATGATCCAATATTTTTTTTCCGTCTCTGGTTGATCTAATTTCCAGTTAGCATGCATAACAATTGAAAAAAGAAAGAGAAAAAAAAAGAATCAGTCTCATATTATCCACAGCCAACCATAAAGCATTTTATATTCACCCAATTAGAAGTATTAGGTTTGAATGTCGAAAAGGCTAGTGTTTATAGATACAGTATTAACATATTTTGGCCTCTTGCGCTTAACTTCTCCGCTGATTTGTGATTAACTTTTATTGCACAGGTGAAATGCAAGCAGAAGTCTCAATTGCAGTAGCACAAAGAAACATGTCACGTTGCAATGTCAGTAGACAGAAGACCAAAGTTCAGCCTTTCATTTCTGCTGTTATTAGAAATGAAGCAGATAATTTCAACATCCGTTTGTGTGGGACACTTGTTTCTGCCAACGTACTGTTTCATATTAAATCCTTTCTGGAAGCTATCAGCGGCAAGAAGGTTGCTGCAAATCGACTTGAAGTAAGAATTATCTGTACTGAGTATTTCAGAAGAAAATACAAGAAATTAGGGAGGATCTTGCTGACAGCTACATTTGACACTCAGTGGATAAGACCACTGATAGCTGCAGCTGTTTCATTGCCAATGTTGCGTGAGGAAGTTGGATTCTGCTGCACTAAGGAAACCCCATCTCATTTTATGCAAGTGTTCGGATAAAATCACCTATAGTATTATAGCTTGCAGAGTTAAGGATGCATTAAGAAACATGCTGAGTTCATACCGCTTACGTCTAGTAGTGAAGGCCTTATGCGTGTTGGGAATAATCATAGCTGTACAATTGACCAAGTAATACTAAACAAGACAAGGCGGGATTTTCAAATTAATATTCACAATACAGGTTTTTCTGATCATTACTCTCAAATAACAAATATTTAATTTGCCATGTATGAAATCAAATGAAACTCCAATGTACACAATTATGAGAAAATGTAATAGGGAAAATATAGATTATCTAAACTATTTGTAGGGAAAAGAAACCTGGGAAAATGTATTCAGTCACCGTTCAGTAAGTGATGCCTTTGAAGAATTCTTTAGCACATTTAATTATTACTCTAATACTGCAATATCAAAGCAAAACACTCAACTGAGGAAACGCAAGAGCTAACTGGGTAACAACTGGCATTAGGATTTCTAGCATGAGACTCAGATACCTTAATAGTCTGCTCAAGGAAGGGAATGTTGCCAATAGTTTTAGGGTTTATTATACAAACTTCAAAAAGATTTATAATAGTTATCATTATAAGAGAGACTCCCAATATTGTATTTACAGTCTGTGTATACAGGGTTGACCATTTAAGTTGAAACTGTACAATATATCCAAAACTAAGTGTTGTAGAATGAAATGTCTTGAATAAAAATTGCTTGATATTATGGGGGAAAGTAAATGTCATTAGTCGTGTTTTATTTGGAGGATGTTGTGATGGCCATTTTAGGGTCAATTTAATTTCACTAGTTGTAGGTTCCCATTTAAAAAAAATTAAATTGACCCTAAAGTGACTATCATAATGTCCTCCAAACAAAACACGACTAATGACATTTACTTTCCCCCATGAATTTGTATCAGAGCTATATCTGGAGTTGATTCTACTGCCGCTCTTTCAATTTATAGACTTTAGACTGCTCTCTCTTTATGTAACAGTGTTCAAAAAATGGGAGGGGGACAATGGCTAGGATATGCTCAATTAACTTCTGCATACTTCCTTTATTTTTACCAATCTTCCTTCACTTTCTTTCCATATTATCCACGTCACATACTGTTGGTAATCTTTAGTCACCTCGCGCAGCTTTGTGGACAAAACATTCTTGCATGATTCACATTTGAAAACTAGCAGGCTTTTGTGGCATCTATAAAGGAAAACATCTGGCAAACTATTTGAGTGCTCTTGAAAGTCTTGTTTTATTTTAGAACTGCATTGATTGCATCAATAAAGTTTTCATGGTACCGGCAAAGACGGCATATTGCTGCTCAGTAGAACATGTTTTGGTCATAGTTGTGCAAACTTACTCTTACCAATGACAGGACCATGTTCGCTGCAAAAAAAGTGCATGTGCCTCTTTGAAGGAAAATATTAAATGTCAAATCTGCGTTTTGTCTTTAAGGTTACCTTCTTTCACTGTGATTATGTCCTTTCATCTAGGTGCTTGGCAACTGATGTCATCCTGATAGAATTTAGTTACTGCATTATTAATATCTGTACTCAATCCTGAAGATTTACTGATTGACAAATGGTTAATGTATGTATCAAATAATTTCCTGATGATAAGCAGTCTGTTTTTCTAGGTGATTTTGGAAGCCCATGGCTTACCCTGGTAGTAGCCTTCCCAAGACTAGAAGAATTTTTGAGTGGTAATGACCCAGAATTAGATGGTCCAGGAGTATCATTCTTGATTGATAATCCTTTCTTTTGTTTCCTAAACTTTGCAACCACATCTCTTATTTTCTTTCATCTTTCTTCTTTAATTTTCCTTTGTTCTTGTTTTGGTAAGATAAGTTCCATTTCCTTCTTCTGTTTTCTACATTTTTAAACTGCTTTTCTATTAGTTTTCTTATATTCTTCATAGCTGCTTATTTTCTTCAATTTCCTCCTCTTCACCTCAGCAGCAGTTAAGGGCATTCTAAATAAGCGAAATTCATATTTGCATTAATGAAAAATGAATAAATAGATCTGATACGAAATGAAAAACAAATGTCAAACATGCTTTGTTTTTTTATATACTGAAAATAAAATAATTTGGACACTTGGTATGGTAGTATGTTTGTGCATCTTTATTATCAGTAACTTAATTACACATAATGACATTGCTATTACTCAAAGAGAAAATTATAAGAAATTTAAAGTGTGTATTTTCTACATGTCTAATATCTTCAAGAAGGAGTATATGTTATAACAACCTCTTTTCCCTTACAGGCAGTAACACTGTTCAGAAAAATTATGGTTTTGGTAACTTACATTACATTCTCTACAGTACCTAAAAGGATTAACACTCTGGATTATACATAACTTGTGGATTGTTCTAATTGGAGTCATATATTGAAGAAAATACTCTACTCTTAGCTTCTAACACATAACAATGGAAAATAATGATTTTTATCAATGCAACTCTTACCTTAAGATTGTCTAATTTCCCGAGTTGATCTTCTTCCTCACATGTGCTTACAAACAGTGGTCAGAAAAACACAAAATGGCACCTGGAGAAACTACAGAAGTGTTGCCAGTAAAGTGTGACTTCCTATTTATCAAACATGCCAACAAACTCCTCACAAAATTAATTTTTTTATCAGGTCATGTCCCTAGTTACATGGAATGACCCTGCAGCTTTCATAACATGCCTCAAGAAAGAATACAGAATGTGCCGTAGATGCATCACTGTTTTCATGACAACCAGAGATATACAAGAAGACCAAGATATTCACCAGTCTGGGGCCCATTTTGTGGAAGAAGTAAACCAGAAAACTGCAAGTTTTCAAATACAGCCACACTGCATTTGGAACACTGATCAAAGTGGATTTAATTATGAACTAACTTCTAGTGCAACAGTATTTAAAAAAAGGGAACAATCAACAGTTGCCTTGGTTCAGTCTGCACACAATACACTCACAGTTACACAATAGATGTTAGACTTTCAATGAGTGGACACTTATCAAAGACATTGTGTATTTGTCTCCAGGAAAAAACTTTCGGCCCGAAAGTTAAAAAGGATATTGAAGACAATCCTCCACCAAACATACGCTTGGAAGCTAGCACAAGTGGGGAAAATATTAAATGCTTAAAATTCCTTTTCTTGAATGTCCTTTGAGACAATGTCGCAAATAACTAGAAGTGTATATTGTTATGTGATTCTTGGAATGCTCACAAGTACACGACAATAGTAAATGAATCATTTGCAGGTAAAGATATTGAATGCATGATCATTCCACCAAAAACAACAAAATACATACAGCCTTTCGAAGTATATTTCTTCTGGCAATATAAAATATATGCAAGAGGGATAACAGACTATATAAGCACTTTATGCAATGACTTTGATACTAAATTAGGAAATAGAATTTTCATAATGAAAATGCATTCTATTATTCATAACCAGTTGTCTGCTCCAGTGTATCAGCCTATGCCTCACTATTCCTGGCAAGCGACTGGGTACAATACTCCTGCACATGTTGCTGAATTCAAGAATGTGATTCAAGTGGCATTTGATTTTTCAGCTCAAGAATGTGATTCTGAGGATTGTCCAGATATTGCTTTTGCCAAATGTGCCTGTTGTGAATCTCCATATCATTTCATGCATTTTGTTGAATTTCATGTACGTTTTTAAAGTCCGATATTGGGCGAACCAAGAGTAACACAATCGAATGCTTTCATCATCTTAATCACAGTGGTACATAAAGCTTCTAAATAAAATAGGAACACAAAATTCCTGTTCGAGCCAAGAGGCATCCCTTGTTAGTAGCCCAGGCAATGAAGGCCAAGAATGACTATTTGCCTGAAGAAATTAGAGACAGGCTGAATTTTTGCCAGTTGATAGAACTCACTTGGAGGTACATTTTCTCAGAAGTCCCAGCCCTTCCCCCTTGTGCTTCCTTCCCTGTCCCCCTTAAAACATAAAATTGCAAGCGTTTCATTTATTGCTTATATCTTCGTTACCTTTTATTCAAATCTCATAAATATGGTATAGTTTTAATCCTTAGAATGAGACAAACAGGAGCTTGTCCCGTATAAAGCATGCCTTCTACAGCTGATTAAGGAATCCATTGATATTAAAAGAGAAATAAGTCCAGAACTGATTTCCCTTTTATACTTGCAGAGGGCATTGATATTGGTTAATATTGCAAAGTGTTACTGGATTGATTGATTGTTCAGTGATTGGATCTACTAGTATGTGTTGGTAATGCTGTCATTAATGACTTGATTCTTGTTTTCCACTAATAGTGTAGTGAATATTGCAACATTATTAGCTACTTTTGTGCTACTTATTATGGATAGCTCTGAAGGTGAATCTCCAAGAAAGAATAAGAGAAAAGGTGTTCAAAATACTGATGATTATGCCCATGAAAAAAGAAAGAACGCTCACTTAGCTAGGAGGAAATATGTTACTGGAAAGGGTCAAGTTATTAATGCTAAGCATTCCGGTCCTTACTGCAACTGTCAGTTGAATTGCACAAATAAATTTTCTGATGTTGATAAAATAGCTATTCTATCACAGCTTCTCAGTGGATCAACTGAAAATGAACAAGATGCATTTCTAATTGGACTAATAGAAAGTAAACCAGTACAGAGAAGACAATCAAGAAAAGAAGAGAGAACTCAAACAAGATCATCATTTATCTTTCATGTGCTGTTAGGTTCCAGTAGAATTCGTGTTTGCAAACAAGCGTTTTTGGACTTGTATGCTATTTCTGGGAAATCTGTTTACTGTTTAACATCCATTCTACTTGCAGGAGGTTCTCCTACTGATAGGCATGGGTAGCATGTAAATCTTGGCAATGCAGTACCTGAAAGAGCAGTTTGTAAGATAGATCAATACATCAGGGCATTTCCTAGGCACCAAGTACATTATTCAAAGAAACTTATCTCATACCTTGACTCCCAACTCAATGTTAAAAAGATATATCAGTGTTTCTGTGAAGATAACAGAGATTTAGCAAGCACTGTTAAGTATGAGCACTATCTAAGGTATTACAATGAAAACTATGGGTTTAGACTTGGGGGGGGGGGGGTTCCTCAAACAGATGTGTGTTCCACATGCGAGGAATTAAATGTGAAGATCTAGTCCACACCACTCAATGAAAATGTTAAAAGAGCTGAAGTTGCAGAACTAATGGTCCATAAAAGAAGAGTAAGTTTTACAAGAAATTAGAGGAAGCAAAGAAGATGATAGCGTCGCAGCTATAGCTTGGGATTATATGTAGAATATTCAACTTCCGGCTTTGCCTGTGCAGGAAATGTTTTACCTCAGAAAACTATGGCTTTATTTGTTTTGCATACATGAACTTAAGTCAAATAATACACACTTTTACATTTATCATGAAGGTGTGGCCAAACGAGGACCAGATGAAGTTTGTACCTTTTTGCAAAACTACCTTTGTCGTCTTCCACCAACTGTGAAGACCCTCTTATGTATTTAGTGATTCTTGCGGTGGACAAAACAGTAATCACACAGTTGTGCAATTTTTATTGTCATTAACAATGACAGGAAAGTTAAATGCCATCCACCAATACTTTCCAGAAAAAGGCCACTCTTTTTTTGCCATGTGACTGCAACTTTGGTCTTATAAAGCGTGTCTTTCTCCATCAGGATAGATTGTATACTCCATTTGAATACATGTCACTAATATTATCAGCTAGGAAACATTCAAATGCTTTCATGGCAACAGTAATAGACACTGAAGATATGGATTTCAAAACCTGGTGGCAGAAGTATTTCAAGAAGACAACCAAAGCTATTGCTCATCCTGGTAGTTCTCATTGTGAGCCTGGGCTGACTTTTTCAAAGTATAAGCATCTAACCTAGATAGAAAACACTTTGGTTACCTCGAGGCACATGAGCATATTGATGGCATTATCCAGCAGTCTTTCAAGTTGGCTAAAGGGAACACTAGTCCAGATCTGCCATCCCGGAAAGTAAATGGGGCAGCTGCTATCCCAATCAACAATAAGAAAATATCAGATGTTGGAAAAATATTACAATACATCCCAGATGAACATCTGCACTTCTATCATAAAATTATGACATGGCCAACAACTGATGTTGAACTTGATGACGTGTAGAAACTATTGCTAAGAGTATTTTGTAATGTCAGTATATTACAATATGTGATTTAACCTCATGAGAGATATCTTACCAGAATACTTTGTTTCATAAGTCTACAAGTACATAAATAAAGTCCAAAACATTCTTAATCTTCACATAACATTGTCTAATTATTTTAAGGAAACAAGTCCTGAATATAAAAAGTGTGCTGTAAATCAACGAAATGCAAAACTGAGGTCACTGAATAACCCAAACAATCAATGATGTCTAGATATGCAAATTATGTGTGGAACATAAATTTCCTAGATGCCAACTTTGGATGTTAAGTTTTTCTTGATTTTCCAAATACTATGGAAGTAGGACTTGTTTCCCTTTTCAAATCACTGATTCGATTATGTTCTTTGTATTTTTAAGTTATTAGAATAAGGTAATCTTTACTGTTTATCACATTTGTTATGCATTATTTGAAAAAAAGAAGAGAATGAAACTTGTAGAGCAGTTCTTAAGCTTTCCAATGGCATAAATACCGAGAGAGCCAATGAACTAAGAACTGGCTGTGGACACATGATTCTGCGCTGCTGCAATCAAGGTCACACTACTGACTTGGCTTTTTTCTGCTCTGGCTCTGCAGTATTGAAGTGACATTGATATGGTGTAGTTTAGTTATTAAGAGTTATTTATTATTTTGCCCTGTGTTTAGTCACAAAGTATATTATGGCTCAGCATGTTTTCTACTGCACAGCGTGTATTTACTTATGATTCATAAATGTTAACTCAAGTCAGCTCATCAAGTGAAAATAAGATTTGTGGAAAGATTTCCGGGTGTAATAGTTCCAGGCCGCACAACAATCTATACACTTTATAATAAGTTTCAGGCCACAGGAAGTGTTTAGTATAAGAAACCTAAAAGACACTGTAGGATTCTTACTGAAGAAACATTGGATGACATTGGTAATCATTTGGAGACATCCCCTCAGAAATCGCTTAAGTGTCTTTCACAACAGGCAGGCATTTCTTATGGCTCTGTGCGAAGAGCTACTAAATTGTTGAAGTTAAAACCATATAAAATAACTGTGGCACATGCCCTTCAACCAGGTGATCCTTTAATTAAGCGCACACTTTGTGAGTGGAGTCTCAATAGTGTATACAATGGCAAAATAAACCTATATTTAATATTTTTCTTATACAAGGCTCGGCTCCACCTTTATGGATATGTGTGTACACAAAATAATCATTATTGGAGCTCTGACAAACCTAATATTGTTCATGAAGTACCCCTCCATGATGAAAAAATTGGTGTATGGTACACCATGAGCAGAGAAAGAGTTACAGGACCAGTTTTTTTGAGTCAACAGTTGGTGCCCTTACATAAGCAAATACAATTTTGGCCCCCATTTTTTTTAGAAAATTAACAGACAGGGAGCGTGATTTTAACTTTTTTCAACAAGATTATGCCACAGCTCATACTGCCAATATTTCGATGAGAACAATTGAAAGTGTGTTTGAGGACAGAATTATTAGTAGAGATTTGCAGCCCCCTTGGTCCCCCTACCTAACCCCCTGCAATTTCTACTCTGGGGTGAATTAAAAGATAAAGTGTACAAGACAAACCCACACACCCTGGAGGAATTAAAACAAAATATCTGCCAGGAAATTGCCAGCATTTCTCAATGAGATTTACGGTGAATGATGGATAGTTTCCTAAAGATATGCCAAAAAAGGTATGGCCAACTATGGTGGCCAGTTTCAGCATCTCCTTTCATAAAGTTGTTGAGTAAAATCTTTAAAAGTAGTTTTAAAAATGTTGTATGGTTGCATCCGTGCTATTCTATGATAGCTGCAGACGGTGAGCACCAATAATGCAAACAGGAAAAACACAGCACAGCCGGTTATTAGTTCATTGGCTCTCCCATTATACATAGAATTGGATGGTAGGGATCACATGTAGAACTTGTAACAAGAAGACTAAGTGTGAAGCTGGCAGCTTAGCAGCTGCCTGGCCTGCCCGCCATGCATCATTCTCACAAAACCTGCAAACCCTGGCTCCTCGAAGCAGTTGTTCAGTTAACGCCTTAGCGTCAACTTATTATAATAGTTTTTATGTGATTTATATGGTGTAGTGTCAATTTATGTGCAGTTAGTTTTCGATAGGTGTCCTTTTGGATCACTGAAGTTAACAGAACCATTTATTTAACCATGTTTTGGTTCAAAATATTATCATTTCATAGGTAATATAGAATCATGAAACAGAACCTCCAAACTTAGGATTAATTTACTGAATTGCATTGACTTTTATTTTCCAATTTATTTATGTACAACAAACAGGAAAATTGTGATATGCACTTGGCAACAATAATCAAAAGCTTTTCTACTTTCATTCTGCTGGGCCTTATGCAAAATCAGTCTATTTATATGTTACAGCAAATTATAGAAATCAATGCTAAACTGATATAGATAATGTGATGAGAGAGAGAGGGGTAGGTAGGTTTTCAAAGAATGGAATTTTTACGTGAGAGAAAGTAATTTTGTTTGGACACTTCTATGGAGCAATTACTTATGTGCACAATGAAATCTGTCAGAGGTTTGACACATTGTAAAGGCATGGAAAGTGGACTTTCTAAATGGATGTATGGAAACTATTTTTTAAAAGTAATGAGGCCTTGCAAGACTTTTTGAGAAGTCCTACAACATTCAGTGAACAACCTGTTAAAGTCAGGGATCCAAAACAGAAGAGACATCAGTTAGATATACTAAACCTTACTTCATGACTTCAGGAACATAATCATTTTACAAAAGAATTAGGATACTTATATGATTGACATGTGTGTATTCGAGTCAGTAAATTGTAATCAGGCCTATGTGAAAGGTATCGCAGTGATGCAAAACATCCATGGAAAAAATTTTGTTGGGTTACAGTTACATAGAAAGGACAAAAGTGCAAACTCTGGGCCAAGCCGAGGAAGATGAAGGTTCAGTCAAAAAAAGCAATAGTCAGTCCTCAACAGTTTTTCAACAGAATTTTATGCATTTGTGTTAGTCCTATGAAACTAAAACAATACATATAGTATGAGTTGGTTTCTAGGTACATCTATATTTGATAAGTCACTCTGTAAAGGAACAAAATCTTCATTGATGAAGATACTGAAAAATGGTTTGCAGAGCAGTCTTAATGTTTATGATGCAGTATTTGTACTAGATGAAGGATTTTTAATCCTTTATGTAATCTGGTCAAATGGTTTCTTTTGTGTAGAAGTTGTAAATAAGTATTGTGACCATATTATATCCAACTGGAAACAATCCTGCTGTCATCTTTGACAGATATCCAGAGCATTTAACCACTAAAGATGGAGAGCAAAGTAGAAGAGTCTTAGAGAAAAATTCTTGCAATATACACTTGGAAGAATACACAGAATGTACGACACCTAGGGAAAGATTTTTGGAAATAGGAGAAACAAAAAAAATATTGTTACAAGCAGTAGCTTCAGAAATGGGTGAAAGGAAAATGTCAGTCCTGACAGCTGACGATGCTGATGTAGATATAGTCAATGTTGCTATAGAAAAGTCCAAGATTGCTCCAAGGTGGCTCAGATTCGGATACATTGACTTTTTTAGTGTCCCCTGATACAGAAAAAAAAGCAATTTATGTAAGCCAAAAGGTAGCAAAGATCCAACTAAACTATTTTACGACACTGACATTTTGATCCAGCAGCACAGTGAAATCAGAAGTCTCTTCTTTGTGCATGCAGTGACTGGATGCAATACTACATCAGTGTTTTATGGATTAATAATGGTAAAGGTAGTTCAAATGCTGAAGTCTGATGGAAGCTCAGCAACAAGCTTCAATATTTTTGCAACAAAATATATCAAAAGAACAATTGCTTATTGGTGGAGAAAGATTTACACTTGGATGGTAACATGCCAAAATGAGCTAAGTGCCAAAAGAAACATTCTGAATAGTGATGGGACAATACCACTATTTCTCAACATTCAATACCAATACTAATTTTTTAGCACTGATATTCGATACTTTATAAACAACTGTAAAAGCAATAGCTTGTTGACTGAATTATGTTCTTGTTAGTAGCTTTCTGTGTATAAATGCATGTAGTTTTGTATTGAAGGTTAATTCCAAAATTGTTCTTGTTTGGCATTCTCCAATTGGCAGCAAATTTTTTATCTTGATAATGCTACAGGTTATATGTACATCAATTGATATACTTGGTAATATAAAATGTACGTACTGGTACCCCTTCAGAAAAAAATTGAAGATGACCTTTGAAAATCACACTTCATCTACATTCAGTCCCAATTTCCTCACAGTTATTATCACTACAATCATGTTCAAAAGATGTCCTGTACACTTTCATCACTGGTATACCTTGTTAGATTGTCATGAAATGAATGGTATGCTGGAGAGACATACTTCAGTAGACTTTTCACATCTTTAAGCTTGTCTTCGCTTAAAGGTCCACTGTTGGGATAGAGAACTGGAAGATGAACTTCACCCCAGGTTTGTTGGTCTGTCCCTAAATCTTTTATTGGAGTTTACTCAAAAGTATTCATAGTCCTCATTGTGAGTGTATTTGTATTCCATTACACAAGGCTTTTCTTTTGCAAATATCATTTCTTTGACCTTAAGTCATTCAACTTTGTCATTCGAGTTGCTCTTTTTACGGTTAACAATGTTACTGCAGAATTTCAATGGATTTGAAATATTCTGCTTCCATAAAGCTTATTTCAAAGGTATTTTTCCTTAATCTTGCACTTGAAAATATGTCATGCCACTGTAGACCTCTGGGTGATGTTTAAGTTTTCTCTCTATACCTCCAAATGCGCTGTCATCAGGTAAGCAAGAATGTCCTGGTTCAGCAAACTTGCAGATAACTTCTTTAATGCTTATCTCTGGAGACTAGACCACATACATCCAGAAACATGCCATCTTGAAATTTCTATTCTGACCAATTCAGCTGTCTGACCGTGCTATTAGCATTTCTTTAGTGTCATGAACCTCAGGTATTTTAAGATGCAAGATCTTGTGCACCTCTGGATGTCACACACTCATTCCATAGATACATAGTGTCCGTATTACAGCAAAAGTCATGGATTCCTACATTGAAACAAGAAACCTGACTTTTGTAGTAGACTTTGTTAGTGGTTAAGCAAGGTAAAGGCATTACCTTCTTCATGTCGAATGATATGCTGGGTCCATTGTCAGATTTACTTATTCTTCATAGCATCTCTTGCATGCTCTGCTTTATGGTGATGAAGTTCTAGTTTTCGCTTCAACTGTGTAACATCATCAGAAAGAATACTGGCTTCAGCTGACTGGTTCTGAATTTTCATAGAATTGCATGTGTGGTATGTATCCTTTTTGGGGTAACAAAAGCTTAAATTTAAATCATACAGACTTTCTCATACAGCAATTGACAAAGTTTCTTCTGAACACAGCCTTCTTGTTTAATTTTTTAAACAAATAGTCTGTACATTAAACTCAAATTTAGATTAGTGCTGAAGTACTTTTTATTGGATTCTTTCCTGGTGTAGTTGCTATAAAATGCAAGGAAGTTCTCAATGTGTGCTCTAATAAGGTTTACAGTGCTGGATGAACTTTTATTATATGGTTCATGCGCTCCTTGCTGGTCTGTTATTGTACCTGCCTTAGCCTTCAGCAATTCCCTATGAATTTTAGCACTGCTTACTTGCAGTATCTTATATACATGTCTTTGCATACCTCAATGTCCCCTATTGTAGAGACCATAGAAGTTTTTTCGAGAGGTTTCTTGAAGGAATGCCTTCATTTGTTTCTTGCCTGTGGCTGATGCCTTGCCATTTTATGGAGCCAATAATCAACTGTTTGTGTTGCCCAAGAATCACAGTTGTAAAACTGACCAAAAAATCTTTCGACACTTTAGTATACAATTCCTCAAACATTTGCACTCAAACTCTTCAGAGAGCTTTTCAGGAACTCTCCTTCCTTTAACAGTTGTGTACATTTCTTCTGGTTCTGTTGACCTTCCTAATGGTTTTCTTCCACTTTGTAGGTTCCCCTTCTTTTTAATGGGACTGGATTTGAGTGCTCCATTCTCTTCTCTCTTTTTCCCTTCATTTTCTGTTCAATTTTCCTTTTTTCTGCTCATTAATTTTATTTTTTTGTTAGTGCTACATTGTTGTTCTGCATCCACATTTTCTGACTCAAAAGGTTAAAGGAAATATCTCTAAGTGAAGAATTATTATTGTGCATTGGAAGCATTTGCCAAAGCGGACCAACTCCATATACATTACAACAGCCATTGGACATATGCCAAAACTTCAAAGATAGCAACAAAATGACCTCTGTTTGTGAGCTTGTGCTACTAATGCAACTAAACTATTTATTTTTTGGATACAATGAATCAAGTATTGTAACACTGGCTCTCAGAACAAAAGAGTAAGTGTGACTGTTGTGTATACACGTGCCAGAAGCCTGGTCCATTTTGGCAAGCAAATAACTGTTCTTTATAACCTCAAAATAAACCAAACATTTATATAAAATATATTGTGAAACTTGCCTCTGCTAGTAGATTCTTCCCACTCTATGGACTCATACGAGTCTGAGGAGCTGGAACATGAAGTCACTTTGGCTACATGCTGCTATTTCTCCAATGTTTCTGGATGCAATTAATGCCTAGGTCATGGCCCACATCAATTGGAAGCCATTTTCTTTTGGTGTTTGGTTTACTCTGGCAGAATGAAATCAGTATAAGCAACCTTATGCCACAACTTTGTCACTTCTGTTTGGTTAATGTGCTTAGGCACAAGAAAGCTATCAGTATCCATATTGATTTTATACCACTTTATGAAAATATCTAATTTTGGCACTAGGTTCATTTTGGCATGTGGCCATCCACTTGGACTATATAGAATGAATAGGAGTATTAGAGATACAAACTTGAATGAAGCTCATTACTTCAAATTTATAACTGTGGCACAAAAACCCAAATTTGCGACAAATTTCAACCTGACAAAATTACCTCCAAGAATTGAGGCATGTCAGCAACACATATTAAGAGCTTACTTGCAAATCCAGAAATGGTTAGCCAATAGTTTGTCAGCTTTTGAATGGGATGGAAGTTGCAGTATACAAATGAAAGTAGAGGAGAGAAAAAAGGTTCTCCAATCAGTGACCTCTTTGAAGCCTTTCGCACAAAATTATGTTTTACATTTAGTGTTGTGTTTCAGTAAATCTATTTGTGGAATTATTGTGGATGTAGAAAGTCAGGTTTGCTTTGTTCAGCTATGTGCGAGCACTGCAGTGAATATTCGTGTTGCAACATACCAATCATAGACGATAAATACACGATGATTAAAATTGAAATTGAGTTTTATTTATGGACGCTCTTTAACTACTATGGTTCTTAGCGTCCCATTCTATATTGGCGTGAAAGACCTGAAATTTTGCCCAGAGGCCTCTTTATCAGGCTTGAGGTTCTTTTACGTGCTGTAAATCTACGACACGGGACCACCGGCTTTACTTCCCTTCCGAAGGAAGCTGTGCTAAGGATTTTTACGCCTGAAAAAATTCCATCGCCCTCCGCCCGGTTTGAACCCGCAACCTCGGGAACTAGAGGCTAGCACGGTACCATTAGTCCACGGAGGACGACTGATGATGATGATTAAGCATGCATATAATGTAAATATTATTCAATAAGTAACCTAAAATTTGCAAATATGAACTATTTTATGAATTATTTGTTAAAGCAAAGCGCAAAGCAAGAAAGTAAAAAAACATACAAAGATGAAATAAACTAGTTTTGTGTGGGAGGTCTGTGATGCTGTGGATGGCACTGATTACTGTTACTAAAATTAGTAACAGAGTATTGAACTTCACAGCTGATGGTGGTTGTCAATCCGAAACACAATGTATCCATAGGTGGTGGATAATGCAGCAGTCTTAAACGTTAAGGTTAGGAACAAAGCTCCCCTAAACCAAAACTGGCAAAAACCTTATCATAAGGGACAGCGAAAGCTGCTGTAGTGCCCAGCTCTCATGTTAAGGCATACAAGGCTACTTTGCAGTCTGTACATGTTCCTGATCTCCAGCATATAGATGTATATATATATATATATATATATATATATATATATATTGCTTGAAAGCTTTAAAACTGTGCTACAACTTTTATTTGGACTGTTTTAGGATATTATTCCAAATAAAAGTGTTGTGCCCTAAAAACCACAAAAATACAAATTTAAAAGCAAAAATGTTGCTTTATTTCAGCGAATTCCCAGAAAAGTATTATGTTTACAGAAAAATGTTGAAATAGCCTTTTTAATCCAGTTCACAATTTTGCTTGTAGTTCGAGTCCAATTACTTGTTGATGTTGTTTTTTTAGTGTATTTGTTTAATGTAGCTATTATGTAAACAGTTGTGTATATTTCTTTTGTAATTTTCAGAAGACAGTTCAGTTATGCATTATTACTCGTGTAATTCATTTTATTTCATTAATAAATAAGCCTTTAGTAACACATCTGTTCATTTATTATTACCATCCCTCTTACTCTTTATATAGAACTCTACTGGCCCTGGTACATGGTAATGTAATATGTAATATTTATTTCATCATTATTACAATAGTACAAATAAAACTTGCATCTAAAACTTAGGTCTAGTGCTCCAGTTTTCTAGCTCTCCCATATTTAGCCCCTAGGCTGTATATATGCAATAAAGCTCCTATACCATCTCTACACTTTCCAAACTATGCCCATTCTCCTGTACCTTTCTTAAGCTCCTTATCCACTTATCCCTTGTGTTGCCTAAAATGTCCCCATCATTTTAATTGTTTCTGCTTTTGTGCTTCCTAACATTCTTAATGCTACTGCTTCTTTATTTAGCTTGTCCCATTTTTTATTCTGTATAACCTCTCTCCACCTTTTAACCTTATCACATTCTATTAGCCAATGAAAAGTACTACCCAATTCATCACACATAATACATCTCCCCGAACAATTATATCCATTCCTTTTTAAAAATATTACTCCTGTGCGCATCCACGCAAGACCTATTCTGCCAAATTGATTGCATATATCTACATACTTCTCCCTTCCCCAATTTATTTTAACTGATTTATACAAGATCAATGACCTTTTATCCTCAAAACTAGCCCATATCTCTTGTTTCTCGATATCTTCTACCCTCAATCTCACTTTCCAAAACCCACTGTTATTATATTTATCTAATAGGAAAATATTCCTCATGCCAATGGTACATGGTATCCGTTATAACGGATGGCCAATATTTTGAAAACTAAAAAATAGGAAACTTCAACTATCATATGCTTTCATACATATTAGTAGCATATATTAATTTCAAAAGTTAATAACAAATTCCTAATTAACTTAATGCATTAATAGGTTAAGCAGCTCCAGCCAGAATTTGATCGCACAGGAGTTGTTTTATATAACAGCATAAAATGGTTACATTAAGCACTCTTCTTCTAAGATTAACCTGCAGCCATAGGCAGAGAAAGCCAATCCTCAACTAACTATACAACCTAGTCTGATGAAAAAGTATATCCTACACATTTCACAAGACTGAATAAACTGTTCTATATTTAAACATTGCCCATTTCTTAATCCTAATATTTTTATTTTTTTATTTATTTATTTATGCTAAGCTATATACAGGTGAATATGTCCAGTGTTCAGCCCTGGCTCTCTACTGGTCATACTAATGTTTTACAATAGTTTATTAATTCTAGTTTATTACTCCATTTGTCTATTTACTGTCCATATCCATTTATTTCTCACTTTGTATAAAAATTGTCCCATCTTCTTACTGTCTTTTTTAAACATGTCAACTACCGCTACATTTCTATCTCATTAGAACCATTTCTTATTGATATACTATTTTCTCCACACTTCAGTCCAGTCCCCCTACATTCAAATAAAATGTGTTCCACATCCTCCTTTCCACCACATATAGGACATTGGTTTTGTGAAATACCTTTCCTTAAGCCTTTTAATCTCCATACACCTTTCAACCATGGAATACCTTCCCACTCCTCTTTATTTGTCACTTCTATATACTTTTCCCTTCCCCATGAATCTTTCATTGGTATATAGAAGACTAAAGATCTCATGTCAGTTATCTCACTGAATATTTTTTGTATTTCTATGTCTTCAAATCTTTTTCTTGTCAACTTCCAGAAATTGTTCACATTATTTTCTCTTCTCCTCCACATTTCCCCTAACCCACTGCTTTCCAAGTTATTTCTGAGACAGTCTACCCATCCCTTATTCTTTAAACTTTATTTTTGACTCCCTCACAATTCCAGAATCCAAGCCTCCTTATATTCTCCCTTCCCTATTGTGAACCTGATCTAAATCTAAATGTTTCCAGTGTTTTTTTTTACTCCTTAATTGTATCACTTCTCTGGAAGAAGCCTGTTTATTTTTATCTAAAACTAGAATACTGCCATGCTCGGATGATATAATGCTGTCTTCTTCCCCTTCTGTATTCTCCCCGCTACTCTGTTGCCACGGCTTCTTTCCCTTCGTCGCCAATTTACATGCTGCTATTACTTCCCCTCTTCTCGGAGACACTATTTTCTTGGATGACGTCTCTCCACTGGCTCCTCCTCCTGCTTCCTATTTCTTCTGCTGGGCATTTATCCCTTCTTTCCTTGACTCCTATGAATATTAAATTAAATCTTCTCTCCCTTTCTTCCAATCTTTCCATTCTTTCCTTAACCATTTCAAGTTCCCTTCTTGTTTCCTGCACCTCAACTCTGACATCTTCTTTGATATCTATTGCCATCTTTTCCAATTGTTTACCTATTCGTTGTTCCATGCCTTCTATTTTGTTGATTTTCTCAGTTAGGTTTTCCAGCATTGTTATTATATCAGCCAGGCCGGGGTTTACCTCAATTACTCCAATCACTAACAAGAAAGTTATAACACTTGCTAGAACCAGTATGTTTGTCATCTTCTCTCCAAAATTGTTTTTACTATTCACCAATTTTACTATTCTGAACCTTCCAATTCTTGCTCTATACACTGTAATGTCCACTCCCATTGTGACTTAGATCCTTCTTCCTTCACAGGAGCACCTCTCAAACACAACCTTTCTCTACCACTGCTGGCTTAGCACTCCTAATCCTAATAAGTGCATCTTTCATTTTCTTTTCACTGCAGAATACAGGTTATTCATTTTATATATTATGAAATTGCAACTTTGCATCACTTCCCAAATTATTGTAGATCATCTTTTTAAATTGTCGGTATTCCCCTGCCCCATTTTTATTTTGGCATTATGGACCCTCTTTGGGGTGTTAATGTGTGGATCTCAGGTGTAATCTTAAACTTATTCCTGCTTGAGGTATTATCAGGATAAGTAACTTTCATTTACATCTGAGAATAGGTTTTTTGGTTTTCAGGCTTCACCTTTGCCACAAAAAGATACATCTCCTGTATTTTCTTTAATTAACTTCCTATACCGTCGCCAGTAATATATATTTCCTTTCCGATGTTCATCTACTAATGCCTCCATCACATCTCTCAGTTATCTCCAACTCAACAAATTCATTGCTTATATAATCATATGATATTGCTGACAATGCATCAGAATAAGGTACCTAATATTGAGTATACAAGGTTTTGCATAAGCGGATTCTTGACTAAGAATACATTTTGTTGAATTTGTCATGGTGAACTTGACACTTTTGAATCAAGAACTGTATTTCAAAGCTGTTTTTGGATATGAAGGAGTGCTATTTGAAACAAATGGGTGATAAAAATTGTTTCAGCCACATGCAAATGGGAATTTGTTACAAAGTGCGCTTTGTCGAAGGACTGATGCTCCTTAATTGATCCATGGTATTGTCATTGGCAGAGCTAGGAATTTTAGGACCTCTTGAGAAATACCAGTTTATTGTGATGCGATATAATACTACTGTCATTCATCAACAATACACTCAGGACCGTACAAACACTGGACACTGTCGTTAGTGGCAGGCTGGCATTGTGTGGAGGCAGTGTTTCACTGGGAATGAAGACAATGTCAGAGGCGGGTAAAAAGCATATTAGAGGAGGAATTAGCAAGAGAATATATTTTCACACAGGACGGATAAAATATTCAGTGCAAGGTATGCCATGTAGAAATCAAGGGTACTAAATGCAAATGCCTGAGACAGCACAGCAACACTAAAAAACAAAGCAAGGATTTAACAAGAACAGAGGCCAAAGGCAAGCAAGGTCATGTTTAACTTTGCCCTCTCAGTCCGAGTTCTTTCAGGACTTGTGCAAATATACCAATGTACATAGAAAATTCACATTTTAAGCAGTTCATACAAAAATACACAAAACGAAATCCTCCTTCCCAAAGAATGTTGCTTAAGTGCCAGTTACCACAAAGTTATAATGATGTCATATCTCAAATAGGAAAATGAATGGGCAAAAATAAAATGTGGATTTCTACTGACGAAACTGGAGATGCTGTTGGTAGGCATGTTACAAATGTTGCAGTGGAAATACTCTTGCCACACAAACCAGTCAAAGCATTTTGTTTTAAGCTCAGAATTTATTACAGAAGTGAACCATAAAACAATTGCAGACATCTTTAAAAAAGCATGACTGTTGTACCCAGAAGGAATAAATGCAGATAATGTACTCCTTTTCATCATTAATTCTGCAAGTTACATGACAAAAGTAGGCAAGAAGCTTCAGATCATGTCGTAACATGCTGCTTCTAATCTGTCTGGTGCACAGGCTCCACCATGTAGATGAGGCAACTCGCAGCAGTTACAGTATGTAGATAATTTCATCGCAAACGTAAAAAATATATTTTTGAAAGCTCCAATCAGAAAACGGAAATTTAAAGAAATGGCACTTAATATTCCTTAGCCTGTTACAGCCTAATGGGACACCTGGCTAAATTTGGCTCTATATTATATGGATCATTACAATATAGTTAACGAAATTCTTGTCATTTTGGACAAAGACCATAGTTCTGCAGTAGGAGCCACTCAGTTCCTCATTTCAAGCACATTACATGAAGATTTGCTGTTCATTAAAACAATTTTTCAGACCTGTCCAAAACCATAGTACATTTAGAAAAGTTGGGTTATAAAATGCCTGATGCCATAGGGCTCTAGAAGTACTAGCCCAAAAGATTGATAGAGCACCTGCTGGACCTGTTATGTATAAAGTAAAGCAGAAAATGAAAACCATCCATGAGAAAAATCCAGGTTATTTGAAGATGATAAATATTAACATAATTTACAAGGGCACCATAAGTAGCACTTACAATGCAATATCATCTGCAACATTTTAATGTTGCCTTTGTGACATGTGATGTGGAAAGAAGTTTTTCAAACTACAAACATTGTTTCAATGGCAGAAGGAAAAGCTTCAAATTGGAAAAGTTTAAAATATATATTGTTATACATTGTAATAAGTTAAAAAATTGAACAGACATTCAAAATGTAAATTTGTACTTTGCATAAATTAATTTTCTCAACATTATTGTAAAATGTTAAACTTTGTTATACCTCCAGTTCTACAGAACAATTCTCAAAACTGTTTACTAATTTACATATTATGTTATTAAAACAGTTTGTTGGCAAGTTAGTATATCCCTGTGACGGCTGACGTTGTTTACTACTGAGTTAGCTCACACTCTCCTTCCTATGCTCACAGTGTGCACGCATTGTAAGCCAAGTCCTGAAAGTCCTAGCTCTGGTCATTGGCTTTGTACTAAACAAAAAATAAAACATTATGTTTTGACTCTGCATACACTATGAAATGTTTGATTATAACATAAAAATCACATTAATACTGAAGTTTCACAGTTTATTGAATAAACAACCGACTTTTTCTCAAATGCATTTTATTACTGTGGAATGTAGAGTAAGTATTTGAAAACATGCACCATTTTATTGCAAATACTCTGCTTAGCTTATTTAATAAAATAGCTAATTTCTGCTTTAACTGTGTGTAGTACTGTCTAGAGCCTTCAGAGTAACAGAATTAGTTATTAAGCCATTTCACTCAATATAGACACTGCTGATAAACAAACAAAAAAAAAAACTTACTTGAAATCTTCATAAACCTGAAGTGCCCACTGCTGTCAAGTCATTGCAATGCATCTGTATTTTTTAAGAAATTGTGTATCTATTTGAAATATTTTCACTGTATATTCTGATAACATATCAACAAAATCAGGAAGCATAAGCATTATAGGTCCAGTAAATATGGAATTTTAAAACTGTAATAGCAGTTCCATGTTTTTCAAGGACTGACATGCCTTTTGAAGGGTTAACCGTAATAAAATAGTCCGTGGCAATTTTTTAAAAATATTTGTCTTAGAATGTAATACTTGTAAGGCATGCAAAACTGTCATAATCTAAATTGCAAAGACACATAATCTAGTAATGATGATCATTCGTTTTCATTCAAATATAACCTATCTTTTAGTTTGTACATAAGTAAAAATTGGACTTTGTCATATAGGAAGCCTTTTTATAAGAGATCAACTAAGTGGGGCCTGTGTTAGAAGATAAAAATACAGTGAGAATGAGTTATACAATACAGTCTGCAAGGTACAAGGGTTGAATGAAAAGTAATGCCTTCACCTTTGTAACTTGGGTTTTGATGGGAATATTTTAATAAATCACACACACAAATAATCCTTGGAATGTGCTGTTTAATTACATATACCATATTTATGTGACTCTAATGTGCACCCCATATTTGAAACTTAAAATTATGGGGGGGGGAAGGGTTTGTATCGAATGTAAACCGCTTCAATGACAAAATAGGTAATAGGTATTTTATTTAAATTTATTTAATACAACAATAGATTTATCGTATATATAAACCATCAGATTATAGAATTGAAAGTGCCCTATTGTTAGGTGACACATTGTTAAAGAACAAAATTAGTGTTACGTGCTGTTTTTCGCACCTGTGGTTTTGATAACTTCCTTTATCCCCTTCTCAGTAACAGTGTAGTTCCATGGTATATCAAACCAAATTGGTGTCTCATCAGCGTTGCCTATTTGTCCCATGGAAAATTTGTTTTTCTTCTGAAGTGAAATGACATATCGCTGAAACATTTGTAGTTTGTCCTCAAAATCTGCAGGAAGCTTCTGGCACATTGTGTACAGCTTCTTGGAGATAAACCGTCCGCTGCATGAAGCGATCTACCCATCCACAGCTAGCCTTAAACACTTGCTTCGGAATACCAAGAACTTCAGCCTCCTCTTTAGTTTTCTTTCATATAATGTCACTAGTCGGCCATTCTTCCTCCTTTCACGCACAAATTCCAACACTTTCTCTTCAACTTCAGGATGTCTTCCTTTGCAAGGACCCGTAAATTTCTTCCTACTAGCTTTAGTAGCAAATAATGCCAATTTCTATTTTTGCTACAAGCAAACATTGCTCTCTAATACATCAAACTTCCTTCCTGCCTTTCTATTACCATTTATTTTTTTTTTCATCATAAAGGATTGCTTTATGCTTTAAAGAAGCATCATAAGATGTTCTTCTCTGTTTGCCCTTGCCCTCCATATCGTAACTAAAAAGACTCAGTAATAGGCCAATGATAAATTAGCGGCTAGCTTTTCGTGAGTTTCCAGATGCATGTTAACTCAAGCAATCCATTGTGACATAATAAACGAAAAAATTGAATGAAGTTACTGGGGTTCTATGGAACGGATTTGCACTCGAATCTAATGCGCACCACGATTTTGAGTACTACATTTGGTCAAAAAAGGTGCACATCAGATTCGCGTAAATATGATATTCACTTTTCCACATAATCACCAGACAATTGGATACACTTCTGTCAATGATGAACAGGTTTTCTCAAATCGCCATGGAAGAAGTCGGCTTTCTGTTTCCTTAACCAGCCTTTCTCAGTTCTCTCAACTTCATCGGATGCATAGTGATGTCCCTGCAAATCTTCTTTCACTATCAGGAAAAGATGGAAGTTGGACGGTACCAAATCTAGACTGTATGGAGGATGCCGTATGGTGGTAAACTTCAGTCTCTCAAGACCTGCTGTGGTGGCATGTGAAGCGTGTGGTTTGGCATTGTCATGCTGCAGGAAAACATTTCGCTATTCCTTTTGGATCCTTGTCAGTCGTTATTTCAAAGTTCGCAGCATTGTGATGTAACACTCTGAATTGATTGTTGTTCCACATAGGAAGTCAACGTGGATAAGAGCATCTGCATCCCAAAAAAACTGTTGCCATGATTTTACCAACTGAGGGCTGTGTCTTGAGTTTCTTTTTCTGAGTCAAGCTTTAGTGACTATGTTCCATAGACTAATGTTTCATCTCCAGGTCATAGTGGTGTACCCATATTTTGTCTCGTGTCACAATTACATGCAGAAAAGCATCACCTTCATTCTTGTAATGCGAGAGGAGGTCTTGGCAATTTCATGTCTATGTGCTTTCATTTCAGGTATCAGCATCCGGGGTAGCCATCGTGCACAGATCTTCCGATAACCAAGCAAAGTAATAATGTGACCTACACATTCTTGTGAAATACAGATTATGCTTGCAGTTGTTCTTTAGTGATACGATGATCATCCTTAATCAGTCTGTCAACTTATCGAATGTGAAATTCAGTGGTTGCTGTCACAGGACGTCCAGCTCATTCTTTGTCGAACAAGTCGGTTGTTCCTGCCACAGCATCTTTACTGGCACAGTGCTCACATAAACACAATCGTCATAAATGGCTTGCATTCTCTGATGAATTTCCTTTGGGATGATACCTGTTGTCAAGAATTCAATGACAGCACATTGCTTAACTTGCATTGATTGAACATCTATGCAGAGTTCGATTCTTTAAACTGTAGCAATGCAATTGTTCATTGCTAAGGCTTCCTGCCAACTGGAGCTGTAGAGGAGACACTGCTGAACAGTCCAGTACCTGCCACATATCAGTGCTGCCATCTGCTGAGGAATTATGAAGGTGGAGGGATTACTTTTCATTCAACCCTCATACATCCTGTGTATATTAGTCATTATAATAATTGTGAGAGTACTATCTTTGAAAGAAATGAATGTGCACTCTTTGCTAATATGTATTATCACAGGCATTCTTCTATGGAGAGTAGTTTCCCACTTTGAATACTTCCCTGCCCCCCCCCAAATTTTATGCTTAATATGTGCCAGATATCGCAAAACGGTTTGAAATTAACTTGTAGTTGAGCTTCTGGATAACCTAGGTGAATATTGATTTAAAGAAACAATAGTCAATAGAATGAACTTTTTTCTCTGTTAAAACTACCTTATCCTCATAGTTTTAAAAAACTGGCAAGCTCAGTGGGAATAAATTGTATCTCTCTGACTATTTCACCAATAGTTAATGCTGGCTTCATGTAAATATTTATCAACAAGCCGTTACCATAATATAATGAAACTAACAACTCTTTTGCTATGACAATTTTGTAAAGCTCAAGCTAAATGTCTTTCTGAATATCATTTCACATTTGCAACATGAAAACATGAATAAATTATAAAATAATTAATCCTTTCTTATACATCCTACAATAAATAATTCCGGTAAAATTACACCATATATGAGAAAGAAGAACGGGAAGGTAGAGCAGATTGTGTTCATTAAGAACTAGCAAGAATGCTAATAACAGGAATATCACATAAGCATTTCCCGTGTGCATTTACACACACACGCACGCGCACACACGCACACACACACACACACTCTATAATGGATGCCTCAGGATAGGATGTTTTCCTCAAAAGTGGAAACATGCCAAAATTATACCAATCATAAAACCAGGAAAAGAAGACACTGATGATGTATCGAAATACTGACCACTCAGTCTCCTAAACATAACAGCAAAAGGGTTCGAAAAACTACTCACAAACTGAATAATGCACCATATGTACAATAACAATGCAATAAGTTAATGGCAATTTGGGTTTAAACCTCAAACTATTACGGTGGATGCAGTGATGTCATTAAAGGAAACAGTACATGTGGCCATAAATGAAGGACAATATGTAACTCTCATCAGCTTAGATGTCAAGGGAGCCTTCGACGCTGCATGGTGGCCTAGTATGCTTTCAGAGAAGCCAGATGTCATAAAAATACATACAAGCTTTCTAAAAGCTATTTCAGTGGAAGAACAGCAGCATAAACAGTAAACAGCTTGTCAATTTAAAAATCTATCGGCAAAGGCTGCCCACAAGGATCCTGCTGTGACATGGGATTCTGGAACATCCAGTATAATTCGTTTCTGAATATAGAATACAGTCAACATACAAAGGTCCTTTCCGGACAATTTTCTAATGATCACCAAAAGGGAAAGTCTCCTCGAGTTGGAAAACAATGTAAACATGGGCTTGTATAAAGTGGCGTGTCGGGCCAGTGGAGTGTTGGAATTCTGAAATCCCAATTTCGTTCGAGAAGAAATCAAGACTATTGTTTATAACAAAAAGAAGCCCTCAGGTAGCACATGCTCAAAAAATGCATCTGAACAATGAAACATACCACAATCGGAGAGTATAAAATACTTCGCCATAACAATTGACAAAAAGTTTACTTTCGACAAACACATAGATCTAGTAACTTAAAAGTGTACTAATCGTATACACGCATTGGCAACATCTGCAAAAATAAATTGGGGGCTGAGCTCTGACATAATGAGAAAACTTTACAAAGGGGTTTATACTTCCCATTCTATCATTTGGACCCCCGGTCTGGATTGAAGCCATCAGCAAACACAGTGCAGTAAAACTCAATCGAGTGCAGAGATTGATGAATATTAGAATAGCCAAGGCATACTGCACCACATCAAATGAAGCATTATGCGTCCTAATAAAAATCACTCCAATAATACTAGAGATCCAAAAGTTGGCCAATTTCTACGTAATGAAGAAAGGGAACCAGAAGGAAACAACTTTGGATGTTCCAAGGCACTACTCAAAGTGGCCACATCCTGCCGATATTTACACCATAAAAAGAAAGCAGGAGAATGTAGAGTATAATTTGGTATACACCAATGGCAGTATAGGAGACACAGGTGTCAGAGCAGGAATTGCCAGTTACATCAACAAGCAACCTGAACACCAGAGACTACAAGATGACTGTACAAACAATCAAGCAGAACAGCTAACAAACGTAAAAGCACTAGAGGTTTTAGAAACAGAGCACCATCTTCCTACCCATCAAAAAACAGCAGTAATTAACATGAATAGCAGAGTAACTTTAGATTCACTTGTAAAACATAAAAACCAGCAAAACCTAATAGTATCAATCAAGAGTCAAAATAAAAAATTGGAAACACGGAACTGGAAGATTCACTACACCTGGGTCAAGGCACACGATGGCAATGAGAGAGCGGTCAGACTGGCAAAACAAGCAGCAGGAAACGAGAACTTCCAGTGTGTTACGACCGTAAACCAGCCAGCATCACCTTAATTGAACTGCAATCAATAAGTGTAAAAAGTGGGAATACAATGGGAAAATACCACAAAAGGTGCAGTGACAAAAACTTTTCTACCTAGTGTGTAGAACAGATTGAAATTAAACTTACCTTTAACTGGAAAAATAATCACTTTCTTAACAGGGCACTGGAAAATGAATAGCTATTACTACCATTTTAAGATAACCTTGTTTACATGCGGAAACAACCATAGGCCACCTATTATTTGAATGTGTAAAACTAGAAAAGGAAAGACAGTTATTTAAAAACAATATGATTAACAATTATGGAAAATGGACATTAATAAAATAAAACTAGTATAGGACTATACCTACACTGCTGTATCTCCGGCCCTGGCATTTCGTGAGGGTAAAGAAAGAGATAGGCATATATCAGAATGGCCACCGTTAGCAATATTAGCACAGTGAATTTCCATACTAAAGGAAGCTATTCTGATTTGCTTCAACAGATAAATTGGAACTGTAATTTGATTTCTTGTAAGTCTGTAATAAATATAGTCTACTACTGTTGCTTAGAGCTTTGCTGCACGTAAAACGCAACACAAAAGAAAAGAATAAAAAACCTAGCAGGGTTTGCAGGCTGGGTTAACTCACACAGCAAAGGGTAGAAGTTGTCTGCTAGGACCAATTACAGGCTCCCTCTCCATGTGCGATCACTGCAGTTTGGGCTGTGTTGCCGATTCTTTTATAAGTGAAGCACGTGTCGTCAGTAGCTGTTTGCTTGTCCAAGTTTGTTTATTGTGCACATGCGATTTACTGCTTTACTCTTGTTTAAGTTTCCTGTAAATGCTCTCTCCATACTTTAAATACTCTATAATAGGCAACTATTTCATCGTTTGCATTTTACGAAGAGATGGCACAGATATACACACGTGTTCACAGTAGGACTAAGAATTGGCAACACTACCTCTCTCGGTCGTGCTTTTTTTTGGGGGGGGGAGGGGAAACAGGAATAAAGGATTTAGGAAAAACAAGATATATAGGGTGTTTGAGAAGAAAAAGGAAGAGGTATAGAAAGGATGTTGTACTGTGGTGTCTCTGTTTATTGGGGCATAATTGGTGTCGTGTTGGCTGGTACCGCCGTAGCAAACCTGCGATTCGTGAGTGATTACTACAAATGGAGAACTCCAAAATGGACAAACTCCTCAGTGGGGAATAGGTAAAAGTCATGGCCGAGGCCCTGAACAGTAACCTAGGAACAGTGGTGGTGTAAAAGAATTTGCTTTGATTTTGGTTTCCATGTCCGGGCCTGTTACCTCCAGGCAGTGGTTGTTGTGCTGTGTTGGTGGTGATGTGGCGTCTGTTTTGTTGAGCTGGTTGTTGTAGGATGTGTTGCTCCATGAAGTTTCGTATTAGTTGGTATCCTTCCTCCAGCTTGTGGTGGTTGTCCTGTAGCTGGCGGAGGCTGTTGGTGATATCTGTATTGGTCCGTAGTTGTTGCGCTCTGATGCCGGCGATTGAGGCCTCAATGGCCATCAACCGCTCTGCCCGGTCGTCAGTGGTGTCGGTAGCATGGTCTTCTAGGTAGTTTTCAATGCGGAACAGCTTTCGCTGTATTGATGGCAGCAGATCTGGGTCATTGTAGTGGGAAAGCTCCTCAATTGAAGCCCTGAGTCTGTTGAGACTTCCTGTGGCGCTGGCGTAGGTCCTGTTTGAAGTGCACTGTTTTGCTCCAATGCCTGCAAACCGTTTCCAGTTTATGGTTCAGTTTGGCGACCTCTGCCTGTATGGTGGCTGAGGCCGCTAGAAGTTCTGTGATTGATGTTTCTGTGGCTGTCAGTGTTAAGGTTGTGTGCGTGTTGATGTTGTCTGCGTTGTTTCTATCCTGGCGAGAGCATGGTGGTAGAGGTGATGCATCTTGTTGCATCTGTTGTGATGCTGCCCTCCTTGGGTAAAGCAGGCAGCAAGCTTGGCCTGTAAAGTAATCCATCCTGCAGCAGGTGGTGCAAAATCTTCTACGGCGAGAAAGAACATGCTGCTTGCAGGTGGATGTCAAGGCCGGTGAACCACAGTAGTGGCAGTGTGGTGAATTGCTGTATTGTGCCGCCGAGTGCCCATACTCCATACTGGCAGCATCGACGGCACGGTGGTGTCCATGATGTGCGGCTGGCTTCAAAGCGGACCATGGCACCGAGAAGCTCCACGTCTGTCTGAAGAGCTGCGTCATATTGTGCCTTGTTGAGAAAAACAAGGCTCACCAGTGGAGATGGTCCATTCCTTGAGACAATCCTGGTCACCTTCACCATTGAAGGCCAGCGTTGTTGGAGCTGCTAAATGTCAGAGCTGGAGATAAAACGGCGGTAGTGTATACACAGGAATTAGTCTCATACATTAACTCGATAGATTTAGATAGATTATGGAGTAAAAGTAAGCTAATCCAGTGAAATATTTGGTGTTATTTTATGTCATATATACAAACCACGTTAAAATGATGCAACATGCAGTCACAGCATTGGTGCTGGATATTTTGCAGTTCGTCAATTTGGTGACGTTGTTATTAGCTAGTGCTTTGAGAGGAAATGCTGGTTCCTGATTGGTTGAAATGTATGTGAGACTGCTTATAACCTAACTGCCAAACCCACTTGTAGTGCCGCTTAATTATTTTTAATAACTGAAGTTGGCCTCAATGATGTGAAGTACCTCATTGTTTGGAATGTAGACTACAATGTAAGCTGCCACGTTTTTGTTGATCAAACACTCTTCTTCATTGTTCCTGTGTTAATGGGCAAGTTTTGACGGAGAATCACGTCAATCTTATTAGTGCACACTGTCCATTATGAATGTTTCAAAATTTAATCCAGTGTGGTTATTACCATCGGTGCATCCAGAGTTTCAGCCTTGGCTTGGTTGCAAGAAGTGCACAATGACTCAAAAATAGCTTTTTGTAATGTATGCAAAAAATAGTTCACCTTAAGCAACATGGGCAAGTGGGCTGTTACCAGCCACATGTCAGTATAAATGCATGAAGCAAGAATTGTGGCAATGAAGTATATAGCTGATAATTCTGCATTTCTCTCCTCATTTTGTGTACAGGTGAGTAATTTCATTGTTTTTTACTTTCTATGTGCCTTGTATTTCTTATGGTGAATAGTGGTAGTTTTATATATTTTACAGTTTACTAACTTTAAATTAATACTTTACCTAACTATTGTGCATATTCCATTTTCATGCATGTATACAGGATTGCCGGTGTCCAGTTTGGTATGACACATCTTGTATTTCAGGCTGTAAATGCTTGTCTGTATTGATCTCATATGGGACGCCCAAAATCCCGTATTTACAAAAAATACAAAAAGTGACAACTGATCCTTTTATACACCATGTTATTTTTTATTAGGATATCAATATTACCAATGTTGAATATTGCATTACAGATAATTGTTTCTGCATATTCCTAATAGTGTTACAAACATTTTGCCTGTAACTGTACACTACACAGCATATTATCTTAGGATTCAGAGTGGCAACACAACAATGAGGATACTGTTAACACTGAACAAAAGCCAAAAACAATAACAAATGAAAAATAAATGGAGAGATGAAAGGAATAAAATGTTCCACAGTAATATTAAAGCTGAGATCCAAGTTAAATTAATTTTTAATGAAAGTTAGTATTCAGTTTTTGAAGTAATAAAGACAGATGCAGCTTTGCTAGCCAAGGGTGGGATCATGTACAAAGCTGGTTTCAAATGCGTGCAAGCACGAGTTGTCCATATTTTTGTAAGTGTGGAAGCTTTTGTCTTTGGTCAATGGGCAGAGCTCAGCTTCCTGCACTGCCATTCGCCAGGTCTCAGCGAACTGCTTGAGGGGAATTAACATTCAAGTGGCGACCAGGCCCAATGCTGCTTAACTTGTTCAGCTGCTTGCGTGGCTGTCAAGTTAGGGAGGACAGCTGGCAGTAAAGCAGGATAGGATTTGATTATGAGTGTCAGAAATATCCAAACTAGCAAATGGGCAGGGCACCACTGAATGGTCACTCATCCAGCCAGTGACCAAGCCCAGTACTGCTTAACTTGGGGGATGTGTGAATGATGGAGTGGTAGCCTTTAAGCCAGAGGCCTCAAGGTGGCAGAATCTTATCTGGGTATGCAAGCACTTGTTGCAGCTTTGCAAATACCTTCCGGCAAACAAGAAAGAACAAAACACTTATTTCCATTTCTGATTGGCTGGTGGCTAGTGTTGATAAATTTGGGAGATGGTGAAAAGCGGCCAAGAATTGTATTTTTAGATTTTGGTGTAGTTTTTAATTTAAAAATTGGAAATTCCTCTTTAATTTAGTATATTGTGTTTTATCATTACAGGCACATTACTTGTATTTAAATTATTATTTTAAAACGATACTACATGTGGCATTTTATGTGTAAGTCTACTTAAGAGAGTATTTTCTTTAACATTTTCTGATATTAATGAATTGACCCATTTTCTCAAAAATGATTGAAGATAGCTCATTTAAATTATGGAATGATGAAAGCATTGATGCTCTTATGGAACTACTTTGGTGTTAATACAGGGTGATTTAAAAGTCTCTTGACATTTTAGTGAAAAAGGCATTCAACTGAAAAAGTTCCTGTACCTCAGAAACATAGTAGACAAAATACTATGTTTAATGCATTCCAATGTGGTTGCCCTCTAAGTCTAGGAAGAGCCTCCATCTTTTTTCTGCAGACCAAAACACATTGTTCAGCATAGCAGGTGTGATCTCGTCTGCTGTTACAGTTATTGGCGATCATAATTGCTGTAGGGGTTTATCCATGTTCAATACACCTAAGACTTAATGAACCCCCAGGTGAAAAAGTCTAAGGGCATCAGGTCTGGAGAGCAAGGCGCCCAAATTCTCTGTGAGCCACGACCAATCCACCTATAATTTGGAAAGTGGTCATTGAGGTATTCTCTTGCAATTTAGGCAAAATGAGGTGGTGCGCCATCCTGCTGGAAAACGGCAGCATCTGTTATTCCATCCTCTTCCAGCTGTGGTACCAAGGATTGTTGTAGCATGTTAAGGTAGATATTCCCTGTAATTGATCGCTTTGTGAACATAAAAGGTCTGTAAATTTGTCTTCGTCATCCCCATCCAGACATTTACCTTCAGTGAGTCCCGTTGCCACTTTTGGATCATATTTGGCTGATCTTCTGCCCAAATCCTACAATTCTGCCTGCTCACTTGTATGAAATGTTGCTTCATCGCTGAGTAGCACATTGTTGGTCAGTTTTCATTCTCGACTTCAGCTAACAAGTCAAAACACATAGCTGGTAGAGCTGCGAAATCCTCAGGTTTGAGCTTGTACAGTACCTGGATGTGATACAGGCATTTCTTCAAGGTATACATAAGGTACACCATACAGTGCTTTGTGAAACATCAAGCTCCCTGCTCAGTCCTCTGGTAGAAGTCGGACTCCATGTGATGGCATCCTGTATGGCTTGCGCTGTTTGTGGTATTGTAGCCGGTCTTCCCGAATGCTTCTCATCTGCAACATTGCCAGTTCGTGGAATTTGTTCATCAGATCTCTGATAGCTTGCCTGCTAGGACCCGGTTTCCTGAATTTTCTCTCAAACTCTTGCTGGACCGTTCATAGGTCATTCACGCATTTGAGCTGAAACGACTGCTATTGTTTCTTCTACGGTGAGCATTCTTTCAAATCGCCTATAAAAGAAATCCATGCATTAGCGATATCAGGAAAATGTAAAGAGACTTTTGAATCACCCTGTGTAATGGGTGGTGAAATTTTTAAAAAATGAATTCCTGATTAATTTTAAATGTATAATTAATAAAAACAATCATAGCTTCCTTAATAAAAGACATAATATGAAAGTAGATCAGTAAACTTAGAAGATATGTATATATTTCCTATAAAAGTTTCAACATGTTATCTTAAAAATAGTTTCTGAAATAAAGCTACATGAAGTTAGCAAACATAACATTAGTGGGATAGAGCTTTTAATCTTCCCTAAATTTCTCATATTTTGCAAAGAAAAGTCATTTGGGATAAATGACTGAAGCTAGGTACATGCCACAGGATCTATGTTGACATCTTGAAAGGAAATATTTTCTAAAATGAAAGTCAAAGATAAGTTTATATTTTTATTGTAATTAAACAACCTATTATAACATTATTTGATTTAACATTATAACAAATTAATTACGAACAGTTAGTTTGGAACAGTATGGGGTTATTGGCAAAGTATGTCTAAACAGATCTCTGACAGTTGTTAATAATGGTGATGATGAAGAGATAGATTCCTTGAAACTAGTTCTGAGGTTAAAAATCCTTAGTGAAATTATACTTGACCATAATTAAAAGTTATTGCTTAAAAAGGCTGTCTTTATACCCAAATTATCCTGAATGGATCAATGTCATATTAACTAACCTCTTTCCTCTTAGCACATTTAGAAGAGCCTAGTTTATAGTTATAACACAGAATTTGTTTCTTCAGGTGCCAACATTAGCTGTTACTGACCCTGCTGTGACGTCTACACTTACATCTGCAGAAGATATATGTAGGTCTGTGTCAGCTGTATCTACCTCCAAACTAGGATTTCTTCCTGACACTAATGTTAGAGCAATAGAACTTACTTGGATCATCCATGTGATGAATACAAAAGAAAGTTACAGAGCTCAGGAGAATATCAGCAATATCTTTAAGAAGATATTCAAAGACAGTCCCATAGCATCACAGATGCAACTTAATCGGACGAAGTTGTATCTTGCTTGCAACTCGCACCATACTTCCATTACAAGTTCACTGATTATATTATATCATAACACAAGAAATCTCAATAACTCGGACTTAGATAGCCACAGGCTTACAAAAAGCCTAGCAAGCATTTCCCATCTGGGTATCTTAATGTATAATAAGCTAGATACTTCAATAAAAAACTTAAATAAAGAATCTTTTAAAGGTAAACTAAGAAAGCTACTTCTTAAAAGGCAATATTTACATATAAATGACTATTTAAATGAACCATGTTTTCCATAATCAAATTAAAGTACATAGATTATTTAATTTTGTTCATAGATTATTTAATTTTGTTATTCTGTGACAATATTTTTGTAAAGAAACTAACATGTACTTATTTTAGTATTACTTGCTGTAATGTAAAAGTTCAACATATCCAATCCCGATGTGTCCGAAAAACAATGTAAGTTGTTTCCCAAAGGTAAAATAAATTAATTGAAACTTGCTATGTACATAGTTCTGTGTTTTGCATGAGTCACTGAACAAAATATCAAAACTGCTGTAAATGGATTTGGCCGTTCGCTTTTGGGATGGGAATAAGAATTAAGTGTCATCTGGATATTGGAATTCTTATTTTCTGGGGCATTCATCTGCAGCTGACTTGTGGAGTGTCTTAGAGACAAAATAGAACAGAGAAAGGTGTTGCATGTGTCCATGAATGAGCCAAATGTAAACTGGGCCTTTCTTGAACTCCTCAAAAAATAAATGATGTGTGAAGAAGATCCAGAAATAATTGATACTGGATCATGTGGTCTACATGTCCATGGTGCATTCAGGAAAACTGGCTGGGAAATTGACAAGTTTCTGAGGTCAGTACACAGTGTGTTCAAAGATTCTCCAGTACAGCGAACTGATTTTGTTTATGAAACTTAAGTGCAAGAATTTTCCTTTGAAACTTTGCAGTTGCTGCTGGCTTGAAAATGTTGCTACCTGTGAAAGAGCTATCAAGATTTTACCTCATTTGAAGTCTTATTTCAAGAACAAGAGAGTCCTCCTGCCTGATATTTATGTAGTGAAGAAGACTGCTGAAATTCTTCAAGACCATCTTCTGCCCCCTAAATTACACTTCTTCTTGATGATCACTTCTGCATTTGGATCCCTCTTGAAGGAGTTCCAAACACCAAAACCAATATTCCCTTTCCTGTATTCTGCTGTTGAACACCTTACCCGAAAGCTAATGGAAAGGTTCATTAAACACATTCTGGGAGACGCTAATACTACATGCAAGCTCATAAACATAGATGTAGACAACTGTGTGAAACTGTGACAAGTTAAGATTGCACCAGCTGCAAGACAATCTCTCAATGAATTTTGTCTTAAGAATATTGATATGGACAATTACCATCTAGAGGCAAAAAACTGTGTTATAAAAATTGTTATGAAACTTATTGAGAGGAGCCTCCTGAAATATAAATTTGTCAAAGCTTCTACTTGTCTTTATACCAAAAAGATATTGACTAAGCCAGAACAATGCAAGAATGACTTTGAAACATGTGTTAGAATGCTTTTGGCAAAACACTGTGTGAACACACCAGTTTGGTCGGTTTGCATCTTGTGCAGACAAAACTGAGCTCTCAAATTTTGATCAGAGAATGTCTCCTTTTGACACTTTCTATGCCAAACAGATGAATGGTATAAAAGAAAAAAAAAAGGATTTGCGAATGAAGCAAAGTGAGTTGGAAGAGAAGCTAAGAAAATAGAAGTGAAGTAAGTAAAGGCATAGATGAAAAAATGCTTAAATACAGAAAGAACAAAACTGAACTAAGTTATTCTGAAATGATTGGTGCTGTTGTGGAAACCTGTGTATTAACACCCGTTAAAAATCAATTTTTAGTGCAATTGCTGTTATAAAAGGCATAGTTTGTTTCAGTTGAGGAATATTATTTTACATTCTTTAAAAATGTTTACCTGCTTAGTTACTATATTGAAGACATTACCTATCTAAACGTAACATAGAGATTGTTTTTATTGATTTGTCATTGGATCAATGCTTTCTATTATGTTCTTTTTAAAGTTCCACAAGTAATCACTAAGTACAGATTTTGTCTGGGTGTTATAGCATTAAGTGCCTTTCATAATAAGAGCAGATGCATTGTGTAAATGCAAGACCTTGCATCCATGTTTATTTAATCCATGTTATTTAATGGAAACATTCACATAGAATCACAGCTTGGGACCAACGTGGAGCTTATACTTTTGACGTTAAAAATCAAGGAAGCATAATTGTAATTCATCAGTTTGGACTGGCTTCAACCTCAAGTAGAATAATATAAATTGTTACGTGTAATGGTCGCTTTATTTCACACAATAGGTTGTAAAAATCCTCATACTAAATTAATGAACCTAATTGTCATTCTCTGGATCCATATTTTATTTTAGATGATAAGGTGCTCAAAGTCAACACTGATCCTGTGATATAAAGGAACATATGTGACTGTAATGGAAAGCAGTGCCCTGATTTAAAAAATGAAATCCATTTTTGGCTATCACATCTAGTTTTTATTATATGTGCATGCATGTCTATGGTGCTAAATTCATTCAGCTTACTGTTACATTTCATTATGTTATTTTAAATCTGTTGTTGATTTTCTTCCTAATCGGCTCATTTCCGTCCTCCCTTATCACCCAGATGTTTATGTTTATATTTCCAGCACTTACCAGTTTTGTTCTATGGGCCAGGTCTATCTTCTTGTGAGGTATTTATGTTTACATTTCTAGATGGCGGCATGTAAAGTGGTAACCCGTAGCATGTTACAAAAAAAAGTGCGAGAATAATGGAAAGAACAGCGGAAAAGTGTTAAATGAAGTGGGTGGCATATCAATTTGTGATACAGGAATCTGTGTAAATGAAGACAACGAGATCCGAAGCCGTGAGGCGAAGTATAATCAAAATAAATTTATGGCACAAACAACGCGCACAGCATCAACAAGAGGGAAAACAAGTACAAATAGAGATCACAGCACTGAAACAAGAAAATGTAGAGTTAAAAAACGAAATCCAACATCAGACTGAAAAAGAAACTTACGCTACAGTCGCAAGAAGAAAAACAAACAAAGTGGTTGACCTACCAGATGATCAATGTGTTAGTGCAGTAACAACTATGAACCGATTTAGTGTACTGTACAAAGAAAATGAACCCACCAGTGAACAATGGAAGAGAAATTGGGATCAGCAAGAAAGGAGAAACAGCAAGGGAAGTCATGGAAAAAAAAGTTATGGTGTTTGGGGACTCGCTACTGAAATTTGCCGGGAATGAATGCAGAGATGCTGGCTATGAAGTACGATGCTACCCAGGGATACGAGTGGAAGAGCTAAAACATGAAGTTGAAAATGCGAAATTGAACGAAATAAAGCCAGACATGGTTGCTATTCACGTGGGAACGAACAACATCCAGAGAGGAATTATGGCTGAAGAAATTATGGGCAATACCATGGACCTAATAAGTGAAATCAAAATTCAAAGCCCAGAAACCAAAGTTGTGATCAGTGGAATATTATGCAGGCGAGATGTGACCATACAGAAAGTGAGAAGAATTAATGCAGAGCTGGAATGGTTATGCTATACTCGGAAGTGTATGATGCTGGACGGTAACTGGTGCATACGGACAGAGGATCTAGGTAGAGATGGTGTTCATCTCAACAGAAGAGGTGCAGTTAAGTTTGGAAGGTTCTTGTGTGAGGGGATCAGCAAATGCCAGGGACAGGGAAACTTATAAACCATGTGGTGGATGCAGTATCCGTGGAAACCCAATGTTTCTCGACATTGGAGCACAGTGGTAATAAACATTTTCCTTGTATACCAAAAAAGGACTTTAATGTACTTTATCAAAATGTCCAGTGTCTTAGCAATAAGCTCTTAGATATAGAAATATTTATAAACACACTTGAAAATGTACAGGTTTGCTGTTTCACTGAGCACTGGCTTAAAAATACAAGCATGAGTACAGAGTCAGTCATTCTCTCAAATTTTGTAATCGGAGACATTTACTGTAGGGAGAATTATATTCATGGGAGTACTATGATAGCAATAAAAAAGGGCATTAAATATAAAAGATATGGTAAAACATCTTCACTAAATGAAGAGAAAGTGTTCGAACACACTGAGTAGAAATAACAGATTTAAAATTATTCATTGCATGCATATATCGGTCACCAAATGGAGACTATAAGGCCTTTTTGGACAAATTAGAAATAATGATTACCTTCATAAAAAAGCATGCAAAAAATATCTTAATTTGTGGAGACTTCAATATTGATTTTCAGAAAGAAAGCACTTCCCTTCTAAAATTAAAAAATGTACTCACCTCATTTAATCTGGAAAATGCAATAGAAAGTCCCACCAGAGAAATGGATAGCTCCAGTACAATAATCGATGTCATGTTATTCGACAAAACAGGAATGAACTACAAACTTGCAAATATTAATGCAGGTTGTTCTGATCATAATGCTATAATATTAAGTTTAATAAATGAATTAAATGCTAGCAATAAGTCTAAGCCTCAAGAACAATATAAAAGAATTTATTCTAATCAAAACATGTCATTTTAATACACTATTAAGCAACGAAGACTGGTTAGATGTATATAGGGTGTCCTCTGTAGATATGAAATATCACAACTTCATAACAAGTTTTATGCACCACTTTAATACAGAATTTCCATATAAAACAATAAAAAATCGACAGATGAATGTAAGGAAAAAATGGATTACCAAAGGAATTATAAACTCTAGCAATAGAAAACGTTTTCTCCTAGAATTAAGTAAAACCAATAAAACTGAACAGTTCCAAAAATATCTCAAACAATATAGACAAATTTATGACAAAGTAATAAAGGCTGCAAAAAAGCAGTATGTTGATGCATACATTAGTAACTCATCGAATAAAAACAAAACATTATGGGATATAGTAAAAAGAGAAACCTCCAGTTCTAAAGTATGCCACGATAATAAAATCTCATTAAAAATTGATACTACCATTGTTAAGAATCCAACGGAAGATGCTAACATCTTTAATGACCATTTTATTACTGTTGCTGATAGAGTATCATTACCACAACAAAATAATAGTAATAGTCCATGTGCTAAACTAAACAGAAATGAAAAAACCATTTTTCTTTGTCCAGTTACACATGATGAAATAATTAAAATAATTAACTCAAAAAAGAATAACTACTCTGCAGGATTTGACGAGGTACCTGAGTGTATAATTAAATTATGTAAGGACAGTATTGTTAATCCCATACAGGATATATGCGATACATCCCTTTCAACTGGGCTATTTCCTAATAAATTGAAGCTGGCAAAAATTGTCCCTGTATATAAAAAAGATGATGTAAATATTGTTGATAATTATAGGCCTATTGCTATCCAGTCTGGGTTTTCTAAAATTCTAGAAACAGTTATGTACAACAGAATTGCTCCCTTCTTGGAAAAATATGCATTTACTGATAAACAAAATGGCTTCAGAAAAGACGAATCCATACTAAATGCCTTCTATGCATTCATAAAGGGGACATTGGAAGGAATTGATGCTCAAAACACCACAGTTGGTATATTTATGGACTTGAGCAAGGCATTTGATTTAGTTGACCATGCTATATTACTGTCAAAATTAGAAGCCTATGGAATATGTGGGGTAGCTTATAAGTGGTTCGAATCTTACTTAACTAACAGACGACAGGTTACAGTAATAAATGGTGGCATCAGCCATGTAAATTCTGAGACAAAGATAGTTAGATGTGGAGTTCCCCAAGGCTCCAATCTCGGACCTTTATTCTTTCTAGTATACATTAATGATCTGCCTGTCAATATACCACATGCTGAGACTATATTATATGTTGATGATACCAATCTTATTCTCCAGGGTAATACGTGCACCAACCTGCAAAGTCAAGCTGATGATGTAATGACTAGTATGGCAAAATGGCTAACTACAAATAAATTAATATTAAATGGGAAAAAATCTCACTGTATGCATTACACAATCTAATAGAGGTAGTAAATCAGTAGGACCAAAAATTGTATACAATAATGAAACCATACAATGTCTCTGAAACAAAATTCTTGGGAATCACAATTGATAAACTCCTAAATTGGAAAAGCCATATTAAGAATGTTACAAGAAGAATAAATAGAGCACACTATGTAATATCTGTTTTAAAAGGCATTTGTAACCAAAAAACACTAAAAATGATATACTTCTCTTATGTGCAATCTGCACTTGCCTATGGTATGTTTATTTGGGGATCTGGCAGTGAAATAAGCACTCTTTTCATACTACAGAAAAAAATAATCAGGCTAATGCTAAACCTTAGTAGGATGACATCATGTAAACCACGCTTCCGTCAACATAATATTCCTACTCTACCGAGTCTGTATATATTAGAAACTGTATGCTTTATAAGGAACAACATGCATCTATTCAATATGAACAACACTGTACATGAACATTCCACTAAAAACAGTAATAAAATACACTTACAGACAGCCAGAACAACGAAAAAGGCCAACTCAATATTGCATAAGGGCATACAAATGTACAACCTCATTACAAATAAGGTAAATGTTTATAATCAAATTAAGTTTAGACACAATGTTAAAAATTCTTTAATTAAGCAAACTTTTTATAGTATGGAAGAGTTTTTTTGAATACTTCAAAAACCAATAAGTTAACTTACTGTTGTTATTATTATTATTTTATTATTATTATTATTATTATTCATTAATATGTAATTCTCTGTATATAACACTGTAAAATGTATATTTCCTGTATATATTCCTCGTATATTACTTAAATCTTGACGAAGCCATGAATTTGTAAGAAAATTCTCTCAGTGAATAAAAAAACCACACACACGCACGCGCACGCACACGCATAAGCACACACACACACACAGGGAGGAAGGGAGAGAGAGAGAGAGGAAGGGAGAGAGAGAGGGAGAGGGAGACTTCAGTTGAGCTGAAAACTTGTGTTAATATGCATGTTCATCTTCTATATGTGCAGTGCTAAAATAAAAGCTTGAGTATGACTTCTGTATCAGGATTATACAGGAGACAGTATGTACAAAGTCCTCAGAAGTTTCGTTACAGTTGTGGGTTTTGCGTGTTTGACGAGAAGGTAAATAAAATAGACTCACAAACAAAGAAACTGTTACTCATATTTCAAAGAGAAAGTTGATCACGATAAATCGTTTGCACCTCTTATTGCATGTAACAGTTGTGTTGAGAGATTACGTTATTGGTATGAAGGAAAACGGAAGGCAATGCCGTTTGCCAAACCAATGATATGGAGAGAGCAGCAGAATCACCATGATTGTTTCTGTTGCATGTGCAAAGTTGCTGGCTAAAACAAAAATAATAATGCAGGAATTAAATATCCAAATCTAAACTCAGCTACACAGCCTATTCCTCATGGACCCGAAGTACCTATACCTACACCACCAGCAGACCTCAATTTTAGTTAATCTGAAAGCAGCTCCGTGACTTCAGACAATGAGTTGGTTTCTGATCCAGTAGAATTTGACAATTCACCACGACAGTTTAATCAATTTGATTTAAATGATTTAGTGAGGCATTTAGGCCTCACAAAACAAAAAAGTGAATTCCTGTGCTCAAGACTACAGGAGAATAATTTAACACCAGGCGTTACATTTTCGTGATATAGGAATCACGAAATACAGTTCCACAAGTACTACACAGAAGATCAACTTGTGTTTTGTGTGGATGTGTGTAATCTTAGTCAACAGTTGGGCAGGGAGGTGTATAAGCCAAGTAACTGCGTCTTTTTATTGATTGTTCCAAATGAAGTCTTGAGACAGTGTTACTTCATAATGGCAACAAGTTAGCTTCAATACCACTTGCACATTCTATGAACCTAAGAGAGTCTTATGAAACTCTGAAGAGTTTCTTGGGAAATTAAGTACCGCAGCCATGAGTGGCAAATATGTGGCGACTTGAAGGTCATTGGTCTGTTACTAGGACAACAGGGAGGATACACAAAACTCCCTTGTTTCTTTGCGAATGGGATAGCAGGGCGAGGGACGAACATTGGGAAACTGACCAATGGCCTGAGAGGCAGCAACTGGAACCTGGATCAAAAAATGTTACTAATGTGCCTCTTGTTGATTGTCAAAACATTCTACTCCCTCCATTACACACAAAGCTTGGCATGATGAAACAATTCACAACTTGACAAAGTTGGCCTTGCTTCCAGTACTTATGCAAAAAGTTTCCATCATTGTCACAGGCTAAAAATCAGAGAGGGAGTATTTGATGGACCACAATAAAGAAATTGATGAAACATGTTAACTTTACCAGCTCTATGAATGAAATTGAAAAATATGCATTGAATGGATTCAGAGAGGTGGTTAAGAAATTTCTGGGCAATGTGAAAGACTCTCAATACAAAGAAATTGTCAGAAATATGTTCATTTTACAGCCAAGCAGTCTGGAAATTTCCAGCATATTTCTGACAATTTTCAGACTGCTTGGCTGGTATAATGAGTTTGAAGCTTCATTTCCTCAAGTCACATCTTGACTACTTTCTGTCTAATTTAGGAGCTGTCAGTGAAGAGCTAGGTGAAAGGTTTCACCAGAACTTGAAAGATGTTGAACGTTATCAGGGACGTTGGGATAAATATATGATGGCCAATTACTGCTGGTGTCTTGCACGTGATGAACCTACCAGAGAATACTCGAGAAATTCACGTACACTTAAGTTCCATGGGAAAAGAAAAAGGGGTACGCAAGATATCTAACATGCACTCTCAAATTCAGATATGCTTTAATGTTATTCTTCTTTATTTTCTTTAAAAGTTTTATATTAGTGTGTAATATTTTTGCAAATTTTACAATTATATTTTCATCGAACATTATCATATTGCCAAAACGAGATGTGCTACAGAAAAATGGAATGCCTTTTTTAATTTTGTGCACCGACATTAGTAAAAGTCACATATTTTTAATCGTACTGCAGAAGAAAAGTTTTCATTTCTAACCTAGTGTAATGCAAGCTGTAGTTACATAGTTAATCTCCATTGATTTGTGTTTTAAAGTTGATGTATGAAAAATTTTTATGAGCTTCAGTTAGCAGTGGTTACAAATAATCAAGTAGCCTGTGCTTATATCTCTTTATGAACAAGTATTACCTTATGACTACATTTACAGCATGTTATATTGGCATTGCTTTTTATTCTGAATGGGACCTTATGTTCCAAGGAGAAACTATTTCGGTATGAGGTTTTCTTTTAATGTGAAATATTATTTTATACTGATAAACTTACACAACTATATTCGAGTATCATAACCCACAGAATTTAATGCAGGGAAAATGAAAATGACACAGGGGAAATACAGAGAAAATATCTTCAGATGAACAGTGGGCACCCAGTCTTCATCCACAATCTTCACATAAAACCACAACTCAGCCTCACATCTCTGTTCACTCCTGAACATCTTCTGTAGGAGTGCATCAACATCCTTCATCCTTCCTTCCTTCAGTGACTCTGCTTTGAAGTGTTAAACCTGGACCTGTGGTATACACTCAAATGTAACTCCCCATTTCAGTGGAAATATGAATAGTTTAGATGGATGGCAAAAATTTCATTAGCTTTATGATCTTATCGTTATATCTGGAGAATAATGCAAGAAAAAAGAGAAAATACTTCTCATCATTTTTTTAAAATTAGCATGAAAGACGGAACAACACAGAAAGTCATCTCAGTATCATTTGCAATCATTCCACTGATTTATTTGCATGAGAGTAATACAATAAATACATTTTAATGACATGGTACAAGCTATTTAACTCAGTTTTACTTCTTTGCTTCCTGCATTTTCACTTTCTTTCTGCTACCTTTAATGTTGCCTACAATAATCCATGCAGAAATGTCCTCAGGGGCTTACTTCGGTAAGTACAGGATTCGCGCTCCCGAGCCACCGGTCCTCTGGGTTTTTGGGGGTTGGGTTAGGGTTAACTACCCTGCCTGTAAAAAAGCTGTTACCACACCCTTGGAGGATAGCTGGGGCGGCGCGGGGTGTCGGTCGATCACGTTCGGAACCGCCATGAGGTTCGACCTGGCATGGAGATGGATGAGTCCAGTGATGTCTCTCCGTGCATGGTATTCACTGGAGCTATGGACACTACCAAAGATTTTCGTCTTGTAACCTCTAAAAAGAGACGTATGATGGAACTTGTCTCGGAAAGAAATATTTCTACACCAGGAAAATGTGACACTCCCTGTTATTTAATTATGCGCTATGCTATGGCAGACCAAACGCCGCTTAGCTCTTTAAACCCCTTTGTGGTTCAGGCCACCTTGGACAAAATCGCTGGCCCAGTTCACAACTGTACCTGACAACGCAATGGATCTTTGTTGATATTGACTAAGGATGATTCACAGTCTCTTCGTTTACTCCAGGTACAGCAGTTTGGAACCCAAGACGTTATTGTTGAGCCACATGCTTCCTTGAATATCTGCCGAGGTGTTGTGACTTCCTCCGCCTTAGATGGTCTCTCTGAAGACGAAGTTGTCGCCTACCTTTCCAGCCAAGGTGTGAGTGCAGCTAAACAGCTCCTGCGGCGGGAACATGCAGAACAGGTCTCGACCAAAACAGTCTTTCTGACCTTTGCCTTAAGGCAGCTTCCTCCCACACTTAAGGCTGGCTATGAGATACTGCGTGTTCGTCAATATGTTCCCAACCCTCTATGTTTCTCCTGTCAAGAATTCAGACATATACTATTATCCTGTAAGCGGCAGCCTTTATGTCCTAGGTGTGGAACACATCGACACGACGGCTCTCCTTGCACCTCCATTTCCAAATGTGTGAATTGAGGGTGCCCATCCTGCATACTCTAACAGCTGCCCTGTGTGTAAAAAGGAATATGCCACTCAAGAATGGAGAGTTAAGGAAAAACTTTGCTATCGAGAGGCGAAGGAGAAACTTTGCTTGTTCTTTCCCACGAAGTTAGCTCGCGGATCCTTCCGCCAGGTTCTTTAGTCTGGAGCTACTACTACTCCTGTGTCTTTGAAGTTGAACTGTACTTGCATTTGTACCTGTACTCTGCGAGCTAACCATAATGGCAGTTCTATCCCTACCCTCCTTCCTTTTCAGCCCTCCCCCCTTTCCACTCCTTTGAAATCTTCCAAGCCTCCCCGTCAGCGTTTTACTTCTCCTCCAGCTCGTCAGCATCGGGAACCTTTGACAATTCGACCGTCACTTAAAGTGGGTAATTCCTTTAGTTCCTTACCCTTAGATAATCCTGCAGACTCATCAATGGATACCGACCTGAAGGACGCTGCTCCTGACTTCCTCGAGAGAGTTACTTGTTCACCACATTTACTACGGCGGGAAACTTCGCAGTGTGTTAGGGGTGCTCCTTCTGCCACAGTTTTACGGTGTTCCACCTCATGTACTCCGTCTTCAACGTTCAGAAATTTAGACACGTTGGATGTTTCTCATCCACCAGCGCTTTCTGCTGTGCCTTCGCTCCCCGCTGTCTCTAGCAGCATTGAGGGCATCCGTTCTCCAGCTACTAGTGGTATGGATAGGGACATTTCTTCCATACCTCGTCTTCTTTTCCAAGGAGTCGTGTGCGGCTGCTTCTGTGGATCTGTCCCAGGCCGCCGCCGACATTTCTGTAGCAAACATTTTACCTGCGGTGACCAGTGTTAAATTACCGACTCGGAAGAAGTCCAAAGCTGCTGTGAAGTCCACCACTGCTGCCAGCGCTACGGATAAATCTTTCAAGCAGAAGTCTTCTACACCATCTTTGTCGCCAAACTCCGGAAAGAACAACTCGACATCTAAGGTTCACGAACGCAAAAACAAACATGTATCGAAATCGTTTGGAACTGTTGAGGCAGACTCTGACTTTTAAGGGTTTTTACCATTTTTCCTCGTTTGTTACTAGGTTCCCTTTTTTCTTTATTTTTTATGGCCTTTTTGCAGTGGAATATGCGTGGTTACCGTTCCCATAAGGAGGCGCTGACCCTTCTGCTTTCTACTTATGGGCCTTTGTGTTTGTGCCTTCAGGAGACTAAACTCTGCCCTGCGGATCATATGCATTTTCTTCACTATATGGCTTTCCATAACGATCTCCCTGTCCCTGATGGTGGTCATGCCCATGTGGGGACTTGTATCTTGGTGCGTCGGGACCTTTACTGCATTCTGGTCCAGCTAGTTGCTGATTTACAAGCGTAGCTCTGCGTATTACCTTACCATCTCTTTTTCACGCTTTCTTTCACCTAATTCTTCTGGGGCTGCGGAGGGCTTTGTAGATTTGCTTCCCCAGCTCCCCCAACTGTTTCTTATCTTAGGTGATTTCAATGCCCATCATCCTTTATGGGGCTCAGTTTGTGAGTGTCCTAGGGGTACCCAGATTGCTGCAATTGCATATCTCCACGATTCTGGGCTTCCCACGTTTGTGATTCTTCTGGCTCTCTTTCTTCTCTTGATCTTTCCTTCTGTTCGCCACAGCTCGCTACTTCAATGCTCTGGTCTGTGGTTTCTGGTACTTACAGCAGTGACCACTACCCTGTTTTGCTTCATATAATTATTCGCGGAGTTAACCCTACTTACCCACCAAAGTGGGTGTTTAGTAGGTCACACTGGCCCCTTTATTCTGAACTTGTGGCCCTAGATAACACTACCTTCTTTCCTCATATTGATGCACGAGTTCAATATCTTCGGGACATGATACTAGACGGTGTTGAGCTTTCCATTCCTCGAATGTCGTTTACTGGACGATGTACTCTGTTACCCTGGTGGTCGGAGGAATGTAGTGCAGCTCTCTGAGCTTGCCGCAAGGCTTTGAAGGTGTTCGAGCGTCATCCAACACTAGAGAATATGATTTGCTTTTAAAAAGCTGCGTGCTCAGGCTCGGAAAATAATTCGGCAGTGTAAGAAGTCTTCTTGGGAACATTTTGTCTCCACTTTGTCACGCTGTGCTTCCTCCTCTAGGGTGTGGAATAAAATCCAGCGACTTTGTGGTAAACCTTCATCTATCCCTGGGCTATTTGTGGCTGGCAACATTATGACTGATCCCCATCATATCGCCAATTCCCTGGATGGAGTCCTTGCTTCTGTCTCTAGTTCTTCCCACTATGATCCCCAATTCTTGGTTGTCAAAGATCGGGTAGATTCCTCTGGTTTTGATTTCACCTCTCAGAATCATGAAGATTATAATCTGCCCTTCTCATTAGCTGAATTAGCCTTGTCGGTCACTGCTGATACTACCCCTGGCCCGGATGGTATTCATGCACTAATGCTTTTCCAAGTAGTCGGCTTTTTCTTTTAGATACCTTTAACCATATTTGGCTACATGGGGCTTTCCCCTCTCAGTGGCACGATTCCATTATCGTTCCTATTAAGCCTGGAAAAGACCCACGGTTGCCAACTAGCTACCGGCCCATTTAACAAGCTGTGTTTGTAAAGTAATGGAGCTGATGGTCGCTAAGCGATTGATGTGTCTTGAAACGTATTCTCTTCTCACTCCTGTACAATGCGGTTTTCGTAAACGGCGGTCTACTGTTGACCATTTGATTTCTTTGGCGACTCACATTTATAATTCTTTTCTGCGCAGACAACAGACGGTCGCTGTCTTTTTTTAATTAAAAAAGGCCTACACTACTGCATGGTGTATGGATATCCTCCGCCAGCTCTTCCATTGGAATTTCCGGGGTCATCTTCCTGTGTTTTTGCAGCAGTTTATGGATGCCCATACTTTTCGAGTATGGGTGGGATCTTCTTTCTCCCTGATCTTTAGACAGGAGAACGGTGTGCCGCATTATTTGAGCATTATTTTGTTTGCTATAGCCATTAATTCCATAGTGTCGGAACGTTCCAACGGGCATCACGCCGTTTCTCTTTGTAGATGATTTTGCAATTTGTTAGCTCTGGGCATACGCATTTTATCCAACGGCGCCTTCAGTGCTTTCTTGATATCTTGGAGTTTGGAGAACGGGTTTAAATTTTCAGCAGAAAAAAACCCGCTGTCTTAATTTTTGGCATCGTAAAGAGTTTCCTGCCCCCTATCCCTCTCTTGGTGGAGTGGAGCTGCCGTTTGTTGAGGAAGCTAAATTTCTCGGCCTCATTTTTGACCGTAAACCTTGCTGAGGACCTCATATTTTATATATTCGTGGGCGTTGTGCTCGTTCCATGCAATTACTTCGTGTCCTTAGTGGTGCCGATCGTGTCCTCTTATTGCATCTCTACCGGGCTTTGATACGTTCAAAACTTGACTATGGGTCTGTGGTCTATTCTTCTGCTGGCCATCTATTCTGCGCCGATTGGATCCTGTCCATCATCAAGGCCTTAGACTAGCCCTGGGAGCTTATCTTACTAGTCCCACCTGTAGTTTGTACGCGGGATCTGATGAACCATCCCTTTGGATACGTCGGGATATTCTTCTTTGTAATTATGCATGCACTGCCTTCTCACCCCGCCTATTCTACGTTCTTTGGTGCCGCTCTGGATTATCGTTATCGCAATACTCCGTGTGCACTGCTTCCCGCGGGGTGTAGGTTTTGGAAGTTACCGTCAAAGTTGGATGTAGTCCTTCCTTTGCTTTTCCGTAGGGGATTTCATCGTTTTCATCCATGGATATGCCGTAACCCTCAGTGTCGTCTTGATCTGGTTTGGTTGCCCAAGGACACTACTGCTGCTCCTATATATGCAGTCCATTTCACGGCTTTGAAACACGACTTTCCTGGATAGAAATGAAATTGAGTTTTGTTTATGGACACTCTTACCATTTTCTATATACTGATGGTTCTCGAACGGATCTTGGGATAGGCTGTGCTGTGGTGGTTGATCCACATGTTGTACACAAGATTTGTTTCCCCTTTAGCACTTCTGTTTATACTGCCGAACTGTATGCTATATTTAAAGCCACATTTTTCATCCATCATTTTCCCTGCACTTGTGTCCTTTGTTGCGATTCCCTCAGTGCTATACTTAGTTTACGGGATCTCTATAGCCAACACTCACTCGTTCAGAAAACCCATGAACGGTTGCACTCTCTCACTCTTGATGGCTTTGGGGTGGTCTTTGTCTGGGTTCCTGGACATCGTGGCATTGTAGAAATGAACTGGCAGATCAGGCCGCGAAGGCTGCGATTCTACACCTGATGAACGGGTTCTCCACTGCCTCTGTACAGATTTGAAGGGTTTTTTGCGCCAACAAATCCTCTCTCAATGGCATGCTGAGTGGCTTATGTATACCGCCAAACTCCGAGAGGGCAAGGCTACAACGCTTCCTTGGCGTTGTTCTTCTCGTCTTTCACATCACGAGGAGACCGTGCTTGCTTGGCTTCATATTGGCCACTGTTATTTTAGTCACGGCTACCTTCTTAGGGGTGAGCCCCCGCCTCGCTGTTTCCACTGCAATATGCCCTTCACAGTGAAGCATTTCGTTACCCAGTGTTGTTTCTATTCAGCCCTTCGCGAATGATTTGGACTCTCTCCTAATTTAATTGAGGTTTTAGGGGATGATTCTGTCTCTATTGACAAGCTTTTTTGCTACATTCAATTCAGTGGTTTCCCATAAAATTTAATTGTGTAGTTTCTGGTGTGTTACTGCCTTTCCAACTGTGTCGGTACAAACTCAAGTGCTTGTATTTACTGAGAATTAGTTCTGGTACCTTTTAATTTATGAGCTGTTTTGTGTCTTAACATTTGTATTTGTTTTGTTTATTCTTTCTGCTTCTGTAAACTGAGTTGCTTAACTTGTACTTGTTTTGTTTTTATTGTATTGATGTACTGACTTGAATAAATTTATAGCCAGAGGGTGGCGCTGATGACCGCTGCGGTTGTATACGACTCAAATCGCTGCTACTACTACTACTACCACCATGCAGTAATACTTTAGCAAATCTACTATTACTTTCTTGACACTGCTCCCTATCTTGACCTTCATGTAAGGAGATTTGTGTTCTTTGTTCATTAATTTGGCAAGATGTAATATATTGCTAACAGGACCCAAGGAAGGAATATCTGATACTGTTTGGCTGCAACATGTTCGTTCCTAGTTCTACAGATTGCAAATATGACAATCAAAACATTTATGTATACAGTGTCACTTAAGCAACTCTTCGCTTCTGTAAAATGTTGCAATTTGTTCCATATATCTTGGTGGATTAAGCACTTTCTGAACCAAATGCTGTATTTTGAAGCCATTTTGTGATAGGAAGGAGTGCTATTTAAAACAAATAGATTGCAGAGATCGATTCAGCACTATTGAAAGGGGTAAACATATCAAAAAGCATTTTGTCCGCAGGTGGACTTGGTGCATTTTTTCATGGTTTTAACAGGTTTTTTTTTAAAATTAAAATACCATATTAAAGATGTTTGCAGGACAAATAAAATGCATATCTTGAAGTTTCTGGGAACAACCTTTGAAGTCCTCTTCATTTGGAAACATTTCATATAATCTTGTGTATCTGCTAAACATTAAGTTATAGATGAAAATGTACTACACAAAAAATATTGATCGCTTTAAAATGCACAGTTCATTTCAAGTAACCTTTTTGTGCCATCAGCCATTTCCAAGATATCTATTACTAATGTTTTGAATTCTTCAATACTTTGTCATTCTTTTAAAGTCCTGTTGATGTTCAGTTGTTTCACATTGATTGTATGGAAAGAGTATGGAATTTTAAGGCCAGCATATAGCATCCAGTTCTTAAACATTTGACTGTTGCTGTTCCCTTTGTATCTATAATGAAATGTGTAATGCTATTATTTCTGCAACGGTTTATCTTGATTAAAATGAAATAAATAGAAAAATAAACTTTCGTAAGAATAATTTTTATGCCCACCAATAAATGATAGAGGGTAGGGAAAGTTATATGAATGCAAAAATTATCAGAATTTTTTAAACAAAGTTTCATATTTGTTTATTTTGCTCAAAAATAGTCTCTAGAATAGCCTGCTAACCTTTTTCCATTAAAATTTGCTCTAGAGTATGTTATTTTACACCATTTTTAAAATTGCATACTCATGTACATATTGTAATACGGGCATGGCCCTGGCAGCATTTCATTTCATGCAGCACTTAGATGGTTTTAGTGACTAAGTTTAGAATCTTTTAAGTATTTTATTCTTAGCATCATACTTCATGATACTATTAGTTTTACTTTTCTCATATGTTGGCAAAAGCTATTGAGGTGAAAATATTACAGAATTAAAACAAGTTGGTTTTTAGTGCAATTTTTGTGTAAAACTTTAATTTATCTACATGTTAGAAGCAAGGATTTGGTTGTCAAGTACTTAAGTTATTTGTGCTTCTAGAATAGGGATTTACCTTAAAGGGTGCAATTACATATATAAAAGTGCATAGTTGCAGATTGTTTTTGTAGGCCCAATATTTTAGGCATATTATAAAGTGGAGGTGAAAACTTTAAACAATGAAAATAAACCACTTCCTAAGAAGAAAAGGAAACCAATTGCTATAGTGCTTGCATTGGCTAGGTGGAATAAGCAAGATTTAAGTGAAGAAATTAAAAGTAGTGACTGAATGTGACTGAACCAAAAGTCATTGCTCCAACATCATCATTAGATGTACTGAAACTTAAAATTTGCCATAATTGAATTTTTTAATTTACCCTAAAGTACTGCATAGATTTTAATAATTTTGGAACACATGCTCTTCATTATATACCTGAGGTAATGGACATTAATTATATAGATACAGTACTTAAAAGACATGCAAAAAGAATATTGTATAAGACTTAACCAAATACATTTTTATGATTTTCACAAAACCAGCATTTTGGGCACTAGGATTGCTCAATACACTAAATTTTATGGCTTTATTACAACAAGCTATCTTTCAGCTATAGTATGCACCAGAAAGATTTTTAAATCTTTATTTTCAGATATAAATAAACAATTTCCAAAAATTAATGTAATATTCACAATTTTTATTTATTAATTAAATTATTTAAACTATTGAAATTTATAACAATAGTTCATACTTAATAGAAGAATATTGGGATAGAATTTCATTAAATTATGTTTTAAAATGTAGAAGTTAGAATGTTCAGTAGCATATGCCCTTAGGCTTTTTAACACTAAATGATTATGCCATAGTTCACATCAACTTTCCAGTTATATTATGTGGCTAATAATTATTAGCCAAAGATCATAATTATAATATCCCAGCTGAGATTATATATTACATTAGCACAGGCTACTCCACATGTTTTCCATTTTGCTGACCAGCTTTCGAAGGGCATTAATGAGGTGAGCTGTCAAGTACCTGAGTGAATTTCCCTCTACCACTCAACACTGTCATCAACTGTAAAATTTCTTGAGATGTGTGTAAATTGCCCCCCCCCATGCAAAAAAAAGTATGTAAAGAATGATGGTGAAATATCACATCAGAAATGCACCTTAATCTGAATATGTATAGTTCAAAGTACTAACCTTTAAACACGAATCATCATCATCATCATCATCATCCATATAAGATGTTCCTTGAGCCTTAAGTACCATTTGTCTAAATCCAATTTATAATCACTCAGTATTTTAAGGAAATAATAAGCAAAAAGTCTGAGAAACTGGGGGTGGTATCAAACTATTTAAAATCGTGCCTCTCTTTAGCTATGCTTAAACAGTATAAATGTTTTAATAATAGGTTAAAAACCAAGAAAATGCAGGTAAACATCACAGTTGTTACTGTAGAAAAATGGAAGTTAGATTTGAACATTTGAACACAATGCTAACAATCAAGGTCACTCAGAAGATGTGACATTAATTCTTGCACATGACACTTGTCTGAAGTTGTCAATAATGCAGTTTGCTGATACATGTTTACAATGCTTGCACTTTTTATATTACAGATGTGGAAGAAAAAGATGGAAACATTATTACTTCAGATATTATTTTACCTTTAGTTTAACATATGTTGTTAAATCTGATTGCTTTGAAGCATTGCTCTCCAGTGAAAACTAACAAAAAGAAAAGAAAAAAGACAGATTCATCATGCTAGATTCCACAGCTATCCCAGTTTATCTTCATGCACGGGAATATCATATTGGTTTTTATTCATAAAGGAGGCTTCCATCTGTTAATTCCATAGCCTTTTAGGATCCACCATAATGCAAAATCTTCCAAAACTAGAGTGTTCTTTTAAAAAAATCGTTATAAACTGTGTCACATAAATAGCTGTATTTATCCTACATGTGGTTAATATCAACACTTTGTGAAAATAAAATATTGCTGTCTAGGTTTTAGGGCTAAATCAGGCTCATTTTCTTTTGTTACAGGGATGTTGTGATGAAAGGAAAACTCAAGTTCTGCAGTCCAGAACTTAAAGTTTAAGAATGATAAATCTTCACACATCAGATTGAGGAATCACTACAGGCATATTGGACTACAAATTACATATCATACATGGTTGTGAACAGTAGCTGTTAACATAATCTGGTAATCTTTATAGTACACATTCATATAAAAACAAACACGCAAAAGACGTGCACGCATACACAGCCAAGTAAGCACAATAGTGGTGCATGCAGACTGCTTGCTGCTACTTCATACATATACACTTTAAATACATTTTTGAAAACAATAGTTTTTCATAATGCAGTGTGATATTAACTAAGAGTATAGCAAAAAGGAAGAAAAACTTATGATAATTTCACGCATACACAACACACACAACATATATACAGCAAGTGCTGATTTAAATTCATATTGCCATGCATAGAACTATAGTTCGCGTCCACACCTGCAAGGTGATGCTTCTTACTTCATTGGTGTGGATTTTAGTGGATGTTGGAATACTAACTATGTATCCAGTTAATTCAGATTGTCCTCATAAGTCAGGTGAAGAATATTCACATGAGCGGACCACACAGCCTTATCAAGCTGTAAATGGACCTGTTCAAAATGCATTTCAGCATGATAATGGCAAAAACAGTTTTAAAAGTGGAGTGAATAGCATTCAAAGAGTGCACCATGAACTGGGTTCAAGCCACAAGGGGAAATATCACTTAAAAGATCTTCAGCATTGGAAACCTGCACCAGTAGTGCTACCACAGCCTGGGCTACCAGGTGAGCAAGGAAAGGCTGTCCGCATCCCACCAGATCAAGAGGGTCTTATGAAGGAGAAGTTCAAGTTAAATCAGTTCAATCTACTTGCAAGTGATATGATCTCATATAACCGCTCCCTTACAGATGTCAGACTGTCAGGGTAAGTGCTAATGAATACAAGTATTTGATAGTTTTTTATACTAAAGAAATGTTTGAGGTGAGTTAGACTTATCATTAGGTATATTGACTGAACATTTTCCATTTCATGTAGGTGACTGGTTAGTTTATTAATACTTAGTCCGAGCTATTATATACCGGCAGTGCCAAGTATTCCAGGCATTTAAGGTCTGTTGGAAATAATTTTGGATAGAATTTAAATTACCATATGTAGAATATTTGGAAATAATGTTTATAAAATATGTCTAGGTAATTCCATGTCAAATCTACAAACAGAAAATTATTTATCGAACTCACCATACCATCTCCAATTTTCATGAAAACTTGAATATGTGTTCATACCAGAAGCAAATCACGTTCATTATTTTTTTCAGATTTTTTTAAACATGAGTTATAGTTGTCACAAAATGTCAGAAATTGGCAAAAACTTGCATGTCGATCAGTCTAACCTTTTCCCTGATGGCCATTTAAACCCTGTATGGGCTGTGAATGGATACCCAGTAAACAGTGCAAGACATTTTAATGGTTAAATGGGCTAACAATGCTTTGTAAATACACTTTAGTATCTTCCGTATAAGTAATTTAAATGGAACAAAAACTGTTTATAGCTCAGTAAAGACAGTGTACACTCATGGTATCTATAAAGTAGAGACACTATTTGAAAAACTTTGAAAATTCACTATTTTGTTTCTCTGTAGGAAGCTTAAGTCATTCTGTGTGACAAATGTACCTCATATTATGCATATGAGCAATATGACTGCCTTAGCAAAGCATTTCTTATGATTCAGTTCAAGCTACCACGCAATATGAATATGACTGCCTTAGCAAAGCATTTCTTATGATTCAGTTCAAGCTACCACGCAATATGCCACAATTTGTATGCCATATTGTGCAACATACCAGGCTGCAAATGAACCAAACACTACTGTCAGCATTTGTATGTACATGTCAGAATAGTTTTTCAAACAAGGTTTGCATCCTAGCTATAGCCTATTTTAGCTGCCTTTTGAGCTATTTGCAAATGCTGTTTTCACTCAGCGAAGTTGAGTATTTATTTAGCTGTCACGGGTTCAAAGAGATTTCTTTTAGCTAATTGTAAGGCACATATGAAATGTTTATACCTCAGTGCTAACCGGATTTCAACTAGTAATGTGGCAAATAAGTTAGCTCCCATAGGAAGTGTACGGCCTTCTAAAATTACTTCAGAAAATGTGGAGGACATTTTGCTGTATGACAGAGATTTGGAAATTGACTGCAAGTTTTCAGATTTTGATGGGGTTGTTGAGGATATAGGTAGCAATGAGGAAAAAAGTGACCATCTTCTTCATGAAGAATCAACATTGTGGAGCGCTCAAAACAACTGCAGCATAAATAGACATATTTTTACGAGCACAGGCTCTGGTGTACAGCCCCAGGCTCAGTTGACTTCTCACAGCCAACCAATTGACGTTTTCACCAATTGTTTTACTGCTAACTTGTGTGTCTCATTGTTAGGAAACCAATGTATATGTGAGTAAGGTGAAGGAAGATCTGACCTCTAAAAGCAAATTAGGGCCTAAGAGTAGAATTCAGAAGTGGCCTGAAGTAACACTCAATGAGATTTACAGGCTACTTGATCTAATTATGCTCATGGGTGTTATTCGTAAACCTACATTAGACATGTACTGGTCTACAAATGACATGCTAGCTACTCCATTTTTTGGGAAATGCATGTCAAATAACACATTTACTTCCATTTTGCAGTTCTTTCATTTCACATGCACAGAAAATGTAAATGATAAACTACACAAAATTAGGCTGGTTTTCAATTATATTATTTCAAAGAAAATTACATGCCTAGTGAAAAAATCATTGTTGCTGAAAGCTTGATGCATTGGAAGGGCCACTTAGGTTGGAAGCAATACATCAAAACAAAGAGGGCCAGATTTGGCATAAAGAGTTTTGATCTTTGTGAAAGTAAAGCAGGATATCTTTACAATAGCTGTGTTTACACTGGTCACGGGACTGATGATACTGTAGACAAAGATTTGAGTTTATCTGGATCCATAGTAAGGCACCTGATGAAATCTGTACTTGATCAGTGTAGGACTGTGTATTTAGATAATTGATACAACTCCCCTAATTTATACATGGCCTTACACAAAAGAAAGGCAAATGCAATAAGAACAGTATGTTCAAATTATATTGGTTTGCCAAAGGATATGAATATACAGGCTCTAAGGAGAGGGGAAATGGAGGTGAATCAGCGCCAACCTTTGACCTACCTTGCTTGGCAAGACAAGAGGGTAGTTAGAGCATTTTAAAGCTCTGAGATTTTGATGATTGACACTGCAAAAATAGATGCCCACAGCAAAATGTCAATTTTCAAGCCTGATGTTATCCAAGAATACAATATGCATGGCAGTGTCGATGTAGTAGATTAGATATTGCAAACATATCCATCTTTACAAAAAAAGTATTTTTGCACCAGCTGGATATAACCATATACAATTGCTTGGTAATTTGGAGAGCTCTAAAACCATGCAAGACAATGACCTACCTGGACTTCCAATATTAATAGGTCGCAGCCTAATTGAGCAGTATAGCTTTCAGAGGCCTTTTGATAATGGGGGGTAAGAAATCCAAAACACCTGCAGCCCTCAGACTTGAGGAAAACCCTTTCCTAAAAGAGTACCGTCCACAGAAAAAAGCCCATTTTGAAAATGTGTGGTGTGTCACAAAAAAGGAGTTTGCAAGGAAACTAACATGATTTGCCATGAATGTGATGTGCCCTTGTGTGTTGATCCATGTTTGAAGTGTACCACTCAAGAAGAAACTTTTAAAGGAAAGCGTTGATCTCTTATAGAATTTATTTAAATTTATTTTAAAAGAGAAAAATTAAAATAATTAGGGTTAAATAAGCCTTAACTGCATGTATGGATGCATTTGGATCAAAAGTGATAGGGATGTTATAAACACTTCTCCTGGACTTCAAAATGAATGTCAATTGACATCCATATCGACGAAAGGGTTAAGACCATACAGCTCAGGTTGTAATTGTACTAGAGATGTCGTTGAAGCCTCATTTTAAGGCTTATACAGTGCCTTTAATTTGATATACAACACAACACGTTTTGGTAAAAGAGGAAAACTAACCATTAAAAAAAAAAAGTTACTTTTGAGTTTTCCAAGAACCTGCAGTTCCTAAACTTTATAAAAAATTATGGAAAGGTTATCCATGTTTTTAAGTACTTATACAGTGAAAATTTCAAAGTGGCGCATACATCGGATGATACTTAAATTCCAAAGATAAAGGAAACGGACAATACTTCTCCATCAATAGGTTGAATGTGCTCTAAATGGCAAAAAATTAATGTGTTATGAATTAGTTTGTTTTACATTTTTAATCTGGCATACATCATCATCAGGCTTGGACATTAAGATCTGTTCTGGTTACATAGAGTTACAGCTTTCTCTCCATCGTTTCTTAGGTCTTTCTACACATCTTCTACCATTTGGATGGTAATTTAATACTTGGAGAGGACTACAGTGTGAGTCCATTCTATGAAAGTGTGTATGCCATTCATCTTTTTTATTTTCTATCGTTTCTGCTATGTTTGTAATTCCTAATTGTTTCCTTATATCTTCATTCTTTTGATGATCCAGCAATTGGGCACAGCAATTTCATCTCCAATGCCTCAATCTTTTGTTTATATTTGTTTGTGAGGGTCCATACTTCTGCTCCATATATCTGGCATACATTAGCACATGAGATCACAGAGCATATTGCAATAAACACAGAACAAATTGCATGTCTCAGTGAAAATATTCCAGCTTGTATAACTCCTCAGTCCCAATGACTCATTTGTGACTGGTTCTCATAGTGAATGGTTCAGTGTGCATCTTACTATATTGTAATGTTATGTGAAAAGTGATTTCTTTTCTACAATTTGGTTATTGTGTTGTATAAAACATTTGTTTATCATAAAAACAAGATAACTTTGACAATTTAGCCTATGGACAATGGAGCAAAGTCATTGGCCAATGTATTGTTAATCCATACAAAAAACAGTACACTGCCGCGTTACAGAAGACTTAAGAAATGTTACTGATTGGACAGATGGATGGACAGACAGACAGAAATGCCACTAAACATGATATTTTCAGTGCCCAAACAACCTAAAATTACATATCTTGCTTGCGCAAAAGCTGCACATCTACATAATGTGTGTGAGGTGGTGTCGTTCTCCTCCTCCACACCTTCTACACCATGGGTCATGTGTGAGTCCCATAATGTGTAGTTGCTTGCAAAGGGTATTGTGAAGTGTTTAAAAGCCAACAACTTGCCGCATTCACAAATAGTAAGGAAATGAAGAGCCTCTCTATATCTTGTGCTAGATGTATTAATTAGCTTCCTAGCTTACCTAGCCCATTTGCTTTGACCATTTCACCAAATGTTGGTATGTGTACATTCTGCTATAGGCAAGCAGACCCTCTGGAGAGAAATCCCAAAGGTTCTGATCCCAAAAAGGCAACTGAGCCATCTACACCAGATTGTCTGCTGTTTCATTCCCCTTAATGCTAGAGTGCCCTGGTACCCACACTGGTGTGATCAGGCCTCAGTTACAGAGGCTTTCCTATGTCCTCTGGCAAAGCCAAACTTACTTAGACATTATTCTTGCTGCTAAAGTGTAGACATTATTCTTGCTGCTAAAGTGTTTGTATTGCAGCTTGGCTATCAAAGCAAATAATAAAATTGACCCTGTGTCCAGCGAGATAGCCTAGCATATGTTGCACTCAGGCCAGTATAGCAATTATTCTGCCTGTAATATTGTAAAATACCTACCAAGGTAGGACAGTCTAGCAGAAGTACTCAAGACCTCTTCACAAACACCATAGTCCATGAGGGAGCCATCTGTAAACCATGCAGGGCCTTCCCTCTTTCAGTGGGTGCTGGCACCTCTGAGTCCACTCTTCCCCGGCAGGTATAACTACTTTAAATCTACTATCAACATTACCAATCATCTATGAAACAGGTTAAGACTCCTGAAGCCTTGACAGAACCAGTAAGTGGCCCCCATGCAAATGTAGGTATGACGATCCATGTAATGTCCAGATGCAGTGAGCCCCCACCATTGTCATGTTTTGTACATATAGGTGCAAGGGAGGAGGACACAGAAGCACTTCCAGGGCATAAAACAATGTGGTTATAATAATAATAATAATAATAATAATAATAATAATAATAATTTATTGAAGTACTAAGACATTATGTACATGTATTGGACTGCCCACTGAAATTGGCCCTGACCAATGTTCAGGTAAGCAATCCATCTTATATGAACTATGTATACATTACTACTTTAGTTCTTATTTATACCTATATACTCCTAAATTGTTCCTTTCCTCTTTTAAGAGTACACTTCTATTTGTTTTTTTTTACTTTTTCTAAATATTGCCCATGTTCTTACAGTTTTTGTCTAAAATTTTTCTTTTCTGCAAATCTGAGTTTCCATGCATTCAGATACTATGAGTTGTACATCATCTTCCCCCCCCCCCACATAGATATGGATACATTTTAATTCATTGGTTACAATATAAATTAATACATTACAAGTTTACAATAACCTCATTCAATTTATAAATCACTACACTTACTTTGCTGGTTTCTCTGGTGTCCCATAGGCTCAATTTCCCCCCACATTATGGGCATTCACCTTGTGGATAGGCATTTCATTAACCTTTTAACCTCACTCTTAGCCATGCTATCCCCGCTCGTTCTTTTTTGGCATGTGTATGTGTACACACACACACACACGCGTGCGCGCGAAAACACTGAGTCATATCTTGAATGCCAAATTTTCCTAAGTCCTACATGGCACAGCACCTTGTTTACACCATATGAAATGCAGTTTTATCGCCACTGCAGCAAGTTGTACAGCATTATTAAATGTGCTAACTTCCATGTATCTTCCCTGTAGCACTGGGGCAAAGTGTAGGGTGCTTCTTTGGTTAAGACATGCTTCTCGCATGTAGCAAACACTTTTTTTTCTTCTGTTAATAATGTTTAATCAACACATAGTGACTACTTATTTTCAATATACTACATTTCATACACACCATTTGGTAAAGTTCATAATAGAATAGTTATGATGCAAAATATGTGGCTTCATAATTTCATCATGGTCTCATATCTGTATCTTGTTGGATATCAAAGGACGGTCTAGGTGTGTTGTGGCAGCTTAAGTATACACTGAACAGTGCACAATACACGGTAATACTTGAGAATATTTTGATTCCCTCTGTGAAGATGAGATATCTTGTTGGAATTGTTGAATTCGTACAGTCTAATCATATGTTAAGGTTTCAAATTGATTCTCAGGGAGGCAGGATATCAAAGTGATGAGACTGGCCTCACTGTTCACCAGATTTGCACCCTATTGAAAATGGGCTGAGCTGAAAAGGGAGCTGTGCTCGAATTTCCCTAGAAATGCATGAAGGACAAATGATGGCTTCTGGGCACACATTCAAGAAGCATAAGATGGTGTAGCTTCTCGCCCACATTACTACAGTTACATTAATTTCATCTACAACCAGAAAACTGATGGCAGTTATACATGCTCAGAGTTCATACACCCGATATTAATTTTGTTTATTCTTTTATATGTTTTAGTTTTAGAAGATAATAGTTTATTTTCATTTATTTTTATAGTTATTTAAAATGAATGTTTTAGTACAATTATGTTTTTGTGTGCATAGATATGCCTCAAATTTTATATTAAAACTTATACTAATACAATATTATGTTCTACACATATAGTCATAAAATTAACAACATAAAAAGTAACAATAACTAATGCTAGATTTGAACCAAGGAGCTTATGAGTGCAAGCAGTGCCATCTTATCCTCTCAGCCAACAAAACCATGTTCCATGCTCTGTTTTCAGTAGCTTAAAAACGTTACCACCAAGAAACACCATTATAAGGTGACCATTACACTCACAGGCACAGACCATTATACAGTTCCTGCATGTGCGTTGTGAACACAGCTGTTATGAAGGTACATGAAGCCCTCTGATCGTCACATGGAATCTGGGGATGTCTGATTGTTTTTGTCCATGGGTGTAGCTCTCTCTTTCCCAAATGTTTTTCATTAAGACATAGAGTCTAGTGACCTCTTCTCCATTAGTTGATTAAACAATTTTTGTATCTCAACATCTTCAAATCATTTTCTTGTTTAAAATAGAGAGTTGAGGGTTGTTACACTACATCACTATGATATCACATTTATCATAGTGATGTAGTGTAACAACCCTCAACTCTCTATTTTAAATTATGACACATCACTGTTACAAGCTTCTAAATCTTCAAAAATTGAGCTCATTTTCTTGTGCCTTTTCAAAAAGCTTTATTATTTGTTTCTGTTGTTCTCCAAATATTCCCCAAGCCATTATTTTCTAAGCTATTTCTTCTTCCTGCCATGTATTAGGTCAAGTGGCCCGTTAGGGTCTCATTCCATCTTTTCATCGCACAGCCCAAGATCTTCTCCCTTATGGTCGGTAATTTAATATTTGCAGAGGAATTTTTGTTACAGGCATCCAGAGCACATAGGATCTCCAGTTTCGGTTGTGGTAGTTGTGAATTCTTTCTGTAAGAGAGTCAATTTCACTTCTTTCATAATGTCTAAATTGTTTTTCTTATCTAATTTAGTGTATCCTGCAGTTCTTCTTAAAAATTTCATTTCATTGGCTGTGCTGCGATGTTCATCACTTTGTGGTACAGTCCAGGCTTCATTTCCACACATGATGACTGGTTTTGCCAATATCTCGGCAAGGGCTTTATCTGAGTGTGTCTTTGGACAAGATATCTTTTTTCCATCTCTTATCCATTGTCATAACATTATTGTTAACCCGATGATCTGCCCGATTTGGTTTTTTTATGAGACTTGTAAGCAATTTTAAAGTCCTTCCAATTCAGGGGTTGACATGTGGGCAATGTTATATTTGTGCACTCTCTACCAGGCCAGTGTCTGCACTGGGCAAGGGGGTTAGAGAGTCACCTGTTAAGTTGTACTGCAACAGTGGCGTGATAGGTATGACAGAGCTTGGTGAATTGAGCAAATGAAGGGAAGCTGGAACTCGACCTGATAGTCCATGGCTAGATAAATATTTTGTATCTGTTGCTAATGAGCGTGCAACATGTCTGTTGTGTAATGCTATTATTACAGCAAAAACAAATACAATATTGAAAGACACTACAAAGCAATACATGTGGCTACACATGACACATTAGGAGAAGAGGAACGATCGAAGCTGTAAATGACCTGACTTCATCATAAGAGGTTTATTTCGAAATAATTTCATTCTTGTAATTTCTGACAGTGCTAATTTTGTATTAACTTAATTATGGATCATACGTTTCTTCTAACTAATATATTTATTGTATTATTATTATTGTTATTGTTATTATTATTTTTGAACAGGGAAATTACTCAAGCTTGGAATCAGTGTGATGTTCAAGCAAGTTACAAAATCACGCACCTCATCACCAAAGATTGCTGACCATTCATAAAAGGACCTTTCGTAAAGCAGTGTTTACAAATAGCTGCTGAAGCAATCACTCCTGGGGAAGCTGCGAAATTCAACATGGTCATTCTTTCACCTGGAACCATGACTCGGTGCATAGAAGAAGCTGCAACAGTTGTCATTCAAAATAAAAGAATTTGTGGCATATTCTCTTTCCATGGACGAAAGTACAGACATTGTTAGTACAGCACAATTACCTATTTCCATTTGTGGAGTGGGTCATCATCTCTCTGTAATGGAAGAATTTCTGGACATAATATTTTTAAAAGATACAACTACAGGGAAGACATATATTTAGCTGCTGAACATACAGTGGAAAAATTCCAATTGCCTTGGGATAAACTTGTGTCCTTGCTGTAGACGGTGCTGCCTCTATGGTTGGCAAAAAAATTGGTGTTAATTCCCGACTGAAATCTAAATTATGGTCTTATGGTTTAAGTATCTTCACGGTGCATTGTATACTTCATCAAGAAAATTTGTACAGCAAAATACCTAAGTATGAAGAAACAATGGGAATAGTGGTAAATGTAGTGAATTTTATCAGAGCAGCAAGATTAAATCATTGTCAATTGAGGGCATTTCTAGATGTCAATTCCCCTCACACAGATATACCTTACTGTTCAGTTGTGAAATAATTGAGTCCAGGTACAACTCTAGAGAGATTCTTTCAGCTGAGAGAAGATATCACATTTTTCTTTGAAATGAAAGGGAAAAACACACCTGAGCTCTTGGATTTATTGTGGATTACAGATCTTGCTTTTCTCTCTGATACTACTGGTCATTTGAATATTTTATGCACCTCGTCGCTACATAGAAGGAAGCTAATAACCTCCGTGTGTGAGCAGACTAAAACATTTAAAACGAAGTTACAATTGTGGAGAAATCAATTACAAACTCATAATCTGATCCATTTCAAGACCCTCCAGAATGTAGCTTCAAATCTAAAGGACGAGAACTACAGCATGTACATTGAAAGTCTCTTGTGTGTTCACAATGAATTTGAAACAAGATTCACAGATATCAAAGCCTTGAAATCACATTTTTTGTTATTCATGACACCATTTTCATTGGAAGTAGACAGTGTTCCTGGAGAGGTGCAACTTGAACTATTGATCTAATTTATGATACCAGTCTCAAAAACTGTTTCGACACCCCCATGAATATATTAGCCGTCTACAAATATATGTCAGGTCTGCTGTCCTAAATTGCAACAAAGAGCAGCAAACATTGTCAGTATGTTTGGATTCATATAGTCCTGCAAACAGATGTTCTCACAAATGAAAATAACTAAGTCACGAATGTGAACCTATCTCACTCACAATCATTTGAGGGTGGTTCTAAGATTGAGTGCAACAAAAACAGTATCACCTGATGTACAAAAACTGATACATTTCAAACTCTGAGAACTGCTTAGGAACACTGAATCAGTATTGGAATGGAACTTAAGGTTTGAAAGAACTAGCTCATTGTTCTTTACAATAATAATTGTTAATTTGATGTAGAACGTATAATTTATTTTGCACATATGTACACAATTCCATTTTATTGTGCTGAAAAATGCAGTTATTTAGAAAATTTACTATATATGTATATTGTTTGGTATTAATCCTGGACCTCGAGTCCTACATGTATTAGTAAGGCAGGCTCCACATTTTGGAAAGAATAAGATACACACACGCACACGCGCACACGCTCACACGCGCACACGCTCACACTCTCACACTCTCACACTCACACACTCACTCACTCACTCACACACTCACTCACACACTCACTCACACACTCACTCACTCACTCACACACTCACACACTCACTCACTTTACTTTCTGTATTATCAGTTTTTAAACTAATGATAATTGGAGTTCATTCATAAAGTATTAAGTATGACTATACATCTACTTTACTAACAGATTATTTCCTTAAATCTGATGAGAATATTTATCTTGCTGCTGTATATAGGCTTACTGCTTATAAAATGGCTAGATTATTTGTTTTACAAATTTTCTGCATTGTACATTGCAATATAAACCTACAGTCCACCTATGTTGATTACACAACACTGCTCTCTTACTTCAGATTATATCATTTCGCATTCTGCTTCACTGTGCGCTTGCTGTTCCCCACTTCAACATGCTAATCTAGCCTGCCTGTTGATACCTGAATTAGTTGCTAGTGAAGAGAAAGCAAGTCCAGCGATGCGGTTGCCACATGTAGCCTCTGGACAGGCATAGGACACAGCATTTCCTAGGTGTCTATGGAACGGTTATACTGCCGTGATTTGGTCCCTGGTGAGATTTAGTTACTGCTACTGCAGGTCCATCCTCCATGATGAGAATGCACTCGCCAAGATTGCTTAGGTACATACAGTTACAGACCAGCCCCCTGCATATCCTAGGTCGAAGGACTATTTCTTAAATCACTTATTATCTGACTCAAACTTTGTTGACTTGTTTCTTAGTATTTTAAACATTGTTCAAACAAATCATTATCTAATTCAGGATCCTATACCAATATTTCAAAGTTCTCTCCATAACCAATGATTCCTTTTCTTGCTTCTCTTCCCATTTCCATTTGAGCAACTTTATTAGCTGTTGCTATTGGCAACCCCAGGACTTCCTTGCAAAACATCCTGTGTACTAAATCCAAACTTTCCACCCATTTTCTAGTTCCCATATTTCATATATAATCTTTGAGCCTCAAACACTGAGTTATATACCCTTTCCAACCATTTCACCTCCATCTCTGACACCCTCTCACAATGCTTTTCCTTTTGGCAATGCTCATAGCGGTTGTTTCTCTCATTTTTCTCCTGCATCAGCTTTAATTCCCAAGTAGGTGCAGTTATGCATCACTTTATATTCATTACTTCCTTCCATCATTACTTCCCATGTTTATTTACCTTCTTTCTTAAATACAGTTTGTGGTTTTTTCTCTATTTATATTTAATGCCCGGTCTAAACAGTATTGATCTATTTCTTCTAAAGAAAATTTTAAGCCATTTACAGTAATGAAACCCACTACAAAACCATCTGTGTAAAGCAGACCAGGGATCTGAACATTATTTATTACAGGCAAAAGATTATTATAGTGAAACCCCTATTTTACACTTCCGTGGGGGACACTTAAAAATGGTGTACTGTTGCTTACATTTTGTAGTATGTCAACAAATGAAATAAAATTGAATTTAACTTCCATTCTTGTCTTAGCCGTTTTTCTTGGTATATTTCTCTAGTTATTACCCCTTCCTCCTATTTTATACAAAAGATTTTGTCCTTATACAAACCTTTTAAGATGAATACCATACCCCCTTAATAATGTGTACCATGGTAGAGTCAGCTATATTTGGTCAAAGGCTTTTTTAAAGTTGTTGGAATGCTATATACAATTTTTGTGTTTTATTTGTTACGTACTTTTCCACTAATGCTTTTTATAACAAATACATTGTCAACAGTTTCTTTCTTTCCTAAAGCCTATCTGAAATTTTGAAGATATTATATTCTTCTACCCATTCTTACAATATATTGTGACCATGTGCGCGAAGATGCTGGCGGGTTGTGACAGTGAGAGGGCATGTTGGCCCCTTCCTGGCCTCCTGAGTGTTAGCGCCTGCTACTGGCTCCTTTAAGACAAACAGTCCACGTAATAATGGCCTTTAGAAAAAAAAATGGCCCAACCAACAAACCCTTTATGTGCGCTACCGCCTTTCTGGAAATATCCTTGGCAGCAGGTTTGAGAAGCCGACTAATAGAGAACATTCCCGCTTTGTTGCAGGGCTATATAAGGGGACTACTGGCGGCAGTTGTACCCATCATCCACGAAGTCAAGGATGGGCAGTGTTTATTGACTTTGTGAGCATTTCCCCTTTCTATACTTCGCTCACTTCTATCAATGCACTTCATTCAGATCAAATCCAGTGTTAGCTGAGATTAACGCATGGGTTGTCAGTCACAGCTTTTCGATTCAATACTGCGAAGTCGACTGGGACAGTGTAAGGAATTGCCTCCGTTGCCTCCATGCCTCCCAACACAAGAATCACCGACATTCCATCCCTAGAGACTGCGGTCTGCTCCTTTACCTCCACCATGGTGCGAACTGTCCACAACCTCACTGCTCACACCCCACCTCCCCTACATCCTGACGTTATACCTGTAGAACTCATCCTTATTCATTACTCCTGGGTAGCTCACAGACTCTACCAATGTCACCGTACGCCACATAATTGAGAGTTTCTGAGGCATTTGCGCTGCAAGGTCCATCTCAGCCTACATGAGCACAAGGTGCGCGCATGGAGGATACAGTGGCTCGCATGAACCTCGAGAATGGCGACCATGGCAGATTGCTAAAAGACTTCGGAACCGGCAAGGCCAACACATCTCCCTGTTCCAAGGCACCCAAGACCTGGCCTACGATCCCCAAGCCAAAGTCACTGTGTTTGCGGACTATCTTGAATGGACCATGAGGCCCCAGGACGATGCCTCCTCTGAACGCAGTCGCAGATTCCTTTGGCGTCCTCCGGAGTAGGCGGATCCATCTCCTGTGATTAGGCTTAGCGAAGAAGGTAAATGTCAGCGTCTCAATACCAAAAAGACTGCGGCCTGTGACGGGTTCACAACCACCATGCTCTGCTGCCTTCCCTTCAGGGCCTTGCTCTTTCTGACCAAGGTCTTCAAATATATGGCTCACCCTTTGTTACTTTCCACGAGAGTGGAGAGAGGTCGGGGTGATTTGCATTTTGAAGCCAGGGAAAGATCCGGTTCATACTGCTAATTACCGTTCCATTAACCTCCTGTCAGTACTCTCGAAGGTCTTTGAGAGGCTAGTACTTGCCCGCTTGTCCCCTATACTGGGTTATAGTTAAGCCATCCCTGACCATCAGTTAGGGTTTTGTTTTGGGCACTCGGCGCTCCAGCAGTTGCTGCATGTGGTGGAGGCTGCTGCCCTGGGTTTTCAGGACTTGGCTTACAGTGCTGCGATGTCTCTGGATGTAGAGAAGGCTTTCTCTACGACCTGGCATGCAGATCTCCTGCATAAGCTAGTTCACCGGGAGCTGCCGAAGCACTTCATACATCTGCTACTCGCATACCTAAAACACTCCCTGTCTACTCCCCATCTCAATTCTGGGGAACAGATCTACACTAAGGCCAATAAGAGGCAGAGTCCCCAAAGGCACTGTACTATCTCCCACACGCTTTTCAGCGTGTACGTGGCCGAGCTACCTGCAGAGCAGCATGTCAATATAGACCAGTGTGCTGATGACGTGCTATTATACTATAAACACAGAAACCCACACAGAACCTTCAACCCAATACAGCGACACCACCTGATCCAAGAGTGATGCTGGCGTTGGCGATTAACCATGAACCCGGAGAAAAGCCATGCCATTCTTCTAACGAAGTGCCGCTTCCCTGCCAACTTCCCCACATCCACCTATCTCAGAAGTAGGATTGAGTGGGTAATACCATCTCGCATGTGGGTGTTAAGCTGGACACAGGCTTAACATTGGAGGAGCACATCGGAGACTTGTGGCATCGAGCCACGGGGTCCATGACCTCGTTCCCCATGCTAGGGTCCGAGATGCCGGCTCCTCTTAAGTTGCTCCTTTTCTGAGCACTTGTAATCCTGTCCTTTATGCCTGAGAGATCTGGGGCATGGTCGCAGACTCCAGTCTTCTGCTACTGCAGTGGGGTACAGAATGGACTATAAGAAGCTGAATGTTGTGACCCGAAAGGACTCTTTTCCCTTACTTCGGATTGACATCACTCTTGCTGGTGCCCAGTGGTTTCGACATTGGACCTGAAATCAGGATACTGGTATAGGCTCTAGATCCTAGAGACAAGGAGCTGAGTGCATTCTCGATAGGCCAAGGGCTTTGGCAGTTTACGGTTATGCCCTTTGGCCTCTGCAATGCACCAGCCACCTTCCAGCGCCTCACGGAGTCTATGATGAGGGGGTTGGCTTACGATGTCTGTTGTTACATCTGGAGGACATTTTCATCATTGGCAGCACCTTTGAAGGCCATCTCGAGATCCTGGCCAGGATATTATGGAGACTGCAGGCAGCCAACCTGAAGCTGACTGCGAAGCGTCAACTCTTCTACAAGGAGGTTTACTACTTGGGCCACAAAGCCTCAATAATCGGGATGGTCAAGGACCCAGAGAAGACTCGGGTTGTGAGAGGTTGGCCTCGCCCAAAAGAGAAATGAGAGAATTGTGTAGTTTCCTGGGCTAATGCAGCTATTACCGCCGGTTCATCAGAGGTTTCTCCAACATTGTAACCCCCTCACTCTCTGATGGTAGAACACCGGCCTTACATATGTTCAGAACAGGCTGAGGACGCATTCCAGGCACTTAAGTCAGCACCCTGCAGTGCTCCAGTCCACAACCGGGTGGCGATTTTTATAGTGGACACAATAACATCAGCGACAACGGTATCGGAGGCATACTATTCCAGGTCTAGGAGTGAAGGGAGTGGGTAATAGCGCACTAAGCAAGATGCTCTCCAAGGTGGAAAAGAACTACTGCGTTGCCCAGCAGGAGCTTCTGGCAGTAGTGAAGGCACTGGAACACTTCCATAAGTACCTGTACAGTCAGCAATTCCACATGAAAGCTGACCTCTCTGCTCTCACTAGCTTTGAGAGCTTCAAGAACTTAGTGGGCAGACAGCCTGTTAGGTCCAGACGCTCCAAGAGTACAACTTCATATCAGAACATCATAGAGGAAGGAGCCACTCAAATGCTGATGGCCATGTCAAGAAGGCCTTGCTCAGAGGAGTGTGGCCACTGCAGTAAAGTGGAGGAGAAGGAGCATACCACAGCTGTCTGTGATTTCAGCAGTGACTGCAGATGGATGGGATAGCGAAGGCCTGAGGAAGAAACAGTTGACGGATGCCGACTTGGGGCTACTCTTGAGAGAAGTGTAGGCATGGGACAGGCCGAGTTGTTAAGACATCGCACCCAGAGGTAACATGTATAAGTCCACCTGGGCCCAGTGGGACTCACTGAAGACCAAGGAAGGCGCGTTATTCAGAGTTTGGGAATCATCTGACGGGAAGACCCAGAGAAAGCAGCTGATCCTCTCTCAGAGTAAAGTGTTGGAAGTCCTGGAGGAAGTACATGTGGGGACTTTAGGGGGACATCTTGACCAAACTGAACAATCAACAAGCTCCGACAAGGATACTGCTGGTTGAGGCTACAGTCAGTGCTGAGAGGTGAGCCACCAATGTCATTTGTGTGCGACAAGTCACAGCCCGCAGATCAAGAGTTGGGGTCACATGCAGCATTATAACGTAAGAGCATCCTTCGATTGTATTGCCATCGACATAGCTGGGCTGTTCCCTGTACCCGACAGGGGAAACAAATATCTGTTGGTGGGATTTGGATTTCTTCAAGTGGCCGGAGGTTTACTCCATCCCTAACCAGGAAACCAAGATGATCATGAACTGCCTTGTGGAAGAACTGTTCTGCAGCTTTGGGGTATCGTTAGAGCTACACAGTGATCAGAGTACCAACTTTGAGTCGAACGTGATGAAGGAAGCTTTGGAGCAACTTGGAGTGCACAAGACATGTACAACACCTCTCCACCTGCAGTCAGATAGCATAGTTGAGTGGTATATCAAAACGCTGGAGGAGCACTTGAGGAAGGCCATGGCCAGTCATCAAAGGGGCTGGGATGTTAGGGTGCTCCTTTTCTTGCTGGCCTACCGCTTGTCAATGCACGAAACTACTGGGTTAACATCTGCCAGCTTAGTCTTCAGCAGGGAGGTGCATCTACCATGTGACCTGAAGTTTGGGGGGCATAACAGACAGCAATCAACTATGTGGAGAACCTTGTGGACTGTCTTCATGGCATAGCACATACACATCCAAGTAGCGAACAACTGGATGAAGACCTGTAACGACTGGCAAACCAACAGCCAAGGTTTCCAATAGGGTGGGCTGGTGTGGTTGCATCGCCCTACCAGGACCAAGAGGCATTGCTCCAATCTCAACAACCCTAGCAAGGGCCATAACTCATGGTGAAGAGAATTAATGATGTAGTATACTATGTCAAGAGGCTGGTGGTACACGTAGATCGTCTACACTGCTATGACGGTGCTAGTCAGGATAACCAGCCTCTAGGAGGAAGCAGTGTTACCATGTGTGCAAAGATGCCAGTGGGCTGCGACAGTGAGAGTGCATGCTGGACTCTTTACCTGGCCGCCTGATTGTTAGCCCCTGCGAAGACAAATGGTCCACATAATAATGACCTTTAGAACAAATGGCCCAATCAACAAACCTTTTATGTGCGCTCACTGCCTTTCTGGAAATTTCCTTGGTGGCAGGTTTGAGAAGCTGCTCCATAGAGAATACTCCTGGTTTGTTGTGGGGCTATTTAAGGGGTTTACTGGCAGGCAGTTTTGTTTTGTTTAAGGGTGCTCAACTGCTACGTCAATAGCGAGGCAGGCAGTTGTGTTGAGTGAGAGAGCAGTAAAGAAGTGGAGTTTGCTGTGTGCCCAAGTGATAAAAGTTTTTCGGCATCAATTGGAGTCGTCATATGTTACAATATCTGCTAAAATCTCTGTATAAATTTTCCCCACATTGGATAATAAAGCCTCACCCTGATAATTTTTAGGTTAGTCCATGCCCCCTTTTCCTTTATATATATTGGTTGTATGATTGCTTTTCTCCACCTGTCTGGTGCATATCCTTTGCTTTTCATTGGGTTAAATAAAGATGTTAATACCTTAATTTGGTCCATATCTCTGCACCCTTCTTTAAGAAATTCTCCTGGTATACCCTTTATACTTGGTGCTTTGTTTTGTTTCATTTCATTTTTAACTCAAGAGAATGGGTTATTTAGCACTGCAGCTGCAATGCCCATACATACCAGTCTGAAGAATGTTGACCTATTGATTGTACTCCCAATCTCAGTACCATGTCATAATACTAATAATGGGTCGAGTGCTTTACTTTACCAGAATTGCTTCTAGCACTTCTACTCTGCAGTGGAGTTGTTTCAGGGAAGCAGTTCCAGTTTGATTCCGAGGAAGTAGTTCCATTGGAAGTACTTCCGCTTTTCATTCTGGAGTATTGGTGAAAATACTTCCACTGTTTTACTCTGAAGTGCTGCCAGAATGACTTCCCCTAGTCTATGAACAGGAAGTATTGCAAATGATATCCAACAGGATGCCACACATGTGTTAACAATTAATGTCTCCTGTCACATAAACAAGTGTTTGTGATATAATGGCTTGTAGTTCTACGCTAGTATGTTGTGCTTTTATGCCCATTTTATAATAAACTACAAAGTAAATGTAGTAATGTGGACCCTACGTACATGCATAATTTGTAATTCCATTTGCTGTAAAGCAAATTTAACCAACGGAATGCAACACTGGATTTAAGACGGCAACTTATGCCTAGATACTTTGTAAAATATTGCTTTATTGTGTGTTAAACGTTTAGGTTATGAACAGTGTGAAGCAAATTCTATTGCAATAAATGTGGTTTTGGTAAATATAAAACTATCATTATTATTTTGAATGAAATTAATTATACTTTTTACAGGCCTTAGCCGGTCTTGGCAAGTTATTAATAGAGTCAACTGAAAAATTCAATGTCACAGCTGGGATTTGAACACGGTTCTCCCGCTCTCTGCAGTTGCTCTAACCATTGAGGTACTGTGACAACATGCCGGTGGGACATTGAATTCCCCAATTGACTCAAGTTTTGTTCCCAGACATAATAATAAGTAAAACCTCAAGAAACGTATAAATACCCAGCACTGAAGTACTTGCAATTGCAGGTCGCCACTGAGATTGTCATCTTGAGTGAGATGCCTTGGTGGTCTGTCTGGGAACAAAACTTGAGTCAGTTCGGGAATTCAATGTCCCACTGGCAGGTTGTCACAGTAGCTTACTGGTTAGAACAACCGCATGGAGAGTGGGAGAACCGTGTTCAAATCCTGGCTGTGACATTGAATTTTTCAGTTGGCTCTATTAATAAAACTATCTTTTGGGAAATTAAGTTAAATATACCCATAATCTCTAGGATTATGTTATTTTGAAGTGGAACATTTTTAAAATTTAATAAAAAGTTGCATGCGCTGATTTACATTCGTTTTATTTACCCTTCTGAACCGTAGGTCTATGGATAAAATTTACTACATTTAGGCAGTTTAATGGCAATTCTTAAGGTATTACTCAAACTTTGTGAACAAAAACTAGGTCAGCAAATACAGAATAATGCAAATTACTAATTGTTGTTCTTAGCTACATCTGTATATGCAGAATTATCAGCTGTTTTGCTGTTGATGACTACTAATCTATGTCATGGCAGATAGCCAACAATGAAGCGGATAAGGAAAATGTGCAATGTAGAGTACCAATACTTTCAACAGAAAAGAGGTTGGCAAAACTGGGAGTAACATTTATCAGCTTCAGCTGATGTAAAATGAGGCTATGTGACGTATGGCAATTCATGAGTAAATACTATTGTAGCTTTGTATTGCTCATTATGGTGCTTTAAGAGTTTTCTGGTTTCACGAAGTTATTTTCTTTACAGCGACAATTTAACAAATGAAAAATATATTATGAATCAGTAATTATACATATGTCGTACTGTTCACTTAAAGGATTCGTCTACTAATTTTAAGGCTAAAACTTGCACTCAACATAAAATGTTGCCTTGGGGAGCTAAAATGCAATATTTACATAGTGCAATATTACCTTATTAACATAACTGTTAGATGATGTGGGAAATAGTAGGTGGACTTGTAACTAGAAATTGGAATTTTCTCATAGAAGCATAATTGGCATTAAATGGTTACGTCAGAAAAATCCAAGCTTCTGCATACTTTCGGAATTCTGTACATAATGTTCAACTTACTGCAATATTCCCTTATTAAAATCACTGTTACATGATGTGGGAAGCACAAGTAGATGAAGTATAGCTAAAAAAATCACTTTTCCCATGGAAGCACAATCGGCATTGAACTATACATCAGAAAAAAGAAAGGAAGCGTATGAGTATTTTTGGAAGTCTGTATTAACTGAAGTGTTTATTGCATTTGTCATATTATTCAATAGGACATTTAACCTCAATTTTGCATAAATGGCACAAACTCAAATTGATCAGTACTTGAGTCAGAATTATTGACTTAATTTACTTCAACATTTTTTCTCAAATTGCAACTTGATGCAGGCTGCATTGATTGCCATCTGATTTACTGTAAAGGAAATGATATCCAATGTTAAGGCAACTTCTAAATAATATGCATAATGCAATACTGATTAGGTATTGGAATGGCAAAGGAATTGATGGAATGATGCAATTGGAAGTGTGGGAGAACTCTGGCGGAGTTGGAAGTACTCCAGCGGAGTGGAAGTAAAACTGTTTTGGAAGTAACTCTGATGGAGTTAGAAGTGATTGGAAGTAAGGAAGTGCCAGTTCCAAATAGTGGAATGGTTACTTCACACTTCCAAAGCAGGAAGTGTTCCTTTGAAACGACTCCACTCCTTCGACCCATCACTACACAATACCAGGAAGCATATGTAAGTAAGGGTCTGATGACTAAGGCATAGAGCTAGTGTACCATCTTTGGCCTTAAGCCCCACCTCATGCCAATAAATATCGAAGAGTGAAATAAATGAAGCAAAGTAATTATTAAGGTCAAACAGATGAAAAGTAGGCTGTTATAATTGGCGGCATGCTATATGAATCCTTAAAGAGTGGTGAAATGACAGAAACAGGAATCAAATACTAACCATGATATGTTGTGTTTGAGCAGTGGCATACATGCAGGGGAAGTGACCGAAGCACTGCTTCAGTAACAATAACTGCAATAAGAGTGGGACTTGAACGCAGGAACTCGTCTGAAGGCCAGTCCATTAATGGGGCTGGACGCCATGGAGATTGAGGACATTCAGATTTATTAAAAATATATTATGTCATCATAATCACATGGTTATTCAGTAATATCTAATGTCTTCCAAAACTGTAGAATTAATACATTACATTACTGATAGCACGTTGGGAGCCAGCTGAAGCAATGTCCCTTCAGCATCATTTGGGCAGCAAGACACTTGTGCACTTAGCTGTGAAACTTTCGTGCTGTGTGCTGTTTCCTGCTCCACATGAAGCTAGCATGGGGTAGTAGTTAACAGTGATAGTAACTTAGTATATCAATAACAGTGCTGGGTACACACATTTGAGAAATTTAGTTAAGCCAATAGGAGCATGGAGTGTCTGTTAACCATCTATGACCATATGTAGCTATAGTTACTTTTCTGGAAAATAGAATAGAAATTGGGCTCGATGACCAGCTTAAAAATGAAATATCTCTACATAATCAAAAAGTGAGGCATTATAGGGACACCCTTAAAAGCCTTATGAGTGCAGTAAGTTTTCTGGGAAAACAAGAGTTGGTCTTTGGAGGACATGATGAAATCAGAAATTCTGTTAATCAGGGCAGTTATGTGGAATTGTTTAAGTACACTGCAGAGTATGATCCTCTTTTAGCAGAACACTTAAAAAACTCTATTTATTTTTAAAGCAATTTTGAATAAAGTTCAAAATGACCTAATACAAGCCGTAGATTTGACCATTTTATCAACTATAAAGTGGGAAATTGTGGATGTTCCTTTTGTAGTCATCATGATAAATGAAACTTCAGATGTATCAGATAAAGCACTATTTTCTATGTCCTGTATTATGTATATGAAGGAGAGATAAAGGAAAGATTCTTGGGGTTCTGTGATATAAGAAGTGACAAACATGTCCAGGCTATTACAGAACTTATCCAACAATTATCAGAATTCAGCTGTAATGAAGAATTGATTGCACAAATGTTTAATGGTGCAGCAACTATGGTGAGAAATTTTAGTGGAGTTTAACCATTAATCAAAGTCACACTTTCCGAAACCATATTTTTCCACTTTTATACCCATGTACTAAACCTATTTTTGTCTCAAAGTACCAGTCAATATTGGAGTGTAAAATATTTTTTAGTTCGCTTAATGGACTTGCAGCTTTTTTTTTTTATCAAGATCTCCAAAATGTGTTATATTTTTTTATACATTTTTGCAGCATTTGTCTTCCCCATGTCTATCCAAAGTGACGGAATTACTTGTCAAGATTTATAAACACCATGTGTAGGAACAGAACTTAACTTTGTGATTGTTTGGTGCTATGCTAGAGCTCCCTCAAGAAACTGAGTCAGATATTTTGGCACCAGTTAATGGCTTTTTGACCCTTTTAGAAGATTTCAAATTTGTTTTTCTCTTAAACACATGTAACAAAATATTGACCTTCACCGATGTGTTGTACAACATCCTTCAGAACTAAATAAGTGATATTTTGTATAGTCAGGACAATATCCAAGAAACTTGCCTCTCCATAGCTGCATTATGCGACAACTGTGAATGGTTTCTCCAAGAAACCAGGTTTCAAGTCAGAGAACCTTTGAAGAGGAAAAATGTCAACTATAAATGCATCTAATGTGAAGTGTTCATTAACATTGATAACCACTTGGATGTAAGATTTCAAAATTATTCTAAATTTAAATTTTTAAATTTATTATCACATGGAAGCTATGGACAGTATTCTAACCAGTTCCCAAAGCTATCAAAGTCTTTCTTATTTAAGTTTATTTTAAAACAAGGGAGGGCAATGTATGCACTGTGACCAGTTATGGCCTATTTTGCTTCCTTTCATTAAATCTGCTAAGATCTTTACCTCTTGTGCAAAATCTGCAAGTCTGTTAGTAGATACTTCTTGAGATCCTTACAGTTGCACAATTTCTGATTAAAGTTTTAACCCTAAGAACTGTGAGAGCTACACAATCGCCCAGCAAATGAGATACTGTTTTATTTCCTCTCCTGCATCTTCTACATAGTCTCTTAGATGCATATGGAAAGTTCTTTGATGCCATTGAATTAAAAATGACCTGACTGTAGTGTACAGTACAGAAGGGTTTAGAAATAAAATTATGGGCGAACTTGTAAAATGCTGAGCACTAATTCAATGCTTAACAAAACTTTCAGCACTTGAATATGTTAGTGTTATACTGTATACAATTCTAGTGAATACATCTTCAGCAGTCATTTTCAGTGCTGAAGAGAGTCGAAAGTAGCCCCTCAAATTCTCCTGGAGAAGAGTGTTTCTCATCTTGCAATTATATCAATTGAAGCTCACCTACTAGGAGAACTCGGAAAAAAGTAATGGTTCTTTGAGGAGGTAGTTACCAAATTTATTTCCCAGTAGAGAAAGATGGAATTTCAATTCTGTTGATCTTGCAGATGTACCTAACAAAGTGTCAAAGGTGAATTTAAATCCAGAAACTAGTTATTTTTATAACATTTTACTTACAATAACTTTATTAAATATAAATTAATATTGCATCTTATTATTCCAGTAACTATTCTTTCAGTTTAAACCATTACTAGTTGTGATTTTCATTAAGGCAAGCCTGTTCCTTGATTTAGTATTTTTTACTTAAAATTATAGTATTCATTGTTTCAGCTACCTGAATGGTCACTGCACGCCACTGTCTTTGAGTACATTATTACATTTATACATTGCTTATTCTAGATGTTAAGAAAGAATATTTCATTTGCTTTGTGAGCACCTTGTGTGTTAGTTTTTGTTGCAATTATTGCAGCAAAAACTTTTGGATCAACATGTAACAGTTTCAAATCTTTCATTCAAGACATTTTTGCCACCTCCTTGATGTCGTGGTAGTGTGTCTGCGTTCTGATCCAGAAGGCCTGAGTTCAAATTTTGGTTGGCATAACTTTCCTGATAAGGTTTTTTTCCAGTGTTTTCCTCATAATAAAATGTCATCCATGCACTTCGGACTCACTTGAGCATCATTTGTTTCATAAAGATGAGCCCAGGGTCCAGAACTGAGTGTTACATGACATGTTCTTCTCAGGATAAGGTAAAGAAATCATAAAATCTTAGGCTGGTGACTCACCCCAAACCAAAATTCAAACTTGGATTGTGTTAGAAGGCAAACATACTATCTGCACACCATGGAGGTAGATAGTGTTCAGCATTAGAGATGTGAAATCTCTGGAGCATATGGCATCTAATTTTACATCAGTGAACAAATGTTACTTAAAAAACTCTTGTGTAAAGGGTTATATGAGAAGTGTTGTGTTACATCAGGATTTAGGTGCATTAAACAATTTGAATTTCTTTACATTAATGCCTTACATTAGCAAGAAAAAAGTCACTTATGTAATGTTGAACATAAAAAAATAATATTTAACCATGCATGCAATTTATGCATATGGAAAAATTATCCATGTTTACAGTACATATTTTATTATATTTATTTTTTCATGTAATAGAAAGAGTTGTTAATTTTTCAGGTGTAAATCTAAGCAGTACCCAGCTCTTTTGCCAACAACATCCATAGTTATAGTATTCCATAATGAAGCGTGGTCCACTCTTATGCGAACCATATGGAGTGCAATAAATAGATCTCCACGAACATTGCTCAAGGAAATAATTCTAGTGGATGATGCTAGTGAAAGAGGTAAGACCATGTATATTAATGTCTGTTGATGGAGTTAACATCTGTAAACCTAGAATTATATGATTTGGACTATTTTTCATAATCACAGCATAAGGTTTTAAGTATTTCAACCCTTGTAGTTAGAAATGCACAAAGCAGAAAATAACATGGAAGTTGTGTGGTGTTGTATGTTAAAACTTTAACTTCACATAAATCTTCCTGAACTATTTCTTGTTTATTGCATGACAGGTTACAGTGCCATAAGGTCTTCTCTTCAACTCTACCTGGCATAGGCATTTAACAGAGTGTGTAAGATGATAAAGCTGTAATAAAGTTATACCAATACAAGACAAAAATTGAAACAAATTAGAGAATAAAACAATTAAAATAAGTCTCAAGTGCATAAGTAAGTTTAAAAAAAATTGCTAATATATTCTTCACTTGGCTTTGAAGTGTCGAACTCTTCCAGTACAGTTGCAAATTTTCTTGGATTCTCTTGCATTTCCTTTTACTACTTTGACTTTCTCTTTCACATGCTTAGTAACCAACTATTTCTTTATTTTCACATTTCATGGCATTTGATGGCTTGGTGACAGCATAACTACTTCTGCACATTCCTCATATTTTGCATTTACTTTCACCCACTTCATTCTGATTGCAGTTGTTTGGAAATCAGAGGTTCAAACCGTTTTTGTTTTGCTTATGAAATATTACGTGTGTTATGTTAGCAGTCAGTCTTCAACAGAATTTTCAGATGTAGCTCCTCCATTTGGAGACACTGATGAAAACTTAGTAAGTTTAGAGATCAACAAATTTGGAACTATAGGATTTATTCTTGATTTAAAAAAATAGAAAAGTAGTAAGACATGTGCTTACTGTTTAGAAGGAAAGCCACAAGAGCTTGGAAAGTAAACATCTATATGTTAGAAGAACTGAAAGAACATAGCGGCCAAGAAATTCACTGATGCATGTGAGTGACGTTTTCCAAAAAGTTGCCAGAAATTTGTGGATATTTCAGGAAAATATTCTCAGCTCATAATACACATGCTTATTTTCGTTGCAATAATGGTTAAATTGCAAGAAATTCAATCATTTTCATGCACATTCAATCCGATTTGCCAGGAGTTTTTTTACGTTTGATTGCTAATCTGCCAGCTGCCATTTAACACATGCCAGCACCAAGAAAGATCCAAAAGTTTTCATGTACTTTAGTTTTATTTATGCATTTCATTAATTTGGAACTGAATTTTGTTGGCAGTTCATTTCCCTTTAAGGCAATTGAAATGTTTTCTGTGCAACAGATAAAATATTTCAATAAATTGAGTTGCACATTGCAAGAGTTTTTAAAAGCTGTTAATGTAATTCACAAAGAGCATCCCCTAGCAGGAACAGATATTTTAAGTGTTTACAAAATATGGAGCACTTCTTGGGATTCTTTATGGCACTAGGCAGCATTTGGTCCCTGCAGTAGTACTGCCATTCATTAGTTGGGGGAGTTAGAGCTGACAGACAGATAAAACAGTCTATCTGTGTCCCTGCCTTCTCTCTGCTGCTCAGCTGCCTATAAGGTGTGTTGGCTTTAAATTGTTATTGGTGTACATCTTATTTGTGGCTTAATATGGCACCCCAAAAGTAAATGGGAATTATCTTTTAGAGTGTTACATCAGAAAGAGGAATTGTGGGAAAGTGCAACAATGTTTTGCAATGGAATTTCTTGGTGCTCCCATTCCAAGTAGGATCACTATATTAAATCTCATAAAAACGTTTAGAGAAACAGGGTCAGTTCAGAATGAATGTAGAAAGAGAAACCCAAGTGTTCTTACTGAGCAAAATTCGACGAGTTCGGAGAAAGGTTGGAACATTCATCTAAAAAATCTCCCTCCTGCCTATCACAAGAAATGGATGTTTCAAAAACCACAGCATTTATTACCACTAAAATTATGAAATTTAAGCCCTACAGAGTGACAATACTGCACGAGTTAAAGCCTACAGATGTGTGAATCGTTTGTATTTTTGTAACTGGTTGTTCAAAGTGCTGCCAATGGCATTGTGGAGCCTAAAATTATATTCACAGATGAAGCATGGTTTCACTTACATGGTGAAGCTGGTCCTTGAATGACTCACCTAGAAGCCTACATCTGAGAGGGACACGGCTGGTTCTGCACACTGTGGTTTGTACCTTGTGTGGGTCACCGCAGAGGGTAGATATCTGCAGGCATAGTAGAGGTAATGCTACAGTTGTGAAGTTACCATGCCTGTTTTGAGGTCCTCTCATCAGGGCTTCCTCTTCTGCTGCCACCTCCATCAATGGATGATGTGCATGTAATAATTTAATTTATTGTTTACCCTGGCTAGGTTGATTCTCAGTGGAGATACATGCATGGACTCTGCCTATGAGGAAAGGATAACCTGCAATGATCCTGGTTGGGGATAAAGGAAACTACAGGAGAAATTGAAGAAGCACCACTAAGTTCACTTGACTGAAATTTATTACCACTTTCAACAAAACACTAGATAACGTCTGTGGTCACTGGGAACTGAAGAAATTGCTCACACATTTCACGACCCCTTTGTCATTTAGCTGTGCGTGGGCATCACTTATTCTTCGACACAGCACTGCAATTATGCGCAAAGATGTGTATCTGCGACTGTGCCATAATTAGCACCTCTGCAGTCCTGACACAAAGCTCACTGGAATATACTTCGGCACTTTGCTTTCCACGGGATAAACAACTTCATCCCTGGCCCCTTGTTTGCACGTCAACTTCTGCTCACAAGTAACGTGTAGTCTGTGTCCACGTCAACTTCTGCTCACAAGTAACGTGTAGTCTGTGTCCAAGATTACATATCGACTGCCCCGTGTTTGGGGTGAACATGGAATACTTATGCATTCCTATTCCCTACTCAATACTTTAAGTTTCTGCTCTATTATTGGAGCATTTTTCGCCCGATAGTAAGCATCAGTCTAACATTTTGTCATTTATCTAACTTCTAATTGGCCATTCATCGTGTGACGTTTTCCTTGAGTCACATGTGTCTTACCCATTCCAAGTCAAACTCTACTCCCCCATGCATCTGGATAGAAGACCTTTGCAAAAATATTTAGCCCTTGACCCAACTAACAGAAAGAGGGTTCCCACATTCCATGCGCTTGTAAGAGTTCTTTCCAGAGAAACTGTAGCGTTTAGGGTGTCTACTAACCAGTGGACCAGGAACATTATGTACAGGTTAAATATTACACTATATTAAAATGGACAATTGAAATGATCCAGTTTAAGTACATTTATAATCTATATATCAAAATAATGGGCAAAACAAAAATGACAATACAAAATATATTCTGGTGCCATAGCTAAATCCTGTCTCATATGCCCCACTCGTGGATGATAAAGAATAAATGAACTTGTTGATCTTTTTCCTTTACACCCTAATGATTTCTTCCTCTGCATATTCTTACCTCCATGTCTAACATCAACAAAATCTTAATTACGTATATATTCTAAATCCCTTAAAATTCACCAATGATTGCTTAATACTAGATACCATGTAACTTTCCCTCTCTTTCTACGAGGGTTTATCCTACTGATGTCGATCCTCCTCAATGTGACAGTTTAGAATAAGAATGGCTTGTGGTTGAAAGAAGAAAAACAAGAATGTTTCTCATCCCCTCAGTGTGTTTAAATGACCTTACATCTTTCACTGTATAGACACATGGCACTTTTGAGGTCACTGACACTATCACTAGCATTTTACATGCTTTCCAACATTGCGATTCACAGGTGTCCTTACAACTGGACATTCACATGTGAGGATTTTTTTTCACAGGTATACACATGTACTATATATAACCCTTATTCACAATATATACACAAAATTTAATACAAGCTTTTAATCACCTGTAATTTCCAAGATAAGGTGTAAGTAGACAACCAAAGAATACACAAGTTAAGCTTAATGTTCCCAAGTTTTCTCTCAAAGCAATAGAATATTTATTATTGGGCACTAACCTCTTGTATTGATGCAATAATTGTTTATGGAATCTTCCAATAATGCAATGATGCTCGTCCGTAAGTTTGTACATGTCTGTACTGAGTTTGTTATGTATAACAAATGGCCCCCTATATATATTATGCATTCTGAAGTATTCCTTCTTCAATGCGTTAAGACTTCACTAGGTCCTTTACTAATACATAATCCCCTAGGCGGACCTCCCATTTCTTGTGTCTTTTCTTCCTGTGGTTTGTTTTTTGCCTGTATGTTCCAGCTGTTCTTTCATTTTTCTGAACATTTCGGCTTCAGTTATCTCTGGTTGAACTTCCTTTTGGATAGCTTCTGGAATTTTCTCATCTGCGTCATTGCACAGTTTTCCTTAAATCAATTCTATTGGTTTAAAATTTGTGGTTGGGTTGACCAAATAACTAAGGATGTTTTCAATCATTTGAATATAATTGACCCAACCGGCGTGTTTCTGGTTTGGTAAAATATGTAAGTAAATCGAAATATCTCAGAGGATGCACTCGCACAGATTGCTTTGAGGTCTGTATCTTGAGCAGTGGTATAACTTTGTTAATGTCTTCTAACGTTTTAACAAACTTTCTGCTGGTGAAAATAGTCACCTTATCAGTCAAGATGACCTCCATTTTACCATGTTCTGGTATATAATGATCTAGGATTTTGCCCAAACATGAGGTGCCAGTTATTTTCCTTACTGAGTATATCTTTAAACATGTAGAAAAAACAATAATGCATTTGTATCCAAATTATCCCTTCAGCATCTCCCCGTAGCATTCCATGGTTACCAGTATTCTCTGCTTATCCCTCAAGATAGCGTTCATCTCATAATCATAGGTGACGTTTAGTGGTTTTGCCCTTTGGCAATTTTCGCATGTGGCGATAATCTAGCACACCTTGTACCTCAACCAGAATGTAAAAATTTTCTTCTATCATTAGTGCCATCCTGTCGGTGCCTGAATGAGCTAATGATGTATGGTAGGCCTGTATGATTTTCCTTTCTAGGCATTGCGGTATGTACGTCTTCCAATTTTGGATTTCCCTGCTGCATAATTTATACAAAATGCCATTTCTCATACCTAAATTTTCTTTTGTGGCGCAACCTACTTCTGGGGCTTTCTTCATCAATTTTGCAATTTTGAAATCATCTTTTTGTTTCTCTTTTACATTTTTTAGGTAGGTCAAAAGTTCCTTGTCCATTATGATTTCTAAGTTCCTAAGGATTCCCTTCTCAGATGCTCATTCCGTATGCGTATTTCTGCTTTGTGGTACATTGTGGATAGCAAGTGGTGTTGATTTAATGTGCAGAATTTTGATACATCAATTTTTCCCTTGCTAGCCAATATAAATTGTGTATCTTCCCATCTGGTACAGCTTTCCTCAATTCTGGGTATTCTAGTAGGTGTTCTCCATTTAAAATCTTGTCAGCATTGCAAATTTTAAATGCTTTGTCATTCATAAAGTTAAATCTATGTAGATACTCCGCCAGACAGTCGTGTCTAGTGGCTAATCTGAAGTGAGCAACGACTTCTTTCCTTGGGACATTTTTTATTCTTTATACTATTTCTTTTATGTTGGAGCAATTTTTGTTAGTAATTTCCTTTTGAATATTATATTGGTATTTTTGTTAGTAATTTCCTTTTGAATATTATATTGGTATTTTTGTTCTATATTAATTTTGACATTTTTAGTTTCATATCTAGTCCACAAGACTTTATAGGTTTTGAATATAACACTGCACCCTTTTTGGCCAGAAAGTCTGCTGTCTTGTTACCGTTCACTCCCACACGTGCTGGTATCCACAGTAATATTATCTGTTGAAATTTTGTTTGGAGTAATCTATAATAAGGTCTCACTTCCTTAATATTATATGATTCATCTGGACTATCATATCGTTCTATTGCTTGAATAGCAGAAACTGAGTCTGTGAGAACAACTACTTTATTTTCTTTTATATCAGTCCTGTAGTATGTCTGTTCTAATGCTCCTTGTATTGCAAGAACTTCACCATCAAAATTTGTGGATTGTCTATGCACTGTAAAATAATGAGAAAAGTATTTACAGTATATACCACCTCCCACATTATTTCTCAATTTATCTGCAGAACCATCTGTATAAATTCTAAGCCACTCTATTTTGGGGAATTGATTATGTGTTCAAGTGTAGCAATTCTGCATACTTCTGGTGAGTCTTCTTGTTTATTTAGTTGTTCTATCAGCTCTTAATTTGTTACTATCTTAATAAAATCCATTGGATTAGTTCTAGGAGGATGAGAAGTGCATTTTTCTGATAAATTTAGGTAATTATAATTCTTCACTAAAAAGGATTTGTTTGTAATCTGTGTTTTTAGCTTGTATTCTCTAGGTAGTTATTGATACCATTGATGTTTGCTTGGGTATGTTTTTAATTTTACATATAATTGTGCCGCTTGTATTTCAATGTTGGCTTTCATTGAGTTATTATTTGTTCCAGCAAGAAGTGCACTAACTGGCGTTGTTTTCACTGCTCCTGTTATCAATCTTAAACACTGATTTTGACATTTCTCAATCATATTAATTTTATCGTCGGTTGCAGTTAATAGTAATTCACATCCATGTTTTAATACTGGTTTTATGTAGATGTTGTATGTTTTATTTAAAACTGCCCCATTTAGATCTGGCTAATCTCTTCAATATGTTACTTCTTTTAGTAGCCTTTTGCGTGACATTTTGTACATGATCTTTAATTTTATTTTTCTATCTAGTGCAATTCCTAGATATTTAATTTCTTCAGCATATTCTATTTGTTTCCCATTGATTTCAACTTTATTCATATTAATATTTCCTATATCAATTTCAAAATTGGGATTACTAGTGGTTTGCACCAGTTTGGTGGCATATCCTCTTGTTCCTACCTTATTTTATTAATAATTTGTAATAATATATTTTTAGATCTTATTCCAAGATTTTTAATATACTCTGGATGTATAAGATGTGGTCCTGGTTGTGTTTTGTTTCTGATGTCTTCATTGCCTGTTCTAACTCTTCCAATTGGAACTTTGAATCAAGAGGTACTGTTTGTAATTTTTTTATTTTTATCATATTGGTTTTTTTTAATATTCTGTTATCTTTTACCAAATTTTTTTAGTATATTAACTTTTTTATAATGTTGATTAAATTCATTGGCTATATCTTTATTGTTGTATATATTTTTGTTACCTTTTTTAATATATGTACTTTTGTTACTATTGGCATACTTTCCATTTACATTGTTAATATGCTTATATACTTTGGTGCTATTAGTTCTGTAATCCAGCCCACATAAGAATTTATCATAACATTGACATTTGGATACTACCAATTCTCTTCCATAAGTAGCGTCTTTTTTTTCTCCTTCTATTACATCTTCCTTCTTTTTAGTGTTTTCTGCTAAATCTCTAGCACTATTTCTTTCAACTTTTAGTGTTTCCAATTTCTTACTCCATAAGGGTTTATATTTTTTAGGTTTGCCTCGAGGGATATTTTTCTTTGCTGATTTTAATATTATATCGTTAAATTCCTTAGCCATTTGACTAGCATTCTTTGACAAGACTAAGCCTTGTACTTCATTTTCTATACTTTTTTTACATTTACACCAATTAGCTTTTTTAAAATTCCAAGTATATCGTTTTTCAATATTTGGGCATTGTTTCTTAGTGTCAGTAATTGTAATTATGGCTCTATGTCCACTTCCTCCTTCTTCAGAAACTAATCTTCTTGTATTGTTAATTTGGTCATCTGACACTATCGTAAAATCTGGGTTAATAGAGTTTCCTGCATAGCGTATGTATGTGTTAGGGTCTGCATCTTGATATATCATCTGTACCTGTTTAGTGTTTATAAAGTCTTGTAGTATCGTCCCTGCTGAATCTACATCTTTATATCCCCATTGTCTTGAGTGTGCATTAAAATCTCCTAAGATAAACGTTTTCTTCTGTGGTTCTATTATGTCCATATTTAAATTCTGATTACCAGGTGGGCTGTAAACTGAATAAACAGTGTATTTTGTATTATTTTTATATACGGTTATTTGTGTAATTTCTGATTTGTCTTGCTTGTTCATTTCCTTAATTATATTAAATTTAGAACTTAATTCTGATTCGACTCCAACAATTATGCCACTAGCCACTTTCTCCGTTTATTCATATGATAAAGATGATAATTTGTAAAATTACAGTACATGATATCATCATTACAATTTGCTTCTAAGATGCTGAAAACATCTATGTCATATTTTCTGATCATTTCATCCATATACTGCCCTTTTGCTACATTTTTGGTAAATCCACCGCCGTTCCAGGTTAAAGTACTAAAAAGTACTGTTTTCTGTTCTCCCTATATTTGTGCATTATATGGGCTGACTTCTGCACGGTGTTGTAGCCTATTTAGCATTACCCAGGGGACACCACGAGGAGGCAGGCTACTTTATCCTTCTGGATAGCAAGTTGCTGAAGATATTTTCCCGACCTTCGATGTATCTTGCTTCCATGTCGAATGAAAGAATTTTGTGAATGTACCGTGATATCTTTGTACTGGTCAGCTTGCACTTCTGCATAAACGACAGGCTTACATGATCTGTGAAGATTATAACCTTCTGTCGATATACATACTGTTTGAACTTCTGGAGAGCATGGTATACACTTGATACCTTTAATTCTGCCACACAGATGTTCTATTCTGCCGGGCCAAGTCCTCCTGATGCGGTACTTATTAAATGGAACTCCCCATTTAATTCTCTTTATCCCAACAAACATCCATAGCCTAAACATGATGCATCCATGTAAATTTCTTAAGTTAAGCCTTTTCTAGGTCTTTCGAGTAGAATAGCTCTAGCAAATAGTTCCTTGATCTTCTCAAATGCTGCTTGGTGTTTTGATTCCCATTTCCATTTAATTCCTTTCTTTAATAGGTCGCAAATTGGGGCTACCTCAATGGCATACCTAGGGATGAATTTACTTTGGAAGTTTAAGATTCCAAGGAGGGATCTAACTTGTTTAATGTTTCTAGATGGTAGAATCTTCTTAATTGCCTCGATCCTGTCAGGGTTAGATCTGATCCCTTCTACACTGATAATATAACCTACATCTATTGTGCAATTTGTCTGGTGCTTGTTTTCTTATTGTGCCACTCAAGATTGCTTGGCTCCTTGGCCTTTTCGCTCACTGAGCGGGCCCTTGCTTCTCTTACTTTCCTATACCATTTTTTTCCTTTACCTTAATATTTTCCCATGTCTTTGATTTTGTTTCTTATAACCTTTTATTCAGTCAGTCATATCTTTAAGATTTCACCTTCTTTCATTTTCCTACACCTAAACTTTTTTTTTTTTTTATAACTTCTTTCTACTATTGCCTTTTTTTCCTTGTTCTTCCTAGTTCTACTAATGCAACCTCTCCCAGTGCTGCTCTTAGTAGTCCAATTAATTCTTTGTAAACCATTCTATACTTTTGGTGAATTTTTCTACTTCAGCTCTAATTTCCCCGCTATTACTCAACCTTACTCCTAAATAGTCATATTCTTTGACTACCTCCAGTTCTTGACCACCTAGATACCATTTTTCTTCTTTCCTCCATTTATCACTTAGTACTTATTTATATTTACCTTAATTTCCCATTTTTCACACATTCTTGAATTTCATTTATTGCTTTTGTAACCCTATTATCGATATGGTGCCTACCATAAAATAGTCTACGTATAATGAACCTGAGCCTGGAATCTCCTTATCTCTTATTACTGGACAATGCTAATTTCTTATTTTTACTCCTTCTAATATATCATCTATGAATAGGTTAATAATATTGAACTCAGTTTACATCCCTGTCTTAATCCTATTTTCTTATTGAGTGTCAGTTTACTCCCTTTCCCTATTTGTTATTTGTTTTATCCTGATACGTAAATTTCTCCATTGCTTTTCTAAGTCAAGTATGCCTAGATACCGGGTCGACACTTTCCTCCCCTTGTAGCATTACCCTCCCTTCTCTCAAATGACAATATAACCTAGAAAGTCTACTTCTTGAAAACAAAATTGTGATTTTTCTAGATTCACTGTCATGTATTTTCCATTAATTTTGACAGTACATAATTTACATTTTCTATGTGCTCATCAAAGTTCCTGTCAACAATAAAAAAGTCAGCTACATACTGAATTAGAAATTTGTCCGCTATATCACCAAATATGGCATCTGTGACATGTAAAAAACCATTTCCTGACGTTTTCAGTCCAAAGGGAATATGATTGAATTTCCATTGTTTCCCATTCATTAAGAAGCTAGTATAATGTTTTACGTCTTCTTCTAGCTCAACCTGCCAACATGATGACACCAAATCAATCGTAGTTAAACATTTTCCTCAGTTTATTTTGGATAGCAAGACCTCAATTTCTTCACTGCGAAACTGATCCGGCGTGGTATGTCTGTTTAAGATCCTTGCATCTATTGTCATACCCAACGTATTATTGTTTTTCAGCATCCAACAGACGGGATTCAAAAAACTTTGAATAAGCCCATCTGCCTGCATTTTTGAAATAACTTCCTTGGCTTGTGGCCTGAGCGCGATAGGCAAATCTCTATATTTATGTGTAAAGGGTTGCAAGTTTTTGACTTCGAATCTATGCCTGCATATCTTGCATTTGCTGGGTTTATCTGAGAAAACTTGTTGGTTTTTATATAAGATTTAGAATAGGGCTTCTTTTTATCCTCTTGACAGGTCACACGTGGAGACAGCTTATCCCTTAAAGCATATGGTCTGTTTACGAGCAACATAACAAAACAGGTCCCTGCTTGGGAAAGGGTTTTTATACTTGACCCATGTTCCTTGCAGTCATCCACAGAGTGGCTAATTATTTCATCATTTGCAGTGAGTATAAACATTTCATTTTCAATTCTTCCAGCTTGCAATTCATGTATCCTTTTGCCTTGCTCTGTCATAATAACTTGTACAGAAAATGTTTCATCGGCGAGTTCTATCCCTCCAGCTGTTTTAATAATTGGTTTTCTAGCCTCTTCCATTAAAAAAAGGACCGCTGTATTCTGTATTGTCACACCTGTAGTAAAGCATCTGGCTTTCAAAGTTTATACGCACTGTAATTTTGTATAAAATATCACACCCTATCAAGAAATCACAAATTAAGTTATCAGGAAAATAAATTTGAATTTCTCAGACCCGATTTTAAAATTAAGCATCATTTGCAGTTTGATTCTTTGCACTTCTTTATTCACTGGGACCCCACATATTCTTTGTCAGCAAAGTCATTCATGTTAATTTTCTATTTAACAGGTGGTGGTACATTTTAATTTTCTATTTAGCAGATGACGGTACATTTGTGCACTACAGATGCTGACGCTAGCTCCTGAGTCAATGTAAGCTTCATAATTGGTTGGCAATCTCAATAGTAATCTTTGGCGATTCTGTAATTTCTTGTTCCGATTTATGACAAAACATTTGAACCATCTCTCTAGTATCAAGCATCTATAATTTGGGTTCATTATGCAAATCATTGTAGCAGTCCTGTATGCCAGTTGGGACCAAATTTAAACCCCTTAATTGGTCCACCATTAGTTTCCCTGTTGGATATTTTGACTTATTTCATTGTTACCCATAGTTCTGTCCTCCCCTCTTACCTGCAGCCTTCGTCCCTCTCTGATCTTCTGTCATTATTGCATGGAGGACTCGCATAATTCCTGCCTCAGTTGAATATTTCTGCTTCATCCTGAGACCTATCATGATAGTCACTGGCATATCTACCGAAGTCACATCTGTTTTGGCACCCCCGTCTAAATCTTTGGAACTGATTCTCATTTCTGACCGCGACAAAATTTATATGATGTTCTTGGCCATTTCCCCAGTTCATATACCTGTTCCTTCCCTCGAACCATGACAATTCTTGTTCATACCTCTTGCATATGTCTGTTTCCCTATTACACCCAGAGTAATTATTTCCTCGGTGTGAGTTGTGATGTTGACCACATGTGTTTCCCCTTGGTACTGATTTGGACTTTGGCCTATGTTCCTATGCCGATGTTCAAATGCGGAGATTAATTCAATATGTTCAGGAATCGACTGAGGTTTCGCAATAAAGAGGCAATGTGTAATTTTTTCGGGGAAGTGTATTATTATTATTATTATTATTATTATTATTATTATTATTATTATTATTATTATTATTATTATTATTATTATTATGTTGATAAAATCCCTCTCTTCTACAGGCGGCTGTAATAATCTGCTGTTTTGAGCTTGCTCTAGAAGGTAATCCAACATGGATTGCAAAGAGTGTTTGTGGTAGCAGCAGCCATTGCTCAATGCGGATCTCACATAATTTTGTGTGTTAATGTTCCAAAATATGTTAAGAAATATTTGCTTGAAATAGTCGAAGCTGTTGTTTTCACCAAGGGTTAACCTCACTCATTGTTGTAGCTTTGTACACAAACTTCTACAAGCAGTGAGCATCTTAAATTGTTCCGGCACCTGCTTTAACGCAAAATACTGTTCTAGATCTGCTATATATTTCTTCGGGTGGTTGCCATTTCCTTCATTAAATTTAGGAATGTCTATTTCATTGAGTTGAAACCCCCACACAATTGCATACTTTGCACATGATTATGTGAATTACAACTAGGTGAAGGCTCAACAATTGGGTATGTCTGCCCAGTTTCGTTTCCACGATAGCTCACATTATTGTCATTATTTAACATCTTACACTAACATTGGAAATTACATTGGTTTCACTACTGGCATGAAAATGATTCCTTTGGTCATTTTCTAGTCTCTTTAGAGAACCTTAGATTTCTGTGATACAGTTCTCAGCTACAACAATTCGAGACTTGATTTCACGGTAAATAGAGATATCCTGATTAATTTTATTCATTTAATTTCTCCAGCTTATTATTCCTGCTACATCTTTCAGCCTCTAAGGCATCATTTAAATCTTTCAATTTGTTTTGTACCATTAATTACAGTTCATTTTACTTTTTAAGGAATATATCACTTCTTTCTTTTAACCACTTCTCGAACTGCTGGCTAACTTTTTCACATCTTTCCTTACTACTAATGACCTCATTTTGCATCACAAACAATTCTGCTTCAACATTTGAGCTAACCTTCTCAACTCTAGTTTGCAAATTCGATTGCCCTGCCTGAATTGCATCAATTCTCTCCCCCTGTTCAGCTAAATTTGTGTTTATCTTACATTCAAGTTCCTCATGCTTAATATCTAAATATTTCTTTACTTGGGAGCTAATTTCTTTGCTTAAGCTACTAATCTGCTGCTGCATATTCAAATTGCTAATAGTTAGCTGACCCATGTGTTCATGGATGCATTTATTATTTTCCAGCATGCGTTTGTTGCAGTTACTAATCTGCTCACTTAACTGTTTAAACAAGTATAAGAATTGCTCTGTTCCAAGGGGAACGTATTGTAAAGCAGGTGAATCTTTGCAGGCAGAAGAATTCTGGTTTTCTACAGCATTTCCAGGTTCAGTGTTCTGACCTACTTCTGACCATATGTTTTCAACCCCCGCTCCTTGACTATCAGCTGGCTAATCCTTGTCTGTCTCCCCCCCACCCTGTGTGCTGCCTCTATGCTAGCATTCTGTTCATCCAAATTTGTGTGTCCCCCTTCCATTTTCCTGATCTGACTGATACCTACTTGTCTTCCACTTCTTAGCAACATTAACTAACTAATATTTACAAAACTGAGTTTCCATGCATTTCCATTGTACATATGGGGAAGAGAAAAATATGTAGATAATGCAAATAAGGATGAGCAAGAAAGCATTGCATGGGTAAGAACAGGAGTATGGAGGCTAAGAGGTTTAAGGAAGGGTATACCTCAAAACCAGTGTCCCATATGTGGTGGAAATGAACATGCCAAACATATAATATTTAAGTGCAAAAGTACACAAATTTGGAGAAAAGAGTTTATTAAAAAGAAATGGTTTAAGGTAGATAGAAATATTGCTATAATTGAAATGATTCAAAAAGATAGAGTATAGGGCAATACTTGAGTAAAGTTAAAAACAAATGGATTTGGTCAGTGAATAGATCAGCAAATATGGTTAAATAGGATTAAGGAAATGGGAAGTAAAGTAAATAGATAAAAGGAAGTATTGTATTATGAATATGACTGGTAAAGAGCCAGGGCTGAATGCCGGTCATATTACTTGTATTTTACTTGTACATGGCTTAGTACAATAAAGAGTATTATTATTATTATTATTATTATTATTATTATTATTATTATTATTATTGTTATTGTTGTTGTTATTTCTATTATTTCCATTGTTGCTATACACCAAAATATGAGGAAAGTCTTACCTTTTGAAGTGATACATCTGTCTTGTCCCACATTGAATGCTCATTATGTCGTGATGTTACAGTTTTCCCCACGATGGTAGTTTTGACGTTCCAGAAGTTCTCTCATGTTCGTGTTGTGCCCCTTCCTCTGAGCTCAGCAGCTTGCTATCATTGTGTACAACCTCGAACTCAGGACTTCTCCTTCTTGTTGTCATCATCTCCTGAAATTTCCACTCTTGCCCCACACATTGGGAAGCCACATATGAGGCTGGTCCTTGGACGGTATTGGGAAGCCACATATGAGGCTGGTCCTTGGACGCGTCACTTAGAAGCCTACATCTGAAAGGGACACGGCTAATTCTACGGTCTCTGGTTCGTACCTCACACGGGTCACTGCAGAGCATAGCTATCTGCAGTCACAGTAGAGGTAATGCTACAGTTGCAAAGTTACAGCACTTGTTTTGAGGTCCTCTCATCAGGGCTGCTTCTTCTACTGCAGCCTCCATCGACAGATGATGTGCTTATAATAATTTAGTTTGTTTGCCCTAAGTGGGTTGATTCTCAGTAGAGATAAGTGCATGGACTCTGCCTATCAGGAAAGGATAAGCTACAGGGGCAATTTGAAGAAGCACTATAAAGTTCACTTGACTGAAATTTATTACCACTTTCAACAAGACACTGGATAATGTGTCTGGTCACTGAGAACTGAAGAAATTCCTCGCACGTTTCACGCTCCTTGTCATCTCCTGCACGTGGGCATCACTTATTCTTCGACACAGCACTACAATTACGCGCGAAGATGTGTATCTCCGTCTGTGCCATAATTAGTACCACAGTCCTGACACACAGCTCACCAGAATGTACTTCAGCACTTTGTTGAGAATACTTTGCTTTCCGCAGAATAAACAACTTCATCCTGGGCCTCTTGTTTGCACGCTAACTTCTGCTCACAAGTAACGTGGAGTCTGTTCCAAGATTACATATCGACTGCTCCATTTTGAGGCAGTATTTTAATGCCTAAATGATATTAATTGTGTTTTATTATAATTAAATTCAATAACTGCCCACCTTGAATACAATATGTATATAATTATTATTTAAATTGTATGTAAGTCATTGCAAATACTTATTTTTTATTGTAAACGTATTTATTAGTGATATGTAAATGTTTATATTCTCTAATAGTGCAAAAACTGTGAGAATAATATGTTTTAGGATGTTAATAATGAGGTAATAATGTAATTTTGGTGACAATAATGCATCTGGAATTTAAAAAACTAATGGTTATGAAAAGATCGGTAGTGACGTAAGTTTCGCTTCAGTTTGGAATTAGCCAATCAACATTAAAGAAAAGTTTTAATTTGAATACTTAAATTCTATTGGACTATAATTAGCCAATAAGAGACTGGCATTACCGAAGCTATAAGGTTTTTACCGTTGAATTCAGTCAGTCGCGGTAAGATGTTGTAGAGTGCGAATGGTAAAAATTGTGTTCTCCGCTAGAATGTATAAAGTGCTCACAGTTTTCTTTTATAAAGTGTTGTGTTTATAAATGTGCAAGTATAAAGAGAAATAAAAAGAAGTGAAATTAAAAAGTAAATTCTGTGACGTCTTTTAATTTTTGTCTTATCACAACCTGAAAATAACTTGTGTTTCTATAGTGATACTGAAGCAGCCGAGGCAAATTTAAATAATATTACGTAAAACAAGCATCATCTTTACTACAAAGTTTAGTGTCCCAAGCACCAAACAACATCAAAGTGTATCTTACAAATGTTGGTTTAAATACTTCTTCAAAGTGACGCACATACGTGGGGATTCTCACACCTCATATCCAGCATCCAGCTAAATAACTTTTTCAAAGTTGGCAACAAACATACTTCTTCAAATTACAACTGTGGGACAAACTCCTCCAAACAACTACCATCATAACTTCTGCAAATTGGCTCCCAAACAATTATGTAACCTACAAAAAACTGCTAATTGTATCTCAACGTGGAACCATCAACATTACTTACCACAAATTGGTTCCCAAACGTGGAACTGGCTATTAGTACCACAAATTGGCTCCCAAACATGGAGTCATCTTTAACTATCGCAAATTGGCGCCCAACGTGGGGCTACGAAGGCAACGAGAATTGATGACGTCATAGAAGAGAGAATTTAACAGGGCGGCCAGAAGCAACAAACATACAGCAAGACTACAGCTTGGAATTTCGAGATTGGCACCAAATTGACAAAGGAATCCAGGATAACAATTCTTCAGGAGTAAGGGGCATGTGGTTAACATCTTAACAACAAATTACGCGGGAGCACTGAGTATTAGGAATTAAATAACCACCAAAAAGAAAGGTCAGAACATTCAATTTTTTCTATTGTAAATGTAAAATTTAGGAAAATATTGTTAATTTTAAGTAAAATTCATGCTGTTGAGAAGTGGAAAACGTAAATAGAAACAATAAAATGGAAAATATAAAAAAAGAAAGTATGGAGGTAGTTGAGGTTAGGTCAGCTATTACAGATTGTAATGTAGAAGTGGATGAGCAGTTATCTGAAAATTCAGAAGTAGATGTTGAAAGAGATAGCAATAGTATGCAAGGTCAGTCAGATAGCAGTTGTACACAAGGTCAATCACCTTTACAAATGTCAGTGCATGGAACAATAGAAACAGATACTATCCCTCACACATCTAGTACACAAGACCAAGAAAGCTTATCACAACAAATGATGTGTCTTGTTAAACCAATAAATAACTTAAGTAATAAGATAACTGAAAGTAAAACAGAGTTAAGAAATTACTTTAATAATAAGTTCACCGAACAAAGTAATAAATTTACTGAACTGAGAAAAGAGTTAAAAGAAGACAATACAGAGCTAAGAGTAGAGTTATGTAATAAGGTAATTGAAACTAATACAGAGTTATCTAGTATTAAATTTGACCTAGCTAGACAAATAGAAACTTGTATGAAAGAATGCAAAGCAGAAAGCAGGAGGTTAGAAATAAAGCTAGAACAATCTTCCAAAGTAATTCAAAAAGACATAGGTGTTAAAGTAAACAAAGGTTGTAAACAGCTAGAACAGAAATTGTCAATGAAATGGAGTTAAAACTTGCTGATACTAAACAGGGTATTTGTTACAAATTAGATAAACAAAGTGAAGAATTGAGAACAATGGTAGAAAATACTAATGCAGACCTATTACAAGTACAAATAGATTTAACTGGGGAAATTAGTAAAATGCATGAAATGGTTAAAACAAATGCAGCTGCAGTTAAAGATGCAAATACAGGGCAAGGTCAATGATAGACGAAATAAAAGATAAAGTACAAGAAAGTAGTAAGGAAATTGATAAGCTTAGAAATAGCTTTGAAAATTTAAGTACAAATGTACCAAGGGTAAATGCAAGTACAAGTAGTTCTGTAAATGCTAACCAAATGCATGTAAATAATTCAAGTACAGAAAGAAGTATATCACCATTGTTAACAAACAACACAAGAGACGCTAATGCTTTTTCAATAGCATCAGCTTCCCAAACACGCAACATTGACGACAGACATTTGCATGTACCAAACCAGGCATCAAATTATCATTCTGTGCTTAATGAGTTACCATTACCTAATTTTAATGCTTCCTCAAGTCCAGTGCAGTTTATTAATGACCTTATAGAGTATTTTAAATTGAAAAATGTGCCAGAAGCATTAAAAATGATCCTAGTTAGAAAATGCTTAGACAACAAAACACTAGAATGGTTACATATGGTAGCGGACAGTGAAATGAAGTTTGAAACATTCAGAATTTTATTCATGAATAAATTTTGGAATACCACTGTACAACATAAGATTAGGGTGAGCTTAAGCTACTCACAGTACAATAGGGACGACAATTTGTCAATGACAGATTATCAGATTAAATATGCAGGATATATCAGATATTTAACTACAGCCATGCATGAGGAGGATTTCATTAGCTTAATTACTAGACACTATCCTCTACACATACAAAACTACATCTTAATTGCTAGACCCAAAACAATCTACGAGATGACAGAACTTATATCATCACTAGAACAACAGGAAAGTTGCGGTAATGAAATGTGGAGTCCACATAGGCAAGATAGACAGATCAGGCGAGAAAGACGCAATGATATGCCGTACAATACACGCTACCACAACGTAAACAGAAGAAATAATAAAATTTCAGGGTCAGAATATGTTTAACTACAACACACAGATCAGAGATTCAAGACAACAAGGGAGACAGGAACACATAAATTATGTGAGAACTGAAAGAATGAATCAGCAAAATTCTACTTCACCCAGGGGTAATAACAGATTCCAACATAGAGGAAATATGCAAAACAGGGGAAACTTCCATAACTATAATCAGACGAGCAATGATCATCGTGAAGAATATACACGCGGAGGACGTAGCAATTTCAGAGGAAGAACGAGAGCTAGAGGGCGTGGCTCGTATTCAAATATTGATGATGAAATAATTGTAACTGCGGTACAAAATGGCAATCCGGTAAATACTGAGAATACTTACCAGGAAAATTAAATTGTGTATTGCCTGACGTAGATTCTGGTAATTCAATACCTTCTGCTCTTAGTGGCAAAAGTAAAATATCTACACACTTTGATTGTTATCGTTTAAGTACAAACACAGGGAATTGTGAAAACAAATGTGATTCACCATACATACAAGCTATAATAGCAGGAAAGGAAGTAAATGTTGCAGTAGATTCAGGATCATCAAGCTCTATCTGCTCGAAGAAATTTTTTGAACAATTGATAAATGAAGGAATACAGCTCATGATTGCACCAAAAAGCAACTTAATATGTAGGGTAGCTATAGGTACCATAACACAAACCATCAAATCACAAGCATTGATACCTGTACAGATAGCAGATATTACATTGGAGGTTATGTTTTTAATTGTTCCAAACTTGATATGCGAAGTTATAATTGGGTGTGATGTTTTAATGGAATTCTCTGCAATAATTGATTTTAAAATGGACAGGCTAATATTAAATAAAGAAGAAAAGAAGATATACGTGCCATTTATAAAAGATAAAGTATGTAAAGTACAAAGGATGGAGCGAGAAAATGCTCGAAGAAGAGTGCTTCATACAAATAATTAATGTCCAAGCGAGCAGGGAAAACAAAGAAAGGTTATTGACCCTTAACTTCCAAGAACAAAACACTGACCTTACCAAATGAAACCCTTATGTAAAGAAATCTAATGCAGAAGAAAATATTTTAGAGCAGGTAGAAGATAGTTATGCAACAGAGATTGAAGACAGGAAGATACATACAGACACACTGATGACAAATACAATACTGACAGACAATAAAAAGTTAATAATGGAGAAGGTGTTAGAAGACAATAAACATGTTTTCAGTGAATTTCCAGGACGGTGTACATCATATGTTCACACATTCGTAGTAGAAAATGTACCAGCATTTCGGAGAAAGTATAATAATCTACCAGTAAATTTAAGAAATGAAGCTAAAAAGTTAATAGCTAGTATGCTAGAAAACATCATCATAGAACTTAGCAATTCACAATATATAAATAGGTTTTGTTGGACAGTAAAGAAAGACAATAGTTTAAGAATTACTATAGATGGGAGATATTTAAACAAATTCATGCTACCAGATCACTTTCAAAATGAAAGTATAGAACAAACAATTGCAAAATTATCATGTGGCAAATATATCTCTTCCATAGATATTACAGCTTCATTTTGGCAAGTTGAGCTAGATCCTAAAGTACGTGATTATACAGCTTTTCAAGTTTTTTGATTACAATATAGGTATTGTGTAAATCCATATGGATTGAAGAATATTGCTAGTGGATTCCTAAGAGCAATACATAGTATCTTTGGTAACACAGCAGATGATTTCTTAATTTAGATACACTGATGACTTCCTAATTATAAGTCAAACCTTTGAGGAACATTTAGAAAATGTAATTTATGTGTTGAACAAATTACATGAACATGGCATGACAGTAAACATCAAAAAGTCAAAATTTTGTGTACCTGAAATCAAATTTTTAGGTTATGTAATAAATGAAGTAGGCATTCGACCAGATGAAGAAAGAATAGAAGCCATATTAAGAATACCACCACCTAAGAATATTCGACAGCTAAGACGTTTATTTGGAATTATGAAAGTAAATTCTTACCAAGATATGCTATAGAAGTAGAACTTTTAAGACAACTTCTGAAGAAGACAAATAAATGGAAGTGGACAGCAGAGCTACAAGAATGTTTTGAAAATGTCCGACAGCTGTTTGCAAATGCAATATTATTGGAATGTCCAAGAGATTAGTTAGATTACGAGTTGTACGTGGATGCATCTTGTCAGGGATATGCAGGAATACTTGGACAAAGAGAACATGACAACACATTTTATGTTATTAGTACTGCATCACGTGGCCTTACCAATATTGAAAGGAATGCTTCAGTAACAATGTTAGAAATTGGAGCATTATATTTTTCACTACTAAAATTTAAAACATATATATGAAGAAAGTGAAAATATATACAGATCATATTAGTTTAACTTTCATTCAGAAATGTAAGTTATATAGTGGCAAGTTAGCTAGAATGATTCTTGCTATAATGGAATTTGATGTTGAAATTGTCCATATTCCAGGCAAACATAATACATTTAGTGATTTAATATCAAGGATCAATCACAACAAACAATTTCCTGAAAGTTGTTCAAGACAACAATACGAAATTAAAGTGCTTACAATTGACATTCCAATGAGGAAAGAATTGAAGAATCAATTCAAGAATATTAAAGAAGAGCAAGACAAAGATATTAAACTAGCAGGTTTAAAAGAAAAAGCTCCGATAGAAGAGGCACAGAACAGCACAATCGCTGTTAAAGATGGTATACTATATAAGAAACATGGAAAAGAAATAAAGAGGTGGAAAACATACATTCCAACAAGCTTGGAATTAGAAATAATAGAACAATTTCATTTAGGATTAATACATGCAGGTACAGAGAAGACAACCTAACCATTTTGGAAAATTTATACATCTCAAAATTAGGACATAAAGTTAGAAAATATATATCATGTTGTGACCTCTGTCAGAAAGCAAAACAAATTAATGTTGCCTATGACTATACAACAAACTCGGTACTTAGAGATAAACCAAGATGTTTATTGAGTTTAGATTTACATGGTCCGATGTCAGCAAGTACATTTGGATACAAATTTTTATTTGTATGCTATGACGTATTTAGTAAATATGTTAGAATTTATGCACTCAAGAATGCAACCAGCATAGCATGCTTAAACAAGCTAACAAAATCATATTTCCCAGAGGAAGGAATAGTGGAGGCCATACTTTGTGATAATGCATCAGTGTTTACTAGATCTAAATTTATGAATGGAATTAAAGATTTAGGAGTCAAACAGTATTTTCCATCAAGATACAGACCAAACACCAATCCAGTGGAAAGAGAAATTAAAGAAATTGCAAATTATCTACGTGTAGTATGTCATAACAAACAGAGCAGTTGGTAATCATACATCAGTATTATCCAAAATCTATTAAATCAATCCATAAATGCAGTTACAGGATTTAAACCAACTGAACTTCACCATGGAAAATTGTATAACCTTTGAGTCATAATATATCAAAAGTTATTGAAGACCAAACAACTAAATTACCAGAGAAAGAAGAAATCTTCAAATTAGCATTTTTGAAAATACAAGCAAAAGCCCTCAAGAGAAAACAAAAACATGAAGAAAGAAAACAAAGAATTTGGAAAATAAAATTAGGAGATCAAGTGTTAGTGAAGAACAAAAGATTATCAAATAAACTTCTTGAAGAGTATTGGAGATTATTTTTGAGCTACCATGGTCCTTATGAAGTAATAAATATATTTGGAACAGATACATATGAACTTAGAAACAATAACACAAACAAAATAAATGGAAAATTTCACAAACAAATGTTAAAGCCATATAAAAGTAAACAATCTGAGGCACTATAAAAGAAAGAAATAAATGTATCTGGAACATAAAAGAGGAAAGCAATGTACTTTAAAATTGTAAAGTACTATGTAAATAATAATTTTTTTTTTTTACTAAATAGCAAGTAATAAATAACAAAGGAAAATTTTTAGAAACAGAAGCATTAAAAATCCATTGTTAGTAGAAAATCTAAATAGCAATTACATTTATATTATAAATTAAAATTTAGGAAACAAATTGTGAACAAAGGGTGACAAATGTTAACATGTATAATTGTATATAAAAATGTAAAGCATATAAAGTGTTTACTAGTGAAAGTGATAGTGAATGAGCAAACTTAGCTCAGGTCATTAATCTTATACAAGGTCATTAACCTTGAAAAGTGTTACACAAGTGAATAGGAAGTGTTCAGCTATACACGAGTGTTGTGAAAAACCAGTGTTGAAGAAAAACTGAAAGTGAAAGATAGGAAGTGCAAAATAAAAGTTATTTTTCTTTCTTTCAGGAGACTTTTAGAAAACATTTGAAAATTTAAAAGATCAAAACAAAAAGAGTAAATTTTAAATACGAGGGCTGATCAACAAAGACTGAGACTGATTTTTTCCTGTAGCTTCCGTGATAGTTTCGTATCTGTAACATAAATATTTGAAAAGAGCGCATTTTTATGTATAATGTTGGTAGGTGGCAGCATTCTCGTATTGGTAGGTTGGTAGTAATGCTCTATTTTGTAGACCCTAGTGCATTTCGCATGCCAGACAATGGAGGTGACGCAAGAGGAGCAGTACAGCGCAATAAAATTTTGTTTCGTTTAAACCATACAGCCACCGAAACTTATGAAAAGCTGAAGCAAGCGTACAGTGAAGATGCACTACCTCGTGCAACAGTGTTTAGGTGGATCAAGGACTTCAAAGAAGGCCAACTTGTCAGTGTTAAGCAAGGTAGGCCTGGTGTTTCGGCTTCTGCTGTGACTGAAGTCAACATCAACACAGCTGCTGTGATTGTCCGAGAGGATCGGCGTATAACATTACGTAACCTCAGTGAAGTGTTGAGAATTTCATATGGCAGTGTGTTTACAATTATGCACGACCATCTCCATATGACCCGAGTTTGTGCTCGTTGGGTGCCACTCCCGAACAAAAGGCTGTGCGAATGGAGACAAGCCGTGAGGTGCTGCGTCTCTTTGCTGATGGAGGGGATGCATTTTTTAAATCGATTATCACCGGTGATGAGTCATGGCTGCATCATTATGATCCTGAAGGAAAACAAGCCAACACAGTGTGGAAATCGCCAGGTTCTCCAACACCAAAAAAGGCAAAAGTTGTTCCATCTGCAGGGAAAGTGATGGTGATCACATTTTTTTACTGTAATGGAATGATTTACCAGCATGCCGTTCCCCCTCACACTACTGTTACAGCAGCATACTACACGTCAGTATTGGCTACACTGAGGAAGCACATTGCAAAGAAACGACCAGAGCTTTCTCGGGCTGGGTGGCGACTTCTTATGACAATGCACGGCCTCACGCCGCAAATCAAGTCATGCAGTTTCTGACTCGATTCAACATTACCTGTGTACCACATCCACTTTATAGCCCCGATCTGCACCCTGTGACTTTTTTTATTCCCATCACTTAAGGCAAAGCTTAGGGGTATTCGATTTGAGAACTCTGAAGCAGTGCTCAAGAAAAGTGAGGCGATTCTCAAGGACCTGACAAAGAATGGTCTGCAGCACGTGTTCAAGGACTGACAGAGATGCTATAAAAAGTGCATTGAAGTAGGAGGGGACTACTTTGAAAAAGATCATGTAAACATTGAATTGGAGTAATAAACATCTGTGAAAAAAATTCAGTCTCGATCTTTGTTGATCAGCTCTTGTATTTCTAAAAGGGGGCAATTTGAGGCTGTATTTTAATGCCAAAATGGTATTAATTGTGTTTTATTATAATTAAATTCAATAACAGCCCACCTTGAAAACAACATGTATATAATTATTATTTAAATTGTATGTAAGTCATTGCAAATACTTATTTTTTATTGTAAACGTATTTATTAGTGATATGTAAATGTTTATATACTCTAATTGTGCAAAAAACTGTGAGAATAATATGTTTTAGGATGTTAATAATGAGGTAATAATGTAATTTTGGTGACAATAATGTGTCTGGAATTTAAAAAAATACTGGTTATGAAAAGATCGGTATTGACGTAAGTTTCGCTTACAGTTTGGAATTAGCAAATCAACAGTAAAGAAAAGTTTTAATTTGAATACTTAAATTCTATTGGACTAGAATTAGCCAATAAGAGACTGGCATTACCGAAGCTATAAGGTTTTTACCGTTGATTTCAGTCAGTCGCGGGTAAGATGATGTAGAGTACGGATGGTAAAAATTGTGTTCTCCGCTAGAATGTATAAAGTGCTCACAGTTTTCTTTTATAAAGTGTTGTGTTTATAAATGTGCAAGTATAAAGAGAAATAAAAAGAAGTGAAATTAAAAAGTAAATTCTGTGACGTCTTTTAATTTTTGTCTTATCACAACCTGAAAATAACTTGTGTTTCTATAATGCGACTGAAGCAGCCGAGGAAAATTTAAATAATATTACGTAAAACAAGCATCATCTTTTCTACAAAGTTTAGCGTCCCAAGCATCAAACAACATCAAAGTGTATCTTAAAAACGTTGGGTTAAATACTTCTTCAAAGTGATGCACATACGTGGGGATTCTCACACCTCATATCCAGCAAAATAACTTTTTCAAAGTTGGCAACAAACATACTTCTTCAAATTACAGCTGTGGGGCAAACTCCTCCAAACAACTACCATCATAACTTCCGCAAATTGGCTCCCAAACAATTATGTAACCTATAAACAACCGCTAATTGTATCTCAATGTGGAACCATCAACATTACTTACCACAAATTGGCTCCCAAACGTGGAGCTGGCTATTACTACCACAAGTTGGCTCCCAAATGTGGAGTCATCTGTAACTATCATAATTTTTGGTGTGAACATGGAATATTTATACACTCCTATCCTCCACTCAATACTTTAAAGTTTCTGCTCTATTATTGGAGCATTTTTCACAGGATAGTAAGAGTCAGTCTAACATTTTGTTATTTATCTAACATCTCATTGGTTACATATTCATCATGTGACTTTTACCTTGCGTCACATGTGTCTTACCCATTCCAAGTCTAAATCTACTCCCCCATGCATATGGATAGAAGACCCTTGCAGAAATACTTAACCCTTGTCCCGATTAACAGAAAGAGGGTTCCCACATTCCACGTGCTCGTAGACAGAATTCTTTCCGAGTAAATTGCAGCGTTTAGGGCATCTGCTAACCAGTGGACCAGGAACATTATGTACAGGCTAAATATTACGCTATATTAAAATGGACAATTGCACATCATCCAGTTAACCTACATAATCTATATATCGAAGTGATAGGCAAAAAAAAATGACAATACTAAATAGATTTGGGTGCCATAGCTAAATCCTGTCTCAATGGCCATGTTATAATGCAAAACAGTAGATACTCGAATACTGTTAATCCTCATCTCATTCACAAAACTACTTTACATGATGAGAAAGTTAGCATATGGTGTTTTATAACTGCACATTGGGTTATAGACCCTATGGTTTTTTGATGATACAATCAATGGTGAGATATTCAGAACACAAATACTCAATCTAGTTTTAGAACAGTTAACTGATATCCGAGTGTCAGAATGCTTATTTTCAGCAGGATTCAGCAACTGCCCATACAGCAGCCGAAACATTAAATTTCATAAAGGAAATATTCGAGGACAAGGTTATTAATAGAGGATTATGGCCCCTTTGGTCCTCTGAATTGTCGGGCTGCAATTTCTGTTTATGGGAAATCTAAAAAACAAGGTATACAAAGAAAATCTGCACATAATCCGTGAGCTAAAAGACAGTATTGTGATAGAAATCAAGAGAACTATAGTGGACAAACTTGGGCGTATAAATGCCAGTTTCCTTTGGAGATGTCAGGAATGTGTTGCAGCAGATGGTCTCATTTTCAACATCTTCTGTAGTCAAGATTAGTGAACAATATGAAAGCTGTATTTTTAATAACTGACTGTAGCGGATCCTGTTCACCAGTGAATGAGAATGTGGGGACCGCATGCTGCCTAGTGCTCTAAAGAATCCCAAGAATTGCTCTGTATTTATGTCATTTATAGAAACATAAATTGCAGGAAAACTTGGGTCTTTCTTGGTGTTGTCACCTGTTTTAGAATATGTAACTTTTGTCAGAAGTGTTTGAAGGAATCAAGAGCCATATGGAAGGCTTGTGTTTAATTATGAATAAGTAGGTGACATGTAAAATTCAGAAGTTCTTCTGAACTCATTAAAGCTACAAGGGCTGGATAAAAAGTAATGGGAACTATTTTTTTCTCTGAAATGACTTTATTGACAGAGATACTTATAGTTACATACCTTCAATATAATCGCCTCCGTTATTTATGACCTTTTGCCAAATGTTCGGAAGACATCATATACCATCTGTGCATCTATTTCTGTTGATGTCCCATATTGACCGCCCTATAACATGGATAATGTCATCTTTGGTGTTGTACCAGATCCCTTGCAGTGGTTCTTTCACTTTGGCAAAGAGATAGTAATCACAGGAACTCATGTCGGGTGAGTAGGATGGATGTTCCAGAATCTCCCATTGCCAGTGCTGCAAGAGGTCTTGGACAGCAGCAGTGGTGTGGCATCTTGTATTGTCATGCAGAATGATGGGGTGCTGTTCCATGAAATGTTGTCACTGTTGAACTGTTCATCTCCTTGTTTTCTTGCTGGATGTTGATCGCCACTGGACTGCGAGTGAGTTAGCAGTAGAAGTCCGAGTATGCCACAAAACTCTGCTCCACATACTGCACGACATTTTGGGTTATCGCAAAATTGCAGCACGTTGGATACCCCATGAAATTTCCGAGGTGCAACAATGGCACCGCTATGCAGTCACACAGGATTTGTTGGGCCAGTACCAAGGGGAAGGTAATGACTTTCTTTGACGAATCATCACTATGGATGAAACTTGGGCATGCTTGCATGAACCAAACTTGAAATGCCAATCCAATGAATGGAGGCTTCGTGGTTCTCCTCTTCCAAAGAAAGTACGCGCTACACAAAGTGCTGTGAAAGTGATTTCATTGTGGCATATGGCATTGATGGGGTAATACTGCATCATGCTGTACCACCAAGGGTGGTAATAGACGCTGCGTATACTGCATGTTCCTGCAACACCACCTTTGTCCAGCACTCAGGTGAAAGCGACGACATTTCATGGAACAGCACTCCATCATTCTGCATGACAATGCAAGATGCCACACCGCTGCTGCTCTCCAGGACCTCTTGCAGCGCTGGCAATGGGAGATTCTGGAACATCCACCGTACTCACCTGACATGAGTCCCTGTGATTACGATCTCTTTGCCAAAGTGAAAGAACCACTGCGAGGGATCCGGTACAATGCCAGAGATGACATTATTCATGCTATAGGGCAGTCAATACGGGACATCAACAGAAATAGATGCGCAGATGGTATACGACACCTTCCGAATGGTTGGCAAAAGGTCATAAATAACGGGGCGATTACATTGAAGGTGTGTAGCTATAAGTACCTCTGTCAATAGTCATTTCAGATTAAAAAATAATTCCCATTACTTTTTATCCAGTCCTTGTATTATGCAGATTGTTACAGATTTCAACATATCTTAAAAAAGAATTCGGGTTTTCTACTTGCTTATGTTAAGTTTCTGAACAAGACTAAAACAATTGAAAGTAGAATATAAAGTTGTTTGAATTTTTTTGATGCCTTATACTTACTTGCAACTACACTAGTGTATGAAAGCTAAGCATAATTCAATATTTTGTTACCAAACTATCAGAATGGCACAAAGCTTGTACAAATGAATCACACATGATATGGTATGCAACAGAGTAACAAATATCAGACAAGTTTGTTTTACTGTGGCCTAAGGATATATTTTTACACAATTGCAAAATCTGACATCACTTCCACAACAATGGGTGATATAAATAAAAACAAGCAAAAGCTTGTGAGCTGTAGCTCCAAGCAAGTTGAGAAACGAGCAACAGGTCGTGGTTTGGTATAAATAAAAATTTCCCCTCTTCGTTGAGCTATTGCTATCAGCTACAAAGCTTTTGCTCAGTGACCTTCACCACGACACATCATCTGAGTAAACAAACACGCCCATTCTTCTGTCAGCAGGCGATTTAAATCTTTACTGCACCTAAATATACATATACTCATTCATGTTAATCATACTCTCATTTATGAAATCTAATAGACATGCAAATTTTAAATAGCACAATTATAATTGAAGATTTCGCAAATGAAACAGACATTGAGATTCACCCAACTTTTAACAGATAACGCTCATCCCCTTTCTAAATTCAATCCCTCATTTCCTCATTTGGTAGTATTACAAACGTGTCACCAACTGATATATTGAAAGTAGATTATCTGTACTTCTGTTTTTGCACCTTTATATTGATATCCTCTGCATCTATTTAAAATATCACTACGTAATTCCAAGAATTTATAAGATGTTATCATGAATTAAAGTTAAACTGGATTAAAGAGTTTCATTTGAAAGTTAAATTTAAGTTTGGTTTTAATTGAAATTCTTTAGTTATAATCCGGTTTTGATTTGTGCGAACATTCTGCTCTATGTAAGTGTTTATTTGTATATCGCTTTGATTATATTAACGTCTGTATATCGCTTTGATTATATTACCAGTCTTCCGGTAATAAAAGCGGCTTGCTATGACCTCACTCACATTCTGTTTAGCGTTACAGTACCCAGATGAAAGCACGTCAGGATCTTTTCAGCATTGTTAGAAGGTCCACCTCGTGTTTTTCATTTGCCTCTGGAAGAAAATGTTGCGCAACCTTTTACATTTTGTCTTTTAAATAACTGTTTATATCAACACACATCCGAGTCCTTGCGTCTTGAAAAAAATTTTAATTTCACTATCACTTACGTATAGCAAGTAGAGGAAGTATTGCACTCTACGCAAAAATTCGATACTGAGATTTCATCAGAGATACACGTTTTGAGAGTGCCTGAATTAAAAAGAAACATCTTTAGCAAATGTGTGTGTGTGAACAGCATAAATAAAAAAAAACTAGTTCAAACTTAGTATCCTCCAAAATGTGAGAAGGTATTCAAGAAAATTCCTCTACCCCAAAACTATCCCTTTACTCAAAAATGGCTCCAACAATTTTGATTAAAATCCGCTATTGTTTAAGATATTTGCATGGCAAATATAATTAGGTATATCTCGAATTTTCAGAGAATAGCCAGTGAAGTGCTCTTCATTCTGAATGGCTTTTATGTAACGCTTAACCGTAAGAGATTCTACTACAAGAATCTTACTACGCAGCTGTGTCTGAACAGCAAACTCAGAAAGGCAAAGTCGTTAAACAACAAGTTTGGTATTTTAAGTTCAGCACCTTCCAAACATGCGTCAGGAAGGTTTTCAAGAAAGTTCCAACCCTCAAACTGCCCCTAGCATGGAAACTTTTTCCAAAAGCTTTATTTTCTCAAAAATGACTCTTAACGATTTTGATTAAACACGACATGTTTAAAATGTTTTCATGTCAAATGCATATATTCCATTTCCTGGGAATATCCTCCTAAGTCCTATCATTTCTCAGTAACTTTTGCACAGTTGGTTAACCATAAGATAGACAAATCTATGTACAAAAAATCTTACTACAAAAAGAAAATTGTTCTCGTTAAGCACACAATTTATATCAAAGCATTTCTTTTTACTTTCTCTACTACGTATAGTAAGTAGGCGAAGTATTGTATTCCAGCCAAAAATTTGATACCGAGATTTCACCGGAAATATGTTTTGAGACCCCCTGAATCCAAAAATAAAAGCATTTTTGGAAACATGTCCGTGTGTGTGTGTGTGTGTGTGTGTGTGTGTCTGTGAACAGCATAACTCAGAAACGAACAGACGGATAAACACCAAACTTGGTATTTGGGTTCAGAGATGCGACACGAAGGTTTTCAAGAAAATTCCCCCACCCCAGATTACCCTTTACATGGAAAATTTTTCGAAAATTTTAATTTTCTCAAAAATGGCTCTAACGATTTTGATTAAAATATCATATGTTTAAGATAGGCGGCGCCGTGGCCGAGCGGTTAGACCGCTCGCCTCCCACCAAGGCAGCCCGGGTTCAATCCCAGGGACCTGCATGTGGGATTTGTGGTGGACGAAACGGCGTCTGGGCGGGTTTTCTCCGGGTTCTCCGGTTTCCCCCGCCATTCATTCCACCAACTGCTCCATCATCACCTTTCCTTTCATCCATTTCACCGACATTTCGTTTCATCTACTTCCTTCATCCCATACCAGGCATTGGGCTGATCACCCATCCTGGATGCTCTGTCCGATCCATGAGTGTCTGCTCCTCGACGGGCCTCTGACCCCAGGCACCCGCTTGTAAGTCCTGGGGGGTGTAAGTCCTACATAAGAGGAGGGTAAACAGATAATGAATGAATGAATGAATGTTTAAGATATTTTCATGACAAATAAAATGTATATCTTGAATTTTCTGGAAATGTCTCCAAAAGTATTCTTCACTGTGAACGACTTTTGGTAAACTGGTAAACCATAAGAGATAGACAAAATTTTACTACACAAAAAATGTGGATCCCGTTAAAATACACAATTTATGTCATATACATTTTTTGTTGTTGAGTGAACCATTTTCGAGATATTGCTTGTTATTCTTAAATCTTTCAATACTTATTTTCTCAAATGGGAATTTGTTATTCATTTTTTGTCTTGAACATGCAAAGAGTATTAATCTGTGGCAAAGAGAGTGGTGCTGCACCTAGCAACCAGCTAGTAAGAGATATGTATGTGCTTAAAGGCTACTGTATTTCTACATTGCCCTTGCAAATACAAAACAAGGGGAACATTGTACGCCTTAAGCGAGTCAAATATTTTTAGAACTGGTCGCTATGTATAAAATGTAATTCTCTTTGCATGTCAAACGATCGTTTCTGCAAATGTTTATCTCGATTAATATGAAATAGATGGAGAATAAGAGTTTGTAAAAATAGTTTGTACAAGAGTAGAGAAAGTCATGTGAGTGTAACACATCAGATTTTTTTACTTTCTTTTTTTAACTTAATCATTCCTGAGATATTCCTTGTTATTGGTTTAAACTTTCAAATAACTACTTATCATTCTCTCAAATGGGAAGTCGGTGTTCGATATTTTCTCGTGGTCATCATGCAAAGAGCGTCGAATTTCAAAGCCCTCATATAGTCAGGCGCTCTTTAAAAAGCTGACTCACTTTGCCTACTGTATCGTATAACAAAATTGTAAGTGATTAGAGAAAGCCATGTGAATGTAGAATATCAGGATTTTTTCTTTTTTCCGCGATCATTTGAAAAGAACGGAATTTCAAATCCATCAAATAGCTACCCACATTTAAAATATTTGACTATCCCTTTAGTTTACTGCATTCTTCTATTCCTACAATGATAGTTTATCTCGATTAGCAAAAAGTAGCTACCAAGAATAAGGTTTTGTAAGAATTGTTTGTAAAAAGAGTGATAGAGAAAGAAATGTGATTTTTATTTTCCTCTCTGGAACCATGATCATGAACTCCACCAATGTATTAAAATGCAGTTGAGCAAGCTGAGGTACCTACGGAGGTACCTCAAGAAATAGCAAGCAAAAGCTTGCTAAAGGCGAGCAGGACTTGTTTTTATTTATACCATTTCGCGAGCAATAGCTCAGCGATCAAGGTCAGCAAGCTTTTGCTCGCGAGGAGGTTGAGCAGAAAAGTTTTATTTATACGAAACCTAGCAAATGCTTGGAATTAGTGAGAAATGAGCTAATGCTTGCTTTTATTTATACCACCCAATGATGGTGCTGAGCGGTTAATATGGGATGTGCTTACACTTCATGGCTAGACAGGCCTCACAGCACTGTGGCATGCTCTCTATGAGGTGATTCAAGAACTCTACAGGCAACTGTTCCCATTCCTTACGAAGAGCAGTGCAGAGATCTGGAAATGTCCTTGGTGGAGGCTGGCAGGCTGCAACTCGTCTTCCTAATGCATCCCATGCATTCTCTATAGGGTTCATATCTGGGGACCTCGGTGGCCAGTCCATGCACTGGATACCTTCCCCCCCCAAAATAGTAGTTCACCAGGTGGGCTCTATGTGGATGTGTATTATCGTCCATAAAGATGAAGTGTAAACCAACTGCACCTCTGAAAATTTGCACATGTGGTTCCAATAGCTCATCTCTGTACTTCTGAGCGTTCACAGTACCACCTTCGAAGATGTGCAGATCTGTACGTCCATTGAACATTATGCCTGCCCACACGAGTACACCACCACCGCCACCACCAAATGGGCGCTTTTTCATGATGTTTGTGGGGTGAAACTGGATTCCACGTTCTCTCCAGATTATTGTGCAATGGGGGAATCATTGGTCAAACTGAATCTGGACTCATGTGTAAACAGCACATTCCTCCATTCATTCAAGGTCCAATGTTGACGTTGTTGACTCCACTGTAAATGGGCCCTTATGTGTACTCGAGTGAGCAGGACACTTACTGCTGGACGTCTGGCATAGAAACCTATTGCCCTGTGCCTCCAGTATTCACTTTGCCTAGAAACTCGAGTGCCTGAGGCAGCTACAAGCTCGGAAGACAGTTGTCTTGCAGGCATCCTCCAATGTCATCATGCTGTTAAGGTCAAATATTGGTCCTGTTGTGACCCATGGCCGCCTTGTACAGGCATATAACGAACACCTCCTGTGTCTTGGAACCATTGCCAAAGCCTGAAAATGACACTTGTGGCACATTCAGGGCTCGAGAGACTTCGGTCTGTGTCTGCCTTGCTTCTAAACATCCAATTATTCTATCTTTCAAAACAGGGTCCAGTTGGCATCTTTGTGTCATGTTGGTGCTTTCCCTGTAAACACTTTACTAAGAAATTACCCTCTGTTCACAATGAGAGAACAGTAACGAATGAACCACACTGGGTCTGATACTCTGCTTTCATTGACATTTGAAACGCGTGTTTATTCGGAGGTGGAGATACCCCTTCCCTATGCACAGCACAAGTAAGATGAGGCACACACTGTGATAAAGTTTAATGGCACTCACTCACCGTTTGCTCTTTCATTTCTCTGTTTAATGAATTAGGCTTCATTCACACTGAAATGTAAGCACTAACTAATGCAGCATAAGCGAACACCATTCATAATGCAGCTGTTGGTGTAACGCAAGAAGTTTGCACGGGCTTCTAGATCCTTAAACTAACTGCAGAAATGTTCCGAGTGCACCATAAGTTTCAAATTGAATAATATAACGAACAATACCAAATAAGAAAGTTCACTCAATATTTTATAAATAAGTAGGTCACAAAGAAATACATACATACGTCCAACAGCCGCCCATAGCTTTAGTGACATCACGACTGTTTGCTCAAAACATTGAAAGTACTATGGAAACAGGGACATTATTCCGTATGTGGGTAGTGAGCACTTTTGCTATCAATATGTAACACACGCACTTGCATCATGTTAGCGTTACTGTCGTTGGCATTCTGCTGCCAAAATTATAACATCATGGGCCCTAAGCTACAAGGGCCGCAGCTACGGAGCGACAGCAGGGTAGGGCATAGCTGTAGGCACAGAACAGCCTTGGGATCTGTGTGTCTAAACTCGAATAATCCACTTTAGCTACATTTTCCTTGCTTCTGTTAGCCATATTTCTTTTTCATCATGTTTGCAATATCTTCTGACAAGATTTCCGCAAAAGCTAAGCGGTCGCCAAGAAGGACCCAATGTTCTCAATAAAGCAACAACACCTACACAATTTAAGAACCCAGGATACTACACAATGAACTCTGCTTATTAAAAAACCCTGATTCCGTAAGTTTCTTAAAATTTCATACCTCTTTCCTGTGTACGGAATAATGTCCGGAAACTGCAGCAAATTATACATGTGATGATACAGCTGCACAAGTTATATTAATGCAATGTTCATTATCTCTTTGCGCCTGAGCCAAGAAATCTAGGCAGAGATGCCAGGTTCATCCATTAAATGAAAGAGGATTCATTAAGGACACTCTGTTTAGTGCCCTTAAACCGCATCTCATCATCATCATGGACACTACCATAACCTCATGAGAAATTGTGGCCCACAATTTGTGTGTGGCACGGCCTAATGGAAGAGTGCACGCATGAACATTAGACGGCTAAAGTCTCGTATCACGATCGTCTGCTGTTGAACAGCAGGCAATGCAAAGAGAAAGAAATACAGAATTCTTCCTCTATGCATGCAACGCAAGCATAAAGTTTGGAGTTTGCATTGTGTGACTCTATGTGAATGCTTCCATTAAATAACATGAATGCAAAGTCTTGCGCTTATGCTACATCTGCACTTACATTTCATTGTGAATGGGCCCTTATGCTTAACTTTTGGACACTAGTGTAGTTAATAAGTATGTGTATGGAAACAATGTAGTTAGAATACAAGGAAATGTTGAGTTGTTTGGGGAATACATTTGTGAAATCTGTCTTATTTTTCATTTCAAAGTTAGCAGCCTGGTTTTATAGTATCAACCCCTTCCACCTCCTTGTCTTCAAATATAAAAGAAGATGTAAGGCGCTTCAGGCCAATAACACATTTTTCACTCCCACTCTTAGACTTGGTGTTCATATGGCTGGTCTACACTTCCTGTTTGCACCTGATCACATCAAATTTATGACATTCCTTTTAATCCTGTGATGTTTGTATTGGATAACATTTATTTCCTGAGGTTTACCTCAAGCCAATCAGATAATGATAAATTAGAATTGGTGGAATGGATCACTTGATAAGGTAATTTTGGCAAGTTTGCAGAGGAAAACTACTGCAGCATACTGGGGTGAAGCAGGATTTAGGAGAGGAAGAACAACCATAGATAATATAATGATAATTCACACTATAATGAACAAGTACCTAAGAAATAAAAGGGGGTAGGGCATATATATTTTTTGCAGGCTCTGTGAAGACTTTTGACACTAAACAGGGATGCTTTGGCATACAAGTTGAGGAATAAAGGAGTAAGCAATTCATTTATTGAGGGGATACAAAAAGTATACGAAAGAAATCAATTTTGTGTTAGATACGAAAGAAGTAAATCTACTGATTATATGCAGCAAAATTTAAGTGTGAGGCAAGGATGTAAATTGAGTCCAATATTATTTCATTTATGTATAGATGATATTTTATACAGAATAATGAAAAGTAATAAGCCTTGTCCAGTTATAGGGAAGAAAGATATACCAGGACTACTATTTGCGGATGATCTTGTAGCAAGGGCTGGGGTTGCAGCATGCTATTAATGAAATTATCACATTTTGTATGGAGTGTGGTTTAGAGGTGAACACTATTTAGTCGAAGATAATGGTATTCAAGAAAGGATCAAAATTAAAAGGAGAGCTAATAGAGGTAGTGAAAGAATTTGATTGCTTGGGAATTAGATTCTCAAGCAACAGGAAATGGGAGGTTCAAACTAAATATGCACAATTGAAAGGAAAATTAACCATGAAAGCTGTTAGTCTGTTTACACAAAACACATACAATGGCAGTGAATTGGCTGGAAAGACTTTATGAAGAAGTAGTTGAGTCAAGTATGTTACATATAATAGAAATCTGGTAATGACAAAGGGGTGGCTAAAGATTTATGTGGTTCATAGAGTGTGCTGTAGCGAAGTTCTGGTATTACCTTACCCAAGAGCTCACCAAGGGGCATGGCACTGGCAGAGTTACGAAGGGTAGGGAGAAAAGACAATAGTGGAGAGAATTTTGAAGTATTGATACAGATGTATACATTTAGATGACAGTAATGTAATAAAACAATGAATAAAGTTCCAAAAGGATGTAATAGGAAGAAGAGTTTATTTCGGAGAATGGAAGATGTGTTAGAAGAAATTGGCATGAGGAATATTTGGCTATTGGATAAAAACAATAACAGTGGATTTTGGGAAGAAGTTAGAATGAGGGTGGAAGACATAGAGAAAGAAGAGACATGGGCTAGTTTTGAGGATAAAGGTTAGTTGTCTTAGTATAAAACAGTTAAAGGAAATTGGGGGAGGGAGAAATATGTAGACACATGCGATCAGTCTGAAAGATTAGGTCTTACTTGAGATGGACACAGGAATACTATTTTTAAAAAGAAAGAAAATAATTGCTTGGGCAGATATGTGTGAAAAATTGTGTAGTATTTTCCATTGTCTAATAGAATGTGAAAAGGTTAAAAGATGGAGAGATGATATATGGAACAAAGAATGGGATAATTTAAACAAAGAAAAAAATAATAGCAGTTAAAATGCTGCCAAGCCCAAAGACAGAAACAATTAAAATGGTGGGGAAATTTTAGAAAATGTGAAAGATAAGTGGACAAGGAGCATAAGAAAGAGGCAACAGAATGGTTACAGCCTGGAAAGTGCAGAGATGGTTCAGTAGCTTTATCCCATACATACAACCTAGAAGTTAGAGTATAGAAGAGATAATTTATAAATGCATTAGATTTTAAAATTTTTAAATGTGTGTTATATTGTAATATTGTATTAAAGAAACATGGAAATAAATCTACAATCTACTAGGATGAATGGCAAGTGCATCTTCTTTTTAATGGAGTTAATGCACACATGGAAGTAAGTGCTAAAATTCACCCACATTTTAAGATTTTATAGTTTAATCTGAGATAGGAAGGGAATTTTAGATTCAGGGCAATATTTTTTTTATGAGGGCAGATTAATAAGTCTGGTAAATCTCGATGAAATAGGAGTAAATTTTGTTGTCATTACTATTGGTAAGCATGATCCTTAAAAAGATTTTGTTAAAAATTGCAAACAAATGCAGTCTACAGTTCTCTATTGACAGCCATCTTTAGTGATAGATGTAACACTTTTATACAAAATGGATCAAGATGAGTATCATGCAACAAAGCGCTTGCATTTTAAAAAGTGGACTGCAGCTCAGACAAAACTGGGCTGAAGGAAGTTCATGGGGACTCTGTATCAGTACTCAAGACCATTTATTATTGGATTAATGAATTTTAAATTTGGCCATATGATCACTGCAGATGCTACATGTTCCGGGAGCCCAGTTGAGGTTTGTTTTAAGAGATGGATAAAATTCATAGCATCGTTATAGAAGACTGCCACATTCAGATTCGTCAGATGCCGAGATGGTAGGCATCTCATATGAATAAGTTTATCATATGTATGAAGTTCTGCACATGAAAAAGCTGAGTGCGAATTGGTGTTGCATTTGTTGATGCCAAACCAAAAATGCTCAAGAAAGGACATTTCAATATCTTATTTGGAAAAGCTGCAGCATAATCCCAAGGACTTCTGGCATCATTATGTGCCTGTAGATGAAATCTGGATTAACCACTACACCCCGTAGACTAAACAGCAGTCAAAGCAGTTGGTTGGTGAAAGTGCACCAAAGAAAGCTAAAAGAGTTTTGTTGGTGGGAAAAGTGATAGCTACAATATTTTGGGACTCCCATGGAATCATCATGATTCACTATTTGGAGAAGGGTAAAACTGTGACTGGCTGCTATTATGCAACTTTACTGTCTGCAAAGTGAGCTGAAGCAGAAGCAACCAAGATTAGTGTGCAAGAAGGTACTGCTTCACCAGGATAATGTGCCAGCTTACACATCGGCCATTGCAAGGGCAGAGGTGCACACGGTGGGCTTTGAATTAGTTCCCCACCAACTTTATTCTCCAAATTTGGCACCATCTGATGTTTTTTCTGCTTCCCAACCTCAAAACTTGACTTGGAGGGAAGACATTTTCATCAAATGAGGTTATTTGTGCTGTGAATAAGTATTCTACACAGTTAGATGGATCCCCCCCCTCCCTGAGGGAATAAAAAAGTATGGAATCTCATTGGACCAAATGTATTAAGCTCAAAGGAGATTATGTTAAGAAATGACATTTTGTTATTGCAAAATAAGTGTTATTTACTATGTTTTTTTACCAGACTAATCAATCCACCCTCATACATAAGTGGGCTGTGAAAACCTTGAGGCTTAATCATGAAATAATGAATTATTGGCTTAGACAGTACTGTTTTTCCACCTAGTTCCAAAAAAAAGGTCACTGCATTTATTGTGGTGATGTCCCATTGCCAGCCTCTGAAATAAATTTCAGAAGGTTGCAAAACACTCTTCTGCAGCAGAAATAAAGGAACCTGAGACCCTGCTTCTGACCCCCTCCCCCCATCTCTCTCCCCCACCCCACTTTCCACTTTTACATAAATTTATTGGGACAATTGTCATACATTTATTTATTTATTTATTTTATATACTATCTGATAGTTACAGAAGAAGCATTTGTAGTTTGTAATTTCTAAACAATTTCTCCTGTATTTATTGGTTATGCTGGTGGATTTCAAAATATACAGAATATTTACAACATATTTGCCATCCTGAGCAATAGTATTGCAGGAACAACAGCTTAGTCCATATCAATTCAGGCAGAGTATTACCATCATAGTTTCAGATGTTATTGAGTTTAACATATGTTAAAATTCAGAACAAAGTAAGAAACCCATATTGTTTCGTTATTTTGTCCAAAAAACTCCCCAAATATAGACCGGCAAAGATGGCCCCTTGGGTGCTATTTACACATTAAATTTTTGGCAAAATATTAAAATGCTCTGTCTCTTGAATGGTTCAAGATGTTTTGTTGCTGTTTTTGTATTTGAAAGATAATAGATTTTGGATTAAAATGATACCCTCTGTTTGGAAATGTGTGTTCATTTTTTAATTTTGATCAGTATCATAGAGTATACATTCCCTGAAAAGGAGGACTTCCTTTTTTGAGTTTAACAGGATTTATAAGCAAAATCCAGTTTTAACTTCCATGGTGAATTTCTTTATTGTAGTTTTCTTTTTTAATTTTTTGTCTCAAAAATTCTGAGAATTTTACAGGTGTAGTATTCCTAAGGGTACTACATATCCTGAAAAGCAGAACATGTCACTTTAGTTCTGGTATTTTTCATAATGTTTTTTTTTTAAAAAAAATCCACTCTTGAACCAATGCGCTCAGTATGATGGAATAAAAATGATAAATAAAATTGGAACTGGTGAAATGTTTTTATTCTCAATTTTCTTTACATAGAATCTTCCAAATCATTCAAGGTCTTCTGGAACAATGTGGAAGCTTAAGATAATTCCAGGATGTAACAGGCCCTTCTAGAACACACTGGATCCATTCAGAAAGTTCTAGAAGTTAACAGAATCTTCTAGAACATTCTGGAACCATCAAGATATTTCTCTGTTTAGCCTAACATATAAAAGGGAGGACACATGAATTCACAGTTCAGTTGTCAACAGGCAAACAAAAAGAGCAGTTCATCAAATTTGTGGTCCAACATTACCTGTAAGCTTTTGTAAGATTTTGCTAGTTGATTGAGTTGTAGGGTGTCTTGTGTAAAGGACCGAGTTTGAAATTTTCTCTGGAGGAGAGTGAAGTGTGCTGACTATTTGCATATCCACAGAAGAGAGAAAAAAAAAAGCTTTCTTCAGGTTGGGAATAAGAGTGCTCATTTCAAGACTGTTCAAAAGTCAGAATGTTTTCAATGATTACTTTATTACTTTCTGTATTCTATATGCTATGACAGAATATCAACAATAACACTAATTGAACACAATTAGACTCCCATGGTGTGGATAATGGAGATTTTGTATCTGCAGAAGAAGAATTTGATTCCCTGTATCAGTCAACTTGGTGTTGTCCTGTTAAGATACCATGATCAGTCAAGTCATAAGCTGTATGCATCAAGAAAACACAGAGAAATTACTGAAGCTGTGGGTAAGCACATCAAAACAAAACTGTCCAAACCCTTCAAAGTAGAAATTCCACCTTCAGAAGAAAATGAACCAAAAGAAGCTTGTGCAACTTGCTGGGAATTTACATCAAGCATCAATTCAGGTGTTGAATTGTGTGAGTTCTGCAATGAAAAGGTGCAAGTTGTAACAGTTATCCCAGTATCCCTTTGAAAGGTACAAATTTTGCTTAGTATTCCATCTGCAACAAAATACATGGTGAACAAAATAAGAAATACGAGATCTGCAAAAGGAATGTTAGGAAAACCTGATTCCTATTATGGTGATCCTATGAATGAAGCACATGTTCAAATTGCACAGTCATTGTATGAGGAAGATAAATGGGATTGTTCTGGCTAGAGTGCCAACAAAAGACACTATCCCTATAACAGTTACAAGATTAAAATTGGTAAAAGTGAAAACATATATGACCTGAATATTAAAGAAATGTTTGCCATATATAAGAAGGAACCTTTAAGTATTCTGCATTGAAAGATTAAAATTTTATGCACATGTATTCACAAACACATATTCCACATTGGAAGATCAATGTTTTTTGCACTACAGCCTAAGTGGATGTTTCACAGCAACCTAGAAATGTCCATTTATGTGTGTATTATGCCAATTTTGAACTTTGTATGTTAACTTTGAAGAACTTACTTGAAGACATGACATATGACATCTTGGTTGGACATATTAAGTCTTTAGTAGTCTGTGATGTAGAGCAAGAGACCTTTTTCATTCAGGAATGTGGTGACTGCCCTGGAAAGGGAGGATTCACCTTACAGACACTTGGTCTGGAAAACATAACAGCAGCAGATGACTTCTGAAGTTACATATGCAACATGGAAAGAAAATAAACTCATTAAATGTACAGTGAAAGCACTGACATTTGAAGAAATTGCAGCAACAACGTCGCCACAACCACATTGCAGAAGTGAAGGTAGAGGCTGAACAACTATGTTAAGTGCTTTACTGTATTTTGCTGAGAACTGGTCTTGTGTTTCTGCCACAAGAAGTACAAGGGTATTACTGGAGTAATGACCAAGTTTGAGTTTTTACAGGAGTCGCATAGTCAAAACAGGACCACAAGTGTTGCAGTTCTAAGTGATGACAGAGGACATACTCAACACATGTATTGTTGGCAATACACAAAATTCATCAACAGCTGCAGTCACAGGCAGAAAAGATCATTTCTGATGATGTCCCTAGTCACTTAAAAAATCATTACCAACTGTTTGAACTGACTAAGCTGTTTGTGCCAATGCAGTTGGTATGCAGTCTTATTGGTCATGGAAAAGGGCCTTGCAATGGAGTAGGAGGCCTGCTGAAGCACCACTACAAAACTTAATCTTTCCAGCTGAATTACACCTGCAATTCATAATGCAGAGGATTTTACAAGAGTGCTGAAGTCTACACATCAACAGCCCTCATCCTGTTGCCCAAAGAGGAAGTTGAATTCTGCCAGCAGAAAGTAGAAGAATGGTCCAACCAAACTATCCCTGTGAAAGGAATTCAGAAGACACATGTCTGGATTCACAGTAATTGTCAAACTAATATTGCATGAACTTTAAAGAGCAAGGAAGAAAAAATTTCATTTGTCCAACCAAGATCTCTGAAATGGCTGGTGAATGTTCAGATATCAGTTGTGAGTTAAATGAAATCATTATGAACTTTATGCTATCACATGGACCAACTACTGCATATAGACTTCCAACTGCAAGACGACACCACCACCACCACCACTAGTGCTCGCTTCCAGTTCATAATGTTAAAGATAGTGGGTGCCCCAGTTCCTGTTGGTTCAGCAGGAAGGCATCACTCAGTATTAAAGGAAGATACTGATGCAAATGAACACATTTTTAGTTCATTGGATTGCTGATTTCAGTTCTAAGCAGAGTACTCACAAGTGGCATGTTTTGGAATGTGTAGTATATTTTGGAACTTGCACATATATTTTGTAAGCTTTAATATATTTTGAAAGCTGTGTCCCTTATTTATGTTTATGAAGAATTAAGATTCCATGTCAAATAAGACTAAATTGATTTCATGAGACCAGTATACAGGAATGTGGTAACGGAAACTGGTTTAATGTATGGCAAAATTTTCAGTTGTTTATAAAACCTTTTGAATTCAAAAGTGGAAGTTCTCCTTTTCAGAAAGTGTAATGCTGTATGCTGCTGATCAACAGTATCAGAAATCAAAGTTTTTGAGAACGGCATTTTTGAAAAAGTTTTTTTCCCCCCCTTCCAAAAAAGATTTCAGAAGCCACAGCAAGTGAACTTGCATACACATTTCCAGAGGATATCATTTTAATCAGAAAATTGTCATCTTTCAAATAATAGTTTAAAAAAAAAACTGCAACAAAATACCTTGAACTGTTCCAGAAGTAGAGAATTTTAATATTTTGGCAAAAATCACATGTGAGAAGTGGTGTCCAAGGCGCCATCTTTGGCAGTCTGTATCTTGGGCCAGGAATTTTTGGACAAAACAAAACCAAATACAGATGCCCTACTTAGCCATAAATTTTAACATATGTTAGGGTATCGAAACAGAAAATGCATTTTTATTCTGAGTTGAAAAATGAAAAGGATGGTAAATGACTTGTAATGGTCTTTGTCCAGCATTCTTCACTGCAATATGTTGCATTTATAAGGATGTTAAAGAAGCAGGAGCGACGTCATTGGTGCAGACACTGGGAAAGCAGCTCATGCGTGCAGTACACAATACCTATGGTTTTAATAGCAAGCTGATGATCAGTTCTTTCAACACTTGAACTCAGGCACTTGGAAATAATTAACAATGTCTTCAAATAAAAATTCAACCCAATCAGTTTGAGCCAGAATGAGTTCATTTTTTTGATAGTAATTCGGATAGTGATAGTGATTCCTTAAATATTAATGCCTAAATGCGTGCTGGATCAGTGTTTTGGTTTAAGTGTGAAGAGAGTATGCCAATGGATACTGATTATGAAAGCGTGTGCTGTTGGGACTTTGAAAATGTAATAAACTTAATTAAGACAGATAAATAGCTGTGTATAATCAAAATCTTTATTTGCAAAATTAATTTTAGATCAGAAAGCTGTAACTGTTACAAGACACAATTTAGTAATGAAAACAAACCATAAAACTAATTAAAAAAAAAAACTAACCTCTTCTAATCCAGCAGCTAAGACATGGCAGTATGTAAGTTACAAGTAGTTTACATCCTGGGTCAATTCATGGACTAGTGAACACTACAAAGAGTAGTGATACCATCATGAGTTATCAAAATATTAAAAAATACATTCCCAGAACTTCATGGTGTATATGTGGATTTCAAGTTGCTAAAATAAATGAGAAACATGATTGTAATCACAGTTTAAAACTTAATTCATAACATGTAACTATTAGTTTTATAGGAAAATTAAATTAACACACATCCTTCCTTATTAATACTGAAATCTTGAAAAATGCTTCCTTCTAAGTTCATCATAGGGTGGGCAAGGTGTTGTTTCAGTGTTCTTTGGCATTGACAAGTCAGTTGTGTGGACCTCTGGCAATGGTTCTGGAGCTCTGGTATGTAAGTTTCTTTTAATTTGATATGTTATTTCAAGTTTCCAATCCATTTTTTATTTTTAATATTTATTCTTGAGTACTAAACTGTCAGTGTGGATATAACGTTTTATGTTACCCAAATCCTTTAAGAAAGTTTTGTCTAAAATAATTTTTTCCAAAACTGCTGGACCTGAAAATCCATTAATCCATGCTTTCTTTCTTACATCTTCTTCAGAGAGGGGTCCATGTTCTCAGAATAATTTCTTTACTCTGTTTTCCATCCATCGGTGTTCATTTTTAATGTGGTGCAAAATGGGAGTAAATTTTTCAATTAAAGCATCAATGTCCCCATTGCAATATTGTGCGGACCACCACAAATGATTATTTATGCTATTTTTCCAATAAAATATTTCTGGATATTTTTTTCCATGAATTAAAATTTTTTTATTAGGCTTTTCAACATATGCCGGACATTGAGTTCATGTTCAGTATTAGGGTACCTTGTTTTTGTTTAGATGCCATACACATTTATTCCTGTCAGAAAGAAATAAGTTGATATTACGTGTTTTCCTGTTATGTTAATTGGTTCAATAAGTTCTCACATGCAACCTTTTCCAGATCACCTTTCATCATCCTCCTTTGTAATATCTCATAGTTGGCTACTTCACATAAATTTAAATGCATGATTGAATAAATTAATACTTTATCTAAAAACTCGGGAGTTATATGACCATCTCCTGCTAACATAGTATTTGTTTATAATTTCTCAATGAATGCTGTTTTTATAGTACGGATAATTTTATCATATCAGTACCTAAGAGCACAGATGTGTTAAGTGACTTTTCTTTTAATTTTTGGGTTAAGTGACATTTCTCACTCTCATAAGGCGTTTTACCTAGTACATAGGTGTGATATGTGAAAAGTGGCCATACAAACGTGATTTAGGTGATGCCTGATGTGGTGAGTACAGTATTTATTTCGAAAATAAAGGGGCTGATGTGGTATGTGCGCTTACAACAAAATTGCGCACTTAAAACAAAGGTAACTCACACACAAATGTGTTAACTGATCACTTACTCATATGTGCATTAGCTTAGCCACTTCCCAAGGTTGCAGGTTCAAACCCGGCGGAGGGCAATGAATTTTTTCGGGCGTAAAAATCCTTAGCATGGCTTCCTTCGGAAGGGAAGTAAAGCTGGTGGTCCCATGTCGTAGATTTACGGCACGTAAAAGAACCTCAAGCCTGATAAAGAGGCCTCTGAGCAAAATTACGGGTATTTCACGCCCAATATAGAATGGATGCTAAGAACCACAACAGTTAAAGAGCATCCATAAATAAAACTCAATTTAAACCTTAGCCACAACTGTCCATTCCAAACCAGAGTTCCCTCTGATGTAAACAGAAGCACGTGCTTCGGCTTGTCACGAACCCAAGAATATATTCTTACACCAACGTAAATAGTTCCTTAATACATGTATTGTATTATGAAATATTAGAGCAGGAAAGGTATAGAACTGCACATATTATTGCGGTTATCATAAGAACTCATCGTTAAAGGTAATGGATATATACTAGATGTTAAGAGATTACAAAATATGATTTTCGCCTGCTATTGCGCTAACGCCGAGAGCATCTTGCTTGTTAATACCAACCGTATGCACGACTGCCACTCTCTTACATACACAAGAAATGCAGCAATGAATTCCCAGAGGTGCTATTTGAGTACCGAATAAACACTTTGCGTAACACAGGATATATGATAAGCAAACAGTCATTCATAATACACTAACACACATGCTCAGCTCAGGTCAAATCTTGTGATTTAGTCAGTTGGTATTTGAGCTCACATGGCAGAGGAAGGTGTGTGTAGTGCGAATAAACTGTTCAAACACAGAAGCGGGAAACAGTTAAAACGTGGCTAAAAACAAACAATACTTCATATATTCAACTCACTATTACAAAAATACCCGACACTTGCATTATTGCATATTACGAAACTAATATCGGATTTTACAGGCGTTTCAGTGAGAAGTGTAATGAAAGCGAGCAGGGAATATAAACAGACATAATAAAACATAGAAGAGGATAAAATGTGGGAACTTGTTTTAAGTGCAACAGTGCTGTGGAATTGTGGATAAGCTTGTCATTATTTTGGAGAGTAGTTCTGATTCTGATATGGCAGCTGAGTCATCTTCGGAGGATTCGGATTTGGGTGTTGCACTTTTGCCCGAGGATTGTGATTAATGTAAGTAAAGTGTTCATTACCACATACTTATAAAATCGATTGTTACCTCAGGTTGCATTTTGAACTATGATTCTCACGCAGGGTGTCTTTTTATAGATTAAATAGTGTTCAACAAGCATGTGGGAAGGGAACAAGCAGCCATTATGGGCGGGGATTGCGAACTACTTTCATGCGGATAATACAAAGAGTTTGTTTTCAGTGAAAGGCACTCTAGTTTGGAATGGACAGTAGATGTCTCACAATTGGTGCGTGTTTGGCTCACACATTTATAATGAAACAGCTGTTTACCGAAACACTCTTTATTGTCTGAAGTTTTTTTATTACAAATCCTTCTGTCGTGTGCCAGTCTCCACGTGTTAATTTCCAATTTACTTCAGGAATGAATTCCAGAGGAAAGCTTTTGGTAAAATTAGCGGTGGCCATGTTGCAGCATGGCAACAGCTGGGGAAAAAAAAAAAAAGGTGTGCTTGAAATGTTTGTAAAACATCTTCTGTTAGTCATCAAGTCTTGGAACTGTTTGCTAGGGACCTCTCTGATGATGGACTCTTATGTCGGCTTGGACAAAAGACAAGGGAAGATGCCCCCGAATAAGACTGCAGAGGACACAATTAATTTTATGAAGCAACATATTGATTCTTTTCCTTGGATTGAGTCCTACTATTGCCGAAAGAAATCAAGAAAAGTATACCTGTCATAAGACTTAAATATTTCTACAATGTACAGGTTGTACAAAAACGAGTTCTGCCCCGAAAAGAATGTAAAGCCTGTTTCATTCTACATTTATTCAAAGGCTTTTCATGATTATGAATTTTTCTTAAGCTTCTGTAAGCCAAAAAAAAGCCAGTGCTCATTGCGTAATACCTATAACAACCTAAAAGACAAAGAAACATTGCAAGAATATATAGCTCATATTAAGAGAAAGGACACATCTATGAAAATGAAAGAAACTGCTATTAAAGATGGAGGAAATACTTTCAGAGCAATAACATTTGACTTGCAATCCATTCTCTCAGTGCCACATACTGCTGAAAGTCAAATGTATTACATACAGAAATTAAATGTATACAACTACAATTTTTGAAGGCCGCAATAAAGATGGCCACTGTTTCATTTAGGACGAGTGTAGTGGCATGAAGGGAAGCAATGAAATCAGCTCTTGCTTTTTCAAGTATTTATTTCAATTACCTAATACTGTTCAGGACATATTTTGTGACTCATATGGTGGGTAGAATCGAAACAAAAATATGTGTACTGCAGTGCTTTGTGCTGTCAACTGCTTAGACCATCTCCAGGTTGTTGATTTAAAGTTTAGGAGAAAGGGCACAGCTATTTAGAAGCAGATGCAATGTATGCTACAATTGAGAGAGCTATGAAACAAAACAATATACAGTACCAGGGAATGCGTAGTATTGGTAGGAGCTGCCTAGCCGAATCCAAAACTGTACTTTGTGCAAACACTACATCATAATGATTTTTAAGACTTCAAAAAGTTAGCTGCTGAAAGACTACACAACACAACAGACTCTACTACTTGATTCAAAAGCAAAACCTAGATCAGGGAATAACAATTGAAACGATTTCAGAGGCTGAAAGTAATGTTGGATGCAGAAAGAAAAAAGCTCTCGTAAACAAGAAAAGGAAAAAAGTAAAGTATGAAACAGTTCAGTGGCTAAAAATAAAATGGTTGAGGTTTAAAAGGTCCAAACCATACATAATCCAGTACAAATGTGATTTGAATGCAAAGGATTTTCATCAACTCGATATCAACCAAAAACAATATGCTAAGCTAATTATGTGGAATGTACAGACCTTAACTGCTGCTTACTGTAAGCTACTGCCCGTGAGGGAGAGAAAGAAGAGTCACTTTTACATCTCCTTAAAGAAAGGGTCATTCCTTCAGATTATAAAAGTTACATCGGGAACATTCCATCTGCAGGTAAACTGAAGAATCATTCAGATGAAGAATATGATGAATAAATTAGTGTTTAATCATATCTTTAATAATGATGGAAATCTGGTGCTTTTCATATTTTATTGTTTTCAATTTTCAGTGTGTTGTCTTTTGAATTTTGAATAATTTAAAATTTAAGTAGTGTGTTTTTTAGTCCTGCAATAGGTACTCTTTGAATAAAGGGGTGAAACACTAAAAAGTTTATATTTTATTGTATGTCAGTTAAATTATGGTACGTGGCAGCATGTGTTAACTACATAAGCTAAGTGCCAAGTTTGTTAAATAAATCAATTTCCATGCACTTCCATTTTATGAACCCATTAGTTACTACATAGGTAAAATGAAACAAGGTGAGAATGTTCCCTTTTAATTTCCAAAGATTCAAATGAAAGAATCATGCATCCAAAAACTTAATATTCAATATATGCTTGTTTCTAGAGAGTGATGAACCTTTAAATCGCTCTCCTGAATAATAACGTTTTTTTCACTTAACACATCTGTGTTCTAAGGTATCAATATACAAGTCTTGAAAATAAAGCCAAATTTATTCATTTACAGAAAGACTGAAACTGTTCAAACAATACCCCAGAGAGTAATATAGGGCTTATTATTAAACTGCATTCTCTTTAACATTTTCTGTGAATGCCATATAAATACATTGCTGCACTCACAAATTGTTTTTACACATAACATTGTGCCTTTAAGATGAGAGAATCCTTTAAATTTATTTATACATGCATTACAATATTTTAAAAGAGAAAGCAAACATGTGAAAGAAAATAAAATATTCGCCTTTACATCAATTCTGTCAAACATTTATTGTGGCTGTTCTTCATTAGCAGAATTATCTCACTACCATCTTCTTCGGAAGATTCTGATTAATAAAAGCTGACTGTTTCAAACATTTCTGCGTCGAATTGTGTGTGTTTTTATGCAATTTCAGAACCGAGTTCACTATTTTTACATTGTTATGTCCTCCTTTGTATTCATTATTAAAGTAATTTTTTATGGATACACTTGCTAGTCCCTTCATAGTTGCTGTCCCCTTCACAAATACGAGTATTGTCTACCAAAAGTTGAGAAACAATACCTTTTTGAGTTTTTATGTCGTAATTTTGTATTATTTTCGAAGGTGGTTTATTAAAGGCTAAGGTTGAGGAACCAGGTCTATCTAGAAAAAATATTAGTCATGTTTGGTCTGATGGTAGGAACTGTTCCTGACTTTAATGATGGCCCTTGGAAGTTTTCATGTTGCGTTAATTTTCTTTTCAGCATTTGAGTTTCATCATAATCATTCACCTTGAAATATAAAGAGCTCATATGAGCTTCTTTACCAGGAGTAAAACTTTTCCTCTTGGAAAATTTGACCCATCTTCCATATCTCTTTGAAGATTTAGATGGATTTAGAAACCTATGGAAATGTATGTATTTAATTTTACTCTCTTCAGATTCACCTTTTATATTACAACCATGGATACTGCACAACAAAATTTTTCATAGAACTAAAGATAATGCCAAACTTAAAAAGTAACAACAAAAGTAACCTACTGTAATAAAATGTTAGCTAACTTCCAGCATTTTCTGCAGAATTATAGAAATGAATTCAACCCACTTTGGGAAGGATGACTAATAACACAGTTGAAACTCAACATCATATGACTAAAAGAGTTCGCCCCTTGATAGCATTACCGGTGAAGATAAGAAATCCAGCTACAGATGCCTATTTCTTGAAATTATTGCCCGTGCTTGGCAGTGTATTTCTGAAAGATTTGCTGAAATCTCAAAATTGAGCTTTGTTTCAGTTCTTGGTCCTTCACAGTTCTCAGACTTCAAGAAAATATTTCCAGAGGAAGTGCATTGTAATTTAAAGGACAATTATGGGTCCTATTTTGACTTCTTTTAATTAACAAGTAAATTGCGCATAGTTCATGATATCGAAATGAGAAATAACAGTGTTGTTGAACTGCACCAGTACATAAAAACAATGGATCTTTCCTCAGTTTTACCTCAAACTTTTAAGTTGGCAGCTTTGATTTTGACAATACCTGCAACAAGCTGCTCTGCAGAAAGATCATTTTCCTGCCTAAAAAGGATTAAAAGCTATCTCAAAAGCACACAGTATCAAGAGAGAATTTCATCCCTAGCCATGATGAACATTGAAAGCAAACTGCTTCAGGATCTACGCTCCCAGCCCAGCTTCGAGGATGACATTATTGATGTTTTTGCCCAGAAAAGCAGGATGATGATATGGGGTTAAGGGCGCTATACATCAAAGGTCATCAGCACCAGAAAAGCAGGAGAATCCAGCTAAACTACAAGAAGTAATTTGGATTGTGAGTTGTTATTTTCTTTTAGTATATATTGTCTATTTGGTTCAAACACAAATTTTGTTCTTTGCTTTAATTTCCAGGAAAGTTGGTATTCTGCATATATTATAATTACAAAATAAATAGCAACTATGATGGTATAATAAAAGTATTAGATTTCCAAGTGATTACTGCACCACGATTGGAGATGGTCTTTGAATTAAAGCATCTCTCTTTCGCTCCAATTCTTTCTGTTTTATTTTTTAACATTAGAGTTCAAAGTGCATACCCTTCACATACCATACTATGCCACTGCTGTAAAGTATATCAGAGTTCCCGCATCTACAACTCAGAGGTGGGTGAGATTGCCCAGGGAAGGAATTGAATGCTGTCGTCCTGGTTCAGGAAGAGGTTTGTTTATTCCTTTTATATGCCTCCTTTAACATCTAAGGTCATATCGGCAGCTTTGCCTTTGGAACAATTGTCCATCAGCAATAATGTTCACTGATTAACTTGTTATTGTTTGGGTTTTTCTTTATTAACATAAATTCACACACACATTTACACTCTCGCTCATACATCCAGACTCTAGGGAAGATGGGGAATAATTCTGGATAAAGAAAAATCCCCATCCCCCAGCCGGGAATCAAACTTGGTACCTCTGGATTAGGAAGTTAGCATGCTAACCACCAGACCACAGAGGCAGTCAGGAAGAAGTGTATCCATGCCTGACAAGAATTCAACTTTATTGTAGAAGCAGAAAAGAATCCCTTTCAGTGTGCTTCTGATATGAAAGCAAATTTGCAGCCCATTGAATCTGTTTTGAATGGCTTTGCTGCATATAAAGGATGCAGAGCTCACTTGAACAGACGTTAAGGAGGATCACAAATGATCACAATTTGTTTTGCTTAGCATTTGCAGAGGAAAATACCAGCTGCAACTTGGATAACATAATATTCTCAGACAAGGTGACATTTTCTTGCACACCTAAGGGAAAAGTGATTGCCTCAAAAGGGGTTCCATATTGTCGTAGCCTCTTTTAACTAAATGCTCACTGTGAAGTGGGCAACTCGCTTGCAAAGGTACCGGAAAATTAACAAACTTATAACATGGCGAGGCTACGACGAGGGATGCAGCTAAAGAAAGTACAGAAATATTATCAAACACTGGCAAAAGGACACTTACATGGCTCAAAATGAAAGGAAGGAACTTTATACTAACATAAATAATACAAGAAGATATAGATGTCAGAGGATTTATTAGATAAAGATGTATACGTTACCCCACATTCTTAGCTCCCATGTCTGTCGGGCGAGGCCGCCATGCATGCCTGCACGGAGAAGACGATTACACGTCTTTACTGGTTGACTTCACCTCACTGACTCTCTGTCTGTCCCAAGCCACGCTACCTAAAGCGTAGGGGACGCCAACCAACCTATCCCCACCTAAAATTGCTAATTCCCCCACCCAAGCTCTAACCGCCATCTCGAATCCAGGTGACCAGAGAGACGTATGCGCGACAATCTCTGCATACGTCACATCTCCCCCTGGCCACTGAGATCGACGCCCTCGTCAACACAAGGCAGCGCCGGGTAACGATCCCGGTACCTCTCACAATATTTGAGCATATTTTGATTCCCTCTTAAGGATGAAGGATTTTTTTAGTTCATCCAGGGTAATTATCGTGTTCACACATTTTGAGCGGTTTTAATTGGATTCTTAGAGAGAAAGAATATCAGAGGATAGACTGGACTCCCTGTTCAAAAGATTTGATCGCTATAAAAAATGTGTGGTTGAGGTGAAAAAAAAATTGCACTCAAATTTCCTTCCTTGAAGGACATAAGACAGCTTATGGGAGTAAATTCAAGTCACATAGAAAATTATAGCCTCTGGTATACAATACCGAAGGAATTTGATTTCTTCAATGCTCCAAAAATTAAGGGTAGTTGTATATGCTGAGCACTCATCCTTTTTCTTTTTTTCTGTGTGTTTTCATTTCAGAAGAAACCAGTTTTGTTCATTTATTTTTTAGTTATTTGTAAAAGCACTTCAGTTTGTTTGTTTAAGTTTTTGTGTGTGCTTAGAAAATGCTGTAGAGCACAAGTAATGTGTACTAAAATATATTAAAGCATATGATCATCTACATATTCTTTTACAATATTAACATAAGCAAAACAAAAGTGCTGGATGGGATTTGAACCCAGAAGCTGATGAATAAGAGAAATGCCGTATAAACTGCTCAGCCGTACTACCACTATCCCTACTTTTCTTTCCATTTACCTATGAGTGATTAATGCATTCCCTGGCAAAGAGCCTATGTCAATCATGTGTGTTATGAACCCAACTTTTATGAGCTACCACAAATTTTTTTGATTGACTCATTTTTTTGACAAAGGATGTACATATCTAAATGTTGTTTTTTTGAGTTAAGCTGTTGAAATGTTTGATTGTGCAGACCATTTTCTAATTTTTTGGTGAAATGAAATACCTCCGTGTTAGAGAAAGAAATTAAAAATCAAAACTTATACAGTAAAACCTGTTTTCAGCAGAATCAAACAGGACTCTCGAACATTTCCATTAAAGATAAATTTCCATTTAACGAAGGTAGGCCTAGCTATTAAAATTAAACCATGAACATACATAAATTGACATACTGAGATAATGTGTATTTATATTGTGTCAGTTGTGTATTCAGTTGTATATTTATATATTTCTGCTACAACATAATACACACCAAAACTTCTAATGAACAAAAACTAGCTGTATGCACGATTTGTTTATTTTTTCCAGTAGTCAAGGAGAGTTTTCTGCGCACATTATAGCTTAGCTGCTCGATTTTCCACAAACACTTTAGCCTGAGAAACCACTCCAAACATACCCGAGTCATTTTGCCATAGGGCGAATTGCTGTAGTTCCTTTAAACTTTTGACAGCATCTTGATAAGTCTTTAGCCTATACTCTTCTTCTGACTTTGCGTATAGTTGTCAATTAAAGCATCTATATCCATTGTGTCTGTTTCAGTTTGCACATCACTATGTTGACATATTCCTTGGCATTGCAATTAAAAGCAGCTGCACTGATGTAGTTTTGTGGTTCTTGTTGTTCATCCTCATTTTCTTCACTATCAATAACTTCATCCGTTGGAAACCCTGCTTTTCCAAAACACTTTGTCACTGTTTCTGGTAGCAATTTCTTTACAACTTGACGTATCCAAATTGCCACATTTAGAACTGAGATGGTTTTAGCTAGCTCAGAGGCAGATGATATTGAATCCATATTAGCAAAGCCGCATTAACAGTTTACGAAAATGTACTTTAACATTCTGAATGATGCCTTGGTCCTATGGTTGAGTAACACTAGTGGTGTTTGGAGGGAACCAAGCAAGTCACACATTGGAAAGTTCAATGTGTGGGTGACATGTTGCATTATCCAAAAAAAGCAAAACATGCCGGTTTTGCCTCTCCATTCTTCCATTAAATGCCGTTAACCATTCTTCCATGATCTGTGATGTCATCCATGCCTTTTTATTGGATCTCCAATCAACAGGCAGGTTCTGAAGGTTGAAGCATCTTGGCTTAGCAGCCTTGCCAATTACCAGGGGTTTTTCCATTTCACTGACATAAAACCATGTAAAAAAACAGTCAATCTTTTCTTGGACAGTTTTCTCACCTTTCAAACATAATGATTTGTTCGGTAATGCACAGAAAAATAGTCCACCTCATCACCATTTACTATGTTTTCAGGTTCATATCCTTTGATTATTGAAAATAGTTTAGCAATCCAATCAGCAATGGTTTCAATATTAATGTCCCTTAATTCACCGCAGAAGTTCATTAAAAACTATCTGATGCCTTTTGCAGAAACACTCCAACCATCCATTAGGTACTTTGAATTCAGTCTTATCCAGCTTTTCAGCTACCGTTTTAGCGCATTCCTGTAACATAAGCCCCTGATATGTGGTGATTTATTGCCCTGGCACTAACAAACTACTCCCACACTATTGCATTAATGTCCTGATTTTCAGTTTTCTTAAGTTCTCTATTTATTTTTCCATTAGTACAGTTTTCTCACCACTTCAGAATTTCTGTTTTCATCTTTAGAATCTCGTAAACTTGAGTTTCGCCAGGACCCTCTGGATAACGGACCTGACACTGACATCCAAAATGGCGGTCGTATATGGTGGAAATTTGGGAAATGCTTTAAACAGCTCTTTTATACAAGCTAAGACTTCTCTGCAGTAAAGTACAATTAATGTGGTGTAATTACATGTATTTTGTATAGATATATGCTCAGTTCTACAAAAAAATACTGTCTTAAAAGTAAACTAAAATGCATTTTAACATTAAATGGCAACCAGTGAAATATGTAACCTCCAACAACATTCGTGCAGTCTACAGTTTTGCATGCTATAACTTAACAGCATGTCTAAATCACAGTTGCATGTTTAAATTACAAAGGACATAGCTTTATAAACTACAATCACTGTAATGTTCGCATGAAACAGAACTGTTGATATTGGAGTTGACACTGGCTGAGTTCACTCAAAATTACTTGTCACTATTTACACTATCACACTGTACACAATATTATATATACGAAATGCTGTTGTTTACAACAATTAGCTACTAAATTTAGAAGCTTTAAGGCAGAATTTTGCTTTTGTTTTCACTGAAAGCTTTTCATTTCTAAATTTACAATAATTATTAAAATATATACAGATCACTTAGCGACTTACAGCATTCTTTACTAGTTTTTGCAAAGAGACTCCACACTAACAGACTGGAAAATAGCAAGTAATCTTAAACCAGCACTTCAGCTGAAATATATGAAATACAACCTTAAACAGCATTGCAAACCAAAATTCATGCAGTCTACAATTTTGCATGCAGCAACAAAATAGCATAAATATGTACAATGGTTGATTTTAAAAAAGAATTGTCAGAAATGGATGATTCTGCAGTTTAACCACTTTCTTGGAACTGTTATAAAAGAACCATCACAAGGAAATTTATCCTTTTTTATAACAAAGTTGGAAACTAAATAATATGTGCATACAGGTGAATCCTTCGAAGGCGTAAACTATTTAAGATTTATGATTATGGTACATTTTCTTTTAAATCTTTATATTTTGGAAATTGAATGGCAATACTCCCGTATATATGAGAATCTCTGGGACTCATTATACACATACATACTCGCAAATCCATAATTGTTTTATTGTATCTCACAAATATACATAGTTTAATATATTTTATAACATAAATTAGTCTCTATATAGCATATTTTAAAGTATTTATCACAATTATTTACACCTCTATTCATTATAACCAAAGTTCGATTTACACGGGGAACACAACAGTGTTGTAATGTTTTAGGTTAAGTATAGTTACGACTATAACTTCCCCAACTGTAACAATTTCTTCTTTATTTCACAACAGTAACTGTGACAAAAATTATAATCTCAAATAGATACATTAAAAAATGTATAATATATATTTTACATTTAATGTAGCCCTAGTCTACATGGAATATGTTAGTAAACATAAACACGTGGAAATGGCACTGAAAACACATGACTGGGATTATTCCCGTATCCTGAATTGCATACATAAAGGTTTTCAAACACTATTGCTTCGCTAATGTGATTACAAACAGCCATAGTCACTAAAATGCTATAAATCACAGGCATCCAAAACATAACACAGCAGCTAGCATGTATAAACAGCTCAGGGATCACCACCGCCACCATTTTTCTCAATCTTGAACCCAGTGTTAGGTCCATTGCTTCTAGAGAGTCCTGGTTTTGCCTATGGTGAACACTTTCATGATCTGCTTTACACTAAATTTATCACGTTCGCTAGTATAAATCAGTTTTACTCTCATGTTAAGATCTAGCACAACCCTTGTTTTCGAAGCCATGGTGACTACTGCTGAATTAAATCATCACCTATGTGAGTTTAGAGATGTACCATTAATAAGAGCTGTATTCTGTGCTGTTTGACAAGTCATCAGAGTGTGAATTGGAAAGGGCAGAGACAACAATAAAAAGACAATCAGCCGTGCTTATCTACCATCAATTGTTAACTTAACTATGCAGTGAAGGATGACTGTGACAGGATTTCTCAGCATTCGGACTGTCATAAGAGCACCCCCCTCCTAGATGGTCAGATAGCAGCAAAATGGTCATGTTTCAACTTAAACATCACGTACTGTAGAACAGAAACGTAGACTTTCACTGGGTGCCTGAACATTTTCTAAATGCTGCATTCCAGAACTGGAAATTTTCCGTTAAAAGCCACACTTTGAGTTCCGTTGCGTAAGACAGTTTCCGTTTAATAAAGGAAATTTAGCCTGTTTTTCACCCTTAAATTCATGGGACCATGAAATATTTCTGTTTAACAAGGGGTCCGTTGAAGGCGGGTTTTACTGTACTTTTTTTGTGGTGTCATTCAGCTTTCGGCTTCTTTCTTGTTAAATCTTGCCTCTCATCTTTAAATAAATGCAGTTAGATGTTCCAGAATATTTAGTTATAGAAAGAATGGCCATTAGCTGGTAATAGTAATATTTTCCATTTCAGTCTTGATTGTGAAATTTGTTTTCTTTTGTTACTTAAGCTTAAAGAAACACAATACATTACAAAATACATCCCCAAACAAAGCACTTTTGGATGCCAAATAGGTTATGCAATATTTGTAATGTAGTTACTAGAGCAATTTACTTAAGACCTCACTTAAGCTGGCATGTGTTGTCCATACATACTCAAACCATCTCTCAGGGATGTTCTCCTGAATATAAAACAGTACATACAGGAATGTAATGGATTCAAATGCAATTGATTATACCAAGTGTTCATTCGGTATAATAAAATAGATATAAAAGTTTAAAGCAAAAAATGCTGATTCTCTTCTAAGTGTATTTGTTGTGCAATGTAAATCATACTCTGCCATATAAATAAAAGCACTTTAAATTGACATTAAAACGATTTGCCTTTAAAATCAACAAATAACTTTATAACTACATGGCTTGCTTGTCTAGAGTGTTCAATGAAATCTTGTTTCTCTTACTGCTGGAACCGAAATGAACTCAATTGTCTAACATCATGTGTTATAACTCCTCCTGAACATTGGTAGCATTGGCTATAGTGCTGCCATCATCTCTTTCTGGACTTCTCTAGACTTCCCAGAAACAAGCATTTGAAGGAGCCATGAATCCAATGGTTTGTACTGATGCTGCCTTTAACTTTGATATGAAAAGTAGTATTACAGATGTTAAGCAACATTACAGTGTAATGTGTAGAGCTTGGCGCAATAGTTGCTAAAAAGGTTAAAATAGGCACTATCATAGTGATAAGCATGTGAGTGGGCACAATCATTTATTCATTTTCCATTTAAAACCACATTTTGACAGAACTATAGAAATATCAAATATCCCATACACAAATCAGATGACTGAAGAATTCAATGCCATAGCCGGGATCTCCCGGTTCAAATCCCGGCTATGGCATTGAATTTTTCAGTCATCTGATTCTACCTTTCCAACTCTGTCCAATACACGGCTTGTGTGAAAGAACAATTAATTCCATCCCATACACAAATTTACTAAATTCCACTATTCAGTTACTGTGTGGTTTTAATTGCAAATCCTATTATCATTTGTAAGTAATTTCTCTCTTGCATGCATTTGACACTCCCACACTGGTTTGTAATTATTTTTGTGAGTCTGTTATGCATTATTGTTAAACCAGCTATTGTTGTGTTTGCACAGAAATAAGTTCAATCTTATTAGGTCAGTAGGTACTGTGTTTCTGCCCACATGAGAAGTAGAAAACAATCAAGCCATCATATTAATGAACAAAATGATGAGTTAATACTAAAAGGATCAATTTCCCCAATTGTAAACCAATAGTTTATTTGTAGTGGACTATTTACCGTATGCTTTATTTATTAAGTAGCCACTATTTTATTATTACACAAAACAATGTATTGTACTTCCTCAGCCATGTTGTCAACAATGTCTCATCGGCTCGGAGCACAAAATATTAATTGCCATACCAAATTTAACATAACATGACATTAAATAATATTAATAAATAATCTCCACTAACAAAAATAATGAAATTACACTAGATGAAAACCTTGATAAAAGTTCTCTTAAAAAAAAAAGTCATAATAGGACCTTAAGCTACGAAAAGGTACACACTATGAAAACGTGCAATTATTGACACTATAAAATTAGTATATTTTACTCCAGTAAGTATGGAAAAGAAAAAAAAAAAAACATGCACACGTGCACACACACACACGCGCGCACACACACACACACACACACACACACAGGGTAGTCCTTATTTTTTGAATTTCGTATTTTTTCATGCACACCCCTAGTTTTTTTCCTTTTGTTTTAAGAAGTTTAATACCAATTTTGTTGAAATTGAAAAGGAAACCGTGCCGCAGTGGCCGAGAAGTTGCGTCATGCCTTTGTTTACGTGTGGCTTATTCCTGCTTATGCTGTGCTCGACTGCTGCCATACTGTCCACCTTCAGTTGAGCCTCGGTTTCCATTTGGTAATTGAATGTATATTTACATCATGGCAAATAGTTTAAGAAGTGCTGACACATTTATTTAGTCAGTGAAGTTACGTAACAGATCAGCGGACATAAATTACCTAAAATTGACAGGTTATATCAGTCTTGTTTTATAGCATATGCAAAGTGAAATTGACTATCAGTGAAAGTGCTAATTTAGTTGCATGTGAATGTGTAATATTTTGGGAGAAGGCTAGGATCCCTACCAGAGTGAGGCACTATTTTAATACCTAAATAATTTCAATTGTGTTTTACAATAAGTAAATTCAATAACAGCCCGCCTTGAAACAATTATTATTTAAATAATTATTTAAATTGTATGTAACAGTCATTGCAAATGCTTATTTTTATTGTAAACATGTTTTAATAAAGTTAAGTGAATACATTACATACTCTAATAATGCAAGAGCTGTGAGAATAATAAGTTTTTAGTTGCTAACAATAAGGTAACAATGAGGTAACCTTGTAGCAATAATGAGTTAAACAGTTTGAAAAGTTACCAGTCATGATTATATCAAAGATAGGTAAATTCAGTAACAGTTTAAAATTAGCCAATCAATAGCAAGGAAAGAGTTTATGTAAAATGCAGATATTCTATTGGACTAGAATTAGCCAATCAGAGACTTGAAATACCGAAGCTTACGAGTTTTAACCGTTCAAAGTTGCTCAGTTGCTGGCAAGCCTTAGTAGTGAACAGATGGAAGATGTGTTCTCTACGTGTGAATCGTAAAATATGTATATGCGCTAAGTGAAAGTATTGAAGATTCTCACAGTTCTTAAAAAAGTGTAGTGCTTTATAAAAATGTACAAGCATTAATAAAAGAAGCTAATTTTAAAAACTTAAATTCTGTGATGTCTACAATCATTGTTATACCGCGCCCTGCCTAAAACACTTGACTTTACAAACATTACTGACGCAGCCGAGGCAAATTCAAACATCAATAATATGTAGAAGCAGTGTTAATAACAAAGTTAAATATTATAGTGTAAAACTTGGAGTGTAATAACAAAAACACATCTTGAAATCAGCTTCTCATACGTGACAGCATATTGCGTAATAACAGTAACTATTATGTAATCAACAAAATTCAAACCGACGCCCAAAGCGTGTTCCAGTAACTCCTTAAATGCAACTAAATAAATATTATGTAAGCATAATAACCTTCTGCAAGTTAAATAAAAATTAAACAACACAACTTCAAGTTGGCTTCCCAAGCGTGGAGCTAAATAACAACTTCAAGTTCTAATAATTTATGTAAACATATTTACGTGAAGTAATATACTTCAAGTTGGCATCCAACTGCGGGGCACGAATGGACAGCAAGAATCGACAAGAATTTGTGACTTCAGAGAAGAAAAGATCGACGGAATGACCAGAATCAACGAAACCATGAGACTACATCTCAGAATTTCAAGATCGTCAACAAAGTCCAAAGACAGCAACAATTCTTCAGGAGTAAGGGGCACATGGTTAACATATCAACAACAAACTACGCGGGAACACTGAGTGTAAAAATTTTAATAACAGCCAGAACAAAAGGTCAGGAAATTCCATTGTAATTATAATAATTGTCAAGTTTAGAAAATATATTGTTGTTATTGAGCAAAATTCATGTTATTAAGAAGTGGTAAAGTAAAATTAAGCAATTCAAAGGCAAATATACAAAGTAAGATGGAAACTGAAAACAGTGAAAGTATGGAAGTAGTTGAGGTTAGGTCAGCCATTACAGATTGTAATGTAGATTTACAATCAGAGCTAGAGAAAACAGATAGGTTAGATGTAGAAGAGCAGTTATCTGAAAATTCAGAGGTAGACATAGAAAGAGATAGCAGTAGTATGCACGGTCAATCAGATAACAGTAGTATGCAAGGTCAATCACCTTTACACATGTTAGTGCAGGGAACAACAAAAGAAGGAAACCCTCAAACATCTAGGCAGCAAGAGCATCTAAACTTATCACAAAAACAATTAATGTGCATTCTAAAAGCATTATCTGAAATAAATGACTCATACAGAATTAAGTAATAAGTTAACTGAACAAAGTAATTTGCCAGCTAAAATGAAAGTAGAGGTCATAAAAGATTTTAAAGATCACCTAAAAGAAATAAAAGTAGGGTTAAGTAATACTATAACTGAATCTTATACAGAGCTGAAAGTAGGGTTAAGTGGTAAGATAACTGAAACTAATAATTTGATAGGTGAGATGAAAGTGGAGTTAAGTAATAAGTTAACTGAAACCAGTAAAGAGTTAAATAGTAAATTAACTGAAACTAGTACAGACACATGTAATAAGTTAAATGAAACTAGTACAGAGCTGAAAACAGAGTTAAATAAAGTACAAGAAACTAGTCAGGAAACTGAAGAAGTAGAAAACACAAATGTAAACATTGTGCAAATACAAATAGATGTAACAGTACCAAAGGTAAATGCAAGTACAACTAGTTCTGTAAATGCTAACCAAATGGATATCAATAATGCAAGTACAGAAATAAATGTATCACCTTTGTTAACTAACAAAACAAGAGACGCTATTGCTGTTTGCATAGCATCAGCTTCTCAAACACACAACAATAATGACACACCTGTACATGTACCAAACCAGATGTTAAAAACAACTGTGCAACATAACATTAGGGCAAAGCTAAAAAGTCTGTGGCATAAGAACAAAAAGAAACAGAAAATAAATGTAAACAGTCTAAGGAACAAAAAGAAAGGGAAAGTAAAGTATGTAGGGTATGTGTGGCACAAAAAGAAACAAAAAATAAATGTAAACAGTCTGAGAAACAAAAAGAAAAATAAAATAAAATATTTAGGTTACGTGTGGAACAAAAAGAGAAAATAAACGTAAACAATCTGTGGAACAAAAAGAAAAGGAAAGTAAAGTATGCAGGTTATGTATGGCACAAGAGAAAAACAAAATGTATCTGGAACATAAAAGGGAAAATCAATGTAATTTAAAATTGTAAAGTACTATTTAAAATGATATTTTTATTAAATGTAGCAAAGGGTTAATAACAAAGGAGAGTTTAGATAAAGAGAAGTAATAAAAATCCATTGTTAGTAAGAAAAACTGAATAGCAACTAAATTTATATTGTATAAGTTAGAAATTGTAAGAAATATAAAAATGTTTAGGAAACAAATTGTAAAGAAAGGGTAACAAGTGTAAATATGTCTAATTTTATGTAAAATGTATAGCATATGAACTGCTTAATAGTGAATGTGATGGTGAATGAGCAAGCTTCGCTCAGATCATTAATCTTATACCAGGTCATTGACCTTGGAAAGTGTCAAACAAGTGTATATGAAGTGTTCTGCTATACACGAGTGTAGTGAAAAACCAGTGAGTGACAGTGAAAGATAGGAAGTGCAATACTAAAAAAAAGTTGTTTCTTTCATTCAGGAGACTTTTAGAAAATATTTAAAAATTTAAAGAACAAAACAAAAAGAATAAATTTCTAATATTTCTAAAAGGGGGCAATTTGAGGCAGTATTTTAATACCTAAATAATTTCAATTGTATTTTACAATAAGTAAATTCAATAACAACCTGCCTTGAAACAATTATTATTTAAATTGTATGTAACAGTCATTGCAAATGCTTATTTTTATTGTAAACATGTTTTAATAATGTTATGTGAATACATTACATACTCTAATAATGCAAGAGCTGTGAGAATAATAAGTTTTTAGTTGCTAACAATGAGGTAATAATGAGGTAACCTTGTAGCAATAATGAGTTAAAGAGTTTGAAAAGTTACCAGTCATGATTATATCAAAGATAAGGTAAATTCAGCAACAGTTTAAAATTAGCCAATCAATAGCAAGGAAAAAGTTTATTTAAAATGCAGATATTCTATTGGACTAGAATTAGCCAATCAGAGACTTGAAATACCGAAGCTTACGAGTTTTAACCATTGAAAGTTGCTTAGTTGCTGGCAAGCCTTGGTAGTGAAAACAGATGGAAGATGTGTTCTCTACGTGTGAATCGTAAAATATGTATATGCGCTAAGTGAAAGTATTGAAGATTCTCACAGTTCTTAAAAAGTGTAGTGCTTTATAAAAATGTACAAGAATTAATAAAAGAAGTTAATTTTAAGAACTTAAATTCTGTGATGTTTACAATCATTGTCATACCGCGCCCTGCATAAGACACATGACTCTACAAACATTACTGACGCAGCTGAGGCAAATTCAAACATAAATAATATATAGAAGCATTGTTAATAACAAAGTTAAATATTATAGTGTAAAACTTGGAGTGTAATAACAAAAACACATCTTGAAATCAGCTTCTCATACGTGACAACATATTGCATAATAACAGTAACTATTATGTAATCAACAAAATTCAAACCAATACCCAAAGCATGTTGCAAACTATATAAAGCAATTAATACTTTACATAAAAGTATTTACGTAACAAACAACTACTTTAAGTTGACGTAAAAACAATATGTAACAAAACATTTCTACTTCAAGTTGGCTCCCATACGTGGGGCAGTTAAAATTACATAAAACAAACAAAACAAAAAACAACAAAACTTCTACAAGAGCTTTACCTTATTGCACAAAGAAACTTTTAGACCTATATTCAGAATGGTGCGATCTGTAAAAAAGTGCTCATGGAAAGACGAACACTCACAAAGAACGAGCGCATATATTTTCTGCAAATCTAAATAATTTGTTCGATATTGCCCATGCTAATACTTTGAACATGATGAAAATAGAAGAGGATAAACTCTTTCTATTACATCAACAAGAGCCTGGCCATAGAGGTTATCTTGGAGTTGACTGGAAGTTGGCTGCAAAAGAGGAAAGGGCAAGGATTAGAGTTATGAAAGAGGAGGTAAGGAAGATGAAGGTTGATAATAGTTCTCAGTTTTTGGAAATTACTAATGATTCATCTGAAGAAACAACTTGAGTGAGTGACTCTGATGGTGGTCCACAAGCTCAGCTTTAATTTCTGGTAGTGATGCAACCATGAATGGAAATAAGGTAAATTCAGAAAAGGTAAACCAACGTGGAAGAAAGTGCTTTATGACATCAAAACTAGCTGCCATTTTAGACAGATGTCAGTTAAGTCAGAGAGATGCTGTGTTCATTCTTGACGCTACAGTTTAGGTCTTGGGACATAATGTTGATGAAGTAGCACTTAATTGTAGTTCGATTCAAAGGTATTGAGAACAATTCAGAAAGAAACAGGCACAAAATATTAAATATTTGTTTAAAGAGAAGAATGCAACTTTTGTGACTGTTCATTGGAACAGTAAGCTGGTACCAGCATTTAAATGTCAGGGATTCAAGAACTGAAAGACTACCAATCATCATAACTTGTGAACATCAGGAACAATTAATAGGTGTGCCTGCAGTACCAAATTGTAGTGGGAAATAACCATCACTGACAGTTTGGAATGCCATAAAAGTTTGGTGACTGGAAGAGAAAGTTCAAATTGTTTGTTGTGACACCACCACATCCAACATAGGTCACTTCAGTGGAGCTTTTACTTCACTGGAACAGTTAACAGGAAGAAAGCTACTACTTTTCCCTTTCTGTCATCACATGTATGAGCTAGTGTTACTGAGTGTGTTCAAAAATGAGTTACCCCAAGTGGCAGTTAGTCCTAGTATAATATTTTTCAAAAAACTTGGAGAAAAGTGGAATGGCATGGAAAAAGCAAATTATGAAGATGGGAATGAACATTGGCATGAGGCTTTCAGCGATGTCAAAATTGATGAAGCACTTAACCTTCCGAAAACAACTAAAAGAACATCTGAAAGATTATTATCGTGAACTCGTGAATTGTGCATCATGTTTCTGGGGACAACTGTGGATTTGAATCTAAAAGTAAGGCAACATGGAGCTTTGCATCATGCAAGGTGGATGGCCAAAGGAGTTTATTCATTGAAAATGTTCCTCTATCGTTCGCAGTGTTAGTGAATTGGTTGGTCTGAACAACATCTGTTTGTTTGTGGTGAAAGTATATGCAAAATGGAGGTTTGAGTTCATCAGCAATTGACGCACCTTACAATGACTTGTGCTTTTTAAAAGAGTTAAAACTGTACGAAAAAGTAAATGCATGGATTTATTCGAGTGCTAAAAAAGTTTTGTCAACACTTATGGTATTTAAATGAAGAGATTTGTATGTTGTCACTGTTTGTTGACAACCTTAACAATGACACAAAAAGACATATGGTTAGAAATCTGCAGTGGGAAACCTTGGGGACCGAAAGGAGGTACATTGTTCTTCCTGTTGCAGTTACAAAGCTTTTGGGTAGGTTTTCTTTTTGGCTTAATATAATTCTATAACTTTAAATTTAGCATGTTTGCATGGGCTGTTCAGAATGTATAAAAATGTCTACTAACTGACTGAGCTTTGAATGTGTCTATTATTTCAGATAAGGGAATTGAGTTCATTTCAGTTAAGAGTTTGGACATGTTGAAGTTAAACATAGATTTAGATTTTTTAAATAAGGATCCACTTTCTTGGGATTGAAATACTTCCTACCTTAGTGCCAAAGAGACTATGAAAAATCTTAAGGTGGTAAATGATACGGCAGAGAGAGGAGTGAAGTTAATGCAAGATTTTAATGGACTGTTAATGACCAATGAAGAACAAAAAAAATTCATTTTACGATGTGTGCAAGATCACTGGAGACAACACCCTGACCGTAAAATAGTAACATTAAAAAGAAAATTGTGTTAAAATTAGTATTGGTTTAAGCCACACTCCCACATTTTGTATGTTCTATTACATAGTAATACTACATATTAATATTATATATTAGTACTTAAATTTCCTCCATTTAAATATATTTAAGCATATTTGCAAAACTGTATAGGTTGGTTTCAATTGTTTATGCCAAATAGAAAAATACAAACCCTCTTTCAGTACTTAAGTTTATTTAGATATTTAAGTCCAGTGTGCCACAGGTTAATATTAATTAATTGTAATGAAATTTGGCACATTATCAAAATATGCCAAAAAAAAAAAAAAAAAAAAAAAAAAAAAAAAAAATAGGAGGTTGCGTGCTCAAAACACGTGACATTTTTACATTTTTATGTAATCCTCATATAAGGACCACTCCAATATATATATAAGCCTACAATTGTAAACAAAGGAACAGAATAGTAGAATGCCAAGGTCTAGTAATGAGTAATCATATGGTGGTAAGTGAAAGGAGAACTGTAAATTCCAAAATGGCTAAATTGTGTTTACAGGGGATAAATAGGATAGTTTATACAGGAGAAGCTACAAGCACTTTAGAAGTTTGTTCAAATTGACAAAAGAAAATGTTAAATAAAAGAATATGATAGTTAAAAATTATAATTCTAATTGCTTTGTTGCAAAATTTAATGGGGATTGTGTAATAAACCATAATTGATGCAGAGAAATAATCATAGAGCAATAATAATAGAATTAAGGAATTGTTATATAAGAATTCTTGAGTGTAAACTTTACATTGAGGAACAAGGAAACCAAGAAATTATAATAAGATTCAATAAGCGTTGCAGACAGTAGGAAAAAATTAAGAGAGTAGATGAATTTGATCAAATGAAATCCAACTACAGGAATGCTTTGAATATTTTATAGAACTATTTTATATGACCAAGGAAGGAGTTGGCGGTTGCAATTAGTTTTTGGAGTATAACAATGAATTAAATGCACGTTGCATTGAGGCTGAAGCTAAAAGCCTTTGTACAGTTCAATTACAGTTTACTCTCTTAGTTACAACTACAGAAGTAAGAGCTCATTACTCCTGGAGTATTGTTTTGTTTGCATGATTTACTTGAAGTGATCATGGATAAGGTTATGTGCAATAAGAAAAGTGGTGAAAACACCAGTGAAAGAAATAAATGTTTGTTGTAGAGATAATGAAAATCCATTTAAACAATATAGAGTGCAAAAACCATTATGTAAAGATGCTGGAAGAGAAATGCCTGGAAAGCTGTGATGGATGAGTTTAATGCTTTAAGCAGCAGGAAACATACTAAAGAGCAGCTTGTTTGGAAACAATGTTCGTAATTTTCATATTTGCATCACAGATCACTTGCGATTTGATGGAGAAATTCCCTTTCTAATTGCGGAAAAGTTCACCATTCTCACCTAATGGGCACAAAATAGGAATATGCGTGCAGTGAATTGCACCCATAATGTGTGGGAAACCTGCAAAAGTGAAGAAGAATGGTCTTTTATTTTCTGAACAGTCGTGTATATTTAGTTATGTAACTTGATCTTAACCTCAAAAGTGCTCTAACAATGTGAAGAAATATATGACCAGCAGACATGCGGTGAACGTTTATAAGATCACCTTCAACTCTCTGAAATTTTGCAGTATGAAACACTTGTAAGACGCATAACAATTGCAGTTTGGGTCATACAGCTGAATTCAGGTTGTGAGTTTTGTTGTAAATGCTCTCCAAGCAGGTTCAAGCAATTTGTTCCTAATACCAAAACATTCTTTGAATTCTCTCTCTGTTTAAGTATCATATGGATCGTGCCTGAGGCGGTAATATCCTATTGTTTACTGAAATGGAAAATATTACTATTACCAGCAAATGGTCGTTCCTTCTATAACTAAATATGCTGTAACATCTAACTGCATTTATTTAAAGATGAGAAGCAAGATTTAACAAGAAAGAAGCCGAAAACGAATGACACCGCACAAAAAAGTACAGTAAAACCCGCCTTCAACGGACCCCTTGTTAAACAAATATTTCATGGTCCCATGAATTTAGGGGTGAAAAACAGGCTGAATTTCCTTTACTAAATGGAAACTGTCTTACGCAACGGAAATCAAAGTGTGCCTTTTAATGGAAAATTTCCAATTCGGGAATGCAGCGTTTAGAAAATTTTTAGGCACCCAGTGAAGGTCTACATTTCTGTTCTACAGTACATGATGTTTAAGTTGAAACATGACCATTTTGCTGCTATCTGACCCTAGGAGGGGGGTGCGCTTATGACAGTCCGAATGCTGAGAAATCCTGTCACAGTCATCCTTCACTGCATAGTTAAGTTAACAATTGATGGTAGATAAGCACGGCTGATTGTCTTTTCATTGTTGTCTCTGCCCTTTCCAATTCACACTCTGATGACTTGTCAAACAGCACAGAATACAGCTCTTATTAATGGTACATCTCTAAACTCACATAGGTGATGATTTAATTCAGCAGTAGTCACCATGGCTTCGAAAACAAGGGTTGTGCTAGATCTTAACATGAGAGTAAAACTGATTTGTGCTAGTGAACATGAATTTTCCCCTAGGCTTAAATACAATAGACATGCGAGCTGGCTGCATCGAAAAAACACACTTCTGCACCCCCAAAACACACTATTAAGACATCCTAACTTGGAAAGCCCGGAACATCTTAACATTGGTGATCTTTATCATTACAAAAATGAACAATATTTGTGTTCCTATAAAAAAATCTATGACATGTGTGTGTTTTTTACACCATTCCGAAAGTAATGCCTCCTATTTATTTTTGGAAACTACAACAGACACAGAAAGCACAATAACACAGTTAAATAGACCAACAGTTCAGCTACAGTTGTTTTCCCACATAATCACCACCATTCGTTATGCACTTTCGCCAACGATGAACAAGAGCCTGCATGCCACGCTCGTAAAAATCTGAACCAGCTGAGGCTAGCCACTGTCTTGCAGCTGTGACAACAGCATGTGAGTCTGGAAAATGTTGGTCACGTAGTGAATCTCTCATAGGCCAAAAGAGATGAAAGTCCGAAGGTGCTAAATCAGGACTGTACGGTGGATGTGATAGGACAGGCCAGCCTAATTTGGTAGTCGTCCTCCGTGGTGCAGTGGTTACCATGCTAGCCTCCAGTTCCCGAGGTCGCGGGTTCAAACCCAACGGAAGGCGATGAATTTTTTGGGCGTAAAAATCATTAGCATGGTTTCCTTCGGAAGCGAAGTAAAGCCGGTGGTACCGTGTCGTTGATTTACGGCACGTAAAAGAACCTTAAGCCTGACAAAGAGGCCTCTGGGAAAAATTACCGGCCTTTCACGCCCAATAGGGTGTCCCACAAAGAATGCAATTTTTAATTTAATAATAAAACTTAATTTATTTGAAAATTGATAATAATATTATTTCAATATGAAGCACGAAGACTGCGATTAAACATGAAACAAAATATCCGGCAAATGTCCTCCACGGCTTCATCTGCACACATCCACTCTGTGGACAAAATTTTCAACGACTGTAGAGCAAAGTACCGTTGAATTTCACCCATGACACGTCTAATTTCTGCCTTTACTTGGGAGATGGTTCGTGGATTGCTCACATAAACACAACATTTGACATAACGCCCCCCCCCCCAAAAAGGAATAATCACATGGTGTCAAATCACACGAACTCGGTGGCCAGTTCTGATCGCCGTTCCGAGAGATGACACGAGCAGGGAGTCTTCTCAGTAACCTTGTTTCAACGGCAGTGTGGCAGGTTACTCCATTCTGTTGGAACCACACGTCCTCGACATTCAATTGTTGCATTTGCGGCCATAAAAACTATGTTATGTGGCGATAACGATCATCATTCACTGTCACTGCTTTTCCAGTCTCGTCTTCAAAATAAACATAGCCCATAATCAAACAGTGACTCGTTCTAGATACAGACACTTCTCACGGACCATGCGAGGATTCTCTGTGCTCCAAATCAGGCAGTTTTGTTTATTAACATAACCATTAAGCTGAAAGTGTGCCTCGTCACTAAAGATTATTATTTTTTTTTTTTTTTTTTTTGAAAATCACTATGGAACTCTTGTTTGCTGAATAACCAATCGCCAAATGTTCGACGCTTCAAATGGCCCATTGGCTTCAGCTCTTGTGTTAGTTGGATCTTTAAAGGATGCAAATGAGATCTTTTGTTAAAATTCGCGGCAAACTGCTTTTCGAAATGCCAAATTGTTGGGAACGACGGCGAATGGACTTCATTGGGCTAGTAGCAAAGTTGTGTCTGACTAGGGCGACATTCTCTGCCGATCGACAAGGATGAGGACGTCCAGGTGATTTGATGTTCACTGTCGATCCTGTATCTTCAGATTTCCTTACCAGTCTATGCACTGTTGGCACATGAGGCGCATTTCGCCCACCAGAAATTACACGGTCTTCGAACGGTCTCTGCATAGCATTCACCGTACTTGTAATGAACTTTCAAAATCTGGATGGGTTGATCCTTCGTGTATCGCTCCATTTTAGCTTATAACCATACACACAAATGACAATTGACAATGACAACCGTTAATCGCAATATAAACATATGACAATCGCTTAAATTTCAGGTCCGGCAAACTAACAAACTGAAAGAGACGCGCAGTTTAAAAATTGCGTTCTTTATGGGACACCTTTTAGAATGGGACGCTAAAAACCACAGCAGTTAAAGAGCGTCCATAAATAAAGCTCAATTCAATTTTCACTTCAGCCAAGTTTGTTAATGAGCTCCATGGTCGCAAAACTGGTGTGGGGCCTTTGGTCTTGTGAAAGCATCCGCGGGACCCATCTCGCACACACTTAGCTATAATTAAGATTGCGTAACATCTTGTCTAAGGTATTACAGCCGACATTAAGCTCTACACACAATTTCTTGGTCGTTATCCACCGATCGTTACGGATGAGTTGATCGAGACTCTGTTCATTATTTGCTGTGACAGCCGAGCAGGGTCGACCCGGACTTGGCTTGTCCTGCACATCCTTTTCACCACTTTTGAAACGCTGTACTCACCGCCTCACGTTACTCGCATCTACTGTATCGTCTCCATACACCTTTAGCAAGCGTCGATGGATTTCAGTCGTCGCAAATTGTTTAGTGGTAAGGAATTCTATTACACATCTCTGTTTTGTACGCACCTCGATGTCAGTAGCCATTTTGGAACGCTCGCCTGCTGCTGCTGCTGCTGCTGCTATTTGACGCAGGACGAGACTAACAGGACACTAGCGGAAGTTCAACAATTAATACTACGCCAACATAATCTGGCTCGGGCACTCAAAGGCAATACAAAATATTGGGAGGCATTACTTTCGGTTTCACCCTCATGTATATGATCGTTATAATCTCCTGTATTATAAAAAATAAATTGGGGGTGGCAAAATACGGCCTGAAAATGCGCCAATTATAGGACGACAAATATAATTGATTTGAGAATGGAAGTCCTTTTTAGTTCTGCAATTTCATTCCTCTCTGTCTTAATTTGGCATTACAATCTTGTGTTAGTAGTTTTGTGACTTGAAAGCTATATCTAAAATACGTTTTCGTTTTTTTTTTATTAGTTTGTTACCGAGTATACGAGGACGATTTAGGTTTACCCTTGTCAACTGACAACTTCACAACATATATGGCCCTAACCGGTTAGTCACCACCCTAGCGAAGTGTGTCTCTTGGGTTTGGCTATACTGGCCTGATCACAGTCAGCTGGTCTCACTGTGCACATTCTTTCAAAACAACTCTCACTTTTACTTTTTTACTCGCGTAAGATTTTTCACTAATATTTCACTACACAGAATTTAACACTTACATACAATACACTGTTAATACTTTATCATCCAACATATGGTCAGAAACTAAGGTTACGAAACCTGCAGTGAAACGTGTACATTTTATTTCATACAACAAATACAGCTAACTGATAGTACATACATTAGGTTATCTTCTGACATAGTCCCCATATCGGTTTAGACACTTGTCGCTTCGTGGGATGAGTTTGAATATTCCCTCCTGGTAAAAATCCTGTCCTTGCCTGTTCAGTCACGTCGCAAAGTGTTTCACCTCTTCTGAAGCGAATCGTCGGCCTCCTAGGTGCTCCTTCAAATGAGGAAAACGGTGAAAGGCGCTTGGAGCGAGGTTCGGATGTAGGGAGGGTGGTCGATGTCCCAGCGAAAGTGCTTCAACAGCGTGGTGATCTTCTGGACCGTGTGAGGTCGTGCGTTGTCGTGAAGGAAAATGACGCCCTCGGTGAGAAGTCCTGGCCGTTCCCTCCTGGTTGCTTAGCGCAATTGTGTCAAAAGTCTTGCAGTATCGGTCAGTGGTCACTGTGTGCCCTCTTTCCAAAAACTCCACGGTATGATACCCGCGCTGTCCTAAATCACCGTGGCCGTTACCTTCCCGGCAGGTCACCTTAAACTTCTTTGTCTGGAGAGGAGGGGTGTTTCCACTCCATTGACGACCGCTTACTGCTGGAAATGTAGTGGTGGATCCAAGTTTCGTCACCCGTAACAATGTGGTGAAGAAAACTGTTCCCTTCCGTGGAGAGCAGTTGCAAAAGTTGCAGACTTGCCCCATGCAATTCTCCTTGTGTTGGTTGGACACATTTCGTGGAACCCATCGGGAACACTTTCCGGTACTGCAGAATATCTTGAACAATGCGACGATCGCTTTCGAACGACATTCCCAATTATACCGTCATGCCGTAACGAGCCACGTGAGCTGTTTTCAAATCTGTTGATGCCGTTCTGGGTCGGCCACTGTGATCTTCGTCGGCGTTTTCTCTACTGGTCGCAAACTTTCGACACCATTCTGCGACATGCTGACGAGACATTACAGTCTCCGTAAACCTCTACTAGCTGCGGTTACATGTTTCGCCCATAGAAATTGAATAACGGAGCTGATTTCTGCGCGAGACCAGCTTTCCAAACGAGTGCCATTTGTGTTTACCTACAACTAGCGCTGTAGGTGGCGGGTGACAAACTCTGCACAGTTGCCAACAGCATGTTTTGGAATTATCACCACTACTAATTTCTCAATAACGGACGAAACTCCAGGAATGTCGGCTTTGTAACTTTAGTTTCTGATCACCCCTCGTACATTTAATACACAAGAATGGCTTACCACAACAATGCATTTTCTTACCCTGTTTAACATTTTTATGCAACCGAATCATATAAGATACCACACAAGAATATTAAGATAATGTAATGCCTTTCACATGAGCAATGTTAATTATGCATCCGAAAATATTCGTTCTGAAGGGCGTTAGTTTTCACTTGGACTTTCACTAACACTGCATCTTCGACGTTTATTTCCCACTTTATCCGTTTTCTCTTGATGTGTTCAGCCTTTCTCTTTTCAGCTATATTCTCCATATTTTCCTTGGCCTTTATGAGCATCTCTGCTTCTGTTGTTTCAAGTGCATTGCCGCAATGAATGTCTTTCGGTGTATTTTTATCTTCGTTTTTACCTATTTTTCCCTCCGTGAGCTCTATTAGCTTAAATAGGGTAGTGGGGTTTGTAGAGTAGTTTATGGTGTTTCTATTAATGGCACATAGTTTACCCAATCGTTATGTTCTTCTTTATGTTTGTTTGGACTGGACAACATATGTTGAACTGTAGATGAGAACTACGAGGCGCATCCAGAAAGTAAGTTCCCCTATTTTTTAAAACAAAGAAAACATAGTTACATGAAAAACTTTATTGGCAACGGGTACAGAATGTTTGAGCTATTTTTCGACAGTCACCAAAGAATTTATTGTCATATCGTGGGATCAACTTCTGTATTCCATGTCGAAGTCTGCCGCCTATGAATGGAACCAGCGTGTGACAGTCGTCTTCAGCTCTTCGTCGTTGTCAAAACGCTGACCGGAGAACGGGAATTTCTTGAGGTGCAATAAAAGATGGAAATCGCTGGGAGCAAGATTAGGACTGTATGGTGGATGATCAAACATCTCCCAGACGAGCTCCTGCAGAACAGTTACTATGCGCCGAGCCGTATGTGGACGAGTATTGCCATGGAGCAGCACAACACCTGCAGTAAGCATCTCATGCCTCTTGTTTTGAATGGCACGTCGCAATTTCCGCGGTGTTTCACAGTAACGGTCAGCGTTTACTGTTTCACCTCTGGATAGGAAGTCAATCAGCAGAATGCCCTTCTCGTCCCAGAACACCATGCATATCACTTTATGCACCGACAGTGGTTTTGAATTTTGTTTTGACCGGAGATCCACTGTGCCGCCAATGCATTGACTACTGCTTGGTTTCCGGGGTAAAGTGCGAAATCCACGTTTCATCGCCCATGGCGATCCTGTCGAGGAACTCGTCGCCGTCATGATACCGCTGCAGAAATGTCAGTGTTGCTCCTAAGCGTTTCGTTTTGTGCTCGTGTGTCAGGTTTTACGGCACCCACCGCACACAATTTCCTGAACAGCAGGTGCTTAGTGACAATTTCATGCAACAAGGATCGTGATATCTGCGGAAAACTGCTACTAAGCTCCGTAATCGTGAAGTAACGGTTCTCCACGGTGCGCTGCCGCACCAGCTCAGCAAGATCATAATTGATGAGGGACGGTCGCCCACTGCACTCTTTATCATAGATAGTTTGACGACCTTCGGAAAACTGCCTACATCAGCGACGCACCATTTGTTTGCCTGTAGACCTGACAGAGCTGACGATGAATTTTAATCGGCGCTATGTTTTGTGCAGTAAGGAACTTATCATTGACCGAACCTCGCAGACGGCAGGAGAACGAATAAGAGCCACCACTTCGGGTCACTGCTGCCGCGCTACTGGTACCAGGCGGGACCTGTTGGGCCGGCGTATGATCTGTTACACATGCGCAATTTTCCCGGCTAAGTAGTTTACTTTAAAGGAAACAAAATCGGGAAACTTACTTTCTGGATGCGCCTCGTACTAATAATTTGTTCGTTGAGCTTGTTGGAACTAACTTCATTTGCTTGCGGCCTCAGTAGTATGGGTAACTATATTTATGTGTGAACGGCTGTAGGTTCTTTGCCTCAAATGTGTGTTTATAAACTTTACATCTCCCAGGTTTGTAAGAGAATGCATCTTTGTTTTTCATCAGAGTTTCGAATAATGCCCCCTTTTTTTGGTCGGACAAGTTGCATGCGATATTGGTCTTTTCTGCAATCTTGTTTTCCTTGTCAATTAGTGACATTGTGTATGTTTGACGGATGAGGGGACTATGTTTACTTGTCATTCTTCCATTTGACTGACAGGCTGTAAATTCCTTTCAACACCTCCAGTCGGGTCGAACTCAATCCCTTCGAAGTCTCCGACGATTAAAACATCTATACATGTGTCAGATCTTACTTTAACACATTGAACAAAAAATTACTCTTCAGCCAGTTTCTCTTTGACAGTAGTCCATTTAACTTTTCCTTTCTCCATTTCCGTCAAGAATGGAATGCAATGTTTATTGTCGTCTTTTGTGAAGCAAAACATTTCGTTGGCAAAATTTATGCTTTCCTTTAGTTCATATAGTATGTTGAAACAAATAAGGAAGTCGCATATTAATTTGTTTATAATTAAAGAAATGAATTCATAAGTTTCTGATCCAATTTTGAATTTTAATAATACTTAGAGCTTAATGCGCTGTACTTCTTTGTTGACTGCTATTTTGCAAACCATTTTTTAGTAGGCAATGTCATTAATTGCAATTTTCTGCTCAGTAAGTGATGATAAATTTGAACGCTACAAACAGTGCCTGATGCTCCTGAATCAATGTATGCTTCATATTTCCTATTCTTAATTTCATTTTAGGTGAATCTGTTATTCCTTGCTCAGCTATAAAGGAAGGTTTCCAAAATTTGTCCAGATTCTAAGACTTTTAGTTCCAGTACCTCATTTGCAGAACTGTCATTTTCGTGCCTGCCGGTTGGGAACAAAATGGAACCCCCATTTTGCCCCATTAACAGTTTAATTGCGGATTCTGTTGATTAACTTCATTGCTTCCCACTGTTCTGTTTTCCTCGCGATCTGATGAACTGCGATGACTATCATCCCTGTCATACCTTTGGCCATTGTTTCTCGGACGACTGCGTTAGTTTCTATTGTGCACAACAATGTTATCTTCTATTTGTGTGTAACCTCGTCGTCTGTTTGAAAGTCCTCTTTGATATCCCCGACATTGGTTATCCTCTCGGGTATGCACAAAGTTTATGTAATGTTCCCTTTCTGGTCTACGGTTTGAATGTGTATCTCCATCATCTAACCTCGGCACTTCTGGTTCATACCGATTTGTAACATCATTCGTTCTCGGGCATCTGGAATAATTGCTTTCCCTTTGATAGTATTGATTTTACCTGCGGTGGTTTGCTCTTTGATTTTGAAAGGTGTTTACATTTTGACCAAAATCTTAGATCCTGGACGTCTCCTGAAAGCTGAGATTAAGTCGAACAGTTCCAGAATGGTTCTAGGTTTTGCTATGCACAAGTAATGTATAATTCTTTCCGGAAAGTGTTGAGTTACCATACTTATGAATTCATGTTCAGAAATGGGCAGCTGTAATAATCTACTGTTTTGTGCCTGTTCGAGTAAGTAATTCAACATTAATTGGAATGATTGCTCGTCATATCTCCTGTTGCTTAAGGTGGATCATACTGCATTTCGAGTATTGATGTTGCAGAACTTGTTTAAGAACATCTGGCGAAAATATTCAAAGTTTTGATTTTCTCGTATAGTTAATCTAACTCATTGTTGCAGTTTTGAGCAGAGACCTCACCTAGCGATTAGCATCTTATATTGCTCAGGTACTTTAGGGTAAAATATTGCTCTGGATCTGATATGTATTGTTTCGGGTGGTCATCATTCTCATAAAATCTAGATATATCAATTTCATTTCTCACTTCCACAGGTGTCTTTCCTCATTAGGTACACATGGACTGGTATTACCAGCATTTGAATTTGTGCTATTTACAGAGTTAAGGTTAGAATTATCTTTCAGATAGCTTCTGGATTTTAGGAGCTCCTTTCATTTATGTAACTTTCAGCCAAAACAAATTGATTCTCAATCTTGTGGTGATTGTTTTCTATACTCTGATTCACTGTTTCAATAGCATTGCTGACACTTTTTAATACCTTATGCATGGTCGCCTCTATTTCTACTTGCTTTTGAAAAACTTTGTCTTTCTTTTTGATTTCAGCACTCAATCGATCCTCGAACTGCTTACTAACCTGTTTGCAAGTTTCCTTATTGCTGGTTACTTCGTTTGTAATTATAAGCAAATCAGTTTCCATATTCAAACTAAATTTGTCTATTCGGGACTGTAAATTCACTTGCCCTGTTTTGATTTCTTCTATTCTTTCCCCTTGTTTACTTAGATTTATGTTAATTTTCTTTTCTAGCTGTTTCTGTTTTGTATCTAGGTATTGTTTGACCTCTAAGCTAATTGCCTTTCTGATATGCCTAGCTGTTCTTTCAGATGAATCTGGCTAATAGTTAGTTGGCTCATCTGTTCATTAATTTCCCTGTTATTTGAAGTCAGTTGTTTGTGCATTGCTTTGCTGATCTTTTCTTCCATGCTTTTATTACTAGAATTGATTTGTTCACTTAACTGTTTACATAGCATTAAAAGTTGGTCTGAGCTGAGGGGTGTACTGGACATATTAGAGTTTTCTACTGACATAGCAGAACATAACTGATTTGTGGTCTCAGAGGGTTCGCTATCCTGACCTACATGTAACATTTTATTCCCTTTGGCTGACAATGCGTGCCTTTCAGTCAACAGTCTGTTTCCTTCCCCAATGTCTCATACGTTAACTACATTATTTTCATTATTTATATTTATCCTTTATGTGTTTGTGATTTTCCTACTTTCCAGCCACTTCGGAGTAACATTGACTAGGGATGTCTCTTATTACCTTTATGTACATTCTACAGAAAACAAAATAATAACATATATATACAGTTTTGTCTTACTTTGTGTAGTGGTATTGTCGCGACCTCTAAACAAATACTCAATGGGAGGTAGGGCGACTCGCTAATAAGGTACCAGGAAGTTAACAATTTAAATAAGGCGAGGCCACGACAAGGAACGCAGCTAAATGAAAATGAAAAATATTATAGAATATCAAATAAAAGGATTCCTACATGGTTCAGTTGGAAGGAAGGATCTTTCTACTATGATAAATTAAACAGAATAGAAATGGATGGCAAGGGGGTTTATTAAATAAAAGGGAATTACATTACCTTCTTAACTTCATGCCCGTCGGCGAGGACGCCATACATGTCTGTATGGGGAGCGCGTAACAACACAACCTGTCTGCTAGCTGCAACTCTACTCACTGACTGACAAGCCACGCTCCTTCGGCGTGGGACGCTATCTAAGCTTGCTTACCCCCACCACTCTCTTACGTAATACCCGATCCAGGCGGCCAAGGTCACGTACGCAACAATTCTTACATACATCACAGTATTAATCCCTGTCTCTTCCTGTTTTATTTTTCATAGATGTTGGCTTTTCCATGAGGGTTGACTAGAATTTCCACTCTGATGTGCCCCTTCCTCTAATATTCACACTCGTCTGTTTATTCAATCTTCGGTCCAGTTATACTTTTCGTGTCCCACATTCTGGACTCCAAATATGAGATGGTAATATCTTATTGTTTACCTTTAGAGCAAATTGCGTCATCTGAATGGGCTGACTCAGCCTGTCAGAGTCTCCAGTTCGATGCCCACCTGCCTCAAAGTTCCTCGAGTGCAATGTGGCATCTGCTTCAGCTGCTAATCTCCATAGATTATTTTTAGGTTCATGATTTATGGGTTTTCCTAGGCTAGGTTATTTGTCAGGGTAGATACAAGGATCTATACTAGTGGTAGCGGAGATCTAGGATTGTGGACAATATAACTGGATCACTGAATAAGTTTATAACACAAACATGTATACATTTTGTAAGTCAACTGTAATTAACACTCATCTGAATATAAAATGCCACTGTTGTTGTTAAATGCTGATGTTATAATATTCCTGCATAGTAAACTTTATCCTTTGTCTATCACGCCACTATCACTTCATTGATGCGCACGCAATTGTGTAATTTAATCAAACTCCACTTAATGACATATAACATCGGATTTATCTCAACACCTTCACAGAAGTGACTTTAATTTAGCCGGAATAATAACATGGTGTTTAAAGTCTGCAGAATCAATGCAGGTGAACTCTTCTCGCTGACAAACGTGGATTCTGCAATTTTGTTATATTAGCTCCACGATGAGGCGCCGAATTTGCGGTAGTTTATAGGTTACTTAGTTGTTTGGAGGAGTTTGCTCCACAGTTGTACGCCACTTTGAGAAGTATTGAGCCTCAATTCTACGTGGTCCACATGATGAGACTAGTGTACTGATGAATAATTCTGGCTTTATTTATATTAAGCTCTCCCATGCTTGGAACAAACAAACTTTTTTCCAATTGGTTACTATTTCGCGCCATTGGTAGCATCTGTCTCCAATGACATAATTTTATACACTTCTGATTGGCTTAAGGGCTCAAACATGCAACTATATATGATGCAATGTTTTTCTTGAAATTTTGCCTCCTTCGCTACCTACTACACCCCATCTAATCATAACAATAGCACAAAAGGCTTTTCCCCTAGGCTTAAATACAATAGACATGCAAGTTGACTGCATTGAAAAAACGCACTTCTGCTCTCCCAAGACACGGTATTAAGACATCCTAACTTGGAAAACCAGTAGCATTTTAACATAGGCGATGTTTATCATTACAAAAATTAACAATATTTCTGTTCCTATAACAATAATATATGACTGTGTGTGTGGGTGTGGGGGTGGGGGTGGATGGGCGGGCGGGTGGGCGGGTGCGCGCGCGACGAAAAAACAACGGGAATGCGATAGTGGTATGTGAGAACTATATGATACTCCTACACAGATAGAGAGAGAGTGATAGTTCACGAACGTTTCGGTATTAGGAAAGAATCTTTACATACCTTTTGAGCCTGCTTGGAGAACATTTACAACAAAACACAGACTGGAATTTAGCTTTATAGCCCAAACTGCAGTTATTATCCGTCCTACAAGTGTTTCGTACTGGAACATTTCAGATACTCAAGCCGGTATTACGATGAATTTAGCATAACGTGACAGTCTAACACTGTATTAAATGGAGATATTTAGGATTGACTTAACACGACGTAACTTAAGAGTTTGACAATGTCAAACTTTTCCTTCTCTTTACGTCAAGTTTGATGTCACATGGTAATTAGAACCAATCGGCGTGAAGCACTAGCTCGAAGTAATAAAACAACTATCAATCAAGAGTCATTCCCATTATGTTAAGTGTATACCAATTAAACCTTTAGTTTACCAGCATTTCTTAGCTTCATGTCATGTTAAGTAAAGTTCATCATAATCCCAGCATTACAGGCGATCTTATAAATAAAGGTTCACCATGCATCTGCTGGTCGTGTATTTCATTGCGTTGTTAGAGCATTTATTTTTGAGGTTAAGAGCAAGGTACCTACACACATAAATATACATGAGTGTTCAGAAAATAAATGACAATTCTTCTTCACTTTTGCAGATTTCCCACGCATTGTGAGTGGAATTGACTTCACACATGTTACTACGAGGGTAATCCCAAAAGTAAGGTCTCTAAAGTGCTGGGATCGCAGGGAAACTGTTTGTGTGGATGTTGGCCATGCTGCTTTATTCCTTCCTCCCTCCACTCTCTTCAGAAACCACCGCACCTCCCTTAGCGCCCTCAGTCTTGGCTTGGCAGCCAGTTATAATGGAGCTCCGATTAGTCACTACCGCCAGGTGCGAAGTTCACGCAGTTATTCGCTTTTTGAGTGCAAAGGGGGTTAAACCTGTTGAAATTCATCGACAGTTGATGGAAGTGTATGGAGAGTCTTGTATGGATGTCAAAAATGTCTGCAAGTGGTGTAGAGAATTTGCAAATGGTCGCACGTAAATTCATGACGAGGAAAGAAGCGGGAGACCGTCCATTTCTGACGAAACAATCACAAAGGTTGAACAAATCGTGCTTCAAGATCGGCGGATCACTCTCAATGAGCTCTGCATTGTTGTTCCTGATATTTCTCAAAACACTATTCATTGGACTTTGAAGAGTTGAAATTACGGAAGGTGTGCGCAAGATGGGTCCCAAGAATGCTGACAGAAGATCACAAAAGGCAACGTGCTGAAACTTCCTGCCAATTTCTTCAACGTTATGCAGATGAAAAGGACAACCTTTTGGATTCAATAGTCATGGGTGATGAAACCTGGGCTTTCCATTTCACACCTGAGACCAAACAACAATCATGTGAGTGGCAGCATTCCGGTTCACCCAAGCCGCGAAAATTCAAGAGAACACAGTCTGCCAGTAAAGTCATGGCAACTGTGTTTTGGGATCGAAAGAGGATATTGTTGGTTGACTTTATGGATCCTGGGACAACAATAAATGCCGACAGGTATTGTCAGACATTAAAAAAAACTCAGACGGACAATTCATAACCGTAGAAGAGGAATATTGAGCAGGCATAAGCCTTCTCCATGACAATGCTCGCCCCCACACCACCCATCAAACCATGAATCTTCTGCAACAGTTTGGATGGGAAACCATCACCCATCCACCCTATAGTCTGGACTTAGCACCCAATGACTACCACTTGTTTCCCAAGTTGAAAGAACACTTGGCTGGAAGGCACTTCTTGACGATGATGAAGTGAAAAATGAGGTCCATCACTTTTTCAAGAGCATGGCGGCAAGCTAGTATGACATGGGCATACAAAAACTGCCACAGCGGCTACAAAAATGCATCGACCGAAATGGCGATTATGTGGAAAAATAGACAAATGTTAAAGCTTCAAAACCATGTACTATTTGTTGTCAATAAAAGTTTCTTTGTATTTTAAAAAAAATTGGAAACCTTACTTTTGGGATTACCCTCGTATTTTGTGCCCATCCGTGAATATGGTGAACTTTTTTGAAATCAGAAAGGATATTCCTCCGTTAATATGCAAGTGATCTGCAATGCAAAATGAAGATTAGAAACTTGTTTCCAGAATTTTAAGATGCTCTTCAGTATGTTTCCCGTCGCTCGAAGCATTAAACACGTCCGTCACGACTTTCCAACATCTTTATAACACTTTTTTACAGTTGTGGACATTGTTTAAATGGATTTTCTGCATCTCTATCAGCAAACATTTCTCTCTTTTGCTGACTTTTCCCCCCTTTTCCTATTGCACATAACCTTATCCATGATCACGTCAAGTAAATCATGCAAACAAAACAATACCTCCGGGAATAATGGGCTTACTTCCATAGTCATAACTAAAAGAGTAAATTGTAGTTGAGCTCTCCAACTTCCAAATTAAATTGCTCCCACAGTTACGGACTTCTTAGTAAGCGTTACTTCCGAAGCAGTTTACCCCAACATGGTGCACACTGCCCTAAGTAATCCATGAACACATCAAAATATCTTTCTGCAAATACAATATGGTATTGTAGTTCAATCAAAAGGTGAGTTACTCCATCCAAGTCATGAGAGTAAATTCTAACCTTTATTTGTGCTCTTTCCGTAGTAACGTACTACATGATGGCGCTCTATGACATTTACTTGTGTGGTTTTTTACTCGGAGAGTATCTGAAAGGAGTAAAATACTTCGGAAGTAGTTTACTCTTGTGTGGAAGTTGCTGATTGTTAACTTTAATAGTAGTTTATAACAGAAGTAGAGCTTACTTTAGGTTGGTGCACACTATTTAGTTGGAATCCAAGGCCCAGTGCATATAGGTGGTGTGCATCGACTCTCCCATACTTAGCAACAAGCAAATTGGAGAGAATGACAGGAAACATACGCATAGTACTGTCCAATACATATCTGTCTCTAAGCTACTGTCAAGCAAGATGTGAACAGAAAAACTATAAGAAGCCATACATTAGTAAGCAACCAAACAGATTGCTAATAAATTTAACTAGTTAAAAACATTCTGAAGGTTTGGCAAGTAGCACTCATTATTTATTCTGCATTTATTATTTCTATTTGCCTAAAGGTAACGGATACAGGTTGCATCGTTGTACATAAACTGAGGAAAATCGTTGCAAACCATATTTTGTCCACCCTCAGTCAAAATCGAGTTTTGCATGAATGCACATAGTTTCTAGCATGCTCTTTCATGCTGTGAACTCTGTTCATGTGAAATCATATTTTGTCCCTGTGTAATTGGCATGTGAAAAGTGGCTGTTGTTGCAAACCGTATTATGTCCACAGCCATTTTTCTCACAGTGGTTACCCTGAAAGTGATTAGCTGTTATGTTGGTTAAACTGATGTCTTGATCAGTGCTAAGTATAAGAAGGATTCTGTTAGTTTTTGCTTTGTTTTACAATGGATGAAAGCAAAATTGTGGGGGTAAGTCCAGAAGAAGCCAAAGGAAACAGAAGCAGCAAATATCAACAAGGCAGTTGCAATCTGAGGAGAGGTATGTGTTGAATAACATAACAATTAGTAATCTGTTTTATCTTCATATTATTACCATGTATTATCACCAGTACTGTATTATGGAACAAACCTTGAATCACAACTTTTTCCCAGAAATAAAGCTAAGCAGCTGTGCAGTGTACCAAATAGCATATGCAATATGTGTGAGGTGAAACCAAAGGCTTATGCTGAGCTTGTACATATATCACAGCATTCAGCTTCATTATTCATGTATTATAGTCTTCGCTGTACTAATATAAAACTCTCATACAATAGCAATAGTGCTGAGTAAATAATTATTAATATCTTCTTCAGGCATTGTTTTAAAGACCCAGACTTGACTAAGTTTAGTGCTCCATAACAACACAAATAGGGCCACTTCTGTTTTTGCAGTATATGTGTGTACATTCCCTTCTGAAGGCTAAGAGAAAGTATCTGAAATAAAAAAACAAAGCAGAACAAGATAATTGAATTTCCCTGCTAATTCCTGTGTCCACTCCAAAAACATAGACTTACGGGAGACCAGAAAATAACCCTCACATCAATGGTAATAAACTACCAGGTTCGTACATAAACATTCTTTATTAATAATATTGTGTACCTAGATGGGGGAAACATTTTATTTAGGCTCAAATAATAAATTATTAATTAGGCTCAATATTAATTACAACTATTTACATAATTAAATACCAATAATCATTTGATATTTTACAAATGTATATAATAATATTAATTTCAATTACAGATTCCCGTGCAACATAATTTAGAACCAGTTTGTTCCAAATTCTTTGGAAAGCTATTGGGATTTGCAGAGTAGACTGAAAATATAGCAAGGTCAATAAAATCTGGAGAAGGCCGTAGGGAGAAAAGAGGAGGTAATCGTAAATAATAATAAATTTATTGAAGAAAGAGAAAACGTTATGAATTTCATCTCAAATTTGAAAGGCATGGAAGGTCACTACAGCGTGAAAGAAGACCCAATGCCTGTATCCATCAGCTGAGCTGAGTATAAACAAATTATTTAGAATGTATAATGCTAGTGTGCCACAAAATTTACAAGCAAAAGCATGGTTTTTCAGAAAATTATTCAACACCAAGTTAAATTGGGGTTTGGTACGCCGGCAACTGATACTTGCAGCTACTGCTTAAAAATGCATCACAAAATGGCAACTGTTTCAGGTCAGCATAAAAATAAAATTATGGCCAAAATGGGAGTGCACAAGATGAAAGCAAAAGCATTTCATGGGTTAATAAAAGAATGTCCATACAACTCTGCTACTTTTTGTTTCGACTTGCAACAGGTACAGCCTATTCCAAAACCATCAATAAATGAGGCCTACTATTCCAAACAAACAGAATACTATTCCCTTTGCATTACTATTATTAGTAATTAGAAACTGAAGTTCTATGTCTGAACTGAATGTGAAACTCGCAGAGGCTCCACTGAGGTAGCTTCAGCCGTGTATAGCTTCCTTGAAATAAGTGACTTCCATCAAGTGGAGCTTTTTACAGATGACTATGGGGGCCAAAAAAAAAAAAAGATACGGATGTTTTGCATGCTTTGGCATATTACCTTCTATAAGGAGAGCCAAAAGACTATGAACCGGCTGCACAGTGTTTTTCCTGTCTGTGTCCTCGGCACTTGTTGCCATCTGCCACTATCATAGAAAGGCGCAGATGAAACCATACATTTTTAAAATTACTTTTAAAGGCTTTACTTAACTTTATGAAAGAGTGTTTTAGGACAGAATTATTAGGAGAGATTTGTGGCCCCCTGGGTCCCCCGACCTAACCCCTGCGATTTCTATCTCTGGGGTAACTTTAAACAAAGTGTACAAGACAAACCTACATACCCTGGAAGAATTAAAGCAAAATATCTGCCAGGAAATTGCCAGCATTTCTCAATGTGAACTACGGCGAGTGTTGGATAGTTTTCTAAAGAGGTGCCAAAAATGTATGGACAAAGACGGTGGCCAGTTTCAGCATCTCCTTTCATAAAGTTGGTAAGTAAAGCCTATAAAAGTAGCTTTAGAAATGTTGTATGGTTTCATGCGTGCCTTTCTATGATAGCGGCAGATGGCGAGCGCTGAGGACGCGGACAGGAAAAACACTGCACAGTCGGTTTGTAGTTTATTGGCTCTCTCTGTAAAAAGAGCACCTCAAGCTCGAAAAGAAATACTATTCTTTGCTTTGGAGGCCATTTCTTTCTTCCAGCAGACAATGTTTTTGGAGAAAAGCTTTTAAAATATTCTAAGATTGTAACACCTGATGAATACAATGAAATTTAAAGAACAAGTAGACTCGCTTTACATTCACGGCAGTGATTGGAATGTGCATGACTTCAAGTCAATGACTAATCCCTTAAAAAATCTCAAGGAATTAGTGAAATAAAGTGATACTCAAAAAGTCTCTAAAATATGGAAAATACACTGTGAGGCTAAAAATGGAACCCACATTCTGGGCTATTATCCCTCAAAGCCATTCACCCCCATTCTGAAGGAAGGAAAGTCAGCAGCTCTTATCCCCAAACCAGCTCTCATTCAGCCTACCAGTAGGGTGTAAGAAGCAAAATGAGGTGATGTTTTGAATCTGTTAATAAAAAGGTTTGGTGATGATTGGAATAAGAAGGAAAAGTTACATTATTTTACAAAAACACTAACTATATTAGAACCATAAGTATTAACACAATTTATTAAAAAGACATGAACTCCACATTTGTCAAGTAGTTAAAAACATGTTTCAAGAAGCTTGCTCCTCATTTACTGAAGCTTGCTCCTCATCATCAGTTTCTGATGATGAATGATGAGGAGCATACTTCTCGAAACACGTTTTTAACTACTTGATGTACGTGGAGTTCATGTCTTTTTAATAAATTGTGTTAATACTTATCATATAACTCCACTGTTAATAATGACTTCATTTTAATTTCATGATATATTAGACCATTTCATTGTGAATGAAGATGTGGAATTGTGTGATTGTTTGGAAGAAGAGAGTGGTATGGGAAGAATGCGAGGATTGTTGACCAGGATTAATATTCTTGTAATCTATATTCAAGTTTGTTTGTCATTTCTTATTATGATTATTGTTAATTGCTTTTAAATATCTTTCAAATATTGTCTGGTTATTTCTTCAATTAAGCAATTTAGTGTTTTTTAGTTGTTACAAGTAACTGGACTTTTTTCAAGAAGCACATTTTTTCATCTAGTAAATATGTTATTAGTCATAGAGATCAACATAAATGTAACTTATTTTTTCCATTCAAAAGTTAGAGTATGCTTTATGTAATACTAATTATATAAAGTTTTTCAGTTTTAACCCTCCGTCAGTCGCTAGGGGCCTGAGAGACCCCCTGGCATTATATAAATGTTATAATTTTCGAACGAACGCACCTATGCAATTGCCTGACTAGGACATCTAACATTACACCTTGCGCGATTATTTGTTGCAGCGATAACCTTATCTGTTTATTTGTTTGGCTGGAGGATAGAATAATCAGCAGTTACGTGTCGCACAGGTCAACCAGGCCCCGCGCGCCTGCTCTCGTTACATATTGTTGACAGATTTGTTTCTCATTAGCTTTTGTGCAATATTGCAAGGAGCTGTTACTGCTTCGTCATGAATACGAGTAAAAGGTACGATCTACAAAATCCGAATGATTTGGAAGAAGTACATCGCCTACTTTGCAATGATGATGCCTTGCCCGTGGATGACAACTTATATGAATAAGATGACTCTGATTCAGAAGATAAACTCGAAACGAGATCCTTAGATTCAGAAACTGACCATGAAGATGAAGAGGAAGACGATGAAAGCAGCTTGTGTGATAACATGTATTTTATAGGTAACATCATATGCGTATTATAGTAATTCTTCTTTTTCTTCTTATTATTATTGACAATACATTCTGTTGTTATTCACATGAAGAGATGGAACAAAATGAAAAAAAAACACAGTTGAAAATAACACAGACAAGGGCTCACAATATATTGACCAAACTTCCTGGTGTGGTAGGAGCTGCCAAAAATGCGAAAACGGAAATTGATTGTTGGAACCTTTTTGTTACAGAAGATATAGTTGATTTGATTGTTGAAAGCTCAAATACTTACATTAGCAGTGTGCAGCACAAATTTGATTGTGAAAGAGAGACAAGACTTACAGATGTAATAGAAATAAAAGCTTTCCTAGGCTTATTGTACCTGGCAGGAATTTTTCGTGGTGGACGCCAGAATATTCACAAGTTCTGGAGAACCAATCTTGGAATTCCTCTATTCCGAATGGCTATGTCCGAAAAACGATTCAGTTTTCTAATACGCTGTATTCGCTTTGATGACAAAAGCTCAAGACTGGAGCGACGAAGATTGGATAAATTGGCTGTTGTTAGAGAAATGTTTACATTGTTTCTGAACAACTGTCAGAACCATTATTCTTGGACAAAATGTCACTGTCGACGAACAGTTGCCGGCATTTCGTGGTCGATGTGCTTTTAGACAATATATACATTCCAAGCCAAACAAGTATGGCATAAAGATATTCTGTTTGAGTGATGCAAAACTGTTTTATACAACTAACATGGAGATTTATTGTGGACAGCAGCCGGACGGACCATATTTGCAAACTAACTCGGTAGAGGCTGTAGTGCTGAGACTAACTGAATCAATCTCTGGCACTGGATGAAACGTTACTGCAGATAATTGGTTTACCAGTGTATCGCTGGTGAATGAATTGCGCAAAAGACAACTTTCTTTCGTCGGTACAGTGCGAAAGAACAAAAAAGAGTTACCCACTAATTTCACTTCTCCAAAAGATCGCAGACAGTACGAAAGCATATTTGGCTTCACAAAAAATGAAACACTTGTTTCATATGTTCCAAAAAAGGGTAAAACAGTAGTTTTGCTCTCAAGTCTACATGTTTCATCCACACAGTTATCAGAAGGTGCTGAGAAAAAGCCTGAAATAATCCTACATTACAACAACACTAAATGTGGAGTTGATGGAGTAGATAAATTGTGTGCTACATGCAATATAGCCAGAACAACGAGAAGGTGGCCCATGGTAATTTTTGACCATATCTTGAACATTGCAGGTATTAATTCTAGGGTTATCTTCCTTGGAAACCAAAATAAATATTCCACAAGGCAGGAGTATTTGAAATTACTTTCTTTAGCTTTACTGTTGCAACAGCTACAAAGGAGAGCAACAGCATCAAATCTATCCGATGATTTGAAAGGACTTTTGACAAAATATAAACCTGAAGAATCCGGCGTAGATGAATTGTCAAATACACCACTATGCACATTGAAAAGGAAACGATGTGAACCCAGCAACAAAGACAAAATGAACTGCAAAACTAAATATGCATGTGGGAAATGCAACACCCCCCTGTGTTTGAGCAAACATGTTAAAATTATTTGCGATAGTTGCTTAGTCGGGGAAAACACGGATGAAATAGTAGATGATTCTGAGTGACTGAACATTTGAAATTACAAGTTGTATGTATACCTGGAAATGGCAATGTATTTCTTTATACTTACTGTAATATAATTTATAACCTATATGTACTCATATTTTAGCTTGTATTTTTATGTTGTAAGATAATAACCTATTAATGAAAGCCTTGTACGCTTAATCTAATTAAAGGTAAAAACAGGAAAAAAAAATAAACAAAAGAAAACAAAAATACAAACAATAACAACAAAAATATAGCGCAGGTCTACTAGGCCCCGCGCGACTAACGGCGTTCTACCAAAGCGCACGCCTGACGGAGGGTTAATTTTGTATTTTCTTTATTTATACATCTGTTGATGACAGTAACAATCCATATTAGGTCCAATACAGATTCTCTGATTTCGAAGGCTTGAATTTTGAAAAAATGTTTTGTTTGTCATTCATTTCCTTTTAGGCTATGTCAAGATAAGATTTACAACTTTTAGTTTTGAAAGTCTCCCATAGTTTAGATTTAGTCCATTTTTGGCACCTCCTGTAAATTTTGGTTTTTGGACATAATACGACTTGTAACAGTACTCCTCAAATAATATAAATGACTACACTTTATATACAAATGAGCTAATTACAAGATGCGACACATATTTTAGATACATCATACAGTACAAATTTTAAAAATACAGTTTTATCATATACACTTATATAAAATCTAATTAGTGTTTATATTAGCCATGTATTTCCCACTGGGTACGGGGCAGCATGTATCAAAAGAGGAGTGATGTTTCAAAATGCAGTAAGTCCACTCGCAGACGTAAATTAGTTTGAAGCAGATTTCTACTCTGAAAGTTGTCCTGCATCAAGCTATGGTGTTTCTTTGACTCAAAACACAGTTATTTAACCATAGATGCTATAGTTGCTACGATAATACAATTTTTAAGAACTATGTACATGCTTAGGGAATCTGGAGATATCCACCCCATTTTTTATTTGTGAGACGTGGGTAAATCAGAACTATTGCAAGCAAAATATATGGCAAGATTTGACGAGAAGAGATGGACCCAAGATACCCATAGGAAATGCAAACAGGCTTATAATTTGTCCTGCAGGTTCTGCTCAAACAGGATTCATTCCCGAAAGCAAGTGGGTTTTATGTTCCAAACCAGGGAATAAAAATGTTGACTATCATTCTGAAATGGATGCAGATTCTTGCACATATTGGTTCATAAACAAAGTTTTAAAGTTTTTAGAAAAGTGATCAATCTTCTTCATTGATAATGTAAGCTACCATTCAAAAGCCTTAAATAAACCTCCTCTACTAGTTTAAAAAAGCAAGATATTCAGGACTGGCTGTCATGTAATAACATAGGATTCTACTGTTCTGAAGCTAGAGTAGAATTGTTACAGTAAATCAACGCAAAACACACGAAAAAAATACAAGCTATATCAAATTGCATTAGAAAAGGGTCAACAAATTATGCATTTACTTCCTTATCATTGCCAATACAACCCCATAGAATTAATTTGGGCTAAGGTAAAGGGGCGGAAGCCTCTAAAGAAAGCATTACTTTTTGTCTTCCGGATGTTGAAAGAGGCTTATGCATAGACAGAGTGACAAAACAAGACTGGATTATGTTGCATACTGTGAAAACTGCAGGAAAAAGATTTTCATAAAGAAGTGGCTCGAGATAACACCATACAGAAATTAGTTATAAATCTGCAGGAAACTGTTTCCGAATTAAGTGAGGATGAGGAGGAAGAAAAAGATAGTATAGTGAGTTAGCAACTTTTCAAAAACTCAGGTTGTTTTCAGTAAATAAACACATTAATATGGAATGTTACAGGTTACAATGCTGTGTAGAAGCATCCTTTGCTGCGCAAGTTTACATTCTGACAGTTTTTGACGCGACACATGTTACTTTTCTCTTTCTCCCCATTTTCCTCGCTCTGGCACATCACTTGGCAGAAGTGCAGGCACACATTGGCTTAACTCATAGGCCTTCTGTATAATGTATGTTGCACCTAAAGTCAAATAAAAAAATGGTAAAGTTGAGAAAGTCAGCATTCCAAACCTTCACAACGATTTTTTGGTTGTATATCATTGTTGTGGCCAAAGCACTGTCTCATGTGACAGGTTTGTTCACCAGCATTGTGTTTTCGTGCTAGCCTGTAGCTCATGCAAATGATGAACATGGAAGAAGCTGCATGTGTGGGGGACGACTCTTCTGGATCTAGGAAGTGACAGAAGACCATAGTGAAAAAAAATAGGAGCAGATGCAAAGGTAACTATTTTAAAATACAGTTTTGTGATGAGACTTCTTAATGAATGGCTTTTATTACAGTGATTACTGGCTACATATTCCTGCTTTAATCTGTAGATCAAATCCCCTTAAGCAATGCATATTAATTTTTTCAGGTACCAAGATAAGGGACCTTGAAATGTTAAGTTTGAACCACCTTGTGGACACAAGAAGGGAAGATTTAAATGCTACCATACCTCCCTACCGTCTTATCAGGAATAAAAAGAAAGTCTACAGCCATGTAAACAAACAGCAGCAGGACAGGATTCTCTCATCATTTATGACAGTATTCAGCCCTAAATGGTGTCATCTTAGAAAGAAAGTAGAAGACTGAATACTCTAGTTACAAAGTTTCAGGTGAGATTAAACAATGAACAAGTTCCTATATGTTCCAAATTTTTTTAGAGTTCTGTTTGGCATAGGAACGACCAAACTTAATAGTACTGCTGCCTTACTACTTGTTTAATGTCATTCCTGAAAGATGAGTAGTGGATCGTAAAACAAAACATTCCAAAAAAAGACTGATGAAGTTCATTTTAAATTTGAAGGCTAGAGAAAGCCATTACAATCTTTCTTCAGAGGTGAATATCACAAAGCTCTTAAAAATATATTATGAGAGGATTCTTGATTCATTAAAGGTAAAAAAGAGGTTCTTCAGCAACATCTCTAAAATTTCAATTTGGGATTTGGTAATCTTACAGTAGATGTCTTTAGCTATTGCTGTAGAATGAAACATGAAATGAAACTCATTGAAGATTCTGGCAAAAAACAAAGAAGCTCTGCCCATTAAATGAGAGGAAAACAATTTTATAAAATTATAAAAGAGAAACTGCCCAACAGCTTGTCTTTCTGCTGTGATCTACAGCAACTTCAAAGCTTGCTATTGGTGAGGCATGTTATGCACGACAAGAGTTATATTGTGCTCTCTGCTTTACAGACATTGAAAATAACTCTCCAAACTTCTGTTGCTGGTCTGAAAACCAGACTACTCATGGACCAAATGAAGTAGCTTCAGCAGTCTTGATAGTTGCTCAAGTACAGATATGAAGAACACGCTTCAGCCATAAGGTTATTTTCTAATGGCTATGCTGGGCAGAACAGAAATGCCCATGTAGTTCATTCTCTGTATTTGTGTCTTCTAAAAAAAATTCCACTCAATATAAGGGATACACATTACATTCCCCATGTATGGTCATTTCTACTTTCCTGCGGACCGCCTTTTTAGTACAATGGAGAAGTGTCTTTGGAAACAGTCTGAAATATTAACTCTTGAACAGTATCACAACATTTATCAGAAAATGGAAACATTCATAAGTTAGGAATAGACTGGAATGTTTTAAACTTCAAGGACCTCTGTCATGATTTAAGGATGCCAGTAGGTATAAGAGACATGAAACGGATAACACAGAAAAAGAAATTCAGTGGGAAGAAAACCTCCATTATTTTTAAAATGGAGCCCTGATACAAACTGGATGATATATCAAAAAGTTAATGTTTCTGTACTAAAAAGAGGTATAGCAGCAGATCAGATACCTGACCCAAATGTTGCCAGTTTGATATACACTATACAATCAGAAAAAAAGAAAAACTCACTCACTCTTCTGAAACAATGCTGTGGTGATAGCTGGAAGTAGAATGAAACCCTGAAATTTTATGTTGATGTACTTGAGAGGGAAGATGATGTAACAAACAATATGGAAGAGCAAGTTGAGGATGAAGTGTGGGATTACTTGGAGGAGGAACCTGGATATCAAATGCTTTGAAGAGGAGTAAGAGGCATAATATCCATTTAAATTTCAACATTTTTAGCTAAAATATGATGATAGCTTGTGAAACTACTTTTGGTTGTGATATTCATCAGCTCAGTATGATTTGATTTTCTAATATCTGCCACATAAGCAGGTTTTTATGCCTTATTTTACAACAGGATAATTTTCTACTGCTTTGTTTAATGAATTAGCTAAAGGTTTTTATAAATTATTACTATTGATTGTATTCCTTAGCTAGTGTTTGAACATAAGCCAAAACAGAACTTTGCAAATTGTTTAAGAACAAATTAATTTTGATTTGGTTATTAATTATAATATGAATTTGAAAAGAACTTGATAAATTATTACTGATTTTGATTGAATTGCTTAATATTTTTTTTGAAATTTTGAGGAAAAAGACATTTGAAATGGTTGACAATTGTTAGCTATGTTAATTGTAATGCATTAAATAACAATTGAAAATAGCCTCCTTAATTACAATTTTGATTGCATTACTTAAAACAGTGTTTGACATTTCTCACAGAAACAGTATGTAACTGTTTAAACTAGTTGAGGGGAGTTAAACAATATAATCATAATTGATTATATTGTTTAAATGATTAGTTTGGAGCATCTTCCTGAATTATTGATTTCATTTTATCAATTATTTGGCTAAAAGTAAAAATTAAAGAATAGATTTTTGCATTATTTCCTGTATAAATATGTTTCAAAACCCAATTTGTTCATTTGGTTGGGGAAAAATTAAACAAGTCCTCAGATTTTCAAAATTTAATTAGCAACAGTGCCTTTAAATAAAGAGGGAGATTTTTCCTACTTAGCCTATTTTTCTATTTTCAGAACTCTTAATAAATCCCTGCACTTAAATTATAAATTATTATAAAACTTTACTTAATATTAGTTTTTGGCTTCTGTAAAATGTTTATTTGTGGACTTACTGTATTTTGAAAAGCTACTCCTCAAATGATTTATTTCTTTCAATTTCCTGTGTGCCGTCTTTTATGTTTTTAATATTTTTTGGTAAATGATTGTAGTATATTGCCCATTATTTTTATTGTTTGTTTTGTTTAGTGCCCCCTTCAATGCCATTTGAAAATAATTATATTTATAAAATTGTATTAATTATATTGTGTTATACATTAGCGTTTCACTATTTTTACTTATTTGCTTTGTAGAATAAGATATTTTATGCAGCCAAAAATATACACAGCTGAAAATATTAACATTTTTAAAATAATAACATTGTTTTACAGGTGTCTAGTTTCTTTAGATTAGCACTCTTATTGTTCCCTTTTTTTTTTACTTAAATACTTAGTGTGTTTCATTTTTACATACATTCTCCCAAAGAATAATTCCATAGTTAAGGTATGAGCTGATAAAAGCAAAGTATATTAGTTTACCTCCTTTGATCCACATCTGTTGCACTTGCCACAACAAATATATACCACTATTCATTCTTTTGCTTATTTTATCAATATGTAATTGATAGTTAATGTTTTTATATATTTGTAGTCCAAGGAAGTTTATATTTCCTACCTCTGGTAATTTTCTATTTTATGCTATAATTTCAATATACTTCCTAGTAGTGTTTAAGTGAAATTGCATCCAAACTGTTTTATTTACATTTAATATCAAATCAGAATTAGTAAAGTATTTATGCACTACTTCCTTTATTTTCTGTTGTTACTTTTCTATGCAGGTTTCTTTCACAATTCTAGTAGTGTCATCTACATAGCTAATTATATTGCTGCCATCTTTTGTAATTATACCCCTCATATTAATATATACCAGGAATAAAAATGGACCTAGTTTTGATCCTTGAGGTATGCTTTGATTTGCTTCTTTTTATCTCTGATCTAACATCTACTCTGATTTTATTATTGAGTTTGTTTTATTTGCACACACTGTTTTCTATTTTTTGTTAAGTATGATGAGATCCATTTTAAAGTTAGGTCTCTTATTCCATATTTCTCCATTTTTCTATTAGGCTTGTTATATTTACACAGTCAAATGCTTTGGAGTGGTCCCAATTATTGATCCTATCTACAAAATTCACACAACTTTGGTATGCTTTGAAAAACTATATAAGACCATAAATATATAAATTTTGAATTAATAAAATTGGATGAAGTAAGCAAAATTATTTCAGTAACGAATGAGATTAATGGTTAAAGAATGCTTTACATATTGGAAATGGAGTAAGAGCATGTGAAGTGGACCAGAAAACCAGAAAAGAAGACAGAGACAAGAATACTGCACTAGACTTTCACTAATCCAGCCATTCCTTGCACCTATGGGTGCCGGATTATTGAGAGTGTCTGAAATTTAGTTTAAACTCTTAGGGACTATACTTTATTAAATCCAAAAATACATTCATTTTCATAGATTATGTCTTTGAGTGTGTACATATACAGTAGTATCACTCACTATGAAACATATCCTGAATTTTTAGTTGCCACAATGATGCAGCTTCAGCACCAGCAGTGTGAAAAATCTTTATGCTCTCTCCTCCATGTCCTCTTCATCACTTTCATCATTACTTTCCTGTACCCTTTTGATTAGTTCATCTGTTAAGGTTTGGTGTACCTCACAGTTTTCCTCACTCAGCCACTTAGAAACATCATCTTCATCAATTTCTCTTCCTCCTGGAAGCTTGTGGAACATGTCAATGTACAAAGTGTCAGCAATTATGATTCTGAATTGACTGACTCATCACTGTTGCTCAGTACTGGCTCCAACTCTGCATCAACGGATGGCTACACTTTTCTCCATCTTCCTGTAGTACATTATGCAACAACCAGATACTTGAAGTACCGATGTAATGGTTGTATGCAGTTGCGTGATAAAGCATGCCGTCATCACATATCATCAAATTAGGAGAGCTGCATTAGCTGAAGTTGCTAAGGCATGGACCATTAACAGGAAGTTTGTGGTTCAAATCCTGCCAGGATGATCCTCCCTGAGTGAGGTTTTCTCCAGGTTTTTCTCCCCATAAGGGCAAATACCAGGGAGTTACCCTAAAACTTAGGCCTGGAACATTTCCTTCCCCAATTATTCCTTTTCATGTATCATCAGTGTTTACCATTTGTGGTGCCATATGCAGTAAGAATGGATGTTAAAACACTACTAAAAGAATACCAAATGATACTTTGTTAATGTTCGGCGCTGAACCAAATATTGGCTTGACTACTGAGGGCTGGATTAGAGTTTAATGTAATCAAGTCCCATACTTCAAATTGACTCGTAGAAAAGGCTTTTAAAGGGAATAAAAACGACCAGCTATATTAATATTGAAATCCCATAATCATGTGCAGATGGTTTTTTGATGAGTTTTGCCTGTATTAAAATTAATACAGGCAATGAGGGGAAAGGTGACAATACTGTAAGCTGGTCTGTCTCTAAGTGGGTTCTGCAGAACCCCAGGGCAGCATAAAGAAGTGTATGAGGATCTGAGACAAGTGTGCATAACACAATAAATAGCCTTCCTTCCTTCCTTCCTTCCTTCCTTCCTTCGTTCGGTGATTCTAAAATCATCAGGCACTACAACTGGGTATATGACTTTTGCAAAAGATGCAGACACACACACACACACACACACACAATCCCCAGTACAGCTTCCACAGCACGCCGCTTAACCTTGGCAGAAAAGAGATTTTCTGCTATTCATTAGGAGAAGGGATGTGTGCCTAGAATTAGCCTTCACCTACAGCTTTAGGTGCTCCAACCCTCCCCTTCAAAGTACCAGAGGCTTTTCTTCAATGCTGTTAACTCACGAGGCTGCCAAAATAGCAAATGCCCTGCTCTCTTCTCAGTCTCTGTTCTGTAGTCAGTGGTACTAACAGGATACTCCTAGCTGTAACAAACAAGTCAAAAGAGTCTCAGGCAGCAGTAGCAAAAGCAAACATCTGTTGATATTAGAAATGTGAAGAACCTGAGCAAAATCCAAAAAATATTTTGTGAAGTAGTTGTGCAATGGCTTTACTTGTATAAGAAGTGCTTGCATTCTGAATGGTCTAATTGTGACTTATTTTTGAAACACTTTATAATGCATTGCTAAGACACCTACACAGTGAGTATAAAGATAAACTGAAATTATTCTTCTATCCTTAATTGGTCATGTTAAATAAAAGCAAAGACAAAAATGTAAAATTACTTGACCAGTGACCAGATTGCTTACTGTGTGGGAGAGATTGTACAATAGCTGTAACTCTAATAAAGTCTTGCATATTGGATGTAATTGACACTATGATCGGCACTACGGTTTCTTAATGAGTTAATGAAGTGAGCACACAGATTGAGCATTAACCAGTCATATGTATAAAGGCTGGTGGTTGGCATTCATTACAGCAGGATGAAATAAGGCTTACTGCGCATGCAGTAATTTTGTGTGCTGATATGTAAAGTAATTCATTTGAAGATGAATGCAAACCTCTGAGGACTAGAATAACTGCAGAAGATAATTTTAATTTGATCAATTCCTATCTACAAGAAACTGAACCATCATGGCATAATGCATTAATGTCTGCACTTGTGATGCAGTCTATAAGTGGTACACGTAAACACACTTAAAATGAAATTGAATGTAACTTGTCAGACAAACTGAAATCAGGTGAAGAGAAGTAGTTGAACACAGTTGAATACTATTGAAACATGATTAAAGAACATTCATGAATGTGAAATGAATCATTATGAATATTATGGTCTTGCATGTGCTTCAGGAGGGTTAAGAAATGTGTGTGAATTGCATCTTTATTAACGGTTATACTAAATTGTTTATTGATGTTATGTAAAATATTCCTTAGGATTTGTTTTACAACCCTCTAATTTGGAGTCTTATAACTTGTTTGAGAAAATAAAACAGCATATTGTTCATTTGGCTTCTACAGATCATTAAATTTGTCACAGTTGAAGTACAGCTACTGTTAATTTCATAAGCCATGAGTGTTGTGAAAAATTAGCAAAAGAAATTAAAAGAGAAAGAAAGAAAGAAAGAAAGAAATAACCACTTTAAAAGGAAGATTGCATCACAGCCAGTATAGTCATCAGTATTTGATATTGCTTCCAGGCTTTTTGTAATAATGCTAATGTTTAGAACTGCTTGCTTCTAAATGGCAGTTTCATCTTGCATTAGATAGCAGCATTATTGTTCTCGCAGACATGCTTGTCAAACTTGTTAGACTCTTAGTAAAATGTTTAAAAATTGAGTCAAAATTTAAACACACATTAAATTCTCCACTTACATGTCAAAGTTTAAAAAAGACTAGTTTCTGGGAGTATCCTCCCTATCATCAGTTTCTTGGTCGACTGATGCTCTCGTGTCGTGTTGGGTTCCATCAGTAGGAGTGCTGCCATCTATCTTCTCTGTTAACCGGATGATGCCATCTACTGGAGTTTCGAAATTTATAAGGTCTCCTTTATGTTTTGGGATAAAAATATTCTCCCAAGTATCCAATTTGAAATATTTCTTTACATATTTCATCAGTTTAATTCCTGGTTCAATGTTATGATTCTCCGTCCAAAAATGATAAGCTATAGCCGATTTATCAGTGAATTTGAATTTTAAATTTTTCATATCTTCTTTTTTTCTGGTGTCCAAATTTCTCTTTGTTTTCCCAATGTATATGTTTATACAGTCCTGACAATTCATTTGATAAATCCCAGATAATTTTATTTCGGTGTTGATTCCTGTAAGTTTTCCAAAGTGGTGATTTCCTTTTGTATTTTTTCATTTTATGTTTGTTAATTAGCTGATCTATAAAACTAGGATTAAACTTGTTCAACTTTGCTAACTGGTGTATTCATATTCCATTTCTGCCAATGGGATATGAACCAGTCTATGAACCAAAGTATGAAAAATAGCATATTGATGTGGTGTAATTGATTGCATTTTATGTAATTCTCCACATGTGTTTGGTTTTCTATAGATCCCGAATTCTACTCCCAATTGGCTTCTCATAGTTTTTAAATCCAAAAACAATAAGCATTCTTGTGCTTGTATTTCAACCATAAATTTTATTGATTTCTCCTGTAAATTCAACAATTTCACTCATCTTCCACTAATTTGATTGGAACAATTGCAAAAATGTTATCAATTTACGTGATCAAAATCAAATCATTAGACAACCTAACAGAATAGAAACAAACACAAAAAGATTAGAAAATAATGTAGTTAATATAATCAGCACAACCTTCAATAAAGAAGAATTTGATTTTTTAAAAAACTGTTTTAAAACCCATGCCACCAACTCAAATAATACAGATGTTACCATCACTTTGCAAGTTTTGAAAAGCAAAAAAGAAAAAACTTCTGCTAAACTCAAATGTTTAGAAATTTTAGAAAAGGTATCACTCAAACAAAACTCTGTAAATTATAAACGAGTAACTAGCAGTTTAAATAAAATACCAGTGTGGTATTTCAAAGCAGATAAAGGGAATAAAATAGTTATTATGGAAAAAGATGAATACAACCATAGGGTAGAGAAATTATTCCTCCAAACTGAATATACTTTATTATCCAAAACTCCATTGAACAAGCACACAGTAACTGCCCAAAGGTTATTAAAGAAAGGCAACATACTACCAAGTAACATTAAAAAAAAATTAACAGCAAACAATCCTATGTTACCCAAATTATATTGTTTACCAAAAATTCACAAAAAGGATGATAACATGCGGCCAATAATAATAATATAGATTCACCCACTTAACAGTTGTCAAAATGGCTAGTCGAGTTTTAACAGTTTCGAAAAATTTGAATCTCTGAGTATTAAAAATTCCTTGTACCTTGTCAACAAAATAAAAAACTTGATTGTTAAATCAGAAGTGATGGTATCCTTTGATATCAAAGTATCATACACTAGCATTCCAATAGTTAAATTACCACATTTAATCAAACGTTTGCTATGCAAAAACAGTATAAACACGGAACAAAATAGCTTGTTGTTTAACAATACGTTTTAGCAACAGACTGCAGGCTTAGCCATAGGTAAGTCTCTGTCACAATTTCTGGCTAATCTTGTAACTTCGAAATCCAAATAACTAAAACTTTCCCATATATGTTCTGTTGTTGGTATAGATATGTTGATGACATATATGCAGTTGTTCCTAAAAAAATTAGTGGAAGATGGTGAAATTGTTGAATTTACAGGAGAGATCAATAAAATTTATGGTCGAAATAGAAGCACAAGGATTCTTACCATGTTGGGATTTAAAAATTATGAGAAGCCAATTGGGAGTAGAATTCGGGATCTATAGAAAACCAACACATGTGGAGAATTACATAAAATGCAATCAATTCAATCCAACACCACATAATATCTTATTTTTCATAGTTTGGTTCATAGAGGATTCATATCATGTTTGCATAAATGGAATATGAACATGAATATATACATATATACAGGTAGCAAAATTGAACAAGTTTGATCCTAGTTTTATAGATGAGTTAATTAACAAACATAAAATGAAAATAAATACAAAAGGAAATCACCACTTTGGAAAAATTACAGGAATCAACACTAAAATACTGTGAATTCACATTTCACCCAAAATATTTTTGGAAACTTAAAAGAAATCTTCAAAGAATGGAACATTAATTTAGTACCACAAAACAAATGCAACATCAGGAATTTATTAAAGTATCCTTTGAAAAATAGTACACCAACAATAAAATTATCCTGGATTTATCAAATGAATTGTTAGGACTGTAAAAGATATACATTGGGAAAACAAAGAGAAATTTGGACACCAGAAAGAAAGAACATAGAGAAATTTAGAATTCAAATACAATGATAAATTGGCCATGGATTATCATTTTTGCATGGAGAATCATAACATAGAACCAGGAATTAAATTGATAAAATACATAAAGAAATCTTTCAAACTGGATACTTGAAAGAATATTTTTATTACAAAACATAAAGGAGACCTTATGAATTCGAGATTCCTGCTGTAAATAACATCATCTGGTTAACAGAGAAGATAGATGGCAGCACCCTAGTGATAGAACCTGACAAAGCACAAGACCAAAAAAACTGAGCGATGGGAGGCTACTCCCAGAAACTAATCCTTTTTAAACTTCGATATGTAGGTAGAGAATTTAATGTGTTTAAATTTCAACTCAAGTTTTTATACATAGTACTACAATTATGCTTTACTGTATGGAATACTTCTTAATTGTTTATTGTTGGACTCTTTTGAATATTTTCAAACATAGAATGCCTTTTCAAGGAAGCTTCAATACACATGTTTATTCAGCACCACATACATATTCCTAACAACTATGTCTGCACTGCTTACCATAACCATAATCTTTATTCACCATTAAGCTTACAAAAGCAATAGATTTCCTCAATCGGTTATAAACAAGTATTCACAAATGTATATACAGGCACAAAGAACTTACAAATTTGTTTACATAATATAATCTAAGCTGATTGTGTGGAATCGAATTTAACATACTTATTTACATGGCTTCTAGGGTACACTAGGTTAACTATTATATTAATTAGATTTGCAAGTAATGTACACACACGTAAGGCATAAGATAACATACTTAATCATATTATCTAATTATTACTATATTTTACAATACATTCACATGAATTCAATAGCATGAATATTATGTTCTTGTACAGAGTAAAATGTTTCTGGTTTAAACCAGTTTTTTAGCTTGGTAACAAATCTGTTTAGGGGCAGTTCTTTTACCTCCAGAGGAAGCCTGTTAAATAATTTTAACTGTTGATAACAAGGCTGTTGGTCTTGCTCAGCCAATTGTGAGGTGTGTCTAGGTCATGTTTACACCTGGTATTATAAGTATGCACTGGAGAGCGATTTATGAATAAATTTTTATTTTCCTTAACGTGTATGACATACATGTATCGATATACATTGAGGGTAGTGTCATATTAAGATTTATAAAGCTAGACTTACATGTGTCCAGTTGTCTTAATCCTAAAATTAGTCTTAAGTGTTTTCTTTTGTTATATAAACACATTTTTTTAGTTGATTCTTTAGAAGCTTTGTAACAGTGAGGGCAAAATTCAATATTTAAGTATTAGGAGTCAAATTTTGGACATGTTTGCTCCACTTACTCTGTAATTTATACAGGACATGTTTCACAAGCTTTCTGATGATGGAAGCGAGAGCTTGTGAAACATGTCCTGCATAAATTGCAGAATAAGTGGTGGAAACGTGTCCCAGATTCGACTCTTAGTGTTTAAATACATTTTTTGAGGTTGCGCAATTCCCCCCAAAGCCTAACCCCATACAATATGTGTGGATGAAAGAAGGCATAGTAAGATGTGACTTGCACATTTCTTCAACTTCTTTAAAAGATAACAGATTCTAACAAGCTTTTTACAAAGGTGAAATGTATGTGTTTTCCATGTTAGTCTGTTGTCCAAATGTAGTTCTGGTAAATTAACTGAACTGTGAATAATCATTATGTTACAGTGTAAATATTATATTTTCAGTTTTGGACAAATTTAATGTTAAATTGTTTAGAAAGAACCATATTTTTGCTCTTTCACAGGACAAGTGCATTTATTGCTGTACTATCTATATCAGTATTATTATTGTTGCTCAGTAAGGTTGTATCATCTGCAAATGACATTGTGGTACAAGATAAATTGCAATAAGTTATGTATATTGATTAAAAATAAGAAAGGCCCCAATGCAGACTCTTGGGGTACATATACTCTCTTTGGGTAAGCTATGATGCTAACAAATTTCATTCATGTCCACTTACTCCGTAATAATTGAGCTTGTTAGTCAAAATAGCATGTGAAATACAATCAAAAGCTTTTTTTTTATATCTACCAAGGTAGCTCCCGCTGTCTCCTTTTTCTCAAAGTTATTTAAAATTTCAGTGATAGCATACTCTACTGTTTTTCAGTAGATAATCCCCTTCTAAAACTGAACTGCTTGGTATATAACAGCTTATTGTCTGCAAAATAGTTATCAAGCTGACTAAGAATACAGGCTTCTACAACTTTGGTTATGGGTACAATTGTTATAGGTTGATAGTTGGATGGAGAAGTAATGTCACCTTTCTTGAAGACAGGTGTGACTTTTGATATCTTAAGACAGCTAGGGAAAACTCCCTGTATGGGTATCATCTTAATTAAAAAGGTCAAGGGTATGGCTATTGCATCTATTATATGCTTAATTATATGGTTGGAAAAACCATAAATATCTCAAGTATGGGATGTACTTAATCCTTAAACTGCAGAGATAACCATTTCTGGAGAAACTTCATGCCATTTAAAATTAATATTGAGTGTCCAAGATTATGTAGCAAATCTAGATAAGTACAATTATGCATTATATCAGCCATTATTGGCTTATGGCATATATTTTTGGAAACATTAATAAAATATGTATTAAATTCATTAGGTTCTATTGGTGTAGTTTTCTTTTGAATAGTGGTGTTTGTAATACCTTTTACGATAGACCGTGCAGTTTTGCATTTTCTTTTTTTTTGCTGATAAAATTAGTTTTATCATTAGCTGCGATTTTAGCCTTTTCAGTGCTTTCCCTACACAACTTCCTATAGTTTTTAAATCTCGCTTTATCTTCTGGGTTGTTGTTGAGTTTACATTTATCGTAGAATATTAGTAACATATTCCGCATTTGTCGAAGTTCAAGAGTAAACCAATTTAGTGTATTAGCATTAGTTTTTGTAAGTTTAGGTTTTATTTTAATAGTTATTTCAGGACATTCTTTTTTAAAACAAGCAGTTATGTCTTGGTTAAAGTACATAAAATCATTTTCTATATCCCAGATATTGTATATCTCTGTCCAGTCAATTTCAATTAATTTTCTCTGTAGAGTGTCTAATCTTTCTTGTACAATGGTTGCTTTGTGTAACATATAGTTTCATTTAACATACCATTGCCTAGCCTGTTTTCTTTTACATAAAACTTAACCCTACCAATATGATCTGATGTATTTTGCTTGAGGAAGTAGCACTTGTAAGAAGATTTGTGCAAATTGGTTGCAATGTTATCAAGACATGAGGCATTTCAAGTGGGCTTATTATGAACATAATATAAATTGTGCTATCTTAGCGTGTTTAAAAACTCAAATGAGTATTAACACAAGTCTAATATGTTTACATTAAAATCACCAGCAATTGCAATGTAACAGTCACATTTAAACATTAAGTAACTAATGTTTCCAAGTGATTTATAAATAAATTTACACTAGAATTTGGGATACGATAAACATATACCGCAATGAAATTTATCATGTATTTGAAGGGCTACAGTTTCACATAAATTGTTTACACTATAAGATGATAATCAACTACTCCAAACTTTAAATTTGTCTTTATGTTAACAATACAAAGATTCAGGGTGGATAGCAGTCAACATAAAATTTCAGGCTGATTTCATGTCTTTTTGAAACTCCTTAATGCTGTCTCTACAAAGCTTATAATAACGAAGACCTCTCAAGCCTTCTAAGCCACAAGATGTTAAAACCGTTTTCAATGAATAATAGTGATTCTTTATCATTGTTATCAATTCTTTAAATATCCAGAAGCTTATATGGATGTTAAAATTGCTATCTGAGTATCACACCACAGTAGAAACGTCTTCATAACTCTTTAAAGCCTATCTTTTTTTCATTATAACATAAATGCCTATAGATTTTACTTTATTATTTGGTATAATGAGTGTTTGGCATTAAGTACTGGAAGTGATTTTGATATGTGGAACATATATATATTAATTTTGTTAGATAAAAATAACAATTAAGTAAATTATCTTGTGATCAGTGAGAATAATTCTAATAAATCCCTTTGTTTTCAGATGTTTCCTCCTCTTTATGACTATGAAGTCCAGTGCATTGGCGGACATATTGTAAAATTTTTGTAATATTTGCCTAAAAAAAATATACAATTTTTAGATAGTATTATTAGTAACTTTCTTCCAATTGAACTATGATGGAAATTGCAGAATTCTGTGGCTTTGGAAAAACATACTGTATTTACTCATGTACCATGTGGATGTGAGTAAGATGCGCACCCAATTTTTCAAGGCCCCCTCACCCACCCAAAAAAAAAAAAATGTGGTGTACTATATGCATTACAAACACAAACTCATACATACAAGATTAATATTTATTATTTAGAAATTATTTACAAATGTGCAATAAAAGAGATATTCTTGATTGTGTCCATAGTATTCTATATAGCAAGAAGAATGTTCCATGTAAACCAACAACCTAAAATAAATAAAATATATACCTACTAGCGGACCCGACAGACGTTCTATTTTGTCATAATTTGTTCCTGTTTCTCGGTATGACTATATTGGCATTGTGTGTTAATTTGTTGTTCTGCATTTCCCATTAAGTAGATCTGCAAAAATTTAGGATCGGTATCAGGTATTGAGAACAGAGAACCAATTCGATGATACACTTGGCCCAGAATCTTAAATGTTGAATTAAAATTACAGCCATCCTCATTCTCAACGATTTTTGTTGCTCCAAAGGATGTCATTTGGAAGCAAGAATTGAATTTACGAATTTTACACAAAAGAATTTTGATTGAGATGTACACAAATATTCAATTTATTTTGAGTCATTTTATTGATTTTGTTCATGTCGAAAAAATTGTGACATTGCAGCGTTTCGTTTCAATTCGATATTTATTGAAGTGCTGTGGGATACACAATATTTCTTGTTTTTCCATCTGGTGCGTAAACGAAGGTTTTCCGACGCGTGAGCAGGCCACATAGAGCTGCCCATATGAGAAGCATGGATTCTCCAAATTTAATCCACACACTTACGATTGTCCTTGTGCTTTGTTGATAGTCATAGCGAAAGCGAGTCGCACCGGGAACTGCAAACGTTTGAATTCGAATGGCATATCTGTCGGGATCGTTGGGATACGTGACAACAGTACGTCTTCACCTTTGAATTTTCCAGTCAAAATTGTTGCCTCGATAACATTGTTCATCATTTTCTTGACTGAGAGTCTGGTTCCGTTGCAAAGTCGTGGTGGATTTATGTTTCGAAGAAGAATGATGGTTACGCCAATTTTCAATGTAAGAAAGTGCGGTGGCATGCCTGGCAAATCAAGCGAATTCAAGAATTCAGTTGGATAGTTGACAACTTCGTCTTGATTCACAACAGTATCGATGGACTTATATGTTGTCGTTTCTCCGGGTATTCCATTCTGAAGAGTGAAGTTGATGATATTGACATCGATGTTTTTGGCCGCTAATATAGCACGCGTAGCCACTGATGATTTTTGTAGTTCTGTGCAATGTTTGGGAAAACTTTTTGCACCAATTCGTCTATGCTTTGTGATCTTACAGAAGTTTGCTGGCAAGGTGATACATTGCGTAGATTCATCAATTTGCATTCGCCTATTTCCAATATCCATTAATTGTATTGCAAAATTTTCAGCCGATGTATCCCGTTGTAGTTGTCACGCATGTTGGTTTTCAAAGTCAATTTCTGTAAATGACACCATAAAACTGATGATTTGAGACATGCATTAAGTTCATCAGCGGCTGTTGAACGTGGTATAATCGGCAGTGTTTGTCGAAAATCACCAGACAATAAAATGAGTGCGCCACCGAAGATCCGTGCGTTTCCTCTCAAATCTCACAGTGTACGATAAGCGCTTCCAATGATTTCTTGTGAGACATTGTACATTCGTCCCATATGATAATTTGACACGTTTGGAGTACTTTGCCCATTCCAGAGTTTTTGCTGATGTTGCATATTGGTGCCTCAGTGTTTTGCAAATTCAACGGTAGTTTCAATGCTGAATGCGCTGTTCGGCCACCATCCAAAAGAGTTGCCGCAATTCCAGATGATGCAATGGCCATTGCAATATTATTTTGTGATCGTATGGTTGCCAAAATGAGTGAAAGAAGAAAAGTCTTGCCTGTACCACCGGGCGCATCTATGAAAAACAGTCCACCGCTTTGTTCTGTGATTGCACGCATAGTTCTGCTATACGCAATGCGTTGTTCTGGAACCAACTGCGGAAGATTTCTCTGAACAAATGTCCCCAGTTCGTCAGAATCAAAGTGTGTTTCTCGTTGCAAATCACAATCGAAAAGGTCGTTCGCTGGTCGGTTCGGAGCAGGCATTCCCAGTTGCACCAGTGCCTTGTTAGCGATTGCCAAACATATGTCTTCAATCAAAATCACTGCCTCATTATACACGTTTGGTGTGAATGGAATGTCCGGATTTTGATTCGCAGCACGCAAACAATGTAGAATATCTTCACTCATGTAGTCCTTGTATTTTGCCCAAAGATCTTTTGGATTAGATGGGAAGCAGGTTGTCAATATTATGGCAAATAACGTGCGTATTTGCTGTGGTCGAGCAGTATTCGATGCATCAGCGAGTGCATTGTCCCAAAATGCATCATTCTCAAGAAGATTTAATTCCTGGCAAGCTTGGCGATAAGTGGCGCACAGCTGACCGTTGACTGTTCTTAAATCTTGGAAGGATGTCGGTCCACGTACATTGATTAACAGCAATCGCAAATAGAAGCATTCTGTATTGTTCGGGTGAACAGTGTACAGACGACCCAATGCGTCACTGGAATACAAATTGGGATGTCCAACTGCTTTACCTTGTTGAAACTTTTTAGCCGATGCATTCCATGTGTAGAATTTCGGTACCTCAGAATAAAGTAGAGTCTTTGCAAAAAGATCATCTTGGCACAATGAGTAAAATGCAGTTAAAAGTTGTTGCCGGTGGAACCAATGCTCTTGCACGTACATTATCTGCTGTGAAGTACACGCGCTGTCCATTCTCGAGATGCACCGCCAAGTGTACTACTGTTGGATGTCGTTCATGGATTGGAAATAAGATACGCCATACTGCTTCATTGCTGCTAATGTAGCGTCCAAGTTGGTATTGGTTGATTTCATCGAGCGGTCGGGTCATTCTGGGTACTTCCCAGCCTCCGCAGAGCCAGCCTGTGCCTCAAGGGAGGTGCAGTGCAGTCATCAGAGGGGTCCCGAGGGACCTGCCACCCAGGTTCCTCATCGCCGCAGCCCACCAGCAGTGGCCTTCAGCTCTGGAGATCTAGGCCGAAGATGGTCACCTCCACGACGCAGACGCCACCAGTTACTGACCGGGCTTCTCCCATGAAAACAGACCAGCTGCCAATCACCGCTACCTCTGCCTCTTCACCAACGGAGAACCCACCTACGCCGCCAGCTTCCCGCCCAGCACCTGATCTGGGACGACAACCGACGCCGGCGCACACACAGATAGATGGGCGCTACAGCGTCGTGATCTGTGGTGTGCCCAGAGACTTACCACCTCACTTCGTGCTGGAAGCGGCACGACAGCACTGGCGCTTGGCAACACGGGCCTCACGCATCACTTCCGCTAGAGGCCCAACGCTGCTGGTCCGCCTGCACCTGGGAGCCGCATCGGACGTGGAAGCGGCCAACGCCACGGGACTTCCAGCGTAAGCTGGAAAGAATCGAGTGTCACCTCGTCGAACCCTACACCGAGATATAAAGATATTGCTCCGCCACTACACATAAAATTGGGCTTGATGAAGCAATTTGTAAGGGCTCTACCACAGAATGGACCCTGCTTCAAGTACCTTTCCAAGAAATTTCCCTTCACGGCAGCGATGACCGGTCCACGCGACTGGGCGCCCTCGGCGCTTCAGTTGCGGGGATTCGAGAGCTACAGACCAACACCAACAACTCAATCACCGAGAACTTCAAGACACTCAACGTTCACTACGATCACCTACAAGAAGGCTACATCCTAATCCGGAACTTCCTCGAATCCCATGTGATGCCACACCCCTCCCAATCCTCTTTCCATCCAAACGCCATTAACCATATTATCACCAGGAATCCCAAACATATCCTTCACTTCGCTAAGGGGGCAGGCTGGGCCTTGGTCAAGCCTGTCTCCTAGCAAACATACCTCACTCCACTGGCGACCGCACTGCGGCCCAGTCTTAAGCCATCACCTTGGACTGCGCGGGTGCTTTATGCGGTACCGCAGCAAACCTTTCCTCTCAATCTGGTGGAGGAGTTTTTAGTGGGTATGCCGACGACTCGGTGAGTCCCACACTCTCAGTCCCGACTCCCATCGGGGCTGGGGTCAGTGATTAAATCATTTTCTCCTCCACTCGAAAAAAAAAGCCCAAAATACCGATCCAATCATTCAGCATCCTTAAGATGGGAGAGATGTACGCTCCCAAAACGTCGATGTCTCCACATCACTTCACCTGGCTTGAAGCCTGAGAACGTCTAGAGCACAAGTATCTTGTTCTGTGGTGCATTGTAATGCGTTCAAAGACGGAGAAAAGTGTGTATTTCAATGGAAAAAAGCTTTGAAGAGATTGGACAAGGATAAAACGTTACTTTCCATGTCATCCAACCTTCCAGATTAACCAACCTGTTTAAGTGAGATAATTGAGATTCTATTGTACTGTCTAATTTCACTATAAAGTTGCTTTTAAGCAACTGATACATAAGAATATGAGATCATATTTGCTCATTGGGTTTTCAAGGAAATGTATCATAGGTTGAGATACTACCTTGTGCTCAAATCCTTATGATCCAATCCAACCTACCTACACCACAACCTGTCCCAGCATATCCTTGAGTGCAACAGGGCTCAGGCTGAGCCTGTCCAAGTGCTTATTGATTTTAGCCAAATCAAGCCACATATATACATAATATATTGGTTCAGGCTGGGTCCCTGGTGGGGCAGGTTTAGCAGGGTACTCATAGTTATGGCTCAATTTATAAGTATCCCCATCATAAGATGTCAGAGAACCATGTTTTATATTGCAATTTTGTCCAGTTTTCAGTGTCACTTTGCTAATGCGTTAGTTCAATTTATATCTGTTACTTCACTTTTCTTCACAACATGGTGATGAGATGAAATGTGCATGAACCAGCCTCTTCTTGCTTCCACTTCACATTGGGGAGTCGCACAAAAGACCTCTCTAATCTCTCACAATAGCAGCATTCACTCTATGTCAAAACTATCATCGCAACCTCATTTGGAGAAGAGCACTTCATGTTGAATCAAGAACTCGCTATCTCACTAACTCACTTGTGAGCACATTTGCTTATATAGGTGCTGAACTTTTAGAGAGTTACAGAATGTTCGGAACATGGAGCAGGGAGAAAGAAGGTTCCAGAACAATCCCATCATCTCCCAATAGTTTCTGGTGTTTATGTGGGGTGAGAGCACTTATCTTTTCAACTGGCCAGTCAGTCAGTTGGTCAGCACACATTATGCAATAACTGATGGCCATAGCTGTGTCACAATATGTTTATGTGAATTAAACCCAGGGCACATTTGACCAAACAGTAATTCCCAGCAGGCTCAGAGGTAAGTTTGCCCCCTACAAAGTTGTTTATAAGTGGGATGTGTTCTGAAATGTCTGGTTATTAGACATTAAAACAAAGTCACCTAGCAGTAACTCACCCAAAGTTAATTTTATTTACTCGAGAAAGTGTAATTAACCTGTTAGAATAGTTCATATCCTCTTATTGTTACTGTGATTATTTCAAGATGATGATGATGATTATGATGATGATGATGATTGGCAGTATGATGCCAAATGTGGTCAAAGTGAGATTTGAGCTGTTATTGTCAGTTCAAACAACATACATGCTAATGAAGCCAAAATGTTATAAAGTCCTTAGGAAATGTGTTAAATGTGCTAAAGGTTCTCACACAACTGTAGTTAATGTACCAAAAAGGAATGATGTGTGTTATAGTTCATGTGTGAACAAGGAAATAAAGTTACATTTACATGACCTTCTCTACCCACTATCACTTATTTTTATGCAGCTTTTCTACAAACTGTGTTTACGAAAGCTTATTTGTCTATCTACTTCATGTTAATCAAAATAAACCTTTGCAGAAATACTTTCATTACACAATTTGTTTTAGGCACAAGGGGGATACAGGAAACCAAATAGAGCCAGATGCTTAAAGCAAGAGGTTATATGCTGGCCTTGAAATTCCATGCTCTTTCCATGATATTGTGAGAAACAACTGAATAGCAACACTGCTTTAAAAAGGTGATGGTATTTAGACTTATGCACAAAAATTCCCAATATTTATTAAACACAGGAGAGAGACATTTCTAAAAGTCACTAAAAAACAGAAAGTTATGAAATTATAATAGTACACCCTGATGTGGAAAGTACTAATAGTGGATTTTGCATTCTTTTGCAGAGTTATATAGTAAATCATATAGACCTACGACCAAATAGAGTAACTGACCATTACAGTAAGACAATGGATCACAAGAAAACAAATATTAATAGAAAACGTTCATACATAATGATTTTCATGTGTCTGATCATACATTCCAAATTCTTTAAGTTATGCTGTACATAACAGCAAGCTGAAAAAAACAAAACAAACAAATTTCATTTATATTAGGGAACTTAGATAAGCAAACTTTAAAAATGTAAGAGAAAGGTTAACTTATGATACATGGAAGAAGATAGTCAACAAAAACTACGAATGAAAGGAGGGTTTCCTTTGGCACTTAGCTTGTCCTGTAAAAAGTTACCCACTGGGGTTTTAACATCAAATAAATGAAATTACCTCCAAAAATAATGGCTCTATGAGATAAAATGAAATACAATTATGAATTCAGAACTAAAAGGTTAAATGCATATAAATAGTTAAAAACCAAATATAAAAGAATACAAGCAACTAATGCTATAACTATTATACAAAACATGACAGCAAAAGAATTAACCTTGTAAAATAATGTATCCAAAACAGCATGAAACATACTAAATAAATAAATAAAACCCGATAAAAATGTATAAGACCTTCAGTTGAGTGACAAAGGGAAACAAAAACATATTGTAGATCCAAATAGGGCTAGTGGGTATACAAACTATTCTTACTAAAGCTTATTTTTCTATCTACTATATTTTAATCCAAATAAACCTTTGCAGAAATAGCTACATAGAGAACAGCGATAGTCAAATGTTTAGTCAAATGTTTGCTAAGTAGCATCGTCCTCCGTGGTGTAGCAGTTACCATGCTAGCCTCTAGTTCCCGAGGTCGCAGGTTCAAACCTAGCGGAGGGCAATGGATTTTATCGGGCGTAATAATCCTTAACATGGCTTCTTTCGGAAGAGAAGCAAAGACAGTGGTCCCGTGTCATAGATTTATGGCATGTAAAAGAGCCTCAAGCCTAATAAAGAGGCTTCTGAGCAGAAATTCTGGTCTTTCACGCCCAATATAGGTAGAATGGGATGCTAAGGACCTTAAGTCCTTAAATAAAAAGCCCAATTTAATTTAATTTTTGCTAAGTAGCACCCTAAATCAGGAATGGCTAGCCTATTAAATGCTTATCACTAGGTGACATGCAGACACTTGTCGATACGTCACGTAAATGAATTACATCATCAATTTTCCCAAGAGGTCTTGTATGCTTACCCAAATAATGAACAATTGCTTGGCAGAAACAGAACATTCTGTGCTTCCGAACATAATCAAAGTTCCAGTCAGGCTCCTACAAGCAATGTTATAACAGTACATTACGTAATACGATTGCAAATAGTACTGTCATAAATAAACTTTTTATGAAACCTTATCTCTTCATGAATACCAGCAAATTAAAGAAGTATTGAATTTGCATTAATTAAATGAAATAGAATCAGCAGATGTTTTCTAATATGAATGCATAATGTAAAGAAGAGTCCCAACATTTTAACCTCAAAGTGTCCAAAAGTATACAGCATTACTTGGTACACCATGTGTATGAGGTAATGTGGGTTCAATCTAAACTTTTTGTTTTGTGTTGTTTCATTGTTTGAAAGACCAGCAACTCAGTATAGAGTTAGTCTTTTGGTATATGATGACATTTTAAGATAACTTTAAAATGTATATTGCTGTTTTAAGACCTTTTCACTGTGGCCTTAAAAAATAAATGTTTACATTTGAGACATGGTTGAGTCTGTAATAAAAATTAAAATAAATAAATAGGAAAAACTTGATACCCATTCCAATATCCATCATGCTTGAAAACCATGTTAATTGTTCTCACCATGGAGTCTACCAGTCAGTGAAAATAATTTGGCATTTTTTTTTTGAAGGGATGCTCATTCTCATGTGTCTTCAACCCTGCACTGTAGCTCACCATACGTCCTGTGAAGTGGGAGACAGGCATTTGAAGAGTCTATTTCTGCCCAAATATTCTCAGTAGTGTTTAGATCAGGATTTAGGAGGATGAGGTATCCGTGAGATATCCTCATGCCTATCAAACCAATGTAGAATTATCCTTGACTTCTGAATACTAAGGTTATCCTTTAGGGATTGTTCCATTGGGATACCTTTCTCTGGCAGATGAAACTAAAATGGTCTCCAAAATGTCACAGTAGGTCAAACTGCTTAACTTCTCGGGTATATGTCCAGGACCTTCAAATAAAATCTTGTCCCAGTATGAGATGCTTATGTGACCACTGTGAGTACCAGGATCCACATAAAGTCAATCATATCCTTGAAATGTGGCTGGTACATTGCACTGACCTATTTTATGACAAAACACTTTAGCTTCATCCTCAAAGGTTACTCTCTGCCAGTTGATGGCATATGCAAGATTGTCCATGGCATGTTCATCAGACAGGACCTTGTTATATGCAGCTAAGTAGTTGGCCTAAACCAAATTCTCCACAGCAATTCCTTATGGTCTTTAAAGAATAGGAAAGTGATAAGTTGCTTTTGGTTAAGTATTAGATGAAAAGGGTCTTCTTTCTAGCTCTACCTGAAGATGTTCATTATCTTCCTGAATATAAAGTATTTTACAACCTGTGCAATGTGGCTTTTCTACCTGTTGGTCTTCCCTATATTGCTAAGACCAATGTCTCCCAGTTCCTTCTGACATGCCATGTTTACGAGCAGCCTCAGTGATATGTTTGCACATCAAAGCAGCCATGTCTTAATTGAAAGAAAATAGATTAACAGCAAGTGTTCTGAAGCATCAAATTAGTATCCTCTAGTTTCGCTGGTGCCTGAGAGGCATAGAAGTATGCCATAACACATGGGCTGAGTAGCTCACTCTAAGGGAGAGTAAAAGAAATACGAACACTCATGATACTGAACCAAACTAAATATTCCCATCATTTAAATATTATTAGATATATATATATATATATATATATATATATATATATATATATATATATAAAATTTGTTTTTAAATGATGCTTTGTATACTATTGGACAAATTATATTGTTCATAAAAAAAAAAAAAGAATGCTCAATGCATAAAAAACAGAAGCTCAAGTGCAAAATGCAGTTGCAAGATTCTAATTTGTGCAGGTTAAAACATCACCTTTCATTTGGGACATATAAGCCACTCGGCTATAGTTGCAGTCTTAACTGTAGGCTTGCTAGAGGGAGTACTAATGTCTTCTTTAAACATGCATGTATTTTCATTCTTCATCTGAAATGTGTTATCATCTGCAGGGGCCTCAGTTCCAAAAATCCATTAAGAAATGTGGCCTTCCTTTCCTTGAGTCAGATACCTGATCTTGTGACTGGTATTTCTACTGTACTGCAGCATTGTAGTCTTCACTGTTGTCTATTCAGTTCCAGTCAATAATTTCGGCACCCCAGATGGCTTCCTATTTTCCCCACCAGATAGCTCCCCTCTGTTCAGACACACAGGTTCTGAAGGTAATAAAACACTTATTCAAGACTGTCATGTGTGGTGGTTGGAAAAATGTTGTAGCAAATAGTGTAAAATAGGATGGTTTGAGTGGAAATAGTGAATTTTTTTATTCCACAAAAACTGAATGTCAATTGCAACTAATTCACAGAGCAAAGAAGTCCACATGAAATATAAATATGAAATAATAATTATTAAAACTTGAACATAAGATACTGTTTACATGATAAATACACTAGGTGCATATCATGACTTGTAGTGGTTTTCTCAGGGCTATTACCGCTCAATTTTTTCTTCTCTCTTACGTGTATATTTCTTTCATAACTAACTCCTAGCGCTTAAATGCTTTTCTTACAATGCTCCTGTTTTAGCAGAGGTAACAATGAATAAATCTTTATGCTTAAAAGTTGCCACAGGTACCCTTCCTCGAGTAACTCTTCTTGATGCTAATCTGTGGAGTATAAAATTCCTATCAACATATAACTCTCAATGGTTGTAACAAATATGGTGCCCTCATTATTAATCCCACATTGGCTAACTATCACTAGCTGAATTAATTACTCCCTCGCAACATAATTTAAATAAAACTACTACTTTCTTGATCATGAAGATCTAATTGTATCTGTTGCCTATTTGTGCTTCTTGGCATCTCCTCTCTTCCTTGATGTAGTTGATTCTTCTTGGTTACCATTTGTTTTTCCATTGTTTCATGTTGATGTCGCATCATAATACTTTCTGTTGGCTACCCCTGTCTGGGTCTCTTTCCAACAATACTATCAATTCTCCTTATGCATGAACTGTTTACAGTTTCTTTGATAGTCCACTACAAATTAATTAAGCCCTCTTCTTATGTACATTACACATTATTATAATTAAATAAAACTTAAATTTATTATTTAACCTTTCTTAGTTTTTCTTAATGTGGTTTTATGTAAAGGTCTTCAAAGCTTTTCTTCTTTGCTTTTTTATACTAAATATATTTTACAGTGCTTTCTTGTCCTAAACTTGAACATTTTGAATAAAGATAAACAAATTGTGATCGCAATTTATGTATTTGTATTATTTTGAGGGTGTTCTCAGTTGAATTCTGTCAAATGTTTACAGCCAAAGACGTTCTGGAGTGTTTCACCAAAACTTTCATGGCTATTAAATCGACTAATGATACAATTAACAAAGTCTGAGTATGTTTTTCAGAATTTTATAGAATAACCAACCAAATGTGGGCCAAGTGATAATCTTTCCTTTCACTCACCATGAGCAGCTGTGAAGCATTCATATAAAGTTCAATAGACACTAGTGCTATTCATCCCAATTTTTCATGATGTAGATTTATTGAAAGAAGTACAATTAAAATATCAGTCGGAGGAAGACCATTCACTTTGAAAGAGGAAAAATGAGACGTTTGATATCTTATTACAGTAGAACCTTGGCTATCCATAATTTCATTAGCCGTTCAGCTCATTAATCATCCTTCTTCTTTTTTTAGTGCTCTGGAATGAAAATTCCCAGTACAGGGCAAAAATCAACTTGTTTTGGAACGAAAGTCTGTTACATCACTTCCCTTCTGAGAAGGGCAACAATTACTGCATTTTAATGGGAGATTTAAGTCGATTTGAGTACACATTCCGCACTGAATATGATCCTCATTTCCATGTTAAATTCAGTATGTATTGAGATTGATTGGAATACGCAAACTGTATTTACTTTGGCGAAGGGTGACCGTCTTAAACATAAATTTAAATTTTCTGTTCTATATTTAGGCGAAAGTTTTGAGGTTAGTGTACTATGGTTTTGTAAAGCATATATGACATTAATATGAAAATGGTAAAAACAGTCCTGTTATGTCTATTGTTGCACCAGTTTCTGGCAGGTTTACAAAAAGTTGTAGCATGAATGAAGGGCATAACAAAAGAAAACCGCAGTTTTATTGTGAAAGTTGCAGACCCAAAGCTTGCTTTTTCACAACACTGCTTCAGTATGTATATCGGAATAAAGAAAGGAGCAGAGATTGTAGGAAGTATAGATCACTTTCATTTTAAGCAGCAAGCTTGGCTATAAAATTTCTGAATGAGCTATGTCACCTTTAATTAATTCATATTCCAGAGGTTTTAACCATATTTATAGCACAGCAAAAATATTTTAGTAGTTTCAGTGACTGTAGGGAAAAAAAAAAGAAAAAAAAAAAAGACAAGTGATCAGCATATAACAATGAGTACAGTACTTTATAAGAGGATCAAATCTAAGATTCAGTTAGATCCGAGTCTGCATTTGCATGCAGTGTTCAATAAGGAATGTGTATTCAAATTGATTTCAGTTCCACATGGAAACATGGTAAATGTTACAGATTGAATACAGAATGAACATGTATTCTAGTCAAGAGGTTGTTATGATCCCTTCAGTTGTACTTCAACTCACAAAGTGGTCATGTAATCAGACAGTAGCAGTGATCATAATGAACCATTGTTACCTAGCTATGCACCTACAAAATTGATGAAAAACTTATGTGGGTGATTAAGCATGCGCACTTGTGTTGGTTTTACAGAACAAAAGTCTGTTACCTCTTATACAACGGACAACAATCACCTTTATTGCCATTTTTGTAAATACACAAGAAATGTAACATAGGATGCATGTGTTTAGTGAGTTTTTTGTATAATTGCTTATTAAACCTGCTATTTATTTGAAGTAAGATGGATTATCCGTCATTTTCAGTTAACCATCAACCCCACCCCTTCCATTATAATGGATAATCAAAGTGCTACTGTAGTTATTTGAATGCAAGTGGCATTATGCAGCTCATCACAAATCACATTCACATAAAGACATGCCTGTAGACCAGTTGCAACTTCATGAGGGAATGTGCTGTATGAATGAATGATTTATTTTGTACAACTTCTTTTACATAGCTTTTACAATTTTTTTCATTTGTCTAACATAAACTATGCATAAATTAAATTAACCTTGTTGCTACCTCAGCTTGCATGGCACCCAGGCTGTTTGCACCGTCTGGTAGCTCATGTTGTTGCTTCCCCTTTATCTTAATTATCCCCCTCCTTCCCTCTCTTCTTTTCTTGTACTCCTTACTTTCCTCGCCCATTTTTCTTTTGCGTTCTGTAAAACCTCACCCATACTTCCAATCTTCCTTTCTTCTTTCCCCGTTAACATTTTTATAGCTACAATTTTTCCCTCTATTTTTTCCCATTTATCCTCCCAAACCTATTTTTCTCCATAACGCTAACTCCTTACATTCTGTCATGTAATGTATTATACTTTCTTTCTCACCGCACATTTTACATATTCCTTTAACTCTACCTCGTATCCCTCTCAGAAATATTGTTCTTGTTCTCATACAAGCTATGCCTTGTTTTTCTCGTCTGTTACAATAATCTACATATGGTTCTCGTCCCCAGTTTCTTTTTATTTGCTTATAAAATTGTAATGATTTCTTGTTTTATAAACTTCCCCATATCTCCTGCCTTTCTATGTCTTCTATTCTGCTTTTTACCAGTTTACCTACATCACTTTCATTCCTTTCTTCTAGCTTCCATATGTTTCCCATTCCTATTTTCCCTATAATTCTTCCTATCCCTGCCCACTAACTGTTTGTGCTCTCTAAGCTTTTTTGCTGGAGAAATCTAAGGAATGGAAGCCTTCTTCAATGTCCTACAACTTGTAAGTTGGGAGCCAAACAGCAGAAAATGAAAGCTTTTGGACATGCAGTCATAACAATCTATTAAAAAGTACAGCATTGTATTGACTAATTTTGAAGATTTAGAAGCTAGTAACAGTGATGTGTCATAATTTAAAATAAAGAGAGTTGAGGGTTGTTACACTACATCTAAAATATTCTTACTTGAACGCGTTTCTGGAGACGGCTTGAAGAATATTTTAGTGATGTCCCCAGTGTGCATATTTTCAGTAAACATGTTTTTGGTGACAAAAACCCAAAACTGCACAAGAGTAGCAGGAGTAGTTTTCAAGAGCAGTAGCAAAAGATATCTGAGTAATAGAGGATGGAAAAAGAACAAACCATTGCCTTAAATATATGTGTAGGCAGTAGTAGTATCAAGTCCTTTTTTAAGACAAATCATAAATGTTTTCCATCCCCAGTTGATGAAAGCAGAAACTTCATTTCACAAAAATCCGAGCAGTGCACCAAACAATTTCTTTTATGAGTAGCATGATTTGCTAACTCTGAAACATTCTTAATACTGAATGTAACTATGTATGGTGTTTAACTTAACATGGGCAGTTACAATTTATTTCTAACACTATGCTTTAATGCTATCAAGCTATTTGCAATGAATTAAATAGGCCACGGGTTCTTAATCTGTGCTCCATGTTAGGGTTCTGCTTGTGCTTCCCAGTGGTTCACAGCCACTGTAGAAAAATAAAATAAGTAAAAATTTAATGAAATTAAAAAATAAAGAGACAAAAAGTAGGATCAAATTAAGAAAACTAGGCATAATATGCAAGACATAGGATAAGACCTTGGAGAACTGTAGAAAATAATTTTAAAAAAGGCTCCTCGAATCAAAACTGTTAGGAGATATGACTAAGAGCTTATATTCTTACAAATTATATTATGTTTAACTAAAGTATATTTTATTCTTCAAATATTAAATGTGGTGCATTTTGTTAACTAATTACTAGAACTAGGATTTTTAGGTTCTGAAAATGTAGATTTACACTTCTTAAATAGGCTTTAAAAACTAAAATTAAGTGTAATGGGTAATGGGTAATACCACATAATGGCCCCATCATTAACAGCAAAATGAATGTAAAAATTGTGAAATGAACAAAAGAAATAGTTAAAGTTAACTACATAAATTATATTTATTGATCACAGAGTAAAATTACTATCATGTTTTTACATTATTTGTGTTCTTGTTCTCTCCTGGTCCTATTGATAGTTGGCATTAGAATACATCTTGATTTTTTTTTTTTTTTCTGGATTTTCAAGTGTCAAACTGTATCTTTTTCTTAAAGAATAATTTTATAAGTTGATAAATACCTTTCAGCTGACACTGATGTGATGGGTGTGTATTTAAACTTGGTTATATTTGCGATGCTTCTTCTGATCTACCCTTGATAACATCACATATACTATTCAGAATTGAAAATCCAGTATCCTTTTGTTAATATGTTGCTTCACTTATCCCTAATAATGTTACTAACCCTCCCCGTTGCACTTATTACTTTAGTTTCTTCTTAATGATTGAAATTTGTTCTTGAAGGGATTTCCCCTTTGCTTCAAGTTTTGTTATACAGTAAGACAGGAACGAAAAATTTTGATTGGATGCGAGCAGTATCCCTCTTCAAGGTGCTATCCTGCAACACATGTTACACTGTCTTCTGGCAATGCATTCACCACACTGGCAATCTCTTTTAAATGTTCACCATAAGACACTACTGCTTCAATCCATGATGCAACAACTGATTACAGGTTCTGGAGGAAGGGATTGATGGAAGTGTGTTAGAACAATGCTACTCTCGATGGGGGCTTACAGAAGACTTTTTTTTCATGTTTGATACAAGGCTACTAAGTTCAGAATTTCAATTTTAGCGGTTTCAGCAACTGTTATATAATGCATGGGCTAAACAGGTATGTGGACCACATTAGGATAAAAGGTTTTTCACGAGAATTGAAGCAGCAATAATGTAAGATGCAGCATCGCTACTCAAAAGAAGAGCTTTAGATTCATCAATACCAGTAGGAAGTAGCAGCTGTAGACTTTTGTTAATAAAATGTGCCTTAGTGTGGCTGTTGGCCTTATCTAGCTGCTGTGAACAAAGGAGATGATGGAATGAAGTTTTGTACCAAACCATTTTGCTGACAATTATATTATCTATATAACTCTGCATAACATCACTGGTTTCATCTACGCACATCCAAATACAGGATTTTCCAGCGCTCCCATGAATTGTTTGCACAGTGGTCTCTCATGCAGAATTGCTTGCAATATTTTTGCAAAAGACTTTTAAGTTACATTCTGCATGGCATTCCAAGGAATATTTGCAGTCACTAAGGCTTTACATAAATCCATGTTGAAATTATTCCCATTGGCAAATTAGGATGGCCCTGTAAATAAAGGCTACTTCTTTGTAGTCCAGGATGCTCTAGATGTAAGGCCACTAGCATTAGTATATAGGTCAATGTGCAATTTTTACTTTCTCTACTACGTATAGTAAGTAGGGGAAGTATTGTATTCCACTCAAAAATTCGATACCGAGATTTCACCGGAAATACATGTTTTGAGATCCCCTGAATCCAAAAAAAGCATTTTTGGAAACATGTCCATGTGTGTGTGTGTGTGTGTGTGTGTGTGTGTCTGTGTGTCTGTCTGTCTGTCTGTGAACAGCATAACTCAGAAATGAACAGTCGGATAAACACCAAACTTGGTATTTAGGTTCAGTATCTTCCAGGGATGCGACACGAAGGTTTTCAAGAAAATCCCCCCAACCCAGGATACCCTTTACATGGAAGATTTTTCGAAAATTTTAATTTTCTCAAAAACGGCTCTAACGCTTTTGATTAAAATATCATATGTTTAATATATTTTCATGACAAATAAAACGTATATCTTGAATTTTCTGGGAATGTCTCCAAAAGTGTTTTCATTGTGAATGACTTTTGCATAACCGGTAAACCATAAGAGATAGAGAAAATTTTACTACACAAAAAATGTACATCACGTTAAAATACACAATTTATACCATATACATTTGTTTTGTTGAGTGAACCATTTTCAGATATTGCTTGTTATTCTCTTAAATTTTTCAATACTTATTTTCTTAAAAGGGAATTCGTTATTCATTTTTTGTCTTTGATATGCAAAGAGTATTAATCTGTGGCAAAGGGAATGGTGCTGCACCTAGCAACCAGCTATTAAGAGATATGTATATGCTTAAAGGCTGCTGTATTTCTATATTGCCCTTGTAAATATATATTCCCCTTACATCTACAAGAAAATTAGCAATAAGATAGAGTCTGCAAATGTTTTTCTCGATTAACATGAAGTAGATGGAGAATAAGCGTTTGTACAAGAGTAGAGAAAGTCATGTGAGTGTAACACATCAGAATTTTTTTTTTCATGTGATACCTTAGTAGAAGAAGACAGTAATTACAATATAGAAAACTGTGGTAAAATTTTCTGACCATATTGAATTAAACCAACTTTATTTCATTGCATGTTCTTTGGAAATGGTTAATAAAAACATTGTAAAAATGACACCTATTGATCACAATATTGACAAGTTATCACTCTTCCATCACTGGATACATTGCTGTATCAGCACTTTTTTTATGGTTAACCTGTGGCATTTTCACAGTTTATATTTGCACAAATGCACATAAATACTGCATATATGCAAATAATGCCCACACCTGGATTTTAGGAATGGAGATTGGGGAAAAATTGTTTGTACAGCTGTATTAGATACTTATATTGAAAACTTTAAAGACTGCAGTACCGCTTTTCATCATCACTGCAAGATGAGTCATCATTGTCAGTATCATGAACTCTATCCTCTCGTAGCATATTGTCCTCCGCTCCATTGAGGAAATTCAAAATTCTGCACTCCTTAAAACTTCTTGCCACCAATGCTAGAGAAATTCAGTCCCATGAGCTTTACACATTCACAGATTTTTTGTCACCTCTGTGCGCTTGATTTTACCACTTGGATTGATTTGGTGCTCTTCCTCAGCCATACATCTCGTATAAATTTTTTTTTAATTTAGCTTCAAATGTTCGATTGATGCAGACAGCTAATGTTTGGGGAATCAATGTATGTGCTCCAGAAATGACAGCCAAGTCACTTCTTCCCTTGTGTAAAACTTTCTATACATTGGAAAGACAACTGAAAAATTCAATGCCATCCGGGATTTGAACCATGGATCTTCCGGTTTCCGTCCGGTTGCTCTAACCACTGAGTTACCATGGCAACATGCCAGTACGACATTAAATTCCCCAACTGATTCGCATTTTGCTTGGTAAACCACAAGGAGATCTCAAATTGTATTGAGATGACATACTCCAATGACGACTTACAATGCTATAAGTGCTTTAAGTCCTGGGCTTCATAGTTTCGACCATACCTTGTTTTGTATACTCTAGCACAGCTCTTGAGCATTTCACTCTTTTTTTTTTTAATCATCTGTGTGATTTAGGTATACCTCTGGTTTATCATAATCACTTTCTGAATATTTGGTAACACTGTTTAGGGAAGAATGGATATTCTCATTGCCAGAACTCTCACTTTCATAAATGCACTATCAAACAAATTAGTCTACTTCAGATTGCATTGGGAAGGTTTTCCAAAGAGCTTCCAGAATTTCAGCTTCAGGAAAGCTACTATTGCAAAAGGGATGTATTATATGCAGCATGTTACAATCTGTTTAACTGCAAATGCCAAGATAAAGCTTGAGCATCACCTGAAAGCTTACGAGAAAATGAAAAGCTAAGCAAAATTTTAGATGCAAGAGCCGATAAACAATGATTCATGCACTATGTTGTAACGAGTTTGACAGATGTGTAATTTTGCCTGTATTTAATTAAATCCATACAATACATGTCTTAAGATGTGGGCTCAGAAGCTATAAAATAACTGCCGCTGGGAACCAATGGTAAATTTTCTGTTATTTAAAAAATTAGGGTTGAAATGCAAAACATCTCTTGATAAACTAAAACTCTCAGATAATGATTTAAAGCCACAAAATCAATGAAAAATACTTTCAAAAACAGAGAAAATATGAGTAGGTATGCAAGATTCCACGACTGTTATCTATTGCAGAAACTTCTTGTGCTTCTTATGTAGACATGTCATAGTGTTATGCGATTTGCTTACGTTTCGCTCCACTTGTGTCAAGCTTCTTCTATGGACTGCTGTTGCTACTGACTGGCAATTTTTCATTGCCCATATTTATCTGTAGTCTGGGCCCACCTCTTTTTCTCTCATTAGGTGACCTGAATAACCAATGGCTGCTCATTCTATCAGTAAGGCCTTCCATGTTGCATGAAGTGCTTTGCCGCTGTCTGTGTTTAGTTTGCTGCTTGCTTTATACATTTCAATACTTTTTAGGACAATTCTGTGGAAAAATTGTCCACATATTGCCAGAATTTTGATGTCAAAATTTATATGATGCCCATTGTTTACAATATGCTCAGCTAAAGCTGATTGCTCTCTTTGAGAATACCTAATGTACCTGTTTCTATGAAAAGTTCTTTAAGTTTTTCCTGTGTTAATGACCTTCCTTTCGGGAACAAGACAGATAGTGGAATGTTTTCAAAAGAGCTCTTCTTCCCCTTCACTCTACTGTTTAAGCTAAATATTGAAAATTATGTCATCATAATCATCATAGCTCTGCTTAAGTTTTGGAAGTCTGGATTGCTCTTTTTGAAATTGTGATCCAAGATGTTTTAATCCAGTTTACTTTGCTACCATCAACAAAGATTTCTCAATTCACTATAACTTTTTCAAGCTGTATGATGCTTAAGGAAGCATACATGTCATCTCTGTTAATGAAACTTAGGAGATGTCTTTTTAGCATGTTGAATTAGATTCACCCAGTGTCTTGGAATTTATACTTCAGGATTATACCTTTTAGCTTTTGATGGCCACAAAAGTTTGGTCAAATTCATTGACGCTATGACCTGGAATGAAAAATTGCTGGTCAGTCTCCATTGTTTGTGAATTTTGTAGTAAATGCATGAGAAGTGACATTTTATGTTGCTATTTTGACTCCCATAGCTGTCATTCTTTATACAAAATCAAGCGATTCACTTTTGGAGGAATATAATTTTGAACGTGTTGGTTTTTTTTTTTTTTTTTTTTTTTTTTTTTTTTTCCCCCCCCCTCCAGACAGGATCCTACTTCCTGTGCTCTTGAAGCTATATCTTCAGTCCAAACATACATGAAGCCAGTATTTGTTGTTGCATCATGTATGCCAAGGTTGAATGTCCACATTTGCCATTTATAGTAAGCCACGTTTGTAGACAAAGAGAAGTTGGCAAAGTTTTCTGCAGGCGAAAGATTAGAGCCTTCTTTGTTACATCAGATTTTGCTTCACCTACATCTTTATCCTTCCTCAACTTGGCATTTTGAGCTTTTTCATTATGAAATTTCTGACAGTCCAATGTCAGTTGTGTCTCATATTTAGATAATGTCGCTTTCCGCTTTTGATTGAAAGCATCACACTAATTACAGTTGTTGCTCTTAGGTGTATATAGAATGACAAATTAAATTCATTCTTGAAAATGCTACAGAAAGAAGGGAAGCACATTGGTTTCTGACTGTTATTACATCATTCTTTATACATCCTGTATAAGACAAAGTCAAACCTGAAGGTATTTTCTTCTTCCATTGTCCTTCATACTGTAGTTGAATGCTATGATGGAAATTCATTGATGAAATTGTAAGCAAATTTATTACCCTCTTGAGCTGTTTTATTCTGTGGTACATAACGACCATGTCTGTCTGCAGTTGACACTCCTCTTATCTGCTTCTTTTTCAAGGTGAAGTCAATTTTACCATCAGAACTCTGTAACATTTGTTTTAAAAATGTTTTGCACATAAGTGTGTCCTCATTAATATCAAATGCTGGCAGCTTGTAGATTCTTGTATACTTATGCCTTGAAGAATTACCCTTAGTATGCTGTTTCTTTTTATTAATAGATTCAGCATGACTCATAATGAAAGTAGATTTAAGATCCCAGTTCAGTTTGTAATAATCTTTGAATATTATCTGCTGTTATGGTTTGTTTGCAGTTTCATGAGGAATTGCGTTGTAAATCAAGCACTTTTTAGAGACAACATTTCCTCTAGTGTTAACATACTCCTCACCTGCCTCTAACTTCTGTTTTCTTTCTCATTGATTCTTTGTTCCTCCTCCTTCCTATTTCAGCACTCATAATTCCAAAATATACTAACTTGATCCCTTAATAAACATACCAGTATGCAATAAGAGCTGAAGCTTTCCTGGTGTTGTGAATTCTCTAGATTTTCTCGGTCTTCTATTCAGGTGTAGAGTTTGTTAGAAACCAGTGTTTCGGGAACAATGTACTTTCCCGAAATGTCAGTTTCTAACCAACTCTACACCTGGCTGGAAGCCCTAGAAAATCTAGAGTATACCAGTATGCTTTAACTTCTTCATTCAGATTTGGTAAACAACCAAATGACTGCTCTTTCCATGCATTCGTTTTTTTCCATGACAATTGAAATGATTAGCTAGATGTCTCTGGTTGGTTATGTGTGGCTTGATGGAATTAGCATTTACTATGTAGTGGATATCCAATTTCATATAGTGCAGTACATTATGCATTAGAAACATGTTAATTGTAATTTACATTAGATAAATCATTGTCTTAATAACTGATTAAGATGATATGTATTTTTTTTAATTTTGGGGGATATTCACCTTTGGCTTGAAACCAGTTACGAATGCAATAGGTTTTCTTATTTTTTAGCTATTTTTGTTTTAACCAGAATGTTCCTTCAGACAATGAGCTTGGCATTCACATTCAAACAGAATATGTCTTGCTTCCTCTACATTTCTATAAATGTTGCAGAGGTGCTATTCAAAATTCCTCCTAAAATAATTTAATCTCCAAATACCTAACCTAAATAGCCAAGCACCTCTATTTTTCCTTTGTTGCACTTCTCTCTGTTTTTAAATTAAACTTATTATTTGTGCAGTATAAATGAGCTTTTGTTTCTAAAGAAGCAATTATCATCCATATGCCTTTATAATGAAACCTTGATGTGCTTAACCTCAAATTGCTTGTTTAGTTTTGCTTTACCTTTCCCATATCTCCCATTCTTTTCCTTTTTAGTAACTTTTACCAAGATCACCCATTTGTTAATGCTCATGTTGTTTTCCAGATATTTCAGATAAACTTTGGAATATATCCATTTTGTACTGTCTGAAGTAAAACATTTTCTGTGCAAGCACATAAAAATTTGGCCAATTATTGGCTATTATTGATTTTTTCCCCCAGCTGAAAGGGAACATAATTTGTTAATTATTTGTTTATTTGCATTATAGAGCATCTGGGTAAACAACTGGAAGATTATGTAGCCACTTTACCCATCCCAGTGTATGTGCTTCGTACAGAAAAGCGTTCTGGGTTGATACGAGCGAGGCTGCTTGGAGCCAAGCATGTGAAAGGTCAAGTGATAACATTTCTGGATGCACATTGTGAGTGCACAGAAGGCTGGTTGGAACCACTCTTAGCCAGGATAGTAGAGGATAGGTAAATGTTTCATGTTACAGTTCTTGTGTATGCATGAATGTGGTGGCATTTACATGATGTGGAAGCTATTTCCACCATATTTTATTGTTCATGCAGAAAATATTAATGCTCTTCTGTTAGAAATTGCATGTCCAGTTGCTTAATGCATATGTTCTCGTATATTTACTAGTCTCTAATAGGATATTTTCTTTTCAAATTTATTTTGGTCAAGAACTTATTAAAATAGTGTCATCATTAGGTTTTTCTTATGATATTTAATAAAAGTAATAATTCATTAGTTTTTTTTATAAAGCATAAATTAAGGAATAAAAAATGTGAATTACTAGGTTTAAATAATCTTACTACATGCAGTTTTTGCTTCATGAAGAATGTTAATATGTTATACCCTTAATAGACATTGCTTCCCCATAGCTTTTACTGCAATGAAATTATCATACATTCACCTTATTCACTTATTAACTTTGGTTTATGTCCATTTCTTTGATTGGGCACAGACAACCAGTAAACCATTGAAGCCTATCGAGAGATCTCACTTATGAGAGCAACAGGTGCTTTTCCAGCATTGGTAGAAACCTGCCTTCTTGCTAAATAAAATTCCTTTCTTCAAAAAAGGTCAAAATGATAATTTTCGTTCATTTTTCTTCCTGGATTATATAGCATAAACTTATTGGCATAATTTTCTTCCATTTTTGTCAATGTGCTTTATTGTCCAAAAAGTAGTAATTTTCCATGTATTGCTAGAAGCAGGCTGAACATTTTGTGCAAAAGGAGTTAATCTAAGGGAAATTAGTTACTATATTCATCCCAGAAACAAGTTATATCCGGAATGACAGCTACACTAGTTCTCTAAATTGTGCTGCAGTAATCTCCTTTGTCATGATTCAGTTATCTGAAATTGGGTCGCCTATTGTTTGATTTTTCTGGGTTCTTTATCCTCCGGCTAGCCTTAATTACTCAGTTGAAGTATCTCTTGGCAGGGTGTGTATCAGAAAGGAGTCATTGGTTATTGAAGGATAACACTGATAAAAAAGTCAAATCTGAGAATTTTAATACATCTTCCCTGTTCATTTAAAATATGATTTGCACATTTCACTATTGCTATGTGCCCTATGAAGCTATTTATTATTCATGTAACCTGCAATATGTTCGATTTCCGCACACTAATTACTTCTGACGTAATTATTACTTTTGACTTTCACATTTCTGGCTCACTGGATGTCATGTACTCTGTAAGGTAATCTTAAGAACTGGGTAATGCTAACTTTTTGCTTGAGAGTATATACTTTCATGCCTTGAATTTCCTTACCATTATAATTCTTTTCTCAATGGGTACAGCTTCATGTTCACCTCGGCATCTAATTTTGTTAGCCAATCCACATTATGGTTACATATTCTTATGGAAAAACTTCCCTCCAAAATTTTCCCATCTGTGTGAAAAAACACACTTCCCTGTCCTCAATCTATGATATCAAATTCAACCTTCTAAACTAGTGACAAAATATCTCGCCCACGATTTTTCTTTTTAAGCCCAAGGTTACAGCTCATGTAAAAGTCATGACACTCCATATGCGCAAGAGAGGAGAAATGAGGAGAAGTGTCGAGAGTGGTGGGGGAGCAAGGGAACAGAAGCATATCAGAACTCGGAGGTGGTTGCTGATCCCCACCTCTCTTATTATGCAAGTGGGCTGGTCAGTGCTATTGCACATCTATGCTCTAGGAGTGGGAGACTGTCATGATGTTTTACACTAGCTGTACTTTATACTAACTTTTCCCCTCGGTATCTACTGTCCATCTTTTGTTGCAGTGTTCGCTTTCTCTTTTACAGTTTCAGTGAGGCAATTCTTATCTTCTAGCAAATCCTTATAACTAAAATTACTTGAATATATACAGTATTGCATTAAAATGGATTACATAATTGTTTTGCAATTAACACTATCCTTAATTTGACTACCATCAATCTATTGCTAAATACAGTATAGTTTCATATTCCTCACTATAAACATAATTATAAAATATTAACAACCTTCTTGGAAGTTTTTTAATTGGGTTTATAGTAGTGATGGGATGATAGCACTATTTCTCCATAGTCGATACTGATACGGATTTTTGAGCACTGATACTTGATGCTCACTTTATAGAAAACTGTAAAGGCAATAGCTTATTCACTGAATTATGCTCTTATTAGTAGTTTTCTGTGTATAAACGCATGTAACTAATTTTGTTATTGTATGCTAATTCCGAAATTGTTCCTGTTTGGCATTCTCCAATTAGCAGCAATCTTTTTATCTTGATAATGCCATGGTTATAATATATCCCCTATTGTTAGTCAAGGCTAATAGTAATAACAATAATTTCTTTGCTTCCCTTTTTATGCAATTATATTTTGTGTTGAAAACTTTCTTTAAAGGATTTTCTATTAGTTGCACGGAATACCTGTGAGCTACACTCGTGACCTGAGTTTGACTTCGGTAAACACAAACAGATGGATGGAAAGAATAGATATTTCCTTGTGCTGAATTATCTCACATCTTAAGTTTTGATTTGTTTCTGCTGCATTCACAGATTTTGGTCACCAGAGTAGGTAAATGCAATGGCCGAAAGTGAGTCTCCAAGCCAGGCTATTGCAGAAATGTGATTTAGTGCATCAGATACATGTTACATGAGTACCTCTACTCCTTCCTCCATTGTTTTGCTTGTTTTCATTTAGACACAAGAGCCTATGGAATGTTGCAAGCAACTTAGTCAAGGTTTATCAAGACTTATAGTCCGGTAACTCTTTCCAAGGAAGTAATGTTAAGAAGGATCAACTTCTTCCATTCCTTATCCAGCATAAAGTTAAACGCAACAACTTCCAATAATGCAGAGGTGAAAAAATTAAAAGTATCGAAGGTTTATCTCAAAGTATTAGACATACTTCGATACCACCGAGTATCAAGAATATTAAGGTATCGAGGCCCCATTCCCTAGTTTATAGTCTCCTGAATTTTGTCACCCAGTATATGTATCATGTTCACTAAACATATTTCGACACACGTTATATCTCTTTTTCCCTTTCTCATCCACTATTCACTCGTTTGGTCTAAAGTTTTGTGCGTATACCTGCATTGACCTGACATATTTCTTTTCCTTTACATACAACAGTTTCTGCTCCTCTGACCTATTTTGGTCCCCATTACAGCTGAGTTCTACCCTGCTTAGGTTATTGATATAAATATTTACAGAATCTGGTTTCTTACCCTTGGTCATTTTGGCATTACTTGTTATTAATTAGAAAGTCAACAAAATACTAATCCTCTGTACAAAATATATTTAATATCTTAGTACTAATACACACAATTTCAGTCTACATAATGATTACGTAACTCGACATAAATGTTTAGCTTTAATTAGCCTTACTCTCTTTTCTATTGTTTAGTAATTTGTTTTAACAACTACCTTTGCATTATAATGACTTATTTCCCAACTCTATGATTTCATATGAATTTCATTTTTCACATATTAACTACATTTCAAATGTTAATGCAAGTTATTACTTTTCGGACATTTACCCCAATTAAAAAAGTAATCGTATCTCCAACAATATTCGTTTTTCGAAAACACTTTTTTCTCTTTAAACACCTATTTCTGTTACACTTGTTTACCCTCCCTTGTATATAGTTTAACCTCTTACTTTCCGGTAATTTCCTTTGTTTTATAGATTGTCGTGTCTTTATTCATTCTTAATCTGATCATCTTCTTTATCCACTTCATTTTTACCCTCTATGTTATATGGTTTTAGCATCTCTGTATGGAATTTTACAATTATCTTTTGGGTTGCTGTATTATCTTAGATATTCGTTCCATACACTTTAATAACTTCATAAGGCCCATGATACTTTAGAAACATTCTCCAATAAAGTTTGTGTGCCTTACCAGATAATCTCTTGGCTTTGACCAGTACTAGGTCCCATATTCTGATCTTCCATTCTTTTCTTTGTGTTTCTGTTTTCTTTTCATTACCTTTTCCTTCATTCTTTCTACTGCTCTACGGAACATTTCCTCTTCAGTAGGCAGTTTAGAGTTTTAATTGGGAATCGCTTTGGTAATTTTCTTAGATATGATATTTATTTTCTTTCCTGTCTGGAGCTCACATGGTTTGTATCCTGTCACATTATTTATTGTTTCATTGAGTACCTTTATGTATCCATAACATTGAGTTTGCTTTCTATGATACAACACCCTTAGATAATTTGAAATCTCTTCTAACTTCCCACTCCACTGCATAGGAGTTCAGCGTATATCTTGATGAAAAATTATATTTGTTATTATCAGCTCAACTTTACAACATGTGACGTGAGATATTTTTCTACATCCAATGTTTGTGGCATAGTTTTTCGAAGTACAGCTTCACATTCTTTGGTGTAATATGCATTTAGAATTATTTATTTAGATGATTTCTTGTTGGAAAACATTTTATTAACATAATTTAAGCCTTATAATTATTTATTTATTTACTGTGCATGTAGCCATTTAGAAGAATGCAGGAGACAGCCAAATTCTCCATTTTGCATCACTAAAAGTAATGCAGCCCAGTCGCTGACGATGAGGACGAATGCCCTCGAAAACGTTTCTGTTTTATGTAACTTTAATTAGTGAAGGTGAGTGTATAAAAGTGTGACTCAATCTACATCATTATTTTTGTTATTAAATTACACTAACTATATAGTTATATACCTTGTTCCTAAATTGTGCTGACTTCTATGTACACTAAACATTTAACTTGTTAATTTAACTATGCCTAGCCTAAACTTTAACTAAACCTAATCACTACAGCACAGGCTAGACCTGCCTAATGTCTTCCATTAGTTCCTGGAAAGGTTCTGCTGAACGGTTCTTGTTGTCAGGATGCTATAAAAACTGACAAATGTGAGCATCTAGGTGTTCTCTGTATCACTGAGGTAAACTGATAGATCCATCTTATTAATCCGATGAGCTATCTCTAAAACTTTTATTATTTGCAAGAATATCTCCAAGAACATACAAACTTTGCTTCTCACACAACAATAAATTCTACTCCACTGCATGACCATGATTGTAAAGCAATAAAAGCATGGTCAGGACTTTTCAAAAGTGACTGGTTCCTAATCATTTCCATATTGTTGTGCACATGTGTGGGAATTTTTTTCAGAGGTTGGCTACGGTTGTTACAAATGAAGCACATGTTGGCTGCTATGCGAGAAGCAATAAAACTAATAGTCATCGGTTGTTTCAGTCAGCTTGCGCATGCGCATTGAAGAACCTTCGGACTTAGAAACTTTCTCACGTCACATGTTCGAAAGTATCTCCTTTGCTATCATTTTCATTTAACCCTTCCATAAATGTTTTGCTCATGAAGATAGTTGCATTATCAGCTAGTACTGCTTGAATTTGTCCTTCCTCGAGTATGTAAGACTTAGTAGCCAATTCAAACATGCTAAATTTGTGGCTCTCCTTAATGGGTAAATTCTTACATATTTACTAAAGACATAATAAACAAATATATTTTTAATATAGAGTCAACTGAAAAATTCAATGTCAGCCGGGGTTTGAACAAGGTTCTCCCACATATGTTCTCGTAAACAAGCCCAGACCAGGTTAGGTCTGTAAAAGTATAATTAATTTCATTGGTAAGTACACATTAATGAATGAAATGTTAGTGTTCTCAGTGAAACTTATATATTATGTAGTGTTCATTTTTACTACTTGTTTACTCCTTGACATAATATTTGTAAATATTAATCAGCATGTGATTACATTCTCATTACAATTGCTGAACTGTATATGTTATATCCTTGTTGAAATGCTTCTTTCAGTTTGATGCATTATGACCGATGATGTTATTCCATTTCAGTTAACTTTTAAGTGATTTCTTTCATAAAGTAATAGTGATATTAATATGTACCTGAAAAAAATAATTTCATAAGCATTTCGTTGTGAATATATTCAGTATATATATAAAATAAAATGAATGCCAGTAAATACATCTCAAACTGTGAGTGGTATTTTTTGATTAAAATAAAATGTATCATTATGATACGTTGCAACCACAGAAGGTTAACATGAGCTATTTAGCTCTTGTCTATTAGGAATATTTGCTACAATCTCATTGGTTATGACGGGCTCAGATTTTTAGGTGGAATAAACTTTCATTTTAGGTTTCTTATATGCTAAAAATAGGTTTTTAGGTTTTTCTTCATTAAAATTATTTTTTTTTTATGTTTTGCTTTGTGGATCAATACAGGTACCAATAATTTTGTTTTTCTGGTACTTAGTTGTAAGATTTATATTTTGGCATTGCAGCAGATAATATACATTCTCAAAGTTTCTGGCATAAACGATTTTCTATTATCACGTAACACATTCTTGTATGAAGAAATGGTTCTTTCAACGGAAAATGACATCATTGGAGCGTAGAATATAGATGCCAGTGCAGCAGGTTCTAGGGGTAGTTCTCCTGTATACTTTTCTCCCTGCAATACTGAATTGATTTTCATATCTTCCAAAGCAGAATTTTGTTGAAGCATGTTCTGCAACTTCGAAGAACATTTAACTCCCACTGGTCCAGGTATTTCTTTACTGGAAACATTGCGAATGATATCTAGAGCATCTTTCAATGTCAAAGTTGTACTTTCCAACCAGAGAGTAGTTTTTGGTATAAAACAAAAATGTGTCTTAATGTATGCAAGGGAAGTGACAAGAGTGGAGTATTTGAGTGATTTCTTAGCCTTGGCAATGCAGGAAGCTTCTGTTTCATCCAATTCATTGACAACATTTTTAACGTCTTTTAAGTGCTCAGCATAGTAAATGGCAGCAGACAGCCAAGTCCTGACCTTCTATCGGCTGCATCTAGGTGTTACCACATCACATGTGCTGCGTTTAACTGTAGCAACTTGAACTATCTACTGGCTATAAGTGGTGAAAATAATGTTACAATGAGTTTCAATCCGAAAATAACATTCTTCATTTCGAAAAAGGAAAAACAGCTATTTAGGTTATTTTAGGTGTCAGCCCCTCATTTAGTTTTTTTAGGTGTAATGAAATTCGCATATTCTGCTCCAGGAGGTGTGAAACGAGTATATATCTTGAAATGTGTTAATTAAATAGCGAGGAAAAATATAGGTTAAAACCTAAAAATCCGGGCCCTAGTTATGACATAGTTTTGTTAGGGTTCTTTTAAGATTTTACATTAATATTACATATATAATTAAATCAATTAATTATACTTTTTACAGACCTTAGCCTGGTCAAGTTTTTAATATAGAGTCAACTGAAAAATTCAATGCCACAGCCGGGATGTGAACACAGTTCTCCCGCTCTCCTTGCGGTTGCTCTAACCATTGAGCTACTGTGATAACTTGCCGGTGGGACATTGAATTCCCCAATTGACTCCAGTTGAATTGAATTTTTCAGTTGACTCTATATTAAAAACTTATCAAGACCAGGCTAAGGTCTGTAAAAAGTATAATTAATTGATTTAATTATGTATGTAATATTAATGCAAAATATTAAGAAAACCTTAAACACCCAGCACTGAAGTACTTGTGACAGCAGGTCGCCACTGAGATCGTCATCTCGATTGAGATGCCTTGGTGGTCTGTCTGGGAAACAACTGGTTCTTTTAAGATGTTTGGCTATACTCCATTATTTCTTGATATAAATTGATCTGTTATTACTACATGGTCCTATATGATTAGTTTTTTTATACACATTCATTGAGTGATTTATAACTTCTTCAAACGCAGCACCAAGTTTCACTATTTCCACCACTTTAGCACTTTCTTGAGCTTCTGCTAGAATCTTGCTAATCTCTTTACCATGACTCTGCAAGAATCCTAACCTTTTGCTGTTTTGTCTTGCTGATGCATCTCATACAGCTTCCGATTCCTCTTGTTTGGTTTTCATCTCTGTTTTCTATCTCAGGAGTACTAAAACAGGAAAATTGGTTTCAAGTTTCAATGCTTATGTTTTGATGATTTTTCTTCCATACATTCTCATCTGCTTTTATTTCTTGTATTTCTTTCTCATAGATTATTACTTTCTTGTGAATACATTATTTCTTCTCTAGCTAATTTTAAATCTTTTGTTAGCTGTTCAGTTATTAGTTGCATTGAAGATATACTTTCCTCTGGCTTCTTTTTAGCCACATTTGCTAGATTCTGTTGCTGTTCGATGTTTTGTTAAAAGCTTGATGGATTTCTTTGAAGTTTTTATAGCTTACAAGGGACCATCAATCAATGTTAAGAAAACTTGCAACTGATTTATACACCATTTGAAAGAGCACATTAAAATATGTAAAACCCTCAAATATTAATCCTATTGTGCATATGTATACTAGTTACAGGATGATAAAGGTGTGCAGGTGGGGATCATCAGTGTCCAATTATAGTGGAGTTCTTTTGAACTGTTGGCACGATATGTTGCTGTGGACACTGCTTATCATTGAGAACTGGGCGAGAGAGAGCACAGACAGTGAATGTGTTATATAATCACTTTAAAGAAAAGAATTTCCAGCTGTCCATTTTAACTAAAGAAGATGAGACAATGGGCCGTATAAATAAAACTGAAGCACTAGCTTGAAAGCTAAAGGTGTAAGTCAGAGAATTTGCTTGCAAGCAAAAGGAAGAAGTGAAAGATTTGTCTTCAGATTGTATGTATAATCTTTCCCTTTTTCTTCTATAACAAAAGCAAAAGCTTCTAGCACTCTGCTTTGCCTGCATTGTCAGAAACCTCATGAGTAAGCGCGGGCATCTGACTACACTGTTTTAAAGACCTTGACACTATCACTTCATTTATGGTAAGTGAGCTAGCCTGACTTGTCTTTTTTAAAATGTACTCATCCGATTCAGGTGAAAGCTCGTTATGTGCAGAAACCGCAATGATGCTTTTAGCTATGGCTACGTATCCTGTCATACTAGAGAAATCCCAACTTCCGTAGGCAAAAAGGAAGAAGATTAAGCAACTCAGAACATTATAAGTTTATTTTAAGCTAATTTCGGCACACCAATTGATGCAAAACAGTAACTAAAAAACAGTAATATGAAAACCAGGCTAAAAAAGAATTAAGTTTGCTACCTAGAACAGCAAGAGGGGTCATTTTGCATAACTAGAACTATAATACCTCAATCTTTAAAGTAAAATGTTAAATGCTGCTATTTATTGTTGCAAATAAAGTTCTAAATTAGATTAAAGAGACTCAGTTTCAAAGTAGGCCATTTGTGTATGTATACTATTGCAGGGGTCAAAATGACCCCTCCCGCAGTTCTAGGTATATCAGATTCACCGCAGTTCTAGTGTTAAACACTTGGGAGAAAACGCTTTTCAACCTTCTACAGGGGACACTAATCCCACATGAATCAGATTTCAGGTAAGTTAAAATATAATCACTAGTGTATTACTAATATTGATTTTGAGGATGCAGATAACACAAATTAAATGCATCCTTATAAAAATCAAAATAAGAGTGTTTCATTGTTTCTCAAATGGCAATTTTCAGGAGCAGCGACACTGGGTCTTGAACATTCCACATCAACACCATTGCCTGGAGTACAAGAAGTAATGTTGATAAGATTTAGTTCAAGTTTTTATTAGATTAGCAAAAATAATCATGACCAGCTTATAAAGATAATAGTGGAAATTCATTGTTTTCAGGGGAAAACAAATCATTTCTCCACATTGCTATTATTACCTATATCATCACTAGAGGGCAGATTCTTGCATATTCGCATATTTTTTCCCTTGAAAGTTAAACCTATACATGGAAGCGATAAGCATGTTTCATGATATGAGGAATTGACTGTAGAAGTTGTATAGTGCATATAAATACATAATCAAGGGTTTAGTGCATATTTCACTAGTATTTGCATATGGATGCATATATTAGTTTTTTACTTTACTTGTTACTAAAATGCTTGCCTGGGAAAGCAAAAACAACGTGCTTACCAACAATGGATGGTTTATTGATGGTAAGAGGGTACAGTTCTGGATTCGCATTTTTTGGACTTAATTATTGCTCTACTCTGTTTATAAGATTTAAATTCTAGCAGTTTCCTGATCATTGTATTTTGTGTTGATTGATTATTCACTATAAATATTGTAATACATCATAATTACTATTATCAATAACCAGTGAAAGATTAAAAGTCAATGAACTTATTACTTTATGAAAACCAATAAAGTTATGTAAGAAAATTGTGCAGTTCATTATGCTATTGAAACATTTTTGGTGCATATTTTTTCCATTTTAGAGTAAATTTTCTGCTTCTTTATTGCATAAATGCATGCATATATTCATGCTTTTTGGTACATATAAATCCACCCTTTAAATTCATCACCACTATCATTGTCACTTTTATTATTGTTGTTGTGATGGTGGTGGCGGTGGCGGCAGCATTGTGGTGGATTAATAATTTGTCTAAGAAATATCACAGTATTATAGTTTAGAAGCCACACAAAGGTGGTTATGAAATAGATTATACTGTCTTATTTACATTGCTTTAATCGTTGATAATGTATAGGCCGATTTCTAATTTTGTTGTTGATTATAATAATTATGTGACTTCAAACTATTATATAACAGCCATAATTATTGTCCAGAATCATTAAATGCTGAGATATGAGTTACTTAGACCACTAAGATTTTATAGCATTTTACAAGATAAACTTTCCACTATTATCTTCATACCAATTATCTCTATATGAGTGTATGCATTTAAGTTCTATCACTGTATATATCATTAACATGTTTCTTTCTAGGAGCAGATGTTATGTCTCATGTTGCCTCATCATCCTCTACATTTTCACCATCACCCTCTCTAGATAAGTTCATTTGACAGGCCACCACCCTTGAAAAATGCAAAATATTTGCGAGAAACTACAAGACAAAGGTGCTCAGTACCACAGAATTACACAGGCTAGTGCTACTGGAGCAATTGAAGTTGACAAGGAATGGAAAAAGAAGCTATGTTAATTAACTACTTAAAGCAAAGAGGGCTAAAGAAAACAGTGTGGAAGAGGAGGACAATGAAGATAGTTTTTATATATATACCATTCTTTATTATACCATACACACACACACGCACACTTTTCTTTCTTTCCTGGTTTTACAATGTACAAACTTTTTCCGGCACCCAAAACTACAGTTTTTAACATTATCTTATCACTTTTCTCCATTCTTGCATATTGGACCATAATTGTTCCTGAACTTTCTGATCCTCATTGCCCCTCTAATAGCCTATAGTTCAGATTCCACACGTCGGAGCCATAGGTTATAATACTTATAATTATTGTTTTAAAAAATTGTAGTTTTAGTTTCTTTTGAGATCTGTTCATCCCATAATATACCATCCAAAGTACATATAGCATACTTGCTCTTTGATCTTATTTCCTTTTCTTGTTTCCCATCTTGTGCAATCTTTAGTCCCAGGTATTTATGTTCTGTATGTTTAATTATCCCCATTTCGTCTTCCAGTACCAAATCTTGAACATCTCCAATGGCCATATATTTAGACTTATCCATATTTACTTTAAGTCCCCATTTGTTCATTCTTGAATCAATTTCCTTCTAAGATATTCTACATCTTCATATTCTTGGGCCAGAATTAGCTGATCATCTGCAAATTGCAGGGAGTATATTCTTGAGGGAGAGAGTATATCTATTGGAATTCCCATATTTTTACACTTATTTTTCCAACCTTCTATAGCTTTTTCTGTGTAAATTTTGTATAATGTAGGGGATACATGGCATCCCTGTCGTAATACTTTATTAACATGAAATCTGCTTAACAAGTATTTTTGTATACACATTTTTGCATAAATTTTGAATTGATCTTATCAAAATAGGTCTAATTTCCGTCAGTTTTAAACCTAACCATAATTGTGATAATGGCACATTATCATACTCTTTTTCTATATAAATGAATGTCAAATGGAGGGGTTGTGTTCTGTTCTCTTCTCTGTTACCTGTTGTAAACAAAATATAGGATCACTAGTTGATCTTCCTGCTCAGAAGCCTGACTGTTCTTCTGCTTCCAAATCTTTGTATCAAGGAAATGTTTAATTATTTTACCATATAGTTTACTTAGTGTGTTATTTATTGTAATGGCTCTATAGGTTTTGCATTTATCTTTTCTCCCTTTTTTATGTATTGTGGAAATACATCCTATTTTCCAATTTTCCGGCACATCCTTATCATTCAGGCATTTTTCAAATAAATCTCTCAGTTCATATAGTTCATCTGTTCCATGCTTTAGTAATTTAGCTGGGATACCTCCAATCCCTGGTGCTTTTCCACATTTTAACGATTTTATTGCTTCCTTTACTATTTCCAGTTGTAAGTGCATATGCTTAGTTTTTCATTAACTTCTTCATCCATTGTACTCATATACTGCTCTCTGTTTTCTATTAAGTCCTTAAAATACTTTTCCCAGGATTGAAAATTAATATATTTACAAAACACTTCTTCATCATTCCTTCTAATATGTTTTAAAAGTGTTCTAAGCTTCTGTACTCCTTTTTCCTCCAATGAACGCTTCTTATCTTTTGGCATGTTTTGCCCCAACTGTTTTTTTTGCCTCTGATATCTTCTTCCTAATCTTTGCTTGTTGTTTTCTAAGTTCTATTTTATCTTCTATGTCCTCTGTGTTTAGCCATTTTAGATAAAGATCTCTCTTTAATTGTACTTCCTTTCCGTTTCCTCATTCCAATAATAGTGCCTGTTGTGGACTGTGATGTCTCCATGGTTGTGTGTTGTGTCTACCGAAGGGCAAGGATGTTTTACTTCACTGGGCAGAGAAGGCACCAAGCGCTTCCTCAAGTGAGGTGGCTCAAAGTAATCAAGCCGGGTTCATCCCCATATGATCTAGCGTAAGTGGCCTGCTAGGGTGGTCAAGGCTCCACTTGGCAGGTGTGAGGCACGCTGATTGGTAAACCCACAGACCTCGAACACCGCCCGGGATCGTCAAGCCGCCGAAGCGAGGTCCGTATGGAAGATTTGGAATTGGGAGATAGTCTGGTTAGGAAGGTTCTTATTTGATTAATGAGTAGACTGTATTCCTTTTCAATAGCCTGCCACGGTAGTTGCTAACAGTGACCATATGGTATGCGGATCAGTTCTGACTGCCCACACTTTTTGTTTTTTACCCCCCCTCGAGTGGGGGAAAAATACTGTTACGTACTAACCCGAGTGTGGGACTCTACTACGGCATTGAGCCGTGGCCCTACCCACTAAAAAACCTCCACCAGAAAGGATTCAGGTAAAGTGCAGCAGTACCGCAATTGCACCTGCAGATTCAAGGAGCGGGTGTATTGGTCGGCCTCTGGGGCCTAGACCAGGTGAGGGTGAGGAGTCAGGACGTAACCATGGCCGAGACGCTGATCACGCTGTGGCGGATTGGTGGTGTTGAATTAGGACACTCACGGTGTTACACTTCTAGTTCTTAACCACGCCAGAGCGCTGCGTTCTCTTGTATTACATGGTTGTGCATCACAAATATGCACTTGTATGCGAGTCATAGCCATCTTGAGACAATGGCTGCATCCCTGAAACAAACTAGACTAGGCATGCACATACATAAATAACCATGCATATATATACATTAAACTTAGTTATTGTATGCTGAAAGTATAATTTACACCTCAGTATATATTCCGAATTCAATATGTAATTTGCTAATAATACTTTGCTACTGCCATGTGGCATCATCGTATATTAATGACATTGAGAATTATTATATTTTGCCTTATGGCATCGTCATTTGAATATGGTATTTTATTTGACTTTCAATTAGATAGGTAATATTTTGTTTTCTTGCCATGTGGCATCGTCACTTTGTGTTACCATTATGCATGTCCATGTTGAATGCTGTGTCGCATAGAGTGCACACCCAGCAGGCTGCCTGCCTGAAGGTGCAGGTGCTAGCCGGTGCCACACACAGTGGGGCCCTCATCCCCCAGGGCTGCCTTGGTTTGGAGAGCAAGGACTTTGAGGGCTATCAGGGGTCACGTCGTGTAACTATAGTCATGGATAAGGCATCAAGGTGTTCTTGTATGTTAATTTCCAATTCCCCCATGCCGAAGGTTCTGTCAAATAGAGACAGCGGTCTTTTGTGTTTGTTTGCATTGGTTTCATGTGCACCCAATTCTTGTACTAGTCCGTTGCTGTTCTTTTCCTTGCGCTTATATTAGTTAAAGCTTTGACTCTTAATGAATTCCTCAATTGAGTGGAGTTTTAATTCCTGAGGTAGGAGATATGCCGGTGCTACCTGCAGTTGTTTGGCTACTATTCGTATTATCCTATTTTGGAGTGTTTGTAGTTTATTTATGTGCATTTTTGCAGTGTATCCCCATACCAGGGCTGCATGCGTCATAATTGACCTAATTAATGTTTTGTATACGGTAAGTCCCACATTAAGTTTCAATTGGCTATCTGTATTGAATATTGGCAATAGTCTGTTGAGTTGGCCATTGGCCTTGGCTCTGACCTTAGCAATGTGCTTATTCCAGGTAAGGCCTTGATCCATAATTAGACCTAAGTGGGTCACTTGGTCCTTCCATTCCATTCCTTCGCCTTGATAGTTAAGCGGCTGAAGAGTGCTTTTATCTTTCCGGCGACGTAGTCTTTTGGGGAATATTATTGCTTGTGTCTTTCTGGGGTTAACTTTAATTCTCCACTTGGTGAAAGAAGTCCACAGCAAAACGAGGCTCAAGAAAACCATCAATCATCAAGGGAACCAGAACAGGGAACAACAAGGAACAGTAAACCAACAGCGAGGAGTGAGGATTTTTGGTGGATAGGCCCAAGAATAAAGCAGTAGCAGAGGTAAAGGTATGTAATAGCAGAAAGGATCTATACACAAATAAATTGCATGTTCTGCATCAAAACGTACAAAGTTTAAACAATAAATTAACTGAACTGGAGATATTGTTAAACACTGATTTTAAATTTATTGATGTCCTAAGCTTTACAGAGCAATGGTTAAAGCATGCACAAATTTCGGTAAACTTTATTGGAAATTTTATTTTAGCAGATAAATATTGCAGGAAAAGCTCTGAACATGGTGGCTCATGTATATATGTCAGGAAAGAGTTAAAAATAAAACCATTAACAAAATTTGAAGATCTAAAAGAGCACAAAAACTTTGAGCTGTCTATAGTCGAAATTTATCAACATAATATAATCATTGCTTGTATATATAAATCTCCAGATGGAGAATCAATCATGTTTTTAAACAAATTAGAACTCTTAATAAGCAGAATAACACAGAAGGGAAAGGAAATATTTTATGCGGGGATTGGAATATAGATTTTGCACAAGAGCATGCAACACTTAAAAAACTAAAGAATATTTTAATCAGACATAACTTCAAAAATATGGTTAATACAGCCACTAGAATTACAAAATCAAGAGAATCCCAGTTGGATGTCACGGTAGTACATAGAACAAGAGGTGATACACCAGCATTAGTTATAGATACAGGTTATTTGGATCATTTAGCACAAATTTTAGAAATAAAGCTAAACAAAAAATTAACAATTAAAAGCCATGTTAGAATATGGAAAAGAAGGTTCTACGAACAAAACATACATCTATTTAAGTATCTTCTGGAGACAGAAGATTGGATAGGGGTCTATTCAAAAAATAACGTAAATGAAAAATGTGAAGAGTTTTTAAATATTTTTTTGCATTGGTTCAATATTGCATTTCCATTAAAAATAACACAATTAAAAACAACAGCAAAGCCAAGTTGGATTACGAAGGGCATAATAGTGTCTGGAAAAAGATTACAGTTTCTTAATAGCCTGGAGAGACAGGGTCTTGTGGACAAGGACACAAAATGCCACATTCGTAAGTACAAAAGTATTTATAAACAGGTAATACAGGAAGCAAAAAAGAAAGAAAATGAAAAAACCATTGCTGAAACAAAACAAAAAAATTATGGCAGATAATCAAACAAGAAACCCCAAGACCTCCTTCACAAAATGATATAAAGCAGCTGATTAATGAAAATATCACTAACTGGACCCGAGAGTATAGCACAAACCTTTAACAAATATTTTTCAGAGATTGCAGATAAGTTGGTGGAGGAAAATATCACAAAATACAGTAATCAAAGCAAAGTATCAGACAAAATAATATCTTGTAAACAGAGTATATTTATGCCATGTATTACAGAATATGAAATAGAACAAGTAGTTAAAGGTTTAAAGAACAAGTACTCAGCTGGAATTGATGAGGTACCAGATATTGTAATTAAGTGTATCAACTACATTAAATTTCCACTATCTTGCATATATAATGCTTAATTAGAAGGAGGATTTTTTCCTGAGAGACTAAAGATGTCAAAAGTAAAGCCACTTTTCAAGAAAGGAGAGAAGGTAGAGAATTATAGACCTATATCATTAATATCAATCTTTTCGAAAATTTTTGAGAAAACAATGTATCATAGAATAATGAATTTTATTAAGAAACATAACATATTTTCAGATGCACAGTATGGATTTAGAGCAGACAGGTCAACACAGTCAGCAATAAGTAAATTATTAAATAACATACAAATAGCAATAGACAAAAATATAAGTATAATAGGCATTTTTTTAGACCTAACTAAAGCATATGATGATCTGGGTCATGACATCCTTTTATCTAAGCTTAATAAATATGGTATCCGAGGAGTAGTGAATGAATGGTTTAAGTCCTACTTAACAGACAGGCAACAGGTAGTAGAAATTAGTATGGAAAATGAAACAAAAATAACTAAGGATGTATCTATGCCAAAGAAATTAAAACGAGGAGTACCGCAAGGTTCAGTACTCGGCCCATTATTGTTTTTGCTGTACATAAACAATTTACCCTTGTCTATTCAGGAAGCAGAAGTAATACTATATGCTGATGACACTAATGTTTTAGTACAAGGTTTGGATCAAAGTGGCTTACAAGACAAAATCAATACAGTTGTGCATGATTTGTACATGTGGTTTAAAGCTAACAAGCTGATCATTAATAAAGAAAAAACTATAGCCATATCATTTCACACATGGCAAAATAAAAATTCAGACAAACCTATGATAGAATATAATAACTACAACGTATGGTAAAGAAACAAAATTTTTGGGGGTGTACATAAATGAGAACATGAAATGGGATACCCATGTGAAATTATTAGCTTCTAAGCTTAGTTCTGCCTATTATGTGTTAAAATGCTGGAAGAATAAAATAAATTTGCATGCTCTAAAAGGAGTGTACTTTTCATACTTTCAGAGCTTGCTAAGCTATGGTGTAATGTTTTGGGGGGGGGGGAGGTCCAGAAAACAAGGAAATATTTAAGATACGGAAAAAGACTATAAGATTAATGTATGGGGCAAATAGAAGAACATCATGTAGACATTTATTTAAAGAGTTAAAAATCCTTCCATTAGCCTGCATATTTATAATGGAAATAGCTTGTTATATCAAACAATCTCACCAGTGCTTGGAAGTAAATGCAGATGTGCATCAATATAACACACGACAAAAAAACAACCTACACATGTCATTTTGCAGAACAAATATCCTGAAAACCAATGCTGTTCATAGGGGTATTAAAATATTCAATAAATTACCACCTTACATAAAAAATGGGAAAAGTTTACCATTATTTAAGAAAAAGATTAAATCTTTTCTGCTAAGACATGCCTTTTACTCAGTAGCTGAGCACCTAGACCATAAATCATAATGTGCTGTAATGTAATGTAGTGTAGTTTAGGTAAAATATTATTGTGTATATATGCTTTAATAATATGTTGTATGTATGTTGTATTTGACGAAACCATAATTTCCGTAAAGAATTACTACAGTGAATAAACAATTGAATTAAATTGAACCAAGGTTCGAGCGTGTTTAATGCATTTTGCAGTCACAAATGTATGATTAGCAGTTGAGTAGATTGCGTTATTAAGGCATTGCCAACGGCATACATGTATTTGTTAGTTCTTACAAGATCAGGCATATCATTTATGTATAGGTTAAACAGTGTCGGCACCAAGAGGCTTCCTTATGGGATGCCAGCTTTTATTCATTTGGTACTTGATATTGCTTCCTCTACTGTGGTGTGAAAGTGTCGATCATAGAGGTAATCTCTAATGAGGGCTATAGCTGAGTGAAAAGTGGTATTGCTTTAGTTTCCTGATAAGTCTAGCATGCCAGACTTTGTCAAAAGCGCGTTCGATATTTAAATAGTGGGCGCCTGTTGATTTGTTCATGTTATATCCTTTGATGATTTCTTCCGTCATTCTTAGTAGTTGCAGGGTAGTAGAGTGCTGTGCTCTAAACCCAAACCGTTCGGGTATTGGTATATTATTTTTGTATATGTGTTTGTTTATTCGTTTTAGTATTACTTTTTCTAATACTTTGCTTATAGTGTTCAGGAGGCTAATTGGCCTATAAATAATGGGTAGTGCTAGATTTTTATTTGCTTTCGGGAATAGCAGAATTTTGGCTTCTTTACAAGAAGGGGAAGATCTGCCGTGTTCCAGAGTGAAGATAAATATATTAGCTAATAGCTTTATTGCTCTGTTTGGGAGGTTCTTTAGCACCACATTTGGTATCTTGTCCGGATCTGCCGCTTTTCTTAAAGACAGGTGTTTGATAATCCAGCCTATTTCACCTGGGCTCGTTTTTCGCATTTTTCTGTGTGTTCACGTTTGACCTATGATATCGGCTTCGTTTTCAATTTCTAACGTGAATTCGTCTTGTCCAACTGTGGGTTGGGAGAGAATACATTCTCTAGAGTGACCGCGAAGGACTTGGCCTTCACCTGGGAAGTTTCTGCTATGGTGTTAATTTGTAGGGGAGGGATATTAGTTCGTGTACGCGTTAAGCACTTCGCTATTCACCAAACTGAACTCTGTTGTAAATTTAGATCTTCGAGTGTGTTCTTCCATTTATTTTGAATGAAATTTCTGGCGCGCTCATTTGCCTATGTCTCTAGCTTGGTAATATTCGTTTCGGTGTATTACATTTCTGGTTCTTTGCCATTTACGTCTGGCTCTGTTTTGTGTTTGCTGCAGCATCTTTACGTCCTGAGGAAATCTAGCATGTTTTACGTCTTTAGGGTATGCAAGCTGTGGTGACTAGTTTTATCGTCGTTTCTAGTTTATTTATCGCGATGTCTTGCTCTCTAGTAGAATTTATTTCTAGATCTGGGAGGTAGTGATCTACCGTGCTTTATAAAAGAATTCCCAGTCTACTTGGTTGTAATTGTGCCATAAAGTAGCTCGCTTGAATCAACCTGGGCCATTAATTGTCATTAAGACCAGTAAATGATCTGACGCGAGTTCGTTCATTACTTGTATGTCTATGTTGTAGGGCAGAGGTGGCGAAAACGTGACTCGCAGGCGCCGTTCTCTCTCTGCCACATTCCCATTTGCTTTTCACGTGCTGCTGAGTGATGCAGTGCGTGTTGCATATATGGTGACTCGCGGAAGGAAAGCGTTTTCGCCACCCTTGTTGTAGGCCATGTTATTTAAAAGCGCGATATCAAGTATGTCCGGCGTGTGGCTCGGCATGTGAGGTATAAAGGTGGGTTTTTCTGGGCCTGTTATTAAGTAATTTGTATTGTTAATGAAATGTCGTAATTTAGTGCCTTGAGGATGGGGGTTTGCGCAATTCCAAAGGTAATGTTTACAATTGTAATCTCCCGCTGCGATTACTCTTGGTCCCAAGTTCATGATTCTATCTACGTCATCTGTGTCTATGTCCCCCGGGGAATTGTAGACTGACGCTATGACAGTTTCGGCATTGTAAATGTTAAGTTTTATTGCTGTGGTTTCGGCGCGAGTTACAACAGGAGAGTTAATTTGATAATGATCTACATTAACTGTATAGCTGTCGTGGCTCCTCCTCTACGGTCGGTCGTTTCTGTAAACTTTGTATCCTGGAACAGATAGGTGGTCTGTGGGGTTGACCTGTGTTTCGGTTAATAGAGCTATTTGTATCGATTGTGCCTGAAGCACATCTGCTAATTCTTTAGTGTTTCTGCGAATGCCGTGACAATTCCAGAAAATTATTTTGTGTCTGAATTACCCATTACTAGAAGTTACGGAGAGTTGTCACCATTTCAGAGTTGAAGTGCGCTACGATAACAGTGTCTGTTCCAAAATCGTTAATAGTATCGCAGAGCTTCGGGACTTGAGTGTAAACTTTGTTCATTGGTATTCTTATGGTGGCATGCCTAGTCTTTACTAGTGTGCCCATTGCCATTGCGTCCTTGTGCATTTTTGTTTCCCGAGGAGAAGCGAATTTGCTGCTGAGTGAGGTCCAGGTGCCTGCTGTGAGGGTCCTGAATTTAAGGGTGGAGTGTTGTCTTGTTTGGGGCGTCGCTCATTGCTGATTGGGTCAGCCTCGGTAGCGAGCCGAGGGTTCCCAACCACAGAGGATTCAGCTGCTGGGGCTGGTTGCGACCGGCCTTTACTGTTCCTAGTAAACCATTCTGTATTGTTCGTGGCAGCCTCGGCATAAGTTTGCGCTCTTCCTAACCTGGGACGTCTAGGAGGCTGCGCGGAGCATGGTCTTTCTACATGCAGATTAATATGCGATGCAATCGCGCCAAGTTGCACCATGGCCCTGAGCGCCACATAATATGCATAAACGTTCCAGAGTTGGAACGGTGCGTGTCCCTGAGAAGTGGGGTCCTGCACATTGGGAGCGGACTCAGGTGGGGGACCTACATTCTCGCTTCACATGCCAGAATTGCTGGCACTGTGAGCATTGTTCCGGCTCTGCGCGGCCCTATACTCTACGTGTACTCGGAAGTGTGCCAAAATGTTTGTTTAGAATTTTCCTGTTTTCTGTGGTATCCGGTAGTTCAATTAAGAACGCAGACAGGGGGTCCTATTTCATTTGCGCCGCCTCATCTGGACGGCTCTAATGGCCTGAAACCGCTTTGTACCTGGTCTTCTTTAATCTCGTCCCTGGTTACTTCAGCGTACAGCTCCTTGATGACAAAACGAATGGTTCTCTCGGGATGGGGACAAGATAATGCTGCACGCTTTTACTCCTGGGGTGTTTTACTTAAGTCTGGTTAATCACCCAGGCAGAACGTCTTTATACAAAAGTCACCGGAGTTCGGACTGTGTTCGTAATGTACTTTTGATTTAGGTGGCAAGTCTTGTCTGTGTCAGATTAGTTGGCTCGCGGCCTAGCTCTTGCTAACAAAAATTGGCGCAATGTTTGACCTCTTTTTTGTGCTGAAGTCAGAGGGCGTGTGTGTAGTGTCATGCCCTGGGTCTTTTGAAGTGCCAGGTTTGGGTAAGGAAGGGCTGATAGAGGGTGTAGACGGAGTAGTGATAAGTGTAGGGCTTGTAGGAGTCACTGAGACAGGTTCAGGTGGCGGAGGCTTGGGGCTGGAAGGAGTCGTGGAGTTGGTTTTAAGTTGGGTGGCCTTCCTAGTAATTGCCGTAGTTGGTGAAAGAGTCTGCTTGGTAGTCAGCACAGTCTTGATACTCTTTGCTATTCCTAATAGTTTAGCTAGTGAGTGAAGAATAAAGAGAGAGATTATAGCCTGACTAGATACTACTGTCCTTTAAATAGTAGCATCTAAAGCTAGACTATCGGGGAATTTATTCTATGATAGTAAGGAAGGAAATAGAATAGTGTGAAAGTACAGTTAGCGAGCGCTAAGAAGCACGGGAAGATAAGAGGGTCGGACCTCAGTGAGGCGCTTAAGCTAGTCTTTCGACTGCTTGCTATGACCGTATATCCCCTATTCGTCTACACTGTAAAGGCGCAATGCTCAAGAACTATGCGTAGGCTTTGGCATAACTACCGCGGCAATGCCGAGCCGTTGGCTTTGGCATAACTACCGCGGCAATGCAGAGCCATTTCCAGCTGTGGCTGCTGCTTTGCAGCAGACTGCTTTTCTTCTTGCTTCTGCTGATGTTGACTCAGCGAACATTCGAAGCGCAGTCGCCCACTCGCTGAGTCCTTGGCCCTATTCATTTCACATCCGTGGCCATTAAGGCGTAGTTCCCTGCGCTTACCTTAACTGGTACTTAAATTGTGTGCAGCTTGCTTGCATTCTAGCGCCTTTGTGGCGTGTGTCAAAAGGTTGTTTACTATGTACAATCTGTGGTGAACTTAGTTGTTTTGAGGCGGGTTGTCGCTACAGATGTCCCCCCCCCAGTTCACCACGATTGGGTGTTGCTGAAGCGCTGTGCTGTCTTCCACGGCATCTGCGCCGTCGCTTCGATGATGGTTTGTTGCGACGCAGCCAGCTGGGGGCCCTGAGGTGCTCTGGGTCATAGGGCGGTCATTCTCCTTCCCTGCCAGTTGCGCATAGCGCACTAGTCTTCGCGGGGGAAGCGTATGATATTAGTCGCCACGCTATCCGGACGGTGTCTTTAGGTCCCCAGTGTACCACTACTGGCGGTATACTGTAGAAAAGCCGGATCTCCTGTGTCCAGTTATTTTCATCTGTTTCCATGGCGGAGTGTGTGTGTGTGTGTGTGTTTGTGTTTGTTTTTCGAGTGGAGGAAAAATACTTCTGCATACTAACCCCATCTAAGATGAGAGTGTGGGACTCCACCTCGGCGTGAAGCCGAGGCCATACCCACTAAAAAACCTCCACCGGAGGGAAAAGTCATGGTAAGGTGAGGCAGTACCGCTCTTGCACCTGCGGATTCAAGGAAAGGAAATGTTGGCCAGCCATAGGCTGAGGCCAAGGTGTGGAAGGAGGCCGGACGTAACCATGACCGAAGCCCTGGTTGCGCCCTGGCGAAATTTTAGGTGATCGTTTTTGAGTATTCTGGAAGGCGCTATGGCGCTGCGCCCTAAGATATTACTGGTGTTGGGCGTCACAAGCAGGTACTTGTGCGCGAGTCGTTGGATCTGAGCCAATGGCTGCGTCCCTTTAACAGATATTTAATACATGCAAGTATATAAGTACATAAATATACGGATTTGATTAGTAATTAATCAGCTTAAGCTATAATTCTTAGCTTATTGCTTATGTTAATATTCTAAGGTACACATACACTTAGGATTGCGGTAAATATTTGTAGAATTAATTTGCTCCGCCAGGTGGCGTCGTCTCTTATCATTAGTTAGGATGCTTAATTGTATTTGTTTGTAATTTTATTTTTCGCCCAAAAAGGCGTCGTCCTTAATGTTGTCCAAATCATTAACCATGACTATGCTGGGTCATATAGAGTGCACACCGGCGGGCAGTCTGCCTACAGTTGCAGGTGCGAGTCAGTGCCACTTGCGGGGGGGGCCCTTCCCCCGGGACCGCCTTAACTCGGAGAGCAAGGACTTCGAGGCCACCAATTGTCACGTCGTGAAGCTGTAGTCATGGGTGTTATAATGGGTATATTACTAACGTGTCAAGATACGCTTGAATGTCGATTTCGGGCTCCCCGAGGCCTAGGGTTCTGTCAAATAGTGACAGCGGTCTTTTGTGCTTGTTGTGGTTGGTTTCATATGAACCTAATTCCTGTATGAGTCTGTATGTGTTCTTTTCCTTGCTTTTATAGAGGTTGAAGCTTAAGCTCTTAACGAATTTTTCAATTGAGTGTAATTTTAGTTCCTCGTGTAGGAGATATGCCGGCGCTAGCGGCGGTTGCTTAGTAATTATTCGTATTATTCTATTTTGGAGTGTTTGTATTTTATGCATAGTCAGTATTGGCCTTATTAGTGTTTTATATAGGGTTAGCCCCATGTTTATTTTTAATTGGTTATTTATGTTAAAAATTGGGTATAGTCTTTTAGTTGACCATTGGCCTTGGCTCTGACTTTCGCAATTTGCTTATTCCAGGTCAGGCCTTGGTCATGTTGAGACCTAAGTAGGTCACTTGGTCCTTCCATTCTATTCTTTCGCCTTGATAGTTGAGGGGCTGGAGAACGTGTTTACCTTTACGGTGAAATGTTCTTTTAGTGAATATTATTGCTTGAGTTTTTCTAGGATTTACTTTGATCCTCCATTTGGTGAACCAAGGTTCTAGTGTATTTAGCACATTTTGCAGTCGTAAATGTATAATTCTCGGTTGTGTTGACTGCGTGGTTATCGCGGTGTCATCTGCGTAAATGTATTTGTTTGATCTTACCAATACTGGCATATCATTTATGTATAAATTAAACAGCGTCGGTCGCAATAGACTTCCTTGTGGGACTCCAGCCTTGATTGTTTTGGTGCTTGATACCGCATCCTCTACCGACGTGTGGAAGTGCCGGTCGCAGAGGTAGTCCCTAATGAGGGCTATAGCGGAGTCAGGGAAATTGTAGTGTTTTAATTTCTTTAAGAGTCCGGCGTGCCATACTTTATCGAACGCGCGTTCAATATCTAGATAAATGGCGCCTGTTGATTTATTCGTGTTGTAGCCTTTAGTGATTTCCTCCGTCATCCTGAGGAGTTGCAGGGTTGTTGAGTGTTGGGTTCTGAACCCAAACTGTTCAGGCATAAGTATACTTTGCTTGTGTATATGTTTATTAATTCGCTTTAGTATCACTTTTTCAAGTACTTTACTTAGCGTGTTCAATAGGCCTATTGGCCTGTAGTTTATGGGGAGTGTCAAGTTTTTATTTGCTTTCGGGAATAGCAGTATTTTGGCCTCTTTCCATACAGGGGGGAACCGGCCATGTTCTAGTGAGTAGTTAAATATTTTGGCTAGTGCTTTTAAAGCTCTGAGTGGTAGATTCTTCAGAACCACATTAGGTATTTTGTCTAGTCCAGGTGCTTTTCTGGTAGGCAGGTGTTTAATAATCCACCCTATTTCGCCTGGGCTAGTTTTTCGCATTTTATTGTGCGTAGGCTCTTGTCCTATGTTATTAGCTTCGTTTTCTGTTTCTGCGATAAAATTGTCGTGTCCTGCCGTTTGGTTCGGGGAGAACACATTTTCAAGCGTGACCGTAAAGGCTTCTGCCTTGGCCCGGGAGTTTCCGCTATGACGTTATTAATTTGTAACGGAGGTATATTGGTTCGAGTGCGCGTTAGGCATTTTGCTATTCGCCAAAGTGTGTTTTGTTGCGAGTTTAGATTTTCTAGGGTGTTATCCCATTGGTTTTGTATGCAAGTTCTCGCTCTTTCGTTTGCTCGGTCGCTTGCTTGGTAATATTCTGTTCTGTGTATTATGTTTCGCGTTTTTTGCCATTTGCGTCTGGCTCTGTTTTGCGCTTGTTGCAGCATTTATACGTCTTTCGGGAATTTGGCGTTTGTGGAGCTTGGCTGTGTAAGTGGTACGCATGCCGTGGTGGCCAGTTTGATTGCGGTTTTTAATCTATCGCAGTGTCGTGTTCATTCGCGGAGTTAACCTCTAGGTCTGGTAGGTAGTAATCTACCGTGTCTTTAAAGGTATCCCAATTTACTTAATTGTAGTTATGCCTTAATGGAGCTGGTTTAAATGCTACTGGTGCATTAATTGTCATCAGAACCGGTAAGTGGTCTGATGTAAGCTCCTGTAAGGCTTCTAATTCTATATTGTAGCGAATGTTATTTAATAGCGCAATGTCCAGAATGTCTGGCGTGCAATTTGGTAAATGTGGTACAAAAGTGGGCACTTCCGGCCCTGAGATTAAATAATTTCTGTTATTGATGTAATTTAATAGCTTAGTGCCTTGAGCATTGGGGTTCCTGCAATTCCAGAGATAATGCTTGCAGTTGTAGTCCCGGCCGCAATGACCCGTGGTCCTAGATTCATTATTTTATCTAAGTCGTCTGTGTCAACGTTCCCAGGGGGATTGTACACTGACGCTATCACAATTTCAGTGTTATCTATCTTAAGTTTTATTGCCGTTGTTTCTGTATGTGATAGGGTGGGGGATTGAATTTGATAATGATCAATGCTTGCCTGAATGGCTATCGCGGTCCCCCCTCTTCGGTCGCGATCATTTCTGTAGATTTTATAGCCCGGAACAGATAGGCGATCGGTGTTATTGATATGTGTCTCTGATAGTAGAGCTACTTGTATTGAATATGTTTGCAGAAAATCTGCTAAATGTTTGGTCTTTTTCCTAATACCGTTGCAGTTCCAGAAAATTATTCTTAACGTGTCCGAACTAGCCATGACTACAGTCTTCGAAGATTTGTCAGAAAGTCAGCGAGGTAGTGAGCTATGATTACGTCATCTGTTCCGAAATGACTAATCGTGTCACAGAGCTTTTTGACCATGGTGTGAACTTCATTGAAAGAAACCTTTTTTGTGGACTTGCCTAGTGACCTCACTAGTGCGTCCATTGCCTTGCCTGCATCTTTGTGCCCTGGTCTTTTCCGTTGGGGGAGCGACTTTGCTGCCTGGTTGGGCCCGACAGCCTGTAGTAAGGGACCTACAGCTACTGGTGGAGGGTTGTCATGACTTTCGCGAGGGTGTCGCTCATCGCTGGTTGGTTCGGCCTCAGCAGTGAGCTGAAGTTCCCCAACCACTGGTGGCTCAGGCTTTGGGGCTGGTCGCGTCCTACCTTTGCTGTACCTAATGAGCCACTCAGTCTTTTTCGTGGTAACCTCCGCGTAAGTTTGCGTTCTTCCTATCTTTGGGGGATTCTTTGGAGGTTGTCCACTGGGCAAGGTCTTTTTCTTGCATGCTGCTTGATATGTTGGGCAACCGCGCCAGGTTGCTCCATGGCCCTGAGCGCCACATAAGAAGCATAGTCGGTCCTTAGGTGGAACCGTGCATGTCCCTGAGAAATGGGGTCCTGTACATTTGGCGCAAGTGGGTTTGGGGGACCTACATTTTCTTCTCACATGCCATAAATTTTGGCAGTGTGAGCACTGTTTTGGCTCTGTGCCGGCCTTATACTCCTCTACGTATACTCGGAAGTGTGCCAAAAAGCGGAGTTTTAGAATTTTCCTACTTTCAGTTGTGTCCTGGAGTTCAATTAAGAACATCGGTAGGGGTGCCCTATTTCTGTTGCGCCGCCGCATCTGAACGGCCCTGATTGCTTCGAAACCGCATTGAGCCAGGTCTTCTACAATTTCTGCACCGGAGACTTCGGCGTACAGCCCCTTAACGACATAGCGTGCGGTTCTGTTCTCGGGTTGCTCTAAAAGATAGTGCTGTACGCCCCTGTCCTTGAGATGCTTAGCCACAGTTTGGTAAGTCTCGAGGTTGAGCGCCTTGATACAAAAGTCTCCGGAGTTTCTAGCTACACTCACAGAGTAATAATTATTCAGGTGGTGTGTCTTGTCTAGGTCTTTGATTAGCTGGTGGAATGTCGCGGCCTGGTTCTTTCCTACAAAGATTGGCGCTACGTGGGACCTCCTGTCCTGCATGAAATCGGAGGGTTCCGGTCGAGCGTCTGGTCCTGCGTCCTTAGAAGTGCCAGGTTTCGGCGAGGACGGTATCATAGGAGTAGGTGCTTGGGTAGAAGTAGGTGTAGGAATGGGAAGTCGGCAGTTGGGTGTCACAGGATTGGGTTTAGTAGGTGAGTCAGAAGGTGTAGGGCTGGAAGGAGTTTGGGTGCTAGGTGGAAAAGACAGAGAAGTGGAAGTGGAAGGAGTAGGAGAGATAGGTTTAGGAAGGGCGGCCTTCTTCCTAGTCATCATTGTCTTCGGTGGTGAAAGGGTTGGCTTGGTAGCCGTCGTCGTCCTGTTTCCCTTTGCCATCCTATCTTAGGTGAAGTTGTTTAAGAGTTCAGGAGAGAAGGGAAAAGCCTAATACTTAGCCTATCAGGGGGCTTAGTCAAGAAGGAAAGAGGAAAAAGTACAGTAGAAGTGAAAGAACAGTGAGTGAGTGCTAAGAAGCACGGGGAGACAGGGTCGAACCTCGGAGAGGCGCTTAAGCAAGTCTTGCGACTGCTTGCTGTGACCGTGTATCCCCTACTCGTCTGTACTGCGAGAGTTGTGCTCAAACAGCTAGGCTTTGGTTAAGCAACCGCGGCAATGCCGAGCCGAAGGCTTTGGTACAAGTACCACGGCAATGCCGAGCCGTTCCAGCGGTGGCTGCTTCTTTGCAGCGGACTGCTTCTTCTTTCTTGTCTCGGAGCTCCTCTAGTAGATGTTGCTTGGTCCGGATCTCGAAGCGTGTGTGTGTTTTTTTTTTCGAGTGGAGGAAAAATACTTTTGCGTACTAACCCCATAAATGGGAGTGTGGGACTCCACCGCGGCGCGAGCCGTGGCCCTACCCACTAAAAAAACCTCCACCGGAGATAATTCAGGTATAGGTGTGGCAGTACCGCCTATGCACCTGCGGATTTGAGGTATAGGTATATTGGCCAGCCCTCAGGGCATGAGCCTGGTCAAGGAGAGGAGGCCGGACGTAACCATGACCGAAGCCCTGATTACGCCCTGGCGAATTTGGAAGTTTGGTGATATGTGATTCCTTGTTCACGCCGAGGCGTGTCGTCTTGTTATATTGTAGGTGTTGAGCATCACAGGTGCGCCCTTGTGTGCGAGTCGGATCTTGAGCCGGAGGCTGCGTCCCTGAAACAAATCATTCTAGGCATGCACAATACATGTTTACACTTATTTTGCATTAGTCGTTAGTTGTATAGAATGAATTTATTTGATGATTAGCTCTAGTTTGGAAGTTGACTCCGCCTTATGGCTTCGTCTCTTTATCGTGTATAGTTAATGCTAATTTGAGTTTTAAGGGTGTTGTGCTCCGCCTAGTGGCGTCGTCATTTTCTTATGATTATTTTGTGTTTGTTACATTAATTGTGAGTATTTGTTTTACAGCCGTCTGGCATCGTCCTTATCACTAATACACTGTTTCAATATCCATATTCCTCGCATGGTCGTATAGAGTGCGCACACGGCGGGCTGCCTGCCTGAAAATGCAGGTGCGAGCCAGTGCCACTCGCGGGGGATCCCTCAGTCCCCGGGGGCCGCCTTGACTCGGAGAGCAAGGACTTCGAGGGCTACCAACGGTCACGTGGTGACGCCGCATTCATGGGTATTGTGGTAATGTTATTAATGAGTCGAGGTATGCTTGAATATCTATTTCGGGCTCCCCTAGGCCAAAGGTTCTGTCGAATAGTGACAGCGGTCGTTTGTGCTTGTTCTCGTGGGTTTCATAAGAACCTAGTTCTTGTATTAGTCTATTCTTATTCTTTCCCTTGTGCTTATAGAGATTGAAGCTTAGGCTCTTTACGAATTCTTCGACAGTGTGTAGTTTTAATTCCTGGTGTAGTAGATATGCCGGCGCTCCCGGCGGTTGCTTCGTTATTATTCGTATTATCCTGTTTTGCAGTGTTTGAAGCTTATGCATGTGCGTCTTGGCCGCATAACCCCAGACAGGGGCTGCATACGTCCTGATTGGCCTATTTAGGGTTTTGTATAGTGTGAGTCCCATATTTATTTTTAGCTGGTTATTTATGTTAAATATTGGGTACAGTCTATTTAGCTGACCATTTGTCTTGGCTCTGACTTTAGCAATGTGCTTATTCCAGGTCAGGCCCTGATCCATGATAAGACCTAAATAGGTCACATGGTCCTTCCATTCGATTCTCTCGCCTTGATAGTTAAGTGGCTGGAGAGCATGCTGATCTTTGCGGTGAAATAATCTTTTGGTGAAGACTATCGCTTGTGTTTTTCTGGGATTAACCTTGATTCTCCACTTTGTGAACCAGGGTTCAAGTGCATTTAGCGCATTTTGCAAGCGCAAGTGGATTACTTTGGGTTGAGTAGACTGCGTGACTATGGCAGTGTCATCTGCATATATGTATTTATTTGATCTTACAAGATCGGGCATATCGTTTATATATAAATTAAAGAGCGTCGGCCCCAATAGACTTCCTTGTGGGACCCCGGCCCTGATTGGTTTAGTGCTCGAGACTGCTTCCTCTACCGACGTATGAAAGCGTCGATCGCGGAGGTAATCCCTAATGAGGGCTACCGCGGAGTCTTGGAAATTGAATTGCCTTAACTTCTTTAAGAGCCCGGCGTGCCATACTTTATCAAACGCACGCTCAATGTCTAGATAAATGGCTCCTGTTGATTTATTCGTATTATAACCTTTGGTGATTTCCTCCGTCATTCTTAGTAATTGTAGAGTGGTTGAATGCTGGGCTCTAAACCCAAACTGTTCTGGTATCAGAATATTATGTTGGTGTATGTGCTTATTTATTCGCTTTAGTATAACCTTTTCGAGTATTTTGCTTAAAGTGTTCAAGAGGCTTATTGGCCTATAGTTCATGGGATGTGCGAGATTTTTGTTAGCTTTTGGAAACAATAAAATTTTGGCTTCTTTCCACGCTGGGGGAAACCGGCCTTGTTCCAGCGTATAATTAAAGATATTGGCTAGTGTTTTCAGCACTCTGATCGAGAGATTCTTTAGTACCGCATTTGGTATCTTGTCCGGCCCAGGTGCTTTCCTGGTTGGAAGGTGTTTAATGATCCAGCCAATTTCGCCCGGGTTTGTTTTTCTCATCTTATTGTGTGTTCGCATTTGGCCTATATTATCGGCTTCAGCTTCTGTTTCTAATACAAATTCGTCTTGTACAGCTGGAAGATTTGGAGAGAACACATTTTGGAGTGCGACCGCGAAGGCTTCCGCCTTGGCCAGGGGAGTTTCCGCTATCGTATTGTTGATTTGGAGGGGAGGTATGTTAATCTGGTTGCGCGCTAGGCTCTTCGCTATTCGCCAGACCGTGTGTTGAGAGTTTAAATTCTCGAGTGTATTGTCCCATTGGTTTTGGATATATGTTCTAGCACGTTCATTTGCGAGTTCTTTGGCTTGATAGTATTCTGTTCTGTGTAGTATGTTTCTAGTTCTTTGCCATTTGCGTCTGGCCCTATTTTGTGCTTGTTGCAGCATTTTTACGTCATGCGGAAATTTGGCATTAATAGAGCGTGGCTGTATAAATGGTACGTGAGCCGAGGTGGCTATTTTAATTGCCGTTTCTAATTTGCCTATGGCGGCGTCTTGCTCGGCAGCAGAATTTATTTCAAGATCTGGGAGGTAGTGATCTACTGTGTTTTTAAAGCTTTCCCAGTCAACTTCGTTATAATTGTGTCTTAGTGGAGCCGGTTTAAATGCAATTGGTGCATTAATGATCATCAAGACCGGTAAATGATCCGATGTGAGCTCCTGCATGACTTCTACGTCAATGTTATAGCGTATGTTATTTAGAAGCGCTATATCTAGTATGTCCGGCGTGTGATTCGGCATATGAGGTATAAACGTGGGCTCTTCCGGGCCTGTTATTAAATAATTTCTATTGTTTATGTAATTCAGTAGCTTAAAACCTTGTGCGTTAGAGTTCTTGCAATTCCATAGAAAGTGTTTGCAGTTAGTCTCCTGCCGCGATTACTCTCGGTCCTAAATTCATTATTTTGTCCAAGTCGTCCGTATTTAAGTTCCCAGGGGGATTGTAGACAGACGCTATTACGACTTCGGTGTTGTCGATGCTGAGTTTTATTGCCGTGGTTTCGGCGCGATTTAAGTCCGGGGATTTAACTTGATGGTGTTGAATGTTCGCTTGTATAACTATCGCGGTTCCTCCTCCTCTACGGTCGCGATCGTTCCTGTAAATTCTGTAGCCCGGTATAGTTAGGCGATCTGTATTGTTGATGTGAGTTTCAGATAATAAGGCTAATTGTATCGAATGTGTTTGTAGCAAATCTGCTAAGTGTTTAGTCTTTTTCCTTATTCCGTGGCAGTTCCAGAAGATTACTCTTATCGTGTCTGATATACCCATGATTACGGCGTTCGAAGTTGTAACAGAAGTTCTGAGATGAAGTGAGCTACTATGATGGGGTCTGATCCTATCTGATCTACCGTATCGCAGAACTCTTGAACCTTTTCAAGTACCTTATTTAGTTGTACTTTCCTTGTGGACATGCCTAGTGATTTCACTAGTTTGACCATTGCCATGCTAGGATCCCTGTCCTTATCTTGCTTGGTTCCTTTCCCGGGGGTGAGCGACTTTGCTTCTGGGTGAGGCCCATCAGCCACTTGTGAGGTACCTGTCTTTACTGGGGGAGTGGTTGTTTGTTCTTCTGTGCGAGGGGGTCGCTCGTTGCTGATTGGGTCAGCCCCGGCAGTTGGCCGAGGGTTCCCAACCTCAGAGGGCTCAGCTACTGGTGCTGGACGCGACCAGCCTTTACTGTCCCTAATGAGCCACCCTGACTTATTTGTGACAGCCTCTGCGTATGATTTCGCCGTTCTGCCTACACTATGGGGTTCCCTAGGAGGCTGTCCACGGGGCATGGTCTTACGACATGCTGCGCTGTATGCGGAGCAACCGCGCCAAGTTGCTCCATGGCCTTTATTGCCACATAAAACGCATTGACGTTCCGCAGGAGGAACGGAGCATGTCCCAGAGAAGTGGGTGCCTGCACATTTGGCGCATGTTGGGGTTGGGGACCTACATTGTTGCTTCACATGCCAGAATTTCTGGCACTGCGAGCATTGCTTTGGTTCTGCGGCGGCCCTATATGCTTCTACATGGACTCGAAAGTGACACAAATGCTTGAGGTCTAGAATTTGCCTATTTTGGTCGGTATTCTGCAGTTCAATTAAGAACATAGGCAGAAGGGCCCTATTCTTGTTGCGCCTCCTCATCTGGATGGCCCTAATGGCCTGAAAACCGCATTGTGCCAGGTCTTCTACTAACTCTGCTCCGGGGATTTCGGCGTACAGCCCCTTGATCACGTAACGAGCGGTTCTATTCTCAGGGTGTTCTACTAGATAGTGCTGCACGCCTCTTCCCTTGAGATGTTCTGCCAGAATCTGGTAGTCACCCAGGGTGAACGACTTGATGCAAAAATCCCCGGAGTTTCGGGCTATACTCACAACGTACTTCTGATTTAGGTGGCATGTCTTGTCTATGTCACGCATTAGTTGGTGGAATGTTCCGGCCTGGCTTTTGCTAACATAAATTGGCGCTATGTTTGACCTCGGTTCCTGGTTGAAAGCGGAGGGTGCCTGTGTAGCGTCGTGTCCTGAGTCCCTAGAAGTGCCAGGTGTAGGTGAGGAAGGTACCACAGGAGTAGGTGTAGGTGTGGCCGGAGTGGCGCTGGCAGAAGGGCTTGAAGGAGAATTGGAAGAAGGGTTAGGTTCGAGTGACGGAGTCTTAGGGCTGGAAGGAGCAGAGGTGCTAGGTTTGGGCTGAGACGCCGGTGTTTTGGAGCAGGAAGGAGAAGAGGAAGTAGGTTTTGGAAGAGCAGCCTTCTTCCTAGTTGTCATGGTCCGTAGTGGTGAGAGAGTTGGCTTAATAGCCGTCGAAGCCTTAGTTCCCTTCGTCATACCTATAGCTAAGAGTGAAGAAGAGACGAGAAGATATGAGAGTAAAGAAATGAGAAGGAATGTATACAGCCTAATATGCTACTACTGAGGTCACTTTTCTGCTCTCAAGTGTTTGTGAGCCTTTCAGTAGTAGCGCCTAATGCTAACCTAAGAGGGGAGCTTAAACGCTAGATAGATAGAGGAAGATAGAATAGAAAAAGAGAAAGACAGTTAGTGAGCGCTAAAAAGCACGGGGATACAGAGGGCCGGACCTCGGAGAGGCGCTTAAGCAAGTCTTTCGACTGCTCGCTGTGACCGTGTTTCCCCTACTCGTCTAAGCTGTAGTGCGCTAACTCAGAGAGCTCGCGAAGGCTTTGGTATTGCTACCGCGGCAATGCCGAGCCGATGGCTTTGGTACAGGTACCGCGGCAATGCCGAGCCGTTCCAGCGGTGGCTGCTTCTTTGCAGCTGACTGCTTCTTCTTTCTTGTCTGGGAGCTCCTCTAGTAGATGTTGCTTGGTCCAGATCTCGAAGCGAAGGTCGTAGACGACCCTTATATAGTCCTTTCTGCTGTCTCACGGAAGCGTTGCCCGGCAACCGGCGGGTCACCTGGCGCCATCTGTTGCGTGTTGGCGGAAGTAGCTTAGCGCACTGTAGTAATTTGAGAGTCGTCCATAGTAGCGCTGTGGGGTTGTGGCTCCGGACTGTCCTCAACGTATGGGTCGCCTTGCATCGATCAATAGAGACCTTAGCAGTGCTGATATCCTCCTCGCGGCGAATCGCTACAGTTTTCCCATTGTTGGTAAGCACCGGGAAAGGTCCCCTGTACGGTGTCAGTAATTTATGCCGCTTTATTTCCTCGCGGATGTACACATGCGTGGCCCGAGGTCTGCCGGGAGGTAGTTCTTCCGGCAGTTTTGCAGCCGGGCCTGTTCTTCCCTTGTTACCTCCTCGCGTGCTATTGTGGAGGACTTGAATATGTCCATGGGAAGCCGGGGAAGTTGCTGGAAGACTTTATGTGGCGCTCTGGTTGTCGGTGTCGCCTACAGCGGCTCGTAATACCAGAGAATTGTGTGCAAGTTCTCCACCCAGGCCGTGGGATTGGAGGCTGTCCTAAGTGCGGTCCCCAGGCAGCTGTGCCACCGATCGATTTTTCTGTTTGCTTGTGGATGATACGGGTTGGTATGACATTTTTCTATGCCGGGTATTCGGTAAGCTCCTAAAAAGTTCAGCTTCGAACTGTCGTTCATGGTCCATCTTATCCTGGTCGGTGTGTCATAACGGCTGATCCAGTGCTGGAGGAAGGTGGTGGCTGCGTGTATACTCTTCAGAGGGATGCACTCCGGCCACCGGGTTGCTCTATCAATCATAGGCATAAGGCGTGTTCCTTTGATGGAGGTAGCGGACCGACGATGTCTAGGTGGAACTTGTTCGAACTTTGCTGCAGGGGAAAAATTCCTGTCGTGGTGCTCTAGTGTGGCAATAAACCTTGGTTATCTGGCACTGGTGGCAGGTTTTGACCCACTGCTTGATGTCTGTGTTCATGGAGGACCAGAAGTATCTGGCTGTGATGAGTTAGCATGTGGCGCGAATCCTTGGGTGGGTCATGCTGTGTAACTTGTGAAATATCGTCCTCCTGTACTGTCGTGGAACGAACGGGCAGTTTTTGCCCGTACTTGGGTCGCACGTGATGACCAAGCCAGTGTCCTGAATATGGATGTGTTGTATGCCGGTATCTCCATGTCTGCTGCTTGAGCTAGGAAATCTGCGCCTATGATGACCTTCGGGAGGTCAGCAAGAAGGAAATCCCATGTGTACGTGGTGGTGCCGCCTAGGTACAGTGTTGCTTTCTGGGTGCCGAACGTGCAGATTGGGGTTCCGTTCGCAGCATATACGAGGTATTCCGTCTGTTTGGCAAGATGGAGACGCAGGCTCCCGTGTCTACCAGGAACGGAATTTGGTTGTGCTGGCAGTGAATGAAGAGGCGGTTGGAGTAGTTGCTTACAGCCGGTCCTACCATACCCTGCTGTTTTTTTTTAATTTTATTTATGGACGCTCTTTAACTACTGTGGTCCTAAGCGTCCCATTGTATATTGGGCGTGAAAGACTGGTAATTTTGCTCAGAGGCCTCTTGTCATACTTGAGGTTCTTTCATGTGCCGTAAATTTGTGACACGGGACCACCGGCTTTACTTCCCTTCCGAAGGAAGCCATGCTAAGGATTTTCATGCATACTGACTGTTGTCTCGCTTCCCTGTCGTCTGTTTGAGTTTTGGCAGGGTGGCGTGCAGTTCCGTGCGGGGAAGGGGGTACCAGCGCCTATGGTACCAACGGATACCGTTTGGTTGCCTGCGGTTGGCCTGGATTGTGTGGAGTTCCTTCTAGGGTCTTGAGTCTATTGGATAGGACCTCGAGTTGGGGCTGCCAGTCCGGTTGGTTGCTGGGGTTGGACCTCTGCTAGTCTTCTGGTGCTGTGGTCCAGGGTGGGATCCGCAATTCGGGCGACTCGGTCCAGGAGTTCTTCCCAAACAGCTAGCAGGCCTACGTCTGGGCTGGTAGCTTGCACAGCCAGAGTAGTTCCTCCGAGGTGCTGGTCCCTGCTTGGTAGCGCATAACTCGTACTAATTGGGACAACTTTTGGATGCCTAGTTGAGTATCTTTGAGTAGCTGCTGAAGTTGTTGTTGGTCCGTTAGGGTGTAGATCTCAAGCAGATGCTGTTTCAGTGCCTGGTATGGATGTTCACCATTGGTCACAAGGTCGACTACCTGGACCACTATCCGCCGTGGAAGCTGTCCTGTGATCTGGCGGAAGCGTGTGTGCTGTGATTGGATGTTTTGTGCTGCAAAGACTGCTTCAACCTATAGAAACCAAGTTGTAGATCTACTTTGTAGAAGGTCGGCAGGTTGGTGATGGCAGTGTGAAAGGCCTCTAGTTGTGCTGTGAAAACTTCTGGGTTAGCTTCATCGATGGTCACCACTGTTGTGGACTGTGATGTGTCCATGGTTGCTTGTTGTATCTACCGGAGGATAAGGTCAGAGGATGTTTTGGTCCATCAGGCAGAGAAGGCACCACCTGCTCGCATCGAGCACTTCCTCAAGTGGGGTGGCTCAAAGTAATCTAGCATAAGCGGCCTGCCTGCTAGGGTGGTCAAGGCTCCACTTGGTGGGTGTGAGTCACACTAATGGGCAAACCCACCGAGCTTGAACACCACCTGGGATCGCCAAGCCACCGAAGCGAGGTCCCTACGGAAGGTTTGTATTCGGAAATAAACTAAAATTAAATTGAGCTTTATTTATAGACGCTCTCTAACTGCTGTGATCCTTAGCGTCCCATTCTATATTGGGCGTGAAAGACCGTTAATTTTGCTCAGAGGCCTGTTTATCAGGCTTGAGGTTCTTTTACATGCCGTAAATCGACAACACGGGACCACCGGCTTTACTTCCCTTCTGCAGGAAGTCATGCTAAGGATTTTTACACCTGAAAAAAAAAACTCATCACCCTCCACCAGGTTTGAACCCGTGACCTTGGCAACTAGAGGTTTGGAGTCAGGAGATGGTTAGTCCAGGTAGGAAGGATCTTCTTTGATTGAGTAGACTGTGTTCCTTTTCAATAGCCTGCCACGGTAGTTGGTAACAGTGACCATATGGTAGTGTGAATCAGTTCTGACTGCCCACTTGCTGTGTCCTTGGACCTATTTATTTCACATCCGTGGTCATTAAGGCATTCTCTGCACCAACTACCTGTGTCACCATCTGGTTTATTGAGCTTGAACTACTTAACCCTTAGCGCTGTTGTGGTGCATACCTTAACTAACTGCTACTTACATTGTGTGCATGCAGGTTGCTTATATTCTAGCGCCTTTGTGGTGTGTACCCAAATGTTGTTCATTATGTGCAATCTGTGGTGAACTTAGTTTTGTGGCGGGTTTCCTTTACACTACCTACTCTTTTTGACTGTCACATTTTTCACCAATAGCTTCTTTTGCAGCTTCACGTATTTTATCCAAAATGTGTTGGTATTGAATTTGCGTAGAATCAAATGTTTAAGGAAATAGAATGTTGGAATTGACTAAGAAATGGTCACCAAGTGCTACCCCTCTATATGCTCTTATATTTTGCACCTTTAATTTAGTTTGTTGTTTAACTATAATGTAATTAATAATTGATTTTTGTTGAAGTGTATTCTGGTATTTGTAAATCTATGGATATCCCTATGCTGATAATATCCATTTAATATTCTCTATATGCCAATATGCTATATTAGGTGATATGCCTAACATAGCATTTCTAGTAGTCTGTCGTAATCCTAACCTTTGTGATTAGTATTGTGTACGTTTTTTGTATTCATACACAAATAAAGAAATTCAAAATCTTCCATTTTGTATTAGTCGCAAATTGTCGTTTTTCATGTCCTCTCCTAAGAATTTCTCTCTCAGTTACAGCCTCCTCTTCATTATTGCCATTGTCATTGAAATCCTGTGCAGTGTCTTCAAAATCTTCATCTTTTAGATGTTTTGCAACGTTGTGCAGTACAGAGCAGCATGCTATAATTGTTGGGACATTTGATGAGGCAACTCTACAGACATACTAGAAAATAGGAAACCGTTTCTTTAGCTGACCAAAACAATCCTCTATTACAACCCTCTCCTTTTTTAAAAGCTTGCTAAATGATTTGTGACTGTTCTTTGATGGAGTAAAATAGGGGGTCATCAGCCAGCAGGCATACCCTTCATCTCCCACAAGGACGGAGTTCTGAAATACACTTAGCACATCCCTAACATTTATATTTCTCCATATTCGATTGTCATGCACTGACCTGTGCCAACTAGCCTCAACACTAGTGAACTATTCCTTTGCATTGCATGTAGCCTGCACATTGATACTTGCATAACCGTTCCTATTTATATATTCATCGCTATACTGCATAGGTTTCGGAATTCGCACATGCGTACAATCAAGCACTCCAATAGCACTTGGAAATTTATATTTTTCTAGCCACTCATTTTTAGTCACAGTCACATCATGTGATGACAATGGAAATTTGATCCACAAGTTAGCTTTTTCCATTATTTTTTAGAAACACTACTCACTATTTTACTCATTCTAGTTTAATCAACCCCCATTTCTTCTGCTGGAATACTGACCGAAGGAAAAATCATCTTCTGTTCTGAAGGCAGTGCATCACCTCTTCTTTCTCCTGTGTCTGGCAGAAAATGATTAGCAATCCACTTAACATTTTCCTCAATGAAACGATTTTTGTAATGCTCTACTGGTGGACAATGGCGTGGTCTGTAGCACTGTTTACAACATATACACACTGCTAGTTGAGCCATATCTGCAGCATGCAAAGGTAATTCTGCAACTGCAGGCCTCACTTTTTTATTTATTTATTTATTTTTTTAGGACGTCTCGCAAGATTCTTTCTATGTGCCCCTGTTTCCTGGTTTAGTATTAGTGTTGTTTTCTCTCTCTCTCTCTCTCTCTCTCTCTCTCTCTCTCTCTCTCTCTTGTTAGCGCAATTACTGTTACACAGACACACACACACCCATGCCCTTGGTGGGACTCGAACCCGTGACCTTCAGCTTGGCAGAGCGCTGAAGCTAAACGCTCCAGTGATCACGGCTACAAGGACCTGCACATTATTCATACGATTCATCTAATGCCGAAGCCAGGGCTTCAAGGGGAAGGAAAAGGTTCCTTCGTTTCCTCATCTCAAGCTAAAGCTTCTGTTTCATATTTTATTCATATGGCCCAATGTTTCAGTGTTTAGTATATATATATTAGAGTCTGATACAGAAATAATATATATGCAGATTTTAGATATTAATGAATACGAACCAGTATCTGAACCAGCGTTAGTGCCCAACGAATATGAATTTACATCAACAGAATCTACTTCGCTGTCTTGAAAAAGGTATCAACATTAGAAGATCCAAAGAACCCAGAAAAACATAGAATAGAATGGTCATTGGAGTAAAAAGGAAAGTTATAAGTACATGGTTGAGTGCAAATAAATGGAAACCAAAGCAAACAAACATTTCCTCACTTATCATGGAACTCTATGAAAAACAATATCCTCGGTGGCAGCATGAGATGCAGTTGTACCGCTTTAAGGAAGATATTGCAAAAAGGATTCTATTGGCAAATCATCTTATTTACTAGTCACATGAGTATGAAATTTCAAGCAACGTTTTCACATAGGATCACAAAAAATTACGCAGCTTGTTACAAGAAAAGAAGATGAAACTACTAACAACATACTGCATTCCTGCAGAGAAGAGACAATGTTGCCTATAGAGCAGTATAGTGCTGACAATTGTATAATGCAGATCAATCTGGCATCAATAAAGAAATGCGTTTTGGGAGAAAACTTGATCACCTTGGTGAGAAGGTGGTATGTGGTGTTACGCACACACGCACCCACGCACGCACCCACACACACACACACACACACACACACACACACACACACACACACACACACACACACACACACAAAATTATGCCAATTGTATCATGCATGGAATGCATTCTTCCCTGTCTGTTTATCGTGCTGCAGGAATCAGTGCCACCAAGTGAAGCTGTCCAGCAGGGTATGTTTAAAGCCCCTAATTTAATTGTGCAGTGCTCGAAATCTGGAAAAATGACAAGACGTTTTCTGTATATTTTTGGAATTGACATTTTTACTTCACACTGGTCCATCGAACTGTTTACTTTTGGATACCTGGCCGCCTCACAAAGACAATTTAATACATGAAGTACTTTCATTAAATAACCTGAATAACTTTAACCTGAATAGTTGAAAGTGTAAATCATTCCAGCAAAAACAACTTCTCAATTACAACTGAGACATCCATTTTTTCCAAATATTCAAAACAATGGACTGACATATCTGTGATTTCATTGTGTTAATATCTGATGTGAACTTGCGAGAGCATAACAATATTTTCAAATGCATGTCATCGATCTACAATCAAGAATGTTCACCGCACTTCTATTTGTCACATAGACATGAGTGGAAGTTAGCAAATCTTATTAGAATGAATGAAACTTTTGAAAACAGCACAGAAAGTGCATTAGGAAAGAAACTGGTACTTGAAATTCCTTGTGGAGGACAATTATTGTGATTAGCTTTCTTTACTCGAGTGAAGCTGATGCAAGAAGCTTTTGTGTTTCGAGCTTTTTGTCTTCAGTTTCCATTATCATTCACAGGACATTGAGTGGAATTAAACAGGATTGCCACATTATTGGTGAGCATGTAATTATTTAATCAGTTAATGCTCATACATATAATGTTTAAATTTTCACCTTGAATATTTTTATCCCCCAAGCGATTACAATACAACTGCAGGTTAATATTTAATTGTGTCTTTAAAATATGTATAAATTAATTACAAGTTTTATCCTTACTGAATTATGTTTTAAAAGAAATTAATATGTAGTTACAAAGGCATACAACATTTATAAGATTCACTGCCTGCTTCTCAACATAGGCAGTGTCTACAGCAACTCATTGTGCCAGCAGTTCAAGAGAACTTAACTCCAATTAGACACTGATGATGTCCCACACATCTTAACCAGTCCATAACTCGTGTATATATATGCACGATAGGATGTAACATTCAAGGGTTTTACATATTTCAGTGTGCTCTTTTGAATGGTGCATAAATCGATTTCAAGTTTTCTTAACATTATTTGATATCCCTTTTTAGATGTCACAAATAGCAAAGATTCTTGCCTGGAATACAGATTTTAGATATTCTTCACAGCAATTGGAATCGCTATTCTGTTTTGCCAAATAGTGACAATAAGGAATGCTCCTGAGGAATATAAGTACTATAGAAACCAACTTAATGACTGCTGTTTAAGTTAAGGAGTTATTTTTATAGTAATTTTTGTCTTTAGAGAATTTTACTTCTCAGCTAACTGCATCACCTAGCATACTGAATGCTAAGTTCCCTGTTTAAATTTTTGTTTTGTAACACCCATTCTTATTACAAGCAGCACCACAGGTTCAAATTCAAATTTTATTGCAATTCAATATGGTGTTATACACAATTGAATCCAGTCAGAGTAAGCAATAAATGCAATATATATATATATATATATATATATATATAATGCTAACAAAGTAATAATTTAGTAATATATACAATGAACTGTTAAAGTTGGACTACTTAGTGCTAGTAGAAACATTGTTTAAAGAAGAGCAGATAAATATAAAGGATTTTGAATATATAGGAAGAAAAGGCGATACAGTAGCAAGGAAGGGGAGGGTTTCTGGAGGGATAGGTTTTTTTGTAAGGCGAACGTTAAGTAGAGGAATAAAAGAAGCATTACAGATTATAATGGAGGGCAAAGAAATAGGAGAGAGAGAGGAGGGAGGGAGAGAGTCATCGAGGTTCCATAACCCTGACCTCTTTAAACAAATGGAAAGAGACATAGAGGAGATAAAAGAAAAATATGTAAACTTAGTAGTAAGAGTAATGGGAGATTTTAATATTAGGATTGGGGAAAGTGATGTGAATGTTGAAGGTGATTTGGATGAGTGGTGAAATGTCAAAAAATGAGAAGTTTGGCAAAGTAAAGACAAGGTTGTGATAGAGGATGTGAAAAATGTATAGAATTTTTTTAATTGAATGCTTTGGATATTTTGAATTGAAACATGGTGAAGATGAAAAGGGGGAATTCACCTTTGTTAGTAGTAATGGGCAAAGAGTCATTAATTGCATATTGTGACTGATTAATAGTGGGTACATGTTAAGTAATTTTAAGGTTCTAAATTTAAGTTCTAACAGTGGGCATTTTCCACTGATTGTAGTGAAGAAGGTATTGGGAGAAAAGGTATTGCAATAAGGAGTATAGTAGGTACAAATGGAAAGAAGAGTTTAGTGATAAATTTAAGCAAATAATAGACTCAAATTATGGGCAAATATTGCTATGTGGAATAGAATCCATGTCAAAAGAATATCAAATAGCGCAGTTGTCATTCTAAATAATGTTATGCAAAGGGTTGGAGAGGATATGAGAACAAAAAAGAGGGCTTATAAAAAGGATGAGGACTGGTTTGATGAAGAATGTAGGGTAGCAAAAAGACAAATTAAACAATCGCTTGCCAAATGGAGGGAATCAGAAGATAGAGAATCTAGAGAATATTATATGCAGGGGAGATGTTTATATAACCTATTGCTAGAACAAAAAAATAGCAGATAGGAGGGGAAAAAATTAAAGCAATCTGATAAGGGTCTTAAATCAAAGCAATGTTAGCAAGGTATGGAAGGGCTTAAAGTCAACCTATAATAGATATATAAATAAACCCAGTATTGAATCAGGACAATGGATGGAGTATTTTAAAGTGCCTTTATTAAGGGATAAAAGTATAGAATATGTAGGAATTCCAGAAATTGGAAACAGTTTTATAGAAATTATGGATGGTGGGATAAGAAATGAGGAAATTATAAAAAAAAAGAAAGTTATATTATTGAAGAAAAAGAAAGCAACTGGAATAGATGGTATTCCAATACAGATCCTTAAGGAATGGTGCAATGAAGCAAATAAGAGTTAAGATCTTTATATTTAATTCAATTATAAGAAAGGGTTATGTACCAAAAAAGTGGAGGGAAGCAATTATACATCCTATTTATAAAGGCAAGGGCAGTGTTGATGAACCCAATAACTAACAAGGAATAGCATTATTGTTAAATGTAGGAGAAAAGTTTACAGGCATTTTGGTTACAAAGCAAGCAAGTATGTTACAAACCTGGTTCGAACAATATAACATCCTTTCAGAATTCCAGATGGGCTTTTGGACTGGGAGGAGAACAGTTGACAATTAATTTATTTATTTATTATAAAAACACTAATAGACAAATACCTAAAAGAGGTAAATTATATATGGCCTTTGTTGGTTTGGAGATAGCATATGACAAGATAGAGTTACATTTTTTGCGGCATAAATTATTAAATGAAGGAGCAAGTAGACACATGGTGAATATTCTTAAGAGTATTGTATTATGAGAATACCTTCTGCGTTAGGATGGAGGAAGAGGTAGTAACTAGAGAAATCCAGCAAAAGAAAGGCCTAGACAAGGATGCAAATTAAGCCCAGTCCAATTCAATTTGTACATAGATGATATATTACTAGAAATTGGGAGGAATAACAATTTTGTGCCAGTCATCAATAATCAAATTCCAGGACTACTTTTTGCAGATGACCTAGTGGTAGGATCGATTACAGTTAATTATTTAAAACAAGCCTTGCAAGGAATGGATAAATACTGCAAAAAATGGAGGTTAAAAGTGAACCAAGAGAAAACACAGATTGTGGTATATAAGAAAGGAGGAAAATTAAGTAAATATGAAAAATGTAGGGGAGAAAATAAAGAATATAGGGTAGCGTGAGACTTATTTATCTAGAACAGGCATGATGAGACTGTAAGCTTGCCCCAAAGCACCTTGATGCAACCTGGATAACAAAGCTATAGAAGGGGGAGAATTTGGAAGGTGGGTGGGGTAGTGGTAAAGAACAAACTGTTTCAATGGCATCCTGTACTCTGTATTTAAAGTAAATTAAGCTTATACGATGTCATTTACAATGAGAGATTCGAAATTGGGAATTATGTTGTTTACAGCTAGACATAACTGGTCATGAAGATGTTTGTTCGTCTGTCGGGATCTGCGTTTGCTTTTTACTAATTTAATCATGGAAAATAATTATTCACAGACGTACGTTGTACAAAACATTGCTTCCATGGAAATTGCATATGATTGAAGCTTCGCATATTTATTGTCGCATAAGATTTTAAAACATTCCACTCCTATTTGCTCCTGACTTTCATGATTTCGTCGGATTGTAAATGAATCGGCTCCTCTTGCAGATTGATTCTGGCCTTTCTTACGTCTATGTTTAATGGATAGACATACACTGATATATCTCATTTAAAAACCCTGAAATCATGAAATCTGTAATCACAAAATTCACTTTTAAGTGTTAAGAGAATACTAATGTAAATACTGAATTTATCTGAGGAGAAATTTGAAAGGAGATTTAAACATGGAAAATAGTACACCTGTCCCTCTCAAGTGATCTACCCAGAGTGAAAGTGTGTTTACGAATGCCTGCACTGAATTATACTTATCAACAATGTTTTGATTGCATCGTTGAAATGTATATATGTGTACATATATCGCATAAGAAAGCTAAGTCGCAGACCCAGACCTCGTTATTTAGTTCCTAAATTTCCATTCCCTAAAATAAGGAAACAATAAAATTACAATAAAATGACCTTAAAGCATATGAGAATAATGTAAATGTAAAGCTAAAATAAATTGCCTTTTCTTTCATGAATCCGGGGAATGCATCTCTGAGGTCGAAGAGCCGACGTAACATTGTACCTCTGCTAAGCCATCTAACATCACACAAATACTTAATATCTTGAAATGATTCTCCCATATTTTTAAGTATACATATTTCGAAACTGTCGGTGTTTCAAAGCACCTCCTTTTATTTTGTTCACAACACAATCCATCATTATTGTAGTGTAACTGACTTGGCACAAAGTGCTTCTTGATGCAACAGACAATGCCAAGCATAAAAATTGCTAGAAATACCTTTATCACCGATAAAAAAAAATGTTTTAACCTGCCAATCAACCCACTTCTTCCCCAACCATGGCCTATGCTCCATCTGATACTAATTTTGACCACTGTAAACAATATCTTTCAATACTAATTTTTAGAGCTTTAAATATCTCTTCGCCAGTAGTCTAGTAGTGGGATTAAATCGAGCAAATACTCTTCAACATTAGGTTCCTTATCAACACCTCGAATGAAGATGGCCAATTGAGGTGTCAGTTACATCTGTACTCTCGTCCAGTGCAAGAGAAAACTTCACAAAGTCAGCCATTTTCAAACCATCTCCTTATTACGTTGGCCGAAAGCGCATCAACTTTCTTTGCAATGGTTTGTCGCAAAATATGCTAACACTCGAAATTATGGACCTGTTGAGAACATAAAATCCCAGCAATTTTTATTAAATATGTTTTAATAAATTCTCCTTCCTAAAATGCCTTAAGGCCTTTGCAATTTCCCAGGTTACAATATAACTAGCGTGATTTCTTTTCTCTGCCATGGTTTGAGTCCTTGTAGTTGGTTTAGGTCCATTGTTTTCTATCAATTTCAAAATTTCTTGCGTTCTTTCGCGTCCTGTGAACATATTGAAAATTAGCAATCTGACCTGTAGCTTAAACAGGAACTAAAGTCTCATTAAATAAAATGTTTAATAATAATAATAATAATTACAGACCAAATTTACCTTGTAACTTGGCATATTCGGAATGATAGGCATTGTAATGGCGTTTCATGTTGAATTGCATTACTCCGCTTTCGGACATATTAAACATTTTGCATTGTCACCATCCTCAACGAAGAACTTCTCCTCCCATTCCATGAAATGTTCTGCTCTTCGAATGTTGCTTTGCAAACAGCATTGCTAGACGCAACTGTTTGACGTAGTACTGACCATGCTGACATGAGTAGGAGGAGGGGTGGGAGAAGCTATGGAGGGGTAGTGCGTGAGGCAACTGAAGCGCAAATAAACTTGTGAAGCACTGTTTCGCCATGGCTGATCTAGAAGTTAAAATAGATGGAGGTGGTAAATGGGAGAAACAAAAAGTTTGCACTAGCAAAAGGAAAAGGGGCTATGTCAGCTATCAGAAATAGTAAATATGGGTACCTTACATAAATATTAAATGCTAAAGAAAGTACACACTATGGTGGTGGAGGCAAAAATGATGTATGCCATAGAAATATAAGGATTAAAGGGAGGGTGGGAGAGTATTGATGAGGTGCATAGGATATTCTGCAGAGAAGTGCTAGGGTTACCGAATGCAGTTGTAAGACAGGAAGTTCAAATTGAAATGGGCAGGGTGCCAAGTAAGGGAAGGATAATGGAAAGAGCTCTGAAATATTGGTTTAGAATCTTGAACAGACAAAATAAATGTGTTAAGACAATGCTTAGAATACCAAGAAAAAAGCTTAACAAATAGTGAATGGGTAAACAGTATACAGAGTAATTTGGAGAATAATGGGCTAGGGGAGATTTGGAGAAGAAGGGAAAATAATGTGAATAACTTTTGGAAAATGGCAAGGGAGAGATTTGAAGATAAAGAAGTACAAAACCTATTTAGCGAGTTAGCTGAAAAGAGATCTCTGGTGTTTTATATACCGATGAAAAACACATGGGGAAGGGAAAAATATATAGACAGTAAATAAAGAAGAGCGAGAGAACATTGCATGGGTAAGAGCTGGTGTGTGGAGGTTAAAAGGTTTAAGGAATGGTATTCCACAAAATCAATGCCCCATATGTGGAGGAGAAGATGATGTTGAACATATAATATTTAAGTGCAAAGGAACAGAAATTTGGAGGAAAGAGTGTCAGAAAGAAATGGTTTTAGATAGAAATTTTGCTATAACTGAAATGTTTTATAAAGACAGTAGGAGATTAGGGCAATTTTAAGTAAAGTTAAAAATAAATGGATTTGGACAGTGAATAGAGATAAATAAAGTAAGAAATTAGAATTAAAAGGAAGTTGACTAAGGTAAATATTGTAATTTATGAATATGACCAGTAAAGAACCAGGGCTGAATGCCAGTCGTATTTTCTTTTTATGTTTTATGTATGGCTTAGTACAATAAATTAAATTAAAATAAGTAAGACAATTTATAATTTGACTTCTACACAGTTTACAGAATACAAAATCACTAAGTAGTCCAGCAAAAGGAATTTAAAAAATTACAGCTAATTTACTATTTACAGAATTATTTATACAGGTATTCATCAATACTGTAGAAAAATTTACTAATCAGAAAGTGTTTTAACAGTTGTTTAAACTTATTACAATTATTATGATATTTCTTTACTTCTTGTGGTAGAGCATTATGAAGTTTTATTGCAGTAAAGCTATGCATCACTTCATGTAAGTGTAATCTGTGGCTAGGGATTGCATAAACATCTTTTTGTGTTGTATCTGTGGACATCAGAGTTGGTTTGTAATGTGGATTTATATTTCTTAAAATGTAGAATGGTTTTGTAGATATGTAAGCTTGGTAAAGTTAATATATTTAGTTATCTGAAGGTATTTCTACATGGCTCATTAAATTCTAATTCGCCCAAGTAACAAATTGCCTTTTTTGAAGAAAAATCTTTTGCCAAAATTTATATTAGGTGCAGTGCCCCATAGTTCAGTTGCATATGCAATATGTGAATGAATAAGAGAATAGTATGTAGCTCTCGCTGCTTCAGTTGGTACATAGTTTATTAAGTATTTCAGGACAAATAAGTTTTTGCTGACTATGATCCCAGTTTGTGTATATGTCCAGCATAGCTAAGTGATTTATCTATATTCAATCCTAGAAGATCTACAGAATTTATACTATCAATTGAATTGTGGTTTATGGACAGATGTAATGGTGGCTCAGTATTTTTAAATCCAAAGATAATTAATTCACATTTGCTGCATTTACATGAATGAATGAACGAACTTATTTATTATCCACTCAGTAATACATACAATGTATATAATATTACTTCACGATCTCTTCACCAAACAAAGTAAAACCTTCAATAATAAATACTAGTGACTCTTTTTCGAGAGTTGCTGAGTAAACAAGTGGCCCGTCTAGTTTCAACGTTGCGGTTATTCTACTATTGGGCCCAACTATCTTTAACGGTATACTCTGACTCTATCTGGTTTAATTTATATTTTTACACTTTCTGATTCCCCAAGGTAGTTTATTTTCTTCTTCCATTTTCTATTAGCCTTGCCTAGATACTCCCCAAACTCTTAAGATTTCCTGCCTTGATTTCAAATTCATCAGTTTTTTCCCATTTATCTCTATTGGTAAGTTAGCACATTTCTCAATCCTAAGTTTTCCTCTCATTATTTTGGTTTTTTCACATTCCAGAAGCGCGTGCCAATAACTATCTTGCCTTCCGCACATTGGACATTCCTCTATTTTCAGACCCCATCTTATTCCTTTCAATTTCACTACCCCTGCTCGGGCCCATGCAGCTCCCTCTCTCATCCTCTGGTTGCCGTTATCCACATAGTTCTCTCTACCCCACACTTTCTTTATTTCCTTGTATATCCTCAATGACTTTTTGTTGCTGAAACTACTAAATATCTCCTGGATTTCAATGCCCTCAATTATTTGTTTGACTTCTTTCCAAAAACCCCTGTCTTTAACCTTTCTGTCACACCAACTCATATCCAAATCCGATTTCTTCCATGGTCTCTTTGATTCTATTAACCCAGGTATTACTTCTCATTGCTTTGTCTTGAAAATTTAGGCAATGTCTCAAGATGTTATTCTCTTCCAAGTTCTTGATCCTAAACCAGTATTTCAGTGTTCTTGTCATTATTTTTCCTTTACTCCCAACTCTACCTAGTTCAGTTTGTGCAACCCCATTTGGTGAGGCTTTTGGTAGCCTCAAAATTTGTTTGCAGAAATTGCTGTGAATCAAATCAATGTTTAGCCATCCCTCGCCAATACCCCATATTTCAGTCCTATACATCATTTTGGCTTCTACTGCTGTCGAATATATTCTCTCCAACCACTGTATATGTATTCCTGGTAGTTTGTGCCTGCAGGCACTAATAACTTAAGCTAACCTTTCCTTAACTACCACCTTATTCTTTTGTTCCCTCCAACCCCTGTTACTGCTAAACCTAATGCCCAAATCAAATTTATTCACTACTTCAATTTCTATCCTTTCCCAATACCATTTTTCATTATTTCGTAACTGGTTTCCTTTCTTCAATACCATGATTTTTTATTTTTGTGTATTTAGTGTTAAACCCCACTCCTTGCAGAATTAGATATTGCTTCAATTGACTTCCCTAAGCCAATTTTGATAATTGACCCCACTACTAAGTCATCAGCAAATAATAATCACAAATCTCAACATTTTCAATAGTGGGCATGTGAATGTCAGCTTTACTAACTACTTCTAAAATGTCATTTATTGATAGGTTAAACAGTATCGGGCTTAACTGACATCCTTGTCTAAGACCTATTGTGTTCATATTACTTGTAGTCACTGTATCATAGGGGTTCGATTTCGACAACTCCTTTGGCATTTGAACATTGCGCCAGCGCCGGCCCTTCCCAGGGGGGAAACACTTTTTCCTCCATGGCTGCGTGCTGAGGCCCACTATCACCTTGGGCTAACGTCGATGCCGAAGACTGAGACCCCTTCTTCAGTTCTTAGATCAGCTTTTTTAGAACTCCAGGCGAAAATCGGGAACTTTCATTTTATATACACTGATGGTCTAAGACTGATGTTGCAGTAGGGTGTGCCTTTGTTTTTGGTCAGCATAGTTTTACCTTTCGTTTACCGGAGCAATATTCAATTTTTACTGCCGAACTTTTTAGTATTTATCAGGCACTTTTATACATCCAGCGGCATGATTTACAGCACTGTGTTCTTTGCGCAGACTCCCGAGTGCCCTTCAGAGTATTAACGCACTGTACAATTACCACCCACTCGTACAGCGCATACATGACCTGGTCCACTCGCTTGGTGTCCCTGGCATCCGCGTCTCCTTCATGTGGATTCCAGGTCATGTTGGCATCTCAGGGAACGAGTCTGCTGACGCCGCTGTCAAATCGGCGATTTTATCACCCAGAAGTTTTACCTCTGTTGTTCCCTCGTCAGATTTGTTTATTATTTTACGTCGCCGCATCCTCTCGCTTTGGAGCGATGAGTGGACGGCCCTCCGGGGGAACAAGTTGCGGGAGGTTAAACCTCTCCCGTTAGTCTGGGCTACCTCTTCCCGTGCTTCTCGTCGGGAAGAGGTAATTTTAACATGTCTTCGTATCGGACATTGCATTTTTAGTCATAGGTATCTGCTCAGTGGTGACCCCGCACCACTCTGTGGGCAGTGTGATGCGCCCTTAACGGTGCGTCACGTTTTAGAGGAGTGTCAGGTTTTAGCTGCATTGTGTGTTCGTGTGGTTCTGCCTCTTGGCATAGCCAATATTTTGGCAGACAACGCGCATGCTGTTGCATGTCTTACGTTTTATAGGTGATTGTGGGTTTTACCAGCACATTTGATACGCTCAAGTCTTTTGGATTTATTTCATGTTGTCTGTTTTACTGTGGGGCTCTTGTGTTTTACCTTTTACAGTTCCTGACACGTCTTTTTTTATATTTTCTTGACCATGTTTTTTAGTGTGATGGTTTTTAGTATTTGCTGTTTTATTTTTTAGTGTATTTGACGCCTTGGGTTAGTGGCCCGTATATTGGTTTATGGGTTTTATACTTTGTAAGGGCGCTAATGGCCGTTGATGTTGAGCACCCTTAAACCTCATTTCATCATCATCACTGTATCATGTGTAATCTTAATATGGTACTTTTTCCCAGTATAGGTTTTGCAGAGCATTTATAAACTTGTCACTCACTCCTGTCCCATTCAATTTTAATCACAGTGCATTACGATTGTGTCAAATGCTTTTTCAAAATCCATGAACAGCATGTATAGCCACCCTCCTGTTTTGACTCAGATATTACTCTACCATTGTATTTATTATGAAAACATTGTCCACAATTCTCCTTTTTTTTCCCCCCTGAAACCTGTTTGAAATTCTGATAACTTATTTTCTTGTTCAGCCCATCTGTGTAATATTTCTGCCAGAATGCCAGTATATGTCTTGTTTATATCACCTTTTCCTTTAAATATTAGTATTATAATAGCGGTTCTCCAACCTTTTGGAACTTTACCCTCTTTCCATATTGTATTATCTGTGCCAATAACGTACATCTCTTTTCATCCTGACCCCATGACCTCAAGTCTTACCATGGAATCCTGTCAATACCACTAGCTTTATTGCTTTCTAGTTTTTTTTAATTGTTCCTTTATCGTATTTATGTCAATCTGTCTGTCCAAATACACTACATTTAATGTATTCTTGCTTAGCCACCTACCTTGGTGCATTTACATACATATTTAGGCTGTTAAAGTACATAACTATTGTATTTATAGTATCATTGATACATCTACCTAGTGCACATAGATTATTGTTGCTGACTGAAATGGTTGTATCAGCAGCATATTGCACTAATCTAGGTGGATGCTGGTGATACATGAAATGAAAAGATAATTGGGAAAGGAAATTTAAGAATGAAACATTCTAGGTGAAAGTTTAGGGTACCTCCCCGATATTTGCCGATTATGAGGACTGAGGAAACCTGAAAGAAACCTCGGTCAGGGAGGATAGTCCTAGTGGGACTTCAACCATAGACCTCCCAATCATAAGTCCATACCTTAAACCGTAGTTACAGTGTCAGTATACCCTATTTAAGGTGATGTTTGTTTAGCATATATTGTGTCGCTGATTTAGTGTCGGGATTCATGAAAATTCTTTAATTCAGAAGACTTAAGTTATTTTGGCATATGGGGATGTTATTTGTATTAGTAGGGATGAATTTATTAGTAGATCATTGTGGATTGTGTGTATAGTGGTGCCAGAATATGTTGTTTACATCTTCTGTGGTTGTCTCAGGTCAGACACAGGGATCAAATTAGAGAAATCAGGATCACAAAGAATAACTTGAAACTTATTTAACAAAATTTAGGAAATATTGTACTCAATAGACAAAAATTGTTGGTTTTTTCACAAACCTGTGTTCAAAATAGCAGCATAGAGCACCCTTACGTCTTGCACAGTTATTTTACACAGGATATGGATTTTGAACTTGGCAAGAGCTCTTATGCCCCAACTACTTGATGAGCATAATGAGTTGTTTCAGCTACAATTACTAGTATGAATGAAGTGATATGAGCAGCCAAGCAGCCATGACCTGCTGTTAATCAGGTTAGTACCTCTTCCATGCAGGACTTTCCAATATTTAATTCCCTAATTTTTATTTTTCTGTATCACTTTTTCATGTGCTTCTAACATCTGGTAATTTTGAAGTTCACAGTTCTCCTTTTGCCAACTGGTCAGCAGGATCGTTCCATTTGGATCACAGTGTATGCATACTTGTTTTAATGCTAATACAAAATTGCTTTAACGCTCTCTTGTTTTCTAAAATGATGTCACCACTGCAATCACCAAATTGTTTACAGGATTGATTACTTACACTAAGATTAATGCCATCCCAATATCCTAAAACGTTCGGGTAGGTTTTGTCTGTAACTGTTAAGCTCTGCTTTCTTGTAAATCAGTTCTAAGCATCTGTTTTTCATTTCTGAAAAGATCGTCATATCACTCTTTCTTTAATCACTGAATCCTGAGAACACTTGCAAGATATTTCCTTTTCTATTGATATAGTAGCAAGGTTGGATAGTCTTTTATTGATCATAGAATTACGTAGATGTGTTTTTATTCACTTCATTGTGCTTATTGAATGTTCTGTAGTAGCAGAATTCATTGGAATATTGAGGATGAGTTACAACAACTTCAATATCTGTTCACATACACTTTGGAGATCATTATCTACAATGAAAACCTATAACTCGATGCAAGATTTGACTTTGTCTTCAGAACTGTAGATATTAACCAATTCATTATGCAATGCGATAAAGTTAAATACTTTAGGATATGTCTTTTTAAGCTTTTGTAATTGAGACTCTGGAAATGAAGTTTTGAATTGGGTGAAGTTTGTATGGTTTAGCAGTTCAATGAATGAAAGCTCATCAAATTTGGAGAATCGTTCATCTAACTGAACTATGACTGAGTCAAGGAACACAAATGCAACGCATCTATTGGTTTCAATAAAATGCCCAGGTTGAAAGTCTGTCTGGTAGCTGATATTCAGCTCCATGGCTTCTTGAAGACACTCTAAAACAGTCTCCGAATGTAAAGAGGAAATGTTTGATTTAGTAATCCTTATTATATTGATGCATAAGTTTACATCACTTGCGCACTTCACTTGGAAAATGCTGAACAGATATTTGCTGAAGACAAAGACTCTGTCGAATAGGTACAGTAGAAATGTAAATAGCAATGAATCTAAAGTTCTAATAAGACTGATTGCTGGATTCATATATGCAGGATCCCAATCATCAGATTCAATTTATAACTCACTGCATTTCATAGAGCCTGTAATAATGCAAGTTATAGTTCCATCTTGTTTGTGCTGGATGAGGTAGCTTGAAGCCATTCTGTCAAAGTACTTCTGGACGAGATGTAGATCTGTTGAAGAAAGTATAAAATGCAGTGAAATTAAGATGAAAAACTCAACTTCTTTAATTGTTTTGGCACTGTGCAGTAGTACCAAGTGAAGTTGGTGTGCTAAACAGTGAACAAAAATTTCCTTAGGACATTTTCATCGAATTATAACTTGTACTTTGCCACGATGGTCCGCCATTACTGATGCCCCATCGTATGTCTGGCAGATAAGCTTTTTCTCCATTTTGTATTCCTCTAGGACAGCAATAACCTCAGAAAGTCCCTCAGCACTTTTATTGCTTGAAACACCATAAAATCAAGAAAATGTTTTCAGTGTTGTTGCCATGAACGTATCTAGCAATGATACTGAGCTATGCCTTTACAGAAACTCAGTAGTTTTATCTGCCTGAATTGACACAAAGCTTGAATAATTTATTTCATGCTTAATTTGCTCTTTTATTTCAACTGTCACTGATTTGATCAAATCATTTTGAATCTCGGAAGAAGTTCCCTTGAATACGTATTGCTTTCTAGATGGTCCTTCATGAAGCCTTTCTCTGTGGCAAGCAAATTTAAAGTTTCCAGATAATTTCCTTTATTTAGAGACTGTGCACTCTCATTGTGTCCTCGGAAAGCTTGTTCTTGTTTTCCCAAATGGCATATGACATCAATGAGGCAACCTACTATTTTTCTATTATGTGCAACAATGTTGTTATGCCTGTCTGCTTCAATACGGGCACTCTCTGAAATGCAGTAATCAATTCTGTATCTCCCCAGCATATGAAATGGCTCAGCATTCCTAATGTGTAGTTTGCTGTTAGCAAGTTTTGATGCTTTAAGTTCAAAGTTTTTTAATGTTGTTGGGCCATGTTTACTCCAAAATTCCTCCCTGCCGAACATCAGTCAATAATAGCAATGATAGGTTTGTTTTTTTGTTCCGTGTTAACCATCCATATTTTGAATACCACTTCTCTTGGAAGGTTCTTGTATATTTACCATCCTTTTGTGAAATAGTTAACTTTGGTCTTGCTATCTTTCCTTTCAGCTACACTTTTTCTCAAAAGACAAAGTTTCAAAACAATTAGCAGAAAGTTAACGGAATCAAAACAGTCACTGTTTATATCTAGAACTTCCTCCATGTCTATGTTCTATGGCACTATTAACTTAACACAGTAAAATAGCACGTAATTCGCACTCCTTAGCTATATAAATGGGAAAAAAACCACAAACACCTGAAAGAACTGCAAAACTTCAAGCTTAGAAACAGAATTATTGCATAACACAGTCTCCCGGCCATGCTACCACTGGCCAGTGGTGACCAAGGCAATGTTTTTCAGGGTAGCTGGCTGCTTCCAATGCTGGAAAAGCATGCGTGCACACTCCCCCCACAGATTTCCTCTTATTATGATTCTAATGACAAGCTGAGGCTGAATGATTTCAGTTTACCTCAGCTGAAAGAACAAGAGAGTGGACGTTCACCTGGCAGTTAACATGCTTTATAACCAGGAAATTTTCAAATTTTATTGAAATCATTTGAAAATAATTAACATTTTTAGGTTTTCATTTTATCGGTCAAGCTTTTTCCTTTTAGATTAATTTTGGGATAGCTGAGGCATACCCTGTCTATCCTGATGCTTCACCCTTGAATGAAACCAAAAGCCTACTTTTTGGTTACAGAATGTACAATACAAAAATACAAGTTATGAAACAAATTTTGCATATGAAAAAAGACATGACAAACCTTGTTTGAATTCAGTCACTGACCTCTTCCCCATCAGTATAAAAATATGTAATTTTCAGATAACCATTTTTCCAAAACATATGGGGCCAGTTTCACCAACCAATACGAAATGTTAACACGATATTAAACTGATTTAACACTGAAGTTAACGCAAATTCTGTTTCATGGAACAATGTTAGCTTTAGCACTGTGGTAAGTTAACACAGCCATACCCCTGTGTTAATGCATTTAACAAATGTTAGAAGTTGGAAAATGGCTGCTGCAAACCAAGATGTTGACCGAGTTTGCTGCATTTGGCATTTTTAATGCCATTCTTAATGGAAGAACAATCGTGCATCATAATAAATTTGAAAACTTGCAAAAGGAGGAATTAAAGCAATAGAGACTGTCCAAAGGTATTATGAGCACATGGTTTTATGGTAAATATGAGAGGTTAGATTACTACAAACAGAAGCATGCCTCTTTTTCCTATGCTACAAATGTTAATTACTTTGAGATTTTATGTTACTGGCACTTTTCATCTAATGGTAGGTTCATAATGTTCCCATTTCCAAAGCTACCATTTGTGAGTTTATTTGGAAAGTTTCCAAAGCAATTGCTGCAAGAAGCAAACACATATAAGTTTGGGCCTGCTTGATCCTTAATCAGTGATGACACACTTTCATCGACTTGAGCATCAATGTAATGGCCACCACCAGTTTTAAACCATTCTAAATTCTCCTCGCACCTGACATTTTTGGTGCAGCATTTTATGTTAGCATAAAATTGCCATAGTTGTTTACTGGACCTGGTAGAAAAAGACGTTCATTCCAATTAAATTACTCGTAGATTTTCACTCAGGCTACATCCTTATCCTTTAATGTAAGAGCGTCAGCTTTTTCGCACTCGATAATATGTTTATATTTAGTAACCGTTGTGCAATTAATGTTTTTCAAACCATGTAGCATTTAGTTCCTCTACATCTAGATTTTTCAGTTAACTTCATGATTCTAACCTCAAACAATCAGAAATATCACATGGCATCATGGCAATTGCCAATGAATGTTGTCTGCTACTGATATATAAAGCGCTGAACGCTGCAATACTTTACACATTGTGCATTGATGCAAAAGTGCATTGGAGCGCATTCAGAAGCCATGTAATTCGGCCACCGCCTTTTCGAAAGCTATCATTTGTAGTTGTCTTTGACATTAACATGTAGTTAGCTAACAATTTGCTGTAAAAGCTTGATGAAATGCAAGTGGTTTAACAGAATGTTAAACTTTGATCATGTTAGCAAACAAGATGTTAGAGTATTTTTAACATCGGTTTGGTGAAACTGGCCCTTAGTTATATTTTTTTTACCTAATTTGACTTCTGTGGTGTTTCTATCTTTCTCTGATAAAATGTAAATATTCATTTACCTTTTCTTTCTCCTTTTTTATATTCCTGTGCTGATTGACATAGAATGTATTCTAATCATTTGAGCAATCCAAGCACTTCTCTCTTTATCCATGTAGACAGTAAAATCTGACAATGTATAGAGTGTTCTCCAAAACATATTCTTATGGTCTTTGGGAGAAGATAAAATGGTTAAAATGCATGTTAATTCTTTTTAGTATCAGACTAATATTTGTGCTTTTCTGGCTCATGTGGTATATAATTTATTAATTTTGGTTGATTGAAAGTACTTTATACAATTTTAATTAAATTAAAATTGTATAAAATGTGGTATAGGTTCCCGTTCAGTTAAAAATGTTGATAATTTATAGTATAAGCTCTTTCAAGCCTCCTCCCTCACATGTATCTGCCTCCCTTAGGTTGGTCCTATCTCTGAAACTGTTTACAGTAGAAGGTTGTTGTTTCGTTTACAATTTAAGGAAATACTGTTGCATATATTGACAGCACTGTCTATAATATGCTCTTCTCGTTTCTATTTCTTCCCGCCTTGATCATATTATTATTAATTTTTTTTTAATCAAACATTTGTTATTAGCAATCTGCAGTAATTGTTCAAGCAACAAATTCTGAATAACTTCTTTTTTTTTTTAACAAATTACCTATTTATCAGAAACCTGTAAAACAAGAACTTAGCTTATTCATGACATTGTGTGGATACTTGGCACAAACACACCTGTGTGGATAAACTACAGAGCCAAGTATAATTTAGACAGATTTTACACCCAAAACGGGCTGCTTGTTTTCTGTTGAAATACACCTGTTATTAATGCAGTAAAATATATTAATGTAAACGGCATTGTATAAATATATTCTTAAAATAAAAATATATGCAAATTTCTGGTAGAAACACACATTCAGTGTAGATCAATTAGATGTATAAAGCTTCATTGTGTGCCAAGAGAAAATTACAAGATATAATCTTCATTAGTTCCAGAAAAAAATAGTTCAGGAACTTGGTTAATTGGCAAATAAGTGATTAAATGAGTCCAACAAGTTCATTAAAAAATTAATGATCTTCACTGCATTGAATGCTCAATTACTAAATGCAGTGTTTTTATTCACCCAGCATTAATTAAAATTGTTCCTTTTGTTTCTTACAGGAAGACAGTGGTTTGTCCAGTAATTGATGTCATCTCAGATGAAACATTCGAGTACATTACTGCTTCAGATATGACCTGGGGTGGTTTCAACTGGAAACTCAACTTCAGATGGTATAGTATATATTTTTCTAAAGGGCACCAGCTTGCATAATGCTTATTAAACCTGGGAGTTTAAAAATGTAATTAAGATTTTCTTACAATTTATACATGAAGAAAATACAATTTAGGGTTCAATACTCAATGATTTATTATCATAAATCTATAGCATGATGATGCATTTTAATGTAAGTCATGGTGTAAAATCACTATGCTGTCTTTCGATATATTCAAGACAAAACCTGGGTTATTATTTAAAGAATGCTGAATGCCACGGCATCTAAGTGTGCTTTACAAGTAGGATACCTTCTGTGCTACATTTTTGTGGAGATACAAATTTTGACTTAGTAATGGGAAGCAGGTGTTGGTTTGGGGGGGGGGGGTTGATGGACGTGCCTCAAAAGAAGCAATTGGATGTAGAACCTACCACTGCTATCTTTTGAGTGTTGATGTATAGCAAATTACCTCTATGTTTCATATGGATCATTCAGTGATAAACGATGGATCTTTTTAATGTGCTTGTCATTTTAAACTTTCTGAAGCAGTTTTCTGAGCTCTCCTTGTACATTGCTAAAATTAATAAATTATTTGCTTTCTTTTGCATGACCCAGTGCATTTCGTTTTTCTATTTCCCAGAATTGGGGTAATGACAGCATCTGTTGCTAAATCTTCAAAGCACAGCTTGAACTGCGTGGCTTTTTCTCATTTTGAAATTCATATCAATTAAATCTCAGAAAATCTTGTTTTTCTTTGTCATATAAGTTCAGAAAAAACTCTATTTTGAGATCTGGAATGCAATAAATAAGTTTAACACGAAATATATCAATGTGACAACACCAGCTGACAACATTTGTCCAATAAGTTACAAATATGTGATGTTTTTATTTGGCCCAACTGTGCCCATTCAAACAAAATTGCAATTAATCATTTCTTAGAATGTTGACCCAAAATGTATCTTTGCCAAACTCCAAGCCTTTGGATAAGCTTTACTCTAAGACCATCACCATGATGATTAACTGTGTTAAGTATCAGCGGTACTTATACTAAAATTGTATGGCTGTGACTGGTTCACAGGGATCATGCAGATGTTAAAATTTCTTGTGGTTTTATTGTAGCTAATACAGTAAAACTTTTCTTACATGTTTTGCATTTATATGTCTTTTACATCCACCCCTTCCTCCAGAGGTCCCAAGTAAGCTCCTATGTTTTTCATGTTAATTTATATTAGATATACATTTTACGTTTAATCACTTTTTACACTTACACGATCATAATTTAAAGAACCTTAGCATAGACATAATTTATGCATTCAAAACATTTGCGAAGCAATGTTGCAAAAATGCATGTCGGAATGCAAATATTTGATACAGCGTATACTTTTCCAAGAAACCATCCCTTAGCATCAGAGGACAGGGTAGCAACTTTCGTTAGCAATGACCACAGGCTGTATCTTGAAGCCAGGTCAAGAAAAATCCATGTAAGACATTTGTAAAGGTTCACTCCTCATTAAGCATCTTCATGTCAGCAAGCGGGCATCGTGAACATGAATGGGAGAAAGAGGAAGTGTGTTACAATCACTGATAAGTTAAAAATTCTGAAGATAGTGGGAGAAAATGGAAATTTGAAGCCAGTAAATAATCATCAAAGAATTAGGGATTGCTCCATCCATGCTAAATTCCATTGTTGCAAAAGCAAAAGAAATTTAAGAAAATGCACATGTGTTCGGAGAATTGAGCAGTAAATGAACATGCATTCAAGACGGAAAATATGAGTGCCTTGAAGATGGTATGTTGCAGCGGTTTCAGCAGCACAGGGCAGAAAGCATTCCCATCAGTGGACCAATGCTTTGTGAAAAAGCAATTTAACTGGCAGCCTGGCTGGGTATTGATTTTCATGCTTTTTGGGCTGGCTACATAAATTTAAGATTAGATGTGAAATCGGTAGCAATAGCATGAGTGCTGAAAGTAAAAGTGTAGACATTAATACCGTGCAGAAGTGGAAATGAAAACTATTTGAAAGGACTAATAAGTGCATATGATCTCAAAGACGTATTCAACGCAGATGAAACAGGCCTTTGCTTTAATGTAATACCTAACCATACAATGGCATTCAAAGGTGAAGACTGCTATGGTGGGATGCATAATAAAGAACACGTAACAGTGTTGCTATGTTGAACAGTGATGGAAGCGAAAAACTACCTCCCTAATTGTGGGAAAATTTGCAGTCTCATTGTAAATGTTAAAACACTCCCCATCAAGTACACTCATAATGAAAAATCATGGATCACAACGAAAATGTTTGAAGACTGGCTGAAAGGCATCAATTTAAAAATGCACATGAAAAGTAGGAAGATTCTTCTGTCTGTGGGCAGATGCATAATACATCATGCCTAAGAAATGTGACTTGAGTTTTTCCCTGCAAATTACACAAGTGAACTGCAACCACTGCGCCATGAAATTGTACATAATTTTAAGCTGGTGCAACATACCATCCATTTTATAGGTGCTGGAATGAAGGATGCAATGAAAATTCATATTTGCAGGTAATCTTGTTGTAAAAGTAATGTTATATGATTCTGCCAATATAAATTCCTCTTGTGTTTTTCTGGCGTTAATTACAGCTTGTAATTTATTCTTGTAAAAATACATACTGTCACAACCTGGGGGAGTTTGTGACTGGGGAACATAGCTTATATGGAAAGCACAGAGAGGGTAGGAACAACTCTGGTGTCAGTGGATGGCCCATTTATTGAATCTGTAATTTACTAATAACGTGAGCTACAAAATCCATAAGTTTTCGGATTTACTATTAGTTTCATCGGTATGGAAGAAACCTTTAGAACATAGATGTTTATAAAATGAAATACATAATATAAGTTTACCTTGGAAGAGATGTAACGCAGCTGTTGAGCATCGTGTCAAGTGCCGGACCAGAATAACGAGAACCCCGCTCTGTGGTTCTTACGGCCTTTATATAGATCATCCCTGGCTTAGGGGGCTCACAGCAGTCATGCTGTAGGCTTTACCAAATATGGTGTACCAATGCCCTAGGCTTGGGGTGTAACAGCCAATAGTAGCAAAGCTTTCAATTTGTTCTAGAACATTCCTAGTGACGCATGACAGCTCAGGGTACAACTCGAGCTGTGCAAATCTGCACGTACGCCAGAGGAAGCTGACGTCAAGGTAAAATCCTTTAGGATTATCATAGGAAGTGGTTACTCTTGCTATTCCTAAGAGTGTTAGCTGCTGTTACAATCCAGAAATCGAGAAATGTAGAAATATATAATTTGTATAAGAATGTATAAGAAAATATAACTTTACCAAAATAAATAAGTGTCCATAATATAAATATATGTGCCTTGACATAATCCTTTACAATCCTCAACAGCTTACGTGACAATACTATAATGAACTCAAATATCCACATGTAAAAATATTATGGTTAGGGATGCTTGACTTTTCAGTAAATTAAATCATTACATATATTATTGGTGCTAAAAATATACAAAGATTAATTGCTGTATTTTCAGACATTTAATCAAGAGCAATCATGAGTAAGACTGTGGCATTGATGCATTTCTAGAAACAGTAAAGTGTAGTTTTACCAAAAAAAGTAATAATGTTACATTTAAAATTCAAAAGCATATCTGCTTGTTATTTCTGTTTTCTACCAATTTTTTTTGTATGTGTCAGTAATAACTAATACAAGATTGGTTGATTTTCAACTGATTAGGAAACAAGCATTTTCAAAATTCAGGGTTTCCACATACTTACAGGCAAACGTAAAAATAGCTTTTTATGTAAAATCATAACACACTGCTCTCTTTTAATAGACAATCCATTGCATTGCAGCTTCATGACAGAGTTTTGCAAAGGACTATCCGCAACCATTTCCGCAAAGCTGGATTTGGCAGAGATTGTGTTGCTTGTCTCAAAAATGATGATAATATTCCTGTTGGTGATGAAGGATGGGACAAACTTAAAATTCAGGCATTGTTTGATGATTACATTGATGTTGACAAAAATGTAATTACAGCAGAAACCATGACTATCCTGGAAATTCCTGAAGACATTCAACAGGAATTGAGTGAGGAAAATGATGTTACTGACAATGACGATGCACCATCACATACATACTCCTGTGGGTTTTAATGAAGCCATTATTAATGCTCTATAGACAATCAAATGCTTTGTGATACATAATGTTTCTGAGGAAATTCTTACTGAATTATCAAGAATTGAGGTAAAAGTGTATGCTGTAGCAGGAAGAAGAAATGTTTTTCGGGGCGGAGGGTGAAGTAATTACCTTTTCTATGTTGGTTGTAAGGAAATGTTAACTCTGTATTTTATAAATTTATATTTCTCTGTATATTCACATATCATTTCTAATGCATTAGTCCTGTATTATTTTCTTATAGACATGTGTTATTTTTTTTCAGTTATGCATTTTTCACATATACTTTTTTCTTACTAAGGCCCCTAAAAATGTATGAACAAAGTTTTACCCTAACTGTCTTGTAGGTGGATCACTCGTTTCTCTCATGTCCAGTCCAGAGTATATGTCAAACAAAATTATAGGCATGGCTATAGGTGAACTCACACTGGTTGGTCAATCACCCCCCAGCCTTTGTCTTTATAGTAGAAGTGTAATAGCTGGTATCAATACTTCATTACAAGGATAGGCCCCAACTATGGGGTCACTGGTTTTGTTTAGCTTCAGTAGGTTGATCTGCATAAAATATAAACAGATATGCATATGAAGGTTTGTCATTAACCATTATTAATGAGCAAAAGCCATTCAAGTTTAAAAGCATTTTTCTTTGGCAAGTTGCATGTGAGTATCAACAGCACTACTGGTCAAGTAATCGGTAAGTCTGGAAGTCAGGGACACTAAGTGGTAAGAGAATATGAATGAAATAAATGGTAATGTTCATGACCTGTGTTGCCTTGCATAAACAGAGAGGCAGGTTACATTGCATACTTGCCTTAGACATTGGAATTTGATTGTGATGTTTTATCAGAAAAATTGCGGAACCACATATCTGCATTTTACTAGTTTTGCAGTACAAGAAAAAGGTATTTACTTTCACTCTTTAAACATTGTAATGATAGGCTTACATGAGGTTTGTTTTAAACAAGTGTTTAGTTTATTGTGAATTTTATGTTTTTAATCATTATTTACATATAAATAATGAAAGTATATCATTCCTTTATCTATTCCAGTTTGTAAGAAAAATGAAAGGAAAGTTATAATCTGGTTTTGATTAGGTGCTTGGGGAAAAAAGGCCATGATGAGGGAATGTTATTCCAAGTATGCATCCTATTTGTAGGGAGAGAGAAGGTGAGGTACATCTTCCTTCAGTGCAAAGGAATGAGTGAATGGAGGGTAAGTTTGTTGAACAAGAGTTTGTTATTGAGAAATGCAGAAGTTGAGTTATGAAAGATTTTTGAAGATCAATTACAGCTATCTGAATTAGAAGTGTTTTTATGGAAGGTAAAGTTGAAATTGAGATGGTCAATAGGGAGTGATAAGAAACCGAATTAAAATAGTTTTAATGTATTTTATTAGAATACAGATAATGTGATGCTGTGTTTGCAATGAATATATCTCTTATGTTTTGAGTTATGGCTTTGGCTAAATAAATAGGGTTAAGTCCAAGCTAGAGCTTTGAATGTATTTAGTACTTTAATAAATTAAACTACTATAACAAAATGTGCAAAAGTTTCTGTTTAACATTTCATCTATTTCTTGTATCAATTATGATTCTTACAAAGCCCTAAAATCTCATTATGAAGAACAAAACCTTTTAACAAAAAGTAAAGATGGCCTATTATATAGATATTCAATTCACTGCCTAAATCCCACCAGGGGCTCACCTTTTGTGAGTACGGGTTAGGCGCACCCGGGGTACCCGAGCCATTCATAGCCATTTTCACCCTTTCATCCCCGTCTGGTCGAGGTGGGTTCGTTCTCGTGACCGGGGGACTCAAGGTAGGCTCTCATGCGTTCTGTGCACTTCATTCCATGTCGCCCCTCACCATCGCTTCTTTCTTCTCTTCTGTTTATGCACATTTCGCCCCACGCCCATTCATCTACACGTCTCTTTTACTTCTTCGCCAGCCTATCTTGAGTGCGAAACGCCCACACACTTTTAGTTTCTTTTAACCTTTTATGTTAATCCTCCGTGGACACAGCCTGACGGATACTCGCGCACTGTGTGCGCAGCTGGGTGAGTGGGTAATGGCGTCATGTAAGGTTTGTGTTCGTATCCGCTGTTCAACTGCAGTCCCGCGGGGGGGCCATTGCATGAGCTGCTGACTTCTGACGGCGATTGGGTCCCTCTGTCTATGTTCTGGGAGGTGTGACCCTGGGGTGAGTCTGGTATAGATAGGCCACTCACCCAAGCCGGGATAACGCCCGGGAAGTCAGAGCCCGAGGTCGGAGACGGTTGCAATGGTGGAGGATTTATTTCGCTATGGAACACCCTTTCTCCATTACTAACAACAAGTGCCGAAAAGTCTATGTAACGGAAGTAGCACCGCCGACATCTGGTTGTTACTTGGTCATTTCACGTACAGAAGGACAAAGTTTTGAGAAGGTGAACCCTTTCATTATTCAGAAGGGCATTGACGCTATCGCAGGTGCGGTTCAGTCCTGCACTCGTCTTCGAATTGGTTCATTGTTGGTTCAAACCAAAACTGAACAGCAAAGTACGTCCTTGTTGCGCGCCACGCTTCTCCACGGTTATCCTATCCGTGTCGAGAAGCACCGCACCTTGAATTCCTGTCGAGGCGTCATTACCACCCATTGCCTCGATGGTATGTCGGACGAAGAACTTGTCGGCTATCTTTCTGATCAAAAGGTGACAGCTGTTCATCGAGTGCAGGCTAAACGCGACGGAATTTTGGTACCAACTCGTACCCTGTTTATCACTTTCGCCGGCGTCGATCTGCCCACGAGTCTTTCAGCAGGGTACGAGCGTATTGCTGTGAGGCCCTATATACCTAGACCTCTGCGTTGTTTCAAATCCCAACGTTTTGGGCATACGCAAGTCTACTGTAAGAGTGCCGTTACCATCTGTGCCTCATGTAGCCAGCCGTCACACGAAGGTACCTGTTCCACAGCCCCCGTCTGCGTAAACTGCAAAGGGTCTCATTCTGCGTCATTTGCCGACTGTCCGCGGTACTTGGACGAGAAGGCGATCCAGGAGATCCGGGTAAAGGAGAAACTCTCCTTCGCTGAAGCCCGGAGGCGCTACCATGCGCGCCAACCTTCCCTCCTGCGATCTGGTACATTTAGTTCTGTTGTTGCCTCGCCAGTACCACGAGTAGATGCCGAAACTCAGACATGGACCATGACTGCATTAACCGCCACTACCATCCGGCCGTCCATTAAAGCTACAGTTACCAAGCCCTATAAACGTGGTCCCAAGTCAATGAAGTCGCAAGCCGCTGAAAAGAAACCAAAGCAGAAACTTCGTAGGGAAGATTTTCTGAAGGACCCTCCGCGTGCGCGCGGTAAGAAAAGTTCACCTTCTCCTCCTCGGAGGTCGCAGTCCCAGGAAGCTTCTGGGACCAGCCGCGCTCAGCGGCACCCCTCACCCATCGCCACCCAGAACCGATTCACGGCGCTTGAATCGGTTTCTGGCTCTGAGCGCGTGGGCCCTCCCTTCGAGGAGGCTATGGAGTCTGACCAACTCCATACCAAAAGCCCGAGCCCAAAGGTTAAACAAAAGGTAATTTTAAGCCGCCCTTCTAAGTAGACAGTTTATCCCTTTTTCTTAATGGCTATTCTGAACTGGAATGTACGTGGTGTACGATCGCATAGGGCGGAACTGCAACTTTTATTGCGTTCCCATTCGCCTATGGTCGTCTGTTTGCAGGAGACTAAGCTTCGCCCTCACGATCCTTTTGATCTGCGAGGATATACTCCGGTTCGCTACCACCTTGAACCGGAGGAGGGTACTCCTGCTCATGGAGGTGTCATGTTGTTAGTGCGTAACGACGTTCATTTTCAACGTCTCACTCTTACGTCCGACTTGCAAGCTGTTGCCCTTAGACTGCAGTTGCCCGGTTTTTTCTTTTCTGTTTGCTCTGTGTATTCACCTCCATCGTCTCCCCTTGCTCCCGCGGACGTTCGAGCTCTCCTGTCCGCTCTCCCAACACCATTTCTTCTGTTGGGAGATTTTAATGCCCATCACCCCCTGTGGGGTTCGCCAAGGGCTTGTGCGAGAGGAACTCTTCTTTCCGACATTTTTTACCAGTTCAATCTCTCTATTCTGAATACAGGTGAGCCTACGTTTCTTTCTGATTCTTCCGGTACATTTTCTCACTTGGACCTTGCCGTTTGCTCACTCCAGCTTGCTAGTCGTCTGCAATGGAACGTCGTCGCTGACACCTACTCCAGCGACCATTACCCCTGCATCGTTTCTCTTCTGTCACACCACGTACAGCATTCCAGAGTACCTACCTGGATATTCACAAAAGCCGACTGGAGCTTGTATTCCATCCTCGTGCCTTTTGACGACGTGCCCTTCACCGACATTAACCAACTAGTGTAGCACCTTACGTCTACGATTTTCTCTGCCGCCGAACGCGCAATTCCCCGTTCATCCTCTCAACCTCGGCGAATGCTTGTTCCATGGTGGAACGAGGATTGTCGGGACGCCGTTCGTGCCCGTAGAACTGCACTTAGGGTGTTTCGGCGTCACCCTACACTTGATAATTTGGTGACTTTTAAACAATCGCGCGCCAGGGCTCGTCGCATTATTCAGGATAGCAAGAAGGCATCGTGGACTCGTTTTGTCGAGTCTTTTAATCGCTTTACGCCTTCATCCGTTGTTTGGGATAAACTTCGTCGCTTCTCAGGTAAAGTGTCGCATTGTACTGTTTCTGGCCTTCAGGTTTCTAATGCCACCATAGTGGTTCCGGCTGCCATCGCCAACACTCTGGGTGCTGCCTTTGAGGCGGTTTCCAGTTCAGACCATGATTCCGCCGGCTTTCGCTCTATCAAAGACCGGCTGGATTCCGCCAGCTATAATTTTCGGTCTGCTAATACCGAGTGTTATAATGAACTTTTCACAATAAGGGAGCTGGAGCACGCTCTTCATTGCTCTAGGCACTCCGCTCCTGGGCCGGACGGCATTCATGTCCTGATTTTAAAGAACATTTCAGCCGACGGTAAACTCTTTCTCTTACAGGTCTATAACCGTATTAGGCAAGACGGCCTTTTTCCTTCCGTTTGGCGCGAAGCCACCATTGTCCGTATACTTAAGCCTGGGAAGGATCACCAACTACCTTCCAGCTACCGCCCTATCTTCCTCACCAGTTGCATTTGCAAGGTGATGGAGCGCATTATCAACGGGTGGTTGACATGGTGGCTTGAGTCCCAGAAACTTCTAGCGGACGCTCAGTGCGGATTTCGTCGCTATCGCTCTACCGTCGACCATCTGGTGTCCCTGTCGACGCATATTATGAATGGATTTCTGAGAAAGTGTCAAACCGTGGCTGTGTTTTTTGACCTGGAGAAAGCTTACGACACTTGTTGGAGGGGCGGCATTTTACGTACACTTCACGCATGGAATATCCGCGGTCGTCTTACCATATTTCTTCGGGAGTTTATGACGGACCGCGTCTTTCGTGTACGTGTGGGCTCGGTTTTATCTAGTCGTTTTATTCAAGAGAACGGAATACCGCAGGGCTCTGTACTTAGTGTCACACTTTTTGCGATTGCTATCAACCCCATTGTTGATTGTATTCCATCTGGCATTTCATCGTCCCTTTTTGTTGACGATTTTGCCATTTATTGCAGTTCACGGCGGACCTGTCTACTCGAACGCCGTCTCCAGAGCTGTATCGACCGTCTCTACGCCTGGATTTACGCCAACGGCTTCAATTTCTCCGCCGAGAAATCCGTCTGCATCAACTTCTGGCGCCGGAAATATTTCCCTCCGCCCTCTCTCCATCTTGGGCCGGAGATGCAGACGAGGCAAAATTTTTGGGGTTGATTTTTGATAGGAAGTTGTGTTGGACTTCGCACATTTCCTTTTTAAAAGCTAAGTGTGACCGTTCTCTTAATCTTTTACGTGTTTTAAGTGGCACATCCTGGGGAGCTAATCGGACCGTCCTTCTACATCTTTATCGCTCTTTGGTCCGATCCAAGCTTGATTACGGGTGCATTGTCTATTCGTCGGCGCGTCCATCTGTATTACGTCGATTGAATGCCATTCACCATCGTGGCATAAGAGTCGCTACAGGGGCCTTTCCAACCAGCCCTGTACCTAGCCTATATGCTGAAGCTGCAGAGCCTCCGCTGTCCTTCAGGCGTGAGATGCTCTTGTGCAGCTATGCCTGTCGACTTTCCAGCTTGCCTGACCACCCGTCCTTCGCGATATTTTACGAGGATTCGCTTGATTGACAATATTTCGTTAGCTCCTCTGCGTTGCTCCCTCCAGGGGTTCGATTGCGACTGCTCCTTCAGCATTTGGACGTTCCGCCAGCGCCGGCCCTTCCACGGGGGGAAACGCGTTTTCCTCCATGGTCGCGCGCTGAGACCCACTGTCACCTTGGGTTAACGTCGATGCCGAAAAATGAGACCCCTGCTTCCATCCTTAGATCCGCTTTTTTAGACCTACAGGCGCAGTTCGGGGACTGTATTTTATATATACCGATGGTTCTAAGACTGGTGTTCGAGTAGGATGTGCCTTTGTTTTTGGTGCGCAGAGTTTTACTTTTCGTTTACCTGGACAATGTTCGATTTATACCGCCAAACTTTTTAGTATATATCAATGTGTTTTATACATTCAGTGGCACGTCTTACGGCGCTGTGTTATTCTTTCGGACTCTCTGAGTGCCCTTCAGAGTATTCAGGCATTGTATAGTTACCACCCGCTCGTACAGCGCCTTCATGACCTGCTCCACTCGCTTGGTGCATCTGGCATCAGCGTCTCCTTCGTGTGGATTCCAGGTCATGTGGGCATCTCAGGCAACGAGTCTGCCGATGCCGCTGCCAAAGCGGCCATTTTATCACCCATATGTTTTACCTGTGTTGTTCCTTCCTGAGATTTTTTATGTTATTTTACGTAACCGTATCCTCTCGCACTGGCGCGATGAGTGGGCGGCTCTTAGGGGGAACAAGTTGCGGGAGGTTAAACCTCTTCCGTTAGTCTGGGGTACCTCTTCTCGTTATTCTCGTCGGGAAGAGGTACTTTTAGCTCGTTTATGAATCGGACATTGTCTTTTTAGTCATAGATACCTGCTCAGTGGTGACCCCACACCACTGTGTGAGCAGTGTGATGCGCCCTTAACGGTGCGTCACATTTTAACAGAGTGTCAAGTTTTATCTCCGTTGTGCGTTCGTGTTGGTCTGCCTGTTGGCCTAGCCAACGTTTTGGCAGACGACGCGCATGCTGTAGAATGTCTTTTACGTTTTATCACTGACATTGGTTTTAGCCGTCGCATTTGATGCACTGAGCGTCTTTTAGCTTTGAGATTTTATATTGTCAGTTTTAATGGGGCTCTTCTCCCCGACGGACATAAGGCGCTCATGTCCCTCTCATTCTACAGTTCTTGACACGTTGTTTTATTCTTTTAGTGACAATGCTTTTAGTGTGTAGATCATGGTCTTTGGTCTGTTGTGTTTTTTAGTGTTTTTGACCAAGCGGGTTTGTGTGGGGTTTTTTAGTTGTTGGACTTTTAAATTTTCTATTTTATACATTGTAAGGGCGCTAATAACCATAGCAGTTGAGCGCCCTTAAGCCCCACCTCATCATCATCACTGCCTAAATGTGCCAAATCTACAGTCAAGTAAAATGCATTAATGTATCCATACTTACCAACTTTTATGGCTTGCCATTAAAATGTACAGGAGGGGAGGCCTTTTTACTACTCTACAACAATGGAGGTGTTTTACAGCTTTATGAGCAGATTTAAAGTGTTACAGATTTTCACAAGCTCATGGCAAAACATTAAATTCAGTTGCATTATGTTGTAATTTGTTGATGAAAATTGTATAAGACTACTTCTCACTAACTTAAGATTACAGCACAAGTGTACCGCACTAATTGGTATACAGTAGTATGATACGCCAGATCTTATCTGAGCATCTATCCATCATCACCATCACAGGTTTGCAACAAAGTGCGGACTTCATTTTGTGAGGTTTAAAATGTTATTGTACCTTTCTAATAATAATCAATGTAATCAATGAGAGTACATGGGTGCAAACATTCAATAATGGATGACATGAATTATAAAGTTAACTCCTAAATCCAAGCCAGAGACGCCACTGGCTGAGGCATCCCACTCAATGGGAAAGATAATAACTGCACAAGATTAGCTTATATTCATGAATCAAATGGAATGTTAAAATATGATAAAATAGTCTCAATTATTTTGGCAATTTTAGCTTTTCTTCACAGTAATGCTGAATGTGAACATATTTTAAATCTTGTGACAAACAATAGAACCAACTTCAAATCGCTAATGTCTAATAAGACATTGGAATTGATTTCCCAACTAAAATGCAGCAGCACTACTTACTGTATGCTATGAACAGAGTTTCAGTGAAAACTTTCTTACAAGAGCTAACAAAGCTACAGTGGGAAGCCTAAAAGATTCTGTATATACTGCTGCAGCCTGAAATGCAACTATGTGCCATGATATAGGAACTTATCTGCAAACAACACCTGCAGATTAATAGTTTAGTTAGTTTTGGAATAATGTTGTCTTAATAACTTGATGTCCATAATCTACAGCATGTGTATGTACTATACTCAAGACATTCTTGGACTTCAAGCCAGGTGAGGTGATGAAGTCATTAACGTTTCAGGAGCACGACTTCCATCTTCAGGATGCAGAATGACTAGGTAGGGTGATATGGCCGATACATATTTATACTGTCCACCGCAGTGGCTAGCATGGACCTGGCAAAACATGAGGCATTTATGTGGGGTTCGCTGGAATGGACCTTGTAGAAATACTAGCCTGCTCTGGCTGCTTGAAGCCCGAGAATGTCTAGAGTATGTGTGTCACCAGGAAAGCTTCAGCTCTTGTTTACTGTATGTACTAGTTGTCTTCTGCTTGAAAAAAAATAGTGAATATGTTTTGGCTTATATTACATGCAAAGTTTTGTACATTTACTGCACTGTACATTTTATACTTTCTAAATTTCATGTCATTGCAAAATTATTACACTTTGCTGGACGAGGAAAACTTTTACTGGTTGAAATTTCAGTAACTTGGCAAGTATATGTGTAATTGTTTTAATTATATTTGGGCACATAATCATAGTCACGCATTGTGTAATAATCGACAAATGCCATGATGTTATTTGCCCTGCATTTCTTATATTTTTAACTTCCGTTCTGTTCCGTATATTGTATAAATTTTAAACCTGCTCTATAATTGAGCTTCAACATGCAATTTCTATCTTTCCATAGAGAGTGAATCAAACAAAAATGTTGTAAATCTAAAAGTAATTTTTAATGCAAATCTGTTATAAACTGTGTTGTACCCGAGCTTAAAACAATGAAAAAGGAACCATTATCATATCTTGTTAGATTGATATTCCGAGAATAATGAATGGTTCTGATGGTCTGAATATCATTCTACTAGTTTCCAGTGATATTTATTGACAAAATATGAAAGCAGAGTTGCTCACTTTGGAAGAAGCTCATTTCACAAGGCATTTGATAAAGGATGTTATACTGTGTTCCACTGGGGAATCAACATCTTTCACAAGTACTTCTCATTGGTTTCACAAATATGAAAAAAGAGAGGAGGATATGATATGAATTTGTCATCCTTTTCAGCTGAAAGAAGGAATTGCATTGCGTATATTAGTAGTTGGTGAACAAGCACATTTCTGCAGTTGTTAATGCTTCCTTGATATTTTGAAACTTGTGCAATGCTACTTAATGCCTCCTCCATTTTCACCTTTCCCCCCTGCTCTCTCTCAACTTATAAGTAGATAACAGTAATAAGTAAGAAGTAATGGTCTAAAATCCAGGCTCTATTTTTATGAGTGTGGTTAAAAGTTTTTAGATACACTCACTTCTGTGTAGTTCTTCAGAGTAAGAACCACCTCATTCTTATTCCTCATGGTGTACTTTTCTGAAAGGCTAAATTATGAAAACAGTCAGTATGTGAGCTGCTGGTGATAAATGCATGTTTGGCAGCTAAAAGCATTCTGATATTTCTTTGGTAACGTAGTTTCAAGGATTGATGAAACTTAGATTTCCCATAAAACTGTAATCCTGGGTTATGGCAACTAGATTTGAGCAATATGTGGATGATTTACACATAATGTGCTATATCTCCTGTACTTAGGCACTTTGTTAAAACTCCTGTATATTCTGAAGAAAGAAAGAAAAAAAAAAGTTCTGTATTTGTTTCCACCCGAAGAGCAGCAATATTGTGCATAGTTACAGTATGCATTTTTTCTTTTCCTGTATGTTTTGTTAAATTATTACTTTAACCCTTGATTACTCCAGTATCAAACCTTCACAAGTGGCGATTTGTATGGCTGTGGGTGGAAAAATATATACTGAAAATAAAAATAATTCCTACTAGTTGAAATGTTGCAAATAAATTTAAAATAACCTTTTATCTTTTGTCACAGCAATTTAGTTCATCACAGATGCCTATAGCTGAAGAAAAATCGTGCCGGTTGATCATGCGCACAAGAATGGCTTATGTGTCATTTAGTGCCAATTGTACTGGAGAGTAAAATTGACTTCACTGCACTGTTGTACCACAATTTTTTCAGAACCTACTTTTCATAGCTAACACTGTTTATTTGCTTATTAGCAACTGGCATGCTACATATACGGGATTATAATTACTCACGCCATTCCATTTATCAGAATCAGAGTCATCCTATCATCTGAATCAGTAGCACAATCAGATGCAGTTAAACCACTTTCTTCTTTTTCATTGTCAAACTCCACATAATTGAAACTTTCATCAAATTCCATAAACAACTGAACTCTCTCTTCTTCAGTCAACCCATGTTTTCTTGCCATTTTCATGAAAACCACAAAATACGCAACAAATTACACAGAAGTAATAACTTGGTGATCTCCACTGAACCATACAGCTCACAATAACATAGCAAAATTAAAATCCATAAATGGACATTTCCTGCTAATATTCGAATTGAACAAAAATGTGATAGCCACATTGTTATGAAGAAATTGAAAACTAAAAACTAAAAAGTATGCTCATGAAGTTCCCATATAATGCTGCCCTGTAGAACCTGATGCAGCAATTAATATATTAAATTCTGCCCACCAAGAGTTAAAAAGTCACCTCTTTCTGTCCTCTGATTCTAAGCTGTGCAATTACATATTTAAATGTAAATAAATGCATTCAGTCCACTCCTTAAAATATCACTTATTTTTAATTTTAATGGTCACAAATGATTAATTTGGCATTGAGCATATGAGATGTGTTCAAGAAAAGACACATTTTATTCCTCATTGTACAACATTTTAAGCACTGTCCCCCTCAAAGTAGTCCCTTCTACTGGCAATACACTGTTCCCAACGTTTCTTCCATTTTTGGAAAGTCTCCTAGAACACACTTTCTGGGATGGTGCTCAGGTCTCTTGTCGCATTGTCCTGAATCTCCTCTATGATTTGGAAACGACATCCCTTCAACATGTTTTTAAAAAAAAAGTCTTGACAGGGAAAGGTCTGCTGGGGCTAGGTCTGGAGAATAGGGTGGATGGGGCACAATGGGAGTCTGATATTTTGCCATATAGTTGCAGAAAAGGAGCGACACATGAGCCAGCACATTGTCATAATGGAACATCCAAATCTGGTTTTGCCACAATTCAGGCCTCTTCCTGCATACAGCATCCCTTAAATGCACTAAAATTCCCTGGTAGACTTCCTTGTTTACCATCTGACCATGTGGTACAAATTCCTGATGGACAATGCCTTTGCAGTCAAAAAACACAACCAACATCACCTTGATCCTTATCTGAGTCATACAATCCTCCCTGTATGCTTGGCTAAGCAATTGAAATGTCTCTGTAAAAGTTTTACCAAGTTTTTAGCAAAATTTCACACACATACATTCTTCAAGCTCTTCCATTGTCACTAATCCAACGAACAACTTGTGCATGTGCTCACTTCAGCAGCTATAGCTTGGCAACTAACAGTCATAGCAAAACAAGGCAAATGGCAGTTTGTTGTCTAAACCTGCTACTAGGTGTGCTCAGTAGCCGCAGCATGCTCCCTGTGAGAGTTAATGAACTTTTTCAAAAGTTCTGTGTTTTTTAACACACCTCGTATGTTTTCAAGAATTTTCAAGACTCTGTAGTTAAATTTGTTAACCTAACTTTTATTACAAAGATGGTAGTGTTGAACAAGTAGATAGATAGATAGATACTTTATTTGTACATTTTTCTACATAATTCTTTTTACAATGTTCCACTTATAAACTAACTTAACATATGTACAAATTTCCTTGCCAGCTATGCTGCTCTTTTTGCCTGGCACCCTGGCCTTCTGGCTCCTCTTAAGCATTCCTTACTACCTTTTATCCCTATTGCCCATCTTCTCCTTCCTCCGTTTGCCTTTCTACCTTTCTTATCTCTCTTACTTTTCTAATCCATTTCTCTTCTACTTTCATTAAGAACTTCCCCATATTCATAATTTGCTTTTCTTCTTTTCTCGTTAGCATTTTAATTGCTACTATTTTCCTATCCATTTTTTCCCATTTTTCTTCCCATACTTCTTGTCTCCATTCTGCTAATTCTTTGCATTCTGTCATATAATGCTCTGTGCTTTCGCTGTCATCACATAATTCACAAATTCCATTTTTTTACCTCTTAACCCTCTCAAGTACATTGCTCCTGTTCTCATCCATGCAAACGCTTCTTTTCCTGCTCTATTACAATAATCCACATACCCTTCTCTTCCCCATTTCCTTTTTACTAATCTATAGAACCCTAGTGAATTTTTATTTTCTAAGCTTCCCCAAATCTCTTGTCTTTCTATGTCCTCCACTCTGTTTCTTACTGCTATCCAGAAACCATTGCTATTTCTTTCTCCTGTTCTCCAGATATCTCCCATTCCTATCTTCTCCATAATTTTTTCTACCCCTGTCCACCAGCTATTTTTATTTTTCATACTCTTTTGTTGTTCCATGCATATCTTTAAAATTTCCTCTTTATATTTTCTCAGGCACCTAAACCAAAATTTTAATATCCTTTCCAGTATCACTCCCTTTCTTCTTGTTCTTCCTAATTCCACTAATGCTACTTCCCCTGGTGCTGATCTTGTTAACCCCAATAGCTCCTTACAGAACATTCCGTAGCTCTGGTCTATTTTTCTGCTTAATTCAGATCCTCCCCAAATTTCTACTGCATATAGCATTCTTGTTTCTACCAATGCTTCATACATTCTTTCTATCCATTTAGTTGGCATTTCCAATTTATATTTGCACATCCTTACTCCTGTCATTGCTGCCTTTCCTTTAGCCACAACCTTCCTGCTATGCACCCCCCATTCGCCATTACTGCTCATCCTCACCCCCAAGTAATCCATCTCCTTGACAACTTCTAACTTTAAACCCCCCATCTGCCATTTCTCTTCTCTTTTTAGTTTATTTCCTCTTTTAAATACCATAACTTTTGATTTATTTATATTTACTTTTATTCCCCATTCTTCGCAGAATTCTTGTATTCCATTGACTGCTTTCTGTAACCCAATTACCGTTATAGCCCCGACCATAAGATCATCCGCATATAGTAAACCTGGTATCTCTGTATTTGCTATTATGGGGCAGTGCAGATTTTTTTCTTTCACTCTTTCTAATATGTCATCTATGAATATATTAAATAGTATAGGACTCAATTTACACCCTTGTCTTAATCCTATTTTTTGCTCCATCATTTCTGTAACTCCATAATTTTTACATCTTATACAGAATCTTACATCTTTATAAATCTTTTTGATTTCTTTTATAAAGTTTTTGCTTACCCCTTTCTTGCTTAATTTATGTGCTAATGCTTCCCTATTTATTGTATCAAATGCTTTTTCAAAATCTGCAAAAAACATGTATATCCTTCCTCTTTTCCTGCTCAAGTATTTATCTATTATAGTCTTTATTATAAATATATTGTCTATTGTTTGTTTACCTTTCCTAAACCCAGCTTGATATTCTGACAGTATTCCTTCCTCTTCCACCCAGCTTCTTAATCTGTCGGCCAGTATACCTGTGTATATTTTTCCTAATATTGATAATAAACTTATTCCCCTATAATTCTCTGGTCTATTTGCTCCTCCCTTTCCTTTGTAAATTGGTACCACCATACTTATTTTCCAACATTCTAGTACATCATTCTTTTCTTTAATTTTATTTAATAATTTAGTCATCACTGTTAGCCCACTTTGCATTTCCCCATAAATTTTCCAGAATTCCCCTGGTATTCCGTCTATTCCTACTGCCTTGCCTTATTTTATATTCCTTATTTGCTGGTGAACTTCCAGCTCCGTGATTTTACTGTCTAATTTCTCATTAAATATTCTTCCTTGTCCTACCTCTTTTATGTCTAACTTTACTCTGTTCCCTTCTCCAATTAGCCTTCTAAAGTACCCTATCCATTCATTCGGTGTAATTTCGCTTTTGTCCTCTCTCTTCTTGTTCATCATCCTCACTATTTCCCATACTTTTTTTACTATCCTTACTCTCTATTGCTGCCTTTAGTTTCTTTTCTATATTTCTCTGCCATTCTTTCCTCTTAGCCTCAAGCAAACCTTTATATTCCCCCTTAAGTTTCATCAGATTTTGTCTATCCCTTTCTTTCTCTGACCTCCTCCAACTAATAAGCTCTTTAAATACCTCCTTTTTTTTAATTCTGCATTCTTCATCAAACCACCCCTTAATTTCTTGGCCTTTTCCATGCCTTCTTTCCATCCCTGCTCCTGCTCTTGTTAGTAATAATTTTAGTACCTGTAACACTTTTTCTGAATTTCCCTCATCCATAGCCATTTTTATACCACACTCCACAATCTGACTTACCTTTGACTTTAATTCTTTCACAAATTCCTCTTTTAGTACTTCTCTCCATTTATATACTTTTGTTGTTTTTATTTTAGCTGTTTCCTTATTCTTTACCCTCTGTTCCAGAACATTTATTTCCATCATTAGTGGGAAATGGCTACTACCTACTACTTTGTTTATTATTTTAAATGTGGTGATTCTATCCTCCAGTCCCTCACTACATATCATGTAATCTACTACACTTTGTCCGTTTGCGTTTACGAATGTAAACTCCCCCTCCTCGTCTCCTTTCATTGATCCATTAGATATTAGCAAGTTGTTTATCTTGCAAAATTCTAGTAATTTTTTTCCCTCCTTATTAATCGCTACGTCCCTACTTTTCCTTGGCCTTATCACATCCCCATCTTCTTGTATCTGCTCTTTACCTAATAACCTTTCATTCTCTTCTCCTAATCTCGCATTCAAATCTCCCATCACAATAAATTCTGTCTCTGGCATCTTTTCTTGTATTTCTTCCATATTTTCTTCTAATTTACTATAAAAGTTACTATCGTAAAAAAATGATGTTTCTGGTGGGTTATATGCCACCCCTATTCCTAATCTTACTCTGCTATTTTGCTTAATTATTGACCATAGCACATTGGTGCCTCTATTCTCCATTTTTTCTATATCAATAATTTTTTCCGTATCATTCTTTATAAACAGACCTACTCCTCCTGATGCTCTTCCCCTACCGCATCTTTTCCTTGCCTTTTTCTCTAGAAACTTGAAACCCGCTATCTCTACTACCTCATCCTTTCCCAACCATGTCTCTGCTACTCCTAAAAAATCCATAGAACAATAATGTTTTTCATTTCCCCACTACCTATCTTATTTCTTAGCCCTTCCACATTCCAAAACATTAATTTTAGCCCCTTTCCCTATTTATTCTTTGGCTGTTCTTGGAATTTAAAACTCTCCAACATTTTCCCGTATCTTGTAGTTCGAGGCTCCATTTCCTTTTCTTCTCTTACATCCTTAACCTGAATATAATCCTTGGATAAAAATTTTGAACCTTTCTTTTTTTTTTTTTTTTTTTTTCTTTCTTCTGCTTCACTTATGGACCCTACCAGTAACACTTCCCCACTTTGCATTTTACCCCTCTTTGCACTCTCGCTTTTCCCTGCCTCCCTTCCCTCACTCAACACAATTCCTGCTGCCGCCCCTCCTTCTTCTGGCTCCTCCCTCTCGGTTATTTCGTTCACCAATGTTGCATCTTCGCTTTCTCCCACCACTACCAACTCTTCTTCATGCCTTCCCCTTGTCTCTTGTTGATGTGTCTCCCTTGTCTCCTCCTCTCATCTCTCTTCAAAGTTGCTTCTCCCACTTCTTCTGTCCTCTTGCTCAGCTGTCGCTCTTTCATTTTGTTGACCTCTTCTCACCCATGTTTGACTTTGCTGAAATTCTGCTGATGATTTCATTCTCTGTTCAGGTCTTTGTCCTGTGTTTTCCGGTCGGTTTAAATTTTGCTGTAGTGCATATGTTCCTCTGGTTTCGTTTCTTTTGATGCTCATGTTCCAATTTTCACCTTCCACTATTAATTGTAGGCCTCTTACATATGCTTTTTTTCCTACTGCTCTTGCTTCATTCATTCTTTTAATTAATTCCTTCCTTTAGTCTTGTTCTTCTTTTGTATAGTCCTGTTCTATGAATATTTTTGTCCCCCTTACTCTTCTTGTTTGTCTTAAAATCTCCCACTTTTTTCTCATTGTTGTCAATTTCACAATAATAGGTCTCGGCTTTCTTCCTTTCTTACCTATCCTAAACATATCTTCAATTTCCCAGCCAAACATCTGTATTCCCATCACATCTTCTATAATTTCATATACCGTGTCTTCCAGATTTCTTCTGTCCTCTGTCACACCAAATATTACGCAGCTTTTTCTTCTCTTATCCATTTCGAATCTTTTTTCCATCCCAGCTATTCTTTCTTTGCATTCTGATATCTGTTTCTCCATTTCTCCTCTTTGTATTTTCATTGCTTCTTTCAACTCTCTTGTATTGTTATCCATCCTTTTTCCTAGTTGCGTTCCCATCTCTCTTATTTCTTCCATTATTTTGTTTGTCTCTGTTGGTCCTGGGTTTTGCTCCACTCCTGTTATCAGCAAAATCATGATTATCATCGTGATGGCTCTCCATATCTGAATTTCCATTTTTATTTTTCCGTCTTTTCTTATTTTTTTCCTGCCAAAACTTCCGATTCTGCATCTGTATGTTTGTACATCCACTCCCATTCTTTTCTTGTTCTTTCATGCTTGCTCCGTTACACAACCTTCCCCTCTCACTGCTGGCTTACGACTCCCGTTGAACAAGTAAGCAATTTTGCCTCTTGAAAATCCTGAACCAGAATTAAGTTAGGCAACTTTCAAGATTAAGGGTGAAGATTTTCAGGTAATTTTTCGTGCACCGCCTTCTTTACCTTGAGAATGTATAATCCTTTTTGTTTCTCCCAAAATGGTTATAATAATTTTGTATAAAAAATCATAAGTTTCAGATAGTTGCACAACAAAATGTGTAGCTTGAGTTTTCTGGAAAATACTTCTTAAGTAGTTTTCATTCTTGTAAAGCAGTGCATGCTGGGAAACCATAAAGGATAGAAACATCAAATAATGCTTATGTAATGAAAGAATATAATTTATTTTTTTCTTTGGGGTTGGCACTATTTCCAAAATATTTGCTTTGGTACATTTAAGTTTTCTCAGATACAATCAATGTAACAAAGGTAATCCAGGAAATAATGCTATTTGTCTTTAATAAATTGAAAACAACATATAGTATATTAAAAATGTCGTATCACCTACAAAGTTGAAGCTTATTTCATTTCTCCACATAATCATCTTCGTTATATATGTCCATGAGCTTTAGATTTCAGTGTTGTAGTCGGATGCCATCAGTACACTAAGCAGAAGTTTAAACACTATTTCACCAAACAAAGAATGAGAAATGTTAGGGAAGGAAATCTGTAACTCGTCAAGGGTTACCCATTTGTCTAGCATTATTCTTTTTAATTTATTTATTTATTTTATGTTTTAACATCCTTTAACCTTGTAAGCCATATCAGACAATGAATGAATGAATTGGGAGAAATGATACTCAAATGAGCCCAGGGTCCATAGAGCTTAAAGTCACCAACATTTGTCTTCTCAGAATAAGGGAAAATCCCAGAAAAAATCTTATCCAGGTAACTTGCCCTTGAGATTCAAACTCTGGACCTCTTAAGTGTGAGGCAGACATGCTGCTCCCATACCATAGCAGGCAATTTTGTTCTTCACCAGATTCTTCAAATCATATGTGATGAATGACGGATTTCAGGGTTGAGTTTCATAATGCATGTTTGTTCATCCATTAGTGAACATTTCACACCACTTTCTCACATTTCTTTCATTCATTACTGCATCACCATACATTTCTGTTGACAGAAAATTTCTGCAGGTTTCAACTTCCAGGAATTTAAAACCATAACACCTCTCACCCCACAGTTGGCAGAACCACAACCACCACTTCTTTGGAAGCAGGTTTCCCTTTAAGCATCTCAGCCTAAAAAGACTTTTTATGCACTTCCTGGTTTCTAATCTAGGGATCAATATCTAAATTTTTTGTTATTTGTAGTATTTGTCTCATCAAATTAGGGCCCATTTCTAGTTTAGCGGTAGCTCCAACAACCTGATATCTTGTCCGCTCTGTGGCTTCACATTCTAGTAGAATGTGTTTCAATAGCTTGTAAACATAAGATGGCAAATAGATTCCATGTGGTGTAATCCCATTGTCTGCAGGTGTTTTCCGAACTTTCCATGTCCAGTTATGGAGCTTATAACTCTTCTAAGTGAAGGTTTGTTAAGCTTAGTAAGTAAATTACTTAATTTTTCTCTAGGTTATTAATTAATCACTTATAGAGTTTGTTTTTGGGTATTGTTTCCCATTTCTTTTGGATTACTTTTCAAAACTAAAGTCTGTATTTTTTGCATTTAACATATTTATTCCACAGGCAGGTACTGGTCCTATAAAAGGGAGAGATACTCCTTTCTTTGCTAAGGAATCAGCCTTTTCATTTCCCGTGATACCTGTGTGTCCAGGTACCCACCGCAATTCTACTGTATTGTGGGTGGAAAGGTTTGATAAATATTGATAGCATTTCCACACTAATTGGGATTTAAAGTGATGGGAACTGAGAGGTTTTAGTGCAGCCTGACTGTCAGAGTTTATAAGGATATATTTCCCTACGGTTATTTTCCCAGCATAGGCGTACACTTTCAATTATAACAAGCATCTTTGCCTGAAAGACACAAGTGTGTGTTCCTAGGTATAAGCTATATCATTTACCCATTGATTTGCAATAAATACCTGCACCAATTTTCCCATTTATGCGTGAACCATCCGTATGTATTACGAGGTGGTTCTTACGCATTAAGTGAGGTTTTTCTTCAATGTTTCCATCAGCAATACTTAACTTGAAGGGTTGGAAAAATGAAATTACTTCGGACAAGTCAGATTTCATGTAAGAACGTAGGTTTTCACGGCCGGTGTCACAATTATAACTAATATGATTTTCCGGGCTGTTATGCCGTGGTCTGCTGTTAGTTCTTTCTTCAGCAGACCACGGCATAACAGCCCGGAAAATCATATTAGTTATAATTAAGTCAGATTTCATTGATAATATGCAATTTTCCATTTTGTTGAGGATGGAGGGGTGGCCTGCTCTACAGCGGTCCTCTCTCCACATTCTTATCTGGATAATTCTGTATGCTGTTAGCCTAGTCGCAGCTTGGATACATAGTTCTAGCAGGGTAAGACCTAGTAAAGTTTCCAAAATAAAGGAGGATGTGCTTCTAAAAGCTAAAGATATCCTAAACTAGCCAACCTCTGGAGATTATTTAGTTTTTCTTTTAATTTATAGTCTTTGACCACCATACCAATGCTCCATAAGTAATTTATGGTTTTACCACAGCCTTATAGAGCCAACAGTACATGTTAGGCTTTAGACCCCAGTTTTTACCCATTAAAATTTTCCAGACATAAGTGTCCATTTAGCTTTACAGGTAATGTTTTCAAGGTGTGAATTCCAAGTAAGCTTATCTTCTAGTATAACTTATAGATACTTGACTTTTCCTGAGATTTCAACCTTAACATTGTCAATTTTTAGATTGTTTAAATCTGAGAGTTTCCTTTTTCTGGTAAAGGGTACTATAACAGTCTTTTTGGGGTTTAGGCCAAGACCCTCTTCTCTTCACCAGCCATAGACAGTTTTCAGGGCTTCATTCACAGTTCCTGAAACTGTATTACAACATTTTCCTCTAACTAGTATGACTATACGATAGCTTGCACACAGAATTATGTTCTTATTACTAGTTTCCTGTGTATAAACGCATGTAACCAATTTTGTATTGTATGCTGAATCGGAAATTGCTCCTGTTTGTCATCCTCCAATTGACAGCATTTTTTATATTGATAATGCCACAGGTTATATATTCGCTGTTGTTACTAAATAATAATAATAATACTTTGTTTCCCTTTTTATGTAACTATATTTTATGCTGAAAAATTTATTTTAAAGGATTTTCTATCCATTTTATGGAAATTAGTCCTACGGTATTCCTGTAAGCTATGCTCATGACCCGAGTACGACTAGTGTAAACACAAACTATTAGATGGAAGGAAAGAGCAACTATTTCCATGCGAGATATTTACCTCACATTGTAAGTTCTGATTAGTTTCTGCTGGATTCATAGATTTTGGACAGGAGTAGGTATTTAATGGCTGAGTCACCAAACCAGGCTATTTTAGAAACATGATTTAGTGTGTCAGCTATAACAGCTTCATCCACAACTAAGTTAATGCTGTATGTTACATGAGTACTTCTATTTCTTCCCCCATTGTTTTACAGGTTTTCATTTAAACATGCAAGTATATGGAATGTTACATTAATTCGCCCACAGGAAATTCAGTCAAGGTTAGTGCAGTAACTCTTGGGGAAACGTGTGAGGCAGTAACATGGAGTCTCAACACCTTTCATTCCTTATCTAGCATAAAGTTAAATGCAAAGCTTTCAATAATGCAAAACTTAAAAATTTAAAAGTATCGAAGGTTTATCTCAAAGTATTAGACATACTTCAATACCACCGAGTATCAATGGTATGTAATATGTATATATCTGTGAACCAGCCTTTCCAGTACTTTCAGAATGAAGGAGGAAAGATAGATTGTCTGAAATGCTTTTGGATCTCTATAGTCCTTTTTACCTGGCTTCGGAATGAATATTACTTTGCTAACTCTCCAGACCACTGATACATAGCCAAAGACCGACTAGCTCTAAAGATCTGGCAGAGTAGATGGAACAGTGGTTTTGGGACTTCTTCTAACAAAACAAGGCAAATGCCATCGCCACTATTCTCCAATCCTCTTTGGATGCTATGAAAGTATAGCTATTCCAAAGATAATTTGGATTTGCTGGCTCTGCATCAATGAATTTACAATATGGAAAATTAGGCATTGCTAATAATTCCAGTGTTCTTCTGCAAGATTTATATTCACCATCAGGTTTTTTTTTTGGAATCCCTATGGATGGCACTGGATCGAGAGTTAATAATTTTTGGACTCTAGAAATTGATTTTACAGAGTTTATATATGTACAGTATTTTCTCCAGGATGCTCGTTTGGCGCTTCTTATGAGTGTAGTGTAATTGGTAAGATTATTATAATAATCTTTCCGGTTACCCTCTCTTCTTGCTTTATTGAAAGTGCACCTAACTTTATGTTTGGCTTGCTCTAGTTCTTTATTCCACCAAATTGCACCTCTACGCTTTGTTTTGTTTTGAATGGGACAATTTTCCTGGTGTGAATCTATTATAGCTTCTAGTAAGTCAGAAGCAGCAGTGTCAATATCAGCCAAAAGCTTGACTTTCCCATTCATATAACCCAGTCTTACAGCTAAGGTTTCATGTTAGGATTGCCAATCAGTTATTTTGGTATTTCTGAATTTGCAAGGTTCTAGACCTGAGTTCAGATAATAGATATGGATATAATCTGAGAGTGATAGGTTTTTTGAGATGTGCCATTCAGAGATCAAAGTTGCAATAAATCCTGTAGAAATTGTAATGTCAAGAAATTCCTCTCTCAATGTGTTTCTGAAAGTGGGCTCATTTCTGAACATTATGAATTACTAAATTATTAGCAGTAATGAAGCTTGAAAGAGACTCATCTCTAGGGTTTGTATTCTTAGAGCTCCAAATTTTATGATGCACATTGGAGTCCACTCTTATGATGAGGTGTTTAGGGCAAGCAGCAGGAATTGATCATTTCATTCATCCTAGTTACCCCCGAAACCAAAGTAAATTCTTCACAAGTTATATCCCTAGAACATAAGTTAACAAGCATTACACATTGCATGCGCCTTTTTACCAACATGCATGTTCTCAAATTATTTATAGAGCTATTGGGTATTAGATTACTTTGAGTATTTCTAGGCCCCATAATTCTATCATTTTTTTATCCAAGCTTCTTTTATTAGGGCTATGTCTATGTCATGTTTTATGTACTTTTGATATAAGACAGTTGTTGCTGCCTTACTGTGATGTAGGTTCACTTGGATTAGTTTTATTTTCTCCATCTTTCTTTTGTTCTTTTGAAATGATGGTGAACTTTACTTTTCCTAGTCCAAGAAAAGCTTTCATACTTTTAGTTTTAAGAGCTTCAAGTGAGGAGCCATCAACTGGAGCAACTATCATTTACCCTGATGATTTTTCCTGTAGGAGCTAACAATTTTCCAATTGGATGTATTTAGATCCTTGTTTTGTTTCTGAATTATGTTCAGGATTTTGGCAGGTTCATCCTTTGAGTATATTCTGGGCACTTGAAAAGCATCTTAGTCACCCTCAGGATCTCCTTCCATTCACCTGTTCGTAATTTCATGTTTTTCCAAGGTTTTAATTATGGGATAGTTTCTATAACCCAATTTTTAGTTACTTTGCTCGCACAGATTAGGATAAAGGCTCCTGCTTCTAAGTGGGACAATATAAATTTGGGATATTCTCTATGTGGTAATACATTAAATTGTTCTACTATGACTGTTTCAATTTTCTCTGCCTGCTAATTTGTGAGCTTGCTATTTGGATAATCATCAATTACTACTGCCATCTTAGTAGATGACAGTGTGTCTATAGCTTATAGAAGAGGTGGATGTGGTTTATGACTTCTCCTTTCAAGATTTCTTTAGTTTCCTTTATGGCTGGAGGGGTGAAGCTTTCTGGACAGCTACATTTGGTGCCTCCAGATACTCCTGCCCCTCCCTCTACCGAGGAAATTCCTTTAGATTTTTTCTTATTCCACTTAGAGAGATCCCAAGGTATCCCTTTAACGGCAAATTTCTCTTTTAGCTGGTTTTTGTTTGCTTGTGGTCAATTTTTATACCTCAAGAGATGATATTCTCTTAGTGGCTGCTTCAATCTCATCGGGGAAAGATTCTTTGATTTCTTCCAACAATATTTGTTCTTCCTCAGAAAGAGTTTGCCCTTCATGGGAAGGACCAGGTACTGATGCTGGCATAAATGGTGCTCCAGTGCGTGTAGGTTGTTCAGATACTACTGATGATTTAACTGTCTCTTTAGTAGATACATATTTATTTCACTTCGATAATTACATTCACAAATACAATTTCAATAATACTTAAATACTATCCCTACATGCTAACCTTTACATATCATTTTCCTCACTTCACTAAGTTGCTGCATTTCTAAGGACCCATAGCATCCAACACCATGGTTACCGAGCTATTGGATCCTATTTACTTCTTTCCTTTCTCAATCTACATTTTGTTCCTATTACTTATTTCTAATTTTCTTCAGTCGTCTATTTCTCACTGCACCTAAGTATTTTCCTATCTCTATTAAACTTTCCTTGGATTTAACACTTAACATCCTTATGCCTATAATTTCATTTGGTAGACTGGACCTTGTGCAACTCCATTAGGTGAAGCTCTCGGTAAACCCAAAATTAATTTGCAAAAGCTCCTATGATGTTCCCCCCATCCTCTATACCCCAAATCTCTGCACCGTAGAGTATTTTTGCCTCAACTACTGCTCCATATACTCTTTCTAACCATTTTATTTGCATCCCTGGTATTTTATCTAAACAAGCTCTAGTAGCTTTCATTGCCACTTTTCTTTTAGCTGAAACCTGTTTCTGTTGTTCACCCCATGTACCATTATTGCTTAATCTTACTCTTAGATAATCAAAATTCCTAACAATCTCAATATCCTTTCCTTTCCAACTCCATTTTTTATCCTTTCTTAGCTTGTTACCCTTTTTAAATTCCATTATTTTTGTTTTACTTGTATTAACTCTAAGGCTCCACTTGTTACAATACCTCTCTATTGCTCCAATTACTTTGTTTAGTCCCACAATGGTTGTTGATCCTGCAACCAAATCATCCGCGAATAATAACCCCGGTATCTCCTCATTCCCTATTATTGGAGGATGGCCATTTTCCAGCTTAATTGACTAAAATATCATCAATAAACAAATTTTTCTTTAGTATCTGTAGGGTTTCATGGAACTTTAAAAGCTTCAGTAAGTTATGAGGAAGGTTTATCTGACATGTCAAGCATGTTGTCATCCTTGGTGTAGCAAGGAGCAGGCAGAGATGTGACTGGGCATGCCACGGATATTTATCCTGCCTGAGTTCCATCAGTCCGTCACTTCAAGGCTGAAGAGGGTAGTGGGAAAGGAATAGCACAAGGCCTTGGCAGAATTTCTTCACATCATCCTCTTCTATAACTGACCTTCCAATGGGATTATGATTTGGCACTCCCAGTCCACATCCTATCCCAGATCAGCAAAATAGCATGGGGAAAAAGGAAAGACTCCCTAGCCATGATGACATAGGTGTCGAAAAAATCAAGAGTTGGTCGAGAGAGACTGATAGTATAGAAGAGAAAAGTGAGTTTGGTACAAGTTAGTTTAAGAATTACCAAACTCAGCTCGGGACCCTATGGTTGTCATCAATGTATTTGTAAGATACAAGCCCCTAGGGACTTTTCCTCTGAAAGAAAGCAGCAATTTAATTTCAATTTCTCATCAAGAATAGATCCCATTTCCCTAAATCTATTCATAAGATTATGAATAGTTTCTCTGTGAGGTGTAAGAACAGTAGAGCATCTGTATAAAGCACCATCTCACTTCACTACAAGCATTTGTTGTTACATAGGAATAATACATGAAGATTCTGTGTGATAAAAGCTATAGACTTGATTTTTTTGGCATTATAACAGCACTAACACACCATAAAGCTTAAACATACAGTCTCACAATGCATCAACCTCTGTACAAAGATTTTTGCATCAACTGATTAGTCTGGCGCACAGAGGAAAGGGAAAGTGGATGGGGAACAGAACTCTTTAGAAATAAGCACAGTACAGGGCAGTCAATTCCCCATAGTATGGGCAGGTGTCAAAATGATGGCTCTGTAGATATTGCATACAGCAAAGTTTGCATTACCATGGTATTACCCATTTGGCTATTTCTGTGTGATATTTGTTTGTATTAATATTAAGCAAGTAGAAAGATAACTTTGCAGATGAAAAATTTGTACACCTAGAATTGTAAACGGTTAGTGAATCAAGTTCTTGTTTTATGTTACTGTTTAAAAAGTTTTTTTTTTGTTTTTCCTTTAATTTGAAGATAGACCATAGAAGATTTCAATAAAAAGGTTTAAGCGCTTTTATTTGGAGGCAGTTGTTAAGTTATGGTGATAGTAATGTGTACTATAGTTTCGTAAATCTTGCAGCTGAAGTGATATAAGAAGTGTTTGAAGATTTAAATAAATGTGTGTTTCAGGTATAGAGTTCCTCAAAGAGAAATGGATAGACGTGGTGGGGACAGAACGGCACCTCTTCGTACCCCTACAATGGCTGGTGGGCTTTTCTCTATAGACAGAGAGTACTTTTATGAAATTGGTGCTTACGATGAAGGAATGGATATATGGGGTGGAGAAAATTTAGAGATGTCTTTCAGGGTAAGCTTTTGGCTTTAATCCTCATTTGTATCTAATTCTTTTACAGTAAACTATATTTTGTGAACCACTAACCCCCCTTCCTGCACCAGCTTGAAAGATCATAGCAGTTAATATGTTACAAATGATGCAAATACAATATACACTGCCGTTTGTGAAAATTGCAACACCAAGAAAGAATTTCCCAAATAACTCCAAACTTGGTGGAAGTGTTGAAGAATGTGCAAGCAATAAGTGATTAGGTGTGCAGAGAGATGGGGTACATGTAGGCCGAGCAGAGCCCTCTCGTGTCAGTCTGACAAGGTCAGTGTTGCACCCAGTGTAGTCAGTGCAGAGCTGTCAAACAAGGTGGAACAATAAAGTAGGTGCCAATATGCCTCGTCAATGTCAAAGCAAGCCATATCGGCATGTGACTGAGTTCGAATGGGGCAGAAGCGGGTTTGTCATACCGTGACATTTCGGCTCGTACAAGGCATGCTGCTATGACAGTGATGCATGTGTGGAAGCAGTGGATAGATGAAGGTCATACACAGCGAAGAGCAGGTACTGGACCACGGAACATGACCACAGCATGGGATGACCGTCATCTTGTCTGCATGGCCATAACAGACTGTACAGATTCATCCACAGTGTTGGCTTGATGCTGCAGCACTGCAATAGGTGTGAACTTGTCTGCATCAACAGTTCGTCACTGTCTGCTGCAGGTTGGTCTGGTTGCATGCATGCCATTACGCCGGCTTCCATTGTCCAGAAACCACAAGCTCCGACTGCAATGGGCAGTCACTGGGGTGCTGAGTGGCAAGATGTCTTTTCGGACAAGTCCCGCTTCAACGTGTCCTACAGTGATGGCCGCACATGTGTCCGGTGGTACTGTGGTGAGTGCAACCTGGAGGGCTGCATTGTTGAGCACATAGCGGACAAACACCAGGTGTGATGATTTGGGGCACCATTGGTTGCAACAACCGATCTCGCCTCCTACAAATTGAGAGTGCTTTGGACAGCAACCGGTACCTAACGGTGGTTGTAGAGCTTGAGGTACTCCCCCTGCTTCAGCCATCTCCACAGGCCACATTTCAAGAGGACGATGCCCGGCCACATACTGCTAGGACTGTACAAGCCTTCTTTGAAGAGTGACGGGTACCATTGCTTCTCTGGCCTGCACGTTCGCCTAACATGTCGCCCATCGAACATGTCTGGGATATGGTTGGTCGGCACCTGGTGCGTCAAGGTCCTCCAGTAACCAGTGTCACAGATTTGTGGGCTCGAATACAAACTGCATGGAGGAAACTCCCTCAGGAACTTATTCAGAACCTTTTTAATTCAATTCCAGCGTATAGCAGCTCTAATTGCAGTGCATGGAGGCCACACCAAATACTGAATATTATGGCTCAAAGGTCATGTATAGATTTGAAAACTTTTATCATTTGTTACATGTCATGTACCTAACCTGTGGTATTTAATTCATTGAATTCATGTGTTTTCTTCTTGGTGTTGCAATTTTCACAAACGGCAGTGTATAAGCAGCTGATAGTAATGCACAGTGAAGTGAGTTCATAGCAGCTAATAACGATCCTTCAAAATTTACTAATGTTCATAAGCAAAGCATACAAATATCAGGACATACTTTGAATGCATAACAATGGAAAAAAAATTCTGTAATTGTTAATTCATAGGATTTTTGGATACGTTTTAACAGTTTTTCTTCCACCATGAAGTTCTGGTTGTATTGCATAAATGAAAGGCTTCTCTAGAAGTTTTGATTTGCTTGTATTTACTTTGCCTCATATGTTCTTTGAATATTATCTCCAGCAGTCCCTCCCCCCCATATAATATATTCCTTTTCACACTCGTATACCCACCCCTTGCATTTGTTTGCAGAAATTTAGTCTTTTGTTTTCATTTCCAAATGATATATGATTTTGAATTTATTTACTGGAACCAGTGTGACAGCTTCTTTGAAAGTTTTCCAAAGTTTGTTTGTTGCTCTTGGAAGAAAATTTGTTGAATTGTTTCTACAATTTTCTTGAACTTAAGGTTTTGGCATTCTTTATTTATATTATACTTTGAATATATGGATCTTTTTGTTGAAAAAAATTAGGAGCCTATTTGTTTCTGCTTTACTGGTGAATATTTTAATACTCATGTTCATATATTTTCTTGTTCAGTGGTCATTTAGATGCTAATGAATATAAAGTGGTCTGATTTTATGCTGTTGGGTTGTAATTGCTGCCTTTGATGTGTATGTTTGCTGTTAATTTTCTTTAGGTATGCCAAGTTCCAGATTTAACACATTAATAAATGATAATTTAAGAAAGTATTATATAGATGTGTGTGTAACTGTTCAGCATTGCAGGTTGTCTTCTGAGATTTTAATAACTCCGCATAATAGCAGACAGGATGCCAATTATGATTTGCAAGTGTTTCCTGCATAAAATTTGAAAGGTCGGCTTTGTGTCACTTGCTGGAAAATGACATTGTTTACATCCTTGTTAATGTACTATCAATTGCTCAACTTGCTTCCTTATTTAAACTGCCTCTGATTATTATTATTATTATTATTATTATTATTATTATTATTATTATTATTATTATTTAAGGAGCATCGTTTCAAATCATATTATGTGCCCCAGAAATCGCAATTGAGTTTTATATGTTTTTGTACTATTTAGTGCCTTCTCTATTATATACTACATAGCAAGATCGGTTCATTTCATTTTTTTTCTATACTTTTAACGCATTGAAAAATGTGTTATGTATCAAATTGTAATAAGTGCTGAAAACTAATTGGTTCAAAACGTATTTAATTCATGCTTAACTTCCTTAAGGTTTGCAGACCTGTTAAAACCATTCAAATCCTGCTTTTTCAAAGGAAGATAGTAGCATTGATTAATGAGAGTTAATTTGTATGCATGTACGAGGGCTGTCCCAGAAGTACCTGACCTAACAAAGAAAACACAAAAATTTTGGGAAAAAACATCTTTATTTCTCTACATAGTCTCTTTTTAGCTCAATACACTTTTCCCAGCGATGTTCAATAGCTTCGATACTCTGTTTATAGTGAGAACCGTTGAGTTCTACAAAATAGCCATCAACTGCAAACACCACCTCTTCATTGCTGGCAAATCTTTTACCACCAAGCCACTTCTTCAACTTTGGAAACAGAAAATAATCAGAGGGGACTAAGTCTGGTGAATAGGGTGCATGAGGAAGCATTTCGAACTTTAACTCATTGATTTTGGCCATGGCAATAATGGATGTGTGAACTGGTGCATTGTCTTGATGAAACAGAACTTTCTTTTTCGCTAAATGTGGCCGTTTTTGCTTGATTTCATCTTTCAAATGCTGCAATAAGTTTGCATAATACTCGCCATTGATTGCTTTTCCTTTTTGAAGATATTAATCAATGAAAATTATCCCATGCGCATCCCAAAAAACTGATGCCATAACCTTGCCTGCAGATGGAATTGTCTTCGCCTTCTTTGGAGCTGATTCTCCCCTTTCAATCCACTGTTTTGACTGTTTCTTCATCTCGGGTGTGAAGTGATGGACCCATGTTTCATCCGTGGTTATGAATTGATGCAAAAACTTGGCTTTATTGCAGCGAAACATCGCCAAACACTCGACTGAAACATCCTCACGACGTTGCTTTTGTTCCATTGTTATTAAACGCGGCACCCATCTCGCACACAGCCTTCTCATGTCTAAATTTTCAGTAGTGTGCGATGTACAGAACTTTTTGAAATGCCTACAATGTCTGTTAGCTTGCACACTTTTAGTCAACGGTCATCCAATACCATTTTGTGGATTTTCTTCACAATTTCTGATGTCACCTCATTTGGTCGACCACTGCAATGTTCGTCTTGGCAGCTCATACGGTCTCGCTTAAACTCTGCCACCCAATATTTTACTGTTTTAAACAAAGGAGTAGACTCCCCTAGAGTAGAATCTAGCTCAGCTTTAATATTAGTTGGACTAAGACCTTTCAAATGAAAGTATTCTATCACATAACGATGGCCAGTTTTATCCATGTTTACAAATTTGCTGAGAGAGTTCACTATTAATGGCTGCCAACAATTACTAAACAACGTAGCATTGTCAAACTTAAGCTTTATAAGGGTGGTACTTTCTACCATAGTCATTTGTTTGAAACAACTGCTATATATACGTCAGGTCAGGTACTTCTGGGACTACCCTTGTAAAAGTAATATGAAGGGGTCTGTGCCAATCGGCTCAAGGTCAATTTGTGCAAGAAAGAATACACCTGTCAAAATAAAACTGAAACTAGTGAAGGAAATACAGTAAGCAGAGATCTTGTTTCTTACTAGTATCACAGAACCAGAATTATTATGACTAATTTAATGCCTTAATATGAGTTGGTGTGTCTGACAAACACACATGCACGCACTCGCACTCTGTAATATTCATGGAGTGTATTCTTATTGACAGATATACTAATAAGGATCCCAGTCTTATAGAGTTTGTGGCTCCCTGCAATTACAAAGAATTCCTGCTTATTTTTTGTTAAAATCCAAGAAATTTCTTCCTTATGTGCCTAACAAACTCCAATAGGATCAAAATTTTCTCTTCAGATTTTGATACTGTATTTGGAACCCAAGCTTCTGACATGTGCAGGCATGAAATTTCAAAACAAAATCTAAAACTTAAATCCCAAAAGATAGCCGAACTAGGTGTTCATAAGTTTCGAGCAAAGCAGTTCCATTAGCTAATAAAGTTGCAACCTGTTGGTGCCATATCATTTGTTTTGATTTACAGCAAATACAACTATTACCAAAACTATCTTATGTATTGGGAAAGCATACTATAGCCGGCAGATTTCTTTCTATGCACTGTGTACAACAGACATTGATCCCAAACCTCCTGAACTTACCTGGCTTGAAACACAAGCTGGTAGCTGGTCACTGGCCAGTGAAGTAGGTTCTGCCGTAACCTATTTTCTTGAGAGGGATACAAATTTGATAAATATATTTACCAGTTAGACCTTTTACAGAGGGGTGTGGTGACTAGAACTAGAACAGTCACATTGTTCGTACACTTGCATGCTGGTTACTTACACCAGAATGCCCAAGTTTCAAGTACCCACTAAAATGCCCATTAGTGGTTAATTAACCACTACTATTTCTTATGCATTTTAACAATTTTTATCACCGAAAACCATAGAATTTCTCGCTTAATGCCTTACTGTGATGTAATAGAAGGAATGATTTTATTTTAAACTACAATCCAGTTTCGAATCCAACATTTAGCTTCCAGAGCAAGTGTATATATACTTGGTTTCTGCTCAGTATCATGTACTTAAATGCTCTTTTCACTCACGCTGATGAAATTTCTTACTTATCACTTATCGAACAACAATAGTGGTATAGAGGGAACAGTATGACTTCTGAGCTGAGAACTAGGTTCAAATCCAGTGTCAGTTGAGCTTCTGGTTTCAGATATTTTGTGTTTTTTGCTCATGTCTTGCTATGTTTAGCACTTTGTCGCTAAGCTCCTTTACCTATTCATGTAATTTGTTGATAATTCAATAATGCATTAGCTACTTTTCATTCATTCTTTTGTTTCTTTTATAGTTCATCTCAGGCAAGTGGTTCTAGGTAGAAATAAGTTATTTATTTTTATTTCATGTATATATGCATGTTTTCTTGAAAAGTAGAAATGTTTTATTATATGAATTGTTTCTACTCTGTGCTATGTAGAAACAAATTACTTGTACAAAAAAGACACAAGTTATACAAATACAGATTATATCTATTCAAAAAATTGTTACATCCTCAGAGATATTGGAATGACACTTTTTGCAGTTTTTTGTTTATACAAGAACCACATACAAATTTTCTGCGTATTGAACAACTGTCTTTTGATGTTCTTGCATAACCCTTCACATGTCTTGCATTTAGCAGTCTTAGATGTTCCTTCATCCCTATTATCAGCATGAGTGATGGTAACAGTAGTCAATGTGGATGCGAATTCCTGTATGGCATGGCCATTTCTTCCACAACTTTCATTATGAAAGTCCGCCTAAACATTGTACAGCCAGTTATCAACTTATACAAGGTATAGGGTCATTCCATGCCAAATCATCACAGCTCAGAACCCAACCATCTCAGATCTTCACTAAAGTTGGTAAGATTGTAGAGACCACCAAGTAATATGTGAAAGAGCATACTTCAGTAGTGGACCGTGCTCATACAGCAGGGTTGCAAACATGATGAAAATGTTAAAATTTATGCTCGCAAGACCCACAAAAAATGTGAATAACTCTGCTTCTAATTATGTTACAACTGTAATCTTGGGCTGCTTTTGAAGCTAAAGGAACTGATATGCCTTTAAAAAAGGTTTAATTCTAAAATATATAATGTTGAAGTTCAAGGTCAAGGGCTATGTCCTTTAACCTTGAATTTAAAAGAGAATGTATGTTCAATATTTTTGGAAATAAAGTATGTTATACAGCTAAATATAATCTTTCTTCGGTGTAGGTTTAATCTTGGGAAGGCTTTGGAAACATGAGAAAAAAAATTGAAATGCAAGGAGATTAATGTAATGCGCAAATATTTGTAAGTACATAAAATAATGGTAGCATATAATGGCTGCTAGTACATTAACTTTTCAGAAAACCAACAAGTCAGTGGCTTCTCCTTTATAATGCTGCTTCTTTACTTTGGATTTCTGTAACATTTAATGTATATGTTCGTCCAGTTGAGGTACAAGGATCAACCTTCACCAGAACACCTGCACTGGGGATACTGAAAATGTCAGGCTTGTGAGGGTACACAAATGATGGATTTGGACCACTGGGATGGAGAAAACTGATTAACACTTCCTGGGATGCTACATTCTTCACACAACCTAGCCACCAAGCATTGTTATAGGCCCATGTCACAAATCCTTTTATTTCTTCCAAAGATGGTGTATTGCGTGAGAAGCTTGTCTGCAGATCTCTGGTAACATCTGCTGAAAATCTCTTCATTGTTAAGTTATTCCTTACCCCAGGTATGATAGCATGAAATGAACTCGCTTGGCTTCTTCATGCCGTTTGTGTAGTAACTTTCCTTTCTTCAAAATTTCATCTTCAGACACAAACACGAAGTTCATGTTCTTAATGTGATCTTTTGCCCAGTCAAAAAACTGCTGTGGAGTCATGATTTATTCAGTATAAATACACTGTAAGCTAGCCTTAGCTGCTAACCTCTTCACAGTTCCACCAAGCTCATCATGTGAATTCTTGCCATGAGAGGTGGCAAAGAAATGCCACTCAGCTGGAATACCAAAATCAGCTTCGTGGGACATTAAATTTGAGAAATTCTTCCTGCTTTTGTATTGGCCTGCACAACCATCTGAGAAGTAATATATTTTGCATACATTTTCAATGTTTTGCTTCAGGAAGTGTACAAGGCAGTTCTGAAATGTATGCACAGCAATGTATTGTGTTGCAAACAGTCTGAAATAACTACCAAGTTCATACACGACAAATCTTCTGTTTCAGTGTGTCTGTAATAAATAGCAAATGGGTGAATGGTGGCTTAGGAATTATTCCAATGGAAACTTTGTATCTCATCTTGCTGTATGAATGAATAGCTTTCTGCAAAAGCACACACTGCAATAACTTCACCTATTCCTAGGTCATCTTTCAAACGTTTCAAATATGACAACTGTTGAACAGCAATGAAAGAATTTGTCTGTCGCTGAGTTAACTTGGTTATTAGCAAGTCAATGAAATCTTCAGAGGTCATCACAGTTGTCTCAAGTGTGCATATCTGTGATGTTATCCACTGCTTGAAAGTAACATTTTCAGTGGCATTTGATTCTAGCACATTTTCAACTTCATTATCTTGCTTGTTCCTGGGCATTCACCACATTCTTTGAAGAAACACTACTTTGGGTGGATTGCACATTATATTTGCAATATAGTGTTGGTAAGTAAAGAGGTGACGCCCCTGGTCTTCCATTAGTTTATTTAATTTGCACCCTTCCAGCAACAGTTTCACATTTTGATGCACAGCACAAACACATAGTATGTGTACCACTTGCTCCCACTAGAACACATTGTTTTGGAAGCATGGAGGCAAATTTTGAGAATCCTACCTTTACATTGGAGTGTGACTGTTTGAAGTGAGCATACACTTCTGAAAGATTATTTAAAAGAAATCGTTTTTGTACATGTTCTTTAGTATCACCACTTCACAGTGTAATAAAATCCTTTTTGTCAGGCATTATCCTGTTGACATCACTGCAATAGAAGCCCACCACAATCTTAACAATATCAGGGTCCAAGCTCCTTCCTAGTTTAGCATTTGGTGATGATAAAATCCCATACTCGCACACTCTCTCTTTTGCTTTTCTAATCATGTAGTTACTAGCATGAGGAAATTCTTTCTCTATTCTTCTGATGCTCCAATCTTTAGGAAAAAGAGTCAAAATAATCACCTTCACAGAATGTTCTGTAGTTCCTTCAAATTTGTCTTTCAACTGTTGCAATATGGTACCATCTTAACACTGTTTGTGATCAGATACGGACTCTTCATCCAGAACATGCAAAATGTTCTTTTTAACAACTTCTGCAATTTTATCAGCTTTCCTTTTACAATATTGTACTCCTTTTATTCTCTTCTTTATAAAGAACTTAAACTTTCATTTAATGACAGCAAAGCTGAGTCAGTCTTGTATGCTGTCACCTCTGTGTCACTGTCCTCTACTGATGTGCTTGGCTCTTCTTCAGAAGGAGAAACATCCCTCTTAATTTGTTTTCCGCAACTGTCGCAGATCTTCTGGTCACTTCTGATGTGTGGCAGGACTTCAGTCATCCATGGTAGCACTTTCCACAATTGTTTTCTACTGCTTTTGTGTCTTTTAATACCAAATGGATTGCAACATTGAGTCTTAATGTGCTTCTTCTCCATTGTCATATAAATGTAATTGTTATACTCAAGAAATCAACACCACCAGCAATAACATACCTCACAATGCAGAGACATAAGCCACCCTGGGAAGTCCACTCCACAGATAGAGGCAGTGTGTATTAGGCAAGTCTCGGCCTGTATACGAGACAAGCCTGAACCTGCTCAGAGGATTGCTTAATGCAAGAGTAGCCCATATAGCATACTTAAACATCCATTTACTCATGTTCCCAAAGTCTTCCCAAGATTAAACGTACACAACACCCCTACGGGGGGTGGTTATCCCGTAGTAGGAGATTACACTAGGGGGGGGGTGATAGCTCAGAGGTAGGGGATGCGTCGGTACTGGAGTGGTAGGTAGGCCAGGGTGGCGTTTCAGGATGGGGGTATTTAAATAATGCACAGGGGATGCATTGACCCAATAAATTATATTATTACTTTAACGTGCGTACATTGGCCACTCAGATTGGGGTGAAGCCCGACAAGCAAGCAGATCTTAGAGTAAATACATCCTTACCTGTTCGACTGGTGTTGCGTTGGCGACTCGTGTATGGTGAGCAGACCTGAGGTCGTCGATGTTACAACTCTCCCTTCAACTGATTACTACGGCAATTCCTGCAATGATTCAGACAAGGGTCTCGACAGCTGATTCAACAATTGATCGTTGATCCCCCTTGAGTCAGACCCCCGTAGTATAAATACATACAGAAGAGCTGACACAGCGTTCCTTAGCATGGTCGTGTTGAGGTAACTTCATTTCAACACTTTATGCTTGGTTACCTCATATGATGTCATCCTCGGTGCTCAACCTGGTCCGCTACATCGGTCCCAGGTTCGCCAAATTCTGACCCGGAATTTAAAATTGAAGAGGAGGGCAAACATCTTAAGGGGTACTAAAACTGTGTGTAGACGAGGGTTGGTAGAAAAAAGAAAAGAAAAATATGGTTTGAGCCTTATACAGTTGACATGCTCGGGGTACTCTGCTGTCCAAGACTCGGATATCAGGGACGAAAATATTTTGTAAGGGTTGGTGAGTTCGTTAGGGGTGGGTTCGACTGCGCACCGCAGCCTGCTGCCCATTTTCGCCTCTTCTACGCTGGTTGCTTACTTCCGTGCCCGGAGGTGAACTTTACCTTGTATATTTGAGTGTTCTATGACAGTTGCTGATTGATTCTGCATACATAGCTATTTTCCTGGTTACGCAGCATTTAGTTTCGTCGCGTGCCGCATTTCTTTGGTAATGCAGTGGCGTTCCCTCAGGGTGCATCAATTCTTCCTGGCCTGGCGCGACCCCCGTGGTGAGTTACTGTCACTTGTACTCTGCTGGGCACTGTTCGACCTGGGTTTTTCTTGTTGGTTGCTCCTCTTGTGGTCGTCTCATGGTGCACAGCAACAGGGTGGTGTTTTTTTTTTTTTCCAAGATGGATTTCACTTCGGAAAGGTGGGAAGTGTTTTAGTTTTTACGGGATGAGACTAAACACAGCAGAGAAAAGGTAAATTTAGAAAGGTGAGTGAGTACCCCTGCCGATTCTTTGTCTCTCCAAATTTTGAAAAAGAAAGAGAAAAAAAGCACGGAAAAGAAAGAAAAAAAAAATTAAGCTCCGTTATCTAGGTATGATGCAACTACCCATAGGTTCTGCTTGCCTTGGTATGATTGTTCGAACAAAAAAAAATTATATAGGTACATATATACAATTATTATTGTCTGTAACTGTACAATTAAATTGTTTTTTTGTGTTACATTGTGTGTAGATGGTGTTTAGACGGTGTTTGCTTCTTTGGATGCTGATGTAGGCTTCCATCATTTTGGCATTTTCTTGATTCCTTACTTCCGTAACAGGGGGAGGGTCGCTGAGGCTGCTGTAGACTGACCCTCACTCGTGGTTTCTCTTGCTTCCTTGAGGACATCCTCTATAAACAGACTTAAATTTTGCCTTTAGCTCGCATAGCACAATTTTAACGATATTTTAACTAATATTGTAGTAAGTTATGACCAATCATACAAGTAACAATGAAACAAAAAGAACAAAAATGATATTTACACTGCGCCCATCCTTACTCTATTTACATGCATGTCCCAGTGTGCTGTACGCCACTGAGCAGTACAAAGTCAAGCTCTGTACGTGTTGCGACAAATACCTTGTGTCAGCAGGATTCATTACAAGACTGCGGTCAACCGTTGAAGCACGTATGGTCATTCAGAACTGAGTTTGCGTGAAAGATTACTGTGTTTCTTAGTTTGTGAAAAACAATCCTGTACCCATTCGCGTGTGTGGAAAGTGTTGCATCTTTTGTCTGTGTAATTTGTGGAGGATACTTGTGCCTTTCCTGCCTTCATCCCCTTGTTTATTTTGAGCTTTATTTATTTCTCCCTCTATGTTTGTGTTGATTCTGAGGCGGGATGCAAGATTCAAAATTTCTATGTCCTTGGTCCATGTCGTGTATTATTTGCCCTGGTTGTGAGAGAACTTTGTTGATTTTCACTTGCTTATTTGCCACATTACATTTATCTACTGATTTGATCACGTTGATTTACTTCGCCTTGCCTGTTAATTGACATTTATTTACTTTATAGTGCTTGGTTGTCGTACCAGAGTGAACGTTATTAGATTTTTTTTTCCCCCAACTATTATCTATTCTCTATGCGCTAACACACGTGTAAGGTGCGAAGAAAAGAATTCCTGGCATCAATCCATAGTTCTCAAAACAAATTATCAACTACCTACCTTAAATTAACCTTAAACTAACAATTATATAAATAACAGTACTATGAAATAACTTTTCGACCTCCACTAAATCTTATTTCCTATTTCTTTAACTCTGCTCCCCGAACTCCAGAACAAGGACAATACTTATTTTTTTGTATACTTGTTCTCTGTTGTGTCCTTCGGCCCATTGTACTCTCAACTCCTGGGGGGGATAACATATATTGTTCAAATTTCTGTATCTGAACATAGATATCTGTATTAAGCGAATAACAGGGTCGCGTCTCAGATTTCCCATTATATTTTCACTTCCAGATATATTTTTTCTTCTTCAAGAGAAAGAGAGAGAGCAAAAAAAAAAAAAATTAAAACATTAATAGTGAATCGCGTGGATTATCACTTTTAACCTAACTTAAGCTGGAGGTCCAAAGGTATACTACGTCTTGCATTTTAACCTATTACTTAACCTATCTTATGCATTTGAGAACTATTGTTGATGTTTAATGTTTTACCTTCTTTCTGTTTCTTGTTTGTTTATTTTTATACTTCATCCGTACTGCAGCATGGATGGTGTTGTGTAATGCATTTCGTCATGTAATAATGTCAACACTTACGGTTGTGTATTGATAGGCATTGAGTGATACGCTGGCGATTTTTATTATGTTTATTTACATGTGGCAATAAGACTGTGTTTACTCGCTGTGCGTCTGCCGCAAGAGTGGTATATACTCACTAGGCATAATATGGTGAAATTCTATTAACATGAACATTCTGTCATTTTATGGAATTTCTTGCTTTTATTACGTAATTCAGGGGGCTCAGTTTTTACATTACTCTCTACGGTCCTGTGTAATTAAACAAAAGTTTCGTGGCTCTACCTACCCTCCTTTTAGGGGTGTATAGCTTCACCAAATCGCCAACTTTATATTCGATGTGCCGCCTCTTTGAATCATATAAATTTTTATTTTTCCTCTGGCTCTTTACTATGTTCTGGGATGCTAACACCCTTGCCTTTAGTATTGCCTCCCGTGATTGCTGCACAAATAAGTTTTTCGAGGTGCCCTGTAATTGAACATCTGGGGGTGTCATAAGTTTCTGCGATAGCGTGAATTTCATGCTTACCGCACTACATTTAATTTTTATTTTCTTGACCATTTATTTACCATGCATCGCCCTTATATTATAGATAACTTTTAACTCTGCATTGTCTTATTCTTCCGTCGTTAAAGCTTTTAATTTATTTATAGTTCTTGCCTGCACAATTTGTTTTTGGAGAAATCAGTTCCAACTTAACATTCGCCAATTATTTCCGAAATAAGTTAACATAAAAAAAAAAACAATGCTAAGATTAAACTTAAATATTCGGTGAATCTTAGACATTCATAAAACATTCCAGCGATAATTTTTAGTCTTTATTCTACTATAAAAGACATGGGAAACTCAAAAAAAAAAAAACTCTCATAATTCATGCACGCATATTCCTCGAGTGTACACCACAAACTACTGAAAAATCAATTTGTCATCGGCATTGTCTTCCCAAACTTACTTTTATGACAACAATATACTCCGTTCAAATCTCTATATCTGAACATTTGGTGTCTTAAAAACGTGGGGATACACCAGGATCGCATCAGATAAACCTTTTGCACCTCACTTAAGACATTTTTCCCCATCATACCTCTAAAAAAAACACAGATGGGTCACGTAGATCACCACCTGGTCTACAAAAAAAACTTAAAATTACGCTGGAGGTGAAAAAACATACAATACATTGTATTACAACAAATTAATTTATTTATTTTTCGAGCATTTGAGAACTATTATGAACATTTAAAACTTAACTTCTTTGCTTTTTTTTTTCCTTACTCCTTTCTACTTTCCCTTTCTTTTCCTTCACTACCTATAATCACTTATTACTGCACGGGTGTGGAAGAAAATGTATTTCAGATTTACGTGTGGAAGCACTTTCACTACTGTTGTGTTGGAAAGTGAAACGTCAGCATGCTACACTGACATTGAACCTGTCAACTATCTCCTGGCATTTGTGAATACTTAGCGCTCGCTATGCGTAACACATATGGGCCAGCCGTGATTTTCTTTATCGTGCCATCACAATAAATTGATTTGAGGTGAGTAAAATATTGCAGCAATAATCATTGTAATTATGCTTGGATAACACATTGAACTCACTTTCTGAATGTATTATATTTTATAGAAATTGACAATGCCGTTATGGGGATAATTAGATTTGAATACATTTATAAATTTGGATGTTTACTCCTACAATGATATACGGCGACTTTTTATATTGCCGTATTCGTTTTGTCAAGCTATACTACAATCCTGTATGTTTATCTCATTTCTCTGTAAGGGTGGGTCTGCTAATTTTGTACGTTTGTTGTTTACATGTGTTATGTGTGTTCTGATCTCCCTAGTGACGGCGTCTTTCACTGCTCACGACATCTTGACTTTTGGGCTTAAACTATCTATACTATTTACATGGTGCAGCTGAAGGAGAAAAAAAACTTACATACTAAAGCTATACATCTTACTATGAAATAATAAGAATATAGCATGCCCTTTAAAAAATATGTCATGATGCAACGGGTGGGCGGGTGGGTTTTTACATGGCATCATGACTGGGTTTTCTTATCTACAGTGAAGGGCGGAGAAGAAAACAAAATAATTTGAGGTGAGTATAGGTGACAGGGGGAAGAAAAAGAATTCTGGGAGTCGTGCTCCATAGTTCCACCCTTCTGTGGTGGTAACATGTAGCTTCCGTTACATCCCAAGCTGTTGCTTGGTAGTGCCACCTTGTAGGTGTACTCCACCATATTGTAGTCGGTGCCTACCCCCAATTGTGTCTGGTGCCGCCACCAAATTGTAACACTCCTACGGGGGATGGTTACCCCGCAGTAGGTGATTACACTAGGAGGGGTGATAGCTCAGAGGTAGGGGATGCGTCGGTACTGGGGTGGTAGGTAGGCCAGGGTGGCGTTTCAGGATGGGGGTATTTAAATAATGCACAGGGGATGCATTGACCCAATAAATTATATTATTACTTTAACGTGAGTACATTGGCCACTCAGATTGGGGTGAAGCCCGACAAGCAAGCAGATCTTAGAGGAAATACATCCTTACCTGTTCGACTGGTGTTGCATTGGCGACTCGTGTATGGTGAGCGGACCTGAGGCCGTCAATGTTACAACTCTCCCTTCAACTGATTACTATGGCGATTCCCGCAATGATTCAGACTAGGGTCTCGACGACTAATTCAACAATTGATCATTGATCCCCCTCGAGTCAGACCCCCGTAGTATAAATACATACAGAAGAGCTGACACAGCGTTCCTTAGCATGGTCGTGTTGAGGTAACCTCATTTCGACACTTTATACTTGGTTACTTCATATGATGTAATCCTCAGCGCTCAACCTGGTCCGCTACAATATCTAGCTCTGTAACGTACTTTATTTTCAAAAATATTGAACCAACATTTTCTTTTATATTCAAGGTCAAAGGTCATGATCCTTGAACTTAAACTTGTATATTTTAGAATGAATCCCTTTTTAATGACATCTCAGTTCCTTTAGCTTCAAAACAAGCCCAAGATTATAGTTATAGCATAATTAGAAGCAGAGTTATTCATGTTTTTTGTGGGCCTTGCGAGCATAAATTTCATTTTCATCATGTTTGCAACTCTGCAACACAAAAACCATGCATCACAGAGGATTAAAATTTGACATAGCCTCATTTCCGTGTGTTCCGAGACATTCTACCAAATTTCATGAAAATCTAAAGGGATAAGGTTGAAAACCCCACTTTATTGTGATGATTTGGCGTGGAATGACCCTATGGACATTGATCTTTGCTAGATCTAGAATGTTATAGAACACATGAATGGACCAGCGCTCGTCATGCCTGTAATACTGTATTTGCAAGACATCTAAACTATAACATCTACACTGTATTTAGTATCATTGTAAAACCTAACTGTTTCAGGGGTTTTCTTATTGGAAGATTCATCTGTAGCCACACTGAAATGCATAGTGCTAAGAGTAAGCACACTTTTTGACCTTCCCTTGGTAAGATGTGAGAGTAATACCATTAGTTTTGTAAATAACGCTTGAAGTACATCTTGGCCCGTTTTTACAGAGGGAGGCAATTCCCATCTAGGTCTGCTCAAGGTACCAACAATGCTGTGCTTCTCTTTTGCAGTTCTCTTGCCAGATTGATAGATGTGAAGAAATTATCAGTTATGACATTTCATCACTTTCCTAAAAAGCGTTCCATAAGAGATAGAGTAACATGCTCTCCCAGATTGGTGTTTGCAGGCCTAGTTTCATCTTTTTCCGGGTATGGAAATCCATTTAGAATATACCTACTTTAGCATCGGTAAGCAACCAGTATTTTATGCCATACTTATTGGGCTTGCTACTCATGTACTAAGTAAAAGGACATCAACATTTTGATGGAAACTACTCTTCATCGACAGTCAAATAGCCTGTAGCATGCAGTGCAATTGTCAATGAATTTGGTCCAGATATCAGAGGCCAAACAAAACTTGCCTGCTTCTTTACATTGCTGAAGTCTAACTCTGATACAAAACCGAAGAAACTGCATGCTTTCTAGAAAGCTGTTTCTTGCCATTGTTTGACTTGAAAAAGGGGTCCTCATTCACAATTCCACAAACCTCTCAATGTTAGAGACCATTCACCATATGCTCCTCGAGCGTACAGTACAACTATGAATGCTTCTAACTCTTCCATGTCCAAAGTCCAGGAATTATCATTGAGCGCAATGCATGCTTCCGTTTCAGTGCATTTCTTTGTCAATCGCAACATAGATTCAGTAATTAATAACTGAAGTGCGCTGGCTGGGGATTCTTTCAGAACATAGCATTTTGCATGCCGTGTAGGAACAGCAGCTTCACGAATAACATTTAGCTGGCCTCTCCCATCTGCACAGTTTGTAAGTGCGATGCGTGTCCATTGTGCACCATATTCTTGGCCACCGATGTCTTTTCTTTCTCAGCTGTGTGCTGTACTACCTGAAATTTTTGGCATAAACAATACAGATCTTATACAAAAAAATGTATATCTAATAATTTTAGTGATTACAATATTTTCTTACCTCTCCCTCTGCCTTTTCCTCTGCCCCTCCCTATTCCATGGAGAGCAACATGTGCACCTCAGATATAAAAACCACTACCTTTAACACTCAGTTCTGTATGTGCATGAAGCCCAAAAAAATAAAGCCCACAAGTCTTGTTTTATGTGCATACTATTGCATGGAGCTTTTCATTTACCAGCTTCAACAGCTGTGTGATCCAGGGATGCCTCTGGTGAATCATTATCATAATGCTCTGAGAAGGTATGTCACACATTACCAAAACTTTACTTTTGTAAACACACTGTCAATCATTCATCCACTACAGATTGCGTTGAAGATATATTCTGTAGAGCTTCAGAAAGGCCACGATTGCAAAAGGGATGCTGTGTGTGCTTAGTAAATAGCCTGTTCCACTACAAAATTTGTCAAGACAAAACTCTACAACAACATGAAAGCTATGTAAAAATGAAAAGCTAAGCGAAACTTTAGGCACGGATACAAGACCTGACAAGGACTCGCACATTATGTAATACTGAGTTTGAAAGATGTTTGTTGTGTAGTGATGATTATTGTTGGTTCTAGCTATGCAATACATGTTGTAAGAAATGCAGGTAAGGAAGTTGTCAATTGACCGCCTCCGGGACATAATTTGCTATTATTTTAAAAAGTTGCGCTCGAAATGCAAAACAAATGTTGGTTAGCTAAACGTCATTGAAAGGGTATAAAAGTCACCAAGCCAAAGGAAAGTGCTTCCAAAAACAGTGACAATATGAGCATTCAAAAATCAAAGCAGTCAATTGACGCCATTAGGCATTCTAGTGTTAAGGGAACACACTGGTACCAAATGGGATTTCTTCCCTAATCAACCGATTTTAAGGAAATTTGTAGGTTAAATTGCGCCTATCATATATTGTTGGTATAAGTTTCATTGCTCTAATTTGAATAGTTTTGTAATTCAAAATTATTTATTATGTTTTTTTTTGCCAATACTTGGATAGTAATAAAAGGTACACTTATTACAATTTAGAGTTAAAACAGAGGTCTGAAATTTGGTATGCTAGTTCTATTCCTATGCAACAAACTGATGCAATTGTTTTTCAAATATTAATATTTATTAGAAATATCATTTTTTGTATTTAGAGCAAAAAAAATTGCTAATAATTACAAAGAAAGAGAAAGAAAGAAAACCCTATACTTGTATGTATGAGAGCAATCAATAAAGCAATGCACAGTTTTCTTTACAAGTTATGTTCTACATGTCCTGAAAATTTCAGCCTGATTCATCAATATTTACTGCAATAAAAGTGTACCTCAAAGAACAAAAATCGTTATGTAGAGAAAAAGCTATTTAAAGTTTGGGAACACAATTGTTGGAGGTATTGCTCTAAACTTATCAATTTGGATTACATCAATTTCCAGATGAGTTTCAAACTTAATAATTCGTGGATGTATTCTAGACATGTTGATGCTGTTTCTTTTAAAAACAGTTTTTCTGAGAAAGTAATATTTTTTGCCATTTTGGTACCAGTGTCCGCTTAAAAAAGCCCTTGCCCCCTCCCACATTTCTGCTGTCAACCTAATGTTCCCTGTGAGAGGGCACACTTTTCTGTCAGCTGACTGAGTGTTTGGGTTAATAGAAAAGGTGCTCAGCATACAGTCGGATATTGTTGTGTCTAAGAAGTAAAGTGAATTTTATAAAGATGTGGGAACTATAAAAATTCTGGAAGAGAGATGGGATGTCAGAAATTACAAACAGTTATCAGTTTTCAAGAAAGTTGGTGTATAAAAGAAATGAACAAAATCTTTATTAAGAGGATTAAAAATATCTGGCAGCAATTGACAAGTAATGCTGAAAATGAAACCTACATTTAAGTGTGATGATCCCTCAAAAGTCTTAAGCACACTTGAAAAATGCTGAGCTAAGTTTGATAACTTAACTCCACCAATAATTTCAAATCCTAAACTTCTATGTGAAAAAAATGTAATTCAAAATCCTTTTACCACTAGTTTGGTGAACATTGGAAAGAAACAGAAGATCTTCAATTCTTTGTTTCTGCTTTGAGTATACCTCCAAATCAAAGTCAACAGTGATGAAAATGAAGACTGTGACTGTCTTCGTGAAGAAGCTGGTTTAGAAAAACTTTAAACATAACGTGTCTCTTGAGCATACTTATTATCCATGTCATTCAAACCCAGCCGGGCCCCAAAATTTGGAAGTGTTAATTTTCAACTATTTACCAAAACCTTTTGAGTAGTACTTAATTAATAATTTAAAAGATGAATTTGAATAGATTTTTTTAATGAAAACTTAAGGGTACAATGTATTTAAGTTGGTTCAAAACGTATTATGTTTGGTTATTTGGTTCAAAATGTATTTCGTGGACTTTTTTATTTTGAATTACTGACAAAATTCTTATGAATATATTTTAATTTTTCTCTTGAAACTAAAGGTATCTTCAGCTGTATTATACCGTTTAGTTGTTTAAAAAACATGTTTAAGAATAAATCAATTCTTTGCTTTCTGGTAAAATTGTTTTTGTCACTAAATATGTTTTGCAGCAACACAACTCATTTCACTCTGATGGATGACAGTTCATATCAAAAGAAATTTTGCCAAACTTATGTGGTGGAACTGTGGGTTGGGTTCCATATTAAGTGGCACAGTTGGTTTTGCTTGCTATTGGAAACCAGCAGAAGATCCATTGTAATGGTTGTCACCCATCAAAGCGAAGCAGTAATGAACAGGAGCTAATTCTTTGCAGTTCAGATTTCAATGGTTTGGACAAGAATAATGAATTTCCTGTGTGCGCGCTTGAATTTTCTCTTAAGGTAAACCCACCAGTGAAAAATGGATGAAAATGGCAAAATTTTTTATTTTTGACTTTTTATGCCATAATTAAGTTTAAACCCTTGCTTTGATTTCCATGTATTTGTTTATGCATTTGTGTCCTTTAAATGATGTAATGGAGGGATTTAAATGGTCATGCATAAGGGGGCATGCCAATATAAATGCCCAGAAGCACTTGAAGTTTCTTTCTGGCTCAAAATCCATTCTATTTATGTTTAAAATAACAGTTTCTCACAGTAAATTTACTGACACGGAGTAGCTACACTGGCTGTAGTATTTGTGAGACACCTTTTGACAAAAATCATAAGCTTTCTTTATTTGAATGGAGGGAATATGTGTGATGACTACTTGTGCTTGCTTTGTGCATGTATTCTGTGTGGTTTACTTCAAAGAAAGGATTAACACAGATTTATAATACAAGCTAAGTGCATAATAATAAGAAGCTATTTTTAAGTTATAATATTTAGTATAATAAACTGTAGAGTATAATGATTGGTGCTTTTAAACATAGCATATCAAGTTATTGGGAAGCTTCAGAATTTAATATACATTTATTAGCAATTGGTTTCAGTGATTTTTGCACAATGCTTAGAATAAGGGGAAAAACAGTTCAGAAATGGCCTTCTAATAGGGTTTTTGCTGGTAAAGCAGATGCTTCGAAAAAGTACAGAAGTGTAAGTGTTACAGAATATAACAGGATTGATGATGATGTGAATGAAAGAAACAAGACTGCTGGTACCAGCAGGGGAAATGATGAGAAAATGAATGAAAAATTGAGTAAGCAACTGCTAGTAGCAGTAAGCTGTCGTTCACTGTTGACAACAAAGAGGAATCTGAGAAAGTACCTGCTACTAGTAGCAAGCTGTCATTGTTCACTGTTGACAGTGAAGAGAGTGAAAAGCAAATGCAGATTGTGTGTCAGTGCATAGTGGAGTAATATTTTCAGTTCATTCAGATGCAGTGAATCCATGGCTGAGGATCTGAATCTAGCGTGTCTGAGGGAATGGAATTTGTGTCTAAATTACTAGTGAAATGCTTTTCTTGTGGAAACTTGGAAATTATTACAGAAGTGCAATAAAAAAATCCCAAATGTTGAGCAAATGAAATATGCAGTTTATGCTACCCTTTACCACTGCATGTCCACAAATATCACCCAAAACATTTTAAATGTCTTGGAGATCATGGTGTTTTTACAGTTGTCTATTTCCAAAGGTCTATTTCTGCCAACACATGAAGGTGATGGAAAAACATTTCTGTTAGCTGATGTGGTGATAGCTGTGATACCAGTGTTTCAGACACTGGCATCCAATGAAGTTTTGGAAAGATGCACAAAGGATAAAACACAAATGCTAATGAAGCTTTACATAGTATTATTTGGAAAAAATGTCCAAAAGAAATATATAAAATAAGAAAATTGAAATTGCCATAATATCTGTGGTTAGTGCGTATAATATGGGGTTTGAAATTTCACAGCATATCAAACATGAAGTGCAGGGTAGAAATCCTGGTGTAATTAGAGAGAAATTAAGTCCAGTTAAGATAGGTGTCTACTGAAGGATAGTGTTAGGCATTCAAAAAGTGCATACAGAACTGCTAGAAAGTGGCTTAAGTTTGAAAAAACTGCTAAAGAGCAAGCCAAAAGGAGCTCTGAAGGTCCCACATATGGTACAGGACAGTTCTAATTAATTATAAGTTTTGTTATGTAGTTGCCAAACTTTTTAACTTCGGTTTTCTTCGCTTATGATTTTCTGGCACATGAAGATGTTCAAAATGCTCCTTGGAGCATAGTTTTGCAGATATTCTCTTGAAACTTGATACACATATTGCTTAAACCCTACTGTGACCACATGCATGGAAACCTACGAACTGCCAGGAAGTACATCTGGGCGTGGCACCTGGGTGGGGTCTTTCACCAGTCTTCAGCACAACAGCCATGCCACAAATCCATTATGTGCTGCTTTCCCTCAATTTTTACTGTTCCAGAACATTTCTTTCGGCATGTTTTAGTAGCCTCCCTTTCTACAACATTCCTCTTTGTATGCAGAGCGTATATAAGGGGCTGCTGTTGCTTGTGGAGGAGTTCAGTTAAGAGGTTTCAAAGTTCAGTGCAGCCAAAAATGAACACTGCTGAGTCATTCAGTTGCAATTTGATTCAATGGATCATTGTGTTCTGTTCTGAGTGTTCGTCAATAGTATCTCAAGTGTTAATTTTGTACTACGCTGAACACCTAAGTGACAAAGTGTGTTCAGCAATAACTGGTGTCCTCATTGTTACAATATTGATTAAAATTTACCCAAAAACTTTACTGTATTTTATTTCAAACAAAATTTGTAACTATAGTGAAATTTTCAGAAATTGGTGTGTATTATGATCTTCAGATATTTTTTTCTTCCAAATTATATAACATACAGAAATGAAACTAGGTAACTTTTGTAGCCATGTATATCATGAATTAACTGTAAAACTTTAAATGCCTTTAGTTGAAAAGTATGTTCCAAGGAGCATTTGTACCATAAGCTTATAAAAATTTGAAATTCTTTTCTCAAAAGCGTTCCAAATAAAATTTTCAAACTCACAATTTCATTTTAGCCCTGAGTAAGACATCCGTCATAAAATTTTGAAAAGAATTGGACAAAAGATGGCCATTTTTCAAATTTCACAAGTAGGTTACCTTAAGATTTTTGTTCATGTAGTTGCTTAGTATATTGGATAATTAAATGAAAATATAACTAGGGGGCAATTGTTGATAACCTTAAAATGTACTTCAAAATGTCAATTTAATGATGACCTTCTGCTAATAATGGCAGGACATTGCTTTAAAATATTAAGCAAGCCAATCTGATTTAATTGTGTAGCTTTTTATGGGCACTATTTTGTTTCAGTCAGTGCACATTTAATTTTGATTCTAAAGAAATAGTAAACTCTGGGATAAGTTGACAACATAACAAAGGTTATGAATGAACACTTCATACCTCAATTTCTTCTAAATTTGTTTTCACTTAAAGTGTTAGAAAATATTTTAAGGAACTATTTAACATGACTAAAACACTAGCAACTAATATGCTGTGCTCAACTGGAAGAATCTAAAATCCTATACATTTTTATTAAAGTGAAATCTAGAAATCTATAAAAATGAAATACAAAGTGTTCTCTGCTAGATGATACAGTTCTAATTTTTTACAATTGCCTTTTTAATCCCTAAATTTCATATACTAAAACACAAAATACAATAATTCACAGAAGAACAATCTAGAACAAAATATTTAGTTCGATTCTTTTTTGTTTTGTGTTTTTGTACTAAGCATTTTCATTCACATCTTAACTGCAGAATCCTAGAAAAGAAATGTGCAGTAGGTATTTCATGATGTGGCTTGTGATAACAGCTACTGTAAACTGGTGCAGTTTTTTTTGTGGTATTGTTTATGTATATATTTTTGAGCATGTGATCATTTGTTTAACCTAACAATGCTATGAATTGTTTGTATTCTTTAAGCAGATAATGAAGGAATGATAGGCTTGCTGTATTCTGTATTACAGTAGACAGTCATGTCACCCAAAGGTGATCCATTGTGAAAAACCTACAGTTGTGTCCCAGAACATTTTTGTACATAGAAAAACTCCTTTGTAACTCCTTTCCACGTCAAGAGGTCAATTTGAAGTTCACAACATCTCTTGGTGAAAAATCTTCAGACACAAGGTGTCAGAGAATCCTTGTAGAACCCTACACATAGTGTTGTAACTTTCAGTAATTTTCGTTTTTATTAGAACCAAATCACATTTTTTACCAACTGCTTTAGCATTTCGTTCTACAGAAACTTTTACATTGCATTGCACTTTTTTTTATGCTCTCAATGTCACACATTATAGGTTCCCTTACTTTTTAGATAGTTTGTCTCAGCAAGTATGGCAAAATTGCTTTTAATAAATGCCAGAGAACCTTGTAAATCAGATTTAGCAATAGATTCTTGATATTGGAAAGGTACGACACTAAATTCTCCAGCTGATTCGCATAGTGTCGTACCGGCATGTTGCCATGGTAGCTCAGTGGTTAGAGCAACCGGATGGAGACCGGGAGATCCGTGGTTCAAATCCCGGCTATGGCATTGAATTTTTCAGTCATCTGGTTCTACCTTTCCAACATTGTCCAGCACACGGCTTGTGTGGAAGAACAATTAATTCCATTAATTGACCTAATAGTGGTTGAAACTATGAAGCCCGGGACTTAAAAGTACTTGCAAAATCGTAAGTCACCATTGGGGTATGTCATCTCAATACAATTTGAGATCTCCTTGTGGTTTACCGCGAAAAATGCGAATCAGCTGGAGAATTTAGTGTCGTACCGGCATGTTGTCATGGTAGCTCAGTGGTTAGAGCAACCGGACGGAGACCGGGAGATCCATGGTTCAAATCCTGGCTATGGCATTGAATTTTTCAGTCATCTGATTCTACCTTTCCAACATTGTCCAACACACGGCTTGTGTGGAAGAACAATTAATTCCAGATCTTGATATGTTTTGATAGCAATTGGATCTTCTTCGGAACCAATAATTATAGACTTCTCTACAACGTTGTCACGATAGTAAATTGTAGTACTTATCCACCTTACCAATTATGTCAGCACAGGTTGTGATGCACATTACAAGTACCATATAGTTAAAAGCAGCCTTAATGACCATTGCATCCCTTAAGTAGGATGGGCTATATGTTAGGAAGAGTAACACATTGTTGTGCTACATACTTTGAGAGTAAAGCAAATTCAGGCTTTTGTCATATAATTTACAAATTCTCATGTAGTTTCTACATAGAAATTCCATTGTCAGGACAGATGTATTTCTGGAGTCATTTGCTTGGAGTATGCTGATGACAACCTTGACAACATAACACCCTTCAGCATTGCTGGTTTCATCAATTGGAACAAGCATAGGCTTGTGTCCAACATTGCTCCTGATATACTGTGAAGAAAGAAAAAAGAAAGAAAGAAATGTTAAAATTTGTGAGAGAGGATTCGAAAAAATTTCATGACTAAAAAACTATTAAGTATAAATTTATGAAGCTTATAGGTATGAATACACATATAATTTCAATTAAATAAGCATTAATTGTATTTATATATATATATATATATATATATATTCATGTTCATATTCCATTTCTGTCAACAGGATATTAATCAGTCTATGAAATATCCCGTTGACAGAATATATACATATTCACCAGGTAGCAAAGTTTAACAAGTTTTATCCTGGTTTCATAGATAAGTTAATTAACAAACATAAAATTAAAAAAATAAAGAAGGAAATCGCCACTTTGGAAAAATTAGAGGTGTCTACACCAAAATACTGTAAATTCACATTTCACCCAAAATATTTTTGGAAACTTAAAAAAAAAATCTTAAAATTAAGCATTAACATAGTACCACAAAACAGATACATCAGAAATTTATTAAATCATGCTTTGAAAAAGGTTCACAAGAAATAAAATTATCTGAGATTTATCAAATGAATTGTCAAGACTGTAAAAGGATATACATTAGGAAAACAAAGAGAAATTTGGACACCAGAAAGAAAGAACGAACATATGAAAAATTTAAAATTAAAATACATTGATAAGTAAGCCATAGCTTATCATTTTTGGATGGAAAACCATAACATTGAACCAGTAATTAAATTGATAAAATATGTAAAGAATCCTTTTGAATTGGATACTTGGGAGGATATTTTAATCACAAAACGTAAAGGATACCTTATGAATTTTGAGATTCCCACTGTAGATGACATCATCTGGTTAACAGAGAAGATAGATGGCAGCACCCCTACTGATAGAACCTGACTTGGCCCAAGAGCATCAGTCGACCAAGAAACTGATGATAGGGAGGATACTCCCAGAAACTAGTCTTTTTAGACTTTGACATGTAAGCGGAGAATTTAATGTGATTTTAAATTTTGACTCAATTTTTAAACATTTTAATAGCTACCTGTTTATGTATAAAGGCTAGAAATGTCTTGTTTGAGGGCTACTGGTTGGGAAGAGCACTGTAAGCAAACATGTACATAATGGTCAGCAAGATCTTGAGCCAAGCTTTTTAGAAGTGTGTTTCTTCGCATCACTTTTATTGTTGCACTTGAAAATAACTTGACAATTTATACCTGCCACATTCAGCATGTGTTAGAATATGTCCAATGGCCACCTGTTTGTTTTCCTGAACATGTTGTATGTGCTACATAACTGGTCTACAGTGTCAACACCTGATTTCTGGCTTCTTTTGATCTCCAGTTGCGGTGTGAATTACAGTGTCATATTGCATTGTAGAGAGACCCAGTACAACTTTATTCCATTTGGGCATATATGAAATTAATGTGCAATTTACCTAAAAGCAAACAGATTTGCCTACTTCTCAACATTTAGCTATGATAAATTCAGGGGGAGTTTGTATTCTGTTTTTTTTAACAGTTTTGACAATGATAATGCTGAGCTCATACAGATAATAAGTAATGTCTATACTTGTGAACCAATTATCCATTGTGATGTTTCTTCCTATACCTCAAATACTGAAGCTATTTTTAGATGTTTCGCTAAATCAGCACTGTGGCTTATTTCAAATGGTCTGTCTGTCTATCTGTTTTCCTGAGTAGACTTCTAGTGTAAAACATTTGAGCATAGACAAGAGCATATATCTTTGTCATACTTACTTGGCTTGCCCAGAATATATTGTCTGAACCGACAGTTTCTTCTAAAATCCTATTTCACATTCAGTGTGCAGTACTCTCCAACAGAATATGCCTTCTGACAGTTCAGCACAAGTGAAGTGAAAATATCTCAAATTGGAGTTACATTGTCAAAGTTTTTCCCCCCCTCTCCTCTCTTGTTTATGTCATCAAACTTCAACCATTGGCATAGCCAGATTTATCATTTTGAATGGTCCCAGATATGCATGGTTTAGAAAGTACCAGGTCCATCTCCTGACAACACTGTTGCTGCCAATTTTCTTGAAATTCATTCTCAAACATCTTATTTAATAACATGCAAAAAGTAAGAATAAACTATCATGTAAAACATACCTATATAAAAGTTTCATAAGGGGAACTGCAGCTGTCAATATTCCCTAGCAGCAAATCTGTCAGTCACTGATGAAGTCCAACAAATCACAACTTTTCTCCCTCTCAGTGGTTAAAATTGCCAGATAACAAAGCCTCGCACTTGACATGGTCGTCCTGGTGTAAGATTTTATTTGTTGCAATACAGAAAATCCTTTCTGTGGATGCAGTTGTGATGTGGCAGATTACACTAATATGTAAAACTTGGAGTAGGTCCTGGAATGCTACACCATGCTCATGTTTTGTAGTTCAGACTATAGTTCTTGCACATATTTGATTCAATGTCCATTGATTTCACTAGAGAACAATGTTTCTTTAGAAGTTCCTTGTTCATATTTAACACACAGCTTGAAGTTCCATACAAGACAGTCAGTTCCCGTAGTGTCTTGAATTAAGTTCATGAAATCAGAAGACTTTGGATCACAAGCTGATACTACTTCACATAATGCAAAATTTTCTTCAAACCTTCTTGTCATTTCTGATAATATTGTCAAGTATATTATATAAACTTGCTCTCAGCAAAGCCATGTCTTGTTGCTCTTCAGCGTAGCACCACCATCCTTGGTAACAAAATAGTCTGTTAACAAAGTTGAGGAGATCGATGAATCAGACACTGACTCCAAAAACATCTGCTTTACAAACAGCACTGGAATAAAATTCTTTGAATTTTACTTTGTTTCAAAGCTTTGAAAATATTTCTGTCATAGCCTTAATGGGGAATGAACATTTACTAATGTCCATTTTTGGAGACTGAGGTGCTTTCGATAATGAATTTTCAGGAGCAAGAATATCATCTAAACATTCCAAATCAAATAAGGTGTAAAATTTCTCTGGCTGTTGTAGCATTACAGTAGCCGCCATAGCATTTTTCTTATCATCGCTTCTGTTCAATTTTTGTAGGCCCAACCTAGTACAGTTAAATCGCCTCTTGAAGAAATAAAGTCTTATACTTTAAAGAAATGTTGTGGCATTTCGAAATTCTTCAAACCTTCATAAGTTTGAACTGTATAAAGATGTCACGTCTTAACCCATTACCTCCTACTGATTTATTTTTAGAATCTTTGATTTTTTTTATTACAGTAGAACCTCGTTTATATGTTTTTGAAGGGGGATGATAAAATAAATGTACAAGTGAGATTAACATTAAAATGAAACTTCTTAACTTGTATTAACTTTTAATGCATGCAAACAGAAGATACATGTACTGTACAGCAGTTCAATATAGACTTATGCCTAGATTATGGACAATTAAAGTACCTTAGACCTAAAGGATGAATCAATTGTGGTTTGTTTTTTGGAAGTAATACTGCATTCATAGATCAAGTTTTCATTTGCAATTACTATGCACATCTTGTCATCACTAATGTTCCTTGATCTTATGTAACGTTGTGTTACTTCCAATGCAGTAAGTGCTTCTGACAGACTGGGAGGGTTCACAGATTCACCATCCAGTTCTTCAGATTCCTCAAAACTATTTTTTCAGCTGACAGTGGCACAACTTTGTTAATTATTTCATCATTTTGCATACAACACATGGCAGTATCAGCATCGCAATCAACAAAATCATCAAAATAAATTCCATTTGAAATATAAGCCGAGTCATTGTCTTCTGGTACATCGACATCAACATCTTCAACATTTTCGGGCTCAGCTTCAGTTTCATCTTTTGTTATGCCAGCTTTTTGAAAACACTTGGTTATTATGTTTGGCTTCAGCTGATCCCAAGCAGTTCATATGTACTTCATTGCCAAGATAAAAATAAATTAAAAATCTATTATGTACTGTATTGTATTTTCACTGGCCCAGTACAGACAAAACTCTTTGTCTTTAATTTATTATAAACATTGTATAATATAATATTATAAACATTAAATATTATAAATAATGTTATAAACATTTTAGTGATATTCAGAGGGAAATGACAGGGAATGCTATATGTAGTGGATGTGTAAAGAGTATCCTAACCTATAATGCAATTCTTTGGCTTACGTGCAATAAGTCTAGTTTAGGATCTTCCTTCTCAATGTTGAGATATGCCATGACACGAACCAGCATCTTCCTGTACTTTGCTTTTGTGGCAGCAATGATGCCGTAGACCAGAGATTGAAGATGGCTCTTGCCATTTGCTGGTTAAAATGCCAGTTCTATGTTGCTGAACTGTAGTGCCAGAGAGTGAGCTGAACAGTTGTCCAGAACAAAAGTATGTTCCTATTCTCACGACGCATGTGGGCATTAAGCTTTTTGAGGTGACTCTTGAAGAGGTTTGCAGTCATCCATGCCTTCTTGTTTGACTCATAGTCAGTGGGACACAATTTTATTCCCTTGAAACATTGCTGACTTCCCAATCACTTGTAATCGGAATTTATCAGAGCCATCTGCATTTGCGGTAAAGAATACTGTCACTTTTTGCTTGCTTCTCATTCTCCCAAAGAATGGGTCCACCTTAAATGCCAATGTTTTGTCTGGCAATGAGTTAAAAAAATGTCCTGTTCTCTGTGTTGTGAATACCTTTCAGACTGTATTTTACAGTTAGACTTGGAACATTCTACGATGACATAATCTACGCTGTTAGCCTCCCTACAAATTCTGTGGCCAGTAATGCCACATCTTATTTTGAAGTGGTATAACCACTCAAAAGAAGCATGAAAATTTTGAACATTTAGCATTTTTGCGAACTCTAAAGCCTTTTCTTTCAACATTGTGCCTGAAATAGACACATTAGCGGCATGCTGCTGCTGAAACCAAGTTTGTAGGCATTTTTCAAGTCCACAAACTTTCCATCCTGGATATGTATGCATTTCTCACCGCTTGGCCCAGCTTTTGAAGCACTAGATCTTGTGTGTTTCATTGATCAGTATGGTAGTTAATGTAGAATATGGGATTTTGAGATGCTTTGCAATGCTCACTTTAGGTTCACTTGGACTTACTTGCACTTCTTCAATTATGTTTATTCTATCCTGAATGGAAAGACATCCTCTTTTGTTTTGCAATGAACTCATCATTTTCACATGCACAAAAATTGGAAACTACACTAGAAACATTAACTGGGCTCACCCGTTGCAAAAGCACCCTAGTTTCACTCAATGTACTGTGCACCTGCTCATACTACCGTCAACTGCATATCATTGCTATTGTGTTCGTTGGACCATGGGCCACATTCCTCCTCCTCCTCCTCCTCCTGACTGGTATTATGCAATTGCAGATGCTGATGTTAATATATTCTTTCAAAATGTTATGGATTACTTATTACATTGTTTTGAAATTTGCTTTCCAGTAAAGCGTAAAAAGGTAGGAATCAAAACCAATCTTAAATGGTATACCAATGAACTTAAAATGCCAAAAAATCTGGTTTTGGCTCATCACACAGTTTACCTTAATTTAAGGACTGAACAGGCGAAAGAGCAATATCTTTTTCTTAAAAGAAAATATAAAAAGAAATTGGGTGACTCTATAAGTGAACCATGTATGACAATCTCATTACTAGTTCAACTAATAAATGTAAAATGTTTGGAATGTGGTAAAGGATGAGGCACATATAAACAAGGATAATAACATAGCAATAGATGCAAATGCATTTAATGATTTTTGTATCCAGTCAGTAGATGACATTATTGCTAATTTTAATTTGGATGTATCCGATGCAGTAAGTTATTGTAAAAATGCCCCTTTACCCGTTTCTGATTTTGAATGGCATAATGTAACTGAGGCGCATGTATTAGGTGCAATATCGGCGCTCTCTAATTCACATAGCAAAGATGTTTTTGGTCTCCAACTTTTTTGTGAAAAAAATCATAGGATCAATAGCGACACCTCTTACCTTTTTGATCAACAGATGCATCTTGGACAACCTATTCCCAGAATGTTTAAAATTATCTAAAGTTATACCTGTCTATAAAAAAGGTGATATAAACACAGTAGATAACTATCGACCAATTAGTTTAGTCCCAATTTTTTCTAAAATTATTGAGTCCCTCATGTACAAACAGATGCTCTGTTGGTTCAACCAACACTCGATTATTACTTCTAAGCAATTTAGTTTCCAGAAAAATAAATCCACAACATTGACAATAGAATATCTAACCAAAGAAATAGTAACTGCTTTAGAAAATAAAGAAAATGTGTCCATAGTGTTGTGTGATCTTACTAAAGCCTTCGATTGTATATCGCATGAACAACTCATACACAAACTTAAACACTATGGCATTAGGGGTGTAAACACAAAATTTATTAAATCTTATTTGAGTAATAGATGGCAGATGGTTGTTATTACGGACAAATGCTCCAAGGTACGGAATATTAAAAATGGAGTCCCTCAAGGGCACTTTCTTTTTCTTTTACTAATCAACCATTTGGTATATAACTTATCGCAAGATCTTATTATGTACGCTGATGATACAACCTTAATTACATATCATTTGGATTGTAAGCAGTTAAAATCACTAGAATTAAATAATTTTAATATAGCAAAGAACTGGTTTGCTGCTAGTAAGCTAAGGCTAAATGAACGGAAAACACAGCATTTTACTTTTGGTTTATCAGATAGGGTAAATGGATTACCATTTATTAAACTCCTGGGATTTTGCTTAGATTCAAAATTTGGATGGAAAAAATCAGGTGGAAAACGTGTGCACTAAATTATATCTCATGTTATTTTTCTTTTTAGAAAACCGGTCACTTGTGTCTCTGGACACTCTTAGACAGATATACTTCGCACTATTTGAGACACACATAAACTATGGAATATATTTATGGGGGCACTCAACTGAGGTTAATAAGATCCTTTTATTACAGAAAAAAGCACTCAGAATACTCTTAAATAAAAATACTAGAGAACCTTGTAAACCTTTATTTATTAAGTTGAAGGTCTTAACCGTGTATAATTTACATCAGAATGAACCTTCATCAATATCCTCTTCGGACTGATCTCCATAATTTTAATACAAGAAATAAACATAAACTTGATTATCCGAGATGCAGACTAGCTCTAAGTGCAAACAGCTGTTTTTATAATGGTATCAATATGTTCAATAAATTATCAGACGCAGCAAGAATAGTTCCAATTAATAGACTGAAAGCATGTATTCATAATTGGTTAATAAATAGGCCATTTTATTCAATTGCTGAATTGATGGATACTTCTGTAATCTTGTTAATGTAAACATGTCATTTCCGGATGTATTCTGGTCTCTGACAAATAAACATTATTATTGTTATTGTCTCTGAAACCGACTGCCACAAGACCATGAACAGTAGCTATGTGTACTGTAGCTATGGCCCGCAATAATGACTGCGAGTTTGCATGCAGACAGTAAACCAAGAATCAGCTGGCCACACCATGTATGAAATCTTTTGTGACGATTTCTTGGTCTTTATAATGCATAAGTGTGATGAAAATTACTGTGGAGGAGTAACGATAATAGCGTGAAAATGTATAACTGGAAAACATAAAAGTGGGGTAACTTTGCATGCAAAATCAAAAAAGTGCACAGTATACAACGTACAAGTCCGAAAAATGTAGAAATGAGAAATGTATAAATGCGGTTTCACTGTAATAATGAATGTGTAGTTTTAGATTCAAATTATTGTATGATAAATCTACATTAATGCCAATAATTGTTGTAGTTTTGTTTGTTAGTGAACATTTCAACAATGGAGATTTTCATACATTTTATAACTAGATCGCAACTGTCGCAAATGCAGCGCATTACCTTTTATCTCCTCTTGATATTACTGAATTACCTCATATCTTTTGTTGACTCTAGGTTTGCAGGAAAAGGTTCATATTATTATACTACAAGTGAATAATTTGTTAATATTGGCATCCCTTGTTGCTTTGCAAGTAGAAAGGTCAACGATCTATTTTAAGACAACTGGGAGAAAACAGTATTGCCTGCTAATGCAGCTGTAATACTAAGATATTAATAACATTCAGTTGTAGTATTAGATTTGGTGAGTGAGATTTATTTTGTTGAGTGTATAGCACAATACAAAACAGAAAATGCAAGTACGATACAGTGTTTAAAGGCATTACAGTGGGTGAACCTTTAAACATTATAAATAATGATACTTTTGAAGGCCTGATTGAAAAAGGAAATTAAAAATGTTGATGTGGTAGTTGTTCCTCCAGATATTGATGCTTTGACAGATGAAGAGGTGATGCAGACGATACTGCAACAGGTACTGTGAATATTCTGGCTGTTCCTGGATCGTTGGAAGTTCATTTTGAATATTCTGAAGATAAACCTCCCGACACTGGATAATGAAATACTGGGTACTGAAGGAGTCAACTCAAGAAAAAGAAGAAACTTTATACTCAACTGCCAACATACAGTAAAATGATGCCAATATACCAGGTGAGTCAGCTGCCCCTAGGTATTGTATCTACGCAACCCACAGTTTATAGTCTAATGTGAAAACATTGACCCTTTTAGCAATCAAAGTGTTATTGTAGCTCTGCCCTTCTATTCGGTACTATACGCAACTAGCATTAATGATTAAAGGCCTGAATGAGAACCAAAGAGCTGCGAAAGCTTTAAAAAAGATGGCGTTTCATGGATATAATGCTTGCAAGGAGATAGAGGAATGTTTTCCTGAAGAGCGAGATAGGCTACGTGGGTTCTGGCCGAGTGGGTTAGCTGCCGGAATGTGGTGAAGCAAAGATTAGTTTCGGAGGTTTGAATCTGATACAAACATCAAATTGTTTTTGGTTCTTTTTTTTTCTCCTTGTGTTTATTTTCTGTATTTTAGTGTGCTAATTTATTTTTGTTATTGGCTCTTCTGTGAGCCAAAGACACAAGATTATAATCAGATAATTGTGTATCATGTTTACCCTAATAATCTGTACCATATCCGGTGTTGTAAACCATGTTACGTAGTTAGTTTTCATTCTTTTGGGTGCATATCGACGATATTAAATCTAACAGTTTTTGTTTCATGTTTAAACCCTATGTTTCACTTGTTCTATTGACAAAGGAGTTGTAAATGTGCTAAGTTCACGGGTAAACAGAATAATAAATTGTTAAAGAGCATGGATTTCATCAACGAAGTAAATGTTCAAAAGGACGACCCCCTTCATCAATGCACATTTGTGTACATTGGCAGAGAGACTTTCCTGCATGCCGTAGATGATTTGGGCTTTGTGGTTCTTGAGCATAGACCCATTCCCTTAAATGACTCCACAGAAAGAAATCCAGTGGGGTGAGATCAGGTGATCTAGGTGGCCATGCAATTGGACCCCCTCGGCCAATTCATTTTTGTGGATATATTCGATGTAAGTGATTCCTTACAATCAGTGACCAGCGTGGTGGAGTTCCATCCTGCTGGAACCACATTCCTGTCCGTTTCACTAGTGGCACATCCTCTAGGAGCAATGGCAACTCTTCTTGCAGAAATTCAAGGTACGGTGGTCCTGTGAGATTGCCTTCAAAAAGGTACGGTCCAATTAGCTGGTCTCCTAATATTCCGCACCAGACATTGATGCTCCACTGTACCTGGAATGCAGCTTCTCCCATCCAGTAAGGATTGCCTATACTCCATTAGTGCACATTATGGCAGTTAACAGTTCCGTTATTGTGGAATGTGGCTTCATCACTGAAAACTTTGCATCCATTTGCGCTCGCTGCTGTAGCCATTGTGCATATATCACTCGTGCTTGAAAGTCGTGTGCATGAAGAGCCTGGTGTAGTTGTAGTTGGTATGGATGATATTTATTACGATGCAATATGCGCATTACTGAGGGCTGACTTATGTACAGATCTTCTGCTATGGCCCTTGAACTGGTATGTGGATTGTTTTCTATTGTGTTTCGCACAGCTTCTTCATTGCCTCCAGAGGTTGCTGGAACATCGCGAGCAGGTGGTGCTCTTCCAAATGATCCTTTTTCATGACATCTTTCAACCCTTCGAAAAGTGCCTGCAGTAGGTGCCGTCCTTCCTGGAAACCGTTCTTCATATAGGCGCTTTGCTGACAGTGCATTGCACCTTGTTTCTTCATAAATTAACAGCATGTCAACATACTCATCGTTTGTATACATTATGAGAGCGGCCGTGTCTCGTAGAAGGGTTTCAGATACTGAGTAGATAATAGAGAGAGACTTATTTATTCACGCCAAACATTGACACAGGTGCAAATAACTAAAGCCACTTTGCATGTGTGAAGTGTTTTAAACTTGGCTGAATGGGTCAAGCTAATACTGACCACAATAAAACACCTACTATGAAGTATAAATTATCCACCTGCAGTGGAAAACATGGCGATTATTATATTTTGTACATGCCTATAATGTTATCAAAATGTTATTTATATCATAATATCAAATTATAGGCCTAAAGAGATAAAACAAAAGGTAATAAAAAGTTTGAACTTAACCCGAGGGGTTTGAACCTGAACTGAAGCAGCACTGTTAAAGCAACCATGATAATACCATTCGGCCATTGCTACCTTGGGAGCTGAGATTCCTATACGAATTAGTAATCGCAGAACTAGATCCCACCTCGGATCTTTACATGCTTTTTGCAGTGTCATACAGTGTTTTGAGCTCGTTTTGGTAATTTTAATTCAAACAAATAAGCTGCATATGTCATTACAATTACTGTATGATCTGAAATATGCCATAGTTTGTGACATAAGAGAAATTATCTACCTAACACTTAGCATTTTTTGACAAGGCTGTACAACGTTGACTGACGGCTTAAATCCAATTGGTCGCACTGTGTAGATATGCCATTTTGTTTTCAAATGGTTTTGTCAACCAATGCATGTGATAGGTTGTTCCTTCAAGGGCGTTTTCAAAGGTTGCATGAATGTATGCTAAATAATAAAAGTTTGTAAAATTGGCTAAAACTGCTACTGTAGCTTCCAGTGTCAGGGTGGGATTTTTTTGTATTGACATACATAGCGATTGCATTCTGTCCTGTAAAACACTTATGCACTGAGTTATCTAGCCCTCCTCTATAAAGTGTTATGCAAATCAGCCATTAGAAGGCATTCAAGAAAGACATAAGTCAAATATGTCGCTTAGTATATTGCATAAACTCAAAAATAAATAGGGGCAGCTGACTCACCTGGTATACTCTAACTCCTAAAAATTACTATTCAGCTAATGCTACTCTAGAACAAATGAAAAGCTGATTGAAGGAGCTCCCGCCATTTGAAGTAGGAGAACAAATTTTGAAATACAATAATGCATTTGATTATATTGTGAGAGAGTTAGTACAATATGCGAGTTCTTCTAAAAACATATGACTTTTCCTTTGATACAGAGAAACTTGAGAGTTTTCCTGGATGCTGCTTTTGTCAGGGTACCACAGACTTCCATCAGAAGCACATTACTGGTCTGAAGACAATGACTTAGGACTGGAAATCATCAAGAAAGCTATGTCATGAAATAGATATCAGGATAAAATCCCTAATTCACTTCAATGACAACGATCAAGCATAAGACAAATATAATAAGGAATTCAAGGTCAGGCCACTAATTACAAAGGTGAATTGAATCCTTCCAGAGTTTGGTATATTTTCTGAAAACCTGAGTGTCGATGAAATATTATGGTCACACCACACTAAAGCAGTTCATTGAGGCAAACCAATTCATTTTGGCTATAAACTGTGGGCACTGTGTGGTTCTAATGGTTACTGTTTCAATTTTTGATTTGTACTATGGCCAGGAAGTGGCAAATAAAAGTATGACCTGGTGTTTGATCTAGAGTAGTGCTAAATATGCTCGAGTGTATTGAAAACCCTCAGGGCCGTACTGTTTACTTTGACAACTATTTCACCAGCCAAGATCTCTTGCTACATCTGTGAAGCACTGGATTCGGAGCAACAGGCACAGTGCTGGAAAATAGAACAGAGAAGTGTCCCCTTTAAGAAACAAAGCAACTGGAAAAATTGTCTCATGGCATCTATGACAAAGCCTTTGATACAAGTGGTGAAATCTTCTTTGTGAAATGGAATGACAATAAATGTGTGTCAATTGGCACCAATTTCGACACTGTGGAACCACTTGCCTCTGCAAGTAGGTGGAATAGAATTGCTAAGCAGAAAACCAACAGCCACAGCTTGTAAAGAATTATTACATACACATGGGAGATGTGGATCATAATGATTGGCTTGTTGGGTAATACACCACTTCTTTTTGTGGCAAGAAGTGATATTGCGCTCTGTTTACAAGAATAATTGAAATGGCTGCTGTAAATAGCTGGATCATATACTGGATGGCACATGGAGTAAAATCCTTGGGTTTATTGGAGTTCAGAAGATGTCTTGCTGTCCTGTATCTGAAGATGACTAATAACTGCAGGATAGGTCATCCCGTATCAACACCAAGAAGAGCATTCCACGAAATGAGATATGGAAAGGACCACTTTATATCAAAACGCAAAAGCTTTTTCATTTGCTGGTTGCAAAGGTAGATCTCTGACTTTTTGTAAGAAATGTAACTTTACTCTTTGCCATTGCTGCTTTGAACCTTACCATAGAAGATAAAATGAAAGAATGTAAAAAAGGTAACCTAATAAGCAGAGATGATGTCAGAGCTGAAAATAATACTGTATTTAGAAAGAAAAAGAAGTTAAATCCTGCAATTGTATATAATGTAAATGCTAAAAATAATAAAGTTTGTAAAACTGAAAGAAATTGTAACACAAACTTGTAATGAGTTGCCTATATGTAACTTAATTTAAAAATAATAAAACAATTCAGTTATGCAAATGAAATTCAGCAAAAATTAAAAAAAACTGAACAACTTACAGAACAAGATCATCGTATACACTTCGGATACTTTATCTTTCCAGTGATCGATTTATAGATCAGGCAAATCTGTGTAAATGAAAACTGTGAAAAATAAAGAAAACATTTATTTATGTTATTTTACATCAGTATAATACACAAATGCAATAAAACATAGTAATTTAAAAAGAAAAAGGTTGGGAGGTAATGGGTTAAGGTACCCTGTAATTGAAATTACTAAATAGCTTCTAATAACAGTCCAATCAAGTTACCATCCCTTCAACATTTTTACAAAGATCTACTAACACCAAATTGATTCTATGAGCATAACAATATACATAAGAGCAAGGATTATTAGCCATCTTCCTTGTTTTTATTTGTACTTAAATTACGCGACATCAATGTAGCGCCGTCTTAGGGCTGACAAATGTATTTATTATCAAGCACAAGAGATTTTAGCCGATTCTGTAGTGTATTCAAAAGAAATGATGCAGTGTTAAGTTGTTTTAACTCAATGAAACCCGTGAATCACTCTTATATGTACACACAATTTACCATAGCTATTTCTAGTATCTAGACTAGAGACAACTATGCATCAACATATCAGAGGCAAATGGAAAGCTGTTCTTTCATCCCTTGGTCTCTAGTTTCGTCTACTAGTAAAATATATAATCCATTTGAATTTTTATTAATTTCTGAGGCTATATCTTCAGCTATCTTGGCAGCAGCTATTTTAATGGTTCATTTTTGGTTTGAAGTGAAGTATATTTTGCGTAATTTGCAAGACTATCCATGTTGTAAATTAATGTTGAATGTTTTTAACAGTTCACTGAAGTTTCCAGCATTGCATTGTGTGAGTGACATCGGACTATTATAATATTTGTCATCCCCCTTATCATCATGAACAGTATTGTTAAGTGATTCCCTATGACCACGCAAACCTTGTGCTTGACATGCACAATAAAGTAATGATCTAACTATTACTGTCAGTACAAATCAGTTCTTCTTAGTTTCCTATGCAAGGGTTTATCAATCTGAAAAGAAATGGATCCCAACCTTCTAGGCTTTAAGCCAAACAGTGTATTTCACTGTTGAGGTTTTATTATAGTCACTTGTGTTATGCTTTTGGAGCATTGTACCAATATGTTTCCAATCTCTGTAACCCATTAAAGCTAATAAATTTATATCTCCCCTTTGAGTTGACAGAATTAACAGTTGAAAGGTGGTGATATGTAAAATAAAATATAATCAAAATAAAATAATATAGAAAATTCAATCCATTTACATTTTTCATACCACTGTTATTTAAAACACATGCCTGGTCACTGATTGTGGTCTAGTAAAGTAAATATTTGGCTGCGCTGTGCCATTGGCTGCCTTATGGCTTCTGTTGTTAAAACATAATGCATAGGGTAAATCTTTACTTACAGTTTTGACTCTGCCACTCAATGATACTGTTGGATTTTCATCATACGTTTTTAATTGCTTTGCTTTACTTTATTCAGTTCACCTCTCAAATTCCCTTAAACACTGTAACATTATTTTGAAAAATCACACTGAACCAAAAGCAAAATAAAATCTGACTGATCCTATAACAATCTTCACCACCACACTCCAAAGTAAACAATAAAATGGTAATGGTCAGATGAACAGCAAAATATAATTAACTATTGTTAATTATTGTTGCCACATGTGTTATTATGCAACTGTAACAAATTTTAAATCTAATGACTGTACAATCATAATACCTTAATTTTGAAATAATTTATATGAAGGAAGCAAAATTTTAAGTTTATGTTTTGCCGCACACTACTGCACAAAAGAGAAAAAAGAAATAATCAACAATGTGTTTGCCATCTTATGTTAGGGATCGTTGACCACATGCATCAAACCACATAAAATGATAAATCAGTAGAAGTCAGTGACTCATGGGTTACCACTTAAATAGAGCAATATTTAAAGGTGGGTTACAGTTAATCAGGTTCTTTGTATCAGGAGTTTGGGAGCGACAATCTACAAACCAAAATTGCACTTTTCAAGCATTTTTTACTTAATTATATCGATTGTAACTGTTGTTCATGATCCATGGTTTATTGCTAAAGTTGTCAGAAATTTAAAACGTGTTTCAGGCATTATCAATTGGCAGAACTCTATGCCCATATATCCTTTGTATGTGTATGGTTATCTTTTCTAGCAGCACAAAGATACAATGTTCTGATTATGGCCCTTATTTCCAGTATATTTATAGGTTGAGCATCTCTCTCTCTCTCTCTCTCTCTCTCTCTCTCCCTTCCCTCCCCCTCCCCCCTACAGTTTGGATATCCTGAATTTTTTTGTTTGTACAGATCACTATGTTAAATATATATCCTCATACGTAAATATCCTTATCAAAAATATCTCCAAGCACTCTTTTGGAGATTTTGCCTGTTTTGCACACACTTTCACACCAAGTAAATGTGTTACAATATTCTGCATTTCTGCAGATTAGATTTATTGCATTTAGCAACTTCATCTCACCCTAAGAAATATTTATCACATTAACTATAATCATAATTATCGGCCGCTTCTTTTCCAGTGTTTGTAGACTCACTTCTTGACTCCACAACATCAATTATCATCATCATCTATAGTAAGACCCCTGCTTAATCAAAATGGCGGAGAAGGGGGAGAGGAAGGAAAGAAAAGAAAGGAAGAAATAATGAGCAAAAAATAAGAGATGCTCAGAATTGTGCTGGTGGCATTGCTGCGACAATTGACGATGTTCTTTGTCCCAACCCTAAATTCCAACACAGCCACTTGGTATTGTATGGATTTAATCCTCACCCCCTACAACACATTTCAAGAAATATTGTACCGTTATAACAAGTGTTAACTGCTTGCACACTCATTCAAAGTGGAGACCCACGGTTATTTTACTGTTGTTCAGTGTGGTTTATTTAACATGTCAGTAAAAAGTAAGTATATTATAATAAGCATTGATTAGAAACCTGAAGTTGCTAATGACAGAGGGTTCAGTGGACAAGGGATTCAAATCATTAGAGGTAAAGAAAGACTACAAATTTGTATTCAAATTTTAATGGGAAATTTTGCTCACATTATCAATAACATAATTTTTTTTTTATTTTTTTAGATTGCCTTCATTTTTTGGAACAAAGCAATGAATCAAAACAAACAGATGTAATGCTTATCAAACCATGGCATGATATAGCTGCTCGCATGCATTGTGAGAAATAAAGTTCAAAAACAAGTTACTGATTTTATGAAATTGAGTTTTTAAATATCGCAGTGCATATTTTAATACTGCATATAGTAATAATTTTATTAAACATTATTACATGCATTTGTAATAAAGTTATTTTCTTCCTTTCGCTGCTTAAAATTGTTACCTTTGATTATCCCAAAAAATACATTATCCAAAAAGGCTCTGTCCCCTTTATTTTAGTCCAGCAGTATTTTGCTGTACTACGTTTATCAAACTTTACACCATCTTCCAGTCATTTGTATTAAGATTTGTGCACTGAAGTTAAAGCATTTAAGGGAAATATGTAACTTAGGCACTGTTCCTAATGACTGTCAGCATTTCTTTGAGAAGTTACAGAGTGACTCTGCTCTTGAAAAATGTTAAAATTTTTGTATCAGATGTACATTTGATGAAGATGATATGTTTTGTGGGTAAATTTATGTTTATCAAGCAGGATATTCCCATTTGGCTAGATTCTGTGTTTGTGAGGGGAATTGACCGTAATGTTAAAATATTAATCCTTGTTCAAAATGAGTATAATGTATTTTTTCTGACTTAATTTCTTAGTTGTTTCATATTTGTAAAAGAGATTGTGACCAACACTAAATTGATTGCTTCTGACATGTAATTGTGTTTTGGAAGTGAATAAATCGCTAATTATTATTTACCAAGTTGTAGATGGCTGCATTTGTTTCTGTCATTCCACATATGAACTTCATTCGAAATGTGGTTATCCTACTATTTCTTTAAAAAATAACCCTGAAACACTAGGTAATTGAGTGAATAATTTATATGTTATGTATTATATTTTTTATTTTATTAAATGTAAGATTTTTCAGTTAAGGAAATGAACATCCAACTTAAAAGCCTGATTTGATATTCTTTTTCAAAGTTTGTTTTCTTTATACTGAAAAGTTAGGATTTTATAGATGGATACATTTGGAACCAAGCCATCAACATATCCTGTCAGATGGAACCAGGCTTCATCACTCATGAAATACAGCAGCGGATCCATCAATCCATAATAATGTTTGAAGAGCCATGTGCATTAAATTCACACATTTTGCCTTGTCTTCCTCCTTCAGTTCTTGGTCACACAATTTTTTAGGGCCTCAACCCTATATCATATCAAACACATCTAGAAGACCTACCTGAAACCTTCACTTGTTACCACAAATTACATTTTGATTTCTTAGGACTTTTGATTATTCTTGCTGGTATATCCCCAATCACAGCAGATGTACAACTGGACAAGGCTCGATTCATTTTAGTGACACTGTAGTATGCCACTTTTTTACCATATCTTGTAAATTGCTCTTTACTGGTATTGATATGCCAGGAAACTTGTTTGCAAGAATATCCAACATTTCTGTAAATGATCCAGTAGACATGTATGCCTCCACTATTACAATTCTTTGTTGAAGAGGATACATCTCATTAAGTCATATTTTACTTTGCACATCTGAACCAAATCTTTGTGACTTTCATACTCATAATGATAAAAGTATACATAGTTGTAACATCTTTACAACAATAAAAGGCATAGGTCTTTCAAATAAGTGCAGGTGAGAATGCAAATGAGCATATACCCCACCACGACTACACCTGTAGTTACTTGATGCCGTATCTCCTGATAAGTATATTTTCAGGATAAAGAAAAACTCTTTAACAGATTGTGCTCATGCTCACAAGGGAAGAAAGCAAAGAATGACAGGCAGAAACACTATAATTTTGCAATGGAGGTAGATATTGAATAGCATAATACACTTGAAATCAGGCTTTAGAAATGACTGGTACATAACTCCATTTATGCAGCAAATAAATATGTGTAATAATTTAAATCTTATCCTGTTTTTATCGTTTAGTACTTCAACTTTTAAGGAAAACTTCAGAGTCAAAACTATATTCTTTGCCATGTTTATGATAGTTTTTATGGTAAAAAAAGTTTGGCAGCTATAAATCATGGATTTTTTTTTCTGCTGAAAGATTGTTTTAAGAAAACTGCATAGCTTTTCTTTCTTTAATGACATAGATTTTACTGTGAACCCCATTTGCAGGATACATCTGTATATAAATGAATAGTTTCAATGACATTTACCTGTTGTTTGAAGTATAAGGTTGTTTGCAGGTATGGCAGTGCAGCGGCATTTTGGAAATAATTCCATGCTCGCATGTCGGTCATGTATTTCGTGACAAATCCCCATACACCTTCCCTGGTGGTGTCTCCAAAATTGTGTTGCACAATGCTGCACGTGTAGCAGAAGTGTGGATGGATGAGTGGCGAGAGTTCTATTACTTAATGAATCCAGGTATATTTAAAAAAAAAAAGGTCAGACCACAAGCAAAGTACCAAAAACTAATTCTCTTCATGGGTCATATCACTAACATGCTGCAAGTTTTACAGAAATCTGTGGTCTCTGGGCTATAATTATTAACAATTGATGTTAACTTGCTAATTAACAAGTAGAATTAGCTAACTTAGCTCTTTTCTGTGGTCATATTCATTGCTTTCTTACTAACAAGGTTATTGTTTTGTGTTGCCAGTAGAAACAAAGTAAAACTGTAAACAGCTAAGGTACATATAGAACTTGTGAGTGTTTCGTATTAAGTATAAAAGTATAAGCAGCAAGAATGATGAGCTGCTTAGAAAAGCAGTTTTATGGTTTTAGTTCAAATTTTTAAAAATATGTATTGTAGTTGCAGGATTTCTAGTTTATAGTCATGATATCAGGTTTTCATTTTCTCAGCAAAGATCCAGCAATATTGTGATAGCAAGAGCACAATGTTATCAGTAATGCCTTGTGAAAGCAATAGGCAATGTTTAAAATCTTTATAACCTTCAATAAATAAAACTTATCTACAAGGAGTCTTGACAATATGCCTATATGCACACCCGTGGACAAAAAAGAATTAGTCATGTCTTGAATGCTAATTTTTTCTAAGGCCTACACGGCACAGCATCTTGTTTACACCATGTGCAATACAGCGTGTAGCCGCTGCAGCAAGTTGTTGTATGGCATTATTAAACATGCTACCTTCCATGTGTCTTCTCTGTAGCACTGTGGCAAAGCATAGGGTACTTCTGTGGTAAAGACCGCAGGTTCACTTCTCGCATGTAACAAACACTTTTTTTCTTCTGTTAATAATGTTTAATCTACACATAGGGACTACTTATCTTCGATACACTCCATTTCATATACAGTCATATACATTTCATATAATAGTTACTACGATGCAAAATTCGTGGCTTCATAATTTCATCACCATTGCATATCTGTATCTTGTTGGATATCAAGGGGCAGTCTAGGTGTGTTGTGTCAGCTTGATGATACACTGAACAGTGCGCAATATATGGTGACACTTGAGAATAATTTGATTTCCGCTTAGAGGATAAGATATTGTGATGGAGTTGTTGAATTTGTACAGGATTCTGGGCACAAATTCAAGAAGATAGGGATGTTGTAGCTTCTCATCCTCATTACTATGGGGATTTAATTTCATCTATAATCCGAAAATGAGGGCAGTTATACGTGCTCAGGGTTCATACCCCGTTATTAATTTTGTTTATTTTTTGTGTGTTTTTTAGTTTTAGAAGATAATAGTTTATTTGCATTTATTTCTTTACTTATTTAAAATGAGTGTCTTAGTAGGCTTGTATTTTTGTGTGCATAAATATGCCTAAAACTTAAAATGCTAAAGTTACATTAATGCAATATTATGTTCTACACATCCAGTCATAAAATTAACAATATAAAAAATAACAATAACTAATTCGAGATTTGAATCAAGGAGCTTATGAGTGCAAGCTTTACCTTCTTAACCTCTTGGCCACTGAAACGTTTTTCCATGCTTTGTGTTCAGTAATTTATAAAGGTCAGCACTGAGAAACACCGTTATAAGGTGACCATTGTGCTCACATGGCAGAGACCATTCTACAGTTCCTGCATGTGCATCATGAGCACAGCTGTTACAAAGGTACATGAAGCCCTCCGATCGTCACATGAATCTGGGGATGGTTAATTTTTTTTTTTTTTTTTTGTCCACAGGTGTACAAAGTCTGTATCCCTTATGTTGCAGCAATTACAGGTTTTTGTAACAGAAAAGAGTGTGCCCTTTCTGCTCTTTGTTTATTAGGATATAATTCTTTCTTCCTCTGTAGTTCAGGTTCTTGTGTATCAGTACTAAACAACTTCTATCAGTTATAAAATGAAAGCTACAGTCAGGTGTTGAAATGAAGTTATGAAATATCTGGCACAAGTTGGAATTTTATCAGTTCTGATAATTCCTGCATTTTTGCCTGTGTCAGCTTAGAATGTTAATGTAGATCAAGAAAATGATTTTCAGCCCTCAGAAGATTTGAGTAATAGTTCATGATTGAACGGCTTTTCTTTATTTTTCTCAATGGTTTATTCGGTTACACTGTAGAACTGTGAAGATCATGTTGTGTTTTACTGTACAAAAATTTCACATTGGAGCTTCTTTTATGTTTTATTTTAATTTCATTTGTTGTAGATGATGAAACAAATATTACATGCTTGTCAACTTTAAGGTTCGCCCTTAGATTGTACAAAAGTGGAGGCCTATTTATGACTGTGGTCAGATTTAAAGTGTTACAGATTTTCACCACATACATGACAGAGCATTAAATTCTATTGCATTATATTGTATTTTGTGATGTTAATTGATAATAATGTAAGACTTCTCACTAACTTAAAATTATAGCCTGAATGTGCTGCACAGATTGATATACAGTGCTATGATAGGCCAGATCTTATGTGTGCATCTATCCTTCATTGTCATCATGGTTCCCCTATACTAGGCTGCAACAAAATGCATAGCGTGGTATTTAAAGTTTTATTATACCACTAGTGATAACAGGCATTAACCAATGAGCAGCAAATGGGCACGGACGTTCAGTAATGGACAATGTGAATTATAAAGTCAACTCCCTCGCTTAAATTATTTTTCTTATTTGCATTCTATGGCTGTGGAATATGTTTATTTTCTTATGACAGTTTTTCATTTTATAGTTTAAGTTATGAAGTGTAAAATATGGGTTAGAAATCTTGAGTATAATCTAGGAAGTAGTGTTTTTTGCTATTTAATATATGATTTAAGAGTTTTAGTATGTATGACCGAAAGAAACAATACTACCACGTCCTCATGGATTCTTATGCAACAGAATTCCCTTTTATTTTAAAATCAGCTATGTAATGGGATAAAATTGCATTCATATCACTTATTGGAAGTATGGGGAAGATGTTATGGTTATGAAGCGGAAACCCCTGGGAGAAATGAATGAGGTGCAAGAATACCAAGGCCAGTGCAGTAGGATCCCTATAATTTCCAGATGTCCCTTCAATGTCCCATCCCCCCTAACTGGAAGAATGGATGGACAGGCTCAGACAGAATGTTCCATGCTAGGGAAGAGAGAGTTCTTACCTTAAAGCACATCACAGTTTGCAGTATATCGAATGAGGATAGGGGTATTCAGAAGGAAAAAATTTGGCTGTAATAACAACAAAATTGGAGACAACATAGTAATGATCATCGTACTAATTGAAAGTATAATTTTAACCTGGTGGTGATAGGTATAGAATTAAACCCGGGACCAGTGGAAATACAAACTACGCTAGAAAATATTTTGGAGAAAATTATTAAAGTGGAGGGGATGGAGGAGAGAATTAATTAAAGCTTAAGTAAAGTAGCCAAAGAAAAGGAAGACCTCAAAGATGAACTACAAGGAATAAGAAAAGAGATGAATGAAATTCAAAATGGGATGGAAAGAATGGCTAAGGAAAGGAGAAGATTCAACCTGGTTTTCACAGGAGTGAAAAAAAAAGAGGAATTTTGACAATAGAAGATTTTAATGGAAAAATTAGAGCTGGACGTACAGGGATTGGAGATTGTGGAGGTGTTTGGAATAGAAAGGGAATGGAAGGGGAAATAGGTCAATCATAACCAAAGTGGGCACATTGCATTTGAAATACAAAATTCTGAAAATAGCAAAGAAGCTGAAATGGTCTGGAATATTGATTAATAAAGGTTTGATCCCTAAACAAAGGGATTTAAAATGGGAATTGGTATAGAAAATGCTACATTTCATATCATTTTTATTATCATCCTTTTAAATACATTTAAAGGACACGTCCAATTACAAATATAAAATAATTTAACAAGTATAACTTACAAATTTACATTACTTTTCATTTACATTTTTCCTTAAGTATCAATTATCCTTTTACATTAAGTTTACATCAAGTATCAATTTTCATTTTACATTGCTTTTCTATGTCTAAATTCATCTATACTATAAAATTCATTTTCTATTAAGTATTTCTTTATTGTTTTCATCATTACATTTGGCTGATTTATGTTCTTTATTTCCCTAGGAATTTATTGAATAATTCTCTTCCTGTAACTTCTATGGCACAAGTATTCAAAGTTCCCCTTAATGTTATTCTATAATAATCGTCATTATTTCCTAAATTATGGTTATGTACATTGTAATTTTTTTGCATATTTATATTTATCAAGTTTTTATGCCTGCATATACGAGGGCTGATCAACAAAGACTGAGACTGATTTTTTCCTGTAGCTTCCGTGATAGTTTCATATCTGTAACATAAATATTTGAAAAGAGCTGGTTTTTATGTATAATGTTGGTAGGCGGCAGCACTCTCGTATTGGTAGGTTGGTAGTAATGCTCTATTTTGTAGACCCTACGTGCATTTCGCATACCAGACAATGGAGGTGACGCAAGAGGAGCAGTACAGCGCAATCAAATTCTGTTTTCGTTTAAACCATACAGCCACCGAAACTTATGAAAAGCTGAAGCAAGCGTACAGTCAAGATGCACTACCTCGTGCAACAGTGTTTAGGTGGTTCAAGGACTTCAAAGAAGGCCGACTTGTCAGTGTTAAGCAAGGTGGGCCTGGTGTTTCGGCTTCTGCTGTGACTGAAGTCATCGTCAACACAGCTGCTGTGATTGTCCGAGAGGATCGGCGTATAACATTACGTAACCTCAGTGAAGTGTTGAGAATTTCATATGGCAGTGTGTTTACAATTATGCACGACCATCTCCATATGACCTGAGTTTGTGCTCGTTGGGTGCTACATCTGTTGACTCCCGAACAAAAGGCTGTGCGAATGGAGACAAGCCGTGAGGTGCTGCATCTCTTTGCTGATGGAGGGGATGCATTTTTTAAATCGATTATCACCGGTGATGAGTCATGGCTGCATCATTATGATCCTGAAGGAAAACAAGCCAGCACAGTGTGGAAATCGCCAGGTTCTCCAACACCAAAAAAGGCAAAAGTTGTTCCATCTGCAGGGAAAGTGATGGTGATCACATTTTTTGACTGTAATGGAATGATTTACCAGCATGCAGTTCCCCCTCACACTAGTGTTACAGCAGCATACTACATGTCAGTATTGGCTACACTGAGGAAGCACATTGCAAAGAAACGACCAAGCTTTCTCGGACTAGGTGGCAACTTCATCACGTCGCAAATCAGTCATGCAGTTTCTGGCTCGATTCAACATTACCTGTGTACCACATCCACCTTATAGCCCTGATCTTGCACCCTGTGCCTTTTTTTTATTCCCATCACTAAGGCAAAGCTTAGGGGTATTCGATTTGAGAACTCTGAAGCAGTGCTCAAGAAAAGTGAGGCGATTCTCAAGGACCTGACAAAGAATGGTCTGCAGCACGTGTTCAAGGACTGGCAGAGACGCTATAAAAAGTGCATTGAAGTAGGAAGGGACTACTTTGAAAAAGATCATGTTAACATTGAATTGGAGTAATAAACATCTGTGAAAAAAAATCAGTCTCAGTCTTTGTTGATCAGCCCTCGTATATAGGGTAGTTAAATTATATTCAAACCCACTCGCTGCCTCTCTCTACTGCGTGAGACAGCCGGCAATCGCCGGGGAAATTACGCCGGCAGAGGCAGACTAAAATGCTTACCTTATAATAGATGCTGGAAATGTTGACCTTCTGCTCTCAAACAGGCAGCATATCTCGTGTAAATATTCTAGCTCACTCTCCAAAGCTCAGCAGCAGGAATTCTTGTGATGAAACGCCTCATTATGATCAGAAAATTGGAGTGTGGTGTACGACAAGTGCTAGAAGAATAATAGGGCCCATATTCTTTGATGAAACAATAAATGCAGAGCGATATCAGAGGTTAATTCTGAGGCCATTTTGCAATTGCTTGACAGAAGAAGAGAAATCATATGGTTGGTTCCAGCAAGATTCTGCAAGAGCACACACGGCTGCCGAATCATTACATGCAATAAGAGACGTGTTTGATGACAATAATTAGTGTTGATTTGTGGCTCCCTCGTTCTCCTGACCTAACGAGTTGTGATTTTTATTTATGGGGTTCTTTAAAAGACAAAGTGTATCATTCCAATCCTCGCACACTACAGGAACTTAGAGAAAACATTGTGCAAGAAATCACAAGAATTCTTGCTGCTGAGCTTCGGAGAGAGAGCGAGAATATTTACACGAGATATGCTGCCTGTTTGAGAGCAGAAGGTCAACATTTCCAGCATCCATTATAAGGTAAGGATTTTAATCCATCTCTGCCGGCTGTTTAGCACAGTAGAGAGAGGCCACAAATGGGTTCGAATATAATTTAACTACGCTTTATATATACATGGCACTGTTAACAAGTTGTGATTTTTGAACACCCCCGTGCAAGTTTGTTTGTTTTCCATTTTGCTTATTATTTTAATGGCTCTTTTTTTGCAATTTAAAGACTATCCATTTCTCTTGCTGTAATATTTCTCCACAACATAATTCCGTATCTTACATACAAATATAAAAAAGCATAATTATTTTAGTTAACTGTCTCATTATGTAAATGCCCTTATTTATCCTTTTACTAATTGATGCTACATGAGATTGCCAATTTAAATGTTTATCAATTATTACTCCAAGAAATTTAGTACAATTTATTTCTGATATGTTTTCCTCATCTATACTTAGTTTAATACTACTCGGGTTAAGTTTTGTTAATTAGTTAATACATGCTGTCTTTTGTGTATTTATTATCATATCTAAGTTAGCATAATACTTTTTTATAATTTTTAAAATTGAATTCGTTCTAATTTCAACCTCTTTTGCTGTTTGACCTTTAATTATGAGTAATGTCGTCTGCATATCCAATTGCGATGCCTCCATTTTCTTGTATCACCTCAAAAATTTCATTTATATATATTATATATAAGAAACAAAAATAGCCCCAATTTTGAGCCTTGCAGGACCCCTTGTTTTACTATTTTGAAATCTGACTATCTTTTTATAACGCCATTTGTATTTAGATGATTTATTTCATCACATTGTGTTTGATTTTCCAGATATATTGATATCTAATCCAACTCCAAACCTCGAATACCACATGTTTCTAATTTATGTAGTAGTATTTTTATATTCATACAATCAAAGACCTTTGATAAATCTATGAAGATAGCCACCACTGATTCATGGTCATCTATTGCTTTAACAATTATATTATTTGCCTTTTCAATCGCATCGATGGTTGACCTGTGCTTTTGAAATCCATATGGCCATTTTGATACATCTAGTTTTTTAAGATAACTTTACAACTGTATTATATACTTTCCATTACTTTTGATATAGCAGAGCATAGAGTAATTGGCCTATAATTTTTTGTCTTTTTTACTCCCCTTATGTTTAGATATTGGCCTAACTATTACCTTCTTTAGCATATCTGGAAAAATTCCTTGCATTAATGATGTATTTATAATGTGTATTAGGATTTTGCTAATTTCCTGCTTTATGTTGTTTAGTAACAAATTCGAGATTTCATCTGGCCGTTTGATTTCTTTGATTTTAACTTCTTTATTTCATTTTTTACACTTTCTTCTGACACTTCAAAAACTGCCATACTATTTAATTGGCTTGTTTGTTTTTTTTTAGATTAATATTTTTATCTAATTTTTGTTTATCTAAATTTAATTCTGCTGCTATATTTACCTAATATTCATTGAACATTTCACAAATGTTCTTGGTGTCTTTTATTTCTTTACCTTGATTTTTTTATAACTGTTTTCCATATGTTTATTTTTACTTTTTTACTTTGCTTATGGACTGTATTTTTCATATGCCATATTGTTTTTGTTTTATTTTCAGATTTCTGTGTCAGTTCCCTACTGTATTGCCTTTTTGCATTTTATACTACACTTTTGAAAATATTGTTATACTTTGTTATATAATCCCTAGATTTCTCATTTATATTTGGGTGTATTATGAATTTAAGAACTTCATTCTTTCCTATGAGGTTTTTATCCCTTTTATCATCCATCCCATATTTGTACTATAGCTGGCGCAAAATTCTGGAATCCTGACCCTGATTGCCACCCCAGTTGCTGAGCCTAGGAATGGTTAATGTGTAGCTTACTCAACAAAAGTGATATATATGAGGGTGGTCTGAAAAGTTTCCGACCTCAAGATAAAGATGGCAGTACTCGTAAATAAAAGCTAGTGAATTTCGTTGTTCATCTGTTGACAGTTACTCACCAAAGTTTCAGCCATTTTGGATGCTCAGTTGTTATGTAACAGTCGTTTGAGTGAGGTGATGTGAGTGTTTTTATGAAAATGGACAAAATCGAGTATCGAGCTGTCACTAAATATTTGTTTTTGAAAGGCAATACGCCTACGCAAATCAAAGATGAGTTGGATTCTGTGTATGGGGACTCTGCACCATCATTTACCACAGTGAAATTTTGGGCAGCTGAATTTAAACGTGGCCATAAGAACTTGAGAGACGAACGTTCGGGACGTCCAAAAATTGCAACTACCGACGAAAACATTGCCAAAGTTCACCAAATGGTGCTAGACGACCGCCGAATTAAAGTGAGAGAGATAGAAGAGGCTATGAACATGTCAAAAGAACGTGTTTGTCACATATTAAATCAACATTTAGACATGAGAAAGCTGTTCGCGCGTTGGGTGCCGTGTTTGCTCACGTTTGACCAAAAACATGTTCGAATGAACATTTCCAATGCTTTGTTGGCGCAGTTTAGGCACAATAAATCCGAGTTTTGGCGCCGATTAATTGCTGTAGATGAAACTTGGATACACCATTATATGTCCGAAACAAAAATACAGTCCAACCAGTGGACTGCAAAGGGGGAACCGGCTCCAAAAAAAGCCAAAACTGTTTTTTCAGCTGGGAAAGTGATGGCAACTGTTTTTTGGGATAGTCATGGAGTTATTTTAATCGATTATCTTCAAAAAGGAAGAACCATTACAGGAGCATACTACGCATCATTACTTGACAAGCTGAAGGCAGAACTTGTGGAAAAACAGCCACATTTGCAGAAAAATAAAATCCTGTTTCACCAAGACAACGCACCATCTCACACCTCAGCGGTTGCAATGGCGAAAATCCACGAATTATGGTTTGAACTGCTTGACCATCTACCTTATTCACCAGATCTAGCCCCAAGCGACTTCTTTTTGTTCCCTCATTTGAAAATTGCGCTCGGAGGACAGAGATTTTCGTCAAATGAAGAGGCAATCACCTTTGTGAACAATTATTTTGCAGAAAAATATGCCAAGTACTATTTGGACAGGTTACAGAGATGGGAACATCGCTGGGAGAAGTGTGTAGAGTTACAAGGAGACTATGTTGAAAAATAAAAAAAAAATTCTGAAAAAATGTCTTGTATCTTTAAGAGGTCGTAAACTTTTCAGACCACCCCCGTAATACCTTTGCTTACTCACAGTGCATAATACATACAGTCTGCATAGAAAGTGTTCCTAATCTGGCTGTAATTTGAAAGAGAGCAGTATCTAAATAGTGCTTATATTTGTGACATTTATAACCATGGCTCCTACGTTTTCAAAGTTAAGTGGTAAGGTATATAATTGCAGGGAAATAATTGCAAATGTCCTAGACTTCATGAAGCAAGAAGCAGAGATGAAGGAAGAAAATATATGCTCACCCAAGTTCCACAAAAGCCTTAAGAGAGTGAAAGAAAGCGTAGCCAAAGCAACTGGTGTTTCACTGAGTTTCGTTTCCTGAGTTCTCAAAGACAAGAAAAAAACACGTAAATGAAGTACCATTTGACACCTGGGGAAAAACATAAGGTTCCTAAAATATTACAGAAATAGAGATTTCGACAAATGCGTCATTTGGCGAACGATTCACAATTTCTATGTGGAAGAAAAAAGTGGCCAACAATAAGCAGATTGCTCATGAAGCTGAAAGACAGCATAAATTCTCAAGGTGTGCTACAAGTCTCAGAAAAATTATAAAAGATTTAGGGTTCAAGTGGAAGAAAACGAAATCAAATAGAGTTGTAATAGAAAAGCATGACATACGATCTCAGCAGACAGAGTACCTTAATCTTCTCCGCAGGTACAAATCAACTATAGTGTATGAAGATGATTCATACATACATAGCAGTTATACAACATTTAAAAGTTGGAGTGACAATAACAAATTAGGTTTGCAGGCACCTGTTGCCAAAGGGCAAAGACTTATTATCGTTCTTACTAATGCAAAGATCGGCTTCGTTCCAAATGCCCTTCTCCATTTACAAGTCACCCACATAAAAAAAAAAATGGAGATTTTCATCAAGAAATGAATACAGAAAATTACATAAAATGGATCAACATCATGTTAATACCTAATATATCTGCTGGGTCCATACTGGTTGTCGACAATATTTCTTACATAACACTCAAATTGACAAACCTCAAATTCCTTGAAAGAAGAAATGAGAGCTTGGTTACTTAGGCATAATATAACTTTTGATGAAAGTGTGAATAAAACAAATATAACTTGGATAGATAAAGCCAACAAACCGCTTCAGAAGTCATACATACTTGACCAGATATTAATACAACATGGCCATAACATACTTAGACTGCCACCATATCACCCACATCTAAATCCAATCACGTTAATCTGGGCTGATGTCAAAAAATGGGTGGCATGTAGAAATATCACTTTTAAATTAAAAGATGTGGAGCAGTTATGTCGCCATGGATTTGCAGAAATTGGAAGGCCAGAATAGGAAAATGTATGTCAACATGTTTAACAAATTGAGAAGCAATATTTTGAAAAAGATGGAATTGTAGAAAATCAAATAGAAAGAATTCTCAGAAAATCAAATAGAAAGAATTCTCATCCAGGATAATGGTGCAGAAAGTAGCGACAGCAGTGATGACGGCAATGGTATGAGCGATTCTGCAGAAGAGGAAGGCTGTCAGATGTGGAAGAATTTGGAGGCAGATGATTGACAATGTTTTTATGTTAAGCACTTTTTACAGCGATGGATTTAAATATACTGTATATAACTCTAAGTTTATCAGTGCAGTGCATAACCGGTGTGCAGATATTTGACATTGGCTGTCCCACGCACTCCTCCAGCATGCATACGACCGGTCATCTCCTGATCTGCTAAGCAACTCACTTCATAGCTGTCATTAAGATTTTCACATGTCTAGAACTGTTGCGCCAATTATACCTTTACCATTTTTTACTTAATTTTTTTTTACTGGCATAATACTATCCATTCCTTTTTGCACGATTTTATTAAAATATCATACTTTTCATTTACTGTCTCAGCTTTGTATAATTCTTTCCAACTTTTTTATTTAAGGAACATTTTATACTTTTCTATATTTTCATCATTTATTTGCCTCCTATATTCAAAGATATTTGTGAATCTATCTTTATTTACATTTAATTTTAAAATTTGATCAAAATGATCCCCTATTCCTGCTTTTATGGCAGCTGCTTTCCATTTTGTTTCCTCTAAATTAATAAAAATGTTATCAGTACAAGTTTTTGACCACTTCGTCACTCTTAGTGGGTTCTCCAATGCCTATTCTTAAATTATGTCTATCTAGGATTTCTCCTAGAGCATGTTTAGCTGAACTATCCTTTAATAGGTTGATATTAAAATCCCCTATTAAAATTTTTATTTTACTTTCTCATATGGTATTTAAGAATTTTTCTATATTCTTAAAAAATATTTTCTTATCTCCTGATGGTTCCCTATACATCCCAATAAGTATTACATTTTTTTCTTTTAAGTTAAGTTCTACTGCTGAGAGTTCACATGCCATCTCCACTGTAAATTTTCTACAATCTTATTTCTCTAAAATGTATATTTTTTATATATATACACACCCCCCACTAACATGTTCTTGCCTACAATACTGTTCCAAGCGTATAACCCTGAAAATTTGTAACAACCATTTCCTCCTCCTTTAGATTGTGTTCAGTGAATATCATAATATTTGGTTTCCGTTCGTTTATATTCAGCTCTATTAATGTCCTTTTATTTCTTAAAGACTGCACATTCTGATGGTAAAGGCTTAATTCCTTTACCTGTTTACTACCTGCTCTCAATAACCTTGTTTCTGCTTTACCTATTTCTGTATTCTTTCCTCCTATATAACTTAAAATATTTTCTCTTGTTTCTTTATTTACTTTCTCTACTTTCCCATCCTCTGGACTTATCTGCAGTTTTCCAGTTTCATACATATATTTATTACCTAATTTATCAAGTGGCCTAAAAGAAAAGCTCCCTTACGATTTAAATGTAATCCATCCCTGCCCAGGCAACTTACATCTAAAAATTTACTTACATCTACATAAATTGCACGCAGTGTATTACATGCCCTTTTTTTTTTTTTTCGAGTGGAGGAGAAAATGATTTAATCACTGACCTCAGCCCCGATGGGAGTCGGGACTGAGAGTGTGGGACTCACCGACAGATCGGCATACCCACTAAAAACTCCTCCACCGGAGAGGGAAAAGTCAAGGGTGAAGGTGAGGCAGTACCGCATTAAGCACCTGCGGATTCAAGGTGATAGGTATTGTTCGGCAGGCATAGCCTAAGCCGGGTGAAGGAAGGTGCCAGGACGCAAGCATGACCGAGGCCCTACTTGCGCCCTTGGGAATTTAGGGTGAGAAAAATGTAGGAAGTTAGAGTGGACGTATGACAGGATTGTAGGGTGATTACTTTGGCTTCCGGCATGCTCGGTAATCGACAGCGTTCTGTTTGGGCCCCCACAGGGGCTCATGCAGTTGTTGTGGAAGTCGTTTGCTAATAACAGCATCCAGCATCATCTGGAGTGCTGATAACTCGTCCTTAATGAGTAGTCTGACGTTGTTGTAGTTCCTCGAAGTAGGTTGGTATTATAATTCTGCTAGGAATCGTTGGTACTATCTTTGCTGCTAGTAATATGGTGCTGTGGTCCTCTTGGAGTTCGGTGAGTACCTCCTCCAAGGAGGCCAGTTTGGTGGTGATGTTGAGAAGCTCCGCCTGTACATCCTTCAGCTTCTGGAGAATCTCAGTTGAAGCTCGCGTGCAGTTGGTTGAGGCAGTTTCAGGCATGTCGCCTACTGCAGGAGGCCCGTTCTCTAAGGTGCGGTCAGGCTGCGGTGACAACCGCTGCTACCGCGCAGGCACCTTAGCCTTCTGCTGTGGCGGTGTTGAGTGTCGTTGGCGTAGCAGGCAACAAGCTTGTCCGGTGAAGTGGTCGTGTCCCCAGCAGGTTGCACAGAAGTGTCATCGACGAGTCAAATCGTGCTGCTGGCAGACAGACGTTAAGTTAGGTGCCCCACAATAGTGGCACCGTGGCTGAGCGGTACAGCCTACCTCACTGTGCCCGTAAAGGCAGCAGCATCGGCAGGGTGGCGTCCATGTGGAGCGGCTCGGCTCGGCTCGACTCGACTCGATTCTTAGGCTCTTGCCCAAGAACTGAAGGCCGTCGGCGAGTGCAGCGTCATAGTGTGCCTTTTCCCAGAAGAAAAGGCGCACGAGTGGTGTTGGGCCCTTCCGAGATTGAATCCTTGTGGCCTTCCAGGCTGATGACCACAACTGCTGTACGCAGCTAAGAATGGTCTGCGTCGGCAGATGCTGGTGGACACCCATGACCACAGCGCTGAAAAGAAGATAGCACTGGGCTTGGTCTTCACCAGGCGAAGAGGTGTCTGATACACTGTCGTCTGGGACTTCAGCATAATGCGGCTGTGGCGGCGAGCTGGAAGAGCCAGCTGTGGCAGCTGTTTCGTCGATCGGCAAGTCGATTCGTCGGCGGAAGTTTCTGCTGCTACTGCAGCCCTGCGGTGTCTCCCTTCTTCCCATGGTGCTAGAAGGTGCTGTTGAATCGAAGGATCCAGGCGAAGTGTGTCCATTTTATTTCTTCTTTAAGTTCTTTATATAGTTCTGATATATGTCCCTTCTTTTCATTACACTGTCCACTACTATAGTTGCCTGTGGGTAGTTGTCTTTTGCACTGTATATTTCTGCCATAATCTCATTTATTCCGTGTGATCGTTTTGTCATTTGTCCCGTGTAACACCATTATTTTAACCTCACTTTTTTCCTTTTCTTTACCAAGATAGCTTGGTAGGTACTCTGCTTTTATTCCTCTTAGCACATTCACTTTCACTTTTTCCGTCTCTACCACTACATTTTTTATAATCGAATCACCGTACACAATTACACTATTTAACTCTTCTTCTCCATCTTCTTGCTCTGTTATTCCATTGTCTTCTTACTCTCCTGCATTTTCAACTTGGGATTTATCTACTTATATTTGCTTGTAGTCTTTCTTTCTTTGCCCTCTGCTCCACTACTTCCGAATTTTCTTCTTCTGTCTGTTTCTGTAATATCTCGAACCCGTTTGTAGTTTCAATTTCAGCATTTTTCTCTGTATCGACTCACTGGTTGTTTCCTTGCAATCTTGGTATATCTCTCTTCTTCTGTTTGCGGCAACATCTTTCTTTTCAGGCTCTCATTTTCATTTTTTAACAACACAATTTCTTGATGATCCTTTTTCAAATCCTTATTCAGAATATCAATGATAACCTGTAATGGCTATCACCTCGGCTTCCCTCGTCCTATTTCCATTTGTAACTTGTTTCTCATTTTGTGTTTCTGCTGGCTGCATAGTTTTATCCTCATTTTCAAGCAAGATCAGATGGGAAAATAACATTTGTAAGAAATCTGCAACTTTGGGTAGATGGAGAGAGGATACCAGCGGGAAACACCAACAATAACATATGGCACAAAAGAACAGAAACAGATGAAATTAGATAGCAAAAAAACATGTGAACATGAGAGACTGGCAGGAAGTAAAAGGGTCAACTTGCGGAAAAGATACCGTGTGCGAATACTGGAGGAAGGTAGAGAAGAGAAGCCAAGGGAGGGAACAAAGCAAAGGAAGGAAAAGAAATATGCTGTGAGTTGAATGCAGTGAGCCATCAAGGTCAAGAATAGCAGACAGTCAGCTGAGTGGTGAGCCAACAGCAAGGACGATGTCACAAGATACTTCAGGGGACATTCCACCAAAACATTAAACTGAGTTTTATTTATGGACGCTCTTTAACTGCTGTGGACCTTAAGCATCCCATTCTATGTTGGGCATGAAAGACTGGTAATTTTGCTCAGAGGCCTCTTTATCGGGCTTGAGGTTCTTTTACATGCCGTAAATCTATGACACGGGACCACTGGCTCTACTTCCCTTCCGAAGGAAGCCATGCTAAAGATTTTATGCCCAAAAAAAAAAAATCCATCGCCTCCGCTGGGTTTCAACCCATGACCTCGGGAACTAGAGGCTAGCATGGTAACCACTACACCACAGAGGACGACAGATTCCACCAATGAAGATGGTCACCATCGTGGAAGGAGGTGTTAGCAGGTCGGAGCCTAGGAATCACAAGCAATGGTTTGAAAGCATGGCAGCTGAGTAGCGGAGAAGCCACTGAAGGGGAAAAAAGTCTGTTAAGATCGGAGTGCAGATCTTTAATAGTCCTGAATAAGTTACCAGCTGCAAACACCGAAGGAATTCAATTAAGAAGTAAAATGCTATTGGATGTGTTTAGAAATAGATCGGGTTCCCAATAGCAGCCAGAGAAGGGGAGGCACTTTCTTTTTTGGAGTTGTGAAAGGTTAAAGAACAAGGTAGCTAATCGATCTTTACAGCATTTAGTGGCAGAATTAGCCATTGGTGGTAGTAGAAACTGGGCTAAAAGAAGACAATATAAATGTTCATTATTTTAGTTATTTTGGGAGGCAAGGGGAAATGTTAGCTAAGAAAGGAAAAGCATGAGGAGGGCTAAGAGTGTTTGTTAAGTTCCTGACTAAAGCGATTAAAATCCTGGTCAAAAGAAATGTTTAGGGTGATGATGCATGATAAACAACTGGGTGACACCATCATTTCAATAGGAATAGTCTATAATTCCCCCTCACTTAACAATTTCACAATTATAAACTTGTTCAACTATTAGAAAAGATTTAAAATACTTCAGAGAATTATACACTAATTTAGAAATTATAATAATGGAAGATTCTAATGTAAGGATAGAGGAAATGGAGGTGCAGGGACTAGAAGATTGGCAAAGAGATGAACCATTGAACAAAAGCAAAAAGCTCAGATGTAGTAAAGACAAGGTGGCAGACAGGGGTAGTGAAAAATTTATAGAGTTTTCTGAATAAATTTATTTGACATTTAAATGGAAAATATGGACAGGATGAGTGCGGTGAATTTACATTTGTAAATAAAAATGGCTAAAGTGTAATAGACTAATTTTATGGCCTATCAGCATTAGCAGCATAGTAAATAATTTTAAACTTACATTCAAACAGTGTTAAATTTCCACTAGTAGTGGATATAAAGGCTAGAGATAATCAGTGGGACAAAGGAGAGCAGGAGTGAAAAAGAAGTGGAAATAGAGAGTGAAGAGAGAAGAAGAAAATTGATACATATGTAATAGTATAATAATTTTGGCATGTGGAGTGGATGTCTACTGAATTAGAGTGGCCAGGGCCAAATTTTCAATAGGCAACCCTAAATATTGTAAATTTCGTAGCACTAAATAAATTCATATGCATATACCACCGACCATCGTGCCAGGTCCTGCAACATCTGAAAGGAAATTAAATGAGAGGAAATGAGAAACAGGAAAATACATGGTGGTGTCTACACCAGCATTTGCCTACCAACCTGAAAAAGCCTCAAAATCAGAATGGGCGGTCTAACAGGAATCGAGCCTGGGACCTCCCAAATTTCAGCTCAGATGCTACCACCTGAGTCATTCCGCTTGGTGGAGAAGATGATAAATGGGCAAGATTAGCTTGTATTTATCGGTCAGATGGAATGTGAAAATATTACAAAATATCATCAATTATGCTAGCAATTTTAACTATTTCTTACAGTAATGTTGAATATGAAATGTTTTCAGTCTTGTGAAAAAGAATAGAATCACTGATTTATAATAATATTGGAATCAATTTCTCTATTGAAATGCAGCAGTAGTACTGTATGCTTTGAACAGAGTTTCAGTAAAGATTTTCTGAAAAGTTATAACTAATATAATTTTCCGGGCTGTTATGCCGTGGTCTGCTGAAGAAAGATTTCCCAGACGTTTCGTCCACAACTGCGGTGGACATCTTCAGTGGCGCGGACGAAGTCTTCTCGGTGAAAGTATCGCAGCGTCTGATGCGTTGGCCGTTAGTGCCGCTCTCTTTATAGTGTGGACGCTCTCTGCTGATTGGCCCGCTGGTATGAGGGGGCTGGCGCCGGCTGTGTTGTTGCTCTCTTCTGATTGGCTCGCAGTGTTTTTCGGTTTTGTATGACCTTTCTTGTTTTTGATGACTAGATGCCAGTTACTGTTGAGTTTCAATGCTTCTTCTTTCCTATTGAAATTATTGGGATGTTTGTAAATCTCTATTGCTTCGCGTTGTAGCCGGGTATGGTAATGCTTTATGGAGGAAAGAATGTTGGTGTCCTGAAATCTAATAATGTGTTCGCCCTCGGCTTCAATGGCATGTTCGGCGACTGCCGATTTTTCTGTATGGCCCAGGCGGCAGTTTCTTTTGTGTTCGCTGAGTCTGGTGTTAGCGATCCGCTGTGTGGTACCAATGTACACTGAACCACAGGAACAAGGAATACGGTAAACACCGGCCGATGACAGGGGGTCTCGGGGGTCTTTGGAAGAGCGCAGTAGGCTATTTAATTGTCTTGTAGGTTTGAATACTGTTTTGACGTTATGACGTTGAAGTATATGTTCAATACGGTCAGTGACATTTCTGAAATATGGCAGAAAGACAATGGACTTGCTTTTGGGTTGGTCCTGAGTAACTGGTCGGGGCTTGGCCGGACGGCAGGCTCTTCTCACCTCTTGGACTGAATAACCATTTGATTGTAGAGCTGTTTCTAGGTGTCGGATTTCTTGTGGAAGTAAGTGTGGTTCACAAATACGGGAAGCACGGTTTGCGAGTGTCTTAATCATAGCACGTTTTTGTCTAGGATGGTGGTTGGAGTACTTGTTAAGGTAACGGTCTGTGTGTGTGGGTTTGCGGTAGACAGTATGACCCAGCGTGCCGTCAGCCTTCCTGCTAACGAATACATCTAGAAAGGCTAGTTGGCCATCCTTTTCTTGTTCCATTGTGAACTGTATACGCTGATTGATGCTATTTAGATGTAACAAAAAATCTTGAAGAGCTTGTTCACCATGGGGCCAGATGACGAAGGTGTCATCCACATAGCGGAACCAGGCTGTTGGTTTGAGTGGAGCTGAGTTTAGTGCCTTTGACTCAAATGCCTCCATAAAGAAATTGGCCACAACAGGGCTAAGGGGGCTGCCCATGGCAACACCGTCTATTTGCTCGTAGAATGACTGGTTCCACTGGAAATAAGTTGTAGTCAGGACATGGTGAAAAAGTGTAATGATATCATCAGAGAAGATGGGTTGTAACAACTTCAGAGTTTCTTGTACTGGAACCATGGTGAATAGAGACACAACGTCAAAACTAATTAGTAAATCCTTAGGTAGCAATTTGAGGTTGCGGAGAATTTGAATGAAATGAGTAGAGTCTTTGATGAAAGAGTCGGACAAGCCGACATGGGGTTGTAGAAGGCCGGTTAGGTATTTAGCTATGTCGTATGTGGGAGAACCAATACCACTAACAATGGGCCTGAGCGGAACCTCTGGTTTATGTATCTTGGGTAGCCCGTAAAGTCTAGGCGGTTGAGCTTCGGACTTGGTAAGGCGGCGTTTGTCTTCCTTCGAAAGCGAGGAGTTCTTGATCAAAAGATTAGTTTTCCGTAGAATACGGGCTGTCGGATCACGTTTAATCTTATGGTAGGTTGCTGGTTGCAGGAGTTCGGAGATTTTCTGTTGATAGTCTTGTTGGTTAAGAATAACTGTGGCATTACCCTTGTCCGCTGAGCAAACAATGATGTCTCGGTTGGAGTTCAGCTTCTTTAATGCAGTTCTCTCTTGATTGGTTAAATTACTGGTAGGAGGTTTGGCCTTCTCGAGAACCCTGGCAGATTCCCGGCGAATTTCATCAGCTGCAAGCCTTGGCAGAACTCGTATTCCTGCTTCAATGTGCGAAATGATGTCTTCAACTGGCAACGTTGGAGTGACAACAGCGTAGTTACCTCCTTTAGCAAGGAGTGACGTTTCAGCAGGTGACAGCTGGTGATCAGATAAGTTCACTACCATGCGGCAGTGGTTGAAAGTAGTCGGCGGTTTGATGGAGGCAGTAAGGCCATCAAACTTCTTCTTGTGACGAGTGGTCATGCTGTTGTGATTGTGTGTCATAGAGCTGTAGGTGATTCTGTCAGTGTTGTCCCAATCAAAACTGTGTAGTGAGTTACTTACTTGAAGATGTAAGATGAGTAGTTGACTATTGTTGGTAGAGAGTTGTTGTCTGGTCTGATGGATGCGTTCTCGGAGCAAGGCCAGTTCAGAGCGATTGTAAATGCGGTTGGCGGCAGCGGTGGTGAAATGTCGTTTCTGTCGTAGGAATTTAGGAATAATTCCCGAGTCTCGGCAGCGTAGAAGAAAGGCAAGTGAACACAGCAAAGAAGATTTTTGTTTGCGTAGCACTTCTAGTCGACGGATCAGACGATATGCCTCCTCCCCGTAGAGGCGAGTCATGTAAGAACGTAGGCTTTCACGGCCGGTGTCACAATTATAACTAATATAATTTTCCGGGCTGTTATGCCGTGGTCTGCTGAAGAAAGATTTCCCAGACGTTTCGTCCACAACTGCGGTGGACATCTTCAGTGGCGCGGACGAAGTCTTCTCGGTGAAAGTATCGCAGCGTCTGATGCGTTGGCCGTTAGTGCCGCTCTCTTTATAGTGTGGACGCTCTCTGCTGATTGGCCCGCTGGTATGAGGGGGCTGGCGCCGGCTGTGTTGTTGCTCTCTTCTGATTGGCTCGCAGTGTTTTTCAGTTTTGTATGACCTTGTTTTTGATGACTAGATGCCAGTTACTGTTGAGTTTCAATGCTTCTTCTTTCCTATTGAAATTATTGGGATGTTTGTAAATCTCTATTGCTTCGCGTTGTAGCCGGGTATGGTAATGCTTTATGGAGGAAAGAATGTTGGTGTCCTGAAATCTAATAATGTGTTCGCCCTCGGCTTCAATGGCATGTTCGGCGACTGCCGATTTTTCTGTATGGCCCAGGCGGCAGTTTCTTTTGTGTTCGCTGAGTCTGGTGTTAGCGCTCCGCTGTGTGGTACCAATGTAACACTGAACCACAGGAACAAGGAATACGGTAAACACCGGCCGATGACAGGGGGTCTCGGGGGTCTTTGGAAGAGCGCAGTAGGCTATTTAATTGTCTTGTAGGTTTGAATACTGTTTTGACGTTATGACGTTGAAGTATATGTTCAATACGGTCAGTGACATTTCTGAAATATGGCAGAAAGACAATGGACTTGCTTTTGGGTTGGTCCTGAGTAACTGGTCGGGGCTTGGCCGGACGGCAGGCTCTTCTCACCTCTTGGACTGAATAACCATTTGATTGTAGAGCTGTTTCTAGGTGTCGGATTTCTTGTGGAAGTAAGTGTGGTTCACAAATACGGAAAGCACGGTTTGCGAGTGTCTTAATCATAGCACGTTTTTGTCTAGGATGGTGGTTGGAGTACTTGTTAAGGTAACGGTCTGTGTGTGTGGGTTTGCGGTAGACAGTATGACCCAGCGTGCCGTCAGCCTTCCTGCTAACGAGTACATCTAGAAAGGCTAGTTGGCCATCCTTTTCTTGTTCCATTGTGAACTGTATACGCTGATTGATGCTATTTAGATGTAACAAAAAATCTTGAAGAGCTTGTTCACCATGGGGCCAGATGACGAAGGTGTCATCCACATAGCGGAACCAGGCTGTTGGTTTGAGTGGAGCTGAGTTTAGTGCCTTTGACTCAAATGCCTCCATAAAGAAATTGGCCACAACAGGGCTAAGGGGGCTGCCCATGGCAACACCGTCTATTTGCTCGTAGAATGACCGGTTCCACTGGAAATAAGTTGTAGTCAGGACATGGTGAAAAAGTGTAATGATATCAGAGAAGATGGGTTGTAACAACTTCAGAGTTTCTTGTACTGGAACCATGGTGAATAGAGACACAACGTCAAAACTAATTAGTAAATCCTTAGGTAGCAATTTGAGGTTGCGGAGAATTTGAATGAAATGAGTAGAGTCTTTGATGAAAGAGTCGGACAAGCCGACATGGGGTTGTAGAAGGCCGGTTAGGTATTTAGCTATGTCGTATGTGGGAGAACCAATACCACTAACAATGGGCCTGAGCGGAACCTCTGGTTTATGTATCTTGGGTAGCCCGTAAAGTCTAGGCGGCTGAGCTTCGGACTTGGTAAGGCGGCGTTTGTCTTCCTTCGAAAGCGAGGAGTTCTTGATCAAAAGATTAGTTTTCCGTAGAATACGGGCTGTCGGATCACGTTTAATCTTATGGTAGGTTGCTGGTTGCAGGAGTTCGGAGATTTTCTGTTGATAGTCTTGTTAGTTAAGAATAACTGTGGCATTACCCTTGTCCGCTGAGCAAACAATGATGTCTCGGTTGGAGTTCAGCTTCTTTAATGCAGTTCTCTCTTGATTGGTTAAATTACTGGTAGGAGGTTTGGCCTTCTCGAGAACCCTGGCAGATTCCCAGCGAATTTCATCAGCTGCAAGCCTTGGCAGAACTCGTATTCCTGCTTCAATGTGAGAAATGATGTCTTCAACTGGCAACGTTGGAGTGACAACAGCGTAGTTACCTCCTTTAGCAAGGAGTGACGTTTCAGCAGGTGACAGCTGGTGATCAGATAAGTTCACTACCGTGCGGCAGTGGTTGAAAGTAGTCGGCGGTTTGATGGAGGCAGTAAGGCCATCAAACTTCTTCTTTTGACGAGTGGTCATGCTGTTGTGATTGTGTGTCATAGAGCTGTAGGTGATTCTGTCAGTGTTGTCCCAATCAAAACTGTGTAGTGAGTTACTTACTTGAAGATGTAAGATGAGTAGTTGACTATTGTTGGCAGAGAGTTGTCGTCTGGTCTGATGGATGCGTTCTCGGAGCAAGGCCAGTTCAGAGCGATTGTAAATGCGGTTGGCGGCAGCGGTGGTGAAATGTCGTTTCTGTCGTAGGAATTTAGGAATAATTCCCGAGTCTCGGCAGCGTAGAAGAAAGGCAAGTGAACACAGCAAAGAAGATTTTTGTTTGCGTAGCACTTCTAGTCGACGGATCAGACGATATGCCTCCTCCCCGTAGAGGCGAGTCATGTAAGAACGTAGGCTTTCACGGCCGGTGTCACAATTATAACTAATATAATTTTCCGGGCTGTTATGCCGTGGTCTGCTGAAGAAAGATTTCCCAGACGTTTCGTCCACAACTGCGGTGGACATCTTCAGTGGCGCGGACGAAGTCTTCTCGGTGAAAGTATCGCAGCGTCTGATGTCTCGGTTGGAGTTCAGCTTCTTTAATGCAGTTCTCTCTTGATTGGTTAAATTACTGGTAGGAGGTTTGGCCTTCTCGAGAACCCTGGCAGATTCCCGGCGAATATACAGTTCACAATGGAACAAGAAAAGGATGGCCAACTAGCCTTTCTAGATGTACTCGTTAGCAGGAAGGCTGACGGCACGCTGGGTCATACTGTCTACCGCAAACCCACACACACAGACCGTTACCTTAACAAGTACTCCAACCACCATCCTAGACAAAAACGTGCTATGATTAAGACACTCGCAAACCGTGCTTCCCGTATTTGTGAACCACACTTACTTCCACAAGAAATCCGACACCTAGAAACAGCTCTACAATCAAATGGTTATTCAGTCCAAGAGGTGAGAAGAGCCTGCCGTCCGGCCAAGCCCCGACCAGTTACTCAGGACCAACCCAAAAGCAAGTCCATTGTCTTTCTGCCATATTTCAGAAATGTCACTGACCGTATTGAACATATACTTCAACGTCATAACGTCAAAACAGTATTCAAACCTACAAGACAATTAAATAGCCTACTGCGCTCTTCCAAAGACCCCCGAGACCCCCTGTCATCGGCCGGTGTTTACCGTATTCCTTGTTCCTGTGGTTCAGTGTACATTGGTACCACACAGCGGAGCGCTAACACCAGACTCAGCGAACACAAAAGAAACTGCCGCCTGGGCCATACAGAAAAATCGGCAGTCGCCGAACATGCCATTGAAGCCGAGGGCGAACACATTATTAGATTTCAGGACACCAACATTCTTTCCTCCATAAAGCATTACCATACCCGGCTACAACGCGAAGCAATAGAGATTTACAAACATCCCAATAATTTCAATAGGAAAGAAGAAGCATTGAAACTCAACAGTAACTGGCATCTAGTCATCAAAAACAAGAAAGGTCATACAAAACCGAAAAACACTGCGAGCCAATCAGAAGAGAGCAACAACACAGCCGGCGCCAGCCCCCTCATACCAGCGGGCCAATCAGCAGAGAGCGTCCACACTATAAAGAGAGCGGCACTAACGGCCAACGCATCAGACGCTGCGATACTTTCACCGAGAAGACTTCGTCCGCACCACTGAAGATGTCCACCGCAGTTGTGGACGAAACGTCTGGGAAATCTTTCTTCAGCAGACCACGGCATAACAGCCCGGAAAATTATATTTGTTATAATTGTGACACCGGCCGTGAAAGCCTACGTTCTTACATTTTCTGAAAAGAGCTACAAATCTGCAGCAGGTAGCCTAAAATGTTCTGCATCCACTACCACAGGCTTAAACATAGCTCTCTGTGCCGTGATGTAAGATGATATTGGCAAACTGCACCTCCAGATTAATGGCTTAGTTAATTTTGTGATAGTGTTGTTTTAACAAACTTGATGTCCACAATCTGCAGCATGTATACGTAGTAGTTGTCTTTTGCTTGAAAATGGTAAATGAATAGTTTTCTTCTTATTTCAGTGTTGTGGCTTGTATTCCATGTAAGTTTTGTACATTTACTGCACTGAACATTTTACACATTATAAATTTCATGTCATCTTAAAATGATTATGCTTTGCTGGGCAAGGAAAACTTCTACTTGTTTTAATTTAAGAAAGTTGACGAGTATGATATTAGAGTTGCAACTACATTTTGCAAAAGCATCAGAAAGTGATATAATGCTGGTGTGCAATGTATATAATTGAATTATGAGTATCAGGCTGCTTCAAACAGTATTATACTTTTTAGTCATGCATAAATAACATATCTTTGAAAAAACTGTACAGCAGCTATGTTCAATGTTAATAAACAATAATACTATTTAACTGAAAAAACTTTATACACATTTAAATAATTCCAGATTTTGTTTTGCAAAAACAAAAAAGGAAAGGAAAGAAAGATTTTTGCTAAAAACCAGCATGTTTCAAAATCAAACAAAAATTCAGATGTAACATAATTCAAAAACATAATCCCACCAATAAATGGACAAGACTTGATTACCTTAGCTCAAAAATGTATTAATTGCTGTTGGATATTTTTATGTTTTATATAATGCTGAATGCTATCCAGTTTGGAGAGAAAAAAACAGGTATTGGAGGCTCAGTATGGAAAGCAATATATGCAAAACACAATCTAATCTTATAGCTAATTCATATCGAAAGCTGCATAAAGGAACCATTAAATATGTGGCTGTTCTGATTCAAGTTAATTTCCTTTCCTTAGAAATTTACTTTGGAAATTCGGATTTTCAGTAAGAACTAATTCCATGTATGTAACCAAGGTTTACAGTGTTTTGACAGGAGAAAATGTCTGTATTTTGTATCAGTTGTGTGATTGTTTAAATGATGAATGAAATAGAGGAAGTGTCAAGGTGCAGAGTCATGCAAGACCAAGTAAACCAACACAAAATACAGATATGTTGAGTAAAGCTTGGTTAGATAAGTTGCATGTATGGCTAAATGTAATTGGTAGAGTACAAATGTCATTAACTGGACCCTAATGTTTATTGCAAATGCGCAATTTAACTTGCCTGCTGCTTGTGTGGCAACATTCTAAACAAGTCATAATTAATGATCTCGCATCTCTTGACAAGTGGAATATGGTGATAATGATGACTTCTGAACTAAAAAGAGAGTACTTACATTTGTGCTTTTTTTTAAGTGGCAATGCCATAATGTTCTAATATTAGTAAAGTGTTTTCCTTCAAACATACATTTAATGATCAGCTGTAAAGAATTAACCCACATTTTTGTTGTATCAAACTCCAAATTCTGTTCTTTCTGCTGTAGTTAATACATTGATGAAGGCCTTCAAAGAATGGAATTTGTGATAATAAGCAAGTTAATATCGCATGACTGAACAGAATTAGGGTGTGGACAGGACTGAGCAAGACTGCTTATTCGACATTACACACACTTCATGTACAATGTCAAGTACAGGCAAGCAAAACAGGTCACTGTGCATAGTTTATGCAACCTGCTAACAAGGGTAGGGTTTTGGCTCAAACATGAATTTTTTGTTAAAATTTGTGCAATAATTTACCTCACAATGGTAATGGAAAACATAGAAGCATTCATTTGTTGATTGGTCTTAACTAGTCCTTTTCTTCATAAATGTACATTGGAAGTCGCTATAAAAGCATGAAACAGCATGGAGCAGAAGAATGAGCAGAACACACAAAAGAAACATCTGTTCACTTTTCTGAATCCTGTTCCGTTGACGAAAATTTAAAATGCCATCTGAATTACACTTTTGAATTCCAAGCCGTTTACAAATTTCATATAACCAGCTGACTACTATGAATACTGAAGCATAGGACAATTTACTAGAGTAGAAAATTGATAGTGAATAAACAGGGTGCATTTATGTTATAAACACTTGATTTCTCAATTTAGGTTCTGGATATTGAACGAACATTTTATGTAATCTGTTTCCTCCTAGTATGTAATTTGTGTTGCCTAAACAGATAGACATCCCAAGGCTGGGTATATTTACAGTATTACCCCACATTTATGTTATCTTTTGGGTTTTCCCTCGTTTATGGCACTTTTTGTTGGTCCCCTCAGATTTCCTATGTTCACAATGTATTAAAATCTCAGGTTTACATTCTTGAAATGTTATATTTCCCGCTGGTTATGTCATGCCAGGCAGTTCAAGCAGGGATAAAAATCAAAGTAAAATGGCCAATCAAAAATGCTTAACCTTCAGCACAAAACTTCCATGTTCCCACGGCAGATGTAATGACACAATCACCACTGTTTGGCAATCTGCAGCGCACAGTTATCATTCATTCCTTGAGAAGCTGCATTTGTGTATCGACATGAGATTATTAAGCGAATCCGTGTTCATCGTGCTAAAGGTTTTTAATTTTGTGTTTACTGATTTTGTTGCTGCAGTTGTCGAAGTTATTGTTGCTGATTCAGTACATTTAGTTTTTATGATTTTCTTCTTGATTCTTTACATTTTTCTTGTTGATTATTTGCTATCTGAGTCGAGTGGCCAGTTATTTGTTGCGATCTCTCTATTGTTTTTTGTTAATCCTTCTTTGTTATTGTTTTATTGTGAGAGTTTACATTTTGTATTGATAATGGAAAAAAAAGAAGGAAAGAAAGACTTTCACTATTGAAGAGAAGATTTGGATCTAGGTAGATTCATACCAGGAAACACGCGTTGCACTTGCACGTGAGTTGCAGCTTTGTGTGTCCACATTGAGTAAAATAATAAAATAAAAACCAGTTCAACTATAACTTCCAGTGGTTCAGAATGTGGGCCAAACTCCAAAAAACAAAAATATGCAACATATTCAAAATATGAGGTATAAAAATTCATTCATATTGTTATTCCTATACTATGTACATAGTTATTAGAGTTTAAATGTTTTGTCAGAGAAAGAATGTTAATTACATCTTAGGTAATTCCATACCCATGCAGTAAAAAATAACCAAATTAAAAGAATGTAGGTATCACACAATACTTAACTGCCCTTCTCCTAGCCAGTGAATAAGCAGAATTACAAAGGTAGTGTATTAAGGTAAGTACTAGGAATAAGAACAAAACAATCTATAATATTAACAACGTGCATTTGAGAAATGTTAACCTCTTAAGGATTTTTATCTATGCAAGAGGTTTCTCGTGATTTATACCCCTGCCCCCTGTTTACATTATCATTTCTCTGGTCCCTTGAAAAGTACATAAGAGGAGTAATGCTGTTGTAGTTGCTTTAGGTGGAACAGTCCTACATTCTATGTCCTTGCCTTAAAATTATTCATTTATTAAGGTTGTGTGCGTTTCCCGTGATTTATACCTCTGCCCCCTGTTTACATTATCATTCCTCTGGTCCCTTGAAAAGTACATAAGAGGGGTAATGCTGTTGTTGCTTTAGGTGGAACAGTCCTACATTCTATGTCCTTACCTTAAAGTTATTAATTTATTAAGGTTGTGTGCTTGTGCTAACTCTATGAATCACACAACAGTATATGCTTTTATCTTAAACATTTTCAAATAGAACAGTAAAGTAGGATGTTTTTAAATGATCTGTAGACATTTTATGACTTACACTGGCTTCTAAGTATGTATTTGGTAGAAAGTTTTCTTCAAACTGCTTTCTTATTTTAGGGCCAAAATATTTTTCTTGAAATGTAACTTTTTTTATAGATGGCCACTGCTTGAAAGTCCTACATTATGTATAACTGTGGATATTGTGTGCCAATTGAACTAATATAGCTGTTGATTGTTTTTCTTCTCTGGACAGTGTACACTTGGACATTAGTTCATAATTGAACTCAAAGCAGTCGGAAAATCTAACTGACTTAGCATTAACTTATAATTTAAAAGCTATAGTAAATTTTGCAACCAGAATACTGTATTTACTCGCATAATTCCCCCCCCTTTTTTTTCTTCAAAATTTTAAGGCAAAAAATCGAAGAGGGGAATTATGCAAAAAAGATGGAAGGAAGGAAGTAAATTGTGATAAATAAATCAAATAAGTGGGTACCCTAAAAATGAAATGGAAATTTATTTTAAAAAGAATTATACACAGAAATATAACACTTGATTTGTATTTCTGTGATATTTTGCAATATAACCATAGGTGCCATACTGCGGTTTATTATGCAGCCATGCCGATAGCATGACCTTGGGCTCACCCCTGCAACAGTGAAACATGGAACAATTATAAATATGACGAATGGAATGTGCTTTAAGCTTAGTCATATATTACTTACCTAAATAAAAATAAACATGCCTGTTAATTCTGCACTACTTTCATCTGATAATGTATCTAAATCATCGGCATCATTAGAATCAGCATCTTATGTCATATGGTTCTCGGAGCCATCCATTGCATTTAAAATGCTAGTCTTCTTGAAGCTCTTTGTGATGCTTTCTTGTTTGATGAGATTCCACACACTTTTTATCCACTGAAAAACTTGTTCAATGGAGGGCTGCTTAATGTTACCACATTTCATAAGACGCTGTGAACCAGATGCCATCCAATCTCCATACAATCGGTGCAGGTGATCTTAAAATGGTTTGTTAATTGATACATCCAGAGGTTATAGCACTGATGTAAGCCCTCCAGGAATTATCGCCAGACTGTGTTCAGTCACAACATGTGTTCTTTTATTAGTTCTGCTAAATGGGCCCAAAAACTGCCCAAAACAAGCATAGCCCTCTTCCTTAGCAGAGCTCCAGGGCATCGATCCCACACAATTTTCAGCCATTCCTTCATGAGGTCAGCTGACATTCATTGTTTTTCATGCACCCCACAATTATACCAGGGGAATATCACACTTTGACACAGTTTTTCTCTTAAAAATAACTAAGGGCAGCATCTTTTTTTCATCTGCTAGCATTGCTAGCATCACCGTGCAGCAAAGGTTTTGCACACACATTTTAATTAAAACATTAGAAGCATCCTTTACATTTACTGTCGTATTTCATGGCATGTCAAAAAATACCAGTGTATGGTCTGCATTCCCTATTTGTTATAACCAAAATTCATTTTTGCAGCTCAGCTGGATTATGAAACGGTGAAACTGGATCACTTTATCCATGTAGTTACGCAACAGATGCTGGACTAGTGTCATTCATCTTCTCAAACTAAGTCTCTTCCTCCGCATAAATCGGGTAACCCACCCTTTGCTAGCTTTGAATTCCACGTGTGAAATGCCATGCTATTTTGCTGCTTCCCTTGCTTTCAACAGTAACATTTTGTATGTTACCTCAATGCCATCATTTCTTAATTTCACAACATAATCTAACACTTTTTGGTCAATGTCAGGATATTTGCCATGTTTTGGGTCACAAAATGATCGACAGGTCGGTTTGGCACTTCTCAATTTTTCTGTCTGGTTCCTCTAACAACAAATTAATTTGGGTTCTATGCCAAACTCTCTTCCTGCATGTTTCATTCCATTTTTCTCCATGAAATTAGCTACTTGAAGTTTAAATTTCACCATGTAACTATTCTTTCTTCCCATTGCATACTACGCATAACCGCTTAATGCTTTCAGGACAGGAAAAGACAACTGCTGCAAGAAGTTTAAAACAATTTTGAAATATGATAGTTGCTTACGTATGTAAGGAGACTAACAATAACTACAATACTTTATGCCAATTTAAGGGTCAATTTAATTTTTTTAAATGGGAACCTGCAATTAGGGTCAAATTAAATTGACATAAAATTACCATCGAAACATTCTCCAAATAAAACATGACTAATGGCATTTATTTCCCCCCATAATATTAAGCAACTTTTATTCAAGACATTTCTTTCTACAACACTTAGTTTTGGAGATATTGTACAGTCTCAACTTAAATGGTCCACCCTGTAGATGTACATGTACATGAACACAACTCCAGACACCATTACAATTTACACATAATGAAAACAAATACTAAATTGTATCAGGATGGAATTGTGTATTCCGGTTCTAAATTTTATAACACATCACCAAATCAGATTAAAGCTATAAAGAAAATAGCATCATCTTTGAACTAAAATATGCCTTTACAATAAACCAGCAGAACAGGTTTCATCTTTTAAATATTTAGGCTTCTTTTTGAATTATAAAACAGAAAAAGATATTGCAACAAAACTACATAGTTTTAATTATGCAATGAGTACAGTAAATAATGTTTTCCTTGCCATCTCTTGTACTAAGACATGCTCGGATAACAGCCTATAAAACATTGGCGAGACCAGTCCTATGTATGGAAATGAAACCTGGACTACATGACAAAGTGATGAACACTGCATCACAGCCAATTAAATGAAATTTTTAAAAAGAACTGCAGGATAAACTAAATTAGATAAGTAAAATAATTTAGACATTATGAAAGAACTGAAAATTAACCCCCTCAGAAAGAATTCAAAGTTACCACTGAACCATGTGCTCAGGATGCCTGCCACAAGAATTCATTGGCAAATATTAAATTACCAACCACAAGGGAGAAGATCTTTAGGCCATCCGATAAAGAAATGGAGTGAGACCATAACAGGCCACTAGATCTAATACATGGCAGGAGGAAGAAGAAGAAGAAGAAAAGAAGAAAATAGCATCTTTAGGGCCAAACTACTGCTCTATTTGATTAATCACTCTATTACTCTACGGAAGAATTTTTTAATTAATCTGTATACCTTATGTACACATCTGATATGAAAACCATGTAATACCAAATGTTAACTATTACTGGAAGAGCAATCTAACTAATTTAATAACAATTTGTGTATATATACATTAACACAGTGATATTATGTACAAACAATTGAGCATTTTTGCAAAAGTTGATAGATGCAAAATTTCCAAAAATGAGTTATATATTGTATCTGTATGTTTTTTAGCATCTGAATCTATCTATGAAATCAGATTTAGCAAAACTAGATTCGTGCCATAATTAGAGACAACCAACAGTCCAGGTTTTTTCAAAACTTGATAGATGCAATTTTTTAGTTAAAGCAAAACTTGATACATGCTGGACTCCTTATTTGAAAAATATACAAGGCCAAGTAAAATGTTTTTCACCATAGTATAAGGTTTTAAGTAAGAGAATTCCTCAATGCCATAATATTCCAACTACTGTGGTTCTACGAGAAAGTTCCACGGTACTCAGGTGGTAAGGAGCGAAATATGAATCCTTGCATCCTTGGACATACGTTGACAGCTTAAATAGCCATATTTAAAGCTTTCAATTTAAGTATGAGCCAATGGTTTCCACTTAACTTGTACTGCACTGACGTAACATTCGTATCTGAAACCATGCTGGTGCAAAGCTGGCAAATTCCTCTCACGACTTTTCTCCTGGTCAGATCAGTATCATAGTTTCTGACATTCACTTGTGTATGAATAATGGATTCAGGGAGTGAATTTATTATGGTTCAAGAAACATGCTTGTATATGAATATTGGATTCAGGGGGTGGATTTATTGTGGCTCAAGAAACAGTAGCTAGTAGAAAATCAAGAACCAAAGAGAAAACTCTTGTAAAGTCAGAACAAGAACAGCATTATGAGGCAGTATTTTTAACATTTAAATGATTTCAGTCAAATTATATAATATGTAAATTCAATAACAGCCCACCTTGAAGCAATATGTGTATGTAATAATTTGTAAAATGTATGTAAGTCATTGCATATGCTTATATTATTGTAAACATGTTCAATAATGTTATGTGAATGCATTATGTAATTTAATAATGTAGGAGCTGTGAGAATAATAAGTTAAAGGTTGCTAACAATGAGGTAATAATGAGGTAACCTTGAGTCAATAATGACTAAGAAAGTTTAACAGTACTACTTGTGATTCTTGGAGTAACAATAATGTAATTTTAGTGACAGTTTATAAAATAGCCAATCAACAACCAGAAAAAGATTTAGTTAAATGAAGGCATTCTATTGGACTAGGATTAGCCAATCAGAAACTGAAAAGGAGAAACATTTACAAATTCAGAAGTCAGTTGCCTGCGGACAGTGTTTGTAACCGGATGCATGAAGCGTCCTCGAGAAATATAGTACGTATTCGTGTGAGACGAAAATAGTTTACGTATTAAAAAGTATAAGTATTAAATAAAAGAATCTCACAGCTCCCAATATCAGTGAAGTGCTATTTAATTTGTGTCAAGGATTAATAAAAAGGAGTGAATTAAAACTTAAAATCCGTGTAAGCCTACATCCTTGTCACATCATGCCCTGCCTAGACATCCATGTCTCTAAAATAAATACTGTCGCAGCCGAGGCAAACATAAATATTAAATATTTAAAGAAACAGTTTAATTACAAAGTTAATATTTTTTAAACTTGGGGCAAAGGCTACTGGAAACTGTTTACTATACGTGCGGTTGCAACTACTACAAGTTCGGCTCCCCAACAGTTGAAATATAATACTACTCCTATAACAAACTACTTAAAATTGACATGAAAAAACGTGAAACAATAACATTCTCAAGTTGACACCCAACTGCGTGGAGCTCGAAGAGACAAGAATTGACGACAACTGAAAAGAAGAGATCACCAAACAACATAGAACTGCCAGAATCGACGAAACTACAAGACTTCACTATAGAGAACTTCAGAAAATCATCAACAGCATCCAAGGACAGCAACAATTCTTTCAGGAGTACGGGGCACGCAGTCAACAATTCAACAACAATCTAGGTGAGAACATCGAGTATAAAGGTTTACTAACAGCCAGAACAAAAGGTCAGAAAATTCCAGTACTATATGTATAATAATAGTCAAAATAGTTCTGAAAATATATTGTTATAAAGATAATTTCATGCTGTTAAGAAGCGGTAAATTAAAATTGAGCAATTCCAAATCAAATATAATAAAAGAAAATATACAAAATAAAATGGAAACAGAAAATAATGAAAATATGGAAGTAGGAGAGGATAGGTCAGCCATTACTGATTACAATGTAAATTTACAATCAGAGCTAGGTGAAACAAATAGGTTAGATGTAGAACAGTTATCTGTAAATTCACGGTTAGGTATAGAAAGAGATACTATCCCTCACACATCTAGGAAACAAGAGCGCGAAAACTTATCACAACAAATAATGTGCATTCTAAAAGCAATAACTGAAATGAGAGGAGAGATAAAAGAAATTAATAATAATAATATAACTGAACAAAGTAATAAGATAAAAGATGAAATGAGAGTAGGGTTCAATAATAATAAATTAACTGAAACTAGTACAGAGTTAAAAAAAGAGTTAGGTAATAAATTAACTGAAGCTAGTAAAGAGTTAAATAGTAAGCTGAATGAAACTAGCACAGAGTTAAATAAACTACAAGAAACTAGTCAGGAAACTGAAGAAATAGAAAACACAAATGCAGACATTGTGCAAATACAAATAGATCCAACAATGTCAAAGGTAAATGCAGATGTAACTAGTTCTGTAAACGCTAATCAAATGCATGACAATAATACAAGTACAGAAAGAAGTGTATCACCTTTGTTAACTAACAAAACAAGAGATGCTACTGCTTTTTCCATAGCATCAGCCTCTCAAACACAAAACAATAATGATGACACACATATGTATGTACCAAATCAGATGTCAAACTATCATTCTGTGCTTAATGAATTACCATTACCTTATTTTAATGCTTCCTCAAGTCCAGTACAATTTATACATGATTTAGTAGAATATTTTAAATTGAAAAATGTGCCTAAAGCATTAAAAATGATACTTGTTAGAAAATGCTTGGACAACAAAACTTTAGAATGGTTACATATGCTAGCAGACAGTGAAATGAATTTTGAAACATTTAGAGCTTTAATTATGAATGAGTTTTGGAACACAACTGTGCAACATAAGATTAGGGCAAGTCTAAAAAGTCTGTGGCATAAGAAGAAAAAGAAAATAAGGTATGTAGGTTATGTGTGGCACAAAAAGAAAAAGAAAATAAATGTGAACAGTCTGTGGCACAAGAAGAAAAAGAAAATAAAGTATCTGGAACATAAAAGAGGAAAGCGATGTAATTAAAAAAAATAATTTGTATAAGAATATCTTTACTAAATGTAACCAATTCTCAATATAACAAAAGAGAGTTTAGATAAAAAAATATATGTAATAGAAGAAAATCCATTGTTAGTAAGAAAAAGATAATAAATCTGAATAGCAACTGCATTTATATTGTATAAGGTATAAATTGTTAGAAATTGTAAGAAAATAAAAAAAAAAAAAAATGTTTAAAAAATAAGTTGTAAAGAAAGGATAACAAGTGTTAATATCACTAATTAAATGTTAAATGTATAGCAAATAAAATGCTTAATAGTGGCTGTATTAGTGAATAAACAAACTTCACTCAGGTCACTGAACACCAGGTGATTAACCTTACACCAGGTCATTGACCTTAAAGTGTCGAACAAGTGGAAGAACAAAATATAAAGTATTCTGCTATACACTAGTGTAGTAAAAAACCAGTGAGTGTTAAATAAAAGTGACAGTGAAAACTAGGAAGTGCAATAATAAAAAGGTTATGTTTCTTTCTTTCAGGAGACTTTCAGTAAATATTTAAAAATTTAAAAGAACAAAACAAAATAGAAAATTTTTTAAATATTTCTAAAAGGGGGCAATTTGAGGCAGTATTTTTAACATTTAAATGATTTCAGTCAAATTATATAATATGTAAATTCAATAACAGCCCACCTTGAAGCAATGTGTATATGTAATAATTTGTAAAATGTATGTAACAGTAATTGCATATGCTTATATTATTGTAAACATGTTCAATAATGTTATGTGAATGCATTATGTAATTTAATAATGTAGGAGCTGCGAGAATAATAAGTTAAAGGTTGCTAACAATGAGGTAATAATGAGGTAACCTTGAGTCAATAATGACTAAGAAAGTTTAACAGTACTACTTGTGATTCTTGGAGTAACAATAATGTAATTTTAGTGACAGTTTATAAAATAGCCAATCAACAACCAGAAAAAGATTTAGTTAAATGAAGGCATTCTATTGGACTAGGATTAGCCAATCAGAAACTGAAAAGGAGAAACATTTACAAATTCAGAAGTCAGTTGCCTGTGGACAGTGTTTGTAACCGGATGCATGAAATATAATACGTATTCGTGTGAGACGAAAATAGTTTACGTATTAAAAAGTACAAGTATTAAATAAAATAACCTCACAGCTCTCGATATCAGTGAAGTGCTATTTAATTTGTGTCAAGGATTACTAGAAAGGAGTGAATTAAAACTTAAAATCCGTGTAAGCCTACATTCTTGTCGCATCACGCCCTGCCAAGACATCCATGTCTCTAAAATAAATACTGACGCAGCCGAGGCAAACATAAATATTAAAGGAATTAATTGTTCTTTCACACAAGCCGTGTGTTGGACAGGGTTGGAAAGGTAGAATCAGATGACTGAAAAATTCAATGCCATAACCAGGATTTGAACCACGGATCTCCCGGTCTCCGTGGTTAGAGCAACCGGATGGAGACCGGGAGATCCGTGGTTCAAATCCCGGCTATGGCATAAATATTAAATATTTAAAGAAACAGTTTAATTACAAAGTTAATATTTTAAAAAACTTGGGGCAAAGGCTACCGGAAACTGTTTACTATACGTGCGGTTGCAACTACTAAAAGTTCGGCTCCCCAACAGTTGAAATATAATACTACTCCTATAACAAACTACTTCAAATTGACGCACAAAAACGTGAAGCAATAACTTTCTCAACTATAATGGCAATGCTCATGACGTTTTTGCAGCACAGCAGATGTTTTGATTGCAACCTTCATTTTTTCCAATATGCGGTCATAGTTATGTGGCTCCAAATCGTGTTTTAGGAAGAACAGAGAAAGAATACAGAAGAATGGAAGATATCTTGACACCCAGTGGTTACTACAAGATATTGAACAATCATGGCACATTGAGGATCCTCAACAAGGACGGGAAAATATTAAACTTAAAGGCCAGTGCTCAAAAGGTGTTAAGATCGACATTGCCTTTCAAGATTGACTCCGCAGTGAGTGATCACTTACAAAAAAAAAAAAAAAAAAACCCACCATGCATCATAATCTGTCTATTGAAGTGCAGAACACACATACCATATCCAGCGGCAGTGTGTGTGCTAAAACTAATAGTTAAAACATGCGACACTGTGTTAAATTCCTCTACAGAGGGTTGTTTGCAATCTATGGTAACAAACTTAAGCTCCCTTACCTTATGAAAAACCACGCCTCCACCATCGGTGATGCTCTATCTGGCAGCCTTTAGCTTGAGCTATCAATCTGCAGCACAGCTTCCACTGGAGCAAACTGCTACGAAATACAGGAATATCCAGTTTATTTCATTCCTCCTGGCAGCTTTACAGAGACCATCCAAAGTTTGCAACCATCTGCTTCCAAGGGCTCTTTTCAGTAACCCAAATGCACAAAACTGCATCAGTGATGCATCAGATGACCTAACACAGATGTCGCTAAAAGGTATGGAAGTATTCCCATTTCTCTCTGTACATTCTCCAAAAATTTTGTAGGTTGAAGCAAATGTATGGCTTGATGCCTTTTCCTGATGTAACCAGACTTTATTTACACCTGTACCATAGAGAGCAGGGATTTCTGTATGGAAAATTGGTATCAGGACATTAGTCTGATAATATGGCGAGTTGATTTTCACAGTTTTATGTACATGACAAATGGTTAATTTGTCATTGTAACTGTACCTTGCTATTACTATGAAACCATTGGGGAAATTTTTGTTAGTCTCCTTATACCAACTTTCAAATTTTTTTTCCTCCCCTTGGTCGGTAATATATAGCCCAGGGTTTGTTGCATTCACTTAGATAAACATATGTCTCATCTAAAAAGACAACAAACATCCACTTTTCTCCAGCTAGATATCGTTCATACAGCTTTCTGCTGTTATTGGCATATTCTGCAATGTGTTTAGGCAACAGCTTATATCCCTGGCTCTTGTGGCATTTTTCTAGATTCAAACCCTGGTTGATTATGGTGTTCACAGTAGTACAGAGATCCCTAATTACAGTGCAATGGCCCCCTGAGTTGCAGGATTTGGTCCAGAGGCATGGGCCTTCACCTTCCAAATTATCTCTGGGGCGCAACTGGTGGTCGGTCGTGGATTTCCTTGTTTCTTGCCCTTTGGAATAAGTCCTAATGTGACTTTACCTTTTTTTGTTGAGTGCACATGGAGATCACTTTCTTGGACATGATAAAATCACGCCTCTTGCACTGCTTAATAATCTTAGAATACAAGTATTTTGCATCGGAAAGGGCAATAATGTACCCTTATCAGAATGGCTCTATTTTTGACACCATTTGATGCAACAAGAACAAGAGCATACAACTGAGCAAACACAGTGATACACTCATACTGCTGAACTTTCATTCAGTTTCACATGTTTCAGCGTGGAGCTATTGTGCTCGTCTGATATTGTCACCATAGATCGTGAACAACCCTCCGTATTCTTTCAGAAGTTAACAAGGTGTCTAAAGAAAAAAGAATGACATTAAGAAACTCGTGCAGTATTTCGAAATAGCAGATGAGGCAAAGGACTTCTTCGTAACTGTTCTAGCAGGGGTGTCCCATTAGACTTTTGTGATAATTGCAGCTTTGTGCTAAAATTATTAATTTTGTTCAGTTTTATTAGTGCTCTAATAAGACTGATTCTATTGAGTTTTGAAGAAACCTCAGTTTTTTGGGAGTAAAATAGACCAATATTTAAAAAGTGCACATATTTTTGTTTAATCCATTTTCATTGCCTCTGAGCAAAGAATGCTTCATGCCAAAACGTTTGTTATAAAGTATATGCTTGTGTGTTTAACATAAAAATGTGATTCCTGTAAAATTTTTATTTATGCATCTATTGACTTTTGCAAAAACGCTTCTCAATTGTAAAATCTAGTCTAAAAGTTATTTTGACTTGTCCAATATCCTTTACATTTTGAATGCATACCACCGCCGCCACCACCACCACCACCACCACCACCACCACTTGAATACACTGTGTTCGTATTGTGAGTAAGGTTCCCACCCCTCAATGTTTATAGTGCTCAAACAGGGATAGCACACATTTCACAAAAGAAAGCTTATAGGTGGCCTTCACTAGTATAAATATTGGTCCATCTAAAATATTGTGTGTAAATTTGAGCCAAAACCCTTCCCTTGCAAGTGGCAGATGTATCTTTGATTTGTTTTGATTGCTTGCTTAGTAATTCATCTATATGTGGATATAGACTCAGTCTACCTATTCATTGAAAAAGGGCTTAAAAGACAAAAGTATTCTGGATCGAAATTCATCTGAGAAATGGTTACCTTTATACTTGGAACAACTAAAGCCTTTGGTTAATTTTATAAAATTTTACTTTACAGTATCAAGTAAGTTGAGTGCCCCTAGATTTTATCTAATTTATGCAGTCTTTTAAGTTGCAAATGTAAGGTTCATCTTCATTACTGGCTTTACAACTCATTTAGATTAAGATACCACACAGGTGAAAAGCAGTTTTAAGGGGCACAACTTATTCTGGGTAAACGCCATCTCAAAACATAGTCTGTATACTAAAAACAAACCTGTTTTCAAGCCAAGTTTATAACCTTTTACTGAACAGTGTAATTTGCTACTCATCCTCAAAACTCACAGTGAATGAAGCATAGCCTCATCACGTTCCATTTGAATACTTCTCCCGCTGGAACATTTATAGCAATTTCATAGAGAAAGTAACACATTATATGCTTTCTGTAGGTGCATTTCAGAGATGAAATGATACCTTGATCTAGGAGCTCATAGCGTAAATAGCTCATAGAGTAGGTCAGCTGAAAAAGAAGATTCACATTTTTAAAAATTAAATTATGCTTGTTTCAGCACACTGTTCTAGCAGTATTTTTCTCTCCTGGCATGCCATTTTTGTGTTCAAAGTACACCAGCCACTCCTCAAAAATTTTCCCATTATCCAGGCATTTTTAGATGTCTTGTACTTGCACAGAAGGTGCCTGATGCCCTTGAAACATTGTGGTTTCTCAAACTTTCTAATAAGTTTTACGCTTCCCTGCACATGGCAACACGGGACAGTGACTTTATGCTTGTAGGATTTCCCACCATGACACTTCTCTCCTTTAAAACCTTAAGTTCATATGGGTTGGGCGCTTAAAATAAAACAGCACAGTTTCATCAGTGTTGAAAATATTGCTTGGTGTGTAGGAATTGGTGATACAAACCAGCTGTCAGCATCGTGAGTCCACACACTGCCTGCCATGGGTTATTGAGGCATTGTTTAAAATACTGAAGCCATCTGTTTGAATACTGAAACTCCAGTTCCATCTTCAGTACCAGCTCATTCGCTTCGCTCTTAAAGGGGAAAGAAACACAAAAATCATGTTTCTTCCTAAATGAAGGAAGAACTGTAACATGCAGTGGTAACATTGTTTTCTTACTCCCCCACACCGTTATCGCTGAACAAGCAAAATAATAACCACCTTATACGTCATCAGAGCCAGCAGTGCGCTGGAAGCATTTGGGAGATCACAAGTCAGTCATTGCTGCACGTGCAGTAATACATTTTCAAAAATTGTTCTGGTTTGCATTTAAGTTCAAGAGTAGTGTACTTTGTGGTGGTGGTGTTGCTGATTCAATTTAGTATTACACAAACAACGTAATATTATGAAAAATAAAATGCCTCAATGTTGTGCAATATGGCTGTAATGTGAGAAGGGAACTCATTTTCACATATTTCCAAACGGAGACAAATCTCCCAAATGATACAGGATATGGGTAGAATTTTGCAAAAGAAAAGATTTTTTGCCTGGTCCCAGTGCACATTTATGTTCCTTCCATTTTAAGGACATAGATTGTGAACAGGCAGAGTTATTAAAAAAAGCAGTTTATGCAGGATGAAAATTTCAGGGGTCCTTTATTAAAACCTGGAACTATTCCTACTATAAGGAAAAATGAAGACTATTTCCAGATATCAAGTTCTAGTAAGACAATTGATCCTTCAGCATCTTCATGCAAGAGTAAATGACAAAGAACAGGATGATATGAGGCTAGAAATCTTAAAAGCATAGTTTCTGAGCTATGTGATAGCGTTACTTGCAATAAGACTGACAAACAAGACAATGATAAAAATATTGAAAGAGAATTCAGAAGTACAATGTGAACTAGGCACTGAAATCATAAGGAAATATATATTGTTGGAACCTGAAAAATCTACAAAACAACCAATGATGAAGATCAGGATAAGCTGAATGAAAGTTTCTACGAACCTGATACTTCAGATTCTGATACAAGTGATAACAAAGAAGAAGAAGAGGAGACTTTCACCATACTTGGAAATGAAGCTACAGCGGAATATTTCATTGTTGCTTGGACATCTCTACTTTTATTTTTCAAGGTATATGTTTTATGTAGAAATGAAGTCAAAACAATTTCTCATTACATTAAAGGAACAATGCTGTGTGTTAAAACAGTGTGTTATTCCACAGTATACATTCACTTGGAACACTCAAAATTTATCAGGAAAGAAACTGGAAGGAAGGAAATGCTTTAATAGTAAGTGCTTTATTATTATTATCTGGTATATTGTTTCAGCAATTTTAAGCCCTTCTGCAAATCACTGGTTTTGGCAATGTTTTCAAGACGTACATTTGATAAAGCCATTTGAAACGATACGTTGAAGCCATAATATCGATTATACATAGTCTACTTGTGAACCACCTAGAAAAGTGTGGAAACATATAACATATCTTTATAAGACTGTAGAGAGTAGGTATATACGACGGGAAATGAACGTACCGTTAGGGGACTGGAATGCAGGCTGAACATGCCCATTGTAACGACACATGTGTGAATTGGGGGAAACAGGCAGGCAGAGTCAGGGTTAAGAAACTTTCAGGAATGCGAACCGAAGGGTAAATGCAGACACTTGTACTCTGGAATTCGATGTGAGCAGACGTGTGAAACACCACAGGGTATCATGTGGCTATAGTTTGATTTGGCGATGGCATAGTTCGATATATTTGTGTGGTCGGACATTAAACATATTTGTGTGAACGGATCGGTTATGGGAATGATTTTAAGGAGGTCAGAATACAACGTAATAAAACCATATAAATGTCATCGGTTAACACGATCCGAGATTAAGAGAACCTACTTGTATCCATGCTCTTCCGACATCTGACCGATACCTTTCCTTTTCCCCCTACAAAAACACCGATACCGTACATAAACGGAAAACACACAATAAAGTCCATCCCACTAAGGCGCCCAACGAAGACAACACCCAAAGAAGCCGACTCAATACGGCGCCCAACGATAAAGTCCATCCCAACATGGCACCCAATGTGTCAGGAGAACTGCCGATGACAACGATCGAGTAACAGCGAGCATCGAACCCCAGGCCAGCAGCAGCGGATGAACGTGCCGATCGCCGGAAGAAATCCCTACCATCCAGGTCAACAGATCTACCCGACATCCAGATCATCGCACCACGGGTCAGCACAGTGCAAGTCAACGGAGCCAACTCAACGCAGCAAAAGTAACGTACACATATGCTTCTATAGTTTTCCCGAACTAAATCCATGCATGTAACAATTGACTAATGATAATAATAATAACAATAATAATAATATCACTAATTAATGTTACTTAGAAATAAAAAGGTTTTAAAAGAACTTTTAAGTGTAAAAGAGATGGAGAAAGACTTAATTGAAGCTGAAAACATGCAGGTAGAGCAGGTAGAAAGTAGGTCATTAGACAGTAGGGAAACAAATTTTCCGGGAAATATGCAGACTATAGAGGCTAGCACTATGACTGAAAACAACCTTGTTTTGGTTATACAGCAAATGTTCGTGAATTTAAGTGAAAGTTTACAAAATCAAAATAAAGCATTAACGGAAAAGCTAGATGAAAGTTTACAAAATCAAAACAAAGAATTGCAAAACCAAAATAAAGCATTAGAAGAGAGATTTGAAGTTTTGGAAGAAAAGTTAGGAAATAGATTAGAGCAGATGATAATAGCCAGGTTTGAAGTACAGCAAAGAGAGATTAGGGATCAATTAGAGGAAATTAGATCTTATCAGAATGCTATGCAGGAAGATTTTTTGTTAAATAAAGCTGAGGTCAAAGAATCACAGAATGAGGTTGAGAAGCTCAAAGGGCAAATAGTAGAAATTAGAAGTAGTACCTTAGCAATGCAAGAGGGGTTGAATGCTGAATTTCAGCGCAGTTGCACAATAATGGAGAAGCGGCAGCGCACATTGGAAAATAATGTGGAGGCAGAAATGACAGCCGTAAAAAAGATTATTCAGGATCAAAAAGAGTCACAAGTAAATGATATAACCAAATTGAAAGACAAAATTGCGCAACTGTCTGATACTCAGCAGACAACAAACCTCAGAGTAGAAGCCTCACGTGAGCTAGCAGGACTACAAGACAAAGCACAAGGGTTCGAAATGGAGCCGATAAATAATCCAAGCCAGAACATACGTTCCGCCAGCTCACCTGATGTTTCGGCAAACATACAACCAACGGAGCATATGCATGGTGGTGCATTTTCTCCCATAACCACTTGTAATAACGATACGAATGCAACCCCAATATTGTGTTTGAATAATCATGTGTCCGTGCCATACCAATTGCTAAACGAAATTGCGATACCGACATTTGATGATAGACATGATAATGCCCGCCGTTACATTATGGATGTTGAGGCGTATTTTACATTAAAGGGTATCCCGGAACAGTACAAAACGCTTATAATTAGGAGAGGTTTACTGGGCCAATCTTTAGTTTGGTATAGACTAATGCTGGGTGATCACACGTCTTACGCTCAATTCCGACAGGCTTTTCTGAGCAAATATTGGAACAGCAGCATACAATATGCGGTGCGCACGCAGATCAACAATGGGAGATATCAACACCATCGAAGTGAAACAATGGTGGACTATTTTCTAAAACTAGCGTAACAGAGCCAACTGCTTGAACCACCAATGAGAGAGGAGGAATTCATCTCCTTGATGGCCCACCATTTTAATGAGCACATTAGAAACCATTTAATTGTCGCTAAACCAACAACAATAGCAGAGGCACTAGAACTGTTAACAGCTTTTCAAAGCCATTCAGGCGAAATAAGGGGCACCCATATTTTCCACCAACGAACCAGTGAGGACAGATACATTGCTCAAAATTTCAATGGGGCGGGGGCACGTTCCAATGAAAATCACCGTAGGCCAGATCCTTATCACATCCGAAACAGATATCAAAATCAGGCTCCAAGAGATAACCAGCGACAACATAGAACGAGAAACGAGCCAGATTTTGAACGACAAAACCGCCAACAAAATGGCCGTTCTCACCATATAAATTACATAGACTTCAATCCCCACAGGCGAGGCGGAAATAGGCCGCGCGGAAACTATGGCAATAATGGCTGGCGGCGCGCTTATTCAAATAGCCACCCTAGAACGAACCCAGGACCCGGCGTGAGAGACGGAGGACGAATGTCGCCGAACTGGAACAGACAAGAATCACGCCCCATTGAACAGCATCAAGATGCACAAAACAGTGCCTCAGCCACAAATGTACTGAATAACCAAAATTTAAACTAATTAGGGGCCGTCTCAAGTCCTCTGATATGGCCGTGCAGGATACGTCAAATTCATTTACAGCAAACGGGGACGACAAAAATATGAATAGTGTTGACATAGAGCATTATCAAAGAGGCTCTGCGACAGAAAGTGATAACCGGGAGGAATACTATGATAAAATTAGTGAAATAGTGGAGGCACCTAGAATTGCGATGAAAGTGAAAGATCAGGTCTATGAGGCGATTATCGACAGCGGCGCATCTTCTTCGGTATGTAGCCAGGAATTATACGATAACCTGATAGCAACGGGGTGGAAATTACAGACATTGCCAGTAAGAAATGTGTGTTGTGTTACGGCGATAGGTAGGAGCAAGCAAAGAATTAAATACCAGGTGATGATAACATTTAAGATTGAGGAGGTAGAAATTGAGTTTGTTTTTCTGGTAGTGCCACGGCTTATATTTCAACTTTTAATTGGAAATGATTTTCTAGATGCAATGCGAGCAAAAATAAATTATGAAAGCAAGGAGTTGAGTTTTTACATAAATAACCGCTTGGTTGTAACACCTTTCATACAAAAGACACAGCAGGTAAACGATCCCGAGACCCCCGGAGAGAAAGACTTGATGGGAGATCATTTTTTCGTCGAATATTTGCAGATTCAGGGAGGAGAAATATACCAGATCAATAACACTAGAAGTGATCTAAACAGAGCATCCGATGCCGATTGCGAGGAGTATAATCAGGATGAGGAATCATTTGAAGATATTAGTAATGCAAGTATTGTCCCGAATGAATCAGTAACTGTTAATTATTACGGGAAGAAACAGGTTTGTTCGCCCCTGACAGAACTGCCCGGTTTCAGGTAGAAGAACACGCTAATGCGAATATCTCCCAAAAGATCCGAGAGAAGATAAGGGATATAGAAATATTGACGGCGGAACAGAAGGAGAAACTATTGGAGGTGTTCTACCGAAATCGCGAAGTCTTCGCGGACAGAACCGGTTTATGTAACGTTTATGAATATGAGTTCCAGATAAGACAAATGGAGCCCATTAGACACAAATGTCGAGCTATCCCTTTTGATATAAGAGAAAGCGTCGAACTCACAATAAATAAAATGCTTCAAGATGGTATTATTGGGTTATCAAATTCCCCATATTTAAACCCCCTGTGCATAGTTAGAAAAAGAAATGGGACTGTTAGAATTACCATCGATGCACGTCGACTGAATAAATACATATCGCCTGACAATTTTAGGACCGAAAGTATAGACCAAATATTAGGCAAAATAGGTCACAAAAAATGGTTTTCTACATTGGATTTAAAAAACTCTTATCTTCAGATGGAACTTAAGGAACATCTGAGAAAATATACCGCTTTCCTTTATTGTGGGCGTGTCTATGAATTTCACAGAACTCCATATGGCGTCGCGACCAGCTCTAATCCATTTCTGAGAGCCATGCATGCAGTTTTTGGTGACACTACGAATGAATTTATGACGCAATACGTAGATGATTTTTTAATACATGATACTGATATTTCGGAGCATATGGAACATATTGATTCTATTTTACGTCTGATACAATGTGGCATGACGATAAATTTAGAAAAATCTGCATTTTTCGCCACTCAGGTGCGATTCGTTGGTTATATCATCTCTGATGGCGGCCTATCAGTTGACCCACAGAGGGTTGAAGCCATACAGAAAATACCAGCCCCGAAAAATCTGAAGCAGCTCAGGAGGATTTTTGGCATGCTAAATTACCAAGTAAGATTTGTATACAATTTTGCGAAGGAGACTGCACCGTTACGGGCATTACTGAAGAAGGGAAGAAGATGGCGGTGGACTGAACACGAGCAACGCGCATTTGAAGACATAAAACAACTGTTTGCGCGGGCGATTTTATTAGAAAGGCCAAACATGAACCAGCCATTTGAGATTTACTGCGACGCCTCAACTATTTCTTTCGGCGCTGTATTGACGCAACGAGACAATAATGGCGGCCCACACGTCATATCCACATGCTCCCGACCTTTGACACATGCAGAAGCAGTTGCACCCATCACGGAACAGGAGATATCTGCAATTTATTATGCACTGCAGAAATTCAAAACATATATCTTTAACAAAAATATTACTATATTCACAGATCACGTTAGCCTGTCTTTTATAAAGACATGTAAATTAACGAGTTCTAAAATATCACGATACATTTATGAAATAACCTCCTATGACGTGGAAATTAAGCACATTCCTGGAAGTGAGAACATTTTTAGTGACATTCTTTCCCGACTGAGCCCAGGCAAGAATTTACCTGAGTGCCAAACCGGTACACAAAGAGAGGTAACGGTCCTCAAACTGGATCTTAGCTTAAACAAGCAGCTAATAGCTGAAATGAAAAAGTATTATACAAGAACCACCCTCGTTCATCACTAATTGGAAAAAGATACCATAGAATGGAAAACTTATGGAATGGGCCATGCGTGATCACTCAGTTAACGCTAAGGCATTTGAAATTACGGATATAAAAACGGGGAAAGCAAAGGGGCGATACAATATTGCTTTATTAAAACCTTTCAAAGAATTTAGAGTAGCGTCGTCGGATACATAAAGTAACTGCGGGTACATGGAGGTACTATCAATAACACAATAATAAAACCAAAACGGACAGGATGGTTGCAACAAAAAAAAAAAAAAATCATTTACTTAAAAAAAAAAGGCAGTGTAATTAGATGGCACGCACAGTTGATTAGGGATAAATCATTCTTTGTAAACCAAATATCCAATCAAACACAGTTATTAGTGATGTACTCATTATGTATGTTATAGTGTTAAAAAAAATGTTTTGGAAGACAAAGGCAATGAAATTTGTCGTATACGGCCCAGTCGGCCAGTGAAAGTTTGTGGCGAGTGTAGTGCTTGTGATAAACGAACAGTACTGCGTGTGCCGCTATCAATTGTGAGCCCGTGATTGTGGAATAAAAAGAAGAAGAATAAACATACATTACATCACAACCAACATACAATTTCATAGGCATTAGCGCCTAAACAATGTCTATCTCGTCTACCTATAAATGTGTAAATTATGTACATATTCAAGATATCTGTTCCATGTTTGAAATGCTTGTAAATAATTGTTTTCATTCTAAGTTATCAGCGCTATAATTTTGTGTAATTAGTCAATACTGTGGTTATCTAAACTGTCATAATTTTAGTAGTAATTTTCTTTTCATATGTGCATTGTAATTTCAAGGATGTTGTGTATATATGTTTATTGTAGTTAAATGTTATTAACGTACATCCTCAAAATCGATCCGACACACAAAGTACATTTACTCTGAGTCACATTTGGATATAGTAACAAAGATGCAAAAATTTAGGTATGGGGACTTCCGAGAAAATCCCTATCGTTTTCTTCGAAGCGACAGCGATTTCCTCGTGGGGGCATATTGAAACGATACGTTGAAGCCATAATATTGATTATACATAGTCTACTTGTGAACCACCTAGAAAAGTGTGGAAACATATAACATATCTTTATAAGACTGTAGAGAGTAGGTATATACGACGGGAAATGAACGTACCGTTAGGGGACTGGAATGCGGGCTGAACATGCCCATTGTAACGACACATGTGTGAATTGGGGGAAACAGGCAGGCAGAGTCAGGGTTAAGAAACTTTCAGGAATGCGAACCGAAGGGTAAATGCAGACACTTGTACTCTGGAATTCGATGTGAGCAGACGTGTGAAACACCACAGGGTATCATGTGGCTATAGTTTGATTTGGCGATGGCATAGTTCGATATATTTGTGTGGTCGGACATTAAACATATTTGTGTGAACGGATCGGTTATGGGAATGATTTTAAGGAGGTCAGAATACAACGTAATAAAACCATATAAATGTCATCGGTTAACACGACCCGAGATTAAGAGAACCTACTTGTATCCATGCTCTTCCGACATCTGACCGATACCTTTCCATTTCCCCCTACAAAAACACCGATACCGTACATAAAAGGAAAACACACAATAAAGTCCATCCCACTAAGGCGCCCAACGAAGACAACACCCAAAGAAGCCGACTCAATACGGCGCCCAACGATAAAGTCCATCCCACATTCGTAACATGGCAGCACCAGTTGTTAGAGCATTTTGGATTCAAGAAAGAAAAGAAAAAAAAAAACTTCAATTCATTAAAAGGTTGTAGTGTATATATATGGTTGGCAGGGGATGGTCAGTATGACTCCCTAGGACTTTCAGCCAAATATTTGGTCTATTCTGTCATGGATTTAATTCCTGCAAAATTATTGATTTTGGACTTGTTCAAAGAGACCTGTGAAAGGCGCTTTGGAAAAGGCTGCTTGTGACAACATATGAAAAGGCTTGCAAAACAGGAAATGTGTAGATTTGAAGTTTTTCTCTCCGACTGTTAAAAACTCAGTATCCAGAAGTTGAACATGAATTTGATGTATGACATTTGTATAAAAGTCTAATGAAAAAAATTAAAATGGTAGAAACAAAATACCCAGAGCTGATGGAATGGAAAGCCAGTATAAATAACCATTTATGGTGCGCTGCGCAAAACTGTAATGAGAACAGTACCATATTAATTGCAAAATTCACATCAATTCTTCATCGTATAAAAAATGAACATTAATGACTAGAAAACATTGAATGGAAATCTTGTGAACATGATGAATTGTTGGAAGAAGACCAAAGAAATAATTTATGGATTAAAGGCGAATCAAACGCCTAGCATGCTCTGAAGAAAATTATCTCGGATAGCACCTTCTTAAAAGATTTGGATCATATTTGACATTATATGCATACTGGCAGTTTAGAAAGTTATTACAGTCTTCGTCTCAAATATGCCCTGAAAATAATACATTTTTCATATAGTGGCCTTCAACTTAGATCCAGATAACAGCGCTGGATCACAATTTTAAGTAAATAAAATAAAATTTTAAAAAAAGACTGGTGTCAAAATCCAGTACTCCAAAGCATCTGGGTCTTGGATCATGAAAACTAAATATGAGGAATCTAACGAAGAACGGAAACTGCTGATAGTGCGTGAAATAAAAAAAATCTCTGCGCAGCAATTGATCTGTCACTGCTGAAGAATATAGCTCCCATACTTCAACCTCCATTAGAGTTACTACGATTGAAGCACTTCTCACGTTTTCAGTTAGCATAAGGTTCGCCACAGATCATTTTAAAATTTTAAATAATAATAAATAATGGTTGAATTCAAAACTTACTATTTTTAATTTGTGTGTTTATTAGTGAAGTTTGAAGCCTACATATACTTTGCTGGGTTCTGGAAAAGCATTTCTAATACTAAACACTATACATGATGGTATGACAACTCTTCTGTGTCAATAGAGGTCCATGAATTAATCCAGTAAATGTTTGTAGCAGGAATATTGCTAGGTCTTATTAGCAGGATTGTTGGCGGTGAGTAATTTCTTTTTAGCCCCACTTTTTGTTTTTAATGCTAAATTATGCCTCACAATATTCAAAACATAATGATCTATAACTAATTTATGAAAATTAGGATGCTTTGTGGTACAGTCATAATAACCCTTCACCAATTTTATGTTTTCATAGTCCAAGTAATGCACACTTTCCTCATCATTATCCATTGGTATACATTCCTTACACACACAAATGAATGGAACCAGCATGGTTTTCGATGTTCACACTAACGGTCTCAGAATCGCTTCAGAATGGTGTAAATCTTCAAAATTGCTCTTTTTTGGTTCAACTGATAAGATCGGATACCACGTTCACTCATTTTCAAAGCAGATGTTGGACTGCTGTTTATCACCTAGTAGATATTAACTGGATTATGAAAAGCTTTAGCTCTACTTTTTGTTATTCAGAGAAATTATGAACATCTAGTAAAATTAACACGTAAGCTTGTTAGTCATTTAAAACACCTATGCTGCATACATCTTGTCTGATTGCATTGTGACGCTCATGATGTCACGTGTCACTGAACAACAGCCGTAACCCAGTAACCATTCATCTTGGGATGATGAAACTGCATGCATTGTTATTTATTCCTGATGACAAATAAGCTAATGTGGTGATTGAAATATTCATTTTTGTGTTTCACTTCCCTTTAATAATGTCACTGGGAAGTTTTTCGCTCGAACATGCTCAAACCACTTGATCAATTCCATTTCCAAGTCAGAGTTTTTAGCTCCTCAAATGCGGATTTGTTTTGCAGTATTTGTACCCAGCATTTCTTGAACTTCTGTACTCTTGTGATTTTTTAAAAGTGTTGAAAGCGTGGATATAGGAATTCCTAATTCTTCAGCAATTTCATCTTTTGTTTTTTGTCCTATGTTGACCTCCATCATAATTTTCATCTTTTTGCTGAATATGTTGAAAGAATACTGGCACTTAGCCATCTGGCAACACAAAAGCGAACCCACATACTCTAAAATACCGTAGCTAACACTATGAAGTAACTGTACACTAAAAGTTGTATAGCAGCAGGAACACAAAAGAACTAAGATTTCATCACAACGTCGGCAACTTTGAAGCTTGCTGTAGACACACCAAAGCTATCTGTGCATGCAGAAGAGATGTCTATCATGATGCAGAGAAATTTTGAATTTAAGATAACCTGTACCATACCATTTTTAAAAAAAATTTAGCATAGTTTCAAATTAATAGTCTGAATTTTGGTTATGGGATCAACACTGTTTTTCGAATTACAAATTATCTGTATTTCGAATTAATTTAAGTTTCCAGGAATGAGAAATTATTCAAAATTGGTGGGATTTAAAATTAAGCAGTTTTGAATTATTTAGGTTCTACTATCATTTTTAAAACATTTTAATTTATTTAGGAAGAGCATTACAGAGTTTTATCCCCATTAAATTAGGCATCTTTTCATAATGGCAAAATATGTGGCCTGGAATGGAAATATGACTCTTACTTGTATTGTACTTATGGATGTCAGGAATTTGAATAGGAATTTTATATTTGTTAAATAACACTTGTTTTATAGATGTCTAAACTTGAAACTGTTAGAAGTGTTAACTGTGTGAAAATGTTCGTGCAGGAGTCATTGTATGCAAGATATCCTAGGTATCAAACAGCTCTTTTCTGCAATAAATATTTTGTTAAAATTACCCTTGATGGTACTGCCACCCTGTTATATGGTATATATCTAAGGACAGATAAATTTTTATATTAATCCTAATCTTTCTACATAAATATCATAGGTTAGCTTTCTGTCCTAAAGATTTACACATGTTACTTTTTTATCCTTTCTCTCTCCCGATTTTATATTATTATTACTATTATTATTAATACACTGGTGTGCAAAACCTAAGGATGAGATGGGTAAAGTAACATAACAAATGAACTACTTGGTGGAAGTAGATGAAGGTGCGGGAGCATGTTGCCAGAGGTCTCTCACATGTACACAGAAAGCTGGACGTCACATGGCATGAGTGTAGCGAGCCTATAGTGCCAAATGGGTCTGGTACCACAACACAGGGCAGTTGACGAAACAGGACAAGATGGTGTGCGGCAATTAGCGAGCTGTTACAGTGCACTGTAGTGGTGTTCTTCATTGCAACATGGCCCATAGACACCATTTGGATGACTTCACACGGGGAAGAATCATCAGGAAACTGGAAGAAGGGCTAAGTGTGACGAGTGTTGCTCAGGAGTTTGGAATTGCTCACAGCATTGTTTCACATGCATGGGGAACCTTCCAAACCACAGGCACTGCTGTCCCAAGGAGAGATGGTGGTCATCCATGCTCAACTACAGCAGCAGATGACCGCTACATTGTGCAACAGGCAAGAAGGGATCCACGCCAAACAGCAGGTGCAATTGCAACTACATTTAACAGGACAGCTAGGCATGCAATCTCATGATACATAGTGGCACAGCCAGTACATTGTGTTCCATTGACATCTGCGCATCGGCGGCACCATTTGCAATGGTCTCAAGAGCATCAAAATTGGATCGATGAATGGGGTCGCATGCTCTTCTCGGATGAGAGCAGATTCGGTCTAAGTAGTGATTCTCGACATATCCTCATCTGGCGAGGCGTGGGAACACGTAATGAACCCAAGAACTTCCTTGAATATGATCGTTTTGGTGGTCTGGGTGTTATGGTTTGGGGAGGCATAATGTTGCATGGATGCACCAACCTCCAAATCTTTGAACACGGTACACTCACTGGTCAATGTTATTGTGATACTGTACTCCTTCCCCATGTGCATCTTTTCAGGGGTGCAGTCAGCCCTGACTTCATTTTTATGGATGACAATACATGACCGCATCCAACAGCATAGGTGGAGGATCTCTTGGAATGAGAGGATATTCGGCAAATGGACTGACCTGCCCATTCCCCCGATTTAAATCCCATTGAACATGTGTGGGATGCTTTGGGGAGATGCATTGCAGCACATCCACATGCACCAACGACCATCCAACAGCTGTTAACAGCACTGGTGGAGAAATGGAACGCCCTACCACAAGAACCTTGTGGCCAGCATGGGAGCACAATGCAGAGCATGCATTGCTGTCCGTGGTGATCATACACCATTTTAAGCACCATGTATCGGTTTCTGTAAATCTAGAGAGCCATCATATGTCATATTGATTTTAGTGTAGGTTATGGTCTATGAATAAAAGTGGCATTTCTGTTCGTCTCATTACATATTTCATTTAGTTGCCTACTGTAGCATACCGTAGCAGTTCCCTCTATGTATGATTCAAGTTTCATCGAGCTATGTTACTTGACAGTGTCACAGCATTCGAATGTTACTTTCGTCCTTAGGTTTTGCACACCAGTGTATAATCATAGTAGTAAAAACACTGGTATTTTTAATCCAAAGTTTACTATTTCACATTAGGTTGGGTTTGCATATAGATTTAGATCTTCAAAATGTTCTACAACTGATTTGACTATATCTTTAGCACTCAATTCAATTTAAATAAGTCATTAATTATAACTGAAGTTGTGATATCACCAGCAAACTGAATAATGCTAGCATTTCCAATATTGTTTCATTAATATCTCAAATACATAAAATGAGTAATAATGATCCCAGTGTAGAATCTTAAGGTAAGCCATGTATTAAATTGCATTAATTGTCAATTGATTTTGTTACAACAAATTGCTGTTTATCATAAAGAAGATTAATAGTAATGATTTTATTCCACTCTTAATGACAATAAAGATAAGGTAAAAATGCAAAATTGTTTCTTCCCCTGATCTGCATTCAAGTCACACCATCTCAGTTTCTATAAAAAAAATTTGCGTTCTCTATGGATCAATTTTAAAACTCATTCTATTCCATAACTCTATATGACATACAGTTGCAGACAAAAGTATTGGAACAGAGATATGTTTGAACTGAATAATGCTTATATTCTCCATATATTTCAGAGATATTGTTCTTTTGATTTTGAATTGTATTCTCCTTTTCCTGCCCTACAATTATATAGGATATTTTAAAAGCTTTCTTTCTATAGGAAAGAACATTTGATTGTTTCTCATATGATAACTTCCTGCTAGGATATAAGTATTGGAACGCTTCTCTTCATTAGTAAAGAAAGTCATGGGTAGGGATCTCCCACATGTTTTCTTGTTCCCTGCTCATTCCCCTTTCTGTCACAAGCACTGAGTGTTGTCTTTATTCTGCGGGGTAGTAGCTGCAGTCAAAATGGCAAATAAAAGGGCGGAGTCAACCCTGGAGATTCACAAAATTGTTGTACAGCTATCCCATAAAGGTAAAGCATATGCAGATACAGTTAATAGAAGTCAAACAACATTGTTCAGCACTATAAAATGTTTCACACAGTGCTGAATAAACCCGGAGCTGGAAGACCATTGAAGCTGAGCCATAAGGAACAGAGGACAATACTGAGACAAGTGAAGAACAGTCTAATGATTTCATCATAGATCACTGTTCAGGTGAAGGAATACCTAGGTAAGCAAGTTCATGTTAGGACTGTTCAGAAGATCCTGAATAGGGTTGGCTATAATTCCAGAACTCCAGAAGAAAGCCATTTATGAGTAAGGTTAATCAGAAAAAGCATTTGCAGTTCGCAAATGAATATGTAACCAAAGGTACTGATTTCTGGGATAAAGTACTGTAGTCAGATGAGAGCAACTTTAACATCTATCGGAATGATGGGCGGATATGAATGTGGAGAAAGGTTAACACTGAATGGGAGCCGAAGAACATGATAGAAACTGTGAAACATGGGGGCGGAGGAGTAATGGTGTGGGGTTGTATGGCTTCTAGTGGTGTTGGAAACCTTGTGTTTATAGATGGCAATTTGGATAAGTTTCGGTATAAGAGCATATTGCAGAATAATCTAAGAGCAGTGCTGAGAAGTTAGGTTTAGGAAACTACTACTTCTTCCAACAGGACAATGATCCGAAGCATACATCAGAACTTGTTATGGATAGTGTACAATACACCCCTTATGTGAAAAATGCCACCACAATCCCCAGACTGCAATCCCATTGAATACATTTGGAATGAACTTGAAGACCGTTTGAGAAAATACCATATAACATCCAAAAAACATCTGAAAGAAGTTCTCTTGCAAGAGTGGAAAAACATCGACTCAGAATTAACAAAAAAAGTATGTCCACTTGATGCCCAAAATGCTATCTTCAGTTATTGCAAGAAAAGGACACATAGCAAAATATTGAATTTCTTAAAATACTCATGTTCCAATACTTTTGTCAGGTTCAAACAAGTTGTTTTTATCTGTAAACATTACAGAATAAGAGTTACATTTTATTATTTCTTTAATAATAAATATTTAGCGTCATAAATAAAGATATCTGACAATTTTCAGTTCCTTCAGCTTGTTATTTACAAACGCACACCAACATGCCCTGTTAAAATCACCTGTGCCAATACTTATGTCTGCAACTGTATCAAAAGGAGCATAATCCAGCATAAATGGCTGTCAGTTAATAGACTTAACATATATATAAAACAGTCCTTGTATTTAGCCCATATAAAACCTATAAAGAACTACAGTATAAAATTGATAACCATTCCATAAACAAAGTAAATGTAACTAAATTCCTAGGAATCTGGATTGATGCAGAGTTAAATTGGAATGTGCACACATCAATTATCTGGCTAATAAGCTATCCAGTATATATGCTTTCAGAGTAGCAAGTACTTATAATAAGCATTTAAAAAAAACTATGTATTTTGGATATGTCCACTCTGTATTAACTTGTATTCCAATATTGGGCATGTCCTCAAATACATCTTAATCCATAAACTGCAAAAGAAAATACTTAAAATTTTAAAAATACTAAGTAAATCAGCATTCAGAGAACTAAATATTTTATCAGTCCCTTTAATTCATATTCTTGAAACATTATCTTATATACATAAACACCAGGAGAAGCGAGAGGAGACGGACGTGTGTGACGAGCTCTAGCGCGGATAAAAAAATGGGAGTACAGTTGGAAGCTTATAGAGCCAGAATAGGCTTATTTAATGGCGGAGGACATACTTTGGGAAGAAAGTGTTTGGGAGAGTTAAATGGAGTGGAGTGGTATGTGTTGGTGATAATTGTTATATTAGTGATTGGAGGAGTGGAACTAAACCCAGGACCGGAAATGGAACAAATTATGGAAATGTTGAAAGGTATCGCAGAAGAAATATCAAACCTCAAAGGAATGGAGAAGAGAATTGAGGATAAAATAATAAAGCAATTCGATGCGATAAAATCAACATGGGAGAGTTTCGAGCAAAGTGAATAAGGAATTTATAGAATGTAATAGACGAATGTTACGGTTGGATAGAGCCGAAGAAAGGAGTAGAATGAATGTTATAATATTTGGAATTGAGGAAACAAGAGGAAAAAGAATCAGGGAGCAAGTGGAGGAAATTTTTCAAGATAAATTAGAAATAAAGTTGGGCGGCTGGGAAATAATAAACATTTTTAGAGTGGGAAGAACAGGCACGAACCCAAGACCGGTAATAGTCAAGTTGGCAATGATGAAAATAAAATGGACAATTTTAAGTAGTGCTAAAAAACTAAAAGGGACAAGATTATTTGTGGCACAAGATTATGGAAAAAAAAAGAGAGAGAATTAAGAAGTGTATTAATTAGAGAGATGAAAAAGGCTAGAGCTAGAGGAGACAAGGCATATGTACAAGGATTAGACCTTTGGATCAATGATAGAAAACAGGATATCCGCCAAATAAGTTGGAATGATTCTTCAGAAAATTCACGAACCAGAGGACAGGAAGAAGAAGCCAGGGAAAAGAAAAGGAGCGGGGAAAATAGCTTTGATGGAGAGACAAGGCGAAGGGAGTTGATGACGTCACCAGGCAAGCAAGATGGACTGGAAAAATAGCTGAGATAGGATTCACAAAGGCTGCCAGTGGAGATAGTCACGGGACCAAGCGAAATGGACGAGACGGAGCCCAACATATTCTCTTCACCAGCAGGAAGCATCATACAGGTGGAAAAGGGAACGCAAGGCCAAAAACTTCTGGATAGATTTCCATTGACAAGAAACAAGGCCAAATTACAGCAATTCAGGTTTGAGAGGAAGAGTTCGGTATAGCAAAAGGCATTGGGGGTTATATTCTGGAATGTACAAGGATTGTTTGAAAAGTTAAAGAATAGAGAAATAATGCAGATCTTAAGATTAGGTGATGTGATAGGGGTGGTAGAGACTTGGTTGGCAAACGACTTTCATGTGGAAATAAGCGACTTTGAGTTCTACGGGAAAAGTGGAACAAAGAAGAGTGTAAGAGGATGAATATCAGGTGGGTTAGGGATATTTGTTAGGAAAGATTTGAAGTGCAAAGTGAAAGTGTGTAAAGATTTGGGAGAAAATTCGGTGTTGTGGTGCGTATTAAGTGTAACAGGGAAGAAGAAACAGATATGTCTTGCAGTGGTATATAACCTGCCAAGTGCCTCGGATTTTTATAATCCAAACTTACTCAATTTAATTGGACAGGATATTGAGGAGTTATCAAACAGATATTTGGACAGTAGCTTTATGATAATGGGTGATTTCAATGCCAGAGTAGGAGTAAGTCAAATAAAGCTAATAGATCCTGAGTATGAATTAATGGGGGGAGAAAAAGAGATGGTAAGAAGAATGAGTAAAGATAAAGTAATGAATGGTGAAGGAAACAAGCTGGTGGAATTTTGTGAGGAGTTCAATATGGAGATGTGTAATGGGGTAAAAGGGAAAGATGAAATGGGGGAATTTACCTGTGTCAATTATAATGGTCAGAGTGTGGTTGACTATATGTTATACTCAATAGTCTTAGATATAAATGTTGCAGATTTTGAAGTCTTGAATACAGTATGTTCTAGTAATCATTTCCCATTGAGGCTAAGTTTTATAAGTACATATAAGAATGAACTAAAACGAGAACATAAAGGAGGAGTTAAAATTGATAAATATAAATGGAGGGGTGAGGAGGCAGAAGTTTTTATGAAGGAATTAGGGTCAGACATAGGGGTAATAAGGGAGAAAAAGGTAGAAGACTGCTGAAAGAAAATAAAACAGATGAAGCAGTTTTAAAGGTAGAAATGTTAGTAAAATATGCAGGTGTAAGGATGAAAGTGAAAGATTGTACAGATAGGAAACAGAAGGGATGGTATGATGAATGTAGGAGGGCAAAACAAAGAGTTTTAGGGGAGTTAAGAAGGTGGAGGCAGGAAGAAGGGCAAAAGGAAAGAGGAGTTTTTGATTGTAAGATGGGGATACAGAAACTTGTTGGAAGCAAAGAGGAGAGAATGGGCCGAGAAGATGAGTATAAAGTTACATGAGGCAGCAAAAGCAAATGATAGCAAAAGCAAATGATAGCAAAACAATACGGATGCTGGTGAAAAGAATGTATAAGGTTAGATCAAGAGAAAATAATATAAGTGCGGAAGAATGGTTCAAGTATTTTAAAAATTTGCTAGGAGGGCAACATGATAACCAAACAATTTGAGTAATGGAAAATAACAATTATATTGAGCAATTGGATAAGCCGATAGATGTAGGGGAAGTGAGGGAACAAATTAATAGATTGAAAAGGGGCAAAGCATGCGGTATTGATGGCATACCAGGGGAGTTTTGGAAAGCTTGGAGTCTAAATGAAAATCGATTAGAATTGCTGGTTAGGATATTAAATGCAATCTTTGAAGGGGGGAAGGTTCCTAGGAGTTGGAAAACTGCAATAGTGGTGCCAATATTTAAGAATAAAGGGGAAGTGGATAACCCAGAAAATTATAGGGGGATTAGTTTGTTATCAGTGTTAGGTAAGATTTATTAAGGGGTTTTGGCTGAAAGAGTGCAAAGTTGGGCGGAGCAAGAGGGAAAAGTATCTGATCTACAGATGGGATTTCGGAAAAACAAGAGAGCAATAGACAAAATTTTATAATATCTTCAATGGTAAATAAATATTTATCAAACAACAGGGGAAGATTGTATATCTTATTTGTTGATTTAGAAAAAGCTTTCGACACAATAAATAGGGAAGCCTTATGGACCAAATTGGGTATGAAAAGAATGAGTAACAAGTGTTTAAGAACAATACAAACAATATATGAAAATAATGATTTTTGTATAAGATTTAATAAAAATGTAAGGACAAAGGACATTAAAAATTGTATAGGTTTAAGGCAAGGCTGCGAGTTAAGCCCTATATTATTTAATTTCTTCATTGACAATATTCTAGAGATAATTAAATTTGAAAACAGCCACTCTCCAATAATTGGGAATGAGGAGTTACCAGGGTTACTATTCGCAGATGATTTGGCTGCAGGATCAATAACTACTGTGGGATTAAACAAAGTAATTGGAGCAATAGAGAGTTTTTGTAACAAGTGGAGTCTTAGGGTTAATACAAGCAAAACAAAAATAATGGTATTTAAAAAGGGTAATAAGTTGAGAAAGGACGAAAAATGGAGTTGGAAAGGGAAGGAAATTGAGGTTGTCAGAAATTTTGATTATCTGGGAGTAACACTAAGTAGCAATGGTAGATGGGAGAACAAAAGAAACAGGCTTTAACAAAAGGAAAAGTGGCAATGAAAGTTATTAGAGCATGTTTACATAAAATACCTGGGATACACATAAAATGGATAGAAAGAGTATATGGAGCAATAGTTGAGGCAAAAATGCTGTATGGTGCAGAGATTTGGGGTATTGAGGAGGGGTGGGAACAGGTAAATAAAGTGCATAGGAGCTTTTGTAAAATAATTCTGGGTCTACCAAGAGCCTCACCTCTTGGGGTTGCACAAATGGAGTTCGGGAGATTTGGTAGTAAGGTGAAAATTGTTGAAAGAATAGTGAAATATTGGTTGAGAATTGAGGAATCAGAGAATAATAATATTTTAAAACAATATTTGGAGGTTCAACGCAAGTTAAATAAAGAGGATACTTAGTATAATCGCCTAGAAGCAATTCTCAATGAAATAGGGTGTGGGGATATTTGGAAATATAGACAATCACGTGAGAAGGGATGTTGGAAAAGAGTTGGATTGGGGATTGAAGATATGGAAAGACAGGAAATAATTGGCAGTTTTAATTCAAAAAGATCATTACATGTATATACAGAGATTAAAAGGACATGGGAAAGAGAAAACTATGTTGATGTTTGTAATAAAATAGCAAAAGAGGGCTTTGCATGGGCTAGGTCAGGGGTGGTGAGGTTAAAAGGCATAGGAGAAGGAGAAAATGAAGGCAAATGCCCATTATGTAATAGCAAATTTAACAATTACTGGCATTTAATGTTAGAATGTGAAGGAACAATGAATATGAGGAAAAAATTATAAAGAAACAATTGGTCTAGATTACCAAATGAAATTATATGTAAAAGGTTGTTAAGAGTTAAATCCAAGGAAAGTTTATTTGAAATAGGAAAATATTTAGGTGTAGTGAGAAATAAATGGTTGAAAAAAATTAGAAATAGGGAATAGAAAAAAAATGTAGATTGTTGAATCATAAATTAAATAGGACCCAATGACTCAACAACCATGGTGTTGGATGTTTGTGGGCCCTTAGTAATGCAGCAACTTAGTGAAAAGGATATGTAAAGGGTAATATGTAGAGATAAAAATTATGTATTATAGAACTTATATAAGAATTAATTTATGTAACTAACGAAGTGAAATAAAATATCCATCCATCCACCCACCCACCCACCCATTTGTTTTCAAAACAAATGGTATGTACTATTTCACAATACCAGAACACAAGATCATATACATGCCACATTTTACCAAACTAATAAAAGCTGCAGTAACATAACACACAATGGAGGTGATTTGTACAACGGCTCACTCAAAGTACGAAGTTATACCCAATTTAAACAGTTATTATACAAAGTATTGTCAGATCATATACCATTTACCATTCAAGAATTTAAAAATTAAAATCTATAAATTCAAATGTGTTACCATTGTATACCATGTTTATTCTGGATGTTTTGCAGATTGTATGATAGTTTTGGGTAAAATGTACTCGAAAACAAATTGTCATAGTGACCTTGTAATTTAATAGGAGGAATTATTTATATATTCCCATGCACATATTTTGATAGGTGATTATTGTTGTTAAATATTTTTTTTATTGCAAATGAGCCCATGTAGGACTACACAAAGTACTTAGACGTTTGTTTTCCTTTGGAACTATATTTCCAGTTGTTCCAGTTTTTTTCTTCGGTTTGTGCGCTTGGTCAACTTGCCACTTATGCACTGTGATTCTAAAGATATCTTTGTTTAGGACATCTTGCATAATTCCTGCCAATTTTAAGTCATTTCTTTCTTCAGCAATGTACTTCATAGTATCTACTACTGCTTTACTTCTATTTTTATAGAATTCCATTATTTGTTTTGTGAGCCTGTTTCCATTCATTTGTTTAATATGTCCATAAAGTTTTAACCTTCATTTTCTTGCATCACTCTGAATGTCTGTATGTATTTTATTTCATTTTTACTTCTGAGTCTGTATTATTTACCTATAGCTTGATCTAATTTTTCTTATAATTTTGCATTATTTTTTTCACAATATTAAAATTAATGCATCTGCTCTGTAGAGGCACTCTGCTTTAATTACAGTGTTATAATGTCTTAATTTTGTATGCTTAGACATGCACATTTTATTATAGATATTCTGAGTAAGCCAATATGCTGTTTCCATTTTTTGGCATCTACATTATTTTTGATTGCATTTTCCTGAATTATTTCACTAAGGTATTTAAATTGTGGAAGTTTAATTTTTCCTTATTTTGTTTCCATGTATTTTTAGTGCTGTTTTATTGCATGAAATGTATTGTGTTTTTTTTTTTTTTAATTTATTTAAAGAATACAGTTGAACTTGCTTTAAACGTATATCAAGAAGGGAAAGAGGGAGGATAACTTGTAACTCAGAATTACTTACAAATGACATTTTGAAAATGCATCATTTAAAAAAAAAAAAATTTACAAACAACAAATATATGTACGAAGAAAACATTATTTGAACTTGGTCCTGCTTTAAAGAAATAGTTAATTTGGCTTGTTTCACTTTTCTTGCATTCAGTGCATATACCTCATTTTGCAAACTTATTAATAAACTTAGAGCTTTTTCACTACAACTTTTCGCACTGATGTAATGCCTACACACATTTATTGTACTTAACACTTCACTCACTTTAGGTATTTCAAGACTTGAATCGTCATCCCCATTATTATCAGTGTCACTTGAAGCTGACCCGCTTTCTTGGTTACCACCATGTTTTTGGCACATATTAGCAATAATCTCCTCATCCTGTAGTTCCCCACACACAGCTAGATTGTCATCAAAATGCATAGTGTATCAAAATTTACACCCTCCAGTAGAGCTAGCCCATTTATAGGCACAACTTCATCACTACCGGTATCATCAGAGACAGCTTCTTTCTGTAAGATACCAGATTTAAAGAAACAGTGTTTGATTGTGGAGGATGACACCTGCTTCCAGGCAGCTGAAATAAATTCCATGGCTTGTAGTAAGTTAATGGTAAGATTTTAATTTCCTGCATCAGTCAATGTTCTTAAATGTTGAACCAGCATTTTTCTATAATGAGCTTTGAAATTTGCAGTGATACCTAAATCAAATGGCAGTAGACAACTGGTACAGTTAGGAGGGAAAAATTTCACTTGAACATTTTCCAAAATTATTTGAGGTGGATATGCTGCACATCGATCCAATCTTTTTCATTCTACTGTCCAGTTTCTTCAACCACTGTTCCGTTAAAATCATAGTCATCCAAGACTTCCTATTGGATTCATATTCCATAAGTTTTGTTTTCACACCCTTAAAACACCTCGGATTCTTGGCTTTTCCTATCACAAGTGGGAGAAGCTTGTCTGATCTGTCTGCATTGGCAGCAAGAACTGTTACACAAATTTTACTTTTCTTCCCTCCATGGCATGAGTCACCCTTTTCAGCTAATGTCTTGCTGGGAAGGAGATAGCAGAATAGGCCAATCTCATCACAGTTGTAGATGTTTTGAGGCTGATAATCACTTATGATTCCTGGTAGAACCTCTTCCTTCCAGGTTTACACCGTGATGTCATCCACATCATTCGACTTGCCGCAAATTGTTTTCCCTGTGATTCCATGACAATCTTTAAATCCTTGCAACCATCCTGATGAAGCCTTGAAATCAACCGTGATGTTCATAATTTTAGCTAAATCTATCGCTTTTACTTTCAGCATGTCGCTACTGATTGGTAGAGCTGCAGCCCATTTCTGCTGGAACTATGTGAAAAGTGCCATTTCCAAAATAGCATTTCTGTTACTGATGACTATACACATCATCGTATAAGCAATTCCTAAGTCTGAAACAATCTTGGTTTTGGTTTTGTGTGAATTAAGTTCCACCTCTCGTATGAATTTTACTTTCTGATCTAGTAACATATCCGTTTTCTGAGATTAAATAGCTGATTAAAAGCAACTGAGAACTGAAAGACAAAACCGCTGTTCAACAATGAACACCAGATACCGAAAATTTTTAATTTTACTTCTTGTTTGTTGCTCGACATTGTCGCGCTGAAAGACACCGGCTCTACCAGCAAACATCTTTGTCTTTTGTTTCCATGACTGAAAGCCGCCTGCTTAGCTTGCGTCTTTGTCAACGGAGATAAGGAAAATACACCTCGAGTTTCTTTTAAGATAGCATATGCCATATTCTCATTGTAATTACATAAAACTCAGCTGCATTTCACTGAAATTTAATACGTATAACAGCAAATTACGTGTAAATAAGGTTCTATTAACACATTTCCAAATCACATTTTGCCGGGACCTACAAAAATTTACATAAATATGACGTACTTAGAACTGGGTTACATATAAAGCAGGTTCAACTATATCTGCAGACCAATTTTCTCTGCAATTTCTTTTAGCAGTTCAATCTGCTTTTGAGTTATTAAAATGCCACGAGTGAGGATTGCTAGATCATCTGCATATGCCATGCAATGTATCTTTAATTTCCCTCTGCCTAAAAATAATTTGATTAATTTTGAGAATTGTTTTCTGTTTATGCCATTCTTGCATTACTTTTTCAAGAGCGCAGTTAAAAAGTAGTGGAGAAAGTCCATCTCATTGTCTTAATCCTGTTTTGACTTCAAAGGATTCAGAAATTTCCTCCATGAGTTTAATTTTAGCCTTTGTATCAGTTAGTTTCTCTTTAATAAGTGCAAGAGTTTTACTGTCTAAACCTTGTTCTTTGTGATTCACGATCAACCTAATCATATGCTTTTTTAAAGTCGACAGATGCACATACTAAATCGTTGCTATAAATTCTTTGATGTGTTTAAGATTAGCTTAAGGTTCAGAATTTGTTCTGGACACAATCTACTTGGTGTATATCATGCTTGATATTCTCCTGTTTTTGGTTCTACCTGTCATCATACTCTGTTGAGCAAACATTGAGATTGAATTTTGTATGGACCTGATAGTAATGAAATCCCTCTAATTGTTTACATCAGCTCAGTCACTTTTTTTATGTAATGGGTGGATTAATGCGGTCTTCCAATCCTCTGGAATTTATTCCATTTGCCATTTTTCTTGCATAAGAATGGTAATTTCTTTTATTGTTTGATCCTGACACTTTGAGAAGTATCTTTGTAATTCCATCTTCACCTTATTGTTTTTAAAGGAGGACTGAACTAAATTAACAATAAAACATAAACAATTCTGAGCACATTGTAGAAAATTGCTGCATTTGTGACCTGTTTTCATTCTGGAAGCACTTTTATGTTTAATGCTCACCTCACGGTGACATCATAAGGCTAGGATTGTGCCACACTGCTTATTGTCACTTGCATTAGTTAGCCTTGCATTACATTTAATTCCTGTTGTTATTTTGTGATTGTAGGACAGTTCTCCTTTCCTAGTGTTCTGTGAGGTGTAAGGTCAAGAATGACTGAGTGGAATGAGTGCTTATAGTTGCATAAATAATTCTGGCTTAAACAGAAATGTTGGTTATTACTACTTGACCACGATATTGTTGCATTTGACCTTATGGAAACCTGCATTTGAATACATGTGGAAGCCAGCCCAGCCAAGTGCAATACTATTGTAGTCAAGTTATATTCATTCCATGATAGAAATACTAATTGACATGGGTAGGTACATCAAGTGTGGGTTGCTGCTATGAAATGCAAAAACATTGTGTCAATTCAAAATACTAGGATATGTGGAATTAAATTCAAAGAAAGTGATTTTAATGATTCAGATGTTATAAAAATAAGAATAATGAAGAACAAGAAATTAAGGCTCTAGACTGAAAGACAATGTGGTGCCTTCGAAATTTTTAGAACTAGAAGAAAAACATTCCAAAAAAAGAAACTCAAATTTGTTAAAAGAAAGCAAGTGATACAGCTAATTAATAATTCAGTAAGCAATTCTCAGCAAGAAAGTGAAGCTACACTAGTTTTTGAGTCTTTACATGGGATTGAAGATTGGTGCTGAACTATATTGCGAGTTGGGAACTGAAATTTTTATGCTATAAACAGCGCTAATGTGAACCAAAGTTTGACTGATGACAAAGGCATATCTTCAGCTGTAAATGATGAAGATTATAAACTGAATGAAAATTTGAGGGAATCCAGTGAAGTTGGAGAAGAAAATGTAGATATGTCCAGAAGATATTCTTTTCTATTTGTATGTGTAAATGTTCTCCTGGTGCTATTCACTGTTTGTCACGCATGTGGTGGGCCTGTCACTGAAAGAATATCTAACACAGGAGGTGTATTAATGCAAATTATTACCCATTGTGTGAATGGGCACACTTATGAGTTGTGCTCTGGAGGCAAAAGTGGAAGCCTGAAAAGTAATGTGTGTATAGCTTCAGGCATGTATCTTTGCACATGATATTTAACTTTTTCTTGGCATTCTCAAAAGAATTAGAATTATTATTTTTTTCTGAATCACATTTTTATGGACTTGTTAAACAATTTGTTTTCCCTTCTGTACACAAAGGCTGGTTAAAAGAAAAAGAAAGTAATTTTGCAATTGCCAGGAATGATTCAAATTTATGTTTATATGGGAGGAACAGTATAATTCACCAGGATTCTCTGCTAAATATGTGACACATTCTACAAGAATTTGGCAACAAGTAAAATATTAGATTTCATAATTGTACAGAGAGGAACTGTAAGTGGTGATATTGAGAAAGCTGCTTGCAAAAATATACTGACTTCTATGAATGAAAAGCTGCTCATAAAATTATTCCTAACAGACAGACACACGGATATTAGATAGAGCTTTGATGAAAAAGAAGTTTGAGCATACCATGATGAATTTGATGTATGGCATCTTGCTAAATCCCTTATGGTAATGTCTAATAAGATTCCAAAATTGTTGATGCTTCATGAATGGAAGCATTCTATTTATCATCTGTGGTAGGCATCTGCTACTTGTGAAAGTGACAGTGTACTCCTAAAGGAAAAGTTCACTTCAATTGTAAATCACAATACTTATGTCAATAATTGAGTAGGTATTGAGAAATTTCATTCATGTGCTCATGATGTCAGTGAAGAAAAAGTTAAAACCAAAACTAGCTATATAAGAATTCCACAGCAAACAATGACTTGTGGAGTGACATAAATAATGCAAGATTTTTAACTGACATTACACATATCAATAATTTCCACCATACAGGAAGCCTTGAATCCTATCACAATGCACGCTTGAAGTATGTCCCAAAACTAATACATTTTTAGACATGTATGTCAGATCAATAGTAGCTGCTCTAGATCATAATTTTCACAAGGGAAAAAAGTAGTGGGCAGTTTTGTGGAATATTCTAAATTGCCTGGAGAATGGATGTATACACAAACCTTATAACACAAATAGTGAATGAAGTAACTGAACACAAGTTTCAATACAAGTATGTTGTACCAGGAGTTACTGACTGTAGTGACATACTTTGTAATATTGGCTCACTCTAGAAAATTAAACCTAGTAAGCAGAAAATGTAAGGCAGGTACTTCTGTTGGTTTGTATTACCTTTGTGATAAAATGATGAGGAAAAAAGAATAAAATACATAAATAATGAGACAAGTTCAAAGAAGTGAAATTTTAAAGCATGTATATTCCAGGCACTAGTGACTACACATTCCTGTTGAAACTTAATGCTATGACAGATCAGCTGCTCCGGCAGGAGATACCTGCTTTAAGAATGCTAGCTAACCATATGGCATCACCGTAGTGCACTGCTGGTGTGGAAAATACCCTGCAGATCCTGAATGGTAAGTCATACATTGTTCCGGTTTTCACTATTATTATGCATACCCCAAGATCTTGTAGAATATTAAATAAAATAGACATGTGCATTTTTAGTTCAGTCCTCCTTTAAATCTGTTAGTCTGGTTGATAATTTCTCCTTCAGTCGGTAATAATGAATCTGGATTTGATTCTTCAGGTTCTTGTGAGAGGAATCTGCTTATTGGTACTGGACAGCTAAGAAATTTTTCGAAATATTTAGAAAGTTCTCTGTAATTTTCCTGGTTACTTACTGCCAAATGATCATCTTATCTTTGGAAGCAGAGACACTGGTTGGTATCCAATGAGTTTGGACTTTGTTTTGTAGAAATTCTGTGTGTTATTTCTTTGAAAGTTGTTCTTGATTTCAAGTAATTGATCTTTTGCATATTCCTCTACATTTGTCTTATTAATTTGGCTACCTCTTTCCTGTTCACTAAGAAAGCATTACGATTCTTTTCTGTTTTATTGCTGTTCCAATTAACATGTGCTCAATGTCTTGATGCAATTGCTTTTTTGCACTCCTCATTCCACCAAAGATGCTTTCCACGTTTTTGTAGAGAGATTAGCATTTATGCTGTTTCAATTACTTTGCTTTTGAGTTTTGCCAATTTTGTGATTACTTGTTTTTTCTAATTCTGTGGAAATTGCCTCTTGTTGTTAAAAACTATTTGTACATTCAGTAGGACAGTTTTGACCAAGTATTAAGTTTTTGTTTAAATTTGAGAAAGCCCATGTTGCTGAATAATTTTAAGATTTGATATGATGATTGGACTCCTATTTCTTTTATGTAGCAAAATTTCAGTCTTTAGCCTCAATTCGAAAACATTCAAATACAACTTGTATTTGGAAACACTTGGCTATGAATGAATTATAATGTACTTCACCAATGACCCAAAGGTTTACTTTGATTGTAGTGCTTTAAATTTCTTAGATATTCTGGACCATCTAGGACATTTTACACTTTCAAAATAATTAAAAAGCTTATCTGCTTCAGTAAAATGCCATAACCATGAGTCTTTAGAATTCCCACTTAAAAGACAGAGAACTGGATTTTGTGTTTTAAATATAAGATTTTTAGAAATGTCTCCGTCTAAACTATCCTCAATTTTGTATCAGTTTCAACTGTATCTGAAATGTTCTTACAAATTTCCCTAAAGCTTTTGTATATCAATTCCACACTTACAGCAGGTGACAAGTTGTTTCATGCATATGGAAGGAGGACAGGACAGAAGGACAGACAAGGTAATGCTAATAAGTGCTCTGTAGTAGTAAATGTACCCAGGTGCAACACAGTGCATTAAATGTGATAATTTCATCATGATAATTACTGTATGTGTTATTTCAGATCATAAGAAAGAATTAAAATAAACAAACAGTATATCTCACAACACTAGATTTGAATTGCCAATCATTGGGCCAACATCGTTTTTGGATGCAGCCACCACATCATTCTTGAGACTCTCTGTAATGAACATTTCGGTATGATCAGGCATTCACATCTTTGGTAATCTAATCTTTTTTTAAAGCTTTTTGGAGTCTCCTTTCATTTAATAAACATGCATCATTATTGCTGATCAGGCAGAGGAATCTTTGTTGCAGGATGCCTTTGGCAAAAGGGACAATGTTTTCAAGAAAGCAAGTGTATCTGCAGGTTACATAGACGTAAAGTACATAGGGATGACGGATTTATATGGGGTATTTAATTCCAGGTTTTGTATGACTGACATGAATATCACATCACTGTTTAGATAAATGCAATGCTCTGCAGATTTTGTTTTAAGATATTGTATTCACTATTATTTTTACATATTCTGAGAAAAGAAGTTCTCTACAAATGTTTCCTTATAGCAGTTATCAGTTGAGCACATTCCAGTTAAATAGGTACAATTAAACTTCCTATTATTTCATTAATTCATTTTTTTATAAGTGAAGTAATAAAAAATAAATTTTAGCATTTGCATGTTTCTATGAATCAATTTACCCTGAGTTTGTTCAACAAGTCAATAATCCATTGAAAATGGATACAGGGTGCATTATTCTTTGCAAATACCATGAATAATGTATGCTTTGTTGTAGCATATTAGCATCCATTTCTTTGTACACAGTTGAACCCCATTTTTTTTTTAATTCTTTTATTTTATATATATACTTTCCAGCTTCCAGGAAAAAGTTATTGTAAATGGAGAGAAAATGTAAATTGGGAGAAATGATTTTGCTGCCATACCATATTCTGGTGTGTACATGAACACAATAGAAATCCTGCTTATAGGGTGATCAGAAAAAAACCATTTCAATAAAGCCGGTCCTAAAATTAAAAACTTTATGGGAAAATGTGTACCATAATTGTAAGAGCAACATACTATCTTCTGCTTTGAGCTTTCTGGCAGGAAACAAAAGAAGAAACAATGTGGTTTCTTAAAATTGCTAGAGTTTTCCAAAATGATTTAAGTTGTGGAAAGTTTAAAGATGCAAATGAGAATGAAGTTCCAAACATTGTTGCAAACACAGGAAAACTGAAGGAACTATAAATAATTCTGTAAATAATGGAGAAAATGTTACTTTTGAGAATCTAAAAGAGAAGTTCCATTGTATACCTATGTAGTTGAGGATGCATTTTCTGTTTTAGAGAGTTTATTAGCCCCTTTGTACATAGTGTGTTTATGACAGTGGCAGCTGGCAATGCCCTCCCCATAAACAAATGCCCTGTAAATATAAAATAAAAACAAGAAAAGAAGAATAACATCAGATGTCATTGCAGCATTAATTTTTGTACTCCCAGATTTAGTTAATGGATTTTGTTTTGTTTGAAATGTTTTTGTAACACTTATACAGCATAGCATGAATGTTTTCATTACAGAGTGTATTTCGGACTATATCAAGTCCATCTGGGAACCCTTGCATTTATGAATACTGCTAGAGGTGAGACATGCAGAGGGGAATGCTTTGTTTATGGTGGAGGGGTGCAGAGATGTAATAGCAACTTGGCAGAGCCTGAAGTCCTTCACTATTGGTTCCTTCTCCACGCAGTCTTTTCCATGTAGAGTCATTCAATTTCACTGTCACTGTCATCTGAAAAATTATGTGAATGGATTTAAAATTTAATTAAAGTCTTAAGTTATACTGTAATTTAAAGTGTAGCATTGTAGAGCTAAAATGATTCAGAGCAGAAAATAAATAATCCCCCTTATACTACAATTTACATTGGTCGCTTTTGTTTGCGCATCACATAATCACAGTGCACATGCAACATGCAGTACTGTGATTCACCCACATACATCTTAGTTGCATACAGGGTTCAGAAGCACATGTTATTTAAAATACCTAACTTAACCAGTGAATTCAATGCAAATGGTATGCTCTTGGTGGAGACTGTTAAAGATCTGTAATTATGCATATAAAGTTAAATTAATTTGTTAAGGAATTGTAAGAGCAGTGTAAGTAGCAACGCATCATTTGTATTCCTTCCAGTAGCAGGAAGTCTCTTACCATTTATATTATATGGTGCACCTGTGCATTAATGAATATTGGTTAAAATTTCAGTGGAGAACATATGGTTTAATAACAAATGGATGTTCTTTGCTTTGTTTTCACAAAATAAATTATTTACAAATCTTAATCACACTTATTGCCTGTCAATAGTCTATTTTTCATGAACATATTTCTTCTAAGTTATAATAGAATATAATAGAAGGTAGGAACTATAACTTAGAAGAAATATGTTCATAATTATTAATATTGTTTAATTTACATTTTCTTAGATAGGTCCATTTTATTGCATGTTTCATTTCTGAATTGCACTAATGTACAGGATTCGGTATGCACTGAAAAATGAATGCAGTAAACTGAACAGATGAGAAATTATATGCAGAGTAATTTGATTTATATGGTTCTGCTTTTTTAAAATAGCTTTTGGTAAATTGTAGAATAAAACCTGCTATGTAAAGTGTGCTTAATACAAAAGCATCACTTGCCACCCTCCCAAACTTGCAAATCACAAGCCGCCACTGGTTCATGATTGTGCATGTTTCTTAATTTGTTATAGTTTAAATGGACCAACATTACATTAGAATTCTGGAACTGCATACTGCATCATTTAGAAAGTTACTGCACTCTTTACACTTTGATTTTCTTCTTCATGGCTTAACCATGGAAGATAAATTACCTTAGAGAGATTTATTAAATTTACATTTGCATAACTGAGGAAAGTTCAAAACAGAAGCATCATATTTGATAGTGATTATTGTCTGTAAAGCAGTGACATATTACTCAGATGGTTGGTGATCAGTCAGTTTTCTCCAGAATTAGTTCTTGTTCCTGGCACATTAGATGTGCCAAAATAAATTAATAAGCGGGTATAGCCTTTGTGCTTTCATAAGTCAAGTTGATGGATTTGTTCTGTTCACTTTTTATGGTGTGGAACACACATCCAGATAAAGTAAGTTCAGGCTCCACTTAAAAAAATTGTCATTGTGAGAGAAAGAGATTTTCCATAAGAACACCTTTTCCCATACCCCAGGTCCTTAGGCCCTTCACTGAATTTAATATTGTTACAGTGTTTTCTATGATATCAGTTTATTTCCAAAAATGGTTGGCTGTTGCTGATTTTTGTGTCTAATTTAATCAAATATTTTTCAAGTGTCCCTTCAGTTTGGTGCTTCATCCTGATTTTTCCTCTGGGGGTGTTTTTGTCTATCTGGTCTGGTTTCAGTAGGTTTGTTACTGCAGTTATCTTCTAGAGCCAATGTTATGTAAGAATCTTTGAAGATGTTTTAAACTTTCTATATGCTGTAAAGTGAAATGTAAGCTTGCAGTAGGTTTGCTTTCTCCATTTGTTAACATGGCGGTTGTCTGTTTTGTTATCTTCTGCTATTGGGCCCCTCTGATTTTCTTGTCCAACTGCTTGTTGAATCCATTGGTAATTACAGTACTTGCATATCTGATAATTATTTACTTGAGCACCTGGTGACCTATTTGTTTCAAACCTAGTTGAATATGTGCTGAATAATACCCTAATTATGTTTGGAGGTGTCCTTTTGGAGCAAAAACTTAGTTCCAGAGAGAAAAAAATTAATTAAAATATTTATCGACCAACTTGCTTCTTGCAGCTCATTTAGGTCTTCATTCTTGTTCCATCTCTTACTTACCATCTTACACACACTTTCTTCTGGTCGCTTAGCGCTTACCATCGTCCTTGAAAACCACTCTGGTGTCAACTGGAGGGATGTGATGGTCTTTGCTGATTGGTCCTCTATCCACCTTGGCCATTTCATCGCTTATAATTGTACAATTCCAATTGGATTTCTAGATTTGTTTTTAGAGTTCAAATGCTCCATGAAACCATTTTGTGTATGTGAGTGAGTGTGTGTGTGTGCGTGCGTTTTATAAAGTTTTTAAAGAAATCATAAAAAATTAGGTTTGTTGGTTTGTATGCTCATTCTGTGAGAAAATATTGATTTTGAATGCATACAACAATTTGTAAAACAAACCAGAGAGAGAGAGAGGGGGGGCGCGCGTGCATGCGCACATACACACTAGAAAAGTGAAAGAATATTCACAGTAATTTTGTTAATTTCATGCTCATCATTTCAAGTGAAACTGAGTTGTGTGAAATACATTTTATGTAACTAAGGTAAGATTTTACAGTCTTTTATAAAGCATGAGATTCTGAAAGAGCCAGGTATTTATTAGAACTGTGAGCAAGAGGATATTTGTTTCAGTATTGATTATCAATCAGTAATGAAAAAGCTTAACCAAGAAAGGCAAGTGAAGTGCAATTGGAACCACTCTACAAAAAGTGATATATCTAAGAAGAAGCAGAACTCCCCCTCCCAGGGGCCTGTAGGTGCGGGTATGGGTTTGGCACACCCGGTGTCACGAGCCACCCTGATTCCCTTGGTGTGGGCTCCTCTTCATGGTGAGGGAGTCAGCCAAAACGCTCACCCACGTGTTGGTGGAAAGGACTATCCTGGTTGTTGGTTGAGGGATGCGTGTCTGAGCCTGGTATGTTCTTTCTACATTTTTCAGCGAAGATGCGCATTTCCAATATGCCGCTTTGGTTTCTGCTTCACCTAAACGGGCGGCTAGGGGCTAACCCACCCCTAGCCAATCGGCCAGGACTAGGTGTTTAGCCGAACTCCAGGGTGCGTGGGACGGTGCGCCTGCTATATCCCCTGTGTAGCCCTGTCATCCCAGTGGGATGACCCCTTGTTGGGCTCCGTGGTGAGTGGGAAGCACGGGGGGATGAAGCTTACATAATCTTTTCATGGCAAACCTAAACCCAAAACGAAGAAGACACATTCAAGATGATAAAGAGGTACATGCAGTGTCTTCTGCACATTACCTGTTAATTACCTGGTTGGAAGAGGCTCAGTCCTTTCTGAAGGTGAACCCATTTGTAATTCAGTCAGGTCTTGATAAAATAGCCAGTCCTGTTAAGTCCTGTACGTGCCTTAGAACAGGTTCTCTCCTTGTCGAGACATACACTGCCGCGCAGTTTGAAAAGTTGTTAGGCCAAACTCCTCTGTGGATATCCTGCCCATGTCGAGAAGCACTGCACCCTAAACTCCTCAAATGGTGTCATTACCACCCACTTGTTGGATGGTATGCCAGAGGAAGAGATTCAGTGTTATCTGTCGGACCAGGGTGCCACCTTCGTTTATCGTGTGCGAGCAAAGCGTGATGGTGTCCAGGTGCCTACCCGTATGCTTTTCCTCACATTTGATCTGCATGATCTCCCTCATAAAATTAAGGCAGACTATGAAGTTATTACCGTTCGGCCGTATATTCCGCGCCCTATGCGTTGTTTTCTTTCAGTGTCACCGCTATGGCCACACTAAATTTTCTTGTAAGCATTCCAATCCAGTTTGTGTCAACTGTAGTAAGGATGGCCACGACGGAGCTTGTCCATCTGCCCGTTGCTGTGTAAACTGCCGCGGTGCTCATCCGGCGTCTTCCCGCGACTGTCCTCGTTTTTTGGACGAGAATGCCATTCAGGAGCTGCGAGTGAAAGAGCGTTTATCTTTCGCTGAAGCCCGCAAACGTCATCTTGCTCGACAGCCTTCTATCCTGAAGTTTGGTACGTTAGCTCCGTGGTTTCACACCGGGTACCAAAGCGGGATATGGGTACTCAAACTTCACCTATAGCCTCCATAGCAGTCTCTCCTAGCATTACAGCACCATCTTCCAAATTAGCCAGCTCCACGACCATTCATGTTACTACGGAAGCCCGGAAATTCAAGACACAGCCAAAGCGTACCGATTTTCTTAAGCACCCTCAAGCCTCTATCAGTGAACGCTCTGCATTCAAAGCAAGTTCTCCCTCGCCTCCTAGGCGATCACTCTCTCAGGATGCTAGAGGGCGTAGTCGGGTTTAGCGGGGTTCTCCTATGTCAACTGGCAATCGTTTGCAGCACTATCCGCTGCCTCATGTGAAACCGAGTCTCTTCCTTCCCAGGAGCCAATGGAACAAGAGTCCACTACTTCTCAAAGCCCTAGTCCCACGCGCAAACAGAAGGGCAAGTTGAGGCGACCACCTGCGGTGAAGTTATTTTTATAATCAACCTATCCCATTTACCTCCAGATGTCGTCCATTGTTAAGTGGAATACACGTGGCATACGCGCTCATAGGGCCGAGCTACAGTTGTTAACCAAATTGCTTTCTCCCAGCGTTTTGTGCTTACAGGAGACTAAACTTCGACCACAAGACAGTTTTTCATTTTCTGTTTTTATTCCAGTGCGCTTTGACCTACCACCGGAACCTGGTATTCCAGCAAATGGGGGTGTCATGCTCCTCCTTCGTGACGACCTTTTTTACCAGCCTCTGGTACTTACCACTACCCTGCAAGCTGTTGCTGTTACTTTGATTTTACCTGGCTTTTCTTTTACCCTTTGTTCCGTATATATACCGCCTTGTTCTCCCTTCGCTGTTACGGAATTTGCAGATCTAGTATCCCAGCTCCCAGCGCCTTACCTCCTGCTGGGAGACTTTAATGCACACCACCTCTTTGGGGTTCACCTCGGGCTTGCGCAAGGGGGAACCATCTTGCTGAGTTTTTCATTCACACCAACCTTTCTCTTCTCAACACAGGTGAACCTACTTTTGTTTCCGATTCTACAGGCGCTTTTTCTCATCTGGACTTATCTGTTTGCTCAGCACAGCTCGCGCATCGTTTTCAGTGGAGTGTCGTCTGATACCTTTTCTAGCGGTCATTTTCCTTGCGTTATCAGCTTGCTTTCACACACTGTCCCATCGCCACGTGTATGCACTTGGCATATTCACAGAGCTAATTGGATTCTTTATTCCAGCTTAGCTGTTTTCGACGACCGCCCGTTCTCCGATGTTGACCGGATAGATCATTTTACTTCGGTCATTCTTTCCGCTGCCGAACGTGCTATCCCTCGTTCGTCTTCCCAACCGAAACGTTTACCCGTCCCTGGTGGACCGACGAATGTCGCGCGGCAGTCCGTGCGCGGAGGGCTGCCCTTCGGGTGTTTCGGCTCCACACTACGCTTGATAATCCGGTAACTTTCAAGCAACTGCGCGCCAGGGCTCGCCGAATCATACAGGCAAGTAAGAGGACATCCTGGATCCATTTTGTGGAGTCTTTTAATCACTTCACTCCATCATCTGTCGTTTGGGACAAGCTTCGTCGTGTGGCTGGCAAAGTGTCACCGCTCACTATTCCTGGTTTTAGGATGAATAATGCCACCATCGTTTACCCTAGAGCGGTTGCTGACACGCTGGGCGCTGCTTTTGCGGGAGCTTCCAGCTCATCTCATTACCACCCGGAATTTTTGTCTATTAAGAACCGGGTTGAATCCCATGAACTCTCTTTTTCCTCTTCTAACCGCGAGTGTTATAACACCCTGTTCACTATGCCGGAGCTAGAGCGGGCCCTGGCCTCCTCCAGGCCCTCAGCTCCTGGGCCAGATGGTGTTCACCTCTTAATGCTACAGCACCTTTCTTCGGCTGGAAAAAGTTTTCTCTTGCAGGTCTATAACCGCATCTGGCGAACCGCCACATTCCCGTCAGCTTGGCATGAGGCCGCCATGGTCCCAATTTTAAAACCTGGCAAGGATCGCCATCTACCCTCCAGTTATCGTCCGATCTCTCTCACCAGTTGCATCTGCAAGGTGATGGAGCGCATGATCCACGGGCGCTTGACATGGTGGCTTGAATCTCAAGAACTGCTGTCTAACGTCCAATGTGGTTTTCGTCGCTTCCGCTCAACGGTCGACCACCTGGTCTCGTTATCTACGCACATCATGGACGCTTTTCTGCAGAAAAGTCTAAACGGTCGCTGTCTTCTTTGACCTCGAGAAAGCGTATGACACTTGCTGGAGGTACGGTATTCTTCGTACCCTCCATAATTGGGGGCATTTGTGGTCGTCTGGCCCTTTTTATTCCGGAGTTCATGAAGGATATGGTCTTTCGCGTACGCGTGGGTTCGGTTTTATCCCGTGTTTTTACTCAAGAGAACGGAGTACCGCAGGGCTCCGTCCTCAGCGTCACACTATTTGCTATTGCAATCAATCCTATTGTCAATTGTGTTCCACCTGGTGTTTCGTCTCCATTGTTCGTGGATGATTTCGCTATTTACTGCAGTTCTCGGCGCACTTGTCTCTTGGAACGCCGCCTCCAACTGTGTCTTGACCGCCTCTTCACTTAGAGTGTCGAAAACGGTTCTAAGTTCTCTGCCGAGAAAACAGTCTGCGTTAACTTCAGGCGCCGTACAGCGTTTCTTTCGCCTTCTCTACGTCTCGGTCCAGGCGTTCTTCCTTTCGCTGAAGAGACGAAATTTTTGGGGTTGATTTTTGACAGGAAGCTTGGCTGGTCTTACCATACCTCATATTTATAGGCAAGGTGGAACGTTCTCTTAATGTTTTATGCGTTTTAAGTGGCACTTCATGGGGAGCTGACCGTACTGTTCTTTTAAGATTGTATCGCTCTCTAGTCCGTTCAAAACTTGATAACGGCTGCATTGTGTGTTCCTCTGCTCCACCGTCAATATTGAATTGCCTCAATCCTATACATCACCGTGGTATCCGATTGAGTATTGGCGCTTTTCCAACGAGCCCTGTCATCAGCCTGAGTGCGGAAGCTGCTGAGCCCCCACTATCTTATCGCCGTGATGTTCTTAATTTCATTACTTCTGCAGACTCTAGTCTACGTGGACATCCGCCATTTACTCAGTTTTTTTAACGATTCCTTGGACCGTCAGCATTCTTGGAACTCCCTGGCCTTACGTCCTCCTGGTGTTCGTTTCCGCTTACTCCTTCGGCTGTTGGATGTCGCCTTACCGGCAATATTTCCCATAGGGGAAACAGGTTTTCCCCCATGGCTCAAACCCGAGGCCAACGTCAATCTGGGGTTGCTCTCCTTGCCAAAGTTTATTTGCTCAGCCTTTTTAGAAATTAGGGAGCAGTTTGGAGGCGTGGTTTTATCTACACTGATGGCTCCAAAGACGCTCTGGGAGTAGGATGCGCTTTTATTCAGGGCCGCCACAGTTTTACCTTTCTGCTTTTAACGCAGTGCTCTATTTTTACAGCTGAGCTGTTTGGCATTTACTAGGCTCTTTTATACATCCAGCGGCATGCTTTGCAGGAGTAGGTTATTTGCTCAGATTGTACAGTTACCACCCTCTCGTACAGCGTGTCCAGGTTTGCCTCCACTCGCTCGCCATTGTTGGGGTTAATGTGTCCTTTTTATGGGTTTCTGATCACGTGGGCCTACAAGGCAATGAGGGTGCCGAAGCTGCTGCAAATGCAGCCATTTTATCTCTTGTGTACCTTCCGATGATTTTAGCTCATTTTTAAGTGGTTTCATACTTTCACACTGGAGGGCTGCACGGGCCGGTCTTCAGGGCAACAAACAAGCCCCTCTCTGTTACTTGGAGTACTTCCTCGTGTGCCTCTCATCGCAAGGAAGTCATTTTAGCCAGATGGTGCATCGGGCACTGCCGTTTTAGTCATGGCCACCTTTTATCTTCGGACCCTGCCCCAGACTGTGCTCATTGTCCTGAGCCATAGTCGGTTTGACATGTTTTACTACAGTGCCAGTTTTTAGCTCAGTTACATGTGTCCTTGGGCTTGCCTGCAACACTGTCTGAGCTGCTGGCAGACGCTCCCAGTGCTGCAGATCGTGTATTGCATTTTCATCATAGCGGTATGGGCGGCCGGGTTTGATGACCTAGTTTTATCCTTCTGTTTTATTTGTAAGTTTTACTGCTGCTGCATTTTTCCTTTTATTTCTTTACCTTGTGGTTTTTACCCCTATTTGCTCTACATTTCGCAGTTGCTGGCACTATTTTAGTGAAGTTTTAATTGTTTCGTTTTAAACTGCGAGATGTTACCTGCCTTTTTGCTTCTTGTTTTAGCTTTGCCTGGGCGCTAATAACCATAGCAGTCGTGCACCCTAAAACCCCACTACTACCAAGCAGAACTGACCATGATACAACATTGGGGAACCTATGTTATTTGAATGGCAGATATATTGGATTTCAGAGAAATAAAGCTCAGGCGAGTTCAAATCCATTGTCTTGCGATTGCCTATAGGTTGTTTGGGTTTACTTGTCTCAGGGAGCATAAAAGTGGAAGGTTGCTTCCACCACACAAGTTATGGGTGGAGTTAGGAAACCTGTTTGCAGGCAGAAACGTTGGAAGTCCATTGATACTTGCCTCTTCAATTTGTCTTGTGTTGCGTGCAGTGTTGGACTATTCCAATGTGTGTGCTTGTGGATAGTATATTATTTTAATATAAACTTCATCATTATACCATTACTTTTGAAATTGAAGGCAGCTTGGAAACTGGTGCATACTTTTAAATGTATTTCTCCTATTTGTATTTGTGATACTTGTACTTGTTTGTAAACAAGGAAACCTCTGCAGTCTGATGCTAGAGAAATGTTTTGTAATGTGCACAAGTTCTTTGAAGAAGAGTTTAATGCCTTGAAGAATGTAAGGGATACAGTGTCAGTAGAGAATGTTTTACAAGTAATGGCTCTTGCAACTGGAATATCTAAATGAACAGTTTCTCGTATTTTAAATGAGAAAAAACTGTGATGAAAATACTCTGACAACTCCTGGTAAAAAGAGATGTAATAGAAATCCCCCCCTAAAAAAAACAGCTGTAGATTCATTCACTAAATCTGCTATACACCAAACAATTTACAGTTTATATAAGATGCAATGCTTGTCAAGTTTGGATGACATCAGGGAAGCTCTAAGGAAAGAAGGATGGTTTGACGGCAGCAAATGGGTTCTCTCTGAAATATTAAAAGCTATGAAATTATGTATGTGAAAAACAACAAAAGGATGGAAGCTTCTAATGGAAAGGAGCAATATTGTTGTGAAAAGATTTAACCTCTTTTGAAATATTAAAGGTTTGCAAAATTCAAATTGGCCAATTTTTTTATTTATATGAGTCATGGATCAGTGTGAATTACACCAAAGTAAAAGTATGGATGTGTGAAAATTCTGATGGGGAATTTGAGCCACCCTTAGGTAAAGGGCAGAGGTTTATTATTCTTCATGCTTGATCTGAGACTGGATTTGTTCTGAATGGCTTGCTGATCTTCAAATCCAAATCGACGAAAGACTACCATGAATAAATGGATGGAAATGTTTTTAAGGACTGGTTCATCAACACACTGCTTCCAAATATCCCTTCTGGTATTGTAGTAGATAATGCTTCTTATCATTAAGTTGAACTAAATAAAGCTCCAGTTTCCTCCACAAGAAAAGCTGTGATGCAGACTGGTTACGCCATAATTACAATTATATCCATGTTCTACCAAACCTGCACTGTATGACATTAAAACTATTAAAGTAAATCCAGAATATATGAAATTGATCAAAGTGCTGCACAACATGAACACTATTTTGCATCTGCCTCCATACATTTGTAACTTAAATCCAATTGAGCTGATTTGGGGGCAGATAAAAAGCAATGTTTTTAAACACAATATAAACTTTAAAATTAGCAATATGGAGGGACTGTTTAAAGCTGGAGTGGAAAAAATTACTTCCAAAAATTGGAAAAGTGCTTGTAATTACGTTTACAGGATAGATCAAAGAAATGTGCCCTTATGAATGAAGTGTTGGACAATTTTGTTATTAATTTAGAAGAAACAGACTCTCCAGCACAGTTGTTTCCAGTCCTTGGCTGGAAGGGGTTGAACCTCTCCCGCCTTCACCATAACAGAGACAGAGGGGCAAGTACCTGCTTCTCTTTTCAACATATCTCTCTTTCTCTTTAGGTATGAGACAAGTAAATCCCAAAAAGGTAATTATGGTATTATTTAGCATATATTAAAACAGATTTTAAACAAATTGGTCACCGGGTGCTGAAGTAAACAATTATCGCATGTCTCTTCCTGAGCATATTTTATCTCATTCTTTGGTATGCTAATCATTCTGCGAACTAAGCTGTTTATCACTGAGTGTTTTTGCTGTGTAGGGTTATGTCTTATCTGCCTTAATGACATTGTCAGCGTAATAGATTGCTTCACTTTACAAGGCTCTATAATATACAGATGAGATGATGTTGATACCTTGTGTGTAATTGGATAGAATGAAAATTAAGAAGACATTAATGTAAAGCATAGGGTGTTTTTAAATATGCACTCAATACTGTCCTCTGACCATGATGTGTGGCAGGAGGCAGAGGGTACAGCAATTGTGTAGCAGGACGTGACCTTTGCACCATTGAGTAGTAGTGGTGAAAATTAAATTTAAAGTCACATGGGGATGTTAAATCACTAAATATATCTTCCATAGCTCTTTTAAATCCTTCAGTACAAAACATGCTATTACACACATTTCTTATTTGCCTAAACTAGCAATGTTGAGGTTATTGTAAAACAGATGTGCCAAGCAAATATTTTATACCTGAATGGATCACATACACTATGTGATCAAAAGTATCCGGACACCCCCACAAATATACGTTTTTCATCTTAGGTGCTTTGTGCTGCCACCTACTGCCTGGTACTCATCCGCGACCTCAGTAGTCATTAGACATCGTGAAACAGCAGAATGGGACGCTCTGTGGAACTCACGGACTTCGAACGTGGTCAGGTGATTGGGTGTCACTTGTGTCAGAAGTCTGTACGCGAGATTTCCACACTCCTAAACATCCCTAGGTCCACTGTTTCTGATGTGATAGTGAAGTGGAAATGTGAAGGGACGTGTACAGCACAAAAGCGTACAGGCCGATCTCGTCTGTTGATTGACAGACCGCCGACATTTGAAGAGGATCGTAAAGAGTAATAGGCAGACGTCTATCCAGACCATCACACAGGAATTCCAAACTGCATCAGGATCCACTCCAAGTACTATGACAGTTAGGCGTGAGGTGAGAAACCTTGGATTCCATGGTCGAGCGGCTGCTCATAAGCCACACATCACACAGGAAAATGCCAAACGACGCCTCGCTTGGTGTAAGGAGCGTCAACATTACACGATTGAACAGTGGAAAAACGTTGTGTGGAGTGACGAATCACGGTACACAATGTGGCGATCCGATGGCAGGGTGTGGGTATGGCGAATGTCCGGTGAACGTCATGTGTCAGCGTGTGTAGTGCCAACAGTGAAATTCGGAAGTGGTGGTGTTAAGGTGTGGTCGTGCACCCCTTGTTGTTTTGCGTGGCACGATCACAGCGCAGACCTACATTGATATTTTAAGCAACTTCTTGCTTCCCACTGTTGAAGAGCAATTCGGGGATGGCGATTGCATCTTTCAATATGATCGAGCACCTACCTGTTCATATTGCACGGGCTGTGGCGGAGTGGTTATACAATAACATCCCTGTAATGGACTGGCCTGCACAGAGTCCTGACTTAAATCCTATAGAACACCTTTGGGATGTTTTGGAACGCCGACTTCGTGCCAGGCCTCGCCGACCTACATCGATACCTCTCCTCAGTTCCGCACTCCGTGAAGAATGGGCTACTATTCCCCAAGAAACCTTCCAGCACCTGATTGAAAGTATGCCTGCGAGAGTGATCGGTGTCATCAAGGCTAAGGGTGGGCCAACACCATATTGACTTCCAGCATTACCGATGGAGGGCGGCACGAACTTGTACGTCATTTTCAGCCAAGTGTCCGGATACGTTTGATCACGTAGTGTATTTTGCTCAAAACAACTGTTCTGTGCAGCTTAATTGTTCCATGTTTGCTTTTTCTGTTGTACACACAACTTAAACATAAGAAATCCTGGAATTCTCCATATCTATATTGTAATAAATAGAACACCAGTTGTAGCTAAACAAACTTTATTTGCCACTTAGGTGCTCAGCATAGCACAAAATTACACTTCAGACACTTTTGACACACACTCGGAAATTCCCACAATTGGTGTGTAGTATCGAGTCACAACTGAACTGCACTTGGCAATGTCCAAACTCTTGCACTTCGTAACTTCTTCACTAACGGGGCAGAGCAGTCCCTTGTATAGGTTTCTGCATACAAAGCAGAATTTTCTAGAAGAGGAACCTACTCGAAACGGTCCAAAGGAATCCTCTGGAGAGGGGAAGTGGCACGTAATGGACTACGGCTATTGTTCTGAAGGGGACCCGCCATTAACCCCCACCCGTGGTGAGATAGACGAGCCGGAAGGCGCTCACACCGGGTGCGGTCAAAGTGCTCCCTCCTCAGGGCTAGTCGTCCCGACCAGCACTGTCATAGCAGGGTAGACGATCTAGGTGTACCACAAGCATCTTCCCTCGGGGCAGCCTCTGGATGCGGTAGACTTATTGATCCTCTTCATCACGCGGTTCGATCCTTGCCATGGTTGTTGAAGCTTGGGGCAGCGCCCTTTGGTCCGGGTAGGGCGATACCACCACACCAAATCACCCTGCTGGAAACCTTCGCCGATCGTGACGGGTCTCCATACGGTCGCTCTTCCCTTGGACGTATTGATGGGCAATCTTGTGCACATCGTGAAGACGGTCCACTAGGTTCCTTGACCGTTGGCCTCACAAACGCCTCTTCACAACCAACTCGCGTCTTGCGGGCATAACCGAATCCTCCGTCAGCATCACTCTGCAGATCCAGGATGTCCGTTGGGGCTTCGGAGCGTCACCTCGTCCTGGCCGAGTCGCAACACCCTCTTGCGGACGTACGTCGACCGTCGCGTCATGTCTCCTGAGGTCATCCAATCCCACATCCTCAGCCATCCTTGCAATGAACACCCACAGACTTGCAATGCTCAACTCCAGCAACGCCGCCGCCTCCACAGGCAAGGTATGTCCTATACCATCACTAGCTGGTAGGGCCGATTCAGTTTCCTTGACGGCAAACCCTTAGCCACGACAGGTCTGATTAGGGTCACGGCTGCACCTGTGCCCACCAGTACTGGCATAGCTTTCCTTGTATCCAACCCTCCACGACGAGGCTGTCATCCATTCTGCCCAAGACACACAGTGTCACTTGAGGATAGTGATGATGGCCTGACGTGCCCCTCACCATGCCGGTACTTATTCGTTTTCCGCCTGCTCGTCGGCTTGGTGTGGGCAATCCTATACTAGGTGTCCTGGCTGGTGGGACCCCCAACACACACCACTTGAAGCTCTTCATCGACATCCCTGGGCCGATCCTCTGTCCCCATCGTATCGAATATGCCTGGCCTTTGAGGTAGGTGCTACCTTGGCCACCAGCTGCCTTCATCCTCAATGCAGCCGTTAGCGCCTCGTTAATGGTCTTGTAGTCCCTGAACATCAGACGCTGCCGTATCTCAGCATTACGCACCCCGTCGACAAAGTAGTAGGCAGCTTCCTGGAACATATAACTGGGCGGGAGGTTCACCAGCTGTTCGATTGGCAGGATGAACTCCTACAGCATCTTTCTGGCTAATGAAGACTTGGCTTGAGCTGACTACAATAGGCAGCAGTCAAAGCAATGGTTCCCGAACCAGTTTTCATGAGCCTCACAGATGTCTTTGGACACCGCCAATGTCAGAATCACATTTGGAATTTCTGCAGCTCGTCCCTGGAGGCTTGCTGTCAGCTGCGCGGCTTCCTCCTCTGTTGACCATCCATTGTGGACGGCGAGTTGTCGGTGGAAGTCTTCGGAATTTGACGTTCCGTCATATTTGGGTGGTTTAACACATGGAGATGTGTTGTGTCCTGGTATCCCAATCTTCAAGTCCTTAATCTTCTGCTAAGCATTTCTTCCATGAAGGCATTCAGGTACTTAGCGCTGCCGTGAACTCTTCCTTCCAGGATGCCAAGCCATTCCCCAAAGTCATTCAGGGCGCTAATGTGTTAGCCAAGGTTTTTCACCTTTCTGACGAGCTCTTCCAGGTCTTTCTTCATGCCAGCCAGTTTTTTGTCAATTTTGGTCAGTAGCTCCTGTCTTCACTGTGAACACTTCTGTCTCCTGCCTGCATCTTCTCCATCCCGGATTCCATTTTCTCCTCCATCTTCTCCATTGCAGTCATCAACAAGTTGAAGGTTAACTCTCAACTGATACTTCCTTTTAATCTAGCATTATAGGTTTCCTGGTATCATGGTGTGTTTTGGACACTTAAATACTGTATTCTTTATCTTTTTTTGTCAATACATATTTTCCCAATTTTTTTGCACTATTTAGTCAAAGAGTTTGGAAATGTGTCAAGCTTTTCTACATAAAATCACTATTCATTGTTTGCTTATGACAAAAAATATTGTAAAATAATTTTTTTTTCTCAGCTTTGGAGGGACATAAAAAAAAATTATTTTGTCTTAAACTCATGTTTAATTGATTCTAATTCCTGAAAAACTTTGATAAAAGGAATATATGTTTTTCCTTCAAACATTTTATCTTCTAGTATTTTTGCCCTTATCATATTCAGAAAACTCTTCGTGTAAAGCACCTTAGATATTTTAAATATGCAGTGAAATAGAAATTGCTAATCTTGGCACAATATCACCTTTTTATCATAATCAAAATGTTTAGATAGAATTTTCTTGGCATACTGCAAGCAGTTTGGATCGCCACTTTCCTAGTTGGCATATTTTGCTCTCAATCTTGTCAGGGTAGAAGAAACATTCCTACCATGTTATTTTTTTTAAATACCTGAAATGATGATAACTGTGATATGCATAGTCTAAACTGCAACTGAAAGTGGATGGGAAGGGAGCTCCACTTTTTGAGAAACTGGAAGAAAATCACTGCTAGCTGTCTATCAGACACCATGATATTGTCTCATGTTCATCTCATAATAGAAGGTTAAGGATGCCAAAAACAGTGTTTATTGGAGGTCAAGCCAATGAAATTCTCAGGCAGAAATGAAGGAGAAACCATAATGTACCTAAGGGTAAGTCCAAATTGCAATCCTAAGATTGTTATAATCCATATTAGCAGTGGAGGCGAACGGCGAACCTGAAGTATTTAGCCGTACAGTTCCAGAAATCTGCGTTCATGATGAAAAAATGTTTTTATATTAATGAGTATAATTTGCAGGACAATTTTTAAGGAGCATGTTTGGAATGAACTATATTGACATTGTTGTACTAATTAATTACTAGAGGATATTGTAATGACCCTTCGTGGGATTTGATCCACAACTAGGAAGTTGCATCAGATTTCATAAAGTGGTGTAATTGGAACAAACCAAGTAGCAGGGATAACATTTTTTTGATCTCTCTTTTTGAAATGTGTGTATTGGCCACGTTTGTAGGTCATCTTGCTCAATCTTACAATCCTCACGCTGCCACATAGAAGACGTGCACCTACATTAAACTTGGGTCTTTAACTCCAACCTAGCACAGTACCTTTTTATTAAGTGAATCAAGCGCTGCCAGATCTATCTTCAGGTAAGTCCTTGTGATGTGTATCTTGCAAAGTAGTACTGGTTGGAAAAAATATACATGTTGTCCTCTTAGGAGGTGATGCTGTGTACAATGACAAAAGAAAAATTCTAATATAATTTTAGTAAGTTTTCCATACTCTTTGTCATTATATTATGGATTAAGGGAAGTATATTTTGTATATCATAGAGCAGCAACTAATCTACATGTTTATTATCTACACTTGCTTCCTTAAGCACCTCGTTTTGTCACAAATCAGCACTTGTTTTATGCAAATTGTAATTTATGCTGAATTTACAATGGTGCAACAATGGCTGAGTCTGTTAAGGTAGAATCAGTCTGATTCAACCTATTCAACAGTAGCCTACATACGCCATGTGTGAAAGAACAATTAGGTATCATTGATTGATATAATAGTTGATTAACAATGAAGCTCAGGACTTAAAGTACTCATGACATTGTATGTCGCCATTTGGGCATGTTATCTCAAAATGAGTTTGAGAACGCCTCGTGGATTAACTGGGAAAAATGCGAGTGAGTTGGGGAAATCAATGTCACGCCTGCATGTTGCCATGGTAATTCAGTCGGTTAGAGTGAGAGAATGTATAAGTATCATATGGTTCTCGCATACTACTATCACATTCCCGTTGTCTTCAATCGAGATCAATGTAACCTAAGTAATCGTTGTTTTCTTCATCGAGATCATCTAAGTAATCCATGAATACGTCAAAAATATCTTCCTCCAAATACGATTTTAGTTCAATCGACAGGTTAGTTACTCCATCCAGGTTGCAAGAGGAAATTGTAGCCTATATTTGTGCTCTATTTAAATCCATAGTAACATACTACATGGCAGTGCTGTCTGACATTTACTTCTGTGGTAATTTAATCTGGGAGTATCTGAAAAGAGTAAAATTCTTTGGAAGTAGTTTACTCTCATATGGAAGTCACCGAGTGTTGACTTGAATAGTAGTTTACTACAAAAGTAGAGCTTACTCCAAGTTGCCGCCCTAAGGGATTGTAAAATAATAATATAAAAAAACTAGTGGCTGGCAATTAAAACTTTAATTGTTGAAAGCAGAAACATATTTATCAAGAATGCTCATAGGTATACTTAATTGCACATAACTTAAAACAAAATATTGTGAGCAAATTTCTACTCTCAAATAGAGCTTTCATTTTAAATAGTGTTGCTGCCTAAGGGACTTGCATCTCTTTCATGAATATTTTGTACCATCATTCGTATTCTGAATCTTGCTGTTGAATCCCTTAGCACTCTATCATGCCGCCATGGACGTCCTTTTAAATGATTACTCATTATTAAAAATAGAACATGTGCACAAAATAAACCATGCAATCTTATATAACACCTTGAACAGAACAAGGGAAATCTTAAGGCAGCATTGAATCTAATGCACATTCCAAATTTGAAACTTAAAATAATAATAATAATAATGAAAAATTTTGTTTGTGAATATAATGCGTATCAATGATAGGATAATTTTAAATAAATTTATTTTGTATAACATTGGATTTGTAAATAACATTTCAGAGCATACCTGGTATATTCTATAAATAGCAGATGGGATGGACAGGACAATCAAAAATTGTATAGCAACATTCAAAACAATAAAATTAAAATCACCTACATGCTACATAAAACATTAGAACATTCTGCTATCATAAAATTCATTCAGACTGTAAAAAGGGTTTGATAGCAATGCAGATTTTACTGTTTTCTTAAAATTTAAAAACGAAATATCTTTTTCATTATTTGGTAAAATATTGAATAAGTTTAAGGACACAGTTTCAAAACTATTTTTAATCTTGGAAAATTTATTTTTATGCACATAAATGTAGGAGCAATTTCGAGTAGAGTAGCTATGAATACTTGTACATAATAAATAATTGTTAATATTTCCTTTCACATAAGAGTAAAGAGTCCAAAATAAACATTGATATCAAAGTTAAAGTATTCTATTTTAGAAAATATGGTTTACAAGAAGTTCTCATTGGAACTCTACACATGATTCTAATAGCCTCTTTTTGCAGAATCCATTTATTCATTGAGGAATGGTTGCCCCACAAAAGACTACCATATGCAACATGACTGTGTACCTGTGCATAATATACATTTAATAAGGATTCCAATGAAAGATATTGCTTTAAAATTCTTTAGGCAAATAATCCTTACTAATTCTATATGAAATGGCTTAGATTTAAAGTTAAATCTTCTGTTTTATCTTTATTAATAGCCAAACTATTTGCGTCACACCATTATATAATTTTATTTTATAAACTACTAAGATTTATGCCTAAAATGTCACTAACAGTCCAGCAGTAATTAGTAGCAAGATCATCTGCAAATAAATATGTTTCAAAACATACATCTTGAAGGTACCTGGGAAAATCATTAATGTAAATAATAAAAAAAACTGGGTCCAAAGACACATCCCTGTGAGACACCATGCCTCACTAATTTCATTTTCGATTATTGACCATTTTCAAAAGCAGATGGATGCCGATTTGACAAATATGATCTAATAAAATTTAAACTGTTATTAAAACCAGAAAATTGAAATTTCTGTACAAGAATCTCATGAGAGATAGTTTCAAAGACTTTAGAGAAATCAAAAGACTAACTATGGACAATATTACCCTTTTCCAGGTGATAAAAACTTATTTTCAGGAGTGAGATTACAGTATCAAGTCATGTTGTGATTAGCTCTGAAGCTAAATTACATTCAGAGAAGAGCAAATAGCCTTCAAAATAACCACTTATCTGTTTATTAACAAGAATCTCAAAAACCTTTGGTAATATAGGTAAAATACATACAGGTCTATAATTGCTAATTTCTGATTTATCACCTTTCTTATAAATAGGTATTACTTTTGCAGTCTTAAAGTTTTCAGGAAAATAACCCAAATCAAGACAACAGTTAATAATATGAGTAAAAGGTTCACAAATGAAAACAGGTGCTATTTTATGAATATTTATTGTATTTATTTATTGTGCTAAGAGTTTTACAATTTGATTGTTTACTGCACTTTGACCCTGGTCACTCATTCAGTAGACAATCACTACAGTTTATTTACATTTTACAATTTCCCGTCAACGCATTCTGTAGACAATCACTACAGATTATTTACATTGTACAATTTCTTGTCAATAAATTATCTTGCTTTTTTTTTTCATGTCCCATTTCCACTTGTTTTTCACTTTTCATTTATTGATTACTTAACCATCACACATTCACTATAGTTTTCCATTCAAAGTAAGATGCGCTACCTCTTACTTTTCTCTTTCCACTGTCCAAAGCCATTTATTTTTTACTTTACACAAAAACCGTCCAATGCTTCTAGCGTCCTTGTATAGCATTTCAATCATAAGTGTATTTCTATCCCCCTTCAACCACTTCTTATTAAAAAATTCTTTTCTCCAATTTTCTGTTCCTTGGCACTTAAATACTATGAGTTCAATGTCTTCATTACCACCACATATCGGATGTTGGTTCTGAGGAATACCCTGTCTTAACCCTCTTAGCCTCCATGCTCCGGTTCTTACCCATGCAATAGATTCTCTCTCTTCTTTATTTACTATGTCTATATATTTTTCCCTACCCCATGTATTTTTCATTGACCTATAACAAACTAATGAGCTCTTTTCAGCAATCTCACTGAACATGATTTGTATTTCTATATCTTCCAGTCTTTTCCTCGCCTTTTTCCAAAACTTTTTCACGTTATTTTCTCTCCTTCTCCACATGTCTCCTAAGCCATTTTTCTCCAAAATGTTCCGTAAATTACTTACCCATCCATCATTCATTAAGCTATTCTCTTGGTATTCAATACATTGTCTTAACACATTACTTTTTCCTAGATTTAAACTTCTGAACCAAAATTTCAAAGCTCTTTCCATTATCTTCCCCTTAGTTGTCACCCTGCCCATCTCTAATTGCGCTACCTGTCTTACAATTGACTTCGGTAGCCCTAGTATTTCTCTACAAAACATCCTGTGCACCACATCTATACTTTCCCATCCTCTATCTAATCCCCATATTTCTATACCATACATCATTTTTGCCTTCACAACCATCTCATAAACTTTTTCTAGCCATTTAACATTTATATTAGGTACTCTATATTTGCAGCTTCTAATCGCTGCCATCGCCCCTTTACCTTTTGCCAATGCAAACTTCTTTTGTTTCTCCCATTTATTACCTCCATCTATTTTTACTCCTAAATAGATACAGTCACGCACCACCCTGTAATCTTTATTCTCTCCCTTCCACTTTTCATATTTGCTTAATTTTGCCCCCTTTTTGAATACCACAATCTGTGTTTTCTCTTGATACACCTTTAACCTCCATTCTTTACAATATACATCAATTGCTTGTAATGATTGTTTTAAACCACTTACTGTAATAGATCCTACCACTAGGTCATATGCAAAAAGAAGTCCTGGGATTTGGATGTTGTTAATTACTGGTGCACAGTTATTATTCCTTCCAATTTCTAGTAAGACATCATCTATGTATAAATTAAATAAAACTGGGTTTAACTTACATCCTTGCCTGAGGCCTTTCTTTTGTTGAATTTCTCTTGTTACACAGCCTGTCTCCACCCTTACACAGAAGGTGTTCTCAAAATACAGTGCTTTAAGAATATTCACCAATTGCTGACTTACTCCCTTACACACTAATTTATGCCACAGAAGTTGTAGCTTAATTCGGTCATAAGCTTTTTCTAAGTCTACAAAAGCCATATGCAATTTACCCCTTTTTTCTTTTAAATATTTGTCTGCTAATGTCTTTATAATAAATAAATTATCAATTGTTCTCCTTCCCTTGCGAAAGCCCATCTGGAATTCCGAAAGGATATTATATTCTTCAACCCAAAACTGTAGTCTCGCTGCCAAAATGCCCGCAAAAAGTTTTCCTTTATTCGATAATAATGCAATACCTCTGTAGTTATTAGGTTTATCGACATTACCCTTGCCTTTATATATAGGATGGATGATAGCTTCCCTCCATCGTTTAGGTACATAACCCTTTCTAATAATGACATTAAATAAATCTAATAAAATTTTCACTGTTCCTGTTTCATTACACCACTCCTTAAGAAACTCTGTTGGTATGCCATCAATTCCAGTAGCTTTATTTTTCTTCAGTAACTTAACTTGTTTTATTATTTCCTCACTCCTAATTTCACCATCCAATATCTCTACAAAAACATTCCTTATTTCCAGAAATCCCGCACTTCCTATACTACTGTCTTCCCCATATAATGTTTTAAAATACTCCATCCATTGTCCTGGCTCAACATTGGGTTTAGTTACACATTTATTATAGGTCGGCTTAAGAACCTGCCATACCTTATTAACATTATTTTCATTTACACACTTTATCAAATTCCTTTCATTACTTTCTCTCCAGTCCCTTTTCTTTTGCTCTAACAATAAATTATGAGTTCCTCCCTTGCATATAATCGCCCCTAGATTTTCTATCACCTAATTCCCTCCACCTAACCAACAGTTGTTTTACTTGTCTTTTTGATACCCTACATTCATCAAACCAGTTCTTATCATATATGTAAATCCTGTTTTTTGTTTTCATTTCCTCTCCTGCCCTTTGCATAACTGTATTAAGGATATCTATTGCATTCTCAATTTGATTATTCTTAACCATGAATGTTACTCCACATAGACATATCTTTCCATAATTCGAATCTAGAGTCTGTTTAAATGTGTCGCAAAATTTTTCTTTCCATTTATAGCTAATATACTCTTTTTTTACAATAGCTTTCCACTCTTATATTGTGTTTTACTTGTACTGTGTGCATCATAAAATCCACAATCAGTGGATAATGCCCGCTAGTTGAGCTTAAATTTAATACCTTAAAATTCCTTAAAATATGTCCTAAATTCGGAGGCCACAACACAAAATCTATTACACTCTGCCCATTATTGCTAACAAAGGTAAATTCTCCTTGTTCCTCTTCCCCACATTTTCCATTCAAAATTTCTAAAGCATTCAACTCACAAAAATCAATAAATTTTTCACTCTCTTTATCAACAAATTTGTCCTTGCTTTGCCTAAATTTCTCACTTTTAAACACAATTTCATCACTCATCCAATCATTTCCAACATATGTATTACTTTCCCCAATCCTGATATTAAAGTCTCCCATTAGTATTACCTCTGCAGTTACAAATTTCTCCTTCAGCCTATCTATATCCTTTTTTATTTGATTAAGGAGATCAGGAGTATGAAACCGCGAGGATGCAGGGGGGTTATATATTATTCCTACACAGAGTATATTCCCATCTATGTACTTAACATCCATTATAACCCACAATATTTCTTTACTACTAGACCATGTTTCTTTAATTTCCTTACTTAAGCTGTTCCTTATAAAGAAACCTATACCTCCAGATACTCTTCCCTTTCTAGCTATCACCTCTCCTTTCCTACCAATGTATTCAAAGTCCTTTATATTTATCTGTTCCTCTTTTAACCACGTTTCTACTACCACTAAATAATCCACTTTAGCCAACAGCTGTTTCAAAACTCCCACATATAACTTGTTTTTTAAACCGTCACAGTTCCAGAAGCCCATTCTCCTTGTTGTCCCTTTTTCCTATTGTGAGCCTGCTCTGTATCTAAATCCATCTAATCTTTTCCTACTTCTTAATTCAATTCCTTCTTTCGGCATTAACATTTTATTTGTATCTGATACCACAATGCTCCCATGTTTGGATGAAACAATACTATCTTCTTCCCCCTCATCCGTATTCTCCTCACTTCCTTGATACCATATCTTCTTTCTCCCCTCCATTAGCACGCGCACAACTTCTGCCTCTCCCCTCCTTGGTGAAACAATTCTCTTGGGTGACGTCACTCCTCTGGCTCCTCCCTCCGTCACTGTTGTCGCCACCATTGCAGTCCTACCGCGCTCAGTTGATTCAACTGTTTGGGGCCTCCTTCCGCTTGACGTCATCACACAGTCATCAATTTTCTCCTCTCTGCTGTTAGCTTAGGATTCACAGTAGTTTTTAACAACAGAACTGCCTTTACATCATAGAGGGTATCTTATTTAATATTTCATCAACTTTATGTATAAAATAGTTATTAAGATCCTCAGTATTCAGATTTGGTGCAACCTCGTTTGATTTTCATTTAGTATTCAAAATTGCTGATACCAGAGACCAAGTAACTTTATTTTTGTTCTTGGAGTTATAAATGAAGATGAGTAATGATTCTTTTTTGTTAAATTAAGTATTTGTTTATATTGTTTTACTAGCGCATCATATTTAAGCTTGGATGCAGGATTCCTATAGTGATGAAAATTATCATAATAAAACTTGCAATTTCTTTTCATAACTTGGAGCTCATTTGTGTACCATTTTTGTGAAATGGGGATTTTGCCATCTTAATCCTAGTGGCTGTTAGTGGAAAGCTTTGTTTATGGTATTAACTAACTTGCAATGAAAATAATTTACTTGATCCTCTATATCCTTCAAACTATACATCTCAATCCAATTAATATTCCTTAAAAGATAAGTAAAATAATGTGAACTAATATCATGAATTTGCTGTATCAACTTGCATACAGAGTCAGAATTTAATAGGTCCCTTTCTGTTTGTCATTAACTGAGAATAAAATAGGGTCATGATCAGTCAAAAAGGTGTTAATAACATTTTCTGAGTATTTCTCCTTCAGAAAAGAGGTCACAATGTTGTTGATACATTTTCCAGCCCTTGTAGGCACACTAGTTCAAAACTTTCAAGTAAATTTGTAATGTCTACCATATTTTTAGAGTGTGCTATAAAATCAGTGTTAAAGTCTCCGGCTAACAAGTATTTGTACCAGTTTAATTTGTGAACCACAAATTAAAACATTCATTTAACCGATTTATAAAGTCATTAAAAGCCATATTGCTATTTGGTGCTCTATAAACCCAAATACACAAAACATTTAAGCAATCAATGAAACTAGTAGAGATTTATAATGCAGAATTAGTGGCTAAATTTGTAACATCAATAATTTTTGTACTGGGCAGACCATCTCTATGTATATTGCTGAGTTTCCATGTTTCATATTTATTCTGCAGTAGTAGTTAGCTAAATAGTAACCTGGTATGTTGATTATATTAAGTTCATTATCATTTAACCATTGTTCTACTATACATGGAATATCCACATGCAAATCATATAAAAGTTTAGAAATGTAGTCTATTTTGTTTGAGATGCATTGGACATTCCACAACATAACCTTAGAATTGTACTCATCGTGCTTTATATTTGCTAGCTTTACATTACCTTGATTTAGATTGTGTTTATTATAGTGACTCTTGCCTCACAAACAGCTTCAGGAAAATTCTGTTTCACATAGCTCTCAAGCATATCCACTGTTGTGTTTGGGTGAAGCTTGGAAATAAACCATGTGTATTTTGCTCATCACCAACAGTAATTTGCTTTTGTGGCTCATTTATCTTGTTTCATTTTGTAACAACAGACCAACAGAACTGTCCTGTTCTATTACAGTTTTACCGGAATTCCTATCACTTGCTTGCCACCTTCAATTACTTACTTGAAGTAGTATCATCATCATCTCTTACCAACTCTTTCACAAACAAGGTGTCACTTGGCTTGTCAACATTTGGATCAAGTTCTTTGTCACAACTATCTGGGTTGGCAATCACTTTTTGTTACTTTAACCGAATGTAAAGATTGGTTTTGGTTGGCAATTAATGCTATTTGATCTAATAGCATCTGAACTTTTTCCCTAAGTTTGTTGATTATAGTTTTTTTGCTCAATAACATAACTCACTATAGCACATTAAGTTTGTTACCAGCATCTACAGTTTTTGCTAATGCATTATAAAAAGCTGATTCACTTTACTTTTCATCATGTGGTTTGTGCACACTGCCACAGCACACAATGTTACTTTCATCAAGGAAGACAACAGTACTTGATACTTTAGCACAGCTATTATAAACATTATCACAGATACTACACTTTAATCCATTTATTAATTTTGCTTTGAATCGTTTGCAATAAGAATTGATCAAAGTACCATTTGTTCCACTTACACCAGCAGGCATGCTTCGTAGGTTATGTTGACAAATTCGCAGAGTTCGCACGCACTACCTTTCTCCACGACCTCCACTATCACCTCACTGTCACGTGACACAGTAAAGTGTAAAGAAATTACCATACCTACTAAGGTGAACATGAAATACTTATGCTACATAAAGATTTGAAATTAACAGTTACTACTGCTAGTATTATAAGTACCATTTTGCTAGCTTTAGTTGCAAATAATGCCAACTTCTGTTGCCACCATAAGCGAATGTTGTTCTCCGCTACATTTAACTCTCTTCTTGCATTTCGTCACCATTTTTTTCAGCATAAAAATTATTTATGCTTGAAAGTAGCATCATAAGATGTTCCTCTGTTTGCCCCCCATTTTCTTACTACTTACTAATTCATTATTTGCATTTGAATCATTATTGCAAATAATAGGCCAACGACAAATGTAATGAAGTTGAGAAGGACAACAATGCATTGTGACATAAGATAGATATGATAAATTTTAATGCAATTACCGGCGAACTACATAAGGATTTTGCACTCGAATCTAATGCACCTTTGAATCTAATGTGCACCACAACTTTGAATACCTACTGCATTTGGACAAAAAAGTGCACATTAGATTCACGAAAATATGATATATAACAATTTTAAGCTTTTGGTAATGTTTTCTTTTTTCCTTCTTCCTCTCTCCCCTTCTCTCTCTCTCTCTCTTTTTTTTTTTTTTTTTTTTTTTTTTTTTTATATGGATGAATGTTTGGTGGCATGGTTACCAATGCTGTGATCAATGTATAAGTAAATAAACACTTGCTTCTGTTTGATTTCAACAAATATAGGTGGCTATGAACTTAAACCAGCCAATTGCTGTGAAATCAGTGCATATTAGAATAATAAACATACCTGTTAGTACAGAGATTTGGTTTTTGCTATTTCTAACACTCTAGCTTGTAACACACACTCTCTCTCTCTCTCTCTCTCTCTCTCTCTCTCTCTCTCTCTCTCTCTCTCATTTTTAGAGAGCCTTCTACAGTCTATGTGTTGCAGCAGGAACCCTCACCATTAAGTTAAGTGAAGCCAATGCCATAAGTTATCAAGTATTTTAAAGATAATTATTACATTAAATTCATTTGTATTTATTCTTATATAAATTTTTACAGTATTGAAAAAAAAGTGTGTTACATGTAGCCTCAGCATTGCAAACTTAAAATATGTCACTTGTAGGGTTTGGGAGTCATATTCTGAAAACTAAAACTGGTGAAACTTAGTAAATGTGTTTAATGTGCTGAATAATTGATCATGCATTACCACGTGTCTGTGAATCATCTGTCTAGTTTCTTCCCCATAATGTAGCACTGCATTTTTGCACTGAATAGTAACAGCAGCTGTAACCCATAATGGTGAGCCATTGTGATGTAGTTGTGTGTTGCTTTTCTGTTTATGGGTTTGTCTCTATCAATCTTTTCTCTTCTAAAATTAACACACTCCAACATAAAAGCTTGGTGAGGAATGTAACACAGCTTTAACCAATAACATGGGTGCTGCCTTCTTGTTATAGGTGTGGATGTGTGGAGGCATTCTAGAGATAGCTACTTGTTCCCATGTGGGTCATGTATTCCGCAAATCCACACCTTATACCTTTCCCGGGGGCACTTCTAAAATAGTAAATCATAACAACGCACGTCTAGCAGAGGTTTGGCTTGATGAATGGAAGGAATTTTACTACAGCATTAATCCAGGTTAGAACACTAACACTTTCATGATGCTATTGTGAAGTATGATATGCTAATAAGGTATTCACGTTTAATTTGTCATTTTTTTATTCTATTTTTCTTTCATTAACTTTAAGCTGCTGTTTTTTATGTAAATTGTAGGCATGTAAATTTACTGTATTTGTATGCAAAATGTGTAATTAAAGAGCTTGGAGTAATAGACTACTCACCCATTATCACTTAATGATAAGTGATATCCTAAAAATCAGGGACCTGTTTTCTATTATGTCATAGCATTAATGTTTCTATCTAAAATAAAAGTATGCATTTAAAAGTAGTACTCCAGTTAATGGCCTAGGGGTACATGCTAGCCTCTAGTTCCCGGTCTTTTTGGGCATAAAAATCCTTAGCATGGCTTCCTTCGGAAGGGAACCAAAGCCAGTGGTCCTGTGTCATAGATTTATGCACATAAAGGAACCTCAAGTCTGATTAAGGGGCCTCTGAGCAAAATTTCCGGTCTTTCACACCGAATATAGTATGGTATGCTAAGAACCATAGTAGTTCAAGAGCATCCATAAATAAAACATTTTTTTTGTTTCCCATTATGGTGTCAAACATTAATTCTGCTTTATCAAAACAGTTTGTTATACCTCTTTAAGTATTTGTGCCTGACAAGTTAATTGCCAACCTCATTACTGGCAGTTAGAACCTGAGGCATATAATTGTTGTCAAGAACTAAACATTTAAATGTTGATGGAAACTATCAGGATTGTCAATTTAAGCTTTTCTTGGTTGCTTACAGTATATAATCAGCCCTTAAATGATACTGTTATATTAAAGGAGGGATGGACATTTCCCTGAAATGCAAGTGATACACAGAGATTGCTCAAGTTAAAGGCAAGGTTTAGAGTGTGAAGTGGGAATGAAGCACTTATATTCTCCACTGCAAGTATTTTTCTGCCCCTGAATTAGAACAAATAAAAGCACATATAATGGCATTGGGATGTAATAGTTTATTTATTTTTTCTTTTATGGTCAGATCTTTTTGCATGATCTCAAGATTTTGGTAATATAAATACATTTCTATTTGATACAATGTGCTTGATTAAATAATTAACATGAAATTTATGCATTAAATTCGCAATTAAAATGGGTCCTTTTTATGTGTGTGTGTGTGTGTGTGTAGGTGTGCAGGTGCACAGGAGCGCACGTGCATGCATGTGTGTGTGTTTTAAGGAACCATTACAGTATTTACTTCAATTCTCATAAAGCCCTAAGCGTACAAGGCTGCTTTGCTATTATGTCATTCTGTCATTGGTAAATCCATAAACTTATGCTTTTTATAAAATCTAACTATGAATATGTAGATTTTTAAGGTTCCTCCATACACATAGAATGTAATTTTCACATCATGATGACTCCATGAATTAATTGCCTTGTCTTGGAAAGTGAATTTTTTTCTTCAGTTTGAGATGTGAAATATCAATTATGATTTTAATTAATTTTAATTTTCTGAATTAAATGGTGATTTCCAGTTTCCTATGTTGCATAAGGTTTTCTTACAAACCATAAATTATAAAAAATTAAAGTTTTGTTCTAAACAATGTCTTACAAAATAAGTACAGCATGCTCTGTTTCTCTATATTAAATAAAATTAAGTTCTTGTATACCTTTAAAAGAAATTGTGCAATTTCTTCTTTGACTGTATAAAAACAATGTTTGTACCATTGGGGATCTTCATAATCTCACAAATACTATCTAAAATCTGATAGGTTTGTTGGTAAATCACTTAACTTACGTATGTAAAATAAAACATGCAGAAACTGCCTGATATGCTATGACCTTGACAGTAATCTTCAGCATTTCCCCTTAACACTAATCCACATAGCTGAGGCTTATATCTTTCCACTTGCTATTGAAATGCATGTATTCCAAATGAAAGACAACATGTACTTTTCAACATGAATATTTTGCATGGGGTGGGTGGGGAGATTGTTTTGTATATAGAGAAATGCAGTGCATCAAGAAATTTTACACCTACTGTGAGCTTCATACAATGTTACAATGGTATACTTTATATATAGACCTCATTTTTTGCTTTGCTCAGGCCAATATAATATATGCATTTACTGATGTAATTATTCTATATAGTTCATATTAAAGAAAAATGGCAAATCAGGATGAATAGATCAGCTTGTGGTATTTCAAATTTTAACAGTATTTCACTAAAGCAATAATGAGATAATGAACATCGGACTGTTAAACTGGCTGTGAAGATTGAACTTAAGGTTAAAACCAAAATTTCCTTTTATAAAACTGACTAAATTAGCTCTGCAAGAGTAAAGATAAACTAAATTTCAGCTGTATGATGCAATATCCTGTATATATTATTTGGATTTTACTTGCTAGTAATGTATTAGTATCCTAAATAAATAAATATTTACATAACTTACTTTGTGAAGTGTGTAAAAGATTTTATATATATATATATATATATATATATTAGGATTCTAATAGTAATTTTGTGTAACTTCAGTATTTCTAGCTAACTAGAGTTCATTAGGAAATATTTCTGTTTACAGGTGCCAAGAATGTTGATGTAGGAGATGTTTCTGAAAGAAAAGCATTAAGAGAAAGATTGAAATGTAAAAGCTTCCGTTGGTACTTAGAAAATGTTTATCCTGAATCTCAGATGCCACTTGAGTATTATTATCTTGGAGATGTGAGTAATAATACCTTGAATTTTGTCTTAAAACTGAAATACTGTGTGTTTGTTGTTTTCAATTTTTAACTCTCAAGAAAAATCTTCCCTCCAGTCATTACTGTACCACACCTTTGAGCATATGGCACGTGATAAAGTAAGTTAGTACAAATTTGATTGGATTAAACATTTTAATATTTTTGGATAAGTAGTAAAATATTTATCAAGCATCTCTCTCCTCCCCTCTCCCATTCCCCTCTGCCCCTCTCTACCCCTTCATCCCCTTCTCTTTTCCTCAATATCTCCTCCTCTTCTCTCTCAAATGCTTGATAGTTGTGAAAATTACTGATAGTTTTGCTCAGAGAAGCTATACACCATGCTTGTAAAATAGGAGGGTCCCCCTTTAAATTGCTAATAAATAAAAAAAAAAGGGGGGTTAAGTTGGAAGATAACATTTTTATAAGTACATAAGGGAGAGATAGCAAAAGTAGCACAGCGAGGTAGGCGATTGAGGTAGGAATACATATTAAGCTATTGTTGAAAGATATTTGTAAATTATGTGTTAGATTAAAGGTAGTTAATAAGCATATGCCAAAAATTAAGAACAAAAAAATACCAGGATTGATATATGCAGATGACCTGTTGGTTAGCTCTTTCTTGGTGGTAGGTTTAAGAATTTGGTGAAAGAAAATGGGAGGCATTGCAAGGAATGGAGTCTTGAAAGTTGATGTTGATAAAACATGAATCATGGTTGTTGTAGCCCTAGGCATGATGTAGATGTCACAGTCGCATTGTTACTTTTACCTAAGGTAACGAAGGTGAATAGAATACCGGTTTATGAATGGTGGCACCACCGTCCCATGCATGAGCTTTGCTTAGAGTGGCTCGCAAGGTCATAAGCGGGCTTGTCCCTATTCTTGAGCTGGGGAAGAGGTAATATCACAGCTGGCTGCATAGAAGTGCATCAAGACACACTGTCAGGTTTTTGCCCGATGGGCGCAAAGATGCAGAACGGGATTGACAACTAGGACTTTGACTCCACTCTGCCTCAGGAATGACAAGCGGTATAAAAAAGAAAGGTGAGTATGCACTGATAACACTCATGATGCACCCATGTCCCACGGTAGAAGAGGGTACTATTCAGATAGCTGTGCAGTGACTAGTCGGCTCATTCATTCATTCATTCATTCATTCATTCATTCATTCATTCATTCATTCATTTTTATTCAATAAATTTGGCCTGGTGCCAATACATTGGGCCCGGCTTACAGGCATTAATTTACATAGATTATACTTTACATATTTTAAATTTGATGATTTTGGGTTTATACATAAAGATCCATACAGAGGCCAGCGTTAGGCCACCGAGAACAATCTCAGTCTGTATATTTTTTTTTTTGTTGGTTCATATTCTTCTTTGTTTTGAATTTTTTTTTCTCTTTCTCTCTCAATATATACATATGTACACACTCACACACACACACACACACACACACACACACACACTCACGCATACACACCTGGCCATGCCTAACACGTTCCAGTTCAACCACACGGACTCACACGAACTATTTACACTTCACTACTTGCACTTTGTACACTATTTACAGTCCGCAGTTTTGCTGTGCGGCAGCGTGGCTCATGATGTTGATGCGGCGATCGTAGGGGCCTCTGCCGTAGGATGGTGCAACCTGGGACCTGATGGGATGGGCGCGCACAGAGACGAGCCGTGAGTTACCTAGAAGTGTCTGATTCTTGCATGTTTCCTATGTTTCGGCTCGCCCCTGCCGATGCCGGAGATAAGGGAGTTTGAATGTCTCCTGATGCGCGCCCATACAGAAGTTGCCCGTTTTGTTATTAATTCGGGAAGGAGTGGCATGTTTGCTTCACGGTGAAGGATGCGATTGTTGGTGAGGATGGGAGTTCTGAGGATTTTTCTTAGGGAAAGGTTTTGGATGGTTTGGAGCTGTTTTAGGAGGGAGTTGGAGGTGTTGGCCCAGGCTACGCAGGCGTAAAGAACCACTGACAGGATGAAAGATTTGTACAAGATTAATTTAGATTTCATTTGTAGCTGTTTGCTACGAAAGATGGGGGCGCATAACTTTAACCGCTGCTGCCCTTTGTTGGCGGTATCTTTCAAGTGGGTGGTCCACCGCAACGTGCGGTCCATTGTGACGCCAAGGTACTTAACATGCTGACGGCAGTGCAACCTTTGACCACCAACCGTTAGGTCCATGGCCAGGAGGCGCAGCTTCTGAGTAAAATAAATCAGCTGACACTTGTTTGCATTAATTTCTATTTTCCAATCATGAAGCCATGAGAGGAAGCGGTCAATGCACCGCTGCATTTCTAGAAGGCCGAAACGTGGATTTTTGTGGTGGTTGTAAATGGCAGTGTCGTCAGCATACATGGCAACTTTGCATCTGGCATCCACAGGAAAGTCATTGGTGAATAGTATATACAGGAAGAGCGACATGATTGCCCCTTGAGGGACGCCAGCCTGCATAACACGCTCCCGAGATGAGGAGCGGCCCACTTGGACGTAGAAGCGCCGGTTTTCTAAATAATTTTGAAGCAAAAACATGTAATTCCGAAGGCTGGGAAAGTTGTGGTGCAGTTTGTAAAGAAGGCCATTGTGCCAGCACCGGTCGAATGCGACTTCTACGTCCAAAAATAACGCCAACGTTGAAGCCCCATTGTTGAATTGCTCGGTTATGTCATCTGTGAGGCGTAATAATTGTAATTCAGTGGAATGACCTTTTCTAAAACCAAACTGAGATTTTGACAAATCATGAGTTTCCGAAACTTGTTTTTGAAGTCGACAAAGTATAAGTTTCTCAAGCAATTTTTCAATAGTAGACAGGAGACTAATGGGGCGGTAATTTTGAGGTTGCCTGGTGCTTTTCCCTTGCTTCGGTAGCATAATTACCTTGGCTCGTTTCCAAGTGTCGGGGAAATAGTTATGCCGCAAACAGGCGTTGAAAATCTTAGTGAGTTGCACCAGGGCTTTTCTCGGGAGATGTTTGAGTTCCTCATTAGTCACCCTGTCCGGGCCGGCGGCTTTCCCATTAGGCAATCGCCTAATGAGCTTGTACACTTCCTGCGGCGTTATATGGGTCAGCTGTTGCTCTTGCTTCTGCGCCACCCAGTTTTGTACCCATGACAGAACCTCCTGTTCTTGCTCGGAGTTCGTAGTTGGGTTTTCTTTGAATCTGTCTTGGAGACAGTCGGCGAATACCTCGGCTTTCTCCTCACTGGAGAAGTGCAGGCCGAGGGGAGTGTGAAGCGCCTCAGTGCTTGAGTTGACGCTAGAGGAGACCTTAAATGCCCTTAGTAAGTTCCATAAAGAATTGTCCGAATGTGTGGTACTTAACATTTTATTTTCCCACTGTTCAATTTTGTTCAGCTGAATTTGTTGCCGAATGACGTTGCATAGCCATTTTGCTGCAACTTTGTATTCAGGCTGGCGGGTAAGCCGCCAAAGTCTCGTCAGGCGCCGCCTCCTAGCAATGAGCTGCTCCACCTCCGGGTACGTGCAGAAACTGGGTGGACTTGTGGTGTACGTGGTAGCGTTTCAATTGGCCGTGCGTAGCGAGGCAGTGAAGTTTTCAATGGCGGCATCAATGTCTGCCTCGCTGTAGTATGACAGCTTAGGCTGAGCCACCCTGTGCATGTCTAACGTAAATTGCTCCCAGACGGTCTCTGCTCTCCGCGGCAGGCCGCTCCAACCGGCCGTGACTGCGCCGCAGATTTCAAAATGCACAGGTAAATGGTCAGAGTCTAAGCTGTGATACACTGTGATATTTTGTGAAAGAGCCGCATTTTTTGTCAGTACGAAGTCCAAAATTTCAGGATCAAAGTGACCTGTTTTATGCCAAAAGGTGGGTTCTGGGGGGAAGTGAGCCTCAATGTCGTCATTTTCAGTTATAAGTTCTACCAGGAGATTTCCAGCCACGTTTGCTCGGCGGCAATGCCACCAAGGGTGCCGAGCGTTGAAATCTCCTGCAATTATAACATGCTCCTCTAAATCGAGGATCTGTTCGAGGTCTCGAAGCAATATCGGGGAGTTAGGGGGCCTGTAGAGCGCTACCAACATCACTGTTGTAGTTTTTATACGTATTTTGAGAGCCGTGCACTCTAACACTGCCGAGGCTGGCAGCGTGACAGGAGCATAAGCAACAGTGTTTCTGAGCAAAATGGCGGTGCCACCCCCCTGTCTGCCAAATCTGTCGTTCCGAAAAATTTGATAACCCCTGAGCTTAAAAGTGTACTCTTGTTTTAATTTAGTTTCGCAAATAAATGCGACATCAATTTTGTTACGCCGCAGGTAGTTTTCAAGTTCGTGCTGCTGCCGGTAGATGCCGTCGGCATTCCACAGGAGCGCGCGAGTTAAAGTTATACCCCCCTTACAGTAGCCATCTAGTCGAAGATTGTGGAGAGAAAGCATATGATGGCTTCTAGCTTGTCCCAGGTGCTGGTGCAGCCTTTGAATTTTGTGATGAATGGCTTCACCTTTGGGAGGAGTGTTGGGAGGTTGATAGATTTAAACAGATCTATAAGATCTTTTATCCCGCCCAGGTCGCCAGCGGGCTCCTGGGAGGGAGGGGAATTGGAGGGCGGACCATTTGGTGGTGGCACGGGTGCCTTTTGCCCCTTAGCGGCGCCTGCAAATGAGACGCCTTCCTTGACCAGGGCCGGGTTAAGAATGGGCTTTGGCCCTGGCTTAGCACCTGGGGAGCTCCTGGCCATGGGGAGCTCCTGGCCATGGATGCCAGTTGGCGGCGGTGGCGTTCATTTCTAAATGTTTCACAACCGCGATAGCTGGCAGGATGCGTCTCCCCACAGTTCGCACAGTGGGGTACAACGTCCTGCGTGGCCTTTTTGGGGCAGTCAGCTAAGCGGTGGAGGCCACCGCAGAGGACGCACCGGGAGGTCATGTGGCACATTTGGAAAGTGTGCCCTATTTGCTGGCAGTTGTAGCATTGTGTTATGTGGTGGTTGGTTCGGAGAACCTCCACGGTGACCATCATATGGCACACCTCTCTCTCCTGTAGTAGTTTTGAGTTTGCAGTGGTCCTATCTAGCGTGACTTGAAAAGTAGGCAGAGGCCGACCACGTGATTTGAGTTGTCGTACCTGGACGCCGGTGTATCCTTTGTGCTGCAGGCTTTCTCGGATGTAGTCCTCTTCCAGGTCCTCCGGGAGTCGCTTAATGACATACCGGAGGGGCTGGTCACTCCGGGGTGTGAAACTGTAGCTCTCGATGCCGGCATCCTTCAGGTGCCTCATGGTGGGGATGGCGTCTTCCTTCCTGCTGAGGAACAGGTTCAGGCAGGTGCGGGTGTTTTGGAGCTTGTATTTGTCGGCCTGGAGAGAGTTTCGCAGGACGTGCAGGACCTTTGTTGCGTGCTTGTTGTCCTGGGTGGCTTCTGTGACCCCGGATTGTTGGTGGCCGCTGTTGTGGCGGAGGTGGAGGGTTTAGGTTGTGTGGAGGTGGAAGGTTTTGGTTGTGTGGAGATGGACGGTCGCAGTGATGTGCGCGCCGGCCTTTGGGTTTTGGGTTGAGGAGAGGGGGGAAGAGGAGCTGCAGCTGGTGTTGTCTGGTCCATCTCATCGTCACTGCTGTCCGCGGTGTCGGAGAGCACCGCAAATTTGTTGCTGGTCGTGACTGGTGATGGTTCTAGGTGGCGGGTTTTGTTCTTCTTTTTACCAGGTTTGGGGCCGGGGCGCTCGGTGTCTGAGTCGCTCTCCCGGCTGCTGTGGAGGTGAAGTGGCCGCTTGCGCGCTGGCACGGCGCGCCACCCCTCACCTATCTCAACCAGGTTTCTTTTCTTGGCGTTTAGTTCCTGGTAGCAATAGCCCGGGTCATTTACTATTTTCTGGTAGTTGATTCCCTCTTCCATAGAGCAAAGCAGCTCCCGGTAGTATTCGGCCTCCTCCAGGTCGCGGACTTCCCTCTCCAGTTTGTAGAGCTTCCTGGCCCTCTGCCATTCCTCAGCCTCGCTGTGTTCCATGTCTGTGTCGTCTCGCTGCTGCGCCAATGTGGATGCAGTGGAAGGGGCGTAGCCTCCGGCTGGCTGAACTGCTGACTGTGTAAAAGCGGCCGGTTGACCGCCAAGTTCGTCGTTGGCTGGTGGTAGTGAAGGAGCAGCCGATGGTGCGGCTGCCGCCATCGTTAAGGTTAATGCTCCCCAGTCGCAGGTGCAGCGGGGAGCGGCTTGCTATGCGTGGGGACGTGCTGGCACGTCCCACGCCACGTTCACTTGCATTGAATTTAGCACTTTAGACTGTATCCAACATGAAACACATAGAACATACACAATGCACAGGCACAAAACACAGTTTTTGTCACTTCACACGTATTTACATTGCTGCACAGAGAATGCAACGGTATGTTATATACACTGTTTCGGCGCGTGGAAGTTAAATTCACGCTAAGAAATGAAGCACAAGACCCCATCAGAGTGACGGACCGCGCAGAAAAACACAGACAGTCTGGCGCAGCTGCTGATGAAAAAGTGGCAGACCTCGGAGAAAATCTCGATGTTCACCGTGCTGAAGCGCATCGGCCCTAGTCGGCTCACTGTATCCCTTTCCCTTTTATACCTGGAGGCATGAGCCTTCGGTCAGTTGCTTGGAGCACAGTGGTGCCATCTCTACTTTATTTTCTATACTATTTACACTATCACGTCTGAGTGGTGATCTTATTAACTATTTATATTGCACTCCAGCAACCTTGTCAAAAATGTTTATTTACATTATTTTCGTTCACAACAATGGTATTCAAAAAGGATAATGAATTAACAGATGAGAAGTGGTTATTCCAGGACAAAGAAGTTCAAATTTGGTAAGAACCTTAAATATTTAGCATAAAATGTAATAGATGGAGGTTGAGGGAAACATAATGAAATGGCCATGGTAAGAGGAAAAGCAGCATTAATATTGATTGGTAAGTTTTTATACATAGCTCCTTTGATGGAGGTAAGATGGCTAGAACAGATGCCTTTAGTCAAATCAAGATGGCCATTTGTAATTCAGATTTGGGGAATTGAAAAAGGGTAGGACAAGATCAATGCATTATTTAAAATATTTTTGTAAATTGATTTTAGGAGTACCGTATAATGCTGCAGGGGTTGGAGTCATGATGGAGTTAGATAAAGTTTATGTAATAGGGATGATTATCGGAAGTGTTAAAATATTGGCTTAGCACAAGAACATACTTTGAAAGACTGCTTAAATGTACAGTGAAAGTATGTGCACTCAAAGAATTCGCTAGGTAACATTAGGCACCAACCAATAAATGGCATGAGCAATATGTGGTTAGAAAAAAGATATATTGACAGGGTTTTGGAAAGTAGTCAGATATGAGCTAAAAGATATGAAAAAAACATGCTTATGGGCAATGATGGAAAGAGTAGTTCTCTCAAATTAAGGATTTTGGAATGAATGGTGGAAATCAGCTGTACACAGAAATACAATGAACATGAAAGAGGAGGTAATCATGGTTCAGATTGTGAAAATGAAAGTTAAGATTACAGTGGACGGTTTGAAGAAGTTATTTGCCTTTTATATGGGGATAAGGAGAATGCAAACCATATCTTATAAACCTTGTAATGAGCAGTACAAATAAATAATTTACTTGATCTGTGGCCCCAAGTAGCAAATTCATCATTCATTAGCAATACTTTTATATAGTGTGTCCCACTTGAAGGAAAATTGTCACATCATTGCGTAAATATTTCACTGAGTGCAATCAAATTTGGATAGCAGACAATCCATTATATGAGAAGGTGGCGTGGTAACACTGTACTTCATAAGCACTGAGGAAGTGTCAGCAGAGCTTCTACGAATCGCTTTGTCTGGCTCTAATGCTCCAATTAGTGGAATATGTGATGTGCTTGATAGTGCTTGTTATGATGTATCAATTTTGTTGAGCATATGTTTTTTTACCTTTATATAGGGTGTCCCACTCAGGAATTGTCACATCAGTACACAAATATATTGCTGAGTGCAATCAAATTTGGATAGAAGACAATCCATTACATGAAAAAGATAATTCATTACATGAGAAAGTTGACATATTAACACACTACTCTGTAAGCACTGAGTAAGTATGTCAACAGAGGTTCTGCAAGTTATTGTGTTTAGCTCTCGTGCTCCAGTTCACTGGAAGTAGAATAAGTGATGTGACGTACTTGCTTGCTGTATTGCTTTCTGTTGAAGTGCACATGTTTCTTATGAAACAATATTGATTTTGTGGTTCCTTTAATACCTATCAGCAAAAGCTTTTGGAATGGTTTGTGACCAACAAAGACAGTCAAAATACTGCATACAAAAGTTATTGAGGAAGCTGGAGAACAGAGGAACAGTGTTGGATCGACATGATGGAGGATGCCAGGCCAATCCTTTTCGACACTATTGCAACAAGTGAATTACATGGAACTGTTTTGGGAACTTGTGAACCAGTTAGATGATCAGGAGCTTACATAGCTGGTACAAACAGGATGGTGCAATGTGCCACACTTCTCTGAACATGGCTGAGATGGAATTATTTCTCCCTGGCACTCATTTCTTAAGGATTATGGTCTCCAGGTCACCGAATTTGACCCCACCTGACTTTTTCCTGTGAGGTAATCTTAAACCAAAGGTCTACAAGAACAAACCATCCACCCTTGATGAGTTATGGCAGAACATCTGTGTTAAATCCAGGCAGTGACAGCTGAAGTTCTGGCAGCCATATTCATGAACTTGCAACATTGTGTTGAACTGTGTTTAAAAGTAGAGGAAGGTCATTTCCAGCACCTCTTGTGAGTAACTTTCAATTTTCGCACATACAGCTAAGCTGTGTTCAAATTTCGCTTCATTTCCTTTCCATTTGTCTTTTTTATGCAGCAATTCCTGGGACCCCTTTCAAGTTGAACACCCAATATATAAAAAGCATTTCCCTCCATCTTGATCCATTAATGGCATTTCATATACCTCTAAAAGATATTTCTTCTATTCAAAGGTAATTTGTTTTTATACCTGCAAAAGAAAGAATTTATGATATTGGAGCACAAATGATGTGATGCTGAGTGATTTTCAGTTCTCCACTTATTCCTGTTGAGTTTTCTATCATTTGTTTCATTTCATCCATGCTCACCACTTTCATCTCTTAAAATCTCTTCTCCCCTTGTATATTACTGAAGCATTACATAGGAATCCCTTTAGTGACTCTTCATCTTCTAACGGACTATCTTCTAGATCTTCAACCCTTATCAGTAAAATCATACAGAACTCTCTGCTGCTACTTTGCATCAAATACTTCCCGCTCCCCCACACACACCACCCCACCCCACCCCACCCCACCCCCCTAATACTTAAAAGGGAAACATGTGCCATGTTGGGGTAAATTACTTTGGAAGCAATTTTTACTAAAGAAGTCTGTGCTATGGAAGTAGGTTACTATGGGAGCAATTTACTCTGGAAGTAACATTGGAAAGCTCAATCACAATTTACTCATATAGTTACGACTACAGAAGTAAGAGCTCATTACTTCTGGAGTATTGTTTTGTTTACACAATTTCCTTGAAGCAATCATATGTAAGGATGTATGTCACAGGAAAAGGGGGAAGACGTCAGCGAAAGAGAGAAAAGTTTGTTTGTAGAGATACAGAAAATCCATTTAAGCAGTATAGAGTGCAAAAAACATGATGCTGTAAGAGAAATGCTTGGAACGTCAGCGACAGAGAGAAAAGTTTGTTTGTGGAGATACAGAAAATCCATTTAAACAGTATAGAGTGCAAAAAATATGATGCTGCAAGAGAAATGCTTGGAAAGTCATGTTAGACGAGGTTAAATGCTTTAAGCAATGGAAAACAAACAGAAGAGCAGCTTAAAATTCTTGGGAAACAATGTTCCTAATCTTCATATTTACATTGCAGATCACTTGCGTGTTGAAGGAGAAATAACCTTTCCAATTTCAGAAAAGTTCAGCATATTCATCAGATGGGCACAAAATAGGAACATGCATGCAGTCAAATACTCCAACATTGTTTGGAAAACCTGTAAAAGTGAAGAAAAATTGTCTTATTTTCTGAATACCTATGTATATTTATTTATTTATCTTGCTCTTAAACTCAAAACTGCTCTAACAACACGATGAAAGATATGACCAGCAGGCATACAGTGAATGTTTATAAGATTGCCTGTAACTATCTGAAATTTTCAGGTATGAAACGCTGGCAGGGTGCATAACAATTGCAGTTTGGGTGATACAGCTGAATTCCTATCTTGAGTTTTGTTGTAAATGTTATCCAAGCAGGTTCAAAAGGAATGTAAAAGATTCTTTCCTAACACCGAAATATTCTTGAATACTCTCTCTGTATAAATATCATATGGATCTTTCTTACCACTATCACATTCCCATTGTATTCTTCACTGAGATCATATGTAATCTAAATAATCCATGAACCATCAGTATAACTTCCTCCAAATACGATATGGTATTCTAGTTCAATCGACAGGTTAGTTACTCCATCCTGGTTGTGAGAGTAAATTTTAACCTATATTAATGCTCTATTTAATCCCATAGTAATATACTACATGATGGTACTCTCCAACATTTACTTCTGCTGTAATTTACTCTGGGAGTATCTGAAAGGAGCAAAATACTTCAGAAGGAGTTTACACTTGTATGGAAGTTGCCAAGTGCTGCCTAGTAGCATAATACGAAAGTAAAGCTTACTCTAGATTGGTGCATACCGTCCAAAGAGATTTAGCTTGTCTTTAAAGTAAATTATGTGTGAACTCTCATACAGTGAAGCTAGTAAGATTCTCAATTTGAAATTGAGTTTTAACAATATTTCACTTGCTTCACTGATCTAGTACTAATTGGTACATGTTTCACAGCTATTGTTCGCTTTGTCAGCTAACACTGAATATTCAAGATCACAGAATCAGATTCGCACTGGAGAAAGAAATCAACTTGTTCCTCTTTATAGACTTTAAAATTTGCAGAAAGCAAATAAGTTGGAATTTGGTGTAAATTGAAAAGACACTCATACTGACAGATATATTAAATCAAACATTTCAAGCCCTAGGACACATAAACATGAAGCAATTAACAGTTTGGTGTATAGACTGGAAAGCCTACCATTAACCCATTAGTGCATAGCATCCATTAAAATGGACACAAGGAAATCTTAATTTTGGGGTTGTTTAAATAGAATTATGTATTCCATCTTGGTATCATTAACTTCAGGAAGAAAGTAGCTAACTTGACTAAGTGTTTTCCGCAGATTTGGTTTAGAAAATATGATTTAAGACACACATGTTCACAAGATGGCAGGGAGACAGCACACGGTTACGCACAAGAGGTAGATTAATCATTTATAAGTCTTTAATTACTGAGAAAATTAGAATTCTAAGGTAGTTGCTATATTTCTAACATCAATATGCACATTTTGAGATACAACACCACCAGCAAAATTATACTAGTGTTACGGTACAAGTTCTTAAAGGCATACGTTCATTTAAACGGATGCTATGCAGGTAAAGCACTCGCTGTCAGTCATGTATAAGTAGTAAAATGCGCTGTAATAACAATGTTGCTTGTTGGCTCAGGCGGTAAGTGTATAGCTTGTAATCCCATTTATAGTTGTGCTGGTGGTTCGAATCCAGTTTCTTGACGATGGTTTTTTTAGTGCACAATTTACTTATTTTTACTGTATACACTCTACTATAATTTATTTTGCACCTACTTCTTTTGTTTCTTCAAAGTTCTAATTGTTATTTTATTATGGTTTCTACATTTTATTTTGAAAACTGTTAGTTTTCTTCATGGTTTTATGCATGTGTAGATACTGAAATGATTTCTCGCACTCATTTTCAGTGAGTGAGTGGGGTTTAAGGGCCCGTCAACAACTATCTGTTGATAAGCCAGATGCTGGAAATTTTTGACGACTTTGAACCTGAAAGTGAACAACTAATTTTTGTCTCTCCTGAAGATGGGTTAGAAACAGTGCAGACAGTGACAAATCTGATGAAGAACATGATGCCAACCTGAAGCATCTGGGTGGGAGTATGCTTTGGGCGACATGTGAAGTACAGCCAACATCTAGGAATGCTGAAAAAGTAATCGATTTCTTTGTGAAAAACCAATCAGAAAATGTAGTAAAGATATCAGAAAAACCTGTAAAGCGAAGTCAATGCAAGCTGTTGTATGGCAGTGAAGGTATATACCTTTTACGAATGTTCCTGTACCACCACCACCACCACCACCACCACCACCACCACCACCACCACCACCACCACCGCTGCCTCTGCCGCTGCTAGTTGTAACATGGATGAAGCAATCCCTAAATGGACAAAAAACAAAACTGTTGATGGCATGCAGACCAACTACACAGCTATACCCATTAAATGAAGCAAGGGCATGTGAAGCACCATTACATTTCTTTTCATTGTTTTTTAATGATCAAGTCATTGATCTACTTATGCAGACAAATTTATACGCATCACAGAAAAATTCCACGCTTGCAATGACTCAAAAGGAACTTCTTGCTGTTATTGGGGGAATTTTGATGCCGGGATATGCTAAATATCTAAACAAACGCATGCACTGGTCTAAAGAAAATGATTCACCTACATTGTTGTCGGAAAGTATTAGGTGTAATCGTTTTGAATTAATACTGAGGCACCTACATCTAAATGACAACACTCCCTATGATGGAACCGACCGACTTTTCAAACTCAGGCCATTACTAACTTTGTTGGAAGCTGCCTATAAGAAACATGTTGGTCTAGAAGAGAACATCTCCATAAATGAAAGCATGATTCCATATTATGGGAAACATTATGCTAAATAGTATATCAAAGGAAAGCCGATACGTTTTGGATTAACAAATTGGGATTATGCTGTAAAACAGGTTACTTTGCAACATTTCAGGTGTACACCGGTAAAGAAAATGAGAGACCAAAAGAATATGGACTTAGTGGGAGTGTTGTCTTGTCCCTAATTGAGGCAGCTGGAATTCAGCCAGAAAAAGGGCATAAAATATTTTTTGATAATTATTTTATGTCTGTCAAACTAATGAGACATCTAGCTTCAAGAGGAATATGTGTGACAGGAACACTTCAGGAAAGCCGGAAAGCCGAACTGAAAAATGTCCTCTCAAAAACAAAATAATTATGAAAAAGGAGACAAGAGGATTATATGATTATAGAAACAGCGGTAACATTCATTGTTCATTGGAATGACAACAGTGTAGCCACTGCCGCTACCTACAAATTATGAAGACTTGAAAATTGGTGCCGTGATAGGTGGTGAAGTGAGAAGAAAAGTAAAAACCCTCTAGTTCTAGTTTCTAGTTTAAAAAAGGGGAAGGTTTTATGCCCAAGCACTGCGACCTCAGATCTATTGCGCATCCCCCCTTTCATCAGTTATGTAGTCTGTTGCTTGTTATGAACTTAACCAGATTGCTAACTGAGGCTTTCGATAGTCCATCTATCTTTGGAAAGTGATTGCCAAAAATACTTGCTCATTGATTTGCAAGAGCAGGGCAATCACATAGCAGATGAGTAACAGTCTCATCTCCTTCTAGGCATCTACTACAGATAGGGTTGTTGAACAGTCCCATTCTGTATAGATTAAACTTTAGGGCACAGTGTCCTGTAATGAATCCTGTTGCCCATGCAAGCCTTCTTTTACTAAGACCACGCAAGTACTTTGCCCTGCTGTTGTCCAGGTCTGTGATAAACAACTTAGAATGTCTGCAACCCTCAATGGAGTTCCAGTAGTTCTTGTGCTCTGCTTGAGCCCAGCACTTGATAGCCTGTTTCACTGGTCTGTAGGACACCCCCAGTACAGACTCCGGACCCAAAAATGGGATTTTGCTACCAATCTTGGCTGTTTCATCTGCTTTCTCATTGCCTGGTATACCTGTGTGTCCTGGCACCCACATAAGTTGAGCCTTATTGTGTTCAGCCAGTGTCATTAAGGAATCCCAGCATTCTGAGACCAGCTTTGATTTTATTGATGGCGTTCAAGTGCTTTAAGAGCAGCTTGACTGTCTGAGAGGATAAGAATACTTCTATTCTTATATCTCCTTTTAATGCTTTCCATGACACTGGCTAGGATTGCATAAACCTCAGCCTGGAAAACTGTAGCTAAGGTACGCAGACTATAAGAAATCTGGGTGCCATTACCGTAAAGTCCAGCCCCCGTTCCTGATTTGGTTCTAGAACCATCAGTATACCAGATTGGGCCTTTGTTATTATGAGGTTTTAACAGTCTTTCCCATTCACCCTGCTGTGGATAGGAGACCGTAAAATTCAATTCAAACTTGAATCTTGCTTCAAGAATGTCAGTTCTCATGTTGAGTATCTGTTGTACATTCTTGTCCCAAAGAAGCTTGAGATTATTAATATGTCCAGTATTAGACACTTTAGTTTGGCAACAAATACGGCGATACGCGATCATGGCTTCTGCCTTCATCCATATGTGGAGAGGTGTGAGCCCAATCAGCAGCTCCATTGCCGCAGTTGGAGTAGTTTTGAAACCTCCCATAATTGAAATGCAGAAGGTCCTCTGTAATTTACAGAGTTCCTTTCTGCACACCTTTAAATTAATTCTAGGCCACCACATCAGAGCGGCATAGGAGAATATAGGTCTCACCATGACAGTGTATATCCAGTACACTATACTAGGTTTCAGACCCCATGTCTTACCAAGCATACCTCTACATGTCCAAAAGACTCTGTAGGCGTTAGTAATACATAATTCCATATGATGTTTCCAAGTTAATTTCTTGTCTAAAACAAACCCAAGATATTTAACTTGTGTTGAATAGGGCACTACTTCACCAAAGAGAGAGTGTCTGGTTAAATCAGCCCCCCTTCTCCTGGTAAAGGGTACTGCTACTGTTTTGCTTGGATTAACAGTTAAATTATTTGTCTTGCACCAAGCTTCCACTTTCTTAAGCGCCATTTGTAGACTTGAGAAACTATGTGAGGGAAGTTCCCTCCCATGATTATTGCAATACCATCTGCAAATCCAGCTGTGAAGTAACCATCACTATTGAGTGCGCAAAGAAGTGTGTTCACTACAAGGTTCCATAGCAGGGGTGATAAAACACCCCCCAACGGGCAGCCCCTCTCCGTGGACATGCCCAGCGTCTCCCCACATAGATTCATGGTTATCTTCCTATGTTGTAAGACAAAACGTATCCATTCACAAAGAAGTGAAGGTACATCATGTCCATAAAGGGCGTTCGACACTACATCACAAGATGTCCAGTCAAACGCACCTTCAATATCAAGAAAAGCACCAATGGCTATTTCTTTAGTACTAAGCACCTTCTCAATAGTCGAGACCACTTGATGAAGTGCTGCTTCCGTTGATTTCCCTATTTGATAGGCAAATTGGTATTTGTTTAATGGATGTTCCATCAAAACATTATCTCTAATGTGCCTATCCACTAATCTCTCCAGAGTTTTAAGCATAAAAGAGGAGAGACTTATGGGTGATAAGCCTTAGTCTGGGCATAACTAGGACGCCCTGGTTTAGATATAAACACCACTTTTGTTTGTCTTCAAGCCATGGGTATATATCCATAGGCTAGACAAACTCTAAAAATACTACAAAGTAGGGATTGAACTGAATCAATACCCTGTTGTAGAAATGCAGGAATGATTAAATCAGGGCCTGCCAATTTATATGGCCCAAACGACTTAATGGCCCATCTTATTTTAGTGACATTGATTACACTCCTGATTAGGTTCCATTCTTCTCTATCCAAAGAAAGATGGTCCAGATTTGGTTGCCCCTTCACAGAATTGCTGTCATTGTCTACCTTAGAGTCTGGAAAGTGAGCCCTCGCAAGTAGCAGGAGCGTCTCAGAACCAGACTGTGTGTACATGCCATCAGGCAGTTTGATAGTGTTCACAATTTTTTAACACCCTTTGCCATATGTTTCATGAATCTTGCACTGCTGGGAACATTCTCCATCCCCTGGCAGTATTCCCTCCACGAAATCCTTTGGGCTTTGCATATTTATTTATTATAATTGGTGAGGGCTTGTCTATATGAGTTCCACTCACCAGTTCTTTTTGCAAGTCTAAATAATTTCCTTGCTTTCTTCCTAAGTCTGCTTAACTCTTTTGTCCACCAAGGCACAAGCCTTGGGGCAGCTTATCGGTCACATATGAGACAAAAGAAATGGTGGTGGCCAATATTTTCTTACTTCATAGATGTTAGTATTGTAAATGCTTGGTTGCTGCACTGCAGGATACACCCAGATTGCTCTGAAGGTCTCCTGAAATTTCGACATTTCATAGCCGTAACCTTGTTGAAAATGAATGGGGAGGCATCTCATCAAGGAAAACTCTTTCCTACACCAACCAAAGAAGCCCGTTTTGATGGAATAAACCATTGACCACTACTAAATGAAACAGACAGGAGATGTGCATTGCATAAAAAGAAAAAGCTAAGTTCACTTGCAGCAAATGTAATTAGGTCTTCATCCAGAATGCTTCAGAGAATATCACATCAGTAATTGCTTCAATGAAAATGTAGCTATTTTGTAAAGAATTAGGTATATACTCCTTTAGTAATTTTCAGAAAAAAATTCAGTTATGCATTATGTTCTATTGATACTTGTGCAATTCATTTTACTTCATTAATAAATAAGTCTTTACTAACATATCACTTCATTTACTATTACCATCACTCTTGCTCTTTATATAGAAGTCTATCGACCCTGGTGCATGGTGTCCGTTATAACAGACGGGCAATATTTTGAAAACTGAAAAATATAAAAGTTCAAAAACTATTACAAAATGCTTTCTTCCGTATTAGAAGGATAAATTAATATGAAAGTTAAAAGAATCTTCCTTATTAACTTTATGCATTAATGGGTTAAGTCATCAGGAATATGAAAAATAAATCACACAAATAGTAAAAATGGCCACTGACATTGAATTTGAAGAAGAGATAGTAATGGGAATTCAACAGGTCAAAGGAATAAAACAAATTAAGCAATCACAACTGTCAACCCCATAAAAAAGGAAATTAACCCTTTAAGAAAATCATGTAGGTATCATCCAAAAGCTAATACAAAATTCCCAAAGAATCTTTATAGATTGAAACACTGTTTTGTCTCCAGTACATAAATACAGTATAAAAAGCCTCCTAAGTTATGAAAATTGATACATTACCATCAAATAGAAAATCCATAATATTTGAAATAAACTCTTCAAATTGCAACAAGGTCCACATTGGAAAGGCAAAGAGAAATTTAGATACAAGATTGAAGGAACATCTAAGAAACATAAATTTCAAACAAGTGGATAAATCAACCATCATACATCATTTTTGGGGAGAGCAACATGGCAGAAATGCTAATGAGCTGAACATTTGATAGTAAAATTACATAAAGAAACACAGGAAGTGACTCATGAATTTTGGCATCCCAGAAGATATTCCAACCTTCAAATTCCCTAAACCAACACCAGAACTACCTCACCTGAAGAGTTCTTTGGATCTAGCAATTGACGCTGGCTGATGTGGGCATTAGCCTGTGAAACATGCACTAGTTAATACTAGGTAAGTGAAGCAAGTGGAGAGTTGTTGAAACTCAATTTTAAATTATAGCTTATCTGATGCAAGACTGGTTTTTATGGCCACATTAAGATTTGTTTTTATTGTACCTCATATGAGTAATTTCACTAAAATTGGACAAATTTAAGGGAACTTCCAACTTCAATGTTTACAGTTGTCATTAAATTATTTGTTACTCCATTGAATGTACAGGGTGGACCAGTGGACCATTTAAGTTGAGACTGTACAATATCACCAAAACTAAGTGTTCTAGAAAGAAATGTCTTGAATAAAAGTTGCTTGATATTATGGGGGAAAGTAAATGCCTTTAGTCATGTTTTATTTGGAGGACATTGTGATTGCCATTTTAGGGTCAATTTAATTTAACCCTAATTGTAGGTTCCCATTTAAAAAATTAAATTGACCCTAAAATGACCATCATAACATCCTCCAAACAAAACATGAATAATGGCATTTACTTTCCCCCATAATATCAAGCAACTTTTATTAAAGACATTTCTTTCTACAACGCTTAGTTTTGGAGATATTGTACAGTCTCAACTTAAATGGTCCACCTGTATATCAAAATATATACATGCATATCATTTAGCTCATAAAATTGTATTCTTTCAGAATTATTCAAAATAAAAGTTAAATGAATTCCACACATTATTTTATGTAAACAGTGATTTCTATTCACCACTATTAAATGTAACTCAAATTTAGGAGCTAATAAGTAATATATTTTTATCCTGTTTGTGCTTAGATTGCATAAAATATTTATCTGGTATATTTTTCTTTTCTTTTCTTTTATTTTTTATAAGCCATTTTTATGAATTTCAGCTGCTATTGGTATTCTAAAAAAATTACAACATTCCTGATTTTATGCACTATACATGTCCAAAATTCCAGAATGGGACACACGCAAATGGACAATATACAACAGAGTAACTTGCTCAACTGGCACAGCGTTTGTATTGGAACATCATAACAGAACTGCACCATGCTGCATAGAAGCATGGTAAACACAGATGAACTGAAGAAATAAAGTGTAGGCAACTTAGCTGAGATAAATACGGGTTTACTTACATGGCACAAAGATCAGTCTTTAAATGTTGCTTCAGATGTGGATACTTGTATAAACGCATATTAACCTTCCCAGGCAGAATTAGTTTGGGCCAGAATTAGCAAAGCTTAAAATTTTCTCTTAAATTGAAAATATTATGCTATATGCACTTATTCATGCATGTAACAATTATAATTGCATAAATGTAAGTGATCATACCAGACTTTATGCTGATTCTGAACAAATTCACTAAGATGCCATGTGCAAAAATGGTCTATATGCTGAAACTTACACTAAACTACATAATATATGCATTGTTATTACACACTCACAGGTTCTCTGTAAATAGGTTTTCTTTGAGTGATAAAGTTTGAAGCATTTATATGGAAGGGGAGAAGGCTTGTCACTGCACGTACTGATATTGGTATGTATTACCTGCAAATCTGGGCACCCTTCATATCTCTAGTAATTTAAGCCGTTGTTGCACCCAGCTTGCAGCATTGCTGCTACATCATTTCTTCTTCTGAGCTAAATTAGTAATTGAAATGAGAATCATTACTGAATTCATTGAACATTGGGTGCATTCAGCAGGCCAACCATTGCAGCACGCTTTATGCAGTGGTTCATTCAGAGAGCCTGCTGCAGCGCACCACTGGAGCAGTGAATGAAGCAAAGAAATACTTTGTCACAGCACCAGAAATGATAAAAATGGTGGGGAGTTTGCAGACGATATTTAATAGGGGATGTATCCTGCAATACAGGGGCATCATTTCAGGATATAGGGGGATCAATTGCCCTCTCAAGTTATGAGAAATAATTAGGTACTGGTTATTACTCTACCATAAGAAAAATTACTAGAACTGTACTTTTAATAAAATATTTCACATTTAAAAGATGATTGTATCTTAGGTTAAATGTGTTGTTAAAATTCACATTAAAACTCGCACAACTTTATCAGGTAATCTTGCCCTCTCCCAAGCAAAGTTGTCCTCCATGATGTAGTGGTTACCATGCTAGCCTCTAGTTCCCAAGGTCATGGGCTCAAACCTGGCAGAGGGTGATGGATTTTTTCGGGCGTAAAAATCCTTAGCATGGCTTCCTTAAGAAGGGAAGTAAAGCCGGTTGTCCTGTGTCGTAGGTTTACGGCATGTAAAAGAACCTCAAGCTTGATAAAGAGGCCTCTGAGCAAAATTTCTGGTCTTTCACGCCCACTATAGAATGGGACGCTAAGGACCACAGAAGTTAAAGAACATGCATGAATAAAACTTAATTTAATTCTTTTTTCCCCAAGCAGAAACTGAAATAATGCTCCTGCTACGAATATTTAGCAACAAGGAGCCGCATAAAAGAACGAAGGAAGGCAGAACTTTGTTTTAGTGTTAGTACTATTTAATAGATTATTAAACCTCATCATATATAGTATTTATACAGCAATAACAGTGTAAATAGTTGTTCCTGAGACCACATGTAGGTACTACATAACTCTAATAGGAACCAGTTTAAATTTTTTTTGTTTCCGAGTGTTCTAGAAGTACAATGGTATATTTTAGTATTTACACTCATGGTCATTAATAATGTCAGGACTACAGAATACAAATATTTTACCCGTTTGCACCTTTATGCTCTGAATTTTTTAATGTGTGAATCCAAGATGGTGTAGTGACCCGAAGTCAACACACAATTTCAAGTGAAAACAGTGATAATTATGCATGGGTAATAGCAAAAAAATCCTCTTAACTTAAATATTAAAAGTAGAGAAAACCATATAAATATTAGCAAACGTAACAACAATCGGGTTACCAGTGAAAGTGTGAAAAGCAAAGACAGTATGAATTCGACGTCCATGAAGCATGTTATACGAGAGAAAGAAATGGTTACATCACTTCACATAATAATTGAAATGCTAAATAGAGACTTAAGAACTGCACACGAAGAAATAGTTAATTTGCGCAAAGAAAGAGATTCATTAAAAGTTAAACTAAAACACAAAGATATAGTGCCTAATAAGTCATCTTTCTAGAAACAACCGAAAACTTGGGTAAGGAAAGTGTCTCCCAAATGGAAAGCAGGATGTAGGAATTCAGAATCTGACCTCTCCAATATACAAAAGGATGATTACCTTATACCAGTTGAGAACAGATATGAAATATTAAATGCTCTTACAATGGAATCAAATATCAGCTCAGAGGAAAATAGTAATTGTTCTCCAGTCAGCAGTATGGCAAAAGGATGGAAATTTACACAAAAGAAAAAGATGCTTATTTTGGGAGATAGTCATGCCAGAGGAATTGCAGCTTTATTAAACGATTCTGAACAAGATGTGGAAGCCAAGGCCATAGTGAAGCCAGGAGCAACTGCAGCAGATGTAAGCTCAGCAAATTAAGAAACCAAGGATTTTACTTCTGAAGACTGTGTAGTTCTGATTGGAGGAACCAACAATCTTAATAAGGATTATAGTGGAGATAGTGTTATTTCAAGTCTAAACTCAGTGATTCCAGAACTTATTAAAACAAATGTAATAATTGTTAAGTTACCAAAGAGGCATATTATGTTTGACTCCCCCTTTCACAAGTGTGTAGAAAAAGTCAACATCAATATAGCAAATCTTTGCAAAGGTCATAAAAATGTGAGGTTAGTTAGTACATATAATGCGGACCGAAGGCTCTACACAAGGCATGGTTTGCACTTTAATAGCATAGGCAAGAAATTACTTGCAGTAACTATAGCAAAGGTTTTTTTTCAACAAAAAATGGTAACTCCAAACAGTTAGACAAGATCTCTAATGTAATCCTAGGCATCCTAAATAATATTCCCCCAACTAACAACCTGGTTAAAACCTGTTTAGAATGTTATATACTGCTACAAAATTCTCAGTGTTTTAGAAATAAAATTAACAAATACAAATTATTGTTAAATTCAGACTTTGAAGGCCTTGATGTGTTATGCCTTACTGAACATTGACTTAGAGTGGACGAAATAATTTGCTACAATATTCATAATTACAAGATAGCTAGCAGCTTTTGCCGCTCTGAATTAAAAAATGGTGGTACTGCTAAGTTTGTCAAATGTAATCTAGCCCATAAAACTAAGGCTTTGTCATTCACCAATCACTTAAACTGTGAAAAACACTTTGAACCTTGTGTTCTAAAATTGCTGCATTGCAATATCATTATTGTATGTATTTATAGATCACCAACAGAAGACCTTAACATATTCTTAAATAATCTTCTTCTTTTTTTTGTGTTTTTTTTTTATGGACGCTCTTTAACTGCCGTGGTTCTTAGCGTCCCATTCTATATTGGGGTGAAAGACCAGTAATTTTGCTCAGAGGCCTCTTTATCAGGCTTGAGATTCTTTTACGTGTCGTAAATCTACGACACGGGACCACCGGCTTTACTTCCCTTCCAAAGGAAGCCATGCTAAGGATTTTTACGCCCAAAAAAAATCCATTGCCCTCCGCTGGGTTTGAACCTGCGACCTCGGGAACTAGAGGCTAGCATGGTAACCACTACACCACGGAGGACAACAAATTAAATAATCTTGACCAGTTACTAAGCATATTAAATTCAAAAGTTCTACCCATCATATTAGCTGTTGATTTCAACATTGATTTTAAAAAGCTCTGAAGAGGTCAGTGAGTTTAATAATGTCATTTCATCTTATGGTATTACGAACACAGTTAACTCTGCCACGAGAAACTAACCATTTGAATACATGCCTGGATCAAATTGCACTACATATTAACACCTTTCAATTTTATGTCAAAGTTGTTGATACTGCCATATCCGATCACAATGGTATATTTCTTAAATTTAATTATATCAACTTGGATAGTAAAACTAAGAAAATGTACAAATATAGTAACATTATTAATGAATCCAATAACATGTTTAATGCCAAACTGTCTAAAAAGATATGGTCTGATGTCATACATCATAAGAATGTTAATGACAAACTTGATGCTTTTTATAGTACTGTAAATTATTACTTTAAAATATGTTTCCCTCTAAAAAACATGTGAAGTGGTGTATAAATCTTCAACCAAGAAACCTGGTCAATGGATCACAAAGGGCATAATTACATCTTGTAGTAACAAAAGAAAACTATATAAAATTTATAAAACTATGTCGGATATTAACTTTAAAATCTATTATAAAAATTATTGTAAAATCCTAGATAAGGTCATACATGCTGCCTAAAAAACTTAATGATAAACACATTATTAATGCTGAATGTAAAAGTAGAGCGATTTGGAATGTAGTTAAAAGTGAACTAGCAAAATCATCTTCAAACGAACAACTTCCTATGAAATTACGTCATAGTCAGAATGTAACAACAAAAATTGAAAAAAATAGTTCAAGTATTCAATGACTATTTTATAAATATTATTTGCCCTAAAGTTCCCAATAATATTATGAAAAATCAGACAAATCAGATCTATAAAATTAATGATACTATTTTCTTAACACCCACTAATGAAAGTGAAGTAATTCAAATTGCTAACAAATTAAAAATCAGTGCCTCTGCAGGGCCTGATAACCCCTCTAGTAAATCAATTAAAATGTGTATTTCCAACTTTGTGGTTCCTCTTGTAAACATATTCAATACTTCTCTCTTTTCTGGCACTTTCCCTGAACACTTTAAAACTTCAAAGGTAATTCCTATCCACAAAAAGGGCGACAAAACAGACTTAAATAATTATGGGCCTATTTCCTTACTACCTACATTGTCAAAAATACTAGAACGAATAGTCCATAACAGAATTATTAATTTCTTAAATAAATATATTATTCTAACTAGCAATCAATTTGGCTTTCGAAAAGGCGTGTCAATTTGTAATGCTTTATATTCATTTACAAGTAAAATATACTCGGCTATTAACAACAGACAACTAGCCTTGGTTTATTTATTGATCTTTCCAAAGCTTTTGACAGTGTTAACCATCAAATACTATTAATAAGCTTGAAAATTATGGTATACACGGGATTGCCAAGAACTGGATTAACTCTACCTAACAGACAGAAAGCAATTTGCTGAATTAAGCTCTATCAAATCAAGATCACAGGCAATTAAATGTGGAGTCCCCCAGGGCTCAGTTATGAGGCCATTACTTTTTCTTCTATTTATCAACGATCTCCCTAAGGCACTTAATCAATGCCATCCAGTGCTGTTTGCCAATGATACAAATCTACTTTTCACTCAAAAAAGTTCAGCACAATTAAATGAAGTTGTAAATACCCCGATAAATCAACTTGAATACTGGCTAAATCTCAATAAATTATCATTAAATTGTAAAAAAAACATTATTTATTAATTTTGGTTTTTCCTCAGATAAGGTAATATCTAATATCTCAATTTTTAATAACTCTATTTCTGAAATTAATAACACAATGTTTTTAGGAGTAACAATAGATTCTAGGTTGAATTGGAATGACCATATACAGTACCTTTCTGCTAAACTCTGTAAACTAGTATTTGCCTTTAGATGCCTAAGTAATATCATTACTATTAATGCTTTAAAAATTACCTATCATGGCTATGTGCAGTCAATTCTAAGCTACGCAATCCCCTTTTGGGGCTCTGCTTCAAATAATCTTCAAAAAATGTTTAAACTTCAAAAGAAGATCATACGTGTTATCCTTAATGTAAGACAGGATACTCCCAGTCAACCACTTTTTACCATGTTAAATATACTACCTCTTCCATGCTATATAGGCTAGAAACTGTGTGCTTTATACATAATAATATCAATGATTTTAAAACAAATTGAGACTATCATGACTATCTCATAAGAACAAAGAAACATATTCATCTTTCTACTCAAAGAACCTCTAATAGCCTAAAATCCATTGACCATCAAGGTATAAAATTATATAACAAACTAAGTAGAGAATTTGATGATCTTAATGCACATAGATTTAGAAAGAAAATTAAAAATATCTTAATGGAACACAAATATTATTCAATAAACAAAGTATTAGAATTCATATAAATAAATGTTAAGTTTGTCCTTGACATCTGAAATTTAAATGTAACAATTTGCACATACAAATATCTTTGATATTGTAAGATTTCTTTACTGACGAAACCATAAATTGTAACAATTTTATAAGGTGAATAAAGAATTGAATTAAATAGATGCATTGCTTTGGCTTCCATTAACTGCTAGTAAGTAAAAAAAAAAAGTTGTGTTATGTTCACATGACTTTCTCAACCCACTATCGTTTTATAGTGAGTATACAAACTACTGTAATGAAAGCTTATTTTCCTATCTAGTTAATTTTAATCAAGATAAACCTTTCCAGAAATAGATGCATTACACATACAAGGGAATAGCAATAGTCAAATGTTTAAGAACTGGATGCTATATGCTGGCCCTAAAATTCTATACTCCTTCCATGACATCGTGAGAAACAACTGAAAATCAACAACTCTAAAAGTATGATAAAGTATTAAACAGTTCAAACCAATAATAACAGATATCTCAGAAATGGCTTAAGCTACAAAAAAAGTTACTTTAAATAAATTGGTGTTTTAAGGAGATCTACTTTTTATGTGTAGTACATTTTCGTTTATCACACTTAACATGTACTGATTGTACAAAATTCCTTTGGATGAAGACCACTTCACCAGCTATTCCCAAAAAGATCAACATGTACATTTTATTTGTCATGCAAGTATCTTTGATATGAGTCATTCTGCATTGTCACACAAATTTGACTATCATGTCTCTGGTTCACTTCAAATTTTGTCCATGGATTACAAAAAAAAAGTGAATTATGCTTTAAATTCATATTTTTTTAAATTACAATACCTTAAAAAATATTGTGCAATCCAACTTGTGAAAAACAGCACACTTCTCTACCTTTAAATTAGAATATCTCGCAGGCAATAAGTGACAAAATTATGTTATAAAGTGCAATGCAAAGCTTAATATGTAACCTTGTACTTAATATTTATTACAATTATATAATTAATTATTTACATCATTTTTTAAAATCCAAACACTTAAAAACTATATATCCCTATTAACCTGCAGATTTAAATTTCTATAAGAATTATAAGTAAATTCCTGGTAGTTTTTTTTGTATATATTTGCATAAAGCAAAGATGGGATCCTGTATAGTTAATTTTAAATAAAATAACGGAGAAAGTAGTGAGATTGCAGCACATTGCGGCTGGAGAGTAGCAACAGCAGTCTGTCATTGGATGCCTTATTAGTTGTTCACAGCACTTTAGTTGCACTAGTTTGTTTACATGTAGCCATTAAATTTGGCATACAGTTGAGAAACATATAAACTTTCAATCTTATCCTATGGGAGGAGCTTAACTACAATTTAAATGCACACTTTTTTCCCCTTCAGACCCAAATACACTAGGGTACACAGGGTTGTTTGTGTTTGGGGGATTTCCTTGAAAATCTGTGTATTGCATCTTCGGAGGTACTGAACTTAAATACTAAGTTGGGTATTTATCTGAATTTTTGTTTTCGAGTTATGCTATTCACACACACTCCACAAACCTTTTTCTAAATTTAATTCAGGGGCGTCAAAATGTGTATTTCTTGTGAAAACTTGATATTGAATTTTTGGGTGGAATACAATACTTCCTCTACTTACTGTATGTATGTGGTAGAGAAAGTGATACTGTTACACACGGTTGCATCTAACACACATGGCAGGTTATAGTCATCAAATGCAATAATTTACAGTATTTTACTTAAAAATATAAACATAAGAATAAATCATTTGAGCTTAACTCTACTGTTGCTTATGACATCCGAACTCATCTAAAGAATATTAAGGACCGTTTTTTTTTTTAAATAATTCAGTCTTCTAGCAGGTTCTGCCCTATCTTCTTCCTAATTTTCTTATAAAAAATAGCCATGGCCATAACAGCATTAGCAAGTGGAATTATTTCATCAACAACATTGCCGTCATCTTCTAATATAATCTATAACCGGAAATCGCAAAATTTCTTCTTGATTCATATTCTAAAATAAACATACTTCCATGTGCTTTCCACTTGCAGCGGTGCATTTAAATCCTGCAGCATTTGGCCTGCTGAATGTACTCATTGGCATTATGTCACTATCTGTCAGAGTTTGTTTCAGTGCCATCTTTACATATCATGCAAAAAACTCTAAAAGAAAGCAGAACTTCTCTCCCTCTCTCTCTCTCTCTCTCTCTCTCTCCCTCTCTCCCTCTCTCCTTTTAACAGGCTATGAATGGCATCCTTGCATATTGCTGACATCTGATATTGGTAACTAAGTTTACCTCACCTCTGTGTGCTTGCGATTATTTGTGTATCCCACATGCAAAGTGTTAACTCTGTAATCAAGAGATTTGGTTTCTTCAATATGCTTGATTCATTATATTCTAATTCACTAGCAAAAGGGAAAGGTGCTATGGTAGACATCAGAGCATGCAAAAGTAGAATACCAGGCATAGAGGTCAAGTGGTTAGAATGAATTTAGATAGTAGGGTAGTAGAGACTAAAATGCTGTATGGTATAGAAATGTGGGGTTGGATGGAGGGTGAGAAACTATAGATTATGAACATAGGATGTTCTGCAGGAAAATATTAGCCTTACCCCTTGCAATTGTATGGTAGCTCAAATTGAGACAGTGAGAGTGGCAAAGGAAGGGATGGCAATGGAGAGAGCATTGAAATACTGGTACAGAATCCTAAATCTAGATAAAAGTAATGTCTTGAAGCAACGTTTAGAGTATCAAGAGTAGAGCTTAAGAACCAGTGGATGGACAAACAGTCTTCAAAATAACCTGGAAAGTAATGGGACAGGAGAGGTATGGAGGAGGAGGGAAAATAACACAAAGGGATTTTGGAAGGCTACAAGAAAAAGATTTGAGGACATAGAAAAACAAAAACTCTTTAGTGCAATAGTGGATAAGAGCTCCTTGACTCTCTATGCTCCGATAAAAAGTTCATTGGAAAGGGAAATGCATATAGATAAGGTAAATAAAGAGGAACGAGAGGGCATTGCATGGTTAAGAACTGGTGTTTGGAGATTAAAAGGATTTAGAGATGGTATAAGATGGTATACCTCAGGACCAGTGCCCCTTATATGGAATAAGGAGGGTGCTGAACATATTGTAGTTACCTACATTAGAGAATATATCTTAAAAATATATGTTTTCAGAATGTAAATAGGATATGACAGTCAATGAGCCTGAGCCATATAAGTGGTTTGTTCTGTAAAGACGGTAAAAAATTAGGTCACCTTTTGGACAAAGTGAAAATTGGACAGTGAAAAAAGAGAACAAAAATAGTTACCTACAGTAGACAATAGATCTAAAAAAGAATGTATGTTTTCAGAATGTAAATAGGATATGACAGGCAATGAGCCTGGGCTAAATGCCAGGTCATATTCAAATGTAATTTGCTTAGCATAAATATTCTAGTTTGTGTTTCTTCATCAGTAATATTCTGAGCACTAGCACTGGCTGTATTACTATCATTGCTGACTTGAATGACAAGCCTACTACAACTTGCTATGATGCAAACTCAGCTTTGGAAGTATGACAGACTTTACATGCCTTAGTTGTTGTTGGGCTATGGTTACTTAGTCTGAAAGGACTAATGCACTCAGTTCTGTGATGACTGGTCCTAATACACTAACAGGAACAAACCTTAGAGAAAATACCATTCACACTTGTAGAGGTAGTATGTTGTCATTTCATAAACAATTAAAAATCTTGGAAGAAATCACAAAGAATGACTCCTCCTCATCATTGCTTTAATGTTTGACAGTCTGGTATGAGCTTGCACCGATTGCATAATTATATCAAATTAATTGGCTACTGCACAGTAAGTATTTGCAGAAATTAATACATTGCCTGTACTACATCCTCATCTATTTTCTTTGCTCTCTTTCTTTCCAGTGTGACTACACTCATACCATAGCTTCTAGCACATGGTAAGCTGGGCAGTACTACTTTTGATATGAACTGTTGTCCTTCTGAGTAGTACCTACTAAGAGGCAGTTTACCCTAGGAAACATGCTAAGCAGCTGATAAATGACACAATAATAAGTAAGGATATTGCAGCTTGTTGTCCTCCATGGTGTAGTGATTATCATTTAGTCTCTAGTTCCCAAGATCGCGTGTTCAAACCCAGCAGAGGGCAATGGATTTTTTCAGGCGTAAAAATCCTTAACATGCCTTCCTCCAGAAGGGAGGTAAAGCCAGTGGTCCTGTGTCGTAGATTTATGGCACATAAAAGAACCTCAAGCCTGATAAAGAGGTCTCTGAGCAAAATTACTGGTCTTTCACGCCCAATGTAGAATGAGGCGCTAAGGACCACAACAGTTAGAGAGCGTCCATAAATAAAACTCAGTTCAATTCTAACCACAACATGCTTCTTCTTATGCTCTGCTTTCACTGTGGTGTAACCTCCTCGTCTTAGACATTTCAATTCTGCTACCTTTTGTCTTTAAGTAAGAAATTCTTAAAGGTCTAAAATAGCTGAACGAGGAATATGAAATGTTAGGCGAGTCATACTATAAATCTGTCTCACTGAGTATGTTTGTAAATTTATTTAAATCAACATTTACAATATAGCTATATTGTGACTGTCCAGTTTTTCAACTGCCACTCAGATCTCACTGTCGCTGTTATAAGTTCTTATCATTCACTGTTTTGTTTTTCTCTAGTTCAATTTCACTGGGAGTTCACTTCCTAATGTCACTTCACTCTGTAGTCAAACACAAGAACTTCACAATCTTCGCTCTGCAGTAGCACTCGCTGCATGTCACAACAGCTGTCACCAACTCACTCGGAGAATTGCTCTTGATGTCGCACCAGAAATGCACTTGCTAACTTGCTTGCTCACCAACTGACTCAACAACTCTCTTGCACTTGCCTTGCAACTCAACTCGACTGCCTGCCTCTTGCAAGAGCACTCCATTGTATAGTCAGTGGAATCTTTCCACAAGGTTCTTGAACATTCTAGAACTATTTCAGCACACTTTCTGGAGGAGGGGGAGAAATAGCTTTCAGAAAGTTCTAGTTATCTCTCGATAGCATGCCGGGTATTTACGCTGGCAAGCAGCAGTTATCATGTTTACTTGGATCACCCGGCGCCGACCTCTCGATAACCTTGGAGCATAGCCACTGCATCATACAGCTCCCTCCTCAGAGCTGGTCATCCACAATCTGCAGCAGCACAATCACAATGAACTACCATCAGCTTCCCTCAGGGTTGACACCAAATGCGTGATGGTGGCCCAGGACCTGTGGCACATATTCCATAGTGGGCACAACCTCTCTACATTGCTTCGAAGATGCAACCAATAGAATCGGTGATGTAGCTTTGTCAAGCTTCTTGTTTGCCTCCAGGTGCCCCCAGTAGTGCCGGTGGGTTTCCTCAAGGACTTCCTTCACAATTTTTTTTTCTTCGGGAGCACCAGCTGTTCCACCCTAGTCCTTCCGGCTATGAACTCCCACTCTCTTCGATACACCATTCCTGACTACCAGGAGGTCCCACCACGTCCAACAGCTCACATAGCTCGGGCCTCTGGGAGAAACATTTGTCCATGTGGGTCATATGCCAGATTGTTTATCCTTCAGGATCGGTCCTATGTCTTGATCCTTCAGCTGCTTCCTCCTCAAGGCTTCCTCATCCCAACCAACTGCAGGTTGCACTATGACTGGGCATAGGGCTGTAACACTCTCCGTCATCTGCTGGTCTAGATGCTCCACCACATTGTCATCCTCCATGTCAGATTTAGTGTCTTTTAACTCCTTTGCAAAATCATCTTTCAGGGCCTTCACCGATGGCTTTATCTCAGATTTGACAGGGGCGATTTCACCACTGAGATCGGATTTCAATTTCTCCATTTTGGTCTTCATTTCACTTTCCATTTTCTCCATTCCAGATTTCATCTTCTCCATTTCAGATTTCACCATCTTCATTTCACTCAGAATTAAGTTCTTATCTGTCACTGTTTTGTTTTTCTCTAGTTCAATTTTACTGGGAGTTCCCTTCACTCAGGAGTCGAACACAAAAACTCCACAATAGCACACTCGCACGTCACAACAGCTGTCACCAGCTCACTTGGAGAATTGCTCTTGATATCACACCAGAAATGCACTCACTAACTCCCTCACTCACTGACTGATTCAACAGCTCTCTCACATTTGACTCACAACTCAAACTCGGCTGCCTGTCTCTCGCAAGATCACTCTTATATAGTCAGTGAATCTTTCCACAAGGTTCTTGAACGTTCTAGAACTATTTCGACACACTTTCTGGAGGAGGGGTGGGAGAAATAGCTTCTAGAGGGCTCTAGTTATTTGCTGATAGCGTGCCCAGTGTTTATGCTGGCAAACGGCAGTTATCTTGTTGACTCGGACTACCCAGTGCCAACCTCCCAATAACCTTTTGCCACAGCTGCTGCATCACAATATGAAAACATAACAACTGTTAAATAGAATTTGTATAAATTCCATTTACAACAATCAAAACAAAAGGTCAAACTCTTCACTATTGCCCACAGTATAATAGTACTTGGCTTTTCTTCTCCATCTGTCTTTAACTAGGCTGACCTTACTACTGCCATTCTGAGTTGACTCAATGTATTTAATTTTACATTCTCTGGCTATTTATTACACTTAAAACCTTAAAATAGAACAAGCACTTATGTGTTGTAATATTTTGTTGATATGCTTGAGTTCAGCTTCTACTAAGTAACCACAAACTTTAAAACTGTTCATTAAATAATCATAGTTTGTGGTCAAACACTAAAATTTACTGCTCATAATTACACGAAGTGATATTACCACTTTCTATGTGTAATGCTCCATTCGACTGGTTCACAAAGTTAGCTGACCAGGTCTCCTGCTAGTTATATTGTCTGCCCCAATTACTTGCTGGTTGGCTGATGATAAAGTTCCATCAAGAATCAACTGACATTTTACTGTTGTACCTCCATGTTGTACATGTTAGTATGCCTGATGTGCTGATAGATGTAATTGCTGGTGAAGAAACTGCATGGTAACTAACTGCCTGGCTGAACAACTGATTACATTACTGCACAGTGTGATATTCCAAGCGCGCTCTTATATACGTGGGAAACTCTATGCTACATCACATCAGCTGTTATAATCACTGCTGGCTGTTCCAATCACTGCCAACTGTACCAAATTACTTGCAAGTCATGGCACTTTCACCAATGTAAACCATAGCAACTACAAATTGTTGCTACAATATAGAAAATAATAATTTCCAGGAAGGCTAGCACAGACAAGTTACAGCAATCACAATACCTATCCTTCCCATACAGTGTTGGGCTGAGTTAATCAATTATTGGAATATCACAATCTGCATTGTGTAACACCTATGCACAAAGTTATATATTAATCTCTTGCATGATAATTTATTAATGTCCTACTCTTAAGCTTGGCTTATTTAAAGAGATCTAAATGTGGCACATGCTGTTATTTTAAAATTGGCATTTGATAACCATGAAAATCTTGATTATTAACATTCATATTGTGATTGTGTAACATACTGTGAACATACTGCCTAAAAAAGTCTTAACTTTTTAAATGAGACAGAACTCAATTTCATATGAAAAATGTAATGGGAGATAAGTGTTTACATGTTACTCTGCATAATTTTTTGGGAAATTTAATGTTGTATAAATTACACAGTAATGAATTTTGCTGTCATAAAAAATATGGGGCTATTTTTGTGCATTTTTTATCAACATTAGCTGGCAGTTGCAGTTATATATCAAAACCTTGCCTGGTTTGACTTGGAATGATTCATGAACAGTGGTGTGCGGTACCTTCTGAGTTGAAGTAGGTTCTACAGTTTTATAAGTTTGCATTAACTATATGTAAATGACAATGCTGATATTGCAATATTTCATGGACATTTCTTTAAATATAATACTGTACTAGCAAATAATTAATACCCGATTTACTTGAAATTAAACTCCATTCTTGCTGCTTGCTGCAGAACTCCTGAATAACATCACCTAATTTTGACTTTTCAATGGCCATCAAAGCTAGACTGCTCAACCTTTCTTGTCGTTGAGTTGGTCTTTGGAAGGATTTAGTCCGTTTAAGGGACAAAAATGACCTTTCGGTTGAAGCAGAAATATCTGGTATTTTCCAAACTAGTAAAGCCAATTTATACAATTCAAGAAATGCTGTATGTAGGTGACTTGATTTAAGGTGTTTTACCAGCTCATGAGGTAATTCACCTTTAAACTCTTCCGCTGAATACAGCACTGTCAATTCATTTTTCACACAATTGCATCAAAAATTGTATTGTGCTTTGCCTGCAGGCTTTCAATTACAGAAGAGGGGAAGTTTACCTTGTAAGTCTCAAATTTCGTTGGATCAAGTAATGAAATGAATTCTAACTGTGATAGATTTCCGAATCGATGTGCAATTTGAGTTGTGACATTGTCAATTATTTCAAAATACAACCTTCTGTATTTGACAACATTATTTCCCTGGCTTCTTTCTTTCTTTTCTTTCCTTTCTTTCTTTCTTTCTTTTCTTTCTTTCCTTTCTTTCCTTCCTTCCTTCTTTCCTTCCCTTCCTTCTTTCTTTCTTTGCTAATGACAGACCACAATTTATCAAATTGATCTCTTTCGTTTAAAATGAACTCTTTGGCATCATTAACTTTGTCCACATAGTAAAGAATACCCAAATGTTTTGTAGGTAGTATGTTGTATAGAACATCAGTATATGTATAAATTTGAAAAAACTCTCGATGAAAAATTCAATTTCAAAATCTGAGAGAAAACAAAGTATCCACGAGGCAGAGCAACAGTTTCATTTTCCCATTCCAAGGAGTTGTCAAGAACACTTTGAAAAATGCCATTAATAGCTTGCAATTTTCTTTCACTGCATTTACAGTTCTGGAAATGAAATGCCATTGTGTGGATGCCTTCCGAGGAAGTTTATTCTTGGTGTATTCACTAAGAGCATTTGTACATTTAGTAGATTTTGAGAAAATGAATATATCCCAGTCAGAGTTTGAAAGAAAATGTGATATTCTTTTAAGTTCATAACTGATTGTGATGGCACTAGATTTAGCACATGGCTTTTGCAATGAACAAGATCTCTGGGGCACATTTCTTGTACTTTTGTTATTTAATTCGCCAGCCATGACTGCCACACCATCGTATGTCTGGGCAACCAACTTGTCTCTGATGGCATATGAGTTTATTATGTCCATCGTACGATCGAAGAGACCATTAGCAGATCTGTCTGCACTTACGTCAACAAAGGACGTTTCTTTTATATCTGGTTTCTTTTATATCTGCGGTTTGATCATGAATATATCGAAGAGTAGTAGAGAGTTGTGGTTTATTACTGACATCTCATGTTTCGTCTAAAATGATAGCAACAAACTGAGCCCCTGAAATTTCATTTTTAATGGATTTCATCAGTATTGTACTTATAGCAGTAATGAGATCATTTTGGATTCTGTTGGAAGTGCCCTTGAATGTTGTTGCCGATTCTAAGTGCCTTCGTAAGGTAACATCATAAACACCTAACAAATTCAGTAATTCTACATAATTTCGTTTGCTAAGGGAATCTTCTCTTTCATCATGTCCTCTGAAAGACAATTCTTGCAATGCTAAGAAGCAAGTTGCGTCAATCATTTCAAAACTCCTCTATTTCTTTTTACTATTTCTTGTGATTGTTAAGAAGCAAGTTGGGTCAATCATTTCAAAACTTCTCTATTTCTTTTTACTATTTCTTGTGACGCGCAACATCCACTCTCAACTGGATATCAAGTTAAGTATCTTTGTGAACACTACCAAAACATGCAAGCGAACAACTGAACGCAAATGATTTTGTGATTGTTCGTGTTTTGTGATAGCATTTGTCAAATTATTTAAATAGCAAAAATATTCCCTTGCCTTCTTCTTATGTTGGAACTTCAACTCAGCGATCACTGGCATAGGTCTGCCTACATTTATTTCTTTTTTATCATTGAAAGTGCGAGAACTAAAAGGTTTTCTCACTAAGTCTTCAATTACAGATGTGATTAGTTCCATTGGGTTACAGTATTTCACTACAACACACCTTTATAGAATGCACAATGCGACAATAATTGACTCGCAACTCACAGTACAGAATAAACCCCGAATAAGCACAGACAGTTAGCACCTACTAGGCTACCATACATAAGCAAGCATCATGACTCTGTACGGAGAGCGTATGCACCAGCACCTCAATGCTGTTCCTTGGATACATTCTTACGCTCAACATGCAGCCCTAGAAAGTGCCACATTCCCTAATGACTCTCACATACTTGCTGCTGCGGGAACATGATTGCGCTGTGAGGGGAAAAGTTGTACAAAAGTGCATTGTAAGGAAAAGTGCGGGGCCGGGAAGGTGCAACTTACTTAGCCTACCCATAATGCATGCCACTGTTCATGAATAATGTGAGGGTGAATCATATATAAACCAGAATTATCTGCTAGTGGTTTAGACAGTCAGTGAACTGGTTTGTGACCTTGAATGATCAGTGATGGGAAATCTGTAGGCATTCCTCTGTTGGTCACATATAGCAAGTCATTTCTATTTTCTGTAGCACATTGTGTGAGCAATAGGTACGCATGTTATTGAGCAATGCATTATACTGAAGCTTCTCACTAAGGAAAACATAAAAACTTCAGAACTTTTGTGAAGATTGCAGGCACAGATCAGAGAAGAAACATGTTTGAAGACCAAAGAGCATGAGTGAATGGGAAGCTATGGAAAACAAGACCCACCAATGACAACTGCAGAAAGCATTCATGCTGTTCGATGTCTGTCAGCTGTAAGCATGCTCATAACTTTTTTTTTTGGGAGTGGGATCAAGGACATTTTTATGTGGACCTCCTTCATGAAAAAAAGAGCTATAAATGCTGCCTACTAGTGCAGGATTGTGGATCAGGTAGAAGCTGCTTATCATTAGCAAATGATGTCAGCTTCATATAGAAGACATCATTTATCCCCACAACAATGCAAGAGCACATATAATGTTAACTTGTTATTTACTGGAAAACTCTAGAACACACTCTTTACATTTTAGATTTATCCTCTTGTCACTTATCATTGGTTTGGACCATTTAAAGAGCCACTTGGGGGGGCAGCAATTTGGTAATGCTACAAGATTGGAATAATTCTTGCACAGCATACTGCAGATACTTCCTTCTTCAAAGAAGAAATAAAAAAAACTGACAATTATTTGGGAAAAGTGTGTTTTGAAGTCAGGAGATAGGTAGAAAAGTGATGCACTAGTATTGTATATTTTCGGTAGTTCAGTAAATTATTTTTAAAACATTCCAGTTTATATTTGATCTGCTCTCTTATATTTCATTCTTTAGCACTTCTCTCTAAAATTCTAAGTCTCAAAAATAGAAGTAGCACTTGGTTTAGGCATATGGATCTGCAAGCATGCATTGCCCAGCTAAGATGATCATCTCACAGTACTACACCAATGGACAGATAATATTGGAACCAAGAGCAGCAGTATCATGCAAGTCTAGCCCTTCATTCCTGTCAACTGATGTTCATTGTGCATCTGTCGTCCAAATTTCCTTTCTACTCAACGCTTAATCTTAATTGTAGTTGAACTGTTGATAGAGGGCTTACATTGCATACTGTAATGGCTCTGCACACCCTCTCATTTATACCATCTCTACTTTTAAATATTTTATATTTGGAATACTCTTGCATAAGATCCTTGGTTTTGCATTGTTTAAAACAATATGCATCATGAGGGTTATTCATTTCTGCCAAAGACTCTAATGCCATCTTCAGTATTATGCACTCCAAGTGCAGTTGAGCACCATTTTAACAAAACTCAGCAACAAAAAGTGGTGGAATGACACAACGTGTTTAGGTTGACTCCACTTTCATCAAGTGTATTTTAAAACTCAACAAACTTCATTTTAAAATTTTTACATGAAACTTTTTTTTATAGTTTACTCTGAGACCTCCGATACAGTAATTCTTGAGAAAAGCTGATATTTTCTCTCTCTTAGAAATGCATTAACTGATAGAAACTAAAACTTATTATCTTTTTTATTTGGAAACAAATATGACAAACATCAAGATTTTTACAAAACTCAACTTTCCCATTTTTTAAACACACTTATCTTAAAATGTTTATTTTCCATTCACAGCCACAAAAATCATTATTATATATTTAATAATCATAATGCTTACATACTCTTGAGCTAAAAGAGTTGATTAAATGCATTTCAACCTTGATTTGTTCAACATTGTTATACATTTACAGGAACTCATCTGCAGGGATTAAACTTTTCGTTTGTGCAATACTTTACCAGAAACAGTGAGAAGCTGTCATGCACAATAATCTCAGTGCAATAGTTTCTCATCCTATCATCAAAATCTTTGGCACATGCATTTAAAACTTTGCCATAAAATACCTTGCCTTCCTCCGAAGTATTATTGAAGTAACTCATCAACTGCCTCACATCATTAAGTTTATTTTTGCTGGCATGGTTCACCAGTAGAAGTTCAGGTGTTTTAGACATTACAGAAGCTGTCTGTCTTGGCTTTAAATCTTGGAAGTTCTATTGGTGCAGCATAATATGTGTTTTGTACATAACACTTCACACAATTGTAATAACTTGTACCCTTACCTCTGATATTTTAAAAAGCAATTTGGCTTTTATAATATTTTTACCACTGATTTTAAATCATACCTATGTCAGTCTGTGCCCAAAACCTTTACCTCCCCAATCATTCCCTTAGTTTCAGAACATACTGATGGCAATGTGATTGATTCATGTGTTCTCAGCTCTTTTTCTGTCAACCCAAACACACAGTTCAGAGGCAAATAGCCATGGCCATGTATAGGAAAGAAAGTTTAATTTCTTTAAAAAATTTTAGAGCTTTCAAGATGCCAATAAGCATAGGCATTGTTATGGAATTCTTATTCTAAGAACCACAACAATCTGAAAACAATCTAAGGGTTAAATTTTTGCATTTTTTGTGATTAAACTTTTTTTCTAAATTACCTATGTAGTTCTTCAATGCTGAGGTTATTTCATGTGCACTCATCTAGCATCTGTCTCAAGCCAGGTGTAATTCACAATCTTTTGGGATTTCTTTTGTTAATGCTGTAAGATCATACAATTATATAACCATACTTGGTGAGAATAGAACATTAATTGTTGTACAATTATTTAGCCATACCTCGTGAAAATAGAATATTAATTCTCCTAACGAAAGTTTTGGCAAAGTGGATTTTTTTGGCAATCAAAGCAAACAAGTATACAATCATTGTTTTCATTATAAATAGAAACCTATTTGCTCTTGATTTATACAGCCTTAAGGAAATCTATGTGATAAAATACAAAGCTTGTAATTTAATGACATTTTATTGAAAACTAGCCATTTTGTTTTGTTATATCAAAATTAGGCTCACTTGGCACTTTAGACGGGAGTCTGCATAGATGGCATAACTGTGTAAGATGACTGTATTGCTATTTTATTACTGTGTGCTAAAATCTATGGGTGATTTGTTTTGTTATTTGTAAATGTTGGCTTTTCTCTGTTCTGATAAAATGATGGTTAGCACGTTTTTGCAAGTACCCATTCAGTTTCAAAATTAAATGTATTTCTAAGACAAGAATGCCAGATTCATTTGTTAGCATTGAGAGTAATCATTTTATTAATTACTGTGTCTTTATCCTATTTTATACTTCATATCCATAATTTTTCCATTAAATTTTCAGGTGAGAAATGCAGAAACTCAGAACTGTTTGGATACTCTAGGGCATAAAGGTGGTGAAAATGTAGGAATGAGTTATTGCCATGGATTGGGAGGAAACCAAGTAAGTTTGACATAGGCTCTCTGAATCTTATTTCCGAAATCCTATGTTGTCATAAAGTAAGCTGATATATGTAATATAATCAGTGTTCATTGCTAAAAATACTGAGGAGTAAATGAACTACTTAAAAATGTGCTTTAGAAGACATACATTCATTCTTTCCAATAATTTTATTCTGATGAAGAAAGCTCTAGTGTTAGAAAAGATTCAGGTAAAGTAGTTAAATACAAATATGTGTCTGTGGCCTTGGCCTATGGGTGAGCATGCCTGCCTAGATATGGTTTTCATTCACATCTTAAAAAGCACAAGATAACTTCAACCCTTTCTAGGTTAAATGTTTGCTCTCCTCTCCATGAAGATTACTCAGTCATTTACACCTTAGTTGAGCTTAAACACTGCATATCTAATTAAGTTTCCTATAATTTATTTTTATGTGAAGACTTTTGAGTGAAATCAAGGCATAATAATTGGAACCACTGCATTCACATGTAGGTTAACTGCTTATAAGTTTATGTGCAGAAAGGTTGTAAATAATTGACATTCCAGTGGTCAGGTATATTTATCTTACAAATGAACATGGAACTTCTTCTAGAGTTAGAGTATCTCTCTTTTGCTCAACTTTTCAATCTAATGTTTATTGCTGCAAAAATGTATCTCAGTAACACCTACTCCTACTATGTGACCCAAGACAATAAACAGAGAGAGAGAAAAAACATTGTCTAAGGAGACTTACGACCACTTGCATTCTACTTAATCAGCTTTCTGTGTGATGCCTTTAGAAATGAGAATCAGCATCAGCTAAACCCACATTCTTTGGCTTATAACATGTTTTGCTACAGACATTCTATAAATAGGAATGAAGAAATGTGGCAGTCTGTTGCATGTGTTTTGTAAAATGACAGGCTTTTGCTGTGGGATAAGTGCACTGCATTTGGAGAAATTTTCATTTTTGGAAAAGAGTATCATTTTTTATACTCGAGTATTATATTGTTTTTTAAAATGTAATTGATTTTAATCTAAAATTAAAACTATACTATATAATATGAGGGGTCTATATGCTAAACTCTCATTCTCCATTTTTTTCAATTTTACAGGAACTAAAAAAAAAAAAATTCTTAAATTTATTTAACCAATTGAATTTCTTAAAGACTATGCTTTTGTTGCAGGCTGTACTTAATTACACCTTTTTGTGTAAACTGTTTTTCATTATTTATATTCATTTATCTGAAAAATAGCTTTCAAATTTGGAGAATATGACTTTTGCACCCAAACATTGGAGACTGCAAGTTTCATAACTGAACAACTTTGAGAATTATACTTTTGGCGCTAACCAAAATTGATTACTTCAGACAAAAAAAAATAGAGAAGGTGATCAAAGTATGTTTTAAATTTAGACAAATTAAACAAATTGTATTTTGGAATACAAGTATATTATTTATTGAGAAAATACATGTAACATACAATCCTATTATTTTTACAAAATCCTCTTTGATAGTGAGTGTTTAAAGAATAAAACAGTACTTAAAAGCTTAATTTCTAACAAAATTAAATTTGTAAAGTTTGTGTATTGTATTCTGTATATAGAGAGGGGTGGCTCAGGCAGTAATGTCTGTGGCCCGCATTTGGGAGGTGCCGGGTTCAAACTCCCGGGGCTGACCAGTGTGACTGAAGGTTTTTTTGCAGTTTTCCTCAGCCGCTAAGCAAATGCTGGGTTGGATAATTTGATCCACAAATTTTCCTATCATCCCTTTCATCACTATATTTCATTTCCTCCTCCTTCACTGCCATACTAGATATTGGGCTGATCACCCATCCCAGATATGCTATGATCCAGAGTTTGCTTCCTCGACAGGCTACTGATCCAAGGCATTTGCTTGCAAATCCTTGGGTGTGTAAGTCCTACAACAAGGAGGATAATCCATTAAAGAGGAAGTAGTATTCTCTATATAGAACCTACAAAAAGCTGCCATTTAGTCTACATTTGAAATGCTGGCAGTTCATCTGTGACATGACACTCATTTTCATTGTCTATGGATATTTCTACCTCAGGATCATCCATAACATGTTTGAAAAACTGTAAATCCTCGTTAGCTCTCCACTCATATCCATAGTGTTTTTTCAGAAGACAATCAAGGTCTTCTTTCTTCTTTTCGTCAGCGACACAGTTATCAACATTGATGTTTTAACCTGCTACTAATCTATCCAAAGGTTTCCCAAATTTGAGGATGCTCCTGGTTGCAATACCAGCATCACATTTATGCCAATAATACTCTTTCCGTGTACTAGAACACTGATTTTGTTGTTTTGTTTTTTTTATGGAGGTAAATTCTTTTACAGGACTGAATTCCAAAGTGCCAAGAACCTGGTTTCTTAATGTTTGCTTCAATAGTTTTCTCCTAGTCTTTGTTTGTGGCATCATTTCCTAGTTCCTTCACTTTTGCATACTTTCGAATTGTATTTACATACTCATCTGGGCTGGCAATAACCTCTTGATTCTTGATTTCTTGTTTTATATTTCTGAACACCCCATCAGGCGGAATGAATCTGTGACCTGCCATAGGGAAAACAATCTTCACTTGTGTTACATTATCAGGTGCTTTAAGGAACAACACTCCCTCAATGTTAGATTACTAACTGCATGGGGAGGCAGTTTAGTTACACGGCTCTGCATGCTAAACGACCTCCACAGGAATGGGCGGGTATGGGGCCCATCTTTTGCTTCCTTAGGGGGCAATAGTAAAATAAAATTGTGTCAACACAATTATGATGCCGCTGAAAAATCATTGTGTGTTGCAGTTTGCCAAGTGAAAATCTATTGCTTGCATGCAATGTGAATTCTGCTAATTTAACAGCCACCTCAACATAAGCTAGTTTATGAGTGGCATAAAAAATTTGTAGAAACTGTAGTCCATTTTTGTCACACACAAATTAACTGGTCGTTAGTTATGGCTTATTTGCTTAAAAAATTTCATATTGCAGATCTCAAAGAGTAAAGGTCCATACATTTTCCAAATGGCCCAAAACACATGCTATTTTTATGTTTGTTGTGCAATACATATGCCTGCTAACTCGTGGAGCATAACTTCTAAACCTTCCTCTATACATCGATGTGTGTTAAGTGTTTCTGTTTATAGTTCGTCTGAGAAATATTTTTTGAAATCTGCTCTTTCTTTTTTAATAATCCTGTATACAGTTATATAGCATAATATAAGTTTACGTGTTATTCTTATTTAACTTCTCAAATTCCCACAAACTATTTATGTAGGATTTTCCCAACATCCATCTATACAATCTATTTTGAATTTCTGGAGATTTAGGTAATTACTGCCACCTCTATTATCCATAAATTACTGCCTCCTAAAATTACCAAATTACCACATATCGAAAGATGCTCTGAAAAAAAGAAATATAAACATCTCAAATAAAGTCCTTTGAGAAGACTTTTCTTATAGGGGAACATAACACATAAATGAATATTTCATTCATCACATTAGTTTATCTGTTATCAGAAATAATTACCAGCACATGCAGTCCCATCTTAATGGTTATCGCATTACAGCATCTATCTCAGTACTCCTGTGATGATATCATATCACCCATCTGCTGGAAAACAGGCTAATAAACTATTAAATAGGTATGCAGCTTTACGGGATACTTTAAATAATAGCAAGGAACCCATGAGATTTTAACTAGAGGAAGTCATAGTTCATCTCTATGAACAGAACTAAAACCTAACCAATCACTTCTGATAATTCAGTTAATACTAGGTGAATAGGCATTAGTCCAGTATCTGCATTTAGAATGTGTGAACATGTACAAGCTTATCAGTTTGAACCAAAAAATTGTGATTTTTAAGAATTACACCATTCTGACAATCTCAAGTCACTGTGAACATCAAGAAATGTGCTGGTTCTAGCCATTGGTGTAAGTGCAATGAATGGATACCTATGAATAATGATGAGAAAAGTGTGCATTACTTGGACTATGAAAACAAAATTGGTGATGGGTGACTTTATTTGTATTACAAAGCATACTAATTTTCACAAATTAATTATAGATTGTAATGCTTTAACATTGAGAGGCAAAAATTGGCATTAAAAACAGAAAGCAGAGCTAAAAATAAATCACTCACTGCCAATAATCCAGCTAGTAAGGCCTAGTGATATTTCTTTGCAAACAGTTTATAGCATGCATTAATTCATGGAATGCTATTGGACACAGAAGAAGTTGTCATATCACATGTAATGCTTAATATTAGAAATGCATTATCAGAACGAAATGTTGTCCTCCATGGACTAGTGGTACCGTGCTAGCCTCTAGTTCCCAAGGTCACGGGTTCAAACCCAGCGGAGGGCGATGGATTTTTTCGGGCGTAAAAATCGTTAGCACGGCTTCCTTCGGAAGGGAAGTAAAGCCGGTGGTCCCATGTCATAGATTTACGGCACGTAAAAGAACCTCAAGCCTGATAAAGAGGCCTCTGAGCAAAATTACCGGTGTTTCACACCCAATATAGAATGGGACACTAAGAACCATAGTAGTTAAAGAGCGTCCATAAATAAAACTCAGTTTAACTTTCAGAACGTAATGGAGTATATGTATGCTTCAAACTTCACTAATATCATTTGGTAGAGACAAGGGTTGCACTATAAGCCTTATAGTCTGACGTGCATGAGGTCAATAAAACTCCAACAAAAAATCCCCATTATCTAATCTTGTGACAGATCAATTGCTGCATCTGGTAATGGATGCACATATTTTGAATACAATGCTTTGTTTTACTTCACTCACTATTAGCAATTTCTGCTCTCTGTTAGATTCATTTTTATTTCTCATTATCGAAGACCCAGATGCTTTGGAGTCTTTTGACATGACTTTTCTTCTTCTTCTGCTTCTTCTTCTTCTTCTTCTTCTTCTTCTTCTTCTTCTTCTTCTTCTTCTTCTTCTTCTTCTTTAATTGAAACTGTGCTCTAGTGCTGCAATCTTGGATCTAAATTGAAGGCCATTATATGAAAACTTGTACTCTTTTCTGAGCATATCTGAGATGAAGACTTAATACTTTTCTAAACTGCCGGCATATACAAGGGTCATTTCAAAAGTTCTGCACACTGTAAGATAGAAGTAAATAAAATAATTTATTTTACAAAATACCTTTACAGACCTCTCCATTCTTGCTTATGACAGCTTCCCAACATTTTGGCAAATTCTCTATCCCAGATAGGGCACCTTCATTGTTGAGCTGTCTGATTAATCGGGTCACCTCACTAGAAGCTTCATCAATTATATCAAAACTTTTTCCATGGAGTGGTTCCTTCAATTTGGGAAGCAAATCAGTCTGGTGGACTCATATCAGGACTGTGTGGTGGGTGGGGAAGTATTTCCCATCCATATTTGTCGAGCATTTCTCTCACTGGTAGGGCAGTATGCAGTCTTGCATTATCATGCAAAATGAGACACCAGCTGCAGGCATATCAGGCCTTCTTTGAAAAATTTTTGGGCACAAAACATTTTGCAGAAACAGCTGGTAGTATGCGCCTGTTACAAACGTCCCATGGGGTACTCTATTTGTAGCTATGACTCCATTCATGTCATACCAAAGATCGTTTTCAGTTTCACCTTTGATTGTTGGCAGCAGAATTTTTTCAGGCATGAAGAGTCAGAATTTTTCCATTGTGATGACTGAGACTTCAGGTCTGGCTCAAAATCTCGTATCCAGGTTTCATCAAGTGTAACAATCCTTTTCAGAAACTGTTCTCCTTCTGCTTGATAACGTTGAAGCAATTCTTCTGTGATTCTTTTGCAACCTGCTTTCTGCTCTTCACTCAGATCATGTGGAACTCATCTGGCAGCAACTTTTCTCATCTTTAACTTTGCAGTAATGATTCTGTAAACTGAAGTGACAGACATGCTGGCCTTATATGCAATTTCCTCACATGTTTTTTGTCTATGCCCTCTCAAAATGTCATTAACAATAATCTGACAGGTGTAGTCTATTGCAGTTGATGGACTTCCACTTCTTGGGTTGTCCCCAATGCTTACCCAACATTCATGGAAACAAGCAGACCACCATGATACTGTGCTACGATCCACTACACTATTCCCACACACCTCTTTCAAAGCGTTGTAAATTTCAGTTGTTTTTTTTCCACTAGGAATTCCATTTTGATGTAGGAATGCTGGTCACTATGTGTAATCCGACCTGACTTGGTTTTAGCTTCATTTTAAAACTGAATTACTCATGACACAGCCACACAAACCAACAAACACAAATACAACCGTGAAGCCTAAAGTCTGACTCACAACTGACATAAATTTCAACTTGACAATGCCACCATAACAGTCATGCATGCACCGTGTTTAGGACTTTTGAAATGACCGTCGTATCCATTGTCGAATATGAGCCAAATCTTTTAACCATCTGTTGGTCACTAGCGGCCTGAGGGACCCCATGGCATTATTTAAATGTTATAATTTTCGAACGAACACACCTATGCAATTGCTTGACTAGGACATCTAACATTACACCTTGCTCAATTGTTTGCTGCAGCGACAACCTTATGTGTTTATTTGTTTGGCTGGAAGAATGACTAATCAGCAGTTACATGTTGCGCAGGTCAACCAGAACCCGCGTGCCTGCTTTCGTTACATATTGCTGACAGATTTCTTGTTCCTCATTAGTTGTGCAGTATTGCTTTGCCATTGCAAGGAGTTGTTACTGCTTCATCATGAACACGAGTAAAAGGTATGATCTACAAAATCTGAAGGATTTGGAAGAAGTGCAGCATCTACTTTTGTGATAATGAAGCCTTGCCCGTGGATGTTAACTTATATGAATCAGATTATTCTGATTCTGAAGATAAACTCAAAACAAGATCTTTAGGTTCAGAAACTGATCATGAAGATAAAGACAACGAAAGCAACCTGTGTGATAACGTATTTTATAGGTAACATCATATGCTTATAGTAATTTTTTTTTTAAAATACATTCTGTTATTGTTTATAGGAAGAGAGAAAACAAAATGGAAAAAAAATAGACAAGGGTTCACAATATATTGACCAAACTTCCTGGTGTAGTAGGAGCTGCCAAAAATGCAAAAACACAAATTGATTTTTGAAAGCTCTAATACTTATATTACTGGTGCGCAGCACAAATTTGATTGTGCAAGAGACAGCAGACTTACAGATGCAGTAGAAATAAAAGCTTTCCTAGGCTTATTGTATGTGGCAGAAATTTTTCATAGTGGATGCCAGAATATTCATGATTTTTGGAGAACCGATGATCTTGGAATTCATCTTATTTCAAATGGCTATGTCTGAAAAACGATTCAGTTTTCTAATACACTGTATTCGCTTTGATGACAAAAGCTCAAGACTGTAGCGACGAAGATTGGATAAATTGGCTGCTGTTAGAGAAATGTTTATATTGTTTCTGAACAACTGTCAGAAGCATTATTCTCTTGGACAAAATGTCACTGTCGAACAGTTTCCGGCATTTCGTGGTGGATGTGGTTTTAGACCATATATACCATCCAAGCCAAACAAGTATGGCATGAACATATTTTGTTTGAATGACGCAAAATATTTTATACCACCAGTATGGAGATTTATTGTGGACAGCAGCCAGATGAACCATATTTGCAAACTAATTTGGCAGAGGCTGTTGTGCTGAGACTGAGCCAATCAATGGCACTGGTAGAAACGTTACTGTAGATAATTGACTCACCAGTGTATCACTGGTGAATGAATTGCACAAAAGACAACTTTCTTTCATCAGTACAGTATGAAAGAATTAACACTAATTTCACTTCTCCAAAAGGTTGCAGTCAGTACGAAAGCATAATTGGCTTCACAAAACATGAAACGCTTGTTTTATATGTTCCAAAAAAAAAAGTTAAAACAGTAGTTTTGCTCTCAAGTCTACATGTTTTGTCCGAACACTTATCAGAAGGTGCTGATAAAAAGCCTAAAATCTTGCATTATGACAACACTAAATCTGGAGTTGATGTAGTAGATAAATTATGTGCTACATAAATGTAGGCAGAACAAGAAGAAGGTGGCCGTGGTAATTTTTTTACCATATCTTGAACATTGCAGGTATTAATTCTAAGGTTATCTTCCTTGGATACCAAAATAAATATTCCACAAGGCAGGATATTTGAAAGCACTGTCTTTAGCTTTACTGTCGCAACAGCTACAAAGGAGAGCAGCAGTATCAGATCTACCCAACGATTTGAAAGGCTTTTTGACAAAATATAAGCCTGAAGAATCCACAGCAGGTTACTTGCCAAATACACTGCTATCCACATTGGAAATGATGTGAACCCTTCAACAAAGACAAAAATAACTGCAAAACTAATATGCATGTGGGAAATGCAACACTTCCCTCTGTTTGAGCAAACATGCCAAAATTATTTGTGATAGTTGCTTAGTCAGGGAAAATAAAGGGGAGGTAGTGGATTATTCCAAGTAACTGAACATTTCAAATTACAAGTTGTATGTACGAGGTCTGTTGAAAAAGTATTGCGAATTTTGTGTTTTTTCAAAAAGTATTTATTTATTCATGAATATCTATTTTGTCCCCTTCAAAGTAATCCCCACCAGATATTATACACTTGTGCCAACGTTTTTTCCAATCCTCGAAGCACTTTAAAAAATCATTTTTTGTGATCTTGTTCAGCTCCTCCTTCGATGCCGTCTTTATCTCCTCAATCGTGGCGTAGCATCGTCCTTTCATGGGCCTCTTCAGTTTTGGGAACAAAAAAAGTCACAGGGGGCCAGGTCTGGGGAGTACGGTGGCTGCGGCATCATAAGTGTGTTGTTTTTGGCTAAAAATTCGCGCACAAGCAACGATGTGAGCAGGGGCGCTATCATGGTGCAAAAGCCAATTTTTGTTCTTCCACAAATCCGGGCGTTTCTGGCAGATTGCTTTGCGCAAATTGCGCATAACTTGCAGGTAATATTCCTTATTGACCATTCTACCCTGTGGCAAGAACTCATGATGCACCACACCCCTGCAATCGAAGAAAACTGTAAGCAAAACCTTCACTTTCGACCGAACTTGGTGCGATTTTTTCAGTCTTGGCTCGCGTGGCAGCATCCATTTGGATGATTGAGCTTTAGTTTCCACATCATAACCATAAACCCATGATTCGTCACCAGTTATGACCCTCTGGAGCAAATTTGGGTCGTCGCGGAGAGAGTTGAACAGCTCCTTAGAAACGTTAATGCAATGGTGGTTTTGGTCGAAATTGAGCAACTTTGGTACAAATTTTGCGGCGACCCATCTCATGCCCAAATCATTGGTAAAAATTGAATGGCTTGAGCCAATCGATATATTTAGGTCCTCAGCAACTTCTCTAATGGTGTTTTAACGATTGGCCAATACTATTTTCTTCACTTCTTCAATGTTTTCGTCTGTCGTTGACAAGCTCAGGCGTCTGGGATGCTCTTCGTCGTTCACACCCTCTCAACCCTCTGAGAACATTTTGTACCACCGATAAACATTGCTTTGGTCCAAGGTAGCTTCACCATATGCCACAGTCAACATTCGGAATGCATCCGTGCACTTAATTTTGTTTTTCACACAAAATTTGACACAGATTCTTTGTTCCATTTTTTGGAATAGGCAAAAATTGAAGACGAGCCAAAACACGTCCAAGCAAAATAGCTGTCAACAATGAACTGAACATTCAAAATGGCCGAGCTTGTCAACATAAGTGAGGGACATGAGTACCAACATAATGCCACAAAACAATCGAAATTCAAAAAAGCCCGCGGAAATTCAAAATTCGCGATACTTTTTGAACACACATCTTATACCTGAAAATAGCAATGTATTTCTTTAGACTTGCAATACAATTTATAACGTATATGTACTCATATTTTAGCTTGTCTTTTTATGTTGTAAGATAATACCTACTAATAAAAGCCGTGTATATTTAACCTAAAGAAAGCTAAACATAGAAAAAAAGGAACAATAAAAAAAGAAGAAAACGAATGCAAACAATAACAAAAATATAGTGCAGGTCTACTAGGCTCCGTGCGACCAACAGTGTTGTAACAAAGCGCACGCCTGACAGAGGGTTAAGATGGTACTATCCAAAATAGTTTCCTTCAGATCATTATAGGCATTTGATTATCCCTTAATCCATAATTTACATAGTTCATCTTCTTTCAATAATTCATTATGCTCCTAAGATTGCATTTCACTACTTTTGAGTCATTTACATTGATTTCTATATGATGAAAACAGAAATGGATTTTTCAATTAAAACAGTATCATTTTCATTACAGTTTTATGCAGCACACCATAAATGGTTATTTATACTAGCTTTCCATGCCATCAGCTCTAGGTATTTTTTTCCTACAGTTTCTGTTTTTTTCATTAGATTTTAGACAAATGCCATGCATTGAATTTATTCATATTCAACTTCTGTATAGTTTTTAACATATCTTACACCTTTATGTCTCTCGGAGAGAAAAACTTTTAATTCTACACATTTCCTGTTTTGCAAGCTTAGTCACTATGTTCTCACAAGCGGCCTTTTCCAAATCACCTTTCACCATATCTCTTTGAACAAGTTTGAAATCAATAATTTTGCAGGAATTTCAATCCATGATGGAATATACTAAATATTTGGCTGAAAATCCTAGGGAATCTGACCATCCCCTGCCAACCACATAGGTTTACTGCTACCTTTTAATGAATCAGAGTTCTTTTTTCTCTTTTGACCAGGCGAAAGAAATTTTCTTTTACAAAATTCTACTTATATTCCATATCCTTTGAGAGATTTTTCTTATGTGGAAAATTATGAAAAAGGTTTCTCCCTGTGTTTTTTACTTTTCACATTACAGCCATGTGCACTACAGAAAGGCATTTTCTTTTTCACAATATTATGTTTGTTGTATAATGCTGAAGTGATTCAATAACACCATCGCCAAAAACACCACAATAAATTATTCTTCTCTTGAACTGTAAATGCCACCAAGAACAATTATTAAAATGCATTACTGTATATGTGGCAGTGATTGCCTTGTTTCTCAAAGCTCCCTCCAGCACATGGCATGCACTAATGACATATCATAGATTTAATTTAGCTTACAGAGTGCTTAACAGAGCGGAACAGAGCAGCGGTGTGTAGACATAATCTTACACTGCATATTACAGGGCATATTTGTCATTTAGGAAGCAACATTTTTTTATGTTTCATTCACCTTTAAATTTATTAAGAATGCAATACAAGACTATTTACAACATACATGGCCTATGTGCAAGTTCAATGACAGTTGTTTAATGTAACACTATTCCCAGAAATATAAATTCCTGAGTTTGGCTCTGTTATATGTTCAGAATTTTGTAAAGTAGAGAGTATATTTTGTTTTTTTGCATCATTCATTTATAAAAACCAATACTTGTGAACCAGAATTGGACTTCTTTAACGGTGTTGTGTTTGAAGATTTTTATGATCGATCAGAAAAGGAGTATGATCTGCCTATACAACCATATGAGATGAAGGGCATTTTGATACTTCATTAACCATCAACAAGAAAAGCAAAAGGCCCAGGAACCAATGCTTGCATAACACCTATTTTTAACTTTCTATATTGGATTGTTTTCTACTGACTGATACTACCTGCATACACTTTTTGAGATACAACTTAAAAATTTTAAAATAGACAGGTCATAAATGTCTTCTTTTTTAGTTTTTAAGTCTGTTAGCTACTTCATCAACTGCTGAACATATGACTTCTCTGAGTACAAATCCTGCATCTAATGGGATGTTATCCGTGAAGCTTAACTGCAGTATCCATGCAAGAATTTATTTGCAAGGCAATATCATTTATACATTCTATGAAGAAATGATATTATCTGGAGTAATGCCATCATCAGTATTAGCTGTAATTATTTTTTGCTGCCTCAGAATTTGTTTCTCCATGTTGCTTTAAATTCATTTTTGTGTTTTATTAAAATGTTTTATTTTCTTACTTTTATTATGCACTTTCTGCAATACTTCCTAATTCTTTTATGATATTTGAAAGCAGCTTATTTGGTTTCTTTTTTATATATATCCTGCAGTATCATAAGCTTATTTTTTATACCAGTTATTTGTTTTAATTATATCAGAATTTGTTGTTTATACAATTTTCTTTCTAATTTTGCAGTCATTACAGTGCTGTTGATGAGCACAAAAATGCTCAAAACATGTCCTTGTAAAACTACATAGTATTCTGGGTCATTTCGGTTGCCTGCTATACATAAGTATAAGCTATGTGTTTGCTCCTCCACTTGTTCCTGCAGTTCATTAAAGTGATTTTGTCTTTTAGGACTTGACACTCCTTAGAAGTTGCTTAGTATCCCTTAAAATCTGAGTTGGAATTTAAAATTATATGCTATTATTCATTCTATGTACTAAGGTGATAATGAAACAGAAGAAAAACATAATTATCAGAATGCATCATTTGGATTTGGATGTATTCAATATTTTTTCCTTGATGCCACTGTAGAAGACAGACATTCTTACTCTTGTATCCATTTCTACTAAAATGGCAGGAAGTAATAGTGTGTCAGATTCAAACTGCAGCTCGTGTAAACAGTGCAAGGCAAAAGTACTTTATGATTTAAAGGATGTTGACTTTTGAGCAGTTTTCACATTGCTGTGCAAATGCATTGAATAATTTTGAAGTAATAAATGTGAAATAATTATAAAGATATGAAAGTGCTAGATGATGATTCTGATAAACATGATGCCCTAAATTAAATAGGAAATATGGTCAATCAAATGGATATCCTTATGGTAAAACTTTCATCACAAAAAGATATGATTAAGGAGTTGAGTATGAAGATGGGGGAGCAACACTGCTCTGCACTGTGACCTTTGCAGATCTATTGTGCATTCACAGTCTTATTTTCATAGATCCAGAAGTCTGACATTCATAATGAACTGAATAAGACTGGACCATGATGGTTGAAATCTTGTCCAATTTTGGAAATTGACTGCTGAAAATGAGGGCTCTTTGTTGAGCAAGTGCTGGGCACATGCACAATAGATGGGTGATTGTCTCATATGCCTGTTGACACCATCTACAAGCAGTATTCACATGCTGTCCCATTTTGTGCAGGTGTCCTCTAAGGTAATAGTGTCCTGTGAAGAGCTTTTCCCTGCTTAATTTTAGCACTTCTCACATCCTGCTTCTGTCCAATCTCCATGTGAGAGCTTTTGGAGTGCCTGAGCCCTATAGATGAGTTTCAGTTTTCTCATGTTCTCTGAGCAAACAGTCCCTGATAGCCAGCTTAACTGGTCCTGATGAGAGTCCCAGTACTGGTTCAGGTCCAATAAAAGCTTGCTCCTTTCCCTTCTTAACAGTTTCATCTGCTGTTTAATTGCCCAGTATCCCCCTATGTCCCAGTACCCCTTCAGCTGAATGAATTGTGACTAACTTTGAGTTAACCAAGTGGTTATTGAGGGCCTTCAGGCCTGGCTGACTATCTGAGAGTGTAACATTCCATCTATTAGTATAGCATCTTTTTACACTCTCCCAAGTGCCAGCAAATAGCAAATATCTCTGCCTGAAAGACTATATCATATTTGCCCAAGCTAAATGATAGCTTGGTACCATTCCATAGAGTCTAGCCCCTGTCCCAAATTTGGTTTTAGAACCACGAGTATACCAGATTAGGCCTTCATTTTCATCAGATTTAACCTGTCCTTCCCATTCACTGGATTTAGGATAAGGGACATGAAGGTTTTGTCAAATAAAACCTTGGTTTCAAAATGTCAGTTCTCCTACTGAATATCCCAAACAATTTTTTTGTCCCAGCATAGTTTGAGGTGATTTAAATGCCCATTGAAGAAACTTCCATTATTTTTAACATATGGAATGCACCAATGCCTTGACCCAAATGTGTAAGGGGTCAAATTCCAGTAGCATTACCATAGCTGTAGTGACAGTGCAAAACACCCTTTGCAACTTGCTAAGTTCTTTGTGCACTGGCTTAATTTAACTCTTGCCGCCAATACAATGCAGTGTAAAAATAAAAGGAGAGTATCGTGGTGTATATCCAATATAACACTTTGGGTTTTAGTCCTCATGTCTTGCCAAATAGGCTTCTACAGGTCCAAAAGACCCTGTAAGCTTTGGCAACTAAATGACCTAAATGGTCTTTCCAAGTAAATTTCTTGTCTAAAAGAAAACTTAACGTATTTGACTTCTGATGAATATGGTATAGTTTTACCAAATAAAGTAGGTTCCTTAAAGGTCCCAGTATTCCTCATTCTAGTAAATGCTATCATCCACAAATTCAATGGTAAGAAAACTGGCATCATTGAGTTGCCGCAATAGTCCAACCACTGCCAGGTTCCAAAGCATGGGTGAGAGGACCCTGCACTGTGGGCAGCCCCTGGCAGCAGATAGACCAAGCATCTCTCCAAAGGTGCTCAGGTTCAGCTCCCTATTGGTTAACATAAAACATAACCACCTATAAATAATCAGTTGTTCACTCGCTTCCATTTATACCATCCCTGCAGCTTTGGGAGACACTCTACTGACCTTCACAGGTGAGTATGTATAGCAAGGAGGAGGTGCATGTATCTGTATACATTTTCATGCGTGCAGTGGCATCCTGTTTTATGTGCACAATTCTAGATTATTCACATATGAATATATAACTTCGAGCAATAGCATTGTTCATCATCACTTGCATATAATAACCATGTTTAAATATATAACTAAGTAAAACTCTGTTTTGCACAATTTCTCCATGAAAAAGTATATTTAATGGCAACATAATGTAAAACTGAAATATATTATACTTTTCACTCTCAAATAGGACACATTTACTAGACATTTTAATAATCTGTCCAATCTCCATTCTTGTCCAATGCCTGATTTAGCTGTCTAGGCACTAAATCACTCGTTGTCCTCTGGGAACGCTGTCAAGAATGGTGATTGGACAGATTATTAAAATAATGTCTAGTAAATGTGTCCTCTTTGAAAGTAAAAAGTATAATTTACTTCATTTTACATTATATTGTCATTAAAAATATTTTTTCATGGAGAGATTGTGCAAAACAGTGTTTAATTTAGTTGTAGGAAAGTTGGAGGAAAGTGTATATAATAGGAAGGTAAGCATGTAGCAATAAGGGTTGACATTGACTGCGTGTGGTACAGTCTATACAAGAAGTATTATGTATGTCTCGTGAACATGTACTTTATTTCTGCAATACTATTTATAACATATATGCCTGACTTATATAACTGAAATGTCTTTATTAAATCATTAATGCATGTGCATATGGATAAGATTTTGTCAATTTATTGCAATGAATTACAACCCACAACTTTGTGTCCTGTAGTTTATATAATGGAATATCAGCAGAAATAAATGCCGCACATAGTTAATTAAACATTTGGTTTGATGGAGGTGACTCTTGCCGTAGCAGTGTAACCTCACATTTTGCAATACAGCGCTTATGGGTTTCTGTGTTGACATGTCTTCGCACATTACTATTGTGCTATTGCATGGTTTACAATAAAGGTTTTTATTAATAATACAGAAAACATTTTCCCCATACTCCAATATGTGGTTTTGCAACGATGTTGATTTTCTTATCCTTTCCTTTGGCATTTCGTCTATTGAACACTGTGCGGCGATACACTTGACTCAACTGTACAGGTAACCTTCTTGTTGTAAACAGTCAGCCACAGGATGCCTCTAAACAAAGGTAATGACTCCGATGTCCTAGTTATTATAAGTGATGAAGAGTAAAGCTATTGCTCAAAGTTATATATTCATATGTGAATAATCTTAAAGCTGTGCATGTAAAACAGAGTGCCACTGCATGCACGAAAGGTCATAATAAATACTGCAGATAATTCCAAAATATATTCCAAATGGTCAGAAATAAAGCATGGTGTTCCACAAGGTTTGATTTTGGGTCCATTATTGTTTCTAATATATGTCAACGACCTCCCCAGAGTAATAAATGAACATGCTCACCCAGTTCTCTTTGCAGATGATACAAGTACTATAATTAAAGAACACAACATCAGTCGCCTCTCAGAGTGCGATGAATCAGGATGGCTTCACGAGGCAATTCTGCATGGGGAACCCATCGTGACTGACGCAGCCACTTACGATGAAATTTTGTCAGGTGCTGGGATCCCCGACAAGTTGAAAAGGGCAGACCTAACGACTGCCGTATGGGACAACTCAAGAAAACGAACCAGAGTTGTAATACCCAATTCAAAAGACAAAAGAAGGTACTGGACCAAGGGAAAATCTAGACATGCAAAGAAAAACAATTCTAGCTATTAACTGGCTTTATATTTTTCTGGATCAGCACTGCCCCATTAACCTAACCACTCACAGATAAACTGCTGACAATCCATTACACCAGGCTCAACAAAAATAATTAAGAATAATGCACTAAAGCACAAGGTTTCAAAAAAATCAAACAAGTTTAAATAAGCAATTGGCAGATTAAATAAAAAAGTAATACTTTGAATAGAAAGGCCAATATTTAATTTTGAAAACACAATATAATGCATGAAACAAAGTAAACGAGAATTTATAATAAAAATTACGATCTGCAACAAATGATTTAGTAGCAAATGAAACACAAACCCAAAAGATTTAATAGTAGTTTCAGGGTCTTTTTAAACATCCTTACTTTATAGTAAAAGTAAAAGACTTTATGGAATGAAAAAGCACGATATTACACAGAAAAGGTTCTTTAAAGTTTAGAAAAGGTAAATCACAAATTTGATAAAGCCACAATTATAATAAACTATAAGAAAGAGGATAATAGAACAAAAACAAGAATTAAATGAAAGCTTTACATAAACCCAGACCCTGAAACAACTCAATAGATAATATAACTAAAACAGAAAAATATAAAAAATTAACCACCAACAGGAAATAAAACACTTTAAGCCAGGCATCAATCATGACAAACACATGCACTACATTACTGGCAACGAGTAAAAGCCAGGCAAAGTTTCACTCAGGAACAGCTAGCAGGCAGTCAAATGGGCAATAATTCAAGTACCCAAACAAACAAATGGTCAAAGACAAAATTATTACGTAGAATTTCACACAACCAAGAGAAATTTGGAAAAGTGTCTTTGTAAAGTAGGGCTGTACTATAGTGCAAGTATTAATGTCACTTCAAGATTATTCTCACTTTCAAATGGGGCAAAACTTTACGTATTGCCTAGTAAAGATATTAATGTAACTTGATCCACAGGTTAACTTATAGCAAATGTAACACACGGCCTTTGGTTTAGTAAGCTTCGAAGCTTCATTAACTGTGATTTGTAAGCCACAAATATGTATTGGGATTTTCTCAGCAATGTAAATTTTACAGATTGAGGAAATATATATATAGAATGGAATAAACACTATGATAAACTCTGAAAACTTAATTCATTACATTTTAACTTTCAATCAAAAGCTTTAATAACATTTAAGATGCTATAAAGCCAAAAGCATTAACTAATATAACTTTTAAAACAAACGAACACGAACAAGATAGGAACCAAAATTATTCTGTGCATTAAACCTGAGCAACAGTCACTTAAGATAACCTCGGGACAATGTCTGAATAATACTATTAACTCGCTTTGACTTTAACACCAAAAAGAAAATGAGAATGAGCTGAACAACAGTTCTTACCTTCACATTCGTTGGAGTAGGAAACGTTACCACAGCGACCAAACTTTTGAAAGGTAACAAAAGCATTTACTAATTTTGCATCAAGCATATAGGTATATGACGCAAAGCTTCTCAACCTTTACAAACACGAGGAAAAACTTGTATTAATACAGCCATCTCACTCCCACCGAGAAGGAATCGAACCTCCCGTCTCGCTCATAGTACTGCCATGCCAAGACTGCCACAAGAGCCGGCACTGAACAGCAACCATACCACCAAGCGAGCCACGCCCAAAATCCAAAGAGGACGGCAGGCAAGAGAGGACGGGAGTCAGTGAACACCAAGATTATAAAACAAAGGCATGATGCAAATGACTGGCAGTACAAAATATCACTGTTACAAAAATCACAATCAGCACAAGTGTTATCCAACGCTATTTTCAGTGTGCTAAATAATTGGTTCGATAGTAACAAAATTCATATAAACTTTGAAAAAACTAAGTATATTAATTTTCACACAAAATAAAAGTATTGCAGACATAAGAATTGAACATGAAGGCAATGAAATTACTGAAACTAGTAGCATAAAATTTCTTGGTCTTATTATAGATCATAATATGAATTGAAAAGACCATATTGACTACATCCTACCAAAACTAAGCTCTGCATGTTTTGTAATTAGATCATTAATTTATTTTACAAATAAAGGCATCCTAAAAACAGTATATTATGCTTATTTTCATTCAATTATGACTTACGGAATAACATTTTGGGGAAATTCAGTAGACGCAAAAAAAAATATTTCTTTTGCAAAAAAAAGGTAATAAGAATAATGGCAGGTGTAAAGAAATCAACTCATTGTAAACCACTATTCAAAACATTTGGAATTCTACTATTAGCCTGTGAGTATATTTTAGCTGTACTTTTAAGCGTGGTTACCACCCAGAAGTGTTCATAAAAAATTCAGAAATACACAGCAAACAAACCAGAAATGGCAGGACTTACACAGGCCAAGCAATAACCTACAAGTATTCCAAAAAGGAGCTTACTACAATGGTATAGTTATTTAATTCACTTCCATCATGTATTAAGGAACTGAAAACTAATAAAAATAAATTCAAGTTAGCATTAAAAAGATATCTCATCACTCACACCTTCTATACAGAGGAGGATTTCTTTCATTCAAAAAAATAACTGACTATAAAATGTTACCAAATTTTATAACTACATTAAGTATAAATAATATTGTTTTAAAATTTTTTAGCTCTAACGTACTCTACATAAGAACTACAATTTATTTACATGCAAGTACACAATGTAATTATGTATTTATGATGTAATCTACATCCTAGAGTAGACTAGCTTTCTTTAAGCTGGTCTAGCTCACTATAGGGTCTACAGATTGAGATGTTTTGTTATGTAAAACGGTAAATAGATATACAAGCCTCCCCCTTGCTACACATCCTCACCTGTGAAGGCCAGTAGAATGCCTTCCAAAGCTGTGGGGATGGCATAAATGGAAGCGAGTGTACGTTGTGCTCTTGAAGGTCTTTCATAATTACTCCACAGGAAGTATTATCAAAGGCACCTTCTATATCGAGAAATGCACTAATAGAAATCTCTGTGTGTCAGTGACTTCTCTATAACAGACACTACATGATGAAGAGCTGCTTCCTTGATTTCCCAGACCGTGTTAGGCAAACTGGTTGTGTGGCGGCGTATTCCCCAGTACATTGTCCCATAACACTAGAACCGCTAGAGCTAGTTATATACTTAAAACTCCCAATGTGGTCAATTTGACCTCTGTTTTTAACACACAGTTTTTCAACAAAATAGTCGCTCAGCACATTTATGCATAACATATATTTAGTAATAAATTAACAAGCATTCTTGGTAATAAAGTACATGCAATTATCATTATAGATAGGTTTACATTACCATTTTTTTTTTTCCAATTTATTTTTTCACCACTTTGAGAATATCTTGAGTACAAATGATGACCCCATAACACTCGGTGCATTGTTAATGTCAAGGTTTAAAGTCATAATGACGTATCTACAAGATGTGCATTTTGAGTTAAAGGCAAAAGAAGTTTTGTAACAGCAAAAACACTATCATTGTTACACCTTAAGTTCAACTCTCTGATAATGAAGATACCTCATGATTGTTAGTGTGTGTCTACACTCATTCAACAATTTCTCAGCTTTAACATTAATTACTACATAACAAAAAGATAAGCACTGCGGTAGATACGTTGTTTTGACCTTAAACATCTTAGCACTCTGAGTAGTTACACCTGATGTAGAATTAATAACAATAACATGGAATGCACTCATATACAACATATATTTTGCTTAATTTCTTTGAACATTGTTTTATTGTTTAACAATGTGTTTCAAGGATTTAGAAGTGTTTTACAGTGCTTTACGAATTACATACCTCATAAGTATATTGCCATTTGGCTTTAAATATTACAAAGAATAATCACCACAAGGACATGGCAGAATGCATGAAAAACATAATATAATTGTATTTATTTACACAGAAATCAATGAAAAAGTAAAAGCGACCTTAGTGATAGCTGAATATACTTTAGTCATCATTATCATCAACATAAATTTTGGTTTCTTCACCAGCTGTTGTATCTGCCATTAATGATTTGTAGAAGTGATGATACTGCTTGGGTATAATCCCCATGTTGCAAAGATCTAGAAGATCCTTAAGCTTTTCTTTCTGTATGGGAATTGGAGAAGAATACAAAGGCTGAAGCGTGAAATTTTCTTGCAAGCTCATTTTAGCTCTGCGGGAGATTTCCAATGTTTTAAATTCTTCAGAAGTGTTGTTGCTGTATTTAAAGTAAACGTGTTCTGAGTTTTCTTTTTGATACTGAAACCAGGTTATCTTGAGCCAGTTGACATTATTTTTCCATCACTCACAATTTTTCTGTTCTTTATCTTGTAGCATCTCAGTTCTGGGAAATTCAGTACATCCTTCTGCTGAACTTCAATGACATGGTATTTTTTATTTGTCATTCCAACAGCAGTAACCATCCTGATGGATCAGATATATCAAGAAGTTTTGTCTTTTTCTCTATTGAGGCATGAACAGAGTCACACTCCATTTGTGAGTGACCTGGCTCGAAGAACAGGATATCGAGATTCTCAACAGCTTACAGGAACATAGCAGACGTGTTTGCATTTCTATTTTGTCCTCCACATGTATCAGAGAAGAAATTCCAGTGTTTACCATCTGCATTTTTTTTCTAGAAAATTAAACAAGCATTAAGAAATTTCTGCAGATCCACATTTGGTGGTCCTTTCACTCCACATGTAGCATGCGGCTGCTCTTGGAGCTGTATTGTATACAATTAGATTGTATGCAGCAAGTTTTCATTGATAAAACAATGCTTTAGCATTTGTCTTTGGACAGTAGCAGACAGCCTCCAGATCAAATTTAGCTAAGTGGGTTTTTCCTGATGCACCTTCCATCTTGATGCTGTCTTTCTAGCCCTAGCTAAACACTTCCAATCAATGTGAGCATCGTGCTCTCTCCCCCAGGGGCTCACCTTTTGTGAGTACAGGTTAGGCGTACCCGGGGTGCCCGAGCCTTTCATCGCCATTATCCTCCTTCCACCCTCGTCCGGTCGAGGTGGGTTAGTCCTCGTGACCGGGGGACTCAAGGTAGGCTCTTGTGCGTTCTGTGCATTTCATTCCATGATGCTCCTCGCCATCGTTTCTTACTTCTCTTCTATTTACACACATTTCGCCCCATGTCCATTCATTTACACATTTATTTTCCTTCTTCGCCGTCCTACCTTGCGTGCGAAACGCCCACACACTTTTACTTTCTTTTACCCTTTTATTTTAATCCTCCGTGGACACAGCCTGATGGATACCCACGTACTGGGTGCGCAGCTGGGTGAGCGGGTAATGGTGTCATCCCCACCACCCGGAGTCGTCATGTAGGGTTTGTGTTCGTATCCGCTGTTTAACTGCAGTCCTGCAGGGGGGCCATTGCATGAGCTGCTGACTTCTGACGGCGATGGGGTCCCTTTGTCTATGTTCTGGGAGGTGTGACCCTGGGGTGAGTTTGGTATAGATAGGCCACTCACCTAAGCCGGGGTAACACCCAGGAAGTCAGAGCCCGAGGTCGGAGACGGTTGCAATGGTGGAGGATTTCTTTCGCTATGGAGCGCCCTTTCTCCATTATAAACAACAAATGCCGAAAAGTTATTGTAATGGAAGTAGCACCACCGCCATCTGGTTGTTACTTAGTGATTACCCGAACTGAGGAAGGACAATCTTTCGAGAAGGTGAACCCTTTTATAATACAGAAGGGCATTGACTCAATTGCTGGTCCTGTTAATTCCTACACTTGCCTTCGAAATGGTTCATTGTTAGTACAAACAAAGTCCGATCAGCAAAGTAAGAGTTTGTTGCGCGCTACGCTTCTCCATGGTTATCCCATCCATGTTGAGAAGCACTGCACTTTGAATTCCTGTCGAGGCGTCGTTACCACCCATAGCCTTGATGGTATGTTGGACGATGAACTGGTTGAATATCTTTCTGATCAAAAGGTGACGGCAGTTAGAGTGCAGGCAAAACGCGACAGTGTATTGGTACCCACTCGTACCCTGTTTCTAACTTTCGATGGTGTCGATCTGCCTACGAATATCTCAGCAGGGTACGAACGTATTGCGGTGAGGCCCTATATTCCTAGACCTCTGCGTTGTTTCAAATGCCAACATTTTGGGCATACGCAAGTCTCATGCAAGAGTGCCGTTTCCATCTGTGCCTCTTGTAGTCAGCCCTCACACGATGGTACCTGTTCATCATCCCCCGTCTGCGTCAATTGCAAAGGGTCTCATTCTGCGTCATTTGCTGACTGTCCGCGGTACGTGGACGAGAAGGCGATCCGGGTAAAGGAGAAACTCTCCTTCGCTGAAGCCCGGAGGCGTTACCATGCGCGCCAACCTTCGCTCCTGCGATCTGGTACATTTAGTTCTGTTGTTGCCTCGCCAGTATTACGAGTAGAATCCGAAACTCAGACCTGGACCATGACTGCATTAACCGCCACTACCATCCGGCCGTCCATTTCTGCTATAGTTACCAAGCCCTCTAAAGCTGGTCCTAAGGTCATGAAGTCCCAAGGCACTGATAAGAAGTCCAAGCAGAAACTACGCAAGGAAGATTTTTTGAAAGACCCTCCGCGTGCGCGCGGTAAGAAAAGTGCACTTTCTCCTCCTCGAAGGTCGCAGTCCCAGGATGCTCCTGGGACGAGCCGCGCTCAGCGGCCACCTTCACCCATTGCCACCCAGAACCGATTCACGGCGCTTGAATCGGTTTCTGGCACTGAGCGCGTGGGCCCTCCCTTCGAGGAGCCTCCATAGGCTCCAACTCTGAGCCAACTCTGACCAACTCCATACTAAAAGCCCGAGCCCAAAGGTTAAGCAGAAAGTAATTTTGAGCCGCCCTCCTAAGTAGACAGTTTATCCCTTTTATTCATGTCTATCCTGACCTGGAATTTACGTGGTGTACGATCGCATAGGGCGGAACTGCAACTTTTACTGCGTTCCCATTCACCTATGGTCGTTTGTTTGCAGGAGACCAAGCTACGCCCTCACGACCCTTTTGAGCTCCGAGGGTATACTCCGGTTCGCTACGATCTTGAATCGGATGAGGGTACTCCTGCTCATGGAGGTGTCATGATATTAGTGCGTAACGACATTCATTTTCAGACTCTCACACTTATGTCCGACTTGCAAGCTGTTGCCGTTAGACTTCACTTACCCGGCTTTTTCTTTTCTGTTTGCTCCATCTATACACCTCCGTCGTCTCCCCTAGCTAACGCGGACATTCGAGATGCCTGTCCGCTCTCCCAACACCATTTCTTCTGTTGGGAGATTTTAATGCCCATCACCCCCTGTGGGGTTTGCCAAGGACTTGTGCGAGGGGAATTCTTCTTTCTGACATTTTTGATCAGTTCAACCTCTCCATCCTCAATGCAGGTGAACCTACTTTTCTGTTTTGATTCTTCTGGTACATTCTCTCACTTAGACCTTGCCGTTTGCTCCATCCAGCTTGCTAGTCGTCTGCAGTGGAACGTCGTCGCTGACACCTACTCCAGTGACCATTACCCCTGCATCGTTTCTCTTTTATCTCACCACGTCCAGCATTCCAGAGTACTTACCGGGATATTCAGAAAAGCCGACTGGAGTTTGTATTCCAGCTTTGTATGTTTTGCTGACCAGCCCTTCACTGATGTTAACCAAATGGTGCAGGACCTTACGTCTACGATTCTAGCTGCCGCCGAGCGCACAATTCCCCGATCATCCTCTCACCCTCGACGTATTCCTGTTCCGTGGTGGAATGAGGACTGTCGGAACGCCGTTCGTGCACGTAGAATTGCGCTTAAGGTGTGTCGGCGACACCCTACACTTGATAATTTGGTTACTTTTAAACAATCGCGCGCCAGGGCTCGTCGCATTATTTAGGATAGCAAGAAGGCATCGTGGACTCGTTTTGTCGAGTCTTTTAATCGCTTCACGCCTTCCTCTGTTGTCTGGGATAAACTTCGTCGCTTCTCCGGTAAAGTGTCGCATTGTACTGTGTCTGGCCTTCAGGTTTCCAATGCCACCGTCGTGGATCCGGCTGCCATTGCTAACACTCTGGGTGCTGCCTTTGAGGCGGTTTCCAGTTCTGCCCATTATTCCGCCGGCTTTCGCTCTCTCAAAGACCGGCTGGATTCCGAAACTATAATTTCGGTCTGCTAATACAGAGTGTTATAATGAACTTTTTACACTGAGGGAGCTGGTGCACGCTCTCCATTGCTCTAGGCACTCCGCTCCTGGGCCGGACGGTTTTCATGTCCTGATGTTAAAGAACCTTTCAGCCGACAGTAAGCTCTTTCTCTTACAGGTCTATAACCGTATTTGGCATGACGGCTATTTTCCTTCTGTTTGGCGTGAAGCCACCATTGCCCCTATACTTAAGCCTGGAAAGGATCGCCAACTACCTTCCAGCTACCGCCCTATCTCGCTCACCAGTTGCATTTGCAAGGTGATGAAGCCGTGATAAACGGACGGTTGACATGGTGGCTTGAGTCTCAGAAACTTCTAGCGAACGCTCAGTGCGGATTTCGTCGCCATCGCTCTACCGTCGACCATCTGGTGTCTCTGTCGACGCATACTATGAACGGATTTCTGAGAAAGTGTCAAACTGTGGCTGTGTTTTTTGACCTGGAGAAGGCTTATGACACTTGTTGGAGGGGCGGCATTTTACGTACACTTCACGCATGGAAATTCCGCAGCCGTCTTCCCATATTTCTCCGGGAGTTTATGACGGACCGCGTCTGTCGTGTACGTGTGGGCTCGGTTTTATCTAGTTCTATTCAAGAGAACGGTGTACCGCAGGGCTCTGTACTCAGTGTCACACTTTTTGCGATAGCTATCAACCCCGTTGTTGATTGTATTCCATCTGGCATTTCATCGTCCCTTTTCGTTGACGATTTTGCCATTTATTGTAGTTCACGGCAGACCTGTCTGCTCGAACGCCGTCTCCAGAGCTGTATCTACCGTCTACGCCTGGAGTAACGCCAACGGCTTTAATTTCTCCGCCGAGAAATCCGTCTGTATTAATTTCTGGCGCCGGAAGGCTTTCCCTCCGCCCTCTCTCCATCTTGGGCCGGGGATACTTCCGTTTGCAGACAAGGCGAAATTTTGAGGGTTGATCTTTGATAGAAAGCTGAGCTGGACTTCGCACATTTCCTTTTTAAAACCAAAGTGTGACCGTTCTCTTAATCTTTTACGTGTTTTAAGTGGCACATCCTGGGGAGCTGATCGGACCATCCTTCTGTGTCTTTATCGCTCTTTGGTCCGATCCAAGCTTGATTACGGGTGCATTGTCTATTCGGTCCGATCCAAGCTTGATTACGGGTGCATTGTCTATTCGTCGGCACGTCCATCTGTGTTACGTCGATTAAATGCCATTCACCATCGTGGCATAAGAGTCGCTACAGGGGCCTTTCCAACCAGCCCTGAACCTAGTCTATACGCTGAAGCTGCAGAGTCTCCGCTGTCCTTCCGGCGTGAGATGCTTTTGTGCAGCTATGCCTGTCGACACTCAAGCTTGCCTGGCCACCCGTCCTTCGAGTTATTTTTCGAGGAGTCGCTTGATGGGCAATATTTAATTAGCTCCTCTGCATTGCTCCCTCCAGGGGTTTGATTTCGACAGCTTCTCCGGCATTTGGACGTTAGGCCAGCGCCGGCCCTTCCCAGGGGGAAACGCGTTTTCCTCCATGGTTGCGGGCTGAGGCCCACTGTCACCTTGGGTTAACGTCGATGCCGAAGAATGAGACCCCTTCTTCAGCCTTTAGATCAGCGTTTTTAGAACTACAGTCGCAATTCGGGGAATGTCATTTTATATATACTGATGGGTCTAAGACTGATGTTGGAGTAGGGTGTGCCTTTGTTTTTGTGAACATATTTTTAGCTTTCGTTTACCCGGGCAATGTTCGATTTTTACCGCCGAACTTTTAGAATTTACCAGGCACTTTTATAAGCATTAGCGCGCTGTACAGTTACCACCCGCTTGTACAGTGCATTCATGACCTGCTCCACTCGCTTGGTGTTTCCAGCATCAGCGTCTCCTTCGTGTGGATTCCAGGCCATGTGGGCATCTCAGGGAACGAGTCTGCCGACACCGCTGCCAAATCGGCGATTTTATCACCCAGAATTTTTACCTGTGTTGTTCCCTTGTCAGATTTATGTATTATTTTACGTCGCCGCATCCTCTCGCTTTCGAGCGATGAGTGGACGGCCCTCCGGGGAGCAAGCTGCAGGAGGTTAAACCCCTTCCGTTAGTCTGGGTTACCTCTTCTCATTCTTCTCGTCGGGAAGAGGTACTTTTAACTCATTTACGAATCGGACATTGCGTTTTTAGTCATAGATACCTACTCAGTGGTGACCCCGCACCACTCTGTGTGCAGTGTGATGCGCCGTTAACGGTGCGTCACATTTTAACAGAGTATCAAGTTTTAGCTCCGTTGCGCGTTCGTGTGGGCCTGCCTGTTGGTGTAGCCAACATTTTGGCAGATGACGCACGTGGTGTAGAATTGCTTTTACGTTTTCTAAGTGACAGTGGTTTAAATCGGCGCATTTGATGCGCTGAGCGTCTTTTAGGTTTGACATTTTCTATTGTTTTACTGGGGCTCTTCTCCCCAGCGGACATGTGACGCTCATGTCCCTCGTATTCTACAGTTCTTGACACGTTTTACTCTTTTATTGACCATGTTTTTAGTCTGTTAGTTTTTAGAACTTGGTGTTTTGTTTTTTAGCTCTTTGGACATCGCGGGTTTGTGTCCCATTTTTAACTATGCGGTTTTTTACCTGTCTTTTATTTTTGGATTTTAAATTTTATACTTTGTAAGGGCGCTGATGACCTCAGCTGTTTAGCGCCCTTAAACCGCATCTCATCATCGTGCTCTGATCTGCAAATTTTTTTCACTGTGGCATTCATATGAAGAACCTGTAGCATGTATCCAAAATCATTTTTAGGCACATGGAAGGATAGGTTAAATTCTGTATTAATTATGCTTCAATAAAAAGATTCCTTTTCAGGAAAGTCATCATATTCACAAGTTTCAACATACATTAGGTAAATTTTTCGAAGATTTAACTATTGAGACAAGTACTTTGTCTCTAAATCCTTCCTAGTTTGATGTGAAGGGAGTTTGGAAAGCTATTGATGTGAGATCTAATTCTTTCTTTCGCAACATCTGATTTAGCTACAGCTGGTTTGTGCCGCCCTCTTTGATTTCGAGAAGTTATGTTGTGCTCATTCCTTTTTAGCAGAACATGGTGTATGAATGATTTAATCAAATCAAACGTTGCAAGGAAGATTGATTGACCTGAACCTTTTGACCATCTTTGTTTAAGAAGTATTTCTTTGTGAATTTTCTCCTGAACAAGTCTGTAGAAGTTCTATTACTTTGCTGATCCACCTTTTTATGAAAGTGAACTGCCGTATAACCGCTGCTTGTCTGTATCACCTAAATCCCAAAGTTCTTCAAGAATTTTTAGTCTATCAACCTCAGTGAAATTAGAGCTGCATTTCCTTAGGCATTTTGTGCAATCTTTTGGTTTAACTGACTGTCCAGAGATAAATTTGCCTCTGGAAGAAAAATATGGTTTCCCCGATTGCCGTTTGGCTTTTCGTCATTTTGCTTCCATTCTCAGGTTGGGCTGTTCTGCATTTTACCTTTGTCTCATCCCATACATCAGAGTTTTCATTTACTAACAGCTCTCTAGTGTTATTGCCAGTTTTTGAACAAGCCTTATCTAAATTTCATTCAGATTATTCTCTTCTTACAAATTTACATTTTGACTGCCAATAACAATGCTTTGTCTCTCAATATTTAGCAAAGATGCAGTATTTAAAGATTTCTGAATCAAGGTCATAGGGCAATCTAAAAAAAATAATAAAATTGTAATTTACAGAGGGAATGTAATATAAAGGTGCAAAATTTATAAAATTAATAAGTATTCCTAAATTTATAAGGTAAGAATTAATCGAAGCTGAAAGGTACTCGTGTATTACTAGTTTTTTGGAGAAGATAAAATCCCAGTTACAGATTCTTGCTGTCCACATTAGTTTCTTGTATACTGTTGTACAATATTGAGAAATAGAACGATAATGCAAGAGAAATTGTTTGGGTTGTTATTTATGCATAAATAATTGTTGTCCTTTTAGCTTTGATCAATTCCTTTGCATTAAAACTGCATGAGTTGTACATACCATCACTGTCGTCATTTGTTGCTGGCTCATAATTAGGATCCTTTAAGGAGTGTCATCAGATGAAAAATCCAAATCTGAATCACTGGCAACATTGAACAGTTTGCCGGCATCTTCAACTTTCACAGAAGTGCTCTCTTTAATACAGCCATAATTTTCTGCAATACAATTATGAAATTATGCATAAGCAAATGGCTTTAACTTGGTAATTGTGTACAACCCACTTAAATATTTAGGTTTAATTAATTAATTCATTCATTAATTCTTTAATAGAATATTTACTGTGAATAATGATAAAAACTTATCACAGCCTGCAACAACATTGCTGCCTGATGATGAAAGCACATTGCAGAAGGTAAATGAACTTGAATTATTTTCATAGCATACGTTTGATTCTTCAAAGATAAAGAATGTTTTTTTCCTCTAGAAAACATGTTTACTGCGTAACAGCAAAGGCTTGAATGATGAATTATTGACAATGATTTGATGCTTTACTATGCAACACAATAATGGATAAACACCGGTGTTAACATTGTTTATTGTAAGTGTTAAGTCGACAATGTGTATGTAAGAGTACAGGTTACTTCACATTTTGGATACACATCTAAAAACACACAGCCATTGTTTAGTGACAAAACGACATCAGCAGATATGCTGTTATGTCATTTAATGCCATAGTACCACAAAGGGAGCTAAAATGATTAAAAGGCAGTATGCTCTCGTGACATTAAACATTAAAGTGAATTTGCAGATACGCTACACCTATCTCTGAAATGGTTAAAGTTAGGAATTCCACTGTTTTATCATTGAATAGATTGGTTTTTCAAGACAGGATGAATTAGGTATGTCAAAATGGCCAGTTTTGTAGCTACATTGTTATGACTCTAAACCCCCAATGTGTCAGTTCACATTCATTAATTAGTAATGAAACGATACAAATTGAAGTGATAAAAGATAGTAAACATACTGTACATGATGTTTGAATTATTAAGGTGTAACCACACTGGCATACATTACAAAAATATAGAATTCTTACTTCTCTTTCTGGATATTATGTACTATCTAAAACTTAATCAAGCTGTAATTGTTTTGACTGTAAAGGATGTAAATTACAAACTATACAAATTACTCTCTCTATGACCTTTTTAGTGCACAATCAACAGACATGTTTTTTTGCACCTGACACAAGTTACAGTGGTCTTATTTCTACACTACTTCATTTGGCACTGCTGTCTCGGTTTCTTTCTTGGCAAATCATCTTCTTTCAGCTCTTCTTTTTCTTCCTCTCTTCTTGTTTGATTTCTAGATTGCGTATATTCTGTGTGTAGTTCTGCAAGTTTCAGAATGACACTTCAATGTATCTGCTGTCCAGTCACAGACTTGAATATAACCCATAAGTTGATGGCATCAAGAATGTTATGAAAAACAACATGTATTGGCCAACGGTGTTTACCAGAACGAACTGAATATAATCTTGACATCTGTTCTAAGACATCAGCAGCAAATTGTGTATCATTGTAGAAGCTAATTGTCTTGGGAACTCTTAGTATTATTCTGTATTTCAATTTCTGAGTGCATAGAACTGTACAGTTTTGTTTAGTTTACCTTAGTACACAGTCAATGTAGTATCTTCATTCTTCAGGAGAACAGATGTGAACAAAGTAGTTTTCATGCTTTTTATAATTTTGGGGATTTCCCTTCTTGCAGGGTTCACAGTTTCAACAAGAAAGTGCCTTCATCTTTTAGTCTTTGCCAAGTTTTACTGCAGCAAAGAAGTTGTCGATAGTCATATTCTGACCCTTACTGTGGTATGGTGCTACAAATCTCATGACCATACACTCCAAAAGATTTTAATTTGGTGTTTTCTGTTCATCTTTGCCAAGGTAAGGAAACCTGTTACAAAGATATTTAATGTTCACATCTGCTAGTAGCCAGAATTTTAAACCAAATTTATCAGACTTGTTCAGCAGTATTGCAGACAGAGGCATCTTGTTCTGCTTAGAAAAAGTTGTTCCTATACAGTGACATCTGCACCTGGGCTGAAACACAGCTGTCAGTTTTCAATAAATTTATTCCAGGTACTTAAAACTAGAGCAAACTTATCTGCTTTCAAATGGTCTGACCGTATGTTTTTTGTATCTTCATTTCCATGTGGAACTGTTGTGTACATCATTATTTTTTGAACTGCTACTTCCAGGAACATCGATTGGTTGATATCTTCTTCTGATGCAACACTATCACTTTCTATTAGATCCTCTGAATCTGACTGATCCTCAGAAATTTCATTGAAATAAGCCAGTATTTCTTCATCTGTGGAAGGCCATTGTCTATACCACTGCATTCTCTTTTGACATGTTAACTGCTCAGATATCACTTCTCAAATGAATTGCCAACCCTACTGTTGAAACAACTTCTAGTGATTTGAAACCATTCTCCACACTGTTGAGCACTGTTGACATTCAATTGAGTTTGAATGGCCAATAAAGAAGTAATGATGGTGTAGTTCCACTAAAAGTAACCTGACAACGGTCAGAATGATTGCATGGTGGTTCTAAGTATAAATGCCAATAAGTATGAAACCAAATTTGGAAAAATAAATATTGCAGTGTCTACATGATCTAGGAGACTACTTAGGAAAAGTTATGAATTTGCTATGACATACAGTGAAAACTGTCACAATAATAATAATACATTGAAGTTATAAAATTGGTCAGAATGACTGCCTTGGTAGTTCTAGTGTTAAGTGTCTACTAATCTCTCTAATTTTTTAAGAAAAAAGGAAGAGATGCTTATTGGACAATATGCCTTTGTCTTGGCATAGCTAGGATGCCCAGGTTTAGGTATGTCACTCGAGAGTACCTCTATGCCAACATAGCCAAAGGCAATGCACCTTTGTAAATTCTGCAGAGCAGGGACTGAATGGAATCAATTCCCTGTTGCAGTAGTAGGAAAGATTAAATCAGGTTCTGCAATCAAAATGATTCAAATGATTGGTTATATGATATGATATGATATCTTTATTGAGTGTTGAGCTAATACAATACATTTGGGCATGATCAGCGTCGAGCCCTGGCTCCTTTTGCCGATCGTACCCAAGCTTCCGCATTTACAAAGCATGTGTGCTGAGTTAGCTTCATATCGCTAACGTTTCTCATTTAAATTCACTATAGTGCTTACTGTTCTTGTCCCCTTCCCATCTCCTTCCGCCGTCTTTAATACTCCCTATCAGCGGGAAATGGGAACTATTAGATGCAATTTAGAGAATGTTTACTTGTACCCCGCACTGATCGTCCATAACAACACTTGCTCGTTCATACTAAGAAATGTACCTCTCCCTCCTAGCCCTCTCTTATTTACCGTCCTTTATATCTAAATCATTCACTTCACAATTTCATAAAATCAATCACTTGCTTATCAAAACCTTGTCTTTACTTTTGTCTACTTTGTACCTTTCTATACATTCTATAGTCACTCTCCCTCCCTATTCTATATACTTCCTCATTATTACTGCTTCTGTTTTCCCATACTTCTCACAGAGCCTGCACTATTTCTATATGTATGGCACACTTTCCTACTCCATAAATCTATTTCCGGTGACTCCTTTAACGGTCCCGCATTGTTTCTGTCCAAAATCCGTAGACTCCCATTGGGTGTCAACACAATACTTTCTTCTTCCACCAATTCACCACTCTGAAACCACGCCTCTGCCCTGCCCGCAATCATATCACGTGACGATTGAACTCCCTCCCTCCTCGATGATGCCACTTTCCTAACTTTGCCAGCTGTTGTCCATACATCACTCTGATCTGACGTCACTGCCTCGGCTCCTAATCTCTTCTCTGAGTCAGCCATCTTCTTCCCACCAGCCCCACGTAGCAGTGACATAACTTCCATTTTCCTTGTTTCGCCAGCTGATGCCATTGCGTCACTCTGATCTGACATTCTGCCTGCGTCTTGGCCACGCCTACCCTCTAACACCGTCATCTTATTTCCGCCAGCCCCACGTGCCGGTGATGTAACTTCCATATATCGATCCTTATCCTCTGGTCTCCGATTGCTCTTAGGACTTCCTCTGCATTCCTTCTCTCTAGTCGCAGTTGTATTTCGCTGAATCATATCCTGCTCCTGCGATCTGCTGTTCCTTGTGTCACTTTCGTATCCCATCACCATACGCCCATCGACCCATAATCATAGGTTCTTTATGAAGGCCCATTTCCCTTCCATTCTTGCCAGCATCATTTGTTGTATTAAATCCTTCTTCAAGGCCCGTTGTTCCACCGATAAATCTCTATTTATAAAGATATTTGTTCCTTTTAGTAGCTTTGATTTCTTCAATACTTCATAAACAAACTGCACTGACGTAAATCTTGCAACTATCATTCTGGCTCCTCTTGATCTCCCCACTCTAAATGCTTCTCTAATCTCCCAGCCCTGTAGCTTCAAACCAAGCTTTCCTTCTATAATCTCTCTGACCTCATCTACAGGCCATACTCCATTCCTTTCTTTCACTCCTGCTATAACCAAATTAAATCTTCGGTGTCTCTCTTCCAGCAGCTCAACTCTTCCTTTAACTTTCTGTACCTCATTTCGTATATCTTGCATTTCATTTATAATCTCTCCCTTAATATCTATTAGTTCCTTTTCCATTCCATTGAGTTTATTTCCTAATCTCTCATCCATATCTTTAATGTATGCAAATGTTTGTTCCATGACGTTTCGATCCCCATTTGGCCCAGGGTTAATTTCAACTCCACCAATTACCAATAGTATACCTATTGCACATGTGAGAAGAAACATGTTTACCATCTCTTCTACACCTTTGTTTGTTTTGAAATCCTTCCATTTTAATTTATTAAATGCTCCAATTCTTGCTCTGTGCACCTCAATACCAATTCCCATGGTTACTTAAGCCCTTCTTTCTTCCATTCCAGGAGCTTCCTCCACACACATCCACTCTCTTCCACTGCTTGCTTAGCACTCGCTGATTGGTTATAATGATCATCCCTTTGATCAGGTTCCAGTCCTCACTATCATGACACATGCAACACAGATTAATTTTCATTGCTCGTTTGGTTAATCATTAATTGCATTTGAATCTGGAAAATGGATGCTAACTAAATACAATAGCATCTCCAGTCCAGACTGAGTGTAGCTGTCATCAAGCATTTAATGGTGCTAATTATCTTATTAGCATTTTTAGCCATGACAGTAGTGGGAATATCTTTTATCCACTGTAAGTACAGCCTCCATGAATGCCTTTTGGCTTTACGGATGGCTTGGTTGTAAATGCTTCCCGATAAGGGCGCACGTGCCAGTTCTTCCTGCAAGTTTGAAATGTCTCATTGCTTTCTTCCTAAGTTTGCTTAGTTCTCTAGACCTCCAAGGAGTCAGCCTTGATGAGCAGGAGGACTTTAGCCTGACAATTTTGGTAGTAGGATTGGAGAAGGACTGCTGCAGCTGGTCAACAACCAACTCCACATCCAGTATCGAATTGACATTTTTGGATATTTCCAATACTAATGCTAAAAGGTCCTTTTTATATCTGTCCCAATCAGTAGTCATCAGGTTCTGTATATCACAGGGTTAATAACCTGAGACCTAATCATAAAGCAGATGTGTCTGTGATTAGATGCCAAAACATTTGAAGACATGTCAGTTAGAAATTAGGTCTTCAAGAAGTGCAGTCCGTAGGATTATGTCAATGAGTTCCCTTCTTTTGGAAGTAACAAAGGTAGGTTCATTGCCTTTATTCAGAGTATTTAGCTTTGTACTTAACAAATATTCTGTCAGTTGCTCTCCTCTTGTATTGATGTCAGTGCTGCCCCATAAAATATTGTGAGCATTGCAATAGTCCCTATGATGAGTTCCTTATCCATCTGGTCGCAGTGAGTTACCAAGTTCCTTACTGCCTCCAGTGGCAAATTAGGTTCATCATAAGGTAGGTACGCTAATGAGGACAACTCTACCATCAAGGATGTTTCAACAACAGTCACATCCCTAGAACAGTACTCTACATGTAGCAGTGTATTTAACCAATTCCTAGCATAGATGCAAGTTCATGGATTATTATCAGTGTTGGGGGTAAACAATGTACCCCAGTACAGCTTACTCCCCTTACAGTGTTCTTGTACAGCCAAGTTCCTGTATGAGTGGTATATCAATGTTTTCCTCTCCCAGCTGTTTGATTAAAATAGCAGAGACTGCTTTGCAGTGCTACAAGTTAATCTGAACTATTTTCATAACAAGGTTAACCATAGCACTCTCCTATACCAGTACAAGTAGAGGGTTCTGGTTGTGTATAGCTCCCAGTTCTCCTCGTTTCTCTGTTCTTCCTTTTTATTCTTGTTGCACCAGACAAATTTTTGACCAGGTGTATCTATTCATAGATGATGCAGTTTTGCCTATCTCTTTTTCTGATGATTGATAGGTTTCCCTCAACTGAAGGGTCTCTATCATTTCTTTTTAGTTCAAGTGGTTCCATAAAGGTCCCATGAGTGCTGGGGACATACAGATCAATTAGCACAAAGCCCCGATTATGCTGGGAAGGCCAAATACCACATGATGTTGCCTGGCGCCTTGTAGAGATCATTCATGACGCTGTTTTCAATTACCCCAGTGCCACCTATCCATTGTCACAATGCATTTCCACCTTAAATTGGGTAGACCAGAGCCCATATGCAGTGAGTGGTACTCCAGCAGGGAGCCCCATTAAGCTTCTCCAGCTGGGAGCCCCTGAGTTGGATTTTGAGATAGTAAGCCACTTCTTTGTTGGGTACCTCCCCTGTAGCCTCCATGGCATGAGTAACTACAGGTGATATAACCTCCAGTACAGTTCACAGGTACACAGAAGCTCCCCTATGGGAAGAGTGATTTTCACTTTCAAGGTTGTAGATCAGAAATTCTCAAGTCCAGTGCATAATAAAGGAATAAAATTGTTTAACAGATTATCAGGATGTGTTGAACAAATAGAGCCTTGCCTGTTTAAAAAGCAGTAAAATCCTTTCTACTCCAGCATATCTTTTATTCAGTAAATGATTATATGAGCCTATCATAAATTGTAAATACTAACACCATGGTTAACCTGTTAAAAAAAAGTAACTCGGATTATAACAAATATCATCTGGTGTGTATCATGTAATTCAGTAATTCTTTATTGAATGTTGGGCTTTTACAATTCATTTGAACATTATCGACGTCGAGACCTGGCTCCTTTTGCTGATCATACCCAAGCTTATGTATTTAACAATCATTGACGTTGTGTTTGCTTTTCACTAACAAATTCTATCATTGTCTGCCTTATCATCTTGCTACTTACCATACTGTTGAATATATTCATTAAATATGATTCAGATTCTGTGTAAACTCTCAAATTCCTTTATATTAACATTCTCACTAGGTTATGTCCACTTTGCTACATTCCAATACTTCAGTCCCAAGTTTTGCCAATTAATGTACATACTGAGGCTTTTCATGGCCACTAATAATTGAATTACTACTATCCAAGCTTGTAGGTCGTGGTCTAGAAGGCATCGTAGATACCGACGTTTTGCCAAGTACAGCGCTTGGCATTTCAGGGTAAAGTGATTCTTTGCCTGTGGTGGTCAGAGCCTGAATGCCAATTAACTTATAAATTTCCGTTTTTTCTCGATCTCGCCCCTTTAAGAACGTATAATCACTCTCACCTTGTTATCCCTACTGCCATCACGACACTTACATCATTTACTTCCCTAATGTGAGCTGCTTCTCGCCTTGTTCAACTCTTTCAAATATTTATACATGGAACCACTTCTCATTTCTCTGACCCCCCCCCCCACCTAAGTGAATATGGATCGCTCGTGATACCATTAGATGTTGATGGTTTGTTTCTGTCTAACACTAATATACTTTCCTGCAGAGAAGATAATATACTGGCTTCCTGCACTGGTGTATCATGTAATTACTTGACTGGAAATTTACACCAGATTTCCAGACCTGATGTAAATATATTATGTATTCCTTATGTAAAACCTAATATATTATGACATGTCCAATATGAATGATCTGAAGGATGAAATGGATTGAATTGAACTAAAATGTCAATGCTTTTTATTTTCAATATATTATTCAGTTCTTCTTGATTTCTTACTCTTCTCACAATCTGTGTTGCCATTTGTCTACAGTTGTTTGTCCATGTGTTTTGGTTGTACACCTTCAGATCCTTAATGCTTTGAGGAGTATGAGAAATAATTATTTTCAGCAAGCTACAGTACCTCTCGCAATCCCCAAATTAGAGCACCATTAACGTATTTCCGAGCTTTTTGCATTTCAGTGTTGACAAAGTTGGGAACGTTGCCGCTGTTATTTCATTTTATCTTGAATAAGTCTTCGGAGTCTTTAAAGCAGTTGAAGCAGAAAAGAGCTGTATTTCTAATCAGTGTATGTGTCAATGTTCTAGGTATTTGCATATACAAAAAGGCAGCAGATTATGTCTGATGACAATTGTTTAGATGCATCAAGTCCTGGTGGACCAGTGAAACTAGTGCGCTGCCATGGCATGGGTGGTAATCAAGCCTGGATATACAATACACAGGTATCTTTGAAAATTAATTCACATTTATTTTATTTATTATTTATTGCTAGCAAATATTTATAGCTGAAATCGTAAAGTTTTTCAATGAAATGTCATGAACAGTTTTTTTCAAATTTCTTTAAAACTTTGCTGTGTTGGACTTCGTGTTTTTTTTTTCAAATTATTTAACAAACTATTTTGTGGAATAATTGAAAAGCATTAACCTCTGTTCAGTCATTAAGTAAGTCTTGAGCTAATTTGATTGCATGTTTGATTGATTAAACCTGATATTTCCAATAAACTAGTTTATTGTTGCTAAAAGATAATGACTGTCAAGCAAAATATCACTCAAAGTTATGAGTCAGTAGTTGTGATACATTACTTCACAACCCTTTTACTGTATCAGGACAAGTATCAAGAACCATTCTTCTCATTTTCTCCTGTATGCAAACTAAGCATAGTTGTATAAAGTGCAAGCAGATTTGGTGAATGAGAGATGATTATCTGCAGACTTTTTATGACAGAATTTCAAAACACAAGCTCATTTGCAGTTTGTAATAATGAATATCTTTCCATATACTGATAGTTACATTGCATTTCTTGCATGACAGAAACAAATTAAATTGAGCTTTATTTATGGACGCTCTTTAACTACTATGGTTCTTAGCGTCCCATTCTATATTGGGTGTGAAAGACCCGAAATTATGCTCAGAGGCCTCTTTGTCAGACTTGAGGTTCTTTTACCTGCCACAAAGCTATGACACAGCACCACCTTCTTTACTTCCTATCCGAAGGAAGCCATGCTAAGGATTTTTAGGCCCGAAAAAAAATCCATCACCCTCTGCTGGATTTGAACCTGCGACTTTGGGAACTAGAGCCTAGTATGGTACTCCTAGATCAACGGAGGACAACTGCATGGCAGAAGATGATAATGGTTCATTTAAAATTTGCAGCTAAGTAAAAAGGTTAATGAAATATTATGTCACTCGACACACAGCTCTTAACAGTTGGTATAGTATGAAGTTTATTTTAATGGAGTGCATATCTATCTTTTGCCAGACACATATGTGTAGAAGCCTTATTCTTCGCATGTGTGATATTGCAAACTTTTACACAAATTATGTGGTTTTTATGCAAATAATGTAACTGTAACTGTTTTTGTAAAACAATGTGAGTTTGCACTCCTTTTAGTCTAAAAAAATAGTTTTTTTTTTTATTCTACTTCATCAAAATTTAAAATAGACGTGCCACTTTGACAATAGTTACTTTCAATTTCCATAGATGGCATATAACTTAGAAGTACTTTCTGTCTCTGCTCATGCGAGCATGTGCATATAAAAGCTGTAACCTTTGTTGTTCACCTTGTGAATTTACTTATTTCAACAAACTTTTGATCCAGAGTCTGTCAGAAGTGGTTCATGGTAAAATAGCAAATGGCAATACCATATGGATGAGCATTCAGCCGTAGACTAGACTGGATTAGTGAGTTTAGGTCATGGCAGCTGCTAACTAAAGGGGCTAAATTTGTGTAAGGTTAAACACCCTCCTAGATTTTAAGAAGCACTAAAATGTATTCCACAAAGATAACTGTTAGAAACATTCCAAACTGAATATAACGTGAATAAAATACCATATGAGAGGTACAAGCATCATGTCTTCTGTTCTTTCACAATAATGGTTCCCATAGCTACCATGGTGTAAACTTGCAAGCTGATCACGTCCAACCAAGTCTATAGTTAAATGCTGTTTATAGTGATGGCACAAACTGTGTGTTGGAACAAATCTGTTTGGTTCATTCAAAGACACTAGTCTCTGATGATGTGTCCAGTTCATGTACAGTCTGTGATTGCCTAATAAGCATGCATTGGTCATTGGTCAGAATCAAGAATTGATATGTGCTGATTCTGATGGGATCAGAAGTTTGTTGAACACCTGAAAGCATTGTACAACTGCAGTCACTTTGTTAGAATGCGCAGCTTGTCTTGGCATCTTTAATGTGCATGTTCAAACTACCAGGGACTGTTATTGGAACAAAGCTAATTAAACAGCAAACAGGGTATCAAATTGCTTACTGTAAATGAGAATTACCATCTGTATGATCCAGATGGAAATATATAATAATATACAGCTATGATATGCAACCTCACCCAACCATTCAAGACCAGATACATGTAATAAATGTCTGAGAATAATATGCAAATTTTGATAAAATCCACAGAAAAATTGTTTTCCACTTCAGTACTGCATATTAAATATAAATATGCCATTATTATGCTTTTTCTGTAATGCTGTTTGTTTGATAAGACATACATTTGTAAGTTTCTGCCTGTTATGTAATGAGTGAAGGCCAATATATGAACAGAAAGAGATAGATGTCTGTGCTCCCCTACTTCACATCCTACATTCAATCTTGCATGGGTTACCAGAGTATTACTACAATACCAATACATATTATATCTAAATACTTATTATAATTACAGCTCACTTAATTGTACATTTTTTTCCTCTAACAGTTCCTCTTTACAGTACAAAATATAACAAACTGGGATTTGTTTGTTACAGTGGCATTATCTTCTACACAAAATCAGTATGAACTTCATTATTTCTTTTCCATTTCCAGTTCATTTATTGCAGAATATCTTCAAGCTTATATACATAAATTTCTTGCATGTTAATTTTGGCTTAATATGCTACTCATTTTAATAAGAAAAATAAATTATGTAATTTTGCCACAATGTCAATTTCATTTGAAAACAAACATTTTTCAGTTTGATATTGACCTACATAAAATAAATAAATAAATCCCCATTTATCTCAGTATATTGAGTACTGATAGTGTTTGGGAATTTAAGTAGTTGACATTCCCCCTTCCCCATTTATATGCTGCTTTTAAAATCTATTGGCAGAAGTAGTTTACTTTATTTTCATGCTCTTAAGGATTTGTGAATGAACAATATAGATCTAATACCAGTTGCATTCTTACAATAGGAAAAACAACTCCACTTTTGGGGAAAAAAATGCAGATTTTCACAAAATAATACCACCATTTTATAGGTCCCTATATATGGGGATTAATTTCATACTCCAGGCTCTGAATTAAAGTATACCAGTACTGGGTTGTATTGTCAAAACTATGAATGCTGATTCCCTTAGAAGGGTTGTTCAGAAGGTACCCAGCCTGAGAAAGAAAACAAAAGATTTTTAACACAGATTTCCCCTGCCCCAAACATAATCCCCTTTCAATATTGTATGATTGGGGCAATGATATTCTGACTTCTTTACACCTTCAGTATGAAATGATTTGTCTAACTCTGCGAGGTAAGAATTTGTGTGACTCAGCGTCTGAGGTAAATCTCTGTCCAGCAAAATATTTTTTCAGATTTGGGAAGAGAAAAATAGTCATTGGGAGCCAAATCTTGTAGATGATATATGTGGCAGCAGTTTTAAGTACAAGTCTTACAACTTTGTGAGCACAATTAAAGTGTGCTGTGGTGCATTATCTTGGTGAACAACTTTCTTCTGTAGTAAATCAGACATTTGGCCTTAATATTACATCATTCCGAAAGTAATGCTTCCTATTTATTTTCATGGAAACTACAACAGATACAGAAAGCACAATAACACAGTTAAATAGAGCAAGATTTCAACTACATACTGTTACTTTTCCACATAATCGCCACCATTCGTTATACACTTTTGCCAGCAATGAACAAGAGCCTGCATGCCATGCTTGTAAAAATCTGAAGCAGCTGGGGCTAGCCACTGTCATACAGCTGTGTCAACGGCATCTGAGTCTGGAAAATGTTGGCCACGTAGTGTATCTTTCATAGGTCCAAAGATATGGAAGTCCGAAGGTGCTAAATCAGGACTGTATGGTGGATGTGGTAGGACAGTCCAACCAAATTTGGTAACGAGTTCCATGGTCGCAAAACTGGTGTGGGGCCTGGTATTATCATACAGCAGGCAAACGTTTGTCTTCTTCTCTCTGGAAATTTAGGCTTTCAGTCTAGTCAGTGTCGTCTTGTAGCATTCGGAATTGACATTTACTCCCAGTTCCAAGGTATCTAAAAGAACCACACTCTGCCTATCCCAGAAGACTGTGCACATCACTTTGCCTGCAGATGGTTGTGTCTTGATTCTTCTTTGTAGGAGAAGTTGTCATCGCTCCACACTCCATGGACTTGTTTAGATTCTGGCTCATAGTGGTGACACCATGTCTTATCTCCAGTGATGATGGAGTTCAGAAAATTGTGACCTTCAGCCTCGGACCAAATCCTGACAGATTTCCATTCTATAAGCTTTTTGGTCTTGTGAAAACATCCGCGGGACCTATCTCGCACACACTTTGCAATAATTAAGGTTGCATAACATCTTGTCTAAGGCATTACAGCCGACATTCAGCTCTATACACAATTCTTTGGTCATAATCTGCCAATCATTACGGATGAGTTGATCAAGATGCTGTTCATTATTTGCTGTGACAGCTGAGCAGGGACACCCAGGGCATGGCTTGTCCTGTACATCCTTTTCACCACTTTTGAAACGATGTACCCACCGCCTCAGATTACTCACATCTACTGTATCGTCTCCATACACCTTTAGCAAATGTCAGTGGATTTCAATTGACGCAATTTGTTCAGTGATAAGGAATTCAATCACACATCTCTATTTTGTATGCAGCTTGATGTCAGTAGCCATTTTGGAATGCTGCTATCTGTCGTAGGACAACAAAACTAACACGACACTAGCGGGAAAGTTCAACAATTAATATTACACCAACATAATCTGGCTCGGACACTTAAAGGCAACACAAAAAAATGGAGGCATTACTTTCGGATTGACCCTTGTAGTTTCCTTGAAATTTTCCAGCAAAGCTGCATGGTACTCTCCATTGATGCGTTTGCCTTTTTCTAGGTAGTATGCCAATACTACGCTGCAGGTATCCTAGAAAACAGTGTTGCCATGACCTTTCTGCTGAAAGAACATGCTTGGCCTTATTTGGAGTCTTTCACCCTCTTGCACCCATTGTTTGTACTGCTGCTTCATCTCTGGCATATGGTAATAAATCTGTTTCATCAACAGTGATGTAACATCACAAAAAGGTGGTCAAATTGCATCTGAACATATCTGAGCGCTGCTATGAGATGTTCATTCTGACACGCTTCTAATTGGTGGTTAACAAATGTGGCATCTATTGAACTGTGAGCTTTCTCATATGCAAATGTTCATGCAGAATATTCAACACATGCTCCAATGAAATCTTGGCAATATCATTAAGCTCACGTACCGTGATTCGTCTGTCATTTAATGCAACATTGTGCATTTTCACTATTTTTTCTTCAGCCATAGCAGTAACTGGATATCCTGCATGTTTGTCATCAAAAGTGGAAGAACAGTTGCATTTAAACTCAGCAGCCTATTTCTTCACTGTAGTAAACAATGATGAATCTTCCAAAGTGGAATTTGATTCATTTTTTATTTCATATGGCATTATATCTTAAAAAACAATGTATTTAATCTTTGCATGACATTCTATTTTATCCATTTTCAGAAGAAACTTTTGTTTGTGTATTTGGAGCACAATAACAACCAAACAAATGAAAGCACATGTATGAAATTTCATGTTGTGTCATCTAAAGGATTGCACTTAAGATCTATCCTTGCTATTTGATACTGACAGCACCATCTATGTTACGCCAAGAATTTTTTAAATCACCCTTGTTCTGTTACACCAATAATGCACTGCTCAAGCTGCGGAACACTCATATTTAATTTAATGTAACATCTCCAAGAAGTGATGCTCATGATCTGTTTAGGTTCCATTGCTATGTAATATTTTGTATGCCATGTTTATTTAGGTTTGTTAGATTTGAGGCAGTATTTTAATACCTGAATAATTTCAATTGTATTTTATAATAAGTAAATTCAATAACAGCCCGCCTTGAAACAATATGTATGTAATAATTCTTTGAAATGTATGTAACAGTCATTACATATGCTTACTTTTATTATAAACATGTTTTATAATGTTATGTGAATATATTATATACTTTAATAATGCAAGAGCAGTGAGAATAATAAGTTTTAAGTTGCTAATAATGAGGTAACCTTGTAGCAATAATGAGTTGAAGAGTTTGAAAGTTACTAGTCATGATTATAGCAATGATAATGTAAATTCAGTAACAGTTTAAAATTAGCCAATCAATAGCAAAGAAAAGCTTTAAGTAAAATGCAGATATTCTATTGGACTAGAATTAAGCAATCAGAGACTTGAAATACCGAAGCTTACAGGTTTAACGGTTGAAACATGTTCAGTTGCTGGCAAACCTTGGTAGTGACCAGATGGAAGATGTGTTCTCTACAGAAATATTACGTGTGAATCGTAAAAATATGTCCACACATTAGCTAAGTGAAAGTATTAAAGAATCTCACAGCTCTTAAAAAGTGTAGTGCTTTATTAAAATGTGCAAGGATTAATAAAAGAAGTGAATTTAAAAACTTAAATTTTGTGTATGTCTACAATTATTGTCGTACCGCACCCTGCCTAAGAAATACATGACTCTACAAACATTACTGACGCAGCCGAGGCAAATTCAAACATAAATAATATATATAGAAGCAGTTTTTAATAACAAAGTTAAATATTATAGTGTAAAATCAGCTTCTCATATGTAGCAGCATATTGCATAACAACAGTAACTATTACGTAATCAACAACTTCAAACCGATGCCCAAAGCGTGTTGCAAACTTCTTAAACAAAGTTAACTCCAAGAACAATACTTCTTCAAGTAGGCTTCCAATGCATGAAGCTTAATAAATTACGTAAATATTTTACGTAAGCACACACCTACTTCAGATTTCATGATATTGGTGGGCGATTCCATAATTTAGAGGTGATTAGGTTCTCACCAATATGGTAGAAACAAAGCCTGAATCCCATACATTGCTATGATTATAAACTTTCATAATGCTGAAGAACATATTGTTTCCATTCATGTTCATTTCATAACTTTTTAGTTTATTATCTTCCCATATACGTAGCTCACTAAGTGAAGTAGTGGAAAAGTGAAGGAACGAAATAAAATGTTATAAATGACAGAAAAGTGTGAAAGTGAGATGTAACCCTACTTAAATTTACCCGAGTGTAAAAAAATTGTCTTCCTATAGAAGAAATGCTCTTCCTGTACTTCTTGCTTCCTCCCTGAAACTACATTAGTTTTTGTATAAAATAATTATTTAAAACCTTTTCCTGGATTTCCATCTCTTTGAAGTTTGTAATGCTAAAAAATGTAAATTATTAGTGAGGCCTCATGTTTATGGGTGCCAATTTGAAGGAGTTTTAAGTGATCTACTATGGCTGCGGTAGAGCAACAATGAGAACTCTTAATTATTTATATCATGCTTCAAATAATAATCCTCACTTATTTATTAATCACAAATTAATTAACTTCTATTACTCTTAACACAATGAATTGTCCTTTGAGTTCTCTGTTTCAATTACAAACAACACAAGAAAGCAGCAGTATTTTTATAATTTCTCTTCTTAAATGTACACAACAAAATTATTAATGTCTTGATATGAATAAATTGCTTGCTAATTCTATGTTAAATTATAATATATGTCTGTATACACGCAAATCCTTTTATACACAAGGTGTTATAGAATTCAGCTGACAAAATTTCAGGGGTCACAGAGGAATGTTAGACGAGCATTTTTATATTGGACACTTATGGTCTCTGCGTTCATAGTTGTTTGCAATAGATCAAAATCAATAACAAGCCAGTATGCCATTGATAAAACTTCACTGAGTTGTTGCTATTTGCAGGTATTCATAGCCATGCAAAGCAAAGGAAAACGTAGTGGAGTGGTAAGCTTATGGAGCTCATAGTTGTGTTTACATGGTTGATCAGGTCGCAGTAGGGCTTTTTCTTTCTTTTTTTTTTTTTTTTATCCATATGTATCATGGGAGACATAATCAATTTCATGTGCTAATGAATGCTGGTACATTTAATAGAGGAAATTAATTTTAAAAGGCAACATACACCACAAGCTTTGTTTATGAATTCAAAAGAGTGATATTAGAGAAAAATAGAGGAAATTAGTCATGTTGTTGTTCACTTCAGGGCAGAGGAAAAATGAAGAATTACGGACAAACAAATATGTTACTCATTAATCAAGGACAGCTGCAAAAGTGATAAGAATATCTAGTAAGTAAAGTGCTTTGCTTATTTTCACATAATAAGGAACAATAATAGGTACCTAAAGGATATTGATTTTGTTATTTATTCCCCTAAATTGAGGGAATGCAAACAACAAAGAAAAAAGAAAGATGAAGAAACCAAACATGTTGTTCACATCTCAGAATGGAGGAAACTTTGACACTACAAAGAAGGAGAAACCAAACACAATTATTCACACTCCAAGTGGAGGGCTTTTCTGATACACAAAAGAATAAAGAAAACCAAAGTTCATATTTGTGCTTTGAATAGAAGGATATGTATGACCAAACTGAAATAATAATAGAAAACTAAATTTCCTATTTATAGTCTCCAATTCAGAAAATGGGAATAAAATGGAAAAATTATGGAAATCAAACTTGAGCCCATGCTTTTGAGCAAAACTGCGCTAAAGAGATGTTAAAAGTGACGTGCTCCAACATCCATGCAGAGTCTGCATCTTCAACTAAATCCTTCTTGTATCCTTTCGAAAATATCTGGAGTGTTAAGAATAACATCATAGACAGCCAATATCCTTGCCAGCAAATCCTCATCTGAATTGACGGATGTCTTGTGCACGAGGCTCTTGATGTGTCCCAACAGAAAATAACTTGGGGGTGTGAGATCAGGGGAACACAGTGGCCAAGTAATATCAGCATTGCATCCAATCCGATGTCCTGGAAACTTGTTATTCAGATGGTCATAACATCCCTGTGTAAGTGAGCAGGAGCTCCATCATGCTGGAACCACATCCGGCATCATACATCAACAGGAACGTCTTCCAGAAATCCAGGTAGTACATCGATGAGGAACTGGTGGTATAGCCATTTAACTGTGGCAGAAGAAGGTAGGAGCCAATTATGTAATGTAAAATAATGCCAGCCCATAATTTGACACCGAACATGTATTGATAGTTCCTTTCAACAATCGCATGTGGATTTACATGATCCCACATGTGGCTATTTTCTCTGGTTTAATGCCATTCCTTCCCTTGTGAAACGACACTCTTTGATGAAGGGCACTTAAGAAAAGAAATCTGGTTGGTCACCACAGCATTCAGAAATCCAATTGCAGAACTGCAATTGGGGACCATAGTCCAGTGGTGTCAAGGCCTGTATCTTCGGAAGATAGAAAGAATGGAGTCTGTCTTCCTACATCACTTGCCATACACTGACATGCTTGTTTCCATAGCACATGCAATAGTGTGCGTACTAGCTGAAGGACAGTTTCGAATCCTTTGGAGCACCTCTTCCTTGAAACCTGGTGTGTGACAGTTTTGTCTTGCACAGGCATTAGGCCTGTGCAGCACCAGGGATCCATTTTCCCATAGACACTGGTGGATGGACTGGAAGGTAGAATGTGGTTGTTGAATATCATGATATCTGACTGTATAGAGCCATGCTGCTGCTTATGAGTTTCCTCCTGCCTCCCCATAAACAAAATGCATTTAAACAAGAAGAGGAGTAAAAGTTAACCATGGTTACTCTGAATGTGAATAACCCAGTTCCAGTAACACAGCGCAGTAGTGAAACACATATGCTATTAGTTTGAAATGACCTTGAAAGTACACATGCATAGCTATTGGATGCACATTCGCATACCTGATACCTGCCTATTATCTGTTACAACATACATACATACATACAAGAAAAATGCAATTCTTCCAATGCAATATGTTCAAACATTTCATATAAATACCTCTGTAACACGTGCTTAAACTTTAAGGAAACAAGAGAGATTAAAAATAGGTTCACTCCAAATGTAAATCATTCATGTGTTTGGAAGAAAGAAATGCTTTACTGTTTGTATTGGATTTGAATCCAGCACCACCAAATTGAGAGCCGAGCATGCTAATGACTCTACTATTACAGCTAAGTGTTTTTTTGTCTCTCTGATACATATGATTCTCCATGTGGGAGTGGAGGTATTAGTGATGCACTGACAGAGTATTTTTTCCAGAAAATGCAAAGCTCATAACTTTGAGAATACCACAATGGTAGATATTTTGGTGACTGTGGAAGGGAAATTAACTATTTTAGAGTGGAAATCAGTACTGCATTCATGTTAAGTATTTGTTTGCATTTATCACTATGAATATTCAAATGAAAAATCATTATGTTTGTCAAATGTAAATGTTTGTGATCACAGACCATAGGTGTCCTATATCAAGATGTTACTATACCATCCCTCTGTACCCACTGAAAGTTTGTCAGTTAAATTCGGTTACACTGTGTGTGTGTGTGTGAGTGTGTGTGTGTGTGTGCGTGTGCGTGCGCGTGTGCGTGCGCGTGCAACAGTTATAATATCCCAGCAACTGCTACACATTTTTGTATTACAATTGCAATGATAATAAGCATATATCTTATCATAAGAGCTGTTGGAAATGTTACCCTTCTCTATCCTTAAATTTCTGGCATCTTCTCCTTAAATTTTCATTCACATTGGAGAGTTCAATATCTACCTTATGTTTTGTTTTAGTTCTTATAATGTATGGGACTTGTTGTGCATGCATTTAATTTTTCATTTGATCATCAGAGTTGGGTAAATTTCTGTAAATTGATTTTGCAAAATGATAAGTAATTGGCCCAGCTTAATATTCTTCTCTGATGGAGCGTTGTTCTATTTATATGGCTATGTTTGGCCACAAAATAACAGATATTGGCATACAGAGAAACCTGATTTTACACACGAGATTCTCTTGCATGATGCAAAAATTTTTATGCAGTAAATGCATGCAGAATAATAGGACATGCTTTTTTAACAAACAATAAATGCAGAGTGGTACAGGAATGACTTACACCATTTTTACTTTCTCTACTTCGTATAGTAAGTAGGGGAAGTATTGTATTCCACCCAAAATTGATACCGAGATTTCACCGAAAATATATGTTTTGAGTCCCCCTGAATACAAAACAAGCATTTTTGGAAGCATGTCCGTGTGTGTGGGTGTGGGTGAGAGCAGCATAACCCAGAAACGAACAGTTGGATAAACACCAAACTTGGTATTTAGGTTCAGTATCTTCCAGAGATGCGACACGAAGGTTTTCAAGAAAATCCCCCCACCCCAGGTTACCATTTACATGGAACATTTTTCGAAAATTTTAATTTTCTCAAAAAATTACTTGGTGAAGTATTTTACCTGGATTCTAGAGCTCTGCATGTTATAGCTATTTGTATGTTTATACATGCCTGGAGGCAAGGTCTATATAAAAACATCATTACATACACTGAAGTTACGAGGTGTGTTTTTAAAATAAGTACCGATAATTTTTCAAAAAATAACAGAACATTATTTTCCAAATACTTCATTATCATTCATTACCTTTCACTACTTCTCCACACAGTCACCGCCGTAATTCAGAACTTGTAATGGGAAACCAGTTTTTGTATGCCTTTGTCAAAGAATGATGGCACCTGTGATGAAGGCCAAGTCTGCACTTCTTGTTTCACATCATCATCTGCATTACAATGTTTTCCATCAAGGAATTTCTTCAGATGAAGAAACAGATGAAAATTGCTTGGTGCCAAATCTGGACTGTAGGGAGGGTGGTCGAATTGTTCCTAACCAAATAATACGATCAGATCTTGAGTTTGTTTGGCTGTGTGTGGCCGGACATTGTCACTCATTATTGTTTCCTCAAATCTCACACAATTGGCTATGAATGTTTGCTGGCTTAACATTCCCCACATTCAAAAAACAAATCACTGATCTGACTTCACAGTCGGCAGGTTGTTGAATTGTTTTGAGCATTTTGAAATGTTCTAACAACAGGAAATCACAAAGTGATGATTGCTCACAGCTGCGTCTGGCTTCCTAGTGAATGCAGGAAGTGATCATGCATGCTCAAAATCGCAACTGCAGCATTGCAGCAGCAAAACGTTAAAACAGTATTTACTTTAAAAACATGCCTCGTATGTTTGATATATACAAATATATTTACATTTGTTTCGGCATGCTGATTTAACCTTAAGCTATATCCAGGATTTACAGTTTAGTTTTCTTGTTAAATACAAACAATATGTAATGCATGAAGGTTAACATGTGAGATCTTCAGATATTACATATTTACATAAAACATTGGCTATAAGAGACTGTTTTTACAAATTATACATAATAAGATTTAAAATTTAAACTTGGAAATTAATGGTTTGTTTTCAAATAATCTGAAACTATGATTCCTACCTCAAGTTTATGACTTTATTCCATATTTTAATTTACTCTTAACGGGAATTATAATTTTGCATGTATTAAATTCTGGTATTAAGCAATGGAAAATTTTGAACAGTGCATGAAATCCAAACAGCACTCAGTGATGCCTTTGTATTTGGTGTAGTTGCCATGTTACCCCAAATTAGGGTCTTTTTAGGAATTAATGATCCAAGAATTAACATACAACTTAGTAGTACAGTCTCTCTCAATCTTTTGTCCAATGAAATGTGGCAAAACTAAAATTTTCACTGCTTAATACTGGTAGTGATACACACCACAAATGACTTATCTGCCAGTTTGGTTACAGAGGGGTGGGTTGAGACTGACCACAAGTATCCTCGGTGAGTATTTTGGTGTGACAGCACATGTAACTAAATGGAATGAATGAATTAAGTCATTTTTGCACAAATATGCTTAGTTATGACTAAAGACAAGAATTCCGTGCACTGTAAAACCCCAAAATATGCATGCATCCATGCACTATCAAACTACAATACATGCACGACCAAGTGAAAAATACATTAAAGCATGCACCATTTTTTTTCCCTATTCATTACTTCATTTCCCTTTTTGTACAGTTAACAACTAACATTTCTAAATTTTATAAGATTTTGGAACATAAATTTTCCTCAATGTTGAGGGATCAGGGGCATCTTTTGATCTATGCTTCTCCAAAAGACCCTTAAGAGTTCAGTTTCTGAGTTTCTCAAGTGGTATATTTGCTCCTACAAAAGCATCGTACAAATCCATGTAAAAATTATTTTGCAGTACCTTGGGTACGGGAGCATAATAAATGACTGGATTTGGTATGTTGCAGATTCTGTTTTTCACATTCTTGCAATATGTGACCCAGATGCGACCTACTGTTCGACTTGAAATATTTTAGTATATTTTATCTGAAATTATAAAAGAACTCCTGGTTATATGGATATGATTTTTTTCTTATTTATTTAATTATTTAAAATAAATTTTGTAATGTTCTACAAAGAACAAGTGCCATAGAAAATGTTCAGAAAAAAAATAGCTTACCTCTCGACTACAACAATCACAGAATACAACATCCTCATCTGATCTAATAAAATCCTTTCCTTTTATTCACTGTGCAAGGAGTGCACTTCCGGAACTTTTAATTGGAAGTATATTAGAAGCATTTACTACTTACGAGATTCACGCGAGCACACCCCCCCCCCCCCCCCCTGCAAAGACAGCTTAGCAAATGATTTCAGTTTTAGAAGAATCGAAATTGCTAGTAAGGTTTGTTCAAATTGCACAAGACCGCTCTGCAGCTGTCTCTTTGTCGTGTCAGCCGCGGTACCTGACTTAGAAGGCTAAATTTCCAATGTCGCAAAATCAAAGACTTGCCAGTGATTGTTGTAGATAAATAAATCTGTTTGACAGGCGGTCTGCAGAGGACTGTCGGTAAAATTCTGGGGAAGTCATCCTATTGTGAGAATCTTAACTTTCTATTTCTGTTATTATCCCCCCCCCCCTTTCTTTCTTCAATTCTGATTTCTGAAGCAAAAATAAGGATCTTAAGTCGAAAAACTGAGGTGTCTACTCAAAACCATTAAAACATGCATTTAAACTGAAAATAATGTATATTATATGTATAACTAAGCTAAAAATTCCTTATATATGCATTATGCATGCTTTTATACCCAAAAAGGTCAAAACATGCAAATATGCATGGAAAAAGTACACATATTTGGTATCAGAAAGTAATGAAATGGATAAGTACTAAGTTTGAACTATGTCCAATGAACCTATAAAAACATGCATTTGCATGGAATTCTCATCTTTAGTTAATCTCTCACAAAGGCTAAAGTCATTGCACTAATTGAAGCAGAATGTTATGGGATGCACCCAAGAAAAGTATATCATTGGATGAGACAAAATTGAGAATGGGAGCATTTAACAAGAAAATGAGTGAATAGCTATACCTAAGTTTCTACTCCAGAACAGAATATTACATAAATACATGCTGCAAGACAGCACCTGCTCTGTAAGAATATTGGACACCCATGCTAACTTTCCAGAATCCAGGATACAGCTCTTCATTGTCTTAAGAAGTTAGTGACCTTAAGCCATGAAGAGCTGATATCAAATAGAGATGTACATTTCTGTGATTTGTACTACTGCCTGCCCCAGCAGAGATAAGTTTACAGCGGTCCAACCTATACATAGGCAGGTAGATTTCCTCAATGCTGAGCAAGACAAGAAAAACCTGTCTTATACTGCCTGATGGTGAAGCAAAGGTTTAAAGGTGGGATTGGGAAACCTCTCTCTCATACTCTTGATAGCCTAGGTGCGTTGCGGTGCATAACCTTAACATACAACATCCTAATGGTTATTACGATTAGATTTAAGTTGTTTTCCATAATAACATATATGCTTCAAACTGCTAATGAAATAGTAAAGTATCACCACTTTGGAATTGTTCAGTAAGTTTTCATTGTGATTACTCAACCATTACATTGAAGAATCTTATTCAACGTTTTTAAAATACCTTGAGGTATCTGTAAATGTTTTCAGCTTTACAATTTAATATATGTTATCATTATCATCATTATTATTAACAGTATTATATCCTTGTGCTAACAACTCTTCAAAATCTATGTTTTAACAAAATGCACAAATGACCTCAAGTGCTTTTTATCTCATATTTGCCAATTTTTTTCTGCTTCTAATTGTCACCTTGAGGACACTGCACTGCTGGTTTAATAATGTGAACTCTCATAGAAGGTAATCTGCCACTTGAACTCCATCACTGCAGAGGTATCTTTTTAAACTTGAAATTTAACAAAAGGGCCGAAAGTGTGTAAGAATGAAAAAATTGTAAAAAACCAAAACATTTATATTAAAGCAAAGTTAAAGCAGCTAACAATGTCGAAAATATGTAAAAATGTCAGAAAATGCATAATAATGTGGGAACCAGAAACAAAATTTGGTTAAGTGTAAGAGGTTAAATGTAAAATTGTGGAAAATTATTTAAAAACATTGAAAATGCTTTCAAAAAGCATTTAGGAAGAAATCATTCTCACTAATAAAGAGTTTCCACAAAGTATCAAGCATGTATTAAGTTACGATGAAAATATAGTAGGAATGTCTGCACTTCACTAACTCCTAATGTATCTCCAAAGCAAGCATTGTTTTATTCAGATCCCAGTGTAGATACTGGACGATAAACCTCAATTACTATATACATCCAGCAAGGTTCCAGATTGTAGGCATACCAGACCGTACAGCTCAGTGTGGAGTGGAGAGTTAGAGAAAAAATACTGCCTCCTCTCATGCCAGGTTTAAATCTTACATGAGTTACCAAAGCAAGCAGGTATAGGCAGAAGATCAAAAACTGTACACCTCTAGTATCAAGATGTATGGACAGATGCTCATATACAGTGTGTTTGTAGATCAGCTGGACCGTTCCGCGGTGGCATTGGACTGGGTGAGGATTAGCATGCCTTCCGCCACAGTTACACGTAAATGACCGACAAGTCATGGGTACGGAACATGACTACTGTACTAACTTACTTTAGGCTTAACTGCATCACAACAGATGTTAAAATTGTTGACCTTCAATGCAAACACATTCCCTATATCTCTGAAAATAATTTTGAATTACTCACAAAAGTTCATGTTGATTGATTGCCTGTATTTCTCTCGTAATGTTGTCCTTCGATTCTTGTAACATGTGCGGATTTGATGCATACACTTTATTCTTTAATGTTCCCCATAAACAAAAATCGCATGGTGATAGGTCAGGGGAACAAGGTGGCCACAATCCTCAACTAATTATTCTGTCACCATACACACTTTGCAATTCATGCATAAAGTTCGCAGCAGTGTGCACTGTAGCTGAATCCTGCTGAAACCAGCTACACAATCTTTCATTTCTTGTTAGTTGCAGAAAAAAAAATATTTGAAATTGAATTTAAATAAACATGTGAATCAACTGTTGTGTCGAAAAATATGGGACCGATAATTCCACGCACACTCACTGCGCACCAAATCCCAACTTTTGCAGCGTGATGAACTTCATTAATAATATGGGGAGTTTTGGTAGCCCAATATCTATTGTTCTGAGTAGAAACGTGACCTTGAAGATAAAACAATGTTCATCAGTGAAGAACGTTAAAAGTGGGTCCATGTCGCCATTATGAACAGACTGCAAAAACCAATTGCAATAATTAACCCTGTTTACAGGATCTTGTGGTTGTAAAGCATGAACTACAGTTACCTTGTACGGCTTAAGTTTAAGAAGTTTCGTTGTCACAAAAGCTGACGTCTTGGAAATGTTAATCTCTTGTGCTAAACATCTCAATGATTTTCGGGGTGAGTGTTCTAACTGGGCCCCTACTTCATCAAGCTTCTCTCTGTCAGTACACGGCATTGTTGAATATGTTTCTTGTGCAAAAAAGATCCTGTATGCCCAACTTTATTGACAAGGTCATAAATAGTTGAACTGCTAGGAATTCGAACACCTGCAAACCCATGTTGAATTTTTCTATGACACCTTCTTGCAGAAGAGTATTTCACGTATGCATCATACAGAAAAATGCATTGTTCTAAAGTGCACTCAACCATTATTAATGGACAATTTATCACCAAGGGACAACACAATTTTGCTCTAAACATGTGCACATACGTCTTTCCCTCACGACAGATCCAACTCGACTGATGCTACAGTGCTACACTCTGGCGGTAGGTGTGCCACTCCTCAACTAGTCCAATGCTGCCATGGAACAGTCTGGCCGATCTATGAATGCAAGGTAGTAGATCACATTGCATTATACCACGAATATTATGAATATTTATGTGAAGGTATAATATTTTGGAATGTGAGAACTTTCTGCAACACTAGTGGTGCAATCAAATTTTAAACCCTAAAAAATGAAGTCCACACTTTGTTGCAGCCCAGTGAAGGGAACCATGATCATGATGAAGAAAAATGCAAAATAAACTCTGATCTATCATAGCTTTGTATATGAGTTGCATCGGTACATTTGTGCTGTAATCTTAAATTAGGGAGAAGTCGTACATTATTGTCACCTACAAGTTACAGTATAATGCAATTGAATTTAATGCTTTGTCATACGTGGCAAAAATCTGTAACACTTCATATCTACCCACAAAACCATAAAAATGCTTTCATTGCTGTAAAGTTGCACAAATGCCTCCACTCCCATACATTTTACGGGCAAACTGTAAATGTTGGACAAGTATGAAAATGTAATCAAACTACAAGTAATGCTCCTTAGAATTGTATTCGGAAGTCTTTCATAACATGCTTCAACATGACATTCAACAACTTCTGTTGTAAAATGTTTGCCATTTCACAGTGCATGACACAGTATACACACTCATGTTGCATATTTTAGCCAGATATTCCTGGCTTCAGAAAAAATCTGTTTCATCACACCCTTCCTCTGATGACTAATTCTTTAAAAGAAGTGCACAGTTTAGAAATTGTATATCTGCACTGTGAGTGGAATATACTCTGTCCTTTGTCCTGCATCTAAGGTACCAAGTTTGAAAATGTCACTATTAACACTTCATAAAACATGCAGTGTAAAACTTCATCTACAGCCATTATTTTTGTTGCCACAGTTGTAAAAACCAGTTAAGGCTAAGTTTTCCTTATGCACTTAAATCTTACATTGAACTATTACTGAACACACATGCTTCTACAATACAGTGAACTGTTTTGAATTAATTTATAAGAGGAATATGTATAGTTCAAAACGACACTTTGTAAGTATCTCATTAACATCACCTTATGGAGCATTATCTGTAGTTTGATTACATTTTCATACTTGCCCAACTTATATGGTTTGCCCATAAAAAGTACAGGAGTGGAGGCTTTTGTACGACTTTACAGCATTGAAGCCATTTTTAGGATTTTGTGGGCAGATTTAAAGTGTTGCAGATTTTTGCCACATATATAACAAAGCATTAAAATCTATTGCATTATATTGTAATTTGTAGATGCAATAAGGTAAGCCCTCTCACTAACTTTACATTACAGTACGAATGTACCAATCTAACTGGTGTACAATGCTGCAAGAGATCAGAGCTTTATCTTACATTTTTCCTTCATCGCAATCATGGTCCCCTTCACTGGGCTGCAACAAAGTGTGGACTTCATTTTGTAGGGTTTAAAATTTGATTGCACCACTAGTAACCTCTAATGATAACCAGTGGTAAATGGGTGCAAATATTCAGAAGTGGATGACATGGATTGTAAAGTCAACTTCATGAGATAAATTATCTTATTTGTGTTCTATGACTGCGGGATATAAGCTTTCCATTTTTGTGATAGCTTTTATTTATAGTTTGTCATGAAGCATAAAGTGTGCATTAGAAATCAGTGAATAGCCTAGGAAGTGGATTTCCTTGCTCCTGTTTAATATGGGTTTAACTGTGGTACCAGGAAGAATATCAGCATAGTGACAGAAAGAAGCAGTACCACCGTGTCTTCAAGGATTCTTATAAAATGGAATTCCCTTTTATTTTAAAATCATATAAGGGTGTAAAATTTGCATACTGATCACTTCATTGGAAATAGGGGAAGATTTAGGGTTAAGAAGCGGAAACCTATGTAAGTAAGCGATGAGACGAGGGATTATGAAGGGAAGTGCAGTGGGGAATTCTTATTATTTCCACATAGAGCATCCCCAGAGGCCCCTTCGATGCCCTTTTCCATATCCAGGAGAATGGGCAGACAGGTCAAGTGGAGGTTCCATGCTGGGGAAGAAACAGCTCTCTACTTAAAGCACATACCACCAATCATCGTGTTAGTCCCTGCAACCCCAGAAAGGAAATCAAATAAGGGATAGAAAAATATGTGGTAGTATAAATTCCACCTCAGCATTCCTGTGCCAACCTGGAAAAGGCACAAAACCCCAAAGCCAGCGTGGCCAGTCCAACATGTATTGAACCTGGGACCTCCTAAATACGAGTCTCAGAGCTACCACCTGAGTCATCCTCCTCGGCGGGGAAGATAATAAATGGACAAGATTAGCTTGTATTCATGGGTCAAATTGAATGCTAAAATATGACAAAATAGCATGAATTATTTTGGCATTGTTAACAGTAATACTAAATGTGAACGTGTTTTCTGTCTTATGAGAAAGAGTAGAACAGACTTCAAGGTGATTGCTGATGTCTAACAAGACATTGGAATCAATTTCTCAATTTAAATGCAGCAGTACTACTATATACTATGAACACACTTTCAGTAAAAGCTCTCTGACAAGAGCTAATGAAGCTACAACAGAAAGCCTAAAAGATTCTGCATCTACTGCTGCAGCCCAAAACATTACTAGATACGTGCCTGCAAACAATTTTCCAGAGTAACACTTTAGTTAGTTTTATGAATAGTGCTGTCTTAACAAACTTGATGTCCACAATCTGCAGCATGTGTATGTACTAGTTGTCTTCTGTTTGAAACTATTTCAGTGCTGTGGCTTATATCACATGTAATTTTTGTATATTTGCTGCACTTAACATTTTACACTCTCAATTTCATGTCATTCAAAATTATTACATATTGCTGGACAAGGAAAAGATTAACTGGTTTCAGTTTCAGGAAGTTGGCAAGTATGCATCTTAGTGTGATGAAATCACTTTCTCAGAGGAACAGTAACATGTTTATATCAATGCAGATATTAAAAAATTGAGATCATTGTGAAAAGACCCTGAGAAATTTACCACAATTTTCTTTGTCATACAGCGAACCATTTACAGTAGGAATGATGGTTCTGTGCCGGTGACCTTGTTTCCTCGCGCACTGAAGAGAGTCTATGTCTAACGCCAGGCAACTCTCTGTCTGTCTGTCTGTCTGTCTGTCTGTCTGTCTGTCTGCCTGCTTGCTGGAAGACGTGGGACTTTGATGATACGACATAAACATACAACACCACACCACTGCATGACTGGTTTATTGTCACTATTATCAGATTGCTCTATCATTCTTTTATATTTACACATTATACACAAACCTTGTCACGTAAATGCATTGTCGTAAACTAGCAGGGGCTTTATTAGTGTGATAAACACTCTACACCAGACATGTCACCACCGTCGTTTTCTTCTGCAAGACTTTCCCTTTCATCATCATCAGTCTTCTTCTCGTTCACTGTCACTATATTTCCTAACCTGGATTACAGAACCTTCTAAGACATTTTCAAACAGGCCTTGTTCTTCAATGTATTTGTCTTGCTATTTAATGTGTTAAGAGGCATTTTCCCACTTTTCTACGCTAATGTCCTCAACATGTTGTTAGCTAAGCTTAATCAATAACATCATGTAGTTTAAAAGGGTGTTCTACCAAGCTACCCATTGCTTTATATCAGTCCATATGAGTTCTACTCGAGTAAGCCCCGAAGACTAGGGCGGTATTCTGAGAACATTGTGTGCATGGCCTACAAACTATCAACGTAAATTTTCAGAATAGGTTTTGACCCTTACTTAGGTTGTAAAGCTCCTAAATTAGCATTCTTTCATAAAATGGGGCAAGTTCTGCATCGTATTTTGGTATGAGGCGATGGGGCCTTTTCCAACTGCACACTATGGTACGGCGCATTATGCATCACCAAGACAGATCTGAGAGGCAAGGTAGGAATTAGTTTTTCCATTAGCAATTTCTTTGTATTTATCATAACACATTTTGTGTTATATTAACCTTTGTTATTTTTACATAAAACGTCGCAGAAGGCAAGAACCTCTAATAAACACACCAAAATACACAATAACTATATGCAATCCAAGTTTAATTACAGAAACACAGGGGTGTCATTTAGGGGGGCAGGGGGTCAATTGACCCCCTCCCCTAGGTTATGAGCAACATTATTGCTCTACCAAATGAAACATTACAATTGTACTATTAATAGCAATATTTCACATTTAAGAAATAAAAAATTATATATATTGTTACAATCCACATGAACATTTGTGAAACTGCTCTAAGCAATCTTGGACCCCCAATGCAGAAACTGAAATGATGCCCCTACAGAAACATATAGTGACTAATTTATAAACACAACATTCAAGGTAGCATCAACAGACGGTTGACAAGAGAGATGTTACTCAAACTACTGCTGCCGCTAGACTGAAGCGATGGCACTTACTGCGCATGCCCGAGAAGTGGGAGCTCGCTCACTGTACAGATAACCAGTGCGCATCGAGCCTTCACCGGCACAGAACCATCGTTCCTACTGTATGATTTCACTATGTTTTACTATGTTCTGTATTGCAAAGGGTTAAGGTTTCAATATTTGTATGTTTCTGGCTTCATTTCAGTACAGTCAAACCTTGATCTGTCGTTTTCTGAGAGTGGATTAAAAAAAATTATAAATGCGGTAAAACAATGATATGGAAAATGCACAAATCATGTACAGAAATAAAGCCAATATATAAGGAAACACTATATTTTGCATAAATTTTTGCCTGTTACACATTTTACATGTTTGTCATTTTCTTTGAAAAAGGTTTTAATTGATATTTCTTCTTAGCTGCCTTTTCTTTCTATCCAAAACAATGAAATTTCCTACACATTCAATACATTCTGTTGCTCACTTCCATCACTGTCATGACCATAGATAAATGCCCATAGTTTCATACATACTCCAAGCTTTAGCAATAGGCGGCACTGCTCTGTTATATCATCTTCCCCCTTTTCCTCAGACCCCTCACCCACATCTTAAATGCATGCTGCATTTCTCACCTCATCGCATATTTCATCTATCCTCCCAACATAATCCAGTGGGCATGAACGTTGCTATTTGAATTGCTTACTCCAGCTGATACAGGCTGCTCCAAAAGCTTCAGCAGCTACTTGTGAATTACGATTGCTGCTTCAATTATTCATTTGAGGATAGAATTTGCTTGAGACTGAAATTTAACTAATAGTGTGGGAAAACAATACTTCAGGGAATGATGAATACAGGCATTATTAACATAAGTTACAACTTAAACTGGCTAGGACCGCATAAATTGAACAATGAATACGGGAAAAGGATGATTCCAGGAACCAGAGAATTTTGTGTAATTTCAAAATATGTTTCTGCAGCCATTTATGAATGAGTGAATATAAAACAAAATGCTGAAGACTAACAATAAATGGATCTAACACTCAAAACTTCACTGTTGTGATAATTGCCTTGGAATATGTTTCAGAAGCATAATACCTACATCATCAGCTGTGATCCACTGATGAGTTTACATCAATGTAGATGTCACATTTGTTTGAATGTATCTGAAGATGAGTTTGTTATCCTTCGGACGGCTGAAATTTATTGGTTGTTTCCTGTTTTTCTGTGTTAGTAGTTTTACTTAGATAATTAACTCGGATTTTTATTATTTTTAATAATTTTCTTTCATTTTCTACATTTTGACTTTTTTTTAAAAGGTGATATGCTGCTGTATATTTTTCTGTTTCTTTTTACATAATGAGTCTTTTGTGCTCCTTAAGCCTATGCCTATTTTTGTTTTGCCAAGGTAACTTTTCTCACACACGCTGCAATTTATTTTGTATATGCCTAGCATTTTATGAACAGGAACTTTGTTCCAGTAAGGTTTATGATGCAGAGTACATGTAAGCACTTAAATGCACCACAGAAATTGCACACAGGAATGATTTCCAGACTCATAGACAGGAAAGTTTAGAAGTTCACCAATGAGAAACAAATAAGACAATCCACTATACTACAGAAAATCAGGGAAATTAAAACATTAAAATAATTCACATTTTTGCCTCGGCACACAATGATTTCCAAAAATCCTTTATCAATTTAATATAGGTTAGAAGAGCATAGGACAAGTCAATGGAGGGGACACCTAGCACCGTGACCCCAATGGATCTATTGTGCATACACCCCTGGGAAGAATGGATGAGGTGAGGGAACCTCAGGAGATGGAGCTGCAGAGCGAGGCCAGTACAAGTTGACAGAGACGTACAGAGTTCCCTAACAGTTCCAGACTTGACCACCCGGCCACAGGAGGGGCCACTCAGAGGTGTCCCTCTAGTGGAACCGGGGAAACGTTCCAAAATGCAAGCCTCTGTGCCATCTGCCTGACACCAAACAAACTACAGCCCCAGAGTCAATGTGAAACATGAAAGGGAAATGGGATAGAGGAAATCCATGGTAGAATACACCACTCCAGTATTCACCTATGTCAACCAGGGAAAACCACGAAAAACCCATGGTCAGAATGGGTGGCCACTGGGAATCCAGGACCTCCCGAATGCGAGCCTCACATGTTACCGCAGAGCCATCTCGCTGTGTAAATTTAATATAATTTTGACACCTGTTACCGAACCTAACATAAGTGGATCGCAGTTGCTGATGGAGGTAACATGTCTCTTAAACATATTCAAAGATAATTCTCCACAATATTGAAGTTTGTGTTATATCCATTAAGTTTTGCTCTTCAGTATTATTATACTTCACTGTTTTCCCAACAAGTTGTATTTGGGTATAACATAAAATACTGTGCATAAGGCAGCCATTATTAAAACTGTAATCACATTACAGTGAATCCTCATTAATAAGTTTCTGCAGGGGACAAGAATATAAAACATGTTAAACAAGAAAACATATTATAGAATATTCAGTTTAAAACAACTTAAAAGAATTACAGAACCAGTTTATGCTTATTGAAGTTGTTTTGAGGTTATACTTGCCCATGTGTTAAAAAACAAATCTGCTGCTGTTGCATCTAAGCTCTGGAAAAATTCCCTCATGCACACTTTTCCTCTTTCCATTCCTCTTATCCTTGTATGCATTTTCTATTTTGCTCGGATTGGTTACAATTGTGTTTAAAGTTGAAAGAGCAAGTTTTAGCCTTCGCACCAATTCCACTCATTTAAGGTGAGGATTTCTGTCTATTTCTTGAAGTATTTGAGTTTTGTCATCATTACTTAGTGATTTGACTCCCCCCCCCCATACTGCAATAGGACACAACAGTTTTTTACAGCTTCTTCAGTAATACGTAAATATGTATGCTATGGTCAACGATACATAATGCTTCTCACCCTTCACAGCAGTCATCTTGCATTCTTTTCGATCAGCAAGTAAGGGAGGACATTGGATTGTTCAGGGTCACCCTACCTGCTAGTCGCAACTTTCACCCGCTCTGTGGCTGAGAACAAGGTGTGTTATCTTTGAAAAAGTCCACATTCCACAAGTGGTGGACAAAATATTCCTTCAGGGTTGGGAAAAATGCAATCATACTAAATAAAAGTAGCAAAAATAATCCCAAAATGAGAAATTAGGTATTTTTACATTAATACAATGAGAATCAGGACTTAAAAATTACAACATGAGAAGCAATAAAACATACTAATGAACAATGTGTTGATAAGGTTTCACTGTAAATAATTTGTGTGCAAGTTTGCTGCTTAAATTCTTGATCTCAGAGATAACTTAAATTGTGGCGTTAAATATTGTATGTAAACATTAACATTATTTATGCATGGAATCAAGCAGTTTGCAAAAAAGTAATTTCTTCTTAAGATTCTAAAACATGCAAGGTGTGTGCTGGCAACCACAGTATTTGTCAAACAATATGCTTATTCATGTTCATCCTTAACAAATTGAAAATGTTCATTTCACCCTATTTTTCTCCTGATAATTATATCAATTATGGATATATTTTTCTACCTCAAAACAAATAATACAGGCACAATGCCATTCCATCAACCATCATTTTCAATTTTGAAATTCTGTACCCTGAAACACATTTGTATTATGCCAAAAATTTCTATGCCCTGTCCTAATACTTTCTTTTCCTTTCCTTTTCTCAGCAGGAAAAAAAGAATTTGTTGCCAACAATTTATTGCATCTGGTAGGGGCCCAGCCTAACAAGCCCATAGCTAAATATACACTTGTTTTGTTAACAAATGATTTTTTTTTTCCCATCTCCTATCTGCAGCAAAGACCATTTTACTTAAATTGAACAGTTTATATGCAACTTTGTTGTTATTGTCAAGGTGGATGGGAAAATGAGCTTTTAATATGAACAGTGTTTAGTCACCCTATCAAATGACAACAGAGGAATTCGTATGATTATTCAGATAAAAGTAACTGTCTTTCAGCTTAATGCTTTGGTAACATTATGATCATTGTTTGCAGGACCATACAATCAAGCATGTAAACACTGGACAGTGCCTCCAAAAGCCAGACATTCGAGACACTTCATTGCCGCTGCTAAGAAACTGTGATGGTAGTCTTGGACAGCAATGGGTAATGAAAAGCAAATTTGTCTGGCAAGCAAGCTAACTAAGCAAGAAGAGCTGCAGACTACTGTGCTGAAAATTCAGTACTTTGCCAACTGATTCTAAAGCATCCACAAAATGAAGAAAGGTGTTATATGGTGTAGGAGCTAATCATAAGCATATCACTAGATTAAAAGAAGATCAAGAAATTATAAGTTAAGATCTTCTCTAATTTGATCTAATGTGAAAGGTTAAAATTATTCTTAATAGGGCTGTGGCAAACTGTTTGTGTGATAATGACTGAAATTGCAAGTAAAAGTTAGTAAGGAATAAATAGTGATGACCTACTACTACCATATTACGAAGTAGTAAAATCAAAAGTTTATACTTATATTATAACATAAACAATGTTTTCTTTTTTACCCCTCTTATCGTTAGTATGTAAAATAAAGTCCATATCTGGTTTGTACTTATGAAACAAGGCTCTATTTCTGTATTTCTATTGTAGGTTTTCTTTGTTACGAGAGTGGGGCTACCTAGGTTTTTAAGTGTGTATTTTCTGCTTGAATATAAGTTTGTATGGGGTTGTAAGAGGATGGATTCCTGAATGTGTGCGTGCATGTGCCATTTTTGTAACATTAACTTTTTCATCATTTCAAGAATAGAACTGCCTTTGGTGCTGTTGTGATTCTGTCAGTGCCTCAAGCATTTTTGGAGGCAGAGTAGTGACATTGGGTTGTCCAATTAAAGATTTTACATTACAAAGGAAGAGCAGCACTGAACTAAAAGTGAAATGCTTTGTATACATTTTCCAGCTGATAGCTATTTGCACCATTCCTGCTGAACCATATGTTGCATTTTACGTTCCCATTTATATTTTTATTTAGTGTTAAATATTTAATCTGCAGCTTTTTAGTTCAAAGAAGCATTTATCTTAGGAGTGAAATTGTGTATTATATGTATAAGATACCATTAATCCTTCCTCTTCAGAACTTACTATAAAGTTTTCAGGGTACACATCTGTTCAGTGAGAAGAAAATTAATGGTGGAAATGTTATTTATTTTACACTGTTTAAAATGGAATCCTTTTCAATGGTTAGTGAAATTTAGTATTAGTAAATTGGATTAAAAAATGTGGTAATGTTAAAATGTACCATTAACTTTTGTACTTGTCAATATTTATCTCAATGGCAATTTGTTTCTAATACTTACTCAGGGTTTATTCATCATTGGAACTGATTAATAGTGTGTAATGCAGTGTTACACATGATGAAGCTAACTGTTGTAATTTTTGTAATGGTTAAATTAGATTTTACATTCAACCGCATTAATAATTGTTCTCAGAAAATGCATTACATGCTATTTTGTGTACTATAATTAAACCCTGTGTATTTTAGAAACTTCTTTACAGTATTATATTTTTTGGGTATTTAATAAGTGAGAAGGCATTTCAATGCCAGAAGCCATTTCAAGCCTTTCACTACTCTTGTTTCCTTTAACTTAGCACATTCCATGTATGACTGTTCTCTTTTAACTACAGTTTTGAGTGATAATTGTTAGCATTTGTTAATTCTTTTCTCCCTCATCCATGCTTTATACAAACTGATAATAGAGTTTGTAAATGTTATTTTTGTTTTGGCAGTGTGTTTAATAACTTACTGGTTTTTGCTTAAAACAAATATACTAGAGTACCCTGTTACCCATGTTGTTGACTTTCATTACAAGTATTTATGCATGCTGTATGAGAGAGAATATATGCTATATTGTTGGGTTTCTTTCTTTCCTCTATTGCTCTGAAATCACTAACATATCTTAGTTCTAAAGCCGAGTAATGGAGGACTAATCAAAGCTTTTATCTTATAGATAAAAGCCATAGATGTAAGTGAAATAAAGAAATGGTATGGCACATGAAAAAGTAGCCCAGGCTTGTATAAAATAAATACAAAGAATAACGTAGAAGTCAAGTGCTGAAATCTCTACTCCTCCTCTGCTGCAACATTAGTGGGCAGAAGTGCAACTCTAATTGTTAAGGTACAGCCAGTGCAGTTCATTGACATCAATGGCAACAATTCCATGGTTGATTTTTCTAATTTCCTATATTGTATATTGTTTTGTACATCATGTTATTCAAATGAAAGACAATAACTATGAATTGAAAGGTTTGAAGAATGCAGTGGCAATGAATGTCTGCTGTCCTTCTGAAAATACATCTTAGGGAGTGGGCACATAAGATAGCAGAAACATTTATTTCAATTTTACTGATGAGAAAATAATGCTGACTAGAAGGACTCAAACCTCTGTGGTTCAAGTGTGATCCAGCTTTCCAACTTAGTGCCTACACATAGCTAGTTTGAAAGAACAATTGTTAAAACATAAATCAGCCCTGATAGTGGTTAGCTATAAAGCTTGGAAATGTTTAAAAGGTACCTGCAACTTTGCAGGTCATCTTTGAGGTATGTAATATTTGAGATTCCTATGAAGGTTTACAATATGCTAGAATCAAATGAGAAGGGGTGAGTAATGGGTATATTGCAATGACAGATAAGCACTTATTCCTATCAACACAGGAATGCATAGTAACATCAGGAAAAAAAAGAATAACAGTTTACAAATTTAAATTTAAAAAATAATTACCTAGTGAAGAGGTTTGGACATCAAGTTGCCTTGATTGTTGATCTAAATGCATATAGTGTAAGTGTTCTAAGATGATATGAAATACAATTTAAAATTTTCATTGATAAGTATTCAAAACTATTTTGTGTAATACTATATTTTTATTGAGGTAAATATTCAAAGTATTTCTAGTAGAATAATCGTGATTGAAGATCAATGTTGATGTCATGAATATTTTTCTTCATATAAAGTAGACAACTCAAGACAAACATTGATGGCAACGTTAGTATGCCAAGTTTAATAAAAGTGATCAAGTATAAATGCTGAAGTATGGTTACCCCAGAGAATTGTTCCATAACTAAGATAGCTGTGTTTTTTAGCAAAATATATTATCAATAGGATTCCATGTTTAGATTTTCTTTAAGGATTTTCAGACTCAAAAGCTCTCTACTAATTTTAGTAGATACAGAATCAATTGACTTTGCCAACCTAAGCCAGATTCAACAAGAATACCCAAAAAGCTTGCTGATCTGTTTAAATCAGATGTAATGTGACAAGAGAAAAACCTAATTCAACTGTTTTATTCATATTTAAGCTAAGATTGTTACCACTGCACCAGTGTTTTATTATCTGAGATGTAAGCTCTAAGTTCTTAAAGGAATCTATGGATTTACTTCCATGTAAAATAGCTAAATCATCAGCAAAGAGATAAGCATTAGGGCATAAATTCTTAATTACAAGAGGTAAATCATTTATATAAATAATAAACATAATTGGTCCTAAAATTGATCCCTGGGGAACCCTATATTTCTTCTCTTTAACTGGTTACCCTCCTCGTTGTAGGACTTTCACCCCCAAAGACTTACAAGCCAATGCCTTTGGTCGGCAACTTGTCAAGAAGCAAGCAAACTCTAGATCAGACACTGGCAGGGTTTGCCCAATTGAGCTCTGCTCTTGCTTGCCGTTGGCTGAGAGTCTCAACACGGCTCCTGGGTTTCATCAATGGCATGCTTTATTGATAGCAGAATTAAACACACAGCAGGTCAAATTACCTAACGTGAATGTCTAATAATAATGAACCAATATTTTACACTTACGACGTTACAAAGTACATGTATGGAATTGCAGACACATTTGTTACAATTTGTCAAAACATTTATCACACCCAGTTCTACATTGCACTTGCAGTAGAAAATTTTCTCTCTGTTTATCTGTTTGATTAATATAATTATTTTATACATATATGCATAGTAACTAAATCAGAAGGTATAAAACAGGAATGATGGTTACACATTTAACTGATCAACACCTAATGTAACAGGAACGTTATATTTCAGAATACAAAAACCCAAGACAGATAATACAAATAGAACGTTTTAAGATATAACTGATCAGAAATAATTTATAAGTAACTTGGAACAATCATAGAATAGAACAAAATGAAACTGTAGCATGAATTAGGCATTTTATTTCTTGTTGCTAAGTTTTCCCTTGACCAGCCTCTGAATATTTGGGGTGATATTTTGTGATGCCATGATTCTGAGAACTACATTCAGATTTTCATCCAATAGGTTGTTTTGCTGTCCATATTTTTTTTAATTTCAAACCAGAAAAGAGCTGCTCACACACAAATGGTACTGAAAATGCACAAGGTTTTGGTTGCATTTTAGGCGAGAAAATTTTAAATGAGAAAAAATTTATTAAAGTCAACCAAGTCCACCTTGAACCAAGAACTTGTCTTTCAGTTCTCTGTGTCACACTGTAGGTCAGTAATTTCTAACTGTAAGTTTGCAGTAACTGAATCAACATTTATAGAGATTGGCCAGGAAATATATCAAATTGTGTTTCTAGACCTTTGAAGTCCTGGAATCATATTTCGAATTGTTCATCCAATGTAAGAATCTCTGCGTACACTTTAAAGTCATGCTGAACAGCTTTGGAAGGTGGGAAGTATTTTCATTTGCAAGTTGATGTTCTCACAATTTCATTTTGAAGGCCTTTATTTTATCCTTCATTTGAGTTATAACCTGACATTTCCCTTGCAGAGATACACTAAGTGCATTCAAATCAGCAAGGAATGCAAGATCATATATCCACTTTGAATCCTTGAAACCCCACTGCATTGGCAAGGTGTTCACAGCTGTGACATCACCTATCACTGCCCAGCTTATGGGCCCTTGGCTCTGTCTGCTGCCCTTTGCTCAAAATCAAAATGAGTGTACACTTTAGTGCAAAAAAAGTGCCAATATAATGAACTGCGTGTTAAGTTGGTAATGGATTTGCAAAGCAGCTGTTCCCCATTCATGGCCCCACCCCACCCTTTACCTAGTTCTAGCAACCCAAGTTGATGGTGGCTTTTGCATAGCCTTTTTTTCGCAATGGCGGATGTGCACCAGAGGCTAGGATCCAAGGCAATTTTAGATTCGTTGAGAAAACATAATTCAGTTTTATTAATTTTTCTTCCGTGGGCTGGAAAGGTAGAATCAGAATCTAAAAGTATGTAAATCAACATTGGGGTATGTTATCTCAAGAAAAGTTAAGAATACCTTTGAGTCACATGGAGAAATTCATAACATGTTATGTCGGCATCGTAGCTCAAATGCGGAGCAGCAGTATGGGAAGCTGAAGATCAGTCATTTGAATCTCAACTGTGCCATTGAATTTTTTATTCTGATTCTACTTTTCCATTGTTAATTCAGAATTAGTATTATCTTACATAAATTTTGTTATCAGAGTTGTGCAAGAAAAGAAATATAAAGAATTTACTAACCCTTTTCAAGTAATGCAAAAATGCTATATTTTTGGACTTATTTGTAATTGTTTTTTGGTTTGTGTGTTTATTTCATGTAATTCAGTTCCTTACCATGCTTGTTTGTGATATTTTATAATTCAAAATCAATATATCTATTGCTCTTGCTGCTTTGCATAAACAATTATTATTAGAAGGTAATGATAATAACAATAATAACCCCATAATGCCCTAACCTATTAAATAAGTTATTCAAAGTAAAATACTTTATCTGTCCTGGAAAATTTATTCCTTAAACTGTTTCTTTCATATGTCCTTTAATTTTGCTTTGTATTCCATTGTGATGTGTTTTTGAAACTACTGGTGCCATGCAGACTGCATTCTCCATAGCCCTTGCTGCACTATAGCCTTGCGCATTAAGGGCAATAATTTTAGGTTATCTATATCCTTTGTTCCTTTCAAATATTACTTGTAATTAAAGTGTGCCCTTATGATTTGCATGTATTTATTTAAGTTGTAATTTTATATGACTTATCTTATGGCTTGTAAGCTCTACAAGATAAAAATAAGTAACTATCACATAATGTTTGTCTTACCCCCTTTCCTCGGCTTCCTTCGCTCCTGAGCAGCAAATCAACACTGTTCATTGGTTAGTGTTTGAGCACCAGACTTTTGACACCAAACCAATAACAGACGGACAGATTTGGTGAACGTCTGGCAAGTACCTTGCAGCCATTCAGGTAAAATGCTTGTGTTTCCCCACAACTGAGGAGATTCTGCCATCATTAAATAAAGGAAAACACTATAGTAAACCAGAAGCATCAGCACTTTTTTTTTTTTTTTTTTTTTTTTTTTTGCACCGCACTGTACCTGCCAGTGCCTGCTCTAGATCATAGCTTATCCAGGATGGGTGATCAGCCCAATGCCTGGAATGATACGAAAATTTGTGGGTCAAATTATTAAACCCAGCATTCACTAGCGATCAAGGAAAACCATGAAAATCTCTGGTCAGATTGATCAGCCTCAGGGTTTTGAACCTGGGACCTCCCAAATGCCGGCCACAGATATTACCACTTGAGCCATCCCACTTAGTAACCCCATATTTCAGCATTTTAAATTCAAATGTTGCCATTCAAATTAACACTTGATATCTGTTAGTAAGATAAGAAGAAATAAAATTAATATCATTTGTGCTAAATCCATAGAAGTCCAATTTCTTAACAGGAATTTCAAGAGAAACTGTATTGAAAGGCTTTGACAAATAAAAAAATCCACTAGATACAGTGTGTCCATTTTCCAGCTCATTAAGGCAGTGTTTAATAAAGTTAGTAACTGCATCAATGGTACAAAAAACAGATCTAAATCCATATTGACAATCTACTAATAAGGAATTTGATTCAAAGTAAGTGGTAATTTGTCAGGGTTTCAAAGACTTTCAAAACAGTTGGTATAATACCAATTGGCCTATAATTACCATATTCATATTTGCTGCCCAATTTAAATATGTATAGGAATCACCTTAACATATTTAAAAATATATGCATATGTGTAGTTAACAGAATAATTAAAAACAGGAATGGCTTGCACATTAAAGAAGCAGCTAGTTTTAAAATGTAAGAATTATTGCCATACACATCTAAGCATTTACTGTTACTTAAGGATAAAAAAAACCTGAATAAACATTGTCTACAGAAAAGCTATTAAAAGTAAAATTGAAATCTAAATCAAACATATTTTATTTATTTTAAAATGTCATAGCATCAGCATTATTTACAGAGAGACCAGGAATAATATCAAGTCTGTTTATAAAGAAAGAATTAAAGCTATCTGCATTTAACTGTTTGTATAAGAGCTGATTTAAGTTATTTTATTATTTAGAAGTTTAGAAACTATGGACCACACAGCCTGAACTTTATTAGAACCAGTAAAATTAGAGAAGTAATTTCTTTTACTTGATATGACAGTGTTTCTATAGAACTTCTTAAGTTGAAGATATTTACTTTTGTATTCACTCGTGCCATGTTTAAAAATATTATAATACAAAAGACATTTTCCTTTTAAATGATGGAATTCTTCAGTCTATCATCCACAATTTGCAGCCCCTCTTTACTTGTTTACACTGAGCATATTGTAATGGAAATACAGAATCAATAGCGCCCAGTAATATAGATAAAAATATTCTGCTTTATCGTTCACATTGACAGTGTTATACAGACCAATCCAGTTTATCTGGCATAATAAATAATCAAACTATAATATATGTACCTAATTGAGTCTTAGGACATAGACATTTGATTAAAATACTATCATTCTTGGACTTCATATTATGGCATGAGGTAGCAAAATGTATAGCATCATAATCTGATACTAGTGTCGAAACTAGTTTAGCTGAACGGTATTAGCTATTAAATTATCTATACATGTGCCTACACTGCCTGTTAAGCTAGGCTGAGTTAGGGCGTTATTATTTGGTCTTAAACCAACTCTTTCAAAAATATTTAACAGATTTCTAATTTCACTGTTTACAAGAAGATAATCCAAACGTACTCGGTGTGATGCCGTGTCAGAATGAATACATTAGCATTTAAAAGGTGATGAAAACATATTTGTGTGTCACTCACACAGTAGTTTCTCTCTACCTGTTCAAGAAATGTTTCTTTGAAGCAAATACTCTCTCATTACCTAACTACACCATCATATGCAGGTGTATAACTCAAATGAACACCGTAAAATATCTGTAGGAGCTGAAGATTAATATTAGAATTACAATTATAATATGGAGTGGCAATGAAAATGTTTGAGGGACAATCCAGCTTTCCTTTTTCTTTTGCACTTAAAATATAAAACAGATATTCCTAATTAGTTTGTTATGTACATAATTAGTTTGGAACTGTTGGAAACGGTTTTTCATTACTTGCTTGTTAGTGTGCTCACCTTTAGAAAGCACCTATTAGCATTGCTTTGTTCATTGGTTGATTGATTGATTGTCCATCTTAGCGGGCATGAAACAATTCAAGGGTTGCTCCATGCAAAATCTTAAAATTTTATACACAAGAGTTTGAAGACCATTTGTAAACTCACATTAATTTTGGCTGTAATTTGGACAGAATTAATGTTAATTTATTAATAAAAATAAATAATAATGATGATAATAATAAAAAAACCTTTTCAAACACTAAGTGTATAAAGTTGAAATTTTGCCAAAATGAGTTTACAATTAAAAGTAGGTTATATGAGGAGTCTGCAACCACCAGAAGAAGGTGAGAGGTGCTTCAACTGTTCATCTGCTCACTTAGTCGATTTGTTTATGTACTATGAAATGTGTGTATGTGAATCACCCATGCTGCACTTCTAGCCATGGGTAAGTTATTGACATATTTATTTTATACGGTACGAGCGTGTATAAACATTACAGGAACTAGGAAATGTTTATGTAGCACATTCCTCTCGCTCACCTCCTTTTGGTGGTCCATCTGTAGACAATATTTGATACATTAAGAGCTGGAAGAAACTTTTTTGTGTGAAGACAAGTTTATTTCAAATCACTGCAGAATTAAGTATAGTTTAAATAGTGGGGGGAGGTAATGAATGCATGCCTTAAAAACAGCGGAGCTAAATAAAGCCTAAAATTTAATAAGGTCAACAGATTGCATTTGCCAGATGAATTTTATTGAGATTCTGCCTTTAGGTGAGCAGTTGTCTAAAAATAACTAACATATCTTTAGAAGAAACGTTATACTAATCGCAAGACATTTTGAACTGAAGTAAAACAAATGAGCATTAATTAAACATGAGGTCTGAAAATAAAACATAGTTTTAGATGAAGTTTCACTTCACTATTTGCCTCCAGATTAAGGGTACGTTGTTTAGATGTAAGTATTCTATAAATGTAAATTAATACACCTACAAAGAAATAAAATTGTGTAATAGCATGGACAAATTATCTACAAATGGCTGCAGAAATGAGTTACAATTACATACTTCATCCATCCAGGGGTACAGCGCCATCATGAAAAACACATTCAGAGCATGAAATTCAGTAGAATTTGTAATTCCAGCATGTAATTTTTTCATTTAAACAGTTTCAACCTGTGACTGTGAAGGTGCCACAATTAAAATTAACCCATAGTGGTAAAAATAATGTATTATTAAGCTTTAGATCTGAGTACCACATTAAAATAATTTTGAATTTTTAGTCTCTAGACTTTGCAGCAATAAAATGTTGCAAAAGAAGGTATTTCAAACTTCTTTTTTCTGGTTGGACTACTCTAAAAACAAGGCAAAGATCCTGGAATGTAGACTGACCTTCAGAGGCATTTGTGAACTAGCAAAATTGAACAAAGATGACAGATCACTTGCAGTTTCTCGATACAAAAATGGTAAGAATGGACAGTCAGTATTTATTATTATTATTATTATTATTATTATTATTTTTTTTTTTTTTTACTGGAAATTGGTTTTTTTAATTATCATTGGAGTAAATTTTGTACTTAATTATAATAAATTTAAACCCTTTAATTCATTTTCAAATAAGAACCAGGGAGTGCTCGTGCTCAACTATGTCAATCACTGCGGAGCTTATGATCTTAGCATTGTAAAATATGTAGTATAAAATCCAATAGCTGCTGTCGTCAAATGCATTGGACAAGAACCGTCGACCCTGCTAGCTCCACCAGGTTGCTTTAAGTCTACTACATTTGCATATGGCAGTTTGAAGCCCACATATGGTAAAAGATTAAAAACAGAATCACTATTAACAATGAAGTATTCATGTTGAAAGTTTTGTTGAGTTGCTTAAATTTTTTACACTCGCCTTCACTTTTAAAAGTTGTAAAGTAAAGTAAAGTAATGTAATGTTTTCAAGGACATTTCGTCATCAGCTTTTGGGTGACTGAAGCTCTCTTTTTCTTATCTCCAATCCTTCCTCCTCCTCCTGCTGTAAAAGATTCTTTTGCCATCTGGTGTCAGGGGCACTAAGTTTTAATGCAAAGGCAGGATTTTGAAATTAATAACACATTTAATGATATATATATTTTCCCAGATATTCAGTTCTATTGGTGTGTTAAGTGGTTTCAACAATGTTATACTTTGGCCAGTATCATGATTTTCTGTCCAAAAATGGTATGACACAGTGGATTTATATATTTGTTTTAGTTCTATGTTTCTCTTGTGTTCCTTCAGTCTGGTTTCCAAGTTTCTTTTCGTTTTAACTATATAGTATTACTCACACTCTTCACAACTAATCTGATAGATTCCAGAGTATTTGTGATGTATTTTTAAGAGGCTATTTTAGAAGGTTCTTCAGGCTAAATTTGTTATGTGAGGCTAGTCTTATATTAAATTTGTTGAAGATTTGTTCAAATTTTCTAAAAGCCCAAAGATTTTTTAAACTTTTTATACATTCATTTTGTGTTTCAAGAGTGTGTTAGTGTGGTTGTTTGTGAAATATTCTTGAGTTTCTCTTTCCTTTTTAGCATGTTCTTTATGAGGTTTAAGTTGAACCCATTTGTCACTGCTATTTTGTGTATATGTTGCTCTTTTAAACACTCCTCGTTACTCAACAGGATATTGTATAACCAGTGAATCAGACTTCTGAAGGCAGCCAGTTGGTGTGAAGTTGGGTTGCATGCATTTTTCTTTATGTAATTATCTACTTGTATAGATTTTCTTTGTGTTCCAAATTTAAAACTGTCTTGCTCCCTAATTATTTTAAGGTCCAGGAAGGGTAAAGTGGTGTTTTCTTCTATTTCAATTGTAAATTTAATGTTGTTATCCTGTAGGTTCAAAAGTTTCAGAGAATCTTCTATTAGTTTCTGGGGGATGATAGCAAAAATATTGACGTATCTTCGCCAAAATTTGTAGATTTGAGGGAAGGCTTTAACTACGTGGACTTCGAAGTGGCTCATATATAAGTCAGCTAAAATGGGGGACAATGGGCTTCCAATTGCTAATCCTTTTGATTGTGATAGAATGTTTTGTTGAATGTGTCTTGTACATTATCTCTGTAAGGCTAATGTCATTTATTTCTGTGGAGTATATTGTAGTCATAGTCAGCCATTTTCTGAGTAATGTGGGTATTTTTTCTATGGGAATACTTGTGAAAAGCACCTTTACATCAAAAGATACCATTATATGATTTTTTGGAATATTGTATTTCTGTAGATGGTTTATCAATTCTAAGGAGTTCTCTATTTCCAAATTTTCAAGCTTGTTGTAGGATTTTAGTTTATTTACACTTAGCAATGTAGTAGGTAGTTGAGTTGATGCCATTGATAATGGGTCTCGTGCTATTATCTTCTTTATGTACTTTTGGTAAGCAATATAATCTCAGTAATGTGGGATTAGCAGGTTTTAGACATATTTTATGGTTGTTAAAGTTTTGTTAACTGAAAGAGTCGTATTAGCTAAATTTGTGCATGTGGTTAAAGGATTCCTGGTGATTTCTTTGTAGTCTGGGCTGTCTAACATATGGTTGTAGTCGCCAAGCTCCAGAATTACAAGGGAATTGCCTTTATCGCTTTAATTTACATCTCAGGTATCATATTTAGACTTCTAATTATCTTATTGTAGTTCTTACTCTGTTGTATATGTGGTTGTTTCATTATGTCTAGACATTCATTCTTAGATTTAATTTTATCTTCAGTTTTGAGGTCATGTGTGGCTATTTCTATGTCAGCTATAAACTCATCTTTTTTCTGTGAGTAACTAGAATAACTTTTAAAACCTTTCTGGAGTAGCTTCATTTCCTTGATTGTAAAATTTTGTTGTGATAGGTTAATTACATTGACCAGTTCTTTAATGTGCCGACTTTTCAGTTGCTGTGTATATCCCAGTTGATGGGGTTATAACGGATTTAATTTCTTTTTTAGTTTCGCATTTTTTACTGTGATAAATTTAACTTTTCATACATATGCATTTCAAAATTTTGCCACATGTGTATACCCAATTGTTTGGTTAGTTTTAAAAGTAGGCCATATAATTCAAGATTTATTTTATTTATGATGCTGTAATGTTTTGAAATTTTCTAACTCTACTACGTACTTTTCTACCATTTTTTTATGTTTTTGGTTATTGTTGTGTTTAACCATTTGTCGAATAAAGGTTAAATACTTGTCTATGCCTATGTCTAATTTTGTGTTTTAGGCATAGATTTAGAAATTAGATATTCACTGCCATGTATCTTCTTTTTGTGTGTAATTTCAGGAACTTTCTTAAATCCTTCTTTGCATAGCATAATCCTGTGTTGAAGACTTTAGAGCACAATCTTACCTCAAATCTGAGTGCATTCGTCACCATTTCACTTCTTTGGCTTGTGATACCAAATATGTTAAAGATTAAAAAACAGAATCACTATTAACAGTGGAGTATTCTTCATGTTGAAAGTTTTGTTGAGTCACTTCCCCCCCCCAGTCATCTTCACTTTTAAAAGTTTTAAAACAATGTAACGTTTTTGAGGACATTCATCCTCATCCTCAGCTGTTGGGTGACTGAAGCTCTTCTTTCTTTCTTTCTTTCTTTCTTTCTTTCTTTCTTTCTTTCTTTCTTGTCTCCTCTTCCTTCTCCTCCTGCTGTAACTGATTCTTTTACAATCTGGTGTCAGGGGCACAAAGTTTTAACACTTTGTTTAAAGGCAGGATTTCGAAATTAACGACATTGTTGCAGTTTTAAATGATATATATCTTTTTGCAGATATTCAGTTCTATTGGTGTAGTAAGTGGTTTCAACAATTTTATACTTTGGCTAATATCATGATTTTCTGCCCAAAAATGGTATAGCACAGCGGAATTTATCTATTTGTTTTAGTTTTATGTTTCTCTTATGTTCCTTCAGTTTGGTTTCCAAGTTTCTTTTCATTTTACCTATATAGTATTTCTCACACTCTTCACAACTAATCTGATAGATTCTGGATTTCAATGTATTTGGGATTGTATTTTTAAGAGGCTTGTTTAGCAGTTCTTCAAGCTGAATTTGTTTTGTGGGGCTAGTCTTATATTAAATTTTCTAAAGGATGGTATGTGAACTTTTTATACTCCATTTTGTGTTTGAGAGTGGTGTTAGTGTGGTTGTTTGTGAAATATCCTTGAGTTTCTCTTTCCTTTTTAGCATGTTCTTGATGAGGTTTAAGTTGAATCCATTTGTCACTGCTATTTTTTGTATATGTTGTTCCTCTTTTAAAAACTCCTCACTATGGAGGAAACAAATACGCATGGTGTTTAAGCATTTATTGAGTCTGAGTCTCACCATGACATGATCTTGGATACAAACTATATGACATATTGCATGTGCTAATTTTGTTCTGTCACTTCGATTGTTGCTATTCCAGTAGAAATATTACCAGTCACAAAAAACTAACGACCGTCAAACGTTACATTACTATTAGCAATTTTTGTATATATTTTGTGCATGTGTTGTGTCGCAAAACAATGCAAATTATATTTTCTTTTGGCATATAATGTTAGATATTAGTATTTTGTATTTACATATTAGTTGCAAAATAATATTCATTTCAGATGTTGAGTCAACCACCGTGCAACATTGCAACATTTTTCCTTACTTTCGCACTGTGGCATTAAAAACATTTTAAGATATGTTAAAAACACTTCTTTTAGGGCCAGTTTCACCAACCGATATTAAAAATACTCAACGTCGTGTTTGTTAACATGGTGTTCAAAGTTTAACATATGGTTAAAACTTTTGCGTTTCATTAAGCTTTTACAGGAAATTGTTAGCTGACATTTTGTTAACGTCAAAGACAACTGTGAATGCTAGCTTTCGAGAAAGCAGTGGCTGAACTACACTGCTTCTGAACATACTTCAATGCACTTTTGTCTACGTATCGCTTTCTCTGTGTTAGTAGCAGACAACTACTTACATTCATGGCAATTGCCATGTGATGTTCCCGATTGTTTGAGGTTAGAATCGTGATGTCAACTGCAATAAATGTTTCACCATTTGAAACACGCTAATTAACGTCTGGTTAATAAATATAGACATATTATCAAGTGCAAAAAAAATTGATGGTCTTACATTAAAGGATAAGATTGCAGCCGTGGACAAAATCCGCGAGTAATTTAATTAAAATGAATGCGTTTCTCGTAAGTCCAGTAAGCAACTGTGGCAATTTTATGCTAACATAAAGTGCAGCACCAGAAACGTCAGGTGCAAAGAGCATTTAAGACGGTTTAAAGCTGGTGGTGGACACTGCATTGAAACTAAAGCGGACAAAAGTGTAGAGCCCGGATTTTTATGTAATTACATATTTTAAATCCTGCATACTATTTCAATGAGAAGTAAAAATGTTGGCAAATTACATCATTTGGGACTCCCTTACAAATTTTTATTTTACATTTTTTTTTACATATTTTGCACATTTCTACATCTTTTAACGATGTTAAATAAAACGTACATATTTTCTGGATTTTGTTACAATTTTATTATTTTTTAAAAAATATTGTAGTCACATTATAAACTACTGTTTTCACAAGTTTTGCTGAAAGCAACAAAAATCAACCTGCGAAATAGGGTGCAAGTTAAATTAAGAATGCGATAATAACCACCTCACCTAGTTCAGATTGTTGTCCGTTTATATCAAAGCAGGTGCCGCTCAACAATGTTGACCTCCAGTGTCACGTTTCTCGTAGCGCTTTGGGCATTTACAAGGACTGGAGAAATTAATTGTTACCATTGTCGCAATAGTCTGCATCTTGTAATATAATAGCTGCGAGGAAACAAAGTGAGCCACTGGACAACCATCAATATAGCGAGGCAATAATACTGCAGTTAGTTTCTTACAAGCCTTAGTAAAATGGCACCAATTACGTCCTCGCTATCCTGCATGTTGAATTCATGGGTGAAATTAGATAGCGCCTTTACAACCGACAGAAAAATAATAGTCTGTCAAGCATGCGGTAAAAGAATTGGTTGTTCCATGAAATCTCAATTGGAACAACATATCAAGAGTGCTCTTCACATATGCAACAAACACCTACAGTCTTCTAGAAAGCAAGTTCTGTTGACACAAATGCAACAGGAACCGTCCGGAAATAATTTTTTTAAAGACCTGTGCAGTACAATGGTTGCAGCTAATATTCCGTGGCATAAACTTCAAATTCCTCAATTTCGCTCTTTTCTAGAAAAATATTGTAAGAAGGTTATTCCTGACGAATCTACTCTGAGGAAAAAGTATCTTCATGTGTGTTATGAAGCAGCATGTTCTCTTCAGAAGTAGCTGTTTCTATACGTGAATCTCAGGACATCTTTAAAGATCCGAAAGTGGCAAGTTCCTGTGCTTACATCAAAAGTAACTTCGGCTGGTTTCCTAGCACCATCAAGCAGTTGGAAACATCAGGTTCCCTTCTTCACAAATCTATGGATTTAATGGAATGTGCATCACAGAAGCTTAGTGTAGTTGCAGGAGATGTAGGAAGGAAGGTAGGTATGTGAAAAATTCAAAGCTCTGCTAAAGAGGAATCCAGGGTACTCTACGCTTGTGTCTGTGTCTAAAGTGCTAAATGGTGACAGTGTCGATTTACCAAAACATTTCTCTGCTTATAAGAACATTTTATCCGATAGGAGACAAACAATGACCCCTGAAAATATGGAAAAGTATATGGTTATTCACTGTATGTTGAAAGAAGCAAAAGACTCAAAATGAAAATGCCTGGTTCATTGTATGTCAAGAGATAGAAAACTGAAAATGCATCCTCATTATAAAATTTAATTATTTTGAATTGATTGTTTTACTCATTGATAAATTGATTCAGTATTTCAACATTGCTTTACCATCTAAAATTTAAGTAAAATAATTATGTGAAATGAGTAATTTTAATAAATATAATCCAAAACACATATTTCTTATTTCGTAATTACCTACTTGAAAATAAATTTTAGGTAAATTCTGCATTAAACAAAACATTTTCCCTGTAATTCTATATTTAGTCTTTAAATTTTAACTCATTGTATTTAATTTACGTACTTACAGACCCATCAAATTACAAAATTCTGGATAATTTGCAGTCTGCATTTAGATTTGAGGTGTTAATCTTAGCATTTAGAATATTATATAATTTTACATATTTTGATGTTTTTTGTTACATAAATATGTACATATTTTGCACCTTGATATTACATAAAAATCTGGGCTCTAGTTATCACTGACTAATCAAGCAGATCCGAAAAAAAATAGCGTTTGCTTCTTGAAGCAATTGCTTTGGAAACCTTCCAGATAACCCACAAAGTAAAATGAAAAATGTTAGTTGCATAGAATCTAAGTACCTAATTAACACTTGTAGCATAGGAGAAAGAGGCATGCTTCTGTTGGTAGTATTCTAACCTCTCGTATTTCTCATCAAACCATGCTCATGATCTCTTGGACATCTATATCGCTTTAAAAATTCCTCCTTTTGCAGAGTTTCAAATTTATTATGACGTACGACTGCTCTTCTATTGAATTGAATTTATTGTACAATTTGTTTTACAATTTGGCTTACAATTTTTATACAATATATAGCATATATATCACTCGTAACCCTACATCTTGTGTACAATTTGTCTGGTGCTTGTTTTCTTATTGACCCACTCAGATTGCTTGGCTCCCAGGCCTTATCGCTCACTGAGTGGCCCTTCTCTCTTTGCCTCTTACTTTTCTAGACCATTTCTCCTTTACCTTCCTTAAAAATTCTCCCATGACCTTAATTTTCTTTTCTTCTTTCCCTGACAGCACCTTTATAGCTACTATTTTCTTATCCATATTTTCCCATTTCTTCTCCCACACTTTTTCCCTCTAGCTCCTTATTTCCTTGACTGCTCTTCTATTAGGAATGGCATTCAAAAGTGCTAATTGTTGCAAACTCGCATCAACAGCTTGGTTTGCGGCAGCCATTTTCCAACTTCTAACATTCATTAAACGCCTTAACACAGGTGTATGGCAATGTTAACACCGACTTTAACACGTTAACTTTAACATTGTGGAATAGAATTTGTGTTAATTTCAGTGTTAAACCATTTAACATTGTGTTGAAATTTAGCATCTGTTGGTGAAACCTGCCCTTAATGGCTGTCTTACAATGTGTTGTATTTGGGGGTTATAAAAATCCTATTTAGCTTTTCTGATTGTCATGTGTGCTACTGTTCTTACACGTAAAAAATTGATTTCATTTTCACTAAAAGTGATTGACAAAACAAAAGTTGCTCAGTTTTAAAATTTCTAAGCAGTAAAAGAACATTAAATCATTATAAGAAAGTGGTTGGCACAGCCCCCAGAATCAGAACTCAGTTATAGCTGCTTCTAATAGGGTGGTCAATAGATGCCAGGTTGAATTGACTGATCGCCTTTTATTTGTTAACATAGTTACTTTCACACTTTAAGGATAATTAATTAAAGGGTATCAATCAGCATGAAATATTTAACAAAACTGTGTACTAGTTGTTTATAAGAAAACATTTTTGAGGAAATTAGAAGTAAAAATATAGTGAAAGGTGTTCGAGTCTAGCTGGTTTGACTACTTCAAATATGGTTAACCTTAGAAGTGATTTTGGAGAAAAAACATTGTTATAAACACGTTTCAGATATTTCTGAAATTGATACAAATTAAGGGCAGTTTACACAAAAGGAAAGCATTCTAAGGATTTACTCTTTTTAGGATTATTCTCCCAAAATATCCACTATATCAGGGATGTGGTGACAAATAATTATTTTTAGTAACGGTTATAACTGCCGCAGTTACAGTGTGTTAATGGTTACATATAATTGTTACTAATAATGATAAAGTTATTCCAATAACGATAGTTATTTGTTTTCATGGTTATCACATTTGCAGTTAATTACATTAATGGTTACCAGTAACGATTAGATGTAACTACATTTCTAATATGAATGATGTTGATACAGAGTTACTTTGTTATTTGATGCAACCTAAAAGGAAGTTTCTCTAGCATTTTCAACACTTTGATTACTGCAGTGGTTTATAATTGCAAAATGTGTTCAGACTTCTACATTCCTTCCATGTTGCTTTCTCCCTACTCGCTAAGCTATTCGCACATGCACCTCTCTTAGCACGTGCAGATGGGAAAGCCGCGAGTAAATAAAAAAAAGCATTACATTCATGCAACTCAAGGTCAGAAGCATACAGTTGTACAATGTTAATAAATAATATTCAACTTACAATTATGGTATGTTTTTGGTAATGAGGCAGCCTTTCAACTTTGAGGTTTAATTCCAGAAATACTGATTTAACCCTGCCATATATCTGTTGGTATTTCATTTTTCCTTGCCATGCAAGGTTAAAGGCGTAAATATCCATGACAAAAAATCTAAGAGCAGAAACACACATCTGCATACATGCTTGTTGAATCCAAAAGTTGTAGAAATTTCACAATTCTTTAAGCAATCTAAGAGAGTAAACTTGCTGAAATTGTGCAACCCTTTATCTTGATTCACCACTGTTAAAATGTATGTACTGTTGTTTGAGCTTAGTGGCCTGCACATATTTTACTACTAAGTAGCATTAATTGTTTACTCCTACCCATTTACCTGTGATGTATACAAATTTGTGCACATATAATCATATGTGAATAACTATCTTAATGCAATGCAGTACAGTACTGATGGACCTATCATCTGTGCCCTGTGACCTATATTCAAAGCGATAAGCAACACACTGTAATAAACTAATATGTACATGCAATTGCATGCGGGGATAACTCAGGTTCTAAACTAGTTCCCCATACCAATGCTGTGCATATGCAGTGAAGGATGTCACCCAGGCAACCGCCTCATTACTTTAGTAACCATTATTGCAATAATTAGTTGTCTTTGTTACTTTGGTAACCAGTAACTTCGTATTCATTACTTTGATAACCATTATTGGCTAACTATTTACTTTGTATTTGTTACTGTGGTAACCATTATTCAGTAAGTAACTACTTTATATTCATTACTTTGGTGACCATTTCAATGTAACAGTTACATTATTTTCGGCCCATCCCTACACTACATACAAAAATGTAAGTTTCGGAATATTGTGCCTCACCTGAAACTTAATACTATTGCATACAAGTATGAGGTGAGCAATGGAGGAAGAAGGTTGTTTGTAGGGAACTCTGTTACTGAGAAGAAAAATTGGAACAAGTGACAGTGGGAGAAGAACTTACTGTGTACAGAATAAGGATAGGGTGATTTATGATAAAGAAATTTATGAAAGGTAAAATGGAGCAAAACATAATGACAAATTCGTTAGTACTTGGAAGCATAATATTTATGCTATTAATGGTAAGCGGGATTGAACTAAACCCAGGCCCTGAGGAAATACAAACAATGTTAGGGAATGTATTAAAATATATGGAGAGTCACATGTTAAAACTTTCAACTTTTAGCGCTTCCAATTTCTTGCTCCAAAAGAGTTTATATTTTTTAGATTTGCCTCGAGGGATAGTAACAAAAGTACATATCAGTGGCGGTTCTTGGGTGATCGCATACTCGCAAATGCACACCCACTAATTTTTCCCTATATGTGAATATGCATTTGCCTCTATAGGTATGTATACAAGAAGGGCAAATGTCAAACTTTCTTCTGTATGAAGAGCTTATTTAAACTCCTCGCGCCTTCTTTGCCAAATGCCAGTGCATTTGGTCAACAAGCTGTAGAGACGCACAAACAAGATTTTGCGACTGGCAAAGGAAACTTAGGGCGAGAGGTCGCAGGGAGCGGGGCAACGCTTGTATTTGAAAGTACGGCGAGTTAACGCAGTGTAATCGACAAGCCCAAGAGATGCGATTGCTATGGCGCAACCGCACTGCGTTCCCATACAATTTCGCTACGACCATTTCCCTCACTGTTGTCTAGCAGAAGTTGCGATCAACCTGCTCTACACTTGGCCAACTGTACGTTTCTAAGTACAATCTAGCCATTTTCTGTATTAACGTGAGAGTTATGTTAATGCTGCAAACACATTACATCTATTTAGATTAAACTATTATAAATGCATATAATTATTCTGCATAATATTCTAAGGTAAATATTTCAGTTTGAGTTAGTTAATTTCTTATGGTGTTTACATTTTTATTTGTTATGTTTGTGTTCCTAGTGGCTGAGTCGGTTCGTAGCAGTAGATTTGAATCTGTGTAAGTGTGAAAATGAATAGCGTTGCGAAACTAAAAGAGAGAAACCTTTTGGGTTTATCCTTAGAAGAAAAGCTGCAAATTAAAAACGAAGGCAGACCGCTGCCACCAATCGATTTAGTTCAAGTGACTAATTGTAAAGGAAAGACTTTTACAAGAAAGTTTAACGAAAGTGTGTATAAAAGTTGTTCGTGGATATGTGCTCGTGAAGCAACTAACCGGCTCTTCTGTTTTCCATGTTTATTGTTTGCAAGTGAGAGAAACGGCACCTGGACAAATAATGATTGTGGTGATATTGGTAATTTAAAACAAAAATGGCAAAACATGAGAGCTCAATTGCCCATATAAATTGCAAATTGGAACTAAATGTTCTGGGAAAATATAATATATCTCAGCTGTTAGACAGTGAGTTTAGGCGTAATGTGGAAAAGCACAATGAGTAAGTTACTAAGAACAGATATGTCTTGTCGCAGATAATTAATTGCATAAAATTCTGCGGAGCGTTCGAGTTAGCTCTCATGGGACACGACGAAAGTCAAAGTTCATTGAACCCTGGAGTGTTTCGTGGACTGATAAACTTCACCGCAGAATTAGATTCCGCGGTGAAAGATCATCTCCAGCAGGCCAGCGTTTTTCGAGGAACGTCGAAAGAAATACAGAATGATCTGTTGCAGTATGCTTGACGTATGCCAAGAAGAAATTAAGAGCGAAATTTCTAAAGCAGACTATACCGCTGTAATTGCCGACGAAAATCTGATATTTCATCTCTTTTGCAAATGGTGGTTGTGTTTCGTTACCTGCTACCAAATGGTAAGCCATCGGAAAGATTCTGGACATTTTTAAATCCAGATGGACAAGATGTATATAAAACATCTCCCTATGTATAAAAAACGCGTTCTCAATGATGGTATCTGAAACTGAAAAAAACAAGTCGTGTCTCAGAGTTATGACGGCGCAAATGTCATGAGTGGGCAGCATGCTGGTGTACAGGCATTGGTAAAGAAAGATTACCCTTTCGCTCACTACATGCATTGCTATGCACACAAATTGAATTTAATTATAGCGCAAGCAGCAAGTCAAAATACGGAAGTTGGAATATTTTTTGCGAAATTAAATGAAATTCCTGCATCTTTTTCTAATTCTCCGCAACGAGTTCGTGTTTTGGATGAGATTGTAGGTAGGAGGATACCTGGAGTTTCAACAATAAGATGGAATTTCAAATCCCGATTAGTGCAAACAGTTTTCGAGCATAAGGAATCAATTACCGAATATTTAGAGAACATAGAGGAGCAGTAAATGAAGCAACACAATAGTTTAGGCTAGAGGACTGCGCCTTAAACTGATACAGCCATATTTCTTGTTCTGGCTAGAAATATTCTTCATTATAATGCCACATGTGGATGTGTTATCTAATCAGTTCCAAAGACGATCCATTGATGCAGTATTTGCAAAATCTGCCATTGGAACATTTGGAAGTGCAATAAAGGATGTTAGACGAAGCATTGATGATATAGCCGAGAACCCATGTAATTCAGAGAGGCTGTAAAACGACGTAAGGTTAACCACTTGTCAAGAAAAGCTGCTGCGACAGAGGTGTGTGACGCGATTCTGCTACAGGCAAAGGAGAGGTTTTTATATCACAATCACCTTGTCGCGTCAAATTACTTCATTTCCGAAAGATTTGACGAATACAACAAAACGTATTCGGAGAAATACATACATATACCTTAACTGAAGCATATCCATTCATAGACACGACCAGATTACGAATGGAGTTGCAATTGATGTACATGCGCAGAGCATTCAGAAATGCATCGGGTGCTGTAGATCGTTTAGGATTTATTGTGGAAAATAATCTAGAGAAAACGTTCAGTGAAGTTTCTAAATTGCTGAAACACTTGTAACAGTGCCAATGTCAACTAGTGAAACTGAAAGGTGTTTTTCAAGTTTAAAGTGCATAAAAACCTTCCTTCGGTCCACGATGTCAGAAGAACGCCTGGCTCTCTAGCCATGTTGTCAATAGAGAAAAGCCTTGTAAGGGATATTTCAGACTTCAATGAGAGAGTAATAGACCAGTTTGCAACTAAGAAGTTTGCCGAATGGACTTCATGCATTGCCATGTCCTGTAAGCTGATGTGAAACAGTGAAAGAGATTGGAAGCTGTAAGAGCTTTTTAGTGAGTCAACTTTTCTTTTTTGCATTGAGTGTGTATGTGTGTGTGTGCATGCATGCGTGCGTGCGTGTGTATCAGAAAGAGAGCAAGTAACAAACTGCACACCCATTGCAACAGGTCACGAGCCGCCACTGGTACATATATTAAAAAAGGTAACAAAAATATATACAACAATAAAGATATAGCCAATGAATTTAATCAGCTTTATAAGAAAGTTAATATACTATAAAAACATGGTAAAAGATAACAGAATATTAAAAAAAATCCAATATGTTAGAAATAGAAAAAATACAAACAGTACCTCTTGATTCAAAGTTCCAATTGGAAGAGTTAGAACAGGCAATGTAGACATCAAAAACAAAAAACAACCAGGACCAGATCTTTATTAAAAATCTTGGAATAAGAGTTAAAAAGATATTATTAGAAGTTATTACTAAAATATGGTACAAACAAGAGAATATGCCATCAAACTGGTGCAAAGCACTAGTAATCCCAATTTTGAAACCAGGAAAGTTCACAAATGAAACAAAAAGTTATAGACCCATATCATTGACTTCAATTTCTGCAAAAATATCTGATAAAATGGTTACCAATAGATTAATGTACTATCTAGAAACAAATAACCTACTAGCAGATGAACAAGCTGGATTTAGAAGACAATACTCAACTGTTCACCAAGCATCTAGATTAATAGAAGACGTGAAAAGTAAAATAGCCAACAGTATGTCAGTAGCAGCAGTATTTATGGATTTTCAAACAGCTTTTAATCTTGTATGGATAGAGATGCTAATTAAAAAACTGTTACAAATAAACTCCCAAAAAATATAATTAGATGGTATAAAAAAATATTTACAACAAAGATGGATTGCAGTCAAATGGAAGAACACATTATCCAAATACACCCAACTTAAAACTGGAGCAACACAGGGTGCAGTATCTATTTCTATACTATTTAATATATGTATTAATGATATGCCAAAGTTTGTAAAACAAAACTGAATAAACATTGCAATATATGGAGATGAGAGTTCTATGGATGGCTGAAAAAAAACGACAAGAATGTGTATACCAGATTAGAAGAAAAAATAAAAATTGTGTTAGTCAAATTAACTAATTGGGCAAAACTAAATAATATGTCCATTAATGTAGCAAAAAATTAAATATCAAGTCTATACCATGAAACATTTTGATGACAGGGAAAAAAACTTAAAACTCTAAATTAATGGAAAACAAATAGAATATGCGGAAGAAATTAAATATCTAGGAATTGCACTAGATAGAAAATTAAAAATGAAAGATCATGTACAAAATGTCACGCAAAGGGCTACAAAAAGAAGTAATATATTGAAGAGATTAGCTGGATCTAAATGGGGCAGTTCAATAGAAGTTTTAAACAAAACATACAACAGTTACATAAAACCAGTATTGAAACATGGATGTGAATTACTATTAACTGCAACTGAGGATAAAATTAATATGATTGAGAAATGTCAAAATCAGTGTTTAAGATTGATAACAGGAGCAATGAAAACAACGCCAGTTAGTACACTTCTTGCTGGAACAAATAATAACTCAATGAAAGCCACCATTGAAATACAAGCGGCACAATTATATGTAAAATTGAAAACAAACCCAAGCAAACATCAATGGTTTCAACAACTACCTAGAGAATACAAGCTAAAAACACAGATTACAAACAAATCCTTTTTAGTGAAGAATTATAATTACCTAAATTTATCAGAAAAATGCACTTCTCATCCTCCTAGAACTAATCCAATGGATTTTATTAAGATAGTAACAAATTAAGAGCTGATAGAACAACTAAATAAACAAGAAGACTCACCAGAAGTATGCAGAATTGCTACACTTGAACACATAATCAATTCCCCGAAATAGAGTGGCTTAGAATTTATACAGATGGTTCTGCAGATAAATTGAGAAATAATGTGGGAGGTGGTATATACTGTAAATACTTTTCACATTATTTTAATTGCCTAGACAGTCCACAAATTTTGATGGTGAAGTTCTTGCCATACAAGGAGCATTAAAACACATATACTACAGGACTGATATAAAAGAAAATAAAGTAGTTCTCACAGACTCAGTTTCTGCCATTCAAGCAATAGAACGATATGATAGTCCAAATGAATCATATAATATTAAGGAAGCGAGATCTTATTATAGATTACTCCAAACAAAATTTCAACAGATAATATTACTGTGGATATCGGCACATGTGGGAGTGAATGGTAACGAGACTGCAGACTTTCTGGCCAAAAAGGGTGCAGTGTTATACTCAGAACCTATAAAGTCTTGTGGACTAGATATGAAACTAACAAACGTTAAAATTAATATAGAACAAAAATACCAACATAATATTCAAAAGGAAATTACTAATAAAAAATTACTCCAACATAAAAGAAATAGTACAACAAATAAAAAATGTTCCAAGGAAAGAAGCCGTTGCTCATTTCAGATTAGCCACTAGACATGACTGTCTGGCAGAACATCTACATAGGTTTGGTTTTATGAATGACAAAGCTTGTAAGAATTGCAATGCTGATAAGATTTTAAATGTAGAATGCCCAGAATTGAGGAAAGTTGTACCAGATGGGAAGATACACAATTTATATTGGCTAGCTAGAGAAAAATTGATGGATCAAAATCCTGCACATTAGATCAACAACACATGTTAAAACTTATTTCACTTAAAGTCAGATGGTTAAAAACAAGGAAATGTTCTTCATCATCCTCAGCTGTTTGGTGATTGATAACTGGCTGCCAACCCTCTTCTGATGCACCGTGACATTGATGCCCTCTAGTGGTAGTTCTAAATAACTTCATTAGTTCGTTCGGTGGCGGGATCTCAAAATTCAATATGTGAACTTTTTTCTGTAAATAGAGAAATAAATATTTTTCCCAAATATCCAATTCTAAAGATGAAGTAACGGGTTTCAACAGTTCGATATATTGTCCTATTTCATTGTTGTTTAACCAAAAGTGGTGAGCTACAGCCGATTTATCAGTTTGTTTGCTTTTAATATCTCTTTGGTGCTCTGTCAATCTGGCATTTAAATTTCTTATAGTTTTCTCTATGTAAAATTTCTCACAATCTTCACAATTAATTTGATAAATCCCTGATTTCATTTTGGATGGGATAGTGTTTTTGAGAGGTTTGTTGAGTAAATTATTCCAGCTGTATTTATTTTAGGGAGCCAATTAAATTGGCTGTATTAAATTTTTTGAAAACCTTATCAAATTTATTGAAAAGCCTGGATGATATGTAAACTTTTTATATTTCCAATCGTTATTATCTGTTTCCTTTAATGTGGTCAGTTGCTTTAGGTTTGTGTTTTTCAAATCACATTTGATTAATTTGTTTACCAAAGTTATTTCAAAATTATTGAAGCTTGCCTTTTCTAAAATATGATGATATTTTTTTAAGTATTCTTCTTGATCCAGTGGTATACTGTGGAGTCTATGTATTAAACTTCTGAATACTGCAAATTGATGGGAAATTGGATTGTATTATTCTTGGCTATTTGAATATCTGCAGAGGTGAAACGTGCATTAAGGCTGTAAGACAAGCTTATCCTAAAATATCAAATTCTTTTCTTTTTTGCTTTCATTTTAATGTGGTCTTAAATATTGCATTTTTCTCCAACTGTAATTACTGATTCATTGCTGAGTTCCATGCAATTCAAAGGAAAGCGTTGTTGGCAGTGGGCAGCTTGTCAAGGCAGTCGAAGGCAAAAGACAGTTTGCCTTGTTCACGCATGCATCCAAGTGCTCAAAGTTTTTGTGGGTAGGAGAGGGGTAAGGGGGTTCACAGCCGCTGCCTGCTGCTGTGAAGGCAAGTCTAAGCAAGCATTAGGATTAACAGTAGCACTTGTATTTGTTGTGATTGTGAAGTATCGTGACAGTTTCACAAGATTGGATTTACCGGAGGATATTATAGATCTAATAAGGAATGCAGCTTACTTTTCCAGACTAAGTTACAAAGACAAGTTACAGATTAAAGCTAAAAAGCCAACACCTAATTTAATTATGGAACAAAAAGATGGTAAATATGTGAGGCAATTTAAAATGCAATGGTTCACAACAAAGGTTAAGGGGTAGCTCAAAGCGAAATAGACTCTATTGTTTTTACTGTTTGCTTTTTGGAAAAAACAACTCAAAATGGTGTGAGTTAGGAATAGGGGAGGACAGTTTGAAAAATATTGCTGCAAAAACAAATAAACACGAGTCATCCATAAAACATATTACAGCAGCTGTTTAATTTATTGAGCTGGGAAAAACAAAGCATGCACTGTTGGAAGTTGCGCATCTTGATGCCATAAGGCACAATGAGAAAGTTCACAACAGATGAACAATAAAGAGGCAATTTCGACAGTTTGCTTTTTGGCAGGACAAGAACTAGTATTTCATGGTCATTATGAATCCCAATCATCTATGAACAAGGGGAATTATTTAGAGACATAAGAATTTTTAGCTGAGGAAGAAAATTACTTAAGAAACCACTTGAATAATATTTGTACTTTATTTAAGGGCACTTCTTCTGAGATACAGAATGAGCTGATTCAATGTATTGCTGATGCAATTAATTAGCAAATTGTGTTCAAAATTGAAAACAAATTTTTTTGTATCACTTCAAGCAGACGAGACAACTGACATGTCTATCAAGAGTCAAATGAGTGTCATCTTGCGCTATGCTAATGTTCAATCTGATAAAGTACAAGAAATTTTTGTTGGATTTTATGATATTTCAAAAGGCAGAACAGCAAAAGGTTTAGTAGATGTGCTCTTAAAAGTATTAAACACTTGGAAAATAGAGAAAAACAAGCTAATATCAAAACATATGATGGTTGTACGAAATGGCAAGAAGGTCTGGAGGCGTTCATATTCTTATTAAAGAACTCTACCCCAATGCATTGTCTATATATTGCTATGGTCATCACCTGAATCTGGTCTTGCTTCATTGTTGTAAACAAATTACAGAAATAAAATTATTCATTGCAGGCTTACTGGAATACATACACTTTCGAGCCAATCTTCTAAAAGAACTGAAATACTCAGAGAATGGGATTTTAAATTACCTAGTCCCAGTGAAACAAGATGGAACTACCATTTACGAGGTGTTATGACAATTCTAGAACACTGCTGAGTTAAAGGCAGCTTTGAAAAATGTAATGGAATCTGAAGGCTGGGATTCCAGTTCCATAAATATTGCTTTGGGAATCAGAAATTTGATGACCATACATTTGTATTTTTGCTGCATTTCTTCAACAGAATATTTGTATATTCAAGTGCTTTGACATTCTTCAGAAGAAGAGTGCAGATATTAATAGATGCCAAATTGAGATACAAAATTGTCTTTCATCTATTAGAGAACTTGGATGCAAGGAAGCAATTCTTGGTTGCTTAGAGAAATCTGTCAATCTTATGAACAGCAATTCTCAGGAAACGAAGACAGGATGAAGGTGAAGTTAAGTCATGCAGAAACATACAAGCAGGTTAAGAAGACTTGTCTTTTGAAATATTGGATTGTATCATAGTTCAAATGGAAGTAACATTGACAGATTTCCAGGAAATAAATTTCATTGAACTTTTGAACAAAGGAAAGTTTGCACAATACAGCCATCCAAAGGGCTTTCCAGAAATTAACTTTGAAAGCTTAATTAAGAAGTACACATTCTTCTTAAAAGATAAATTAAAAGGAGAGTTATACATATATAGTTATGAGGATAAACGATTACCATCCAAGGACCTCTTTAAGTATTTGATAATCAACTAATTAAAAGAAGTTCTGCCAGAAACAGTGAAATTACTTTCCCTGATTTTGAGCATTCCAACGACAGCATCATGTAAAAGAAGTAGGAGCATTTTAAAGCATGTGAAAAATTTCAAAACACAATAACTAATGCAAGATTCTCTAATTTGTCAACTTTAGCAATTGAGAAAAGCACAGTTAAATCTTCATCTAGGAAGTATGAGTTTGTGGAAAGGGTCATAAAAGCCTTTGCAGAAAATAAGGATCGAAGGATTTAACTTGTGTACAAAAACATTTAAGGTACCTAAGGTTTATAATTGTTATTATTGTATTAAACTTTAAGTTATTTCAATTGTAGTCTTAAGCAAAGATCAAATGCTGCTTGTTTAGCAATAACACATTTCTCCAAAAATACTCATAGAAGGGTTGAGATTTAAAAAGATTGTGCTGATAACTAGACAGCGCACTTTGGTTGGGTAGGTCGTGGAAATAGGTTATACCAGGTATCGGAGTACATACATGGTAACGTCAGAGCACCAGTGATATCTGAAAGTTCAACACTCCAATTCTTGTTTGTTTAGGAATAGCCAAGCCACAACATTCAGTTCGACAATGAGCTTGGTCAACTCGTCACTATAGTATGTGTTCTTTGTGGCTCACCCAATTAAAGTATGCTGACAACTATTCAAAAACTTCCATTCCCTGTGTGCTGCATTTGAATTAGCAAAATAAAACAACTACATTTTATTATACTTTTAGGACAAGTTATGCGTGTTTAGAAGGCTTTATGACTAACATCATACAAATCCACACTGTATCTCTAAATACCTACCATGTAATCTTCTATATTTTGTGAAAAACTGATACATGTCTTAAAACCTTTTTGTAACAAACTTGAGTTCATTTCCCATAAATGTATGTTGAGAAAAATGAATATATCGAAATATTGAAAAACTCTCTGCCAGCGTGTATTGATTCAGTGAACAAAATGCTACAAGCAATCGATTTAGTTCCTAAAGTAGTTAAAAGTACTTTAAAATCACATAATGCCATACTACCTAGAATATACTGCTTACCCAAATTGCATAAAAAGGATGATAGTATGAGACCAATTATTAATGGTATTGACTCTCCAACCTACTACATCGCAAAATGGCTAGTAAAAAAATTCAATACATATTTTAACAAATTTGAGAGTAAGAGTTTTAATAATTCCTTGCAATTAATTGAAAATATTCAACAAGTGAAAATACAAACCACAGATATCATGGCCTCCTTTGATGTTAAGGCTTTGTTCACAAGTATTCCCACAGATAAAATTGCAACACTTTTAAGAAAACAGTTTATTTCTATAGATATAAACCCTTTGGAAATTGAAGATATCGTAAAAATGACTGAAATGTGCTTAAATCAAAACTTGTTCACTTTTAATAAAAAATATTACAAGCAAGCACATGGCTTGGCTATGGGTAATCCCTTGTCACCACTACTAGCAGATCTGTATATGAGACATCTAAGAACATCAGTGATAAAAACCTTCCCTTACATTTACAAAATATGGTTTAGATACATGAATGATATTTTTGCAATAATTCCATATAAATTCAAATATGATGCATTAAAATTATTTAATCTACAAGATAAACATCTCAAATTCACTTGTGAAATAGAAAGGTGTGTTAACTTTTTTAGACCTAAAAATCCTGAAAGACAAAAACGGTTTAAAATTTGGTATATATAGAAAAACCTACACACATGGACAATTTTATTAAGAAGAATAAATACAATCCAATTTCCCATCAATTTGCAGTATTCAGAAGTTTAATACATAGATTCCATAGCATACCACTGGATCAAGAAGAATACTTAAAAGAATATCACCATATTTTAGAAATAGCAAGATTCTGTAATTTTGAAACAACTTCGATAAACAGATTAATCAAACGTGATTGGAAATATAAAAAGTTTGCATATCATCCATGGTTTTTCAATAAATTTGAGAAGATTTTCAAAACATTCAATATCAGATTGGCTGCCCAAAATAAATACAGTTTGAATAATTTACTCAGCAAACCTCTCAAAAACACCATCCCATCCAAAATGAAATCAGGAATTTATCAAATTAATTGTGAAAATTTTACATAGGGAAAACTGTAAAAAATTTAAACAACAGATTGAAGGAGCACCAAAGAAATATTAAAAGCAAACAAACAGATAAATCGGCCATAGCTCACCACTTTTGGTTGGATAATCTGAAACAGAACAATATATCAAACTGTTAAAACCTGTTACTTCAACTTTAGAATTGGATATTTGGGAAAAGATTTATATATTTACAGAAAAGAAGTTCACTTACTTAATTTTGAGATCCCACCGCCGAACAAACTAATGAAGTTATGTAGAACTAACACTAAAGGGCATCATGGTCACAGTGCATCAGAAGAGGGATGGCAGCCAGTCATTAGGTGGCCTTGAGGAAAGTGGGAAATGACATTCTCAAAAATAGTGAATTGGAATAATTATCAATTCATAACCTCCGCAATGGATAGATTGATATACCATTAAGTGTCAATATAATTTGTAATACATTTTTATTTAACAAATAACCAGTATAGAGGCATGGGTGGTAAGCTGGAATAATTAATTCCTAGCCTCTGCAATGAGTAGATAAGCTTAAAATACGAATATATTTTAATAACCAATATAGAGTTATGGTTAGTACAACATACTTAAATAATTACTAATTCATAACCTTAAAATGTGAATGTGTTTTGTAATATATATTTATTTTAACACATACAAAGTTGCATTATACAGTTGCATCTGCTAGTGTATTATTCCCTATCTGAGTAGGAGCTGTGAAATGTCACAAAACTTACAGAGTTGGTATTTTTTTATATGTAGATTTGATTGTGTAGTGTGCGGACTTCTTAAGTACACAGACAGACTGAAATAGATGAGAAGGTTCAATACTTCCGTTGTTGGATGAATGCAAGGCGTAGCCCTAACATTAAGGGCAAGGGCCCTAAGCAACAAAGTGTAGCCAAGGGATATTTAGTATAAGAGTGGAGTAGTTGCGGCTGAATGCGAAACAGCGACAGAGTATAGCTGTAGATCTGCGCGTCCAAAGCTCGAATGATTTGCATTTCAATATGGACGCAAGTAATGAACTTTAGTTTATTAATTCATAATCTCAGCAATGGGTTGATAACCTACAAATGTGAGTATATTTCATATGTTTAACAAATAACCATTATAGAGGCATTCAAAAATGTATTACTTCACAACCTCTGCAATGCGTAGATAACCTTAAAATGTTAATATATTTTGTAGTATATTTTATTTAACATATACAAAGTTGTGTTAAACAGTTGCATGTGTTAGTGTAATTGACAAACAGTATGCTTAAACAATTCAATATTACTGGAAATAATTTTCACAAATTACTGAGTATTACAATGCTATTTTAAATACGGATGCATTGTAAATCATTAGCTGTAACATAATGAGGCAGCTTAAACCAAACGTCCATCCATCTGCTCTGCTGGCAGTCTGAGGTTCAGCCTGAATGCATTTTTACTGCATGCCCACCCTCAGTAGGGTTTTGCCACGGGATGTTTTATCCAAGGAAGGGTAATTAAAGGGGAACAAAACACAAAAATCATGTTTCTTCCTAAATGAAGGATATGACCTGTAAAATGCAGTGGTAAGATTGTTTTCTTACTCCACCATACCGTTAACGCTGAGCAAGTGAAATAATAACCACCATATACATCATCAGAGCCAGCCATTCGCTGGAAGCAGTAGGGAGATCACAAGTCGGTCATTGCTGCACGTGCAGTAATACGTTTTCAAAAATTGTTCTTGTGGTATTTAAATTCAAGAGTTGTGTAACTAGTGATGGTGTTTTGATGGTAGTGTTACTGAGTCAGTATAGCATAATACAAACAATGTAATATTGTGAAAAATAAAATGCCTCAATGTTGTGCGTATGGCTGTAATGTGGGAAGGGAAACCCACAAGGGAACTCATTTTCACACATTTCCAAACAGAGACAAATCTCCCTAAAGATGTAGGAGATGGGTAGATTTTGCCTGATCTCTGAGCTCATTTATGTTCCCTCCATTTTAAGGACACAGATTATGAACAGACACAGTTATTAAAAAAGCAGCTTATGCCTGATGAAAATTTCAGAGGGCCTTTATTAAAACCTAGAACTATTCCTACTATAAGGAAAAATGAAGACAGTTTCCAGATATCAAGTTCTAGTAAGACAGTTGATCCTTCGCCATCTTCATCCAAGAGCAAATGACAAAGAACAGAATGATATGTGGCTAGAGATTGTAAAAGTATAGTTTCTGAGCTATGCGATAGTGTTACTTGTAATAAGACTGACAAAGAAGGTGATGAAAAACACAATAATTCAGAAGTACAATGTGAACTTGGTACTGAAATCATAAGGAAACATATATTGTTGGAACCTGAAAATATCTACAAAACAAGCAATGATGAGGAAGATAAGCTGAATGAAAGTTTCTACGAACCTGATACTTTAGATTCTGATACAAGTGATAAAAGAGACTTTCACCATACATGAAAATGAAGCTACAGTGAAATATTTCATTGTTGCTTGGACATCTCTACATTTATTTTTCAAGGTATGTGTTTTATGTAGAAATGAAATCAAAACAATTTCTCATTACATTAAGGGATGTGTTAAAACAGTGTGTTATTGCAGTAATACATTCACTTGGAATTCACAAAGTTTATTGGGAAAGAAACAGGAAGAAAATGTTTTAATAGCAAGTTCTTTATTATTATCTGGTATATTTTTTCAGCGGTTTTAAGTCCTTCTGCAAATCACTGGGTGTGGCAATGTTTTCAAGGCGCACATTCAGTAAAACCATTTGAAACATGGCAGCACCAGTTTTGGGTTCAAGAAAGAAAAAAATCTTAATTCATTAAAAGGTTGTGGTATACCTATATGGTTAGCAGGAAATGCGCAGTATGACTCCCCAGGATTTTCAGCCAAATATTTAGTTTATTCTGTCATTTAGTTTAATCCCACAAAATTATTGATTTTGAACTTGTTCAAGGTAGGTGAAAGGTGATTTGGAAAAGGCTGTTTTGTGACAACATAATGACTAGGCTTGCAAAACAGGAAATGTATAGAGTTGAAGTTTTTCTCTCCGACAGACACAAAGGTAAGATACCTGTTAAAAACTTGGTATCCGGAAGTTGAACATGAATTTGATGTAGGGCATTTGTATAAAAGTCTAATGAAAAAAATTAATATGATAGAAAAAAAATACCCAGAGCTAATGGTATGGAAAGCCAGTATAAGTAATCATTTATGGTGGGCTGCACAAAACTGCAATGAAAACGGTACCATATTAATTGAAAAATTCACATTTGCTCTTCATCATACAGAAAATGAACATTTTCTAGCCATTTAGGCTAGAAAGCGGTGAATGGAACTCTTGTGAACATGATGAATTGTTGGAAGAAGACCAAAGAAATAAATTATGGATTAAAGGCAAATCAAACGCCTATCATGCTCTGAAGAAAATTATTTTGGATAGCACCTTAAAAGATTTGGCTCATATTCCACATTATATGCATACTGGCAGTTTAGAAAATTATCATAGTCTTCGTCTCAGAGATGCTCCGAGAAGAATACATTTTTCATGTAATGGCCTTCAACTTAGATCCATGATAGCAGCGCTAGATCACAATTTCAATGTAAATAAAAAAAGAGACTGGTGTCAAAACTCAGTACTCCAAAGCATCTGGGAATCTAATGAAGAATGAAAACTGCTGATAATGCATAAAATAAAAAATCTCTGCATGCACATTGTGTTGGATCCATTACTGGACACAGCAATTGATCTGTCACTACCGAAGAATATAGCTCCCACGCTCGACCTCCATTAGAATCATAATGATTGAAATGCTTTTCATGTTTTCAGTCAACATAAGAAGGTTTGCCACAAACACGTTATAAAATTTTAAATAATAATAATAGTAATGGTTGAATTTAAAACTTACTATTTTAATTTGTGTGTTTATTACTGAAGTTTGAAGCCTACATATACTTTGCTGGGTTCTGGAAAAGCATTTCTAATACTAATCACTAATATGATGGTATGATAACTCTTCTTCTGTGTCCAATAGCAGTCCATGAATTAATCCAGGCTGTAAGTTGTTTGTAGCAGCAATATCACCAGGTCATATTAGCAGGATTGTTGGCAGTAATTAATTTCTTTTTAGCTCAACTTTTTGTTTTTAATGCTAAGTTATACCTCACAATATTCAAAACATCACAATCTATAACTAATTTATGAAAATTAGGATGCTTTGTGATACAAAATCACTCTTCACCAAGTTTGTGTTTTCATAGTCTAAGCAACATGCACTTTCCTCATCATTATTCATAGGTGTACATTCCTTACACTTACACCAATGAATGGAACCAGCGTGGTTTTCGGTGTTCACACTATCTCAGAATCACTGTCAGAATGGTGTAAATCTTCAAAATCGCTCTTTTTTGGTTCAACTGGTAAGGTCATTTACCACGCTCACTCATTTTCAAAGCAGATTGTTGGACTACTGTTTACACGTAGTAGGTATTAACTTAATTATGAAAAGTGATTGGCTGATCTTTGTTATTCAGAGAAGTTAGGAACTTCTAGTGAAATTAACGCGTAGACTTGTTAGTCATTTAAAACAACTATGCTGCGTATATTTTGTCTGGGTGCAGTGTGGTTCTCATGATGTCATGAGTCAACTGAACAACAGGCTGTAACCTGATAACCATCCACCTTGGGATGGTGAAACTGTGTACATTGTTATTTATTCCTGACAATAAATAAACTAACGTGGTGAATGAAATAATTCATTTTTGTGTTTTGTTCCCCTTTAAGGATGGCATTAAGCCAAACAAAGGAAAAGGAATTGTATGTACATTCATACTCCTTTCTGATTATGGTACGCCCCTTTTATGCTTCATTTTCATCCACTTATTAATCAAGTGATCTCTTCTTCCGTTTCAGTACTGATATTAAGAATTACCAACATTCTCTTAATCTGTGCTGGCTTCCTGGCGTAGGCTTGGTATGGTTTAGTGTGATTCTGCAGCTACTGGATGCTTTTGGAGCAACATTCCATATCTACAGCTGCTGATTATTATTTTTTGGTATGTAAAACATGCTCTGTTGCAATAGGGTATCCAACATACTTGCATACTTCTCAGAACTAACTAACTTTGTTGTTTTTGATTTCTCTACATGTACTATATTGGGATAGTAACAGAAGAATATTAGAAGGCAATAGACTATCAGAAATATCTCTGTGCTTATTATAGGGACAGGTCAGAATCTTAGATCAGCATGCAGCTTCAAAGCTGGCTTCAGTGTGGTTTTCTTGAACGTGTGTGTTTTTTTTATTAGCCATGTGATATAGCATGTTTTGTAAGTAGGAAGTATTTCAGATGCTTTATTGATATTGATGGATGAGTAGAGCTTAATGTGTGTAGAAAGATCTCAGATTCCATGGAGAATAAATTGGAAAGTCATTTCTAAATGATGCTGAAAATGGTATGCGCTATATGTAGAAAATTCAAGAGCCAGTTCTGCCCAATACACTGCAGTACACTCCACATTCTGCATGACACCTCTTCCATAAAGATAGTTGCTTAAAATATTATTTTCTCCTACATTGGTATGTACCTCATATATAATGATGTGTCAGAATCGAACATTATTTTAAAAAAAGGTAATAAATATATATTTTTTCTCTTTAATGAGCATGCTTGAGAGAGAGAGAGAGGGAGAGATATTTAAGCTATTTGAAAGTTTCCTAAACTTTCTTGCATTGTAACAAAAACTTGACATCACTGTTAGCTACATTCTGGCTGGTTGTTTATAGAACTTCCAAGAGAAAGAGTTAACCCTATTGATTTGTTAGATTTCATCAAGGACCATACTTTTTACAATTACAATTACTGCATCCTGATTCATTATTATAATATAAAATAATGCATATTTCACTGTAGCAAAGTGTTGACTGCAGTTGTCTCCACATGCATTATAGAAATAAAACAATATGATGCATCATTTGTATGTAATTTAATTCTTTCTTTATTCAGTTGTGAATGTTTTTAACTGTTATCTTACTGAAATAGATTTTTCATGTTTTAAAATCCAAAATGGTATGTGGTTTGCTTTAATTTATCAAAACTATGCAGAGTGAGACAAAATATATTTTGGGGAAAAACATTTATGTAGGCCAGAATTATATTAAAATGGTTACAACCCCCTCCCCTGTGTTTATTCCTCAACATTAACAAATTGTGTTCTGAGCAAAAAGGTCTGAACAAATCGAAATGCAACTTATTGTTCCCCAGCCCAGCCCCCCTTGCATAGGCAAAATTATATGATTTGGAAAAATGTCAGTTACATCCATAATTGTGTTAAACATTTTCTTTTCCAGTCTTATTTATTGTAGATATTTTACAAAATATGTTGATTTGGAAAATTTCCATTGCAAGCAAAGTTGTGTGGGTCATTCTCATCTTCTTCATATATTTATTGCATGGCTTTGACAAAATATTGTGGTTTAAGTGTAATGCCTTTACAACCGCACTGTGTAAAATGTTTTTTTTTTCCTCATTATTTATTGCACAGGTTGACAAAAGATTATGGTTGGATGTAGTGCCTGTTTCACCTCCAATTATAACTGTTGTGTATATTTAAGTTGGTCACTCCACTTTCCTCTGGGTAGTGTAACATCTCTTCCCTCTTGGTTTTTATACTCATGAAGCAATAATGTTGGTATGCTAATTCCATGTTAGGTGCAGAGTTTCCCTTGCATGGATAAAATATGACTGTTGCTATTGCCTTGACAATAATGGCAAGTGCAAAAAAAAAAAAAAAAAATGCTCAGAAATAGTAAATCAGACCACTAAGAAGTATGCCAAGTTCTTAACTTAACTATGCTTAGCAGTGTTATGTTGCTGCTAAGAACTATTGGTACGCATTGGTAATGTAATTGCTAATGAGGAGAAGGGTTTAGATGCTTTCTTAGAGTTTATTTATCTTTTGTTTCATTTTATCCAATGAATTAAATGAACAGACTCATTTTAAATTTTGATTCCCTGTTTTCATTCCCACTTATTCACGATGAGTAATGACACATTTAAATACTAGTCATCCTCCGTGGTGTAGTGGCTACCATGCTAGCCTCTAGTTCCCGAGGTCACGGACTCAAACCCAGCGGGAGGCGATGGTTTTTTTCGGGCGTAAAAATCCTTAGCACATGGCTTCCTTTGGAAGGGAAGTAAAGCCGGTGGTCCTGTGTCATAGATTTGTGTCACATAAAAGGAACCTCATTCCTGATAAAGAGGCCTTTGAGCAAAATTACCGGTCTTTCACACCCAAAATAGAATGGGACACTTAAGAATCTAGCATTTTAGGAGCATCCATAAATAAAACTCAGTTTAATTTATTATTATTTAAATGCAGAATGTGCTTTTTCTTAAGCTTTGTACCTGAAATCTTTGCATACTAGTGGTTATATATGCAATAAGGGATAAATAAATTAGTAGTAAATCTGCAGTTGTCCCCAACAAATTGTTTTTATTCTGAAATCTTTATTTATGAATTTAATAACCTACCATGCTTACACTGCCTGTCAAATCCATTTATTTATATTGGTATTCGTGTAAGAACTTGTTTACCAATTTCCTTGTTGCAGTGCAGCAAAACATCACAGAATTATTTAGCAATGGAGAAACATGTTCCTTCATGGTTTAATGTGAAGTACCAAACAATCATAAAAGTTGATTTATGTGAGCAGACGACTATTGAACAATAAACTAATGACTTGTTGGTGCAAATGCTGTTGTAATGTATAGGTTGCACATATCTGAGAAGAAACATATACAGCTTTCAGTTATATTGCTTATAGTTAGTACCTTTTAATTACATAACCAGTTAAAAACACTAGGTCACCTAGTAATTCTGATAATCAATGTGTAAATAGATTAACAAGAATTGATTAACTACTTTTTTATTGAAAAGCATGCACATATGTGACAGATTATCTAGCAGTTTTAAGGTTAGTGTAAACTCATTTTAAAGTTGCTTGCAATCATTAATATGACTATATAGTTTACACAGTTGAGTTGGTTTCAGCTGAAAGCATTTTTTTTAACATATTTGGTGCTTAGTGTTTCTGAGAACATACAAATTCACTTTGAATGGGCAGGTAGCATTATGTACCATATTATGCAATCCAGTGGCCAGCAGAATTAATCTAGCATTAAACCTGAGGTCTTTTTACATTTTCAGACACAACAGTTGTAGAGATAGTTGAAGACCAACCCACTGAAATGCCCCAACAAGCACCAAGCCCTGCAGATCAGTGAGGTTACGGTGAAGCAGTAATGCTAGAAGTGGAATTGCCTTCTCTGCTAGTCCGCCAGGAGTAGAAACCTGTGAAACGCTGTCAACCTCAGTGCCCCATCATGCAGCAGCCCATTGGTCTGCAAAAAATCAACCCCTGTTATCAAAAATAAAACAAACAGAGGTAGCTAAAGTAAGAGAAAAGTTGTGTAAGGCTGCCGATTACAGAAAGGAGCTATTTAATGTTGAAATTCAATTAATGAGAGAGGGACACGAAGAAGAATTACAATTAATTAAAATGAGAAACAGAAAAAAATTAAGCAGGAAATGCACAGGACAAAAATGCTGCATTATAAATCCAATTCATTGTAAACAAGCAGCTTTTTTTAATGTTACTGTGTATAATGTTTTGCCAAGTTATATGTACTTATTTACATTTTAAAAATAAAATTTGTTTAAATGTTGATCAGTATTGATTCTGATGTATACTTTCTATGTAAAATGATGTTGTACAATCCTATCCCATGCAACTGCTGGAGCACCAACTGGAACTTCTACGTGTAGTGCTGTTACATCTTCAAAGACAAGGTAATTCCTCTCCTGCTCCCTTTTTCTTAGCAGAAATTCATGTAAGATGAGATCCTGTGGTGGCTCAGCTTCTTTAGTTTGCACTGCAATGTTGTGCAGCACAGCAAGCGAAGTTTCCTTTGCAGCTCTCAGCCCTAATAAAGATAAGACTAGATTTTCTTTTCCACACTCCATATTGCCTTTCTACTGTGTTTCTAGTCCTAGTATGGGCCCCGATTGTAATTATTTTGGCTGTAGTTTCTGCAGTTCAGGAAAGGCATCATTAAATATGATGCCAATCGATAACCATTGTCACTAAGTAGAATACTATGTTGTCTCCCTGTCTCGAACAACATCCTAATCAACTATTGTCAAGTATGAAGTTGTCATGGACAGAACCTGGCCAGCATGTTGCAATATTAGTAATTAGTAAGCTTGCATTGCAAACTCTCTGAATATTAAATGAAAAATATGTCTTCCTGTTTCTGTATACCTCTGCATATACTCATCAGGTGACAGAATGGGCACATGGGTACAGTCAATGATGCCTACAATGCCAGGGAAATTTGCAGTTTCATAAAACTCTTGAGTCACTGCAGTAGCCTCTTCACCTTCCGCAAACAAAATTTGCCATGGCTGTAAGGAAGCAATTGCTTCTGATACTTTCTTCATGTATCTGCAAACTGTGGATTTTGAAACGCCATTGCAGTCACCATTAACAATATCGAATGACGCCGTGGTGAAATATCTTAGTGTTATCAATAACTGTTGGATCGGTAAAAGTGGCTGATTTCTGTTTGTAGGATATTCCAGTCTCGGTTCAATTTCTTCTAATATTTTCAGCACCAACTACTTTGATAACCTGTATCGAGTCACAAGTTGTACATCATTTCGTAGAAATGGTTATTTCTCTCCTAAATAACATGTTCCAGACCCATACTTTTGACAAATTCGATGAACAACATTTCAATATCGAAAATATCCATTATTCACTTATAAGGAGAATAGGAGCGATGGCATTTCTCAGAGTGCGTACATAACCTTTAAACTAGAATTGATGGACATCAATGATTTAAAGGCAGGAAAATGGTGCCTCAAAAGTTGACGGTAAATTTGACAGTCAAAATGATGACGCACATTGGTGAAACAGAACTTCGGCTTTTGATGAGCCGCCAAGAGCTTGACGATCTTCAAATGCCTTGATGATGATTGGTGAAACCCGGCATAAGTGAACTAAGTTTTAATGTGTGACTCTCCATATGTTTTAATGTGTGCATCTCTTCACTTTTAATAGTGCTTCGAATTTTAATGCTGGGGAAGCTGGAACAAAAACTAAATAAAATAGATGGAATGGAAGAACGCATAAAATACAACCCGAAGCAAGTAGCCAAAGAAATAAAAGAAGATATATTGGAAAAGACTGTTAGGAATAAGGAGAAAATGGAGAGAATGAATGAGAGGAGAAGGTTAAATCTGGTGTTCATAGGTGTGGAAGAGGAGAGGAGGTGTTTGGCCAGTGGTAGAAGTAAGGAAAATTCTAACGGACAGACTGGAAATGGACCTAACAGGATGGGAGATTGTGGAGGCTTACCAAGTAGGAAGGCAAAATAGGAAAAGGCCAACAGCAAAATTTGCAGAGCCAACCTAATTCATGAAATTTTAAGAAGAGCAAAGATGTTAAAAAGGAGCAACATATTTATAAACAAAGACCTGACAGTAGTTCAGAGAGAAGCAAAAAGAAATTTAATTAAGAAGATAATGGAAGCAAGATCAGAAGGCAAGCAAGCATTTATATGAAATCTACATCTCTGGATAGACGGAGTAGATGAACATATGCGGGTGAGAAGGACATATGGAGGAAAGAAATGGAATGGAAGGAAACAAGTCAGTGCAAAAGAAGTGAATGAGGCAAATTAACATCTGCAGCAGGCAGAGGAAGCACAGAGGCAAGGGATAGAGAGAAGTCAAACACAGCACGAAAGGAAAATGATGTAATTTCAACAAGTTATGGAATGTCACAGCATTCATATGAACCAAAAGCTGTAATGAAGGAGAGAACAGATATGGCGACAGTGGAGATGTCACGAGATACATTATCTCCAAAGAAGATCAATGTTATCTAGGAGGGACGGAGGAAGGTGAAGGAGCACGCGTTCTAGCAGAGAAGATGGAGGCATGGCAACAATGTAGTGAAGTGTCCAGTGAGGAAGAAGCAATAGGGAAGGGAAGTGGGAGCAGCGACGGAGATGGGGAGAACATATCATGTCGTCCACTCAGGAGCATTCTGGTGCTGCAAAAAGAAAAACAAAAAACATTGGAAGGTTACAACTTGAGAAGTAACCAAAATCTAGAAAAGTTTAGATCTTTTAGGGGCAGAATGGGATTGCAATAGCAGGCGATTTGGTTTTGTGACTGTGAATCTATACGGGAACTTAACAACATTTACTGGAGAAGCTAGACTATCTGGCATTGGTAGAAACATGGTTAAAGAAGAATGATATGGAAATAAAGGACTATAATTATGTGGGAAGAAGGGGAGAAATGCTGGCAAAAAAAGGGAGAGTATCAGGAGGGTGGGATTTTTTTATTAAGAAGACCCTGAGTACAACAATTAAAGAAACTTGGTCCAGGTCAGAGGAAGTATTATGAGTCGTAATTCAAGATAAACAGCTAGATGATGGTAAAATGGGTATAGTATATAACCCACCAGCTGCCTCATAGTTCCATAATCCAGAATTAAACCATCTTTTAGAGAAAGACATAGAGAGGCTAACCGATAAGTGTGTGTGTGGGCATGCACGCATATATATACAGAGAGAGAGAGAGATGATGATAATGGGCAATCTCAATGTAAGAATAGGGGAAAATTATGTAAATTTAATGGATGGGCAAGATAATGTATTACAAAAACAGAGAGGGTCTTAGGCACAGTAAAGCTAAAGTTGTGGATAGGGGAATTTTTGGGTAGAATGCAATAGTCCCTCTGCTTGCTATACCTAAGTGATGGGGAAATTAAAAATTGATTCAAAACGCAAGGACTCCGATGTGTGCAGATACATATAAACAGTATTTAAAAGAGAAAATGTAGACGGTTGCGCAACATTTTCTTCCAGAGGCCAATGAAACCCGAGGTGGGCCTTCTAACAATGCTGAAAAGATCCTGACTTGTTTTTATCTGGGTACTATAACGCTAAACAGAATGTGAGGTCATAGCGATCCACTCTCATTACCTGAAGACTGGTAATATAATCAAAGCGATATACAAATGAATACTTACGTAGAGCAGAATGTTTGAACAAATCAAAGCCAGATTATAACTAAAGAATTTCATACAAAACCAAGCTTAAATTTAACTATCAACGAAATGAAACTCTTTCATCCAGCTTAACTTTAATTCATGATAACATCTTATAATTCTTGGAATTAAATAGTGATATTTTACATAGATGCAGAGGATATCAATATAAAGGTGTAAAAACAGAAGTACAAATAATCTACTTTCAATGTATCAGTTGGTGACACGTTTGTAATACTATCAAATCAGGAAATGAGGGATTGGATTTAGAAAGGGGATGAACGTTATTTGTTGAAAATTGGGTAAATCTCAAATGTTTATTTAATTTGCAAAATCTTTGATTACAATTGTGTTATATAAAATCTGTACCTATATTAGGTTTCATAAACGAGAGTATGATTAGCATGAATGAGCATATGAATATTTAAGTGCAGTAAAGATTTAAATCGTCTCGTGACAGAAGAATGGGCGTGTTTGTTTACTCAGCTGATGTGTCGTGGTGAAGGTCACTGAGCAATAGCTTGGTAGGTGATAGCAATAGCTCAACGAAGAGGGGAAATTTTTATTTATACCAAACCACGACCTGATGCTCGATTCTCAACTTGCTTGCGAGCTACAGCTCACAAGCTTTTGCTTGTTTTTATTTATATCACCCAATGTGATATTATGGTCACTACATATTATGGTCAAGTAATATCAAATACATGGTAAATAACTTTAGTCACAAACTTATGTACAAGTAGTGGGCATTTTCCTCTAATAACAGATATAAATTTGAAATTAAAGGTAGGAGAACAACAGGTAGAAAGAGAAAAAAAAATGCAGACAAGGAGAATAAAAACATTCAAATGGAGGGAGGAACAAAGAGAGGGTTTTCTACAAGACATAAATTCAACAGTAGGAAAAATTTTAGAAAAGGGAATAATGGTAAATATTAGGGAAGAAAAGTCATGAAAAGCACAAGAGCTACTAGAATTTCTAGTGACAAGAGCAGGGAGAGGAATGGAAACAAGAAAGTGAAGGATTATTTGATGAGTGTAGAGCAGCGAGAAAAGAAGTATTTTAAGATCTTATTAGATGGAGGACAACAGAAGAAGAAATGGATAGGAAAAATCTGATGGCTAAGAAATACAGGGAAAATGATACAAGAAGCTATAGAGGGAAAGGACAACAAAAAAATTTGGGAAGTAGTAAGCAGGGTAAATAAGACAGGGGAAGCAAAAATTGAGATTACACCAAAATGAATGTCAGAAATATTTCAGAGAACTGATTGGGCAGGGAACAAAGACTAAATTACAAATAAGAGAGATAGGAACAATAGAAATGAAGAATTAGACAGGCAATTCACTGTGCAAGAGGTCTACCAACAATTAAAGAGTACAAAAAAAGAAAAGGCAGTATAATATGATGGAATATCAGAAGAATTTTGGAAAGTATATTGTGAAACAAGAAAGGGTTTGGAAGTAATGACAAAGGTATTAAACAAAATAAAAGAAAGTGTTGACATCCCAGAAAGTTGGAAAATAAGCATGATAGTGCCTATATACAAGGGGAAGGGAGGAGCAAATAAACTAGAAAATTACAGGGTAATAAGTTTATCTATTTTAGGAAAAATAGGAAAGGTTAAACAAAGTGGGCAGAACAAGAATGGAAGTTGTCTGAATTTCAAGCAGGTTTCAGGAAAGGGGAAAAAATAATAGATGTGTTCATAATAAAGACAATAATAGACAAATAACTTAGTAAGAAGAGAGGAAGGGTATACATGTTCTTTGCAGATTTTGAGAAAGCATTTGGTACGATAAACAGAAAAGTTTTAGTATGGAAATTGAGGAGAAAAGGGGTAAGTGAACGCTACATAAAGGAAGTAGAAAAAATTTACAAAGGGGTAAAATTTTGTATAAGATGGGAAAAAAACGAAATTACAGAGATGACAGAACAAAAAATAGGATTGAGACAAGGATATAAATTGAGTCCAATTTTATTTAATTTATTTATAGATGATATAATGGACAAAGTCCAAAAAGGAAATCTGCATTGCGTGGTAATAGCAAATAGAGAAATTCCTGGACTATTATATGCAGATAACTTAATGGTAGGATCTATAAGGATAGTCGGGTTACAAAGGGCAATAAATGAAGTTCAGAAATTCTCTGAATAATAGGGAATTAAAATAAACATAAACAAGTTGAAAGTTATGGTTTTCAAAAAAGGAACTAAGCTGAGAAAAGTGGGTACCAAATGGGTAAAGATTAAAAGTGGTCAAAAAATATGAATACTTAGGAGTGAGGTTGAATAACAAAAGGGAATGGGAGGCACACAGTAGGAAAATAGAAGCAAAAGGGAGACTGCAATGACAGGAATAAGAATATGCAAATACAAGCTAGAAATGACAACCAAGTGGTTGGAAAAAATGTACGAGGCACTAGAGGAATAAAAAATGCTGTATGCAATAGAGATTTGAGGGGGCACAGATGTAAGCAAAAAGGTAGATCATATGTACAGAATGTTCTGTAAAGAACTATTAGGGTTACCAAGTTCAGCGCCATGAGAAATAGCTTTAGTAGAACTAGGAAAAAACAAGAAGGAAAGGAATAATAATGGAGAGAATAATAAAATTTTGGTATAGATGTTTGGTTAAAGAAGAGGCAGAAATCTTAGTTATGCATGAAGCAGCAAAAAAATTTAGAGACCACAAACAGTTGGTGGGCAGGGATAGGTAGAATTTGGAGAAAATAGGAATGGGAGACATAGAAGCTAGAAGAAAGAAATAAAAGTGATGTAGGTAAACTGGTCAAAAACAGAATAGAAGACATAGAAAGGCAGTAGATCATTACAATTTTATAAACAAATAAAAAGAAACTGGGGACGAAAACCATATGTAGATTAATATAACAGACAAGAAAAAGGACTAGCTTGGATGAGAACAGGAACAATATTTCTAAGAGGGATAAGAGGTAGTGAGAAAGAAAGTATAGCACGTTATATGACAGGATGTAAGGAGGTAGTGTTATGGAGAAAAGACGTTAGGGAGGTAAAATGGGAAAAAATAGAAATATTGTAGCTAAAAAAATGTTAACAGGGAAAGAATAACGGAAGTATAGGTCAGTTTTTACAGAAAGCAAAAGAAAAATGGGCAAGGAAAGTAAGGAGTACAAGAGAAGACGATGGAGGGAAGAAAAGGGATTTAAGATAAAGGGAAAGGGACAACAGGAGCTACCCGGCAGAGCGAGCAGCCTGGGTACCATGCATGCGGAGGTAGCAACAAGGTCAACCAATACATTGTACATAGTTTAGGTTAGATCAATGAAAAATTGTAAAAGTTATGTAAAGGAAGTTGTACAAGTAAAATTCGTTCATACTATTGCATACAGTTTTGATTGAAAATTATTACATTTAGTACTTGTGTCTCAGGTTTGACTCCAGCACTGAGATTATGGCACAGCTGATTGTAATCTTAAAGGTGTAGTATGGTTAGTTTCCCCATTTGGTAACACCAAATATAGGGAATTAAGTTAAAGATATGACTTCTGTATTAGAGTTTAAGGAATTGTTTTTATTATGTTCCTTTTTCTAAAATCACTAAGAAATTAAGAATGGTTTATAAAAAGAGTTAAATACAGAGTTAAAACTTCACATATAGCAGTTTAAAGAAAAGTTTCAGCAATTTCAAAAATTGTTTAAACTAACATGAGATGAGGGTAATTTATATGAATAAATTGTTTAACCACTGCACTTAGTGGAATTGAAATTAAGGAGAACTTGACTAATTTTGAAGATTTAGAAGCTAATAACAGTGATGTGTCATAATTTAAAATAGAGAGTTGAGGGTTGTTACACTACATCACTACTGTCATAGTGATGTAGTGTAACAACCCTCAACTCTCTATTTTAAATAAGGAGAACTTTTTGATGGATTACGAATTTCTTTGAAATTCTTAACAATTGAATGTAGTTTGCATGGATAGTATCTGGAACCAGAGCACTAATAAGAATTAAACTGTGTGTATAATTTTGAAGAAATTGTCTCTCTTCATTTCCATTGTGATTTGAAGTGTGTACTAACATGAGTAGTTTGTATGAGAGCTTCTTGACATATGGTTGAAATTTTTTGCATAAGGTAAGGGAAGATATAATTAAGAAAGGAAAAAAGAATATGTAGAAACAGAATAGGTACTGTTAAAGTTTTTCTTTATAATATTTGAAGGGTTCGGCTGTAAAAGATGGTAACCCACACAAAACAACTTCTGAGATAATGACATATGTTTTAAAAGATAAATTATAATTTATTTGTAAGTGTTTTTAAAATATGAACACATATTATGAGAATGCAATATTTTTTTAATGTAATGGCATATTAAACTGTAACATATCAGTAACAGTGCTCAGAGAAAATAAATGTAAATGTTTGCAACCCACTTTATGTGGTTTAACATGTTTTACTTGAATCAACTAAACATGTGAAAATGTTATAATAAACTGCAATACAACTCATTACTAAAGTTCTATTCAGCTTCTCCATTACTTTGTTCCTCATTTTCCTGAGCCACTAAATTTGTGTAATATGATGCAAACTGGGGAGGAATCCACTCCAAACAAGCAATAATATTATCCAACTTCTTCTTATCAATTGGCCTCTTACTTCTATATTTGGGTTCAAAAGCAACAGTTGACAAACATGTGTGATGTCGACCACGTTTCCAGAGATTCACCTATCTGTACACTTCAGTAAAATTATGATAAGTGCTGGCAATTTTCATTGCAAGTAGATTGTCTGCACTGAATGAGAGAACACAAGCATCTTGAATTGGTATTGAATTCCCATGCCCATCATTCCTGTTGATGTGCTTTTAAAGTTCTCCCATTTTCAGGAAGTCATGATTGCAGCTGGATCACCTGCAGTTTCCATGATTTAGAACTCTTGATGATTACCTCTGCCCACTTATCAGGTGAGTGAATATTTTGATAGTACCTTCTGACATTATTCTCAATGTGAGCAAAGTTCCTATCCAAGGGCTACATTGTATGTCCAACTTGAGGAAATACATGATCAATGCTTTCAAATCGTCCAATTGATATTAGATAAAGCCACAATGAAATCACTGTCCAGGTTTTATTTTGGCCACAGCAGTTATCGCTAATGGCCACCAACTTTTTACCCTTTGGTATTAATTTCAAAGTACTTTGTAAGACGGCTTGAAATTTCTTCAGATTCTTTGCTGGCGGTAGATTCATCCCACAGGAAACATGCACCAGTATTCGCCCTGCAGTCATGAACATTTAGATTGTACATGAACAGCTTTTGACAATAGAATGCAGGACCTGCTGGCTGGAGATCAAACGTCACTACCAAATAGTTTTCGTCACTATGAGCCTGTTCTGTGTAGATTAAGAGATTGTCCAGCTTCAGATCTTCTCTGATGTAGTTCACATTTCTGAAGTAGTGATTTCTTTATATTCTCATCAGCAGTTGCTTCTATTTTTAAATGCAGTGAATCACAAGCTTTACAGGTACCACTTTTTGGTGTTTTGAAGCTAATATTGAAATCTTCTGTACTTGTCACTAGAAACTGGATTAATAGTTTTGTCTCTGCAAAACACATCCGTATAGTTTTCAAACAATTAGCTATAGAATACTCCATGGACATAAACTCCTTGTTTGGATTGTCTTTACAACTATAATGACTCTTGTATAGGTAGCTTATTAATATGCTCATGAACTGCTGCAACAGCTGAATCATTATACTTCCTAGGATAATTTCCATGTTTCCTTCTTTTGTTAGGCGATAGCAAGACAATATCTTGTTTTATTTTCTTCACAAGTTGCTCAAGTCTACTTCTACTATTGTGCAGTCATATTTTGACAAAAAAGCTTTCTTGGAAATAATAATACTTCTCCCCTCATTACGAACAAAATATTTAACAGTTTGTGAACTTCTGCTCTTGGTATATTTACATGCAATGGGATTACCTTTCATACACCCAAATAAATATGCATTTTGTAGGTTATATGAACCTTGTTTCCAGAACTTGGCAAACATTACTGTTCGTAAGTTGTCGCTGATTTTATCAAAACTTTTTAATGGACACTTACAGTCTGGTCCAGGTTCCCTAGCTGAAATCTCATCTTCTTTACCCCTATATTTCTTATACACAACACCACAGTCTTTTTCCTTCTTCACAACTGCTTGCCTGGGCATTCTCCTCTCTCTCTCTTTCTGCTTGCTCCTGCTCACACAACTACATTAAGAGTATTCTCATATGGTTGTTGTTTACCAGCTGTATTATGCAATAAGACTTGGCTTTTAACAACAGGCAGCACAGTACCTAAAACAAAAACATTAATGGACCTCAAGAGTAGTTAACATCATTTCATGTATAACATGGTAACCCACACAGAACAATTAACTCATGTTCTTTGATGGAATTTCATCTTGATCATCTCTATCTTCACTACTAGATGTAGAGTGGAATAACTGGTATTCACTGTCACTGTCATTAGCTTCCCCTTCTTCACTTGTGCTGATGGAACTATTATTATTTGTAGTGAAAAGCTTGCGATTTACTCTGTGAGCAGCCATCTTGTGATGGTTAACATGTTCTACATGAAACTGATGTGGGTTACAGTAACGCATTTGACTGAAAATGCCATCTATGAATTACATATTCAACAGTTCATTATTAACCACAGTAGATGGCTTAAGGTCCCTATGTGATTATCTCAATTTTAAATTTTTTGTGGGTTACCATCTTTTACAGCCGAACCCTTCATTTATTGATACAAGGGTACCAAGCAGAGTATGAAGATCATAATGTGATTATAAGCCTGCAAAACTGGAAAGACCCAAGTGCTGAAGTTAACAGTAAAAAATAAAATGATAATCATTATACCTACAAATGTTGATTTAGATATTCCCATTGAGCAACAGGTGAAAGAACATATCTTTTAACAAAATCCTTTACCACTGCCTCTGACAGCTTGTTAAACAGAAATGATCATTAGGTGTGACACACAAATCTTCATTCTCATCATTCATTTGTGACTGATTTATTTCTTCATCAATAGATGACCTGGCTTTTATTTTCTGCTTTTGTTAGAATTGCTATTCCTTAAAGGCTTTTTATGCAATTTTCCTTATCTTATTCCTTTTAGGAATTTAAAATTGTACTTGAATGAATGAGTTTATTCACAGACTTTCCATAAATTAAATTTTTTATTAGTATATTATTACTATAAACGTATTATTACAATTACAATAAATATTCATTAATTTAAAATTCTCCAATTTATGGAGCTGCATTGCTTCCATTCCCCCATTACATTTAACACTGCGTTATCTATATATTGGGATTATATATTGGATCTGTCATCCTAAAAATTAAGATTTTCTTGTATACCTCAAGATTATTTCCATTGTCCTTTTTGTAAATGTTGCCCACCTTCCACAGCCATTCTTGTCTTACCTTACCTATGTACTTCCCCAGTTTTTTTTATGCTTTCCTCTATTTTAAATTTAAAATTATTCTTCCTCTTATTTCATTTGGTAAATTTTCCTACTTTTGTAAAAGGAACTCATTCCCTCCACATTTTAGTTTGTTTACATTGCAGAATACAATGCCATACGTTATCTGCCTCTTCACACATTGGACATTTTCTCTTGATACATCCATTCCTTAACCCATTTAAGTATGTTACCCCCATTCTAAACCATGCCAACCCTTCCCTTCCTGTTTTGTCACAAATTTTGTGTATTTTTCTCTTCACTAGTCATTTTCAATGATCTGTATAGTTTCAAAGACTTTTATTGGAGAGATTAGTCCATAATTCCTGTTTTTCAATATCGTCTATTCTTGCTTTCATCTCCTTCCAATATCCCATTTCCATTCTTTCCCTATCAAACCACATCACTCCTAAGCCAACTCACTATAGGATATTTTGGATTTTATATGTCCATGTTTCTTTCCCCTTAATTTTCGCTTGCATTGCCAAATGCCGCTTTATGATGTTCTCCTCTTCTAACTTCCATATTCCATACCAATACTTCAGCACTCTTTCCACTATCTTGCTTTTATAGCCTAATCTTCCTAATTCCATTAGAGCAACCTTATTAGGTGAAGATCTAGGTAAGCCTACTGCAAGTCTACAAAATAGTCTAGTTATCACGTTTATTGCTTTCCATCCCTCATCTGGCCCTCAAATTTCTACTCCATACATCATTCTAGTCTCTTACTATTGAACCGTATACCCTTTCCAACCATTTTACTTGCGCATTTGGCATTTTGTTTACACAAGATTTAATTGCGCTCATAGCCATTTTTCCTTCTGCTAGTGTATTCCTTTTTTGATCACTCCATTTTCCATTACTTGACAATCTAACCCCAAGGTTTTCCTGACAGTCTCAATTTCTGAGCCTTCCCACCACCTTTTCTGTTCTTTTTTTAATTTGTAACCTTTCTTCACTACCATGATCTTGGATTTTGTTTTACATATTTATCTTGAGCCCCCATTCTTTACAGACTGTGCCTATTACTCCTAGTGATCGTTTTAATCCTACACTTGTTATAGCACCTAAAACTAGACCATCTGCAAAACGCAAACCTGGTATCTCTCTGTTATTTATAGTCAGCAAATGTATACTATTTTTTGCTTATTTCTTCTAGAACATCATCAATAAATAAATTAAACAGCACTGGACTAAATTTACATCCTTGTCTAAGACCTATTATACATTGTTTGCTATTTTGTCTGCTAATCTCCCCCTTTCATATTTTATACAAAATTAATTTTCCTTGTAAATATTTTGAATTACCTTAATAAAGTTTTGACTTACTCCTTTTTTCCTTAGATTGATCCAAAGTGCTTCTCTAGAAATAGTATCAAAAACTTTTTCTAAGTCCAAAAACAGTAAGTAGGTATATCCTACCTCTTTTATTGTTGTGATATTCATCTACTGGCGTTCTGATTATAAAAATATTGTCGACTATTCTTTTGTCTTTCCCAAAGCTTCATTGAAAGAATGAGAATTTCTCTTCTTTCTCAGCCAAATCTTGAGGTGTTTATGCCAACACTTCAGGAAGACTTTCCCTATTATTGAAAGCAGACTAATTCCTCTATAATTTGCTGGGTTCCTAACATCTCCTTTGGCTTTATATATTGGAGTTATTATTCCCACTCTCTTTTGGTATTTTGCCTTCTTCAAAAATTAAATTCAGTATCCAAACTAACATTTTTAATCTTTCTTGGTCCACTACCCAGCTTTCCAAAATTTCCCTGGGATTCTGTCTATTCCGCATGCCTCATTACATTTTAGCATTTAATTTGTTCCAATATTTCATTTAGAGTGAGTTTGCTGTCCAACATACCTAATTCCCATGGGTTGCTGTTAAATTGTCTTGTAAAGGATCTTTCAACATGAGTGTCCTATCTTTAACATGTGATAGCTGCCGTTGTTATTGAGTTACAGCAGTCATTTTTTTCATGTGGTTACAGTTGTTATGGAATGTTACAACATTCAGCAACGCGTAGAAATTGTGAAAATTTATTATCAAAATGGATCATCTGTTCGCCAAACCTTCCGTATATTGCGTGAAGTTTATGGTGTGCATAATCGTCCCTGCGAAAGAACAATTTGGCATTTGATCGATAAATTTGAAAGAAGTGGTTCTGTCAGCAATCAAAGAATGCCTGTACGTAATTGACGTAACCACTCCAACGAAAACATAGGCGCCATTTGTGAGAGTGTACGTGAGAAGGGAAACAAACCAATTGCTCGTCGAGTGCAAGAATTGGGGCTTTTGCCGAACACAACTTGGCGAATTCTGCATCTGGACTTGAAGTTTCACGCTTACAAAATGGTGATAACTCAAGAACTAAAGCCCAACGACCATAAGTTGCGCCGTGTATTCGCTGACTGGGCTATGAAGCAATTGGAAGCTGAGCTCAATTTTTGAAGATTTAGAAGCTTGTAACAGTGATGTGTCATAATTTAAAATAGAGAGTTGAGGGTTGTTACACTACATCACTATGATAATCTTACTTGAACGCGTTTCGGGAGACGGCTTGTCCCCATCGTCAGCATTCTCTCTCAACATTCTCTAGTTGAGAGAGAATGCTGACGATGGGGACAAGCCGTCTCCCGAAACGCGTTCAAGTAAGATTATCATAGTGATGTAGTGTAACAACCCTCAACTCTCTATTTTAAATTGGAAGCTGACTCAGATTTTTGTCGAAAAATCATCTTAGGCGACAAAGCCCACTTTTGGATGGATGGTTGTGTTAACAAACAAAATTGCCGCTATTGGAGCAATCACAATCCAATGCAGATTCAAGAACCACCACTTTATCCCCAAAAGGTTACTGTGTGGTGTGGATTTTGTATGGTGGAATCATTGGTCCATATTTTTTCCAAGATGAAGATGGAGAAGCTCTAACTGTCAATGGAGAAAGATACCAGGCTCTTATAAGGGACTATTTTTTGCCTCAATTGGATGGTATGGATCTCAGAAACATCTGGTTTCAGCAAGATGGTGTCATATGTCATACTGCTGTGGTAACAATCGATGTTTTGAAGGAGAAGTTCAGAGGTTTTATCATTTCCCGTGGTGGTGATGTTAACTGGCCCCCGAGATCATGTGATTTAACGCCGTTGGATTACTTCTTGTGGGGTTATGTTAAATCTCAAGTTTATGTCAACAAGCCAGAAACAGACAATGATCTTATGAATAACATCACGCGTGTTATTCATGAAGTTGGACCTAATTTACGTTCTTCTGTCATTGAAAATTGGGTCAACGATATACGCGCAACCCAACAGTCGCAGCGGTCACTTAACTGATGTTCTCTTCCACACGTAATGACATTAATTATGTTCCAAAATAAAAAAAGAAATATATCTCTATCATTTATAGAACGTGTTTTATTTAAGTTCAAAGATAGGACACTCTTATGGAAAGACCCTATATAAGCAAAGTTTTAACCCCCAGAAGGCCTTTAAAAAACTTGCACCATGTTATTGGTGATACAACATTATCCCTCCCCTTTCTTTTATGCATTTTGCTTACCATTGCCCAGATTGTTTTATTATCATTCTTCTTTGCTGCCTTGTTTAACTTCTGGCTAAAATACACCTGTATCCCTATCTTTCTGCACAGTAATTTTCCCTATATAATTTATCTCCTGTTCATCTCCAGGACACTAACCCTCTCTGTACTTTTTTTTGCTGTCTCTGCATTCATTGCCGTACCAACTGTCATTTCTTTTAAACCTCTTCTTAGTAACTTTCATTTTTTTTCTGCTCTTTTAACAGCTTCTTCAATGTTAGAAATGCTTTCCTCAATTTTTGTATCTTCCAATACTCCCATAAAATGGTTTTCCTCTAACCATTTTCTTTCTTGCTTTAGTTTCATGTAAAACAACTCAGCCTGATCATTTTTCCATTTAGAGAGATCCCATTGGATAGCTAACCCATAATCTTTCTCACCACCACTATCCTCTAGTATTTTAAGCTCTATTTTGAATGGGAAGTGATTACTCACTCATACAAATCAGATTCATAATCTCAGTCTACTATATATCTATTCAAGACCTAAATAATGCAACACATAGTCTGTGACACTCTGGCCATTTTTGTTTGCAAAAGTAAATTCCCCACAATCATCTTTGCCTTTTACACCATTGCATATCAAAAGGTATCAAAACTCTTATTAATCCTTTACCATCATTGTTACACCACTTTTGTATGTTTATCTCACATCAAAGCCATTAAAATGTACTCCAATTTGCTCTTCTCCTATTCTTGCATTGAAGTCACCAGCTAACAATATTTTTATACCTATATATTTGTCCTGTAGTTCAATATTTTGTCTCAGTTTAACATGGAAATTTGAGTCATAAAACCTGGAAGAAACTAGGTGGATTATAAACAATACCTAAACATATTTGTGTATTTCTTCTAAATTTATCATTAAAAACACACCACAGCACTTTATCACTTCCTAAATCATTTTCAATCTTGATTTTAAAAGGATTATCTCATTTACAAATAGTCCTACACCACCCAATGCACAGCCTTTTTCTTTAACCTTCACTCCTTTTTTTCCCAAAATAGTCATACCCAATGATATTAATATCAGAATCTTTTAAAAACCATGTTTCTACCATAGCAATCACATCTACCCAATTATCTGATAGATGTCACCATTCTATATTTTTACGTATAGCCATTCCACATTCCAACCCAGTATAGAAAGAGAACTTAACCCCTATACAGAATCCTTTCTCTCATATCTAAACTGCTACAACCTAGATTTTCTTGTTAATCTCTCCCACTTGCATTATGCTCCCCTCCAGCATAGATACATCACTGAGGCCTGCCTCACTCCACATATCTAGAACAGCTGTTACCCCCAAGGCCATTCTGACGTCATTGTGCAGCTGAGGTGATATTACTATGTGATGCACTGGTGTCGTCTGTTTGTCTTCTCTCTTCTGACATCACATCATCTCTGCTCCTGTCCAGTTTCTTGGACTTTGACCTTTTTCCCTGCTTCTATCAGCCATCGTGTTTTTGTCCTGTTTTTTCCTGTTTTCTGCCATCTATGAATAGGTTCAGACTCCTAACATAGGCAATTTTACCTTCTCTGGCTTTTTCATTTGCTTCAATAAGATGGCCCTATGTTCTCATTCATTTTTAGTCCAGATCGATAAATACACTTGTACCCATCAGTTTTTTGGTACTCGACAGCACCATCCTTTTATAGTGGTGTATTTAACAAGTATAGGCCTAAGTCTCACTCCTCTTCTTCCTATTCTAAACAAATCTGCTACTTCCCAGTCATGTAATTGTATCTCCAATTTTTCCTTAAAAATGTCTTCTATGTCTTGCCACATTTTCTCATTGCTTTCCTGGACTCCAGAATTGAAGATGTTAAATTTTCTGCTGCTTGCCTCCACCTTTTCCAGCCTCATTAATCTTTCATTGTGATTTGCGAGATCTTCTTCCACTCTTTGTTGGTAACTTGTAATAACCTCTTTCATCTCATTGGAGATTTTGCTTATTCTTTTCTCCATCTTTTTCAACTCAGTCTCTTCTGATATTCCCTTCAACATTCTGACTATTTGAACCATACCAGGACCAGGGTTGAGTTCTATCCTGCCAATGATAAGTAGCACCATCAATATTTGGGAGTACCATATCATAATCACTTGAGTTTTGGATGCATTTTCACATTTTATCTCCCTTGTATTAAAGAGGCCAATTCTGGCTCAGTAAACCTCCACCAATACCCCCATTCTCACTACTGCAATTAGAGCGCATGTACATATGTCTGTCCTCAGTCAACTCTCTCGTGCAACTCCAACTGTACTTAGAAACTGTATAACAAGTATTGCCCAAATACAGAGAGTCATGTTTAGCTATATATAGTAGCGTGGTTCTGGAAGTAGCATAGTGAATGAAAAATGGCTCCACATCACAATCTTTATTAATGAACAATATTACCGATTACTTATAATCTCACACTTTTAACTTACATACTGAGCTAAGCTACTTTCATAACAGACTAAGGAAAAATCAGAGCCTAAAGATACCATAAATAAAAAATTTCTCAAAGGCTATTAATGAAAGAAGATAAATGAGATGCCAAGATATATACATATCAGTTCTTGGCTTCAATCATAGCAACAATTTTCAAGCATCTTAAAACCATGGTAGATGTCATTCTGCCATAGATAAGGCAAATACATAAAGTGGAATATTCTGAGATTCAAGCAAACATAAAATTAGTGTGCAACACTCAGACAGCAAAAAGGTCAACTAATCTTCAAATTAGACCTTTCAGGGGAAGTCTCAGAAGCATATTTGCACATTGTGGCTCAAATGCAACAAATTGTCAATAAAGAATGTGATGAATCATCATTGCTTTCCTCTCCTCAGCAGCTGTAGCCAAACCCAGAAAGTTTGTATCCTAAGTATTGAATTAAAAATACTTCATAAATTGACAGAATCTGACAGAAACTTAAAGTATAGCTATCAGGCTGAAATTCTACATCACTCAACTCCTCAAGACCAGTGGCTTAGCTAGGAATTTCCAACTAGGGAGGGGGCTTACTCCTAACTTATATAAACAATATTTGAAATAATTAAAACATATACCAACTAACCAAAAGTTGTTATGAAACAAAATTCATCTTCCATCATTGCATAGTGTGTAGTGTAGTGGTGGTATTTATTATTACATTAATTGCATAACACAGTCGCATGGGTCATAAGACCGTACATGCTCTCTAGATAAATACCTGGTCTGTATACGTGACTTGCAGTATCAACCAGAAAACAACTATTTTTTTACAATCACCGCACTATATACATACATACATACATATAAAATTGAAAAAAAAAAAAAAAAAAAAGACACTGAATCACACACACACACACACACAGTCGCGCACAAGTACTCAAGCACCACATATGTTTAAAGAAAAATTACATAAACACCTTATCTCTTAGTACACGTACTTCCATTAAGTATGTGCCCAAGCTTGGCCAGTTTTGGCTGTTTAGAATCATGTCCCAGCATGCTGTCCTCCGTCTGTTGGAAGCCAAAAATACTTCCGGTAATAGTTTTTTCCTAATACCCTCCGTCTGCACGCATGCTGCCAAAATATGCGTCCAGTCTTCTTGTTCCCCGCATAATGGGCAAATCCTCCTGCCATCGTCATCAACAATCTTGCGAGCTTTCCACCCTCCCAACCTAAGCCATGCTATTCCAGTCCTCTGTTTTATACTCAATTCCAAAATATATGTTTCCTTACCCCACCTAGTTTTATTCTATTTTGTAGCTCCAATGTTGATCTTTGTCTACATTCAGATTCGATTTTCTGCCTGTTTATATCGCATAGTCATCTTTTGACCTTTCTTACAGCACTGTGTGTATTTTCATTACCCCTTTCCCAGATATCATTTAAGCCAATTTTTGATAATTCGCGTTGCAACCCCGCTGCCCACCATTTTGGATGCCCTATGTTGTTTATTTGATGACGATAACATATTGCTCTCAGAGTTGTTTGATCGCCTTTAATTATTCGCAGCCAGTACCTAACTACGTTTAGTTTAGCAAATACAGCATCTTCCCAGCATCCTACCTCCCGAAGAACTCCGTAGTTTGAAGTACCCCTCCCCAACCCTAGAATGCGCTTCCAGAAATTGCATTGTATTTTATTTAGATGATCCACCCTCTCCCATCCCCACACTTCACTGCCGTATAGTAATGAGGACCTAACCATTGCTTCATACATGGTCTGTAATGTTTTTACTGGCATATCTGATACCCATGTCAATATCCTTAATACTTCAGAAAGTTGTCCAATCCCTTTGTGTTTTATAAACTCCATGTTCTTGTTCCATTTTCCGCCCATATCAAACCTTACTCCTAAGTAATCGAAGTGTTTAACATTTTGAATTTCTTCCTCCCCATAGGTCCACTTTTCATGTTGGCCGTACACATATCCATTTTTAAAGATGACTGTTTTAGTTTTAAGAATATTTACCTCCATACCCCATTGCCTACAGTATTGTCGAAGAGCGTTTAAACCAGACTGCAAACCTTTTATCGTTTTAGAAAGAACTACAATGTGATCCGCGTACAAAAGAATTGGTATTTTTTGGTCTGCGATTGTCGGTGCATCTATGTCTTCCTCCGTCATCACGCTAACAACATCATCAATAAACAAATTAAAAAGTAACGGAGATAGTATACAACCCTGTTTAACCCCCCTCTGCGCTATGTTACATTCTGATGTATTGTGCTGATCGGTCTTGATAACAAACTTAACTTCTTTATACATTGCCCTAAGTGCTCTAATCATTTTCCCCGAAAGTCCTTTACGTGTTAATTTCTCCCAGAGAGCACTGCGTTCTACAGTATCAAATGCCATTTTAAAATCTACAAATACAGTATATACCTTACCACCTTTATTTCTCAAATTGTCATCAATTATTGTTTTCAGAACAAAGACATTGTCAATAGTCGAGAAACCTTCCCTAAATCCTGCCTGAAATTTAGAAATCCTATGATGTGTCTTGGCCCAACATTTAATTCTTTCATATAAGATTCTACTGTAAATTTTTCCAAATATAGAGAGCAGCGAGATACCCCTGTAATTTCCTGGAATGCTGTAACTCCCTTTGCCCTTGTAAAGAGGTTGGATAATGGCGGTTTTCCATGCTTCCGGATATTCTCCGCCTTCAAATATTTTATTGAAGCTTTTTCTATAGAAATCTACCATTTTATTAACTTCTAGCGAGATCTTGAAAAACTCAGCTGACAAGCCCTCTATACCAGCTGCCTTCCCGTTTTTTAAACATTTTATTGCACGAACAACCTCTGCTGTGCTAATTTCATAATCAAGCATTTGCACAATTGGAGCCCCAGTCATCCCTTCAGCGGCCAAAGTATTTAATTGTATTCTAAACTCCCCTCCTTCATAGACTGTTTTAAAGTGCTTTATCCATTCTCCAGCAGGGATAGTTGCCTGAATGGACCTTCGCCTTCGAATCTGTCTAATAACTTTCCACATGTCACCAATTTCCCCATTTTCGACTACTTGACGTACCTCTTCTGCCTTTGCGTCCTGCCAAGCTGTTTTGCTCTGCTTTAGGACTTCCCTATATGACTTTCTTAGATTTGCAAAAGAAATTCTACGTTCTTCACCCCCCTCTCTTCTGTATTTGATAAGTGCAGATTCCGCTGCTTTCTTCGCTGTTTTACACTGATCGTTATACCAACTATTTGATGTTAAGCTGTTTGATGCATTACCCCTTCCTGTTAGCATGTGCGCACTTGCTTTCTGTATAATATTAGTTATGTTCTGTATAATTTCAGTTCCTTTGTGTTGATCTACGTCAAAAGATATAATTTCGTTTTCTAAAGTGTTAATAAAAATCTCCTTTCCTGCCTCCCTCCATCTATATTTAAACAATGGCATCAATTACGTATGTATTGTAATGAAAAGAAGCTAGAAACAGTGATGTGTATTGAATTTATTTAAAGGTGAGTCGAAATTGTAACACTAACATCACTTAAGTTTACTCACTTAACATGTTTCGGGAAACCGTTGTTCCCATCCTCAGAAGGTTATTAACTCGACTGGCCCGTGTTGTTGGTGTTTCCGTTTTTTGGACTGGATCCTGTGGTGGCATCTTGTGGTGGAGAAATGTACTTCCAGAGAGGATTTGGTGGCGGCAAATCAAAATTCATTAGATGTGTGTTGTGTTTTAGAATGGTGATCTTCTCCCATGCATCTAATTCGGCTGCAAATTTGGCTGGTTTGACTAATGTAATATTGGGTTTGATGTTGTGATTAGTGATCCAAAAATGGTGTGAAACTGCAGATTTGTCCATTTGTTTGTATTTAATACATCTCATGTGCTCCTTTAGCCTAGTTTCTAAGTTTCTTTTTGTCTTACCAATGTATACTTTATTGCAATCTGAACAATTGATTTTATAGATTCCAGCTTTTTTGTCTTATGGAATGGGGTCTTTTAACTTGTTACAAAGTAATTTCTCTATGTTAAATTTGTTCTGTGGAGCTAGGCTGATGTTATGTTTCATGAAAATCTTCTTAAATTTGTGAAATGTTCCTGGGTGGTATGTGAATTTCTTGAACTTTAGTTCTTTATCTTGCTGGATGAGATTAGTTGCGTTTCTGATGTGCATCTGTCGTTTGAATTTTGCAATTTTTTTGTCAATAGTTGCTTTGTTGTACCCATTATGTATTGCTGTATCCACCACAAGATGCCACCACAGGATCCAGTCCAAAAAACGGAAACACCAACAACACGGGCCAGTCGAGTTAATAACCTTCTGAGGATGGGAACAACGGTTTCCCGAAACATGTTAAGTGAGTAAACTTAAGTGATGTTAGTGTTACAATTTCGACTCACCTTTAAATAAATGGCGTCAATGTTTCGCATGCGCTTTCATCCCTTGTATAAGATACTAGCCGAGATACTTTTAAAGTCATTATCAGTGGAAAATGATGAGAGTCAATGCTGTTTTCAACTTTAAAATTTTGAACTAACGGCAATACGTGCTGTGAACATAGAATGTAGTCAATGACACTACTCCCATTCGTATGCACAAATGTTACTTCCCCTGACAGGTCCGAACCGTATTTTCCGTTCATTATTTCTAACTCGTAGGCGTCACAAAAGAACAATAACTCTTTTCCTCTTGCATTCAGGATTGAGTCCTTGCTGTTTCTGCCGGGTTTTCTGTTATCCAAGTCCCCTTTTTTAATTGTAATATTTTCTTGCCCTATCCTAGCATTCAGATCACCCATTATTATTAGCTTTACATCCTGATATTTGTCCCTGATTTCTACAATTGTTTCCCCTAAATCTGTAAAGAATTCTGGCTCAGCATACTGGGACGTAACCGGCTGGCGATATACAGTTATAACAACAATATTAATATCAGCTATATTACAATATATACAGGTTGCTCCCCTGAGATGACTCTGTATTTCCTTAATAGACTGTACATAATTACTCTTAAAGAAAGTAGCAACGCCCCCAGGATATCTCCCCCTTCTACCTCTCAATTCTGAACCACTATAAACACCTTGGAATTCACTTATGTCCACAGTTTCATTGTTTTTTAGCCAAGTCTCTGCTAACCCAATTATGTCCAAGTTATTTACAAAGTTCAAAAATTGACCACTAGCCAGTTTTCCCCTCAAACCTTCCACATTCCAAAACCCCACTGACAGCTGGGCATCTTCATTCTGTTTGTTGTTATCTTACCTCCTACTTGTCATAAAGTTCAGCTTTGCTTACAGAAACTGAACTTAGTAAATCACTCTTACAAAACATGACTGTTTCTGAAATCTTTTCCCATGAACCCCCAACACAAAACATGGAAACCAACTTCTGAAGCATTTAAATTGTGTTTCTATGAAACTTTGACATTTCAGTCAGTTCACTTAACGTGAAATACAACAATAAAATGTTCACTGGTACACAGTAATATTTCTCTGGATCACTTTCCATGTAGTTTTCCAGATTATTCTGTTTTTCTACTCAGCATTGCAATTTTCGCACATCAACTCCTGGTATTTAATATTCAGATCATGATTCTATTGTTGTATATTATGTTGGTTAAGTGTTATACAAGTTTTTACTATGGAAACAAAGAAGAACATGCATATTCACTTTTTCCAGTTTAAGAAATAAACAGTTCAAGAATTGAAGTATAGCTTTAAGTTATAGCTGCATCCCTCAAGATATTTTTACCAATGACATGATTGCAATCAATCTGGAAGAACCAGTGTTAAGTTTTCTTAAGCATATTAAGTCAAGCATACAATAGCATTACAAAACATTTTTGGTCCTCAGCTGGGTTGATGTTTATGAGCATTGGAACATAGATTAAAGTAAAGCATCACATATTTTGAAATTTAAGAAATTGAATTTTCTGCTCACATATTTTACTGCGTTATGATTTCTTTATTGTAGAAGCAGTATTTCTGTTCCTGTACTGCAAATTGATTAAGCTTTGGAGGAAAGTATGATCTTCGTAAAGACTCATTGCTAAAATGGATTATACTAAGGAGAATGGTATCAACAGCATCATAGCCAGTTGAAGTAATGCTGCAAATTCAGCTGCCTGAAGCTTGGTAACTATTGGCATAATACTTACACTTCCATTTTGAAGACTTCAGGAAGGTTGGTCATAATTCTATATTTAAGTTTTATTAACACTAATTATTATGGATTCAAATGCAGTTAAGACTTTAGTTAAGAAGAGGAGCACTTATGTATAAGGCTTCCATAACATGCATGCTAACTTTTATAATTTTATAACTAAATTGATGCAAACAGGGATACAAATCAGATTAATGCAAGGTTAAGAAATATCTTGGAGCTAGGAGTTAATTTTGAGAAGCTACAAGAGGAACTAGAGGTAAGTGATGAAGAAACTGATGACACAGTATATAGGATAGCTTTTGAGGAAGATTATTAAAATGCTGTAGCTGGTTTAGAATCGTTACACTGAGAATCACTTCCAAAGCAAAGAACAGATATTTCAGATGTGTTTAAATCAACACCAGGCAATATGCAACTACCATAAATTTCTATACCTGAATTTGATGGGAGTTTCAAAAGTTAGATTAATTTCAGGGATACGTTTGAAAGCTTAGTAATTAAAAATACAACTTTAACTAAAGTTCAGAAGCAACATTACCTGTGTCAGCTCTTTAATGATGAAACTAAGTAATTTATACAAAATGTTCCAGTTTCAAATGAGAACTTAAGGTAGCATAGAATTTGGTGTACACCACATATGAAAACGCTAGGATCATTGCTGTTAGGCATATAAGTGACTTATTGAAACCTGTAATTGTACATAAAGACTCACCTGCTGAACTAAGACAATTGCTGAATCACATGGTTAGCAATAAAAAATACCCTTGAAGCGCTTAAGTTGAATGAATGATTTATTGTCTGCTTTAAACTTTACATACAATGTATACAATACAATGGAGTTGCTTATTATTTCTCTTCCCCTTATATTTAACATTCTGTTGTATATATAATGGGGAAGTATAATGTATCATTTACTTTTTTGCCTTGTTATCCTTTTTGCATATTTTCTCCAATTTGCTTCACATTTCTTTTAACCGTTTTAACCTTATTTTTCCTAAATATTTTCCTGCTTTCTCCATATATTAATTTGATCTTGTATTAAAACTCTTCCTAACTTTTAGCTCTATTTGTAAATTTTCCCATTTCTCTAGTATTAAATTCTCTCTCCCTTTAACTGTATCATTGAATTCCAGAATATAATGCCAATTATCATGTAATCCATTACATTTAGTACATCTCTCCCCCTTCTTCTCCCTGTTAAACCACTTAAATTCATTACACCTGTCCTCGCCCATGCATACCCCATTTTGGCCTTTTTGTTGCATACTTCGATGTATCTTTCTTTTCCCTATTCCATTTTAAAATATTTATAATCTATTAATGACCTTTTTTTCCTTGAAACTACTTATAATTTCTTGCTTTTCAATATTCTCCACCCTTGTTCTAATTTCTTTCCAGAAGCCCTTTCTTTGTTGTTTCTTTCAGCCCATGTTTCCCCCATTCCTGTTTCTTCCAATGTTGCCTTATCTTGTGCAGCCAAGTTTCTTTTTTTCCCCACTTTCTCTGTACAACCAAGCATTGCTTTAGTATATCATTTTCCTCTAGTAGCTTTATTCTGAACCAATATTTGATTGCCCTTTCTACCATTTTGCCTTTTGCTCCCACCCTCCCCTATTTCTGCTTGTACTCCATTTGGTGAACTTCCTGGTAATCCCAGGGCTATTTTGTAAAAATTCCTATGTATAGCATCTACATTTTCCCATCCTTTTTCCAGCCCCCATATCTCTGCTGTGTATAACACCTTGCTTCCACCACTGTGCTATATATCCTTTCTAGCCACGTAATTTGCATTTCTGGTATTTTGTTCACACATGCTCTGATTACCTGCATTGCTTGTTTCCCCTTTGCTAGTACATTTTTCTTCTGTTCTCCGCAATTCCTTGCACTATTGAGCCTTAATCCTAAATAGTCAATATTCCTCACTACTTCCATCTCCATTCCTTCCCAATACCAATTTTCGGTCTTTCTTAGTTTATATCCTTTCTTAAAGATCATGATTTTCGGTTTCCTTTTGTTCATTCTCAGCTCCCAATCTTTACAGTATTTGCCAATTGCTTCAATAGTTTTACTTAACCCCACAACTGAAATGGAACCTGCCACTAGATCATCTGCAAACAATAATCCTGGTATTTCCTTATTATTAATAACTGGTGAATGTTTATTAAATTTTTTTCTCTCTTCTATAATATCATCTATAAATACATTAAATAACACTGGACCAAGTTTGCATCCTTGTCTAAGCTCTGAATTATTCACGTTCTCTTCAGTAATGCTTCCCTTGGCTATTTTCACACAGCACTCATTATTTGCATATAAATACTTTATACTCTTTATAAATGATTCGCTCACCCCTTTCTTAATTAGTTTTAACCATAGTGCATTCCTGTTGATAGTGTCGAATACTTTTTCTAAATCAATAAAAACCATGCTTATTATCCACCATTGTCATTATGATTAATATATTATCTATTGTTCTCTTCCCATTGCTAAATCCTGCTTGGAATTCTGATAGCTTCCTCTCTTTCTCTGCCCACCATCTCTGCATTCTGTCAGTTAGTATGCCCGTGTATACTTTACCTATCACTGCTAGAAGGATTAATACCCTGTAATTTATAGGATCCTCTATATCTGCTTTGCCTTTATATACTGATACTACAATTCCCTTTCTCCAGAACTTTACTTTTTTCACATATTGAGTTAAACAATTTCACTATTAACCTCAACCTATCATCATTTTTGCATCATGCTTTCCAGAATTCACCTTGTAACCCATCGATTCCAAAGGCCTTGTTATTTTTTAACTTTAATATTGGTGTTTTTATTTCATTTATCTTGATTTCTTTATCTAAATCCTCCTCAATATACTGTATTCATTCTTTGAAACTCTCTTGGACTTTGACTAATGTTTGCACCCCATATAAACCTTTAAAGTAATTGAACCATGTTTTTGCCTGTATGTTGTTCTCACCACTTTTGTTCTTATATATATGTTTCATCATCTTCCATATCACCTTGTATCCTGATTTATTGCTGCTTCATTCATTTTACGACTTAATTTTTCTCCCATTCTTTCTTTTTCGCCTCTATCCCCTCTATCTTTGTATTAAAAACTTTTCTTTATCTTTTTGTTCTCCTGTCTGCCTGCATTTCTTTAGTTCTCTTTCCACTTTTTTCTTTGTCTCATAACCAGGGTTAGGATTTTTAGGTGCAAATTTCAGATGAAAAAAGGGACAATAAGGTGCTGGTTTATTTAAGGGGATGCACAACTGAAATTGCTATTTTCTAAACTATCCATTCAATTGGGCTGAAATTTTAACCACATGTCAGTCTTCTTTAGATATAATTGTTTTGTGAATTTCAATCCAAAATCTTAATTATTTTCAAGTTATTAATTTTCAAAATATAAAATTATGGGTATATGCAAAATGCAGCAAATGATGCATTTTTCAAAAAAAAAAAAAAAAATCTTATGTTGCTTCTATGTCAAGTGTAGTAGATTTTATTAGCCCCACGTTGGGGAGCCAATTTGAAGTGGAATATTTTTAGGTAGTTGGAAGATGCTTCATGTTTATATGCACCACGTATGGAAGCCAATTTGTCACGGTCACTTCGTGTTATCTATTGCTGAGCGTCTGTTATTGTTTTATTATTTTGCATTTTGGGTTCATTGTGCTCCGGCTAGCTATTATTTCTCGGTCGAGCACATCTCTTGAACAGGTGTGTAAACGGAAAGGATTTGTTACTCAAAGATAACACTGATAAAAGAATTTGTTTTTACACTTTTATTACCGTCACAATTAAGTTCACATATTGATTCGTGATACACGCCAAACTGAAACTGTTATATTTTCTAATATCACTATAATCACTTATTTACTGCACATTATTAATTCGCGTTTCACATTTATAACAAACTTTAAGACACGAGAGATTCTGTAGAATTGCGACGTGTACTTTATGTATGCTTCCGTTGAACTACGCGACGTGTAACCCGCGAACGATTCTGATGAACTAACTGTGCGACGTATAACGCGTGAATGCTTCTGTTGGACTGACGAAATCTGCCTCTGACTTTAGCTTTTTATACTCCCACACCCCGATATGCCTAAAGATTATAACCGAGCTGCTATTGGTTAATAAAACGCGCCAACATTAGTGTCTATTTTTATATCCAATCAAAAATTATGAAAACATATGCTCTAGGGAAGATATTCCCGTTATTTCTAAGAAAAACGCGCCAATCTGACGTCATTTGTTTGTCTCTTCTAATTAATATTCAACTCACCCCCTCGCACATTGTTATCCACTCCTATTGTCAGTTTCAGTGAGGTCGTGTAAACTTATTTCCTAACAATGCTTATAATTAACAAACATCTCAAATCAATGTCATACAATAATGCTTATTTACACTACAATCACTCTGGCATTTACATTATTGTGATACAAATTACTGCCACATATGCCCCACTAGAAACATAATTATAAATATTTACAACTTGTTTGAAAATTTTATAATTGGGTTTTTAGTCTCCTGAATCTTGGAACACACGGTATTTATCACTTGCACTTAACACTGCACACGCATTTAACACACGACATATATTTTGCCTTTATCTCACCACTATTCACTGGCTCTGGTTTAATGTGTTTAGATACATACATCTGACATTACAATTTTTTTTATAGCAAATACTGTACCCTGAATTATTTAGTTACTGTTACAAAATGGTTTACTTTCTTCGGTTGTTGACATAAAAATTTATACATTCAAAATTTTTAACCTGGTTCATTTTGTAATTATTAAACATATTTACCAAAATATTCATCCTCTACACAAATATATTTACATCTCTTAAATCTTGACACAATTTCACATTATCTGTGTGCTATATAGGTGTTTTGTTTTAATTATGTTTGCCCTTTTTTTATTGTTTTGTGCTTTATATTCACAATACTCTTTGAATTATATCTACATACTTTTACTTTAATATGACATTAAGTTTTCATTATTACATGCTTTATTTCAAATGCTGTTACAGTTTACTAAGAAAATGTTCTTTTTCCCCTTTAAACATTTTTTTTTTGTCCAGAATTTATTAGTCTTTTCTCATGACATATATACATAGATAACCCTCTTACATTCCAATACCTATGTTCTACAGTTCAGCTTTAACTATCCAGAATCTACTTTTTATCATCTTGGTCTTCTGTTTCATCTTTATCCTCATTGTTGTATGGTTTTAGCATCTCAATATGGAACTTTCCAATGACTTTTCGAGTTGTTGGGTTACATAATTCATATGTATTTGTTCCATATACTTCAACAACTTCATATGGTCCATGGTATTTGAGAAACATTCACCAATAAAGTTTATTTGCTTTATCAGATAATTTCTTGGTTTTAACCAAAACTAAATCTCTTATTTTGATCCTCCATTCCTTTCTTTTCTTTTCTTCATGTTTCCTTTTTCTTTTTATGGCTTTTTTCTTCATCCTCTCGAATGCTTGTCGGAACATCTCTTCTTCCGTTTGTGGTATCGAGTGCTCATCTGGAATGGCTTCTGGAATTTTCTTACATATTGTATTTATCTTCTTTCCTAACTTAAGTTCACATGGTTTGTATCCTGTCACATTGTTTACTGTTTCGTTGAGTAGATTCTGAACGAAATTCACGTATCCATACCATTGAGTTTGTTTTCGATGACACAGCACCCTTAAATAATTTGAAATTTCCCTCTCCACTGGATTGGAGTTCGGTCTGTATCTTGACGAAAAATATTGTTTAATGCCATTTTCTTTCAGTCCCTCCATAAATTTTTTTCCTGTGAAGGACGAAGCATTATCGTTCAATACGGATTGGATTGGTCCTTCTTCTATCACATATGACTTAAGTAGCCTATTCAAACATGCTAAACTTGTAGGTTTTCTCAAAGGATAAATTCTTACATATTTGCTGAATATATCATAACAGACAAATATATATTTGTTTCCAAATTGACTTGGAGGCATAGGACCATGAATGTCAATACTAATTATGCATCTCGGCTTATCCCTTATAACCGAATTAGTCTCAAATGCATATACTGCATTTATTTGCTTTGCTTTCTGACATAGGTTGCAGCACGATATAAATTTCTGAACTTTCTGATGCAATTTGGATATGTATAAATTTTCTAAAATCATAGAAGTTGTCCGGTCCGTCCCTGAGTGTGCTAACCCTTCGTGAAAATTCTTAATTAGTTCCTTTTCCATGCTTTTCGGAACCATTACCTTCCAACTAGGTATTTCTTTTCCATGCTTCTTGTATAGTATTCCATTCCGAATTGCTACAATTTCTTTCTTTGCCTCTTCAATTAATGGTACATTTCCTTTTAAGTTCAAATAATTTTGAGTCTTCATTTTGAATTTTCCCCATATTTTTCAATTTTCTTATCATTTCTTTGCTTAAAGGAATTTCAATTGTCAATATTTTGACTTCGTTTCTAGACCTTTCAATATTCTCGGGTATTTGTGGGTTGTAGTTTAATCTTGATAGTAAATCGCTGAAGGTATTATTCTTGCCAGGAATGTGTATAATCTCAATATCAAATGCAGATATTGCATGAATGTATCTAGCAAGTTTTCCACTACATAATCTACACCGTTGGATGAAAGTTAAGCTGATGTGATCTGAATATACTTTCACCTTTTGCTGATAAATATAGGTCTTGAATCGAATTAATGAAAAATATAGTGCTCCAATTTTTAACTGAGTCACCGAAGAATTCCGCTCAATGTTTGTAAGTCCTCTAGAAGCAGTACTAATGACGTGAAACTCATTGTTGATGTCTCGCTGTCCTAAAATTCCGGCGAATCCTTGCATTGATGCATCAACGTAAATCTCGTATTTCAAATTTTCTCGGGGCCTCTTGAGCAATATGGACTTAGCAAAGAGTTCTTTTACTCTCTCAAAACATTTTTGATGATCCTCTGTCCATCTCCACTTAATATTCTTTCGGAGTAGCTGCCACAGTGGTTCTATTTCAGCCGAATACCTTGGTACGAACTTACTCTGAAAGTTCAATACCCCTAAGAGACGTCTAATTTGCTTTACGTTCTTTGGTGGTGGAATTTTCATTATTGCTTCAATTCTCTTCTGGTCGGGTCTTATACCTCGTTCATCCACTACATAACCCAGAAAATTTATTTCCTTGACACAAAATTTTGATTTTAGTATGTTCACAGTCATACCATGTTGTTGCAGTTTATTTAACACGTTATGTACATTATTCATATGTTCTTCAAATGTTTGACTAATGATGAGGAAGTCGTAAATATACTTTATTAAAGAATCATCTACAGAATTTCCAAAAATACTGTGAATTGCTCTCAAAAATCCACTTCCTTCCAAAAAGGATTTACACAAAAACGATACTGGATCCCCGAGTATTGAAATGAAGCGTAATCACGCACTTGTGGATCTAATTCTACTTGCCAATATGATGAGGTCAATGGATGTCAAAAATCTCCCTCTTGAAAGTTTCATAATTAGTTGTTGGATTCCTTCACTTTGAAAATGATCTGGCTTCATATATTGGTTGACATATATACCATCTAATGTTAATCTCAAACTACCCTCTCGTTTAATACTCCAACAGATTGAATTTATATACTGAGAATTACTTTGCTCAATAATCCCATTTTCTAACATACTATTTATCAGTTTTCTAGCTTTGTCCCTAAGACTTATAGGTAAATTGTCATACTTATGCCTATATGGTGGCACATCCTCTACCTGAAATGTATGCTGATATACGTTACATCTGCCTGGGATATTACTAAATACTGAACTATTGTTCATCAAAACATCATGAAGGATTTGTTTTTGTGTTTTCGTAATGTTATAAGCTTCTTCACACTTGTGTAGTATTTCCTCATTTCTCTTCTCTTCCCAGTTGTTGTCTGTCTCGCTCGCACGGTCGTCTTTTGTTCGGGTTGTAAATTTCTCTACTTTCTCTGGCATTTCTACTAGCTGTTGAAAATATGGCATGGTATTTCCTTCATATTTTGTGACTACATGCTTTATCTGACTATTTCCTTCTGTTTCCATTACTTGCAAAAAATCTTGATCACAAAGATCCTCCTCTTCTCTTGTCCTCTCAATCACGGATACTTTCTCTTTTATAAACGGTACCTTTATTTCTCTATTGTCTTTTGTCATGTTTAACTCCTCATATTTAAAATCTATACGTGCTTCATATTCATGTAGGAAGTCACATCCTAAAATAATGTCACAAATTAAATGGTTTACAATTAGAAACATAACCTCGAAATTTTCTCCGCCAATAAGTATGTGTAGTAGAGCTTGTGTTTTTATGACCTGTGTCGTTCTTCCGATTGCAGCAGACAAACTAAATTACTGGTGGGAAGAGCCATAATTTTGTTACCTTCATTTATCAAATTTATATAAAATTTCTGTGAACAAATTGAAGCTGATGAACCGGAATCTACAGTTGCAATAATCTCTTTCTTCGCAATTTCTATCTTAACATGGGGTGACTCGAAATTTTCCTCCTTATCTTTCGTTGCTGCAATCTTCTTACAGAGTGTGTGTGTGTAGGCATATTGTTTGTATTGGTAATGGATACTGAATTATTAAAGACATCCTGAGAACCTACTGCACAGGAGTCTATTGACAGTTTTCCTGGTTACTTCCATGTTCATGTACGGGACTGCCATTCCTAACCGGCGCTACATCTATCTCATTTTCGCTACCATTGTTTTGAGTTCCCCTTCCTCGAGTTCTGAAATTATGTCCTCTTGACACGTAATTTTCTTGCCGTTCCTCGGATCTTTCCTGGTTAGTGTTTTCCCTCCAGTGAGTGAAATTTCCCCTTTGTCTAATATACCGCCTTCCTTGATTTTGCCCTCTTTCCGGCAATCTTTCTGTCCTGACGTAATTTATTTGTTCCTGTCGACCTGGTCTCCCATCTATCCCCGGTCTTTCAAATTTTGGAACGTATGATTGGTACCGTTGTCTGGTATTATTCTCATGACGTCTGTCTTGTCCTCTACTTTGGTGATAATAACTACCTTGGTAATTTCGTCTATCTCGCACATCTAAAAATCTATGCTCCCACTCCCGAGATATATCTTCTTCTTGTTGTTCCAAAGCTGTCATTAATTCTGTCATCTCATAGGTATTACGTGGTTTTGCAATTAATAAATAATTTTGTATCCTTAAAGGATAATGCCTTGTGAGCAAACTCACAAAATCTTCCTCATTGATTGGAGGTGACAAGTTCCTAACCTGACTTGCATGTTTCAGTAAGTAATCAGTCATTGATATTCCCTCTCGTGGATCAAATTGACCATGACTAAGCATTGCCTGTATTCTGTGCTGTACCGTAACATTCCCAAATCTGTTCATGAATAGCCTTTTAAAGGATTCATATGAAATTTCACCCCCTGATACCATTTGTAACCAATCTAAAGTTTTCTGGTCCAAACATCTTTTGGCAACTATCATTTTCAGTGCTTCCGGTATCTTTTTAATTTGAAAATATTCTGACAAGTCTGCAATAAACTGTACTGGACTGGAGTTTTCATTAAATTTTGGAAGTGGAAAATCACTTAAGATATGATTATAGTTTGGCAAATCCCCTACTCCCATATTTAAATTCTCTAGTGTTACTTGTGCACTCTGAGTTTCAGCATGAGCTATAGATGAAGTCGCCGCATCACTCACATTATTAGTCATACCTGAGGAACTACCTCTATCATTATTCTGTACATCAGATACATTAACATCACATATATTTACCCTTGAATTCAATTCTAACCTATTTACAATACCTTGCAGATTATCTATTGTCTGTTCCAATTTTTTATTGTTCTCATTTTGAACAGCTTGGTGCTTGTTAATTTCAGAAGTTAGTTTTTGATTCAAATCTATAGACAAAACTTTAACTTCTTCAAACAATTTATTTCTTTGTGTTTCTGACTCATTCTGAATTTCAGATATCTCACCTCTGAAATTAACTTGCACCTGCATTAAATCTGCATTCGTAGCCTCCATCATCTCTCTAAGCTCACTTGAAATGCTATTCATTCGGCTACCTAACTCTGTACATTTTACATCAACATGTTCAATTTTATTATTAACCTCACTTTTTTGGTTAGATATTTCCCTGCTCATGTCTGACATTTTCTTTGAAAATTTTCCTATCTCACTTGCTATCATTTCCTTATTTTTATTTCTCATTCTTATCATACTACTATCTAGCTCCATAAATTTCTTTTCAATTTCTTCCCTGTTTTGTTCTAAGCTCTTACCAATATCTTCCCTTAATTCCCTATTATTCTTTTCCATATCTTCCCTATTTTGATCTATTTTCTTTTCTAATTTCTCATTACTCTTTTCCATGTTCTGAGTTAGTTTTTGTTCTAATTTCTCATTATTCTTTTCCATATTCTGAGTTAATTTTTGTTCTAGTTTCTCATTATTCTTTTCCATATCTTTCCTGACTTGATCTCTAATACTCTTACCAATATCTTTCAGCATTTCCATCATCATACTAGCATCAAAATTAACATTTCCTGATATTCTATTCTCACTTTCTGCACTAATATTTCCTCCATCAAATACTACATTGTTTGAGCTATTTTCCATAATCTGCATTGAATTACAGCTAACTGTTACAATATCTCCCCCCATAATTGTTTCTTCAGTATTATTAGTGAACATTGTTTTCTTAATCCTCCCACTTCTCAAGAACATTTAATTTCTCACATTTTTTTTTTGGGATACAAAACAATGTTACAAATTTCTAACCTTTCTGATGCTATCTGATGATGTTGCTTTGATGTCCAGATTCCTGCCCCTCTCTCCTAGATGTATATGTCGCCTCTACGTCGTACTACGATGAATCTGCGTCGTCTCGCTGTTTTTGTGTCCTGTAGTTGAATTCCCCTGTTGCCTTTTAATCTCGTAGTTACAATGTCCCCTCATCCGCGTCGACGGTCGTTCTGGTGGTTGTTTCTGGAATCTGCATCTTGTAGTTAATTTCACTGCTCCATTCGCTCCAGGTCCTGGTTCCTTCGCCCCTTCCTGGTTATTTAGCTCCTTCCTGGTTAATTCGCCCCTTCCTGGTTAGTTCGCCCCACGTTCTGGGTGCCAATTTGTAGTAGATTTTATTAGCCCCACGTTGGGGAGCCAATTTGAAGTGGAATATTTTTAGGTAGTTGGAAGATGCTTCGTGTTTATATGCACCACGTATGGAAGCCAATTTGTCGTGGTCACTTCGTGTTATCTATTGCTGAGCGCCTGTTATTGTTTTATTATTTTGCATTTTGGGTTCATTGTGCTCCGGCTAGCTATTATTTCTCGGTCGAGCACATCTCTTGAACAGGTGTGTAAACGGAAAGGATTTGTTACTCAAAGATAACACTGATAAAAGAATTTGTTTTTACACTTTTATTACCGTCACAATTAAGTTCACATATTGATTCGTGATACACGCCAAACTGAAACTGTTATATTTTCTAATATCACTATAATCACTTATTTACTGCACATTATTAATTCGCGTTTCACATTTATAACAAACTTTAAGACACGAGAGATTCTGTAGAATTGCGACGTGTACTTTATGTATGCTTCCGTTGAACTACGCAACGTGTAACCCGCGAACGATTCTGATGAACTAACTGTGCGACGTATAACGCGTGAATGCTTCTGTTGGACTGACGAAATCTGCCTCTGACTTTAGCTTTTTATACTCCCACACCCCGATATGCCTAAAGATTATAACCGAGCTGCTATTGGTTAATAAAACGCGCCAACATTAGTGTCTATTTTTATATCCAATCAAAAATTATGAAAACATATGCTCTAGGGAAGATATTTCCGTTATTTCTAAGAAAAACGCGCCAATCTGACGTCATTTGTTTGTCTCTTCTAATTAATATTCAACTCACCCCCTCGCACATTGTTATCCGCTCCTATTGTCAGTTTCAGTGAGGTCGTGTAAACTTATTTCCTAACAATGCTTATAATTAACAAACATCTCAAATCAATGTCATACAATAATGCTTATTTACACTACAATCACTCTGGCATTTACATTATTGTGATACAAATTACTGCCACACAAGGAACTACAAATCTGTCATATAATTTTTTTTATGCCATTCTTAGTTTATGAGAAAAAAAAGTTTTGCAGTTTTGTATTTGCATTTTTTTTATACATTGTTATCTTAAAAAATTAGTAGCGCAAAAACTATTCATTACACAGAAAAATTATATGACAGTTTTATTTATTTGGAGTTTTGAAATAGGCTTAAAAAATGTCAATATGAATGGATGAAAACTACATTGTGTGGAACATTTTGAATATGCAGAAATGCTGAAAATAAGAAACAGCTTAAAATGAAGTTTTAAAAATATAAAAAGCTAGCAACCAAATGCGCAAGGGCATTTAAAAAGTCTTGTAACAACCCTGAAGTGTTCGCTAGGTGAAAAATAAAAGTGGATTCTAAAACTACAAACAATGGAGAATTTTTTGGGAACAAAATTTTCGTTTTTTTTTTTAGATTTTGGGTTAATTTCAGTTGTGCATTCCCTTAAGTAATTCAATGATTTCTCTTTCCTCTATTCTAATCTATTGAACTACAAACAAGTACATCAAATTATCACTCGTCAAAAGAAGCAAAAGCATGAAGCTGTCGTACTTCAAGACATTAAGCATCTCCACATTTTTAAAAGTAAGACTGTTTCTATTAGGAGATAGAATGTCTTTGTAGATGCTAAAGCTTCTTTCAACATCCACAGAAACCAGTGGGGCAAACCTTGTATTCACTCGGAATGGCAACTCTACAGATGTGGTGAATTCCTCAATGTCTGGATTCTTCTGAAGACTAGAATCAAGTTTGTCTTTGGCAAAGCCATCTAACTGCTCCCTTACAGAAGTAAAAATATCCCATTGTTTTTCCTTTTCCAGACCTTGTTCTTCCAATCGTTTAATAGCTGCAGGCAGGTACTTGTAACTATGGACACGATATACTTCAGTCTGCAAATTATGTATTTTCTCCGGTAACAGAAGTTGCTGTGCCTTGGAAATTGCACCTACGTCGGATTGATCCAAAGAAAGCACAAATTCTTTAATTTTGTCAAAATTCTCACACAACATAGCAGCACACTCAATCCAAGATCCCCAGCGGGTAATGACCGGAAAATTTGGAAGGTGCAGGCCAGTGATTTCCCTGTAGTAAACAACATGGCTCGGAGCTTTCAGTAGAATCTTCTTCAAGGCAGAAATGAATTGATTTGCGATGTCGTGTTCATTCCTTATGGATTCACAAACCCTGTGAAGGGCATGAGCCAAGCATGTCACATGCTTCAAGTTAGGAAATAAAGGTTTCAATTGGTTAACAGCTGAAACCATGTATGGAGCCTGGTCCGTAACCACAAGAAGAAGTTTTTCGAACTCGATACCAGTAGGCCAGAGTTTTTGACAGAAGTCCATAATAGATTGCATTACTGTACTGGCATTGGCTTTCTGCAGCTCGTACATTTTTAACAACATGGGCTTAACTTTCTCCCCTGCTAAGGGAAAAACTAAAATGTTCAAAACATATCGTTCCATTGAGTCTATGGGTTCATCCACAATGATTCCCACATCACAGACACTTTTTCCTTGATTCTTTCTATGGTTTCTTGGTAAACAGGTTCCATGTAGCTTTTTCTTAAAGTACTCTCATCGGGCATTGACATCTTTGTGTATTTTTCAAGAAATCCCTTGAAGGCTGGATGGTACACCTTATTGAGTAGAATTCCTGCTTGTGTAAGAGCTGCACACAAATCAATGTTTAATTCCTTCAAATTTTGTCTTTTTGAAGAACTGTTGTAACACATTTCGTAATAGAGGTTGCCGTGATTTGTTTGCTTGAAGAGTCTTGTTCATTTGATGCTTAGAGCTGGAAATGTGTTGTTTGATGCGATCTCGCTGGTGTTTTTCATCTAACAAAATTCCTGAATCACAAATAGTACATTGCATAACAGTTCCATCATTGTCTATGAAATCTTGTTTGAATTCCTCAGCCAGAACAATAAATCGAGCACTGGACACCTTTGGCATGGTAAAATCTAGTACTAGTACACTCGTTTGGAGAGCTAACACTAGTTCACTTGCTAACACAATGCAACTGTCACACAACTCACTCTTCCACCGATTCGCTGTCCACATTCTCTTATAACACCGCAACAATTACCAGAATGTTCTCATTCATGCTGGAATTTCAGTCTTAGCGATTTCTAGTAGTTTCGAGCAGAACCCAGTCTTAATAATTCTCGGAACTGTGTGGGTGAGGTTACTGCTGTCTCTGCGTGCCCAATCTTCACCTCCACACAAACAGATGACGTCTCTCACAGTAACAAACTCACATTCATGAACAGCAGGCTACTGATTCTGGTGGGATAGAATCACTCATTGTCAATTGCATTATTGCGGGCTACTTTATAGCAGTAAAGCGAGAGAAAGAGGTTTTCGTCGAACACACCATTATTGTCCATTGTTGCGGGTGTGCTTTCAATTCCCGCACAGCATTTACTGAAAGAGGTAGGCCTACTATTTGCACGTACACAGCAAGCTGAGGAGATGTTAATTGAAAGTTAAAGTATAAATTAGAATGAAACTTAAAAGAAAAAAGGGGGAAAAGGGGGATTATGGGCATAGTTGTGGGAAAATGGGATAAAGGTGCCAAAAAGGGAAAAAGGTGCGAGGAAAAAATGCCTCTTTTCACAACTAGAAACAAAATTTCACACTGTGATATCTTTCCGCACAGCTTTAACTTACCCTAAGAAAAAAGGTGTGCACCTAAAAATCCTAACCCTGCTCATAACATTTGTGATCATACCATCCTTCTCCTGCTTAAGTTAGATTCTTCATTGTTCAAAGTTATGTTGACTCAGATTATGCCAAATCATACTGACAACCATACTAAGACAGAGTACAAAGTCATAACTGACCAGAACTTAAGCAGGTACACAGAGTGCTAGTAAGTTTGAAGTCAAGAGAAATAATAATACTCTTTCAAAGCTCCATGGTATCAATAAAAATGCAGCATCTTTTATGTGTATGCGCCAACAATGTTCATGCTATGAACAAATGCATGCTACATATAAATGCAATAAGCTCAAGGCTTCAGCGTGCCACAAAGACTATAGCTTGTTAAGAAATACAATCTTTGCTTAACTGTTTACTTTATGGCCACGTTGCTTATGAGTGCAGTAAAGGGCTTTGTAAACTGTGCAATAGAAAGCATCATACTTTTAAATGCTGTTAAGAAGGAAACTCAGAAAGCAGAAAAAATTTATGCATATCTAATGCTAATAACACTCAGGCATGAGGTAGTTCCTGCTGTCTTAAGGTTGTAATACCTGTGTAACAGTCAAGAGTTACTACCTACTTTGCAAATAATATTCATTGTTGTTCTAAGCGAGATAAAAGATCCTGTGTCGCATCAAGCAATTGATGTATCAAAGTGGAAACTGCTGCAGGATATTGAGCTTGCTGATCCTAAGTTCAAGTTTCCTGGTCATAGAGATTTGTTGCTGGGAACTGAGGTTTTCTTTGACATTTTGAAATCAGGTTGTAGAACTAGAGAAGGTAATTGGCCAGTTTTACAGGATGACTAGGTTTTATTCTAGCTGGCAGATATGAAGCACATACAGCTCCATCTAGCTCATCACGAGCAATGCTTCTAAGGACTGAAGCAACAACAGATAATATAAATTTATCCAGATTCTGGGAATTTGATGACCTTCCACAAAAGGTTTCATCTCATGAAGATACCATGAGTGAAACACATTTTGAAGAAACAACTTACAGGAACAGTTCTGGTCATTTTGTTCTTTGTTTGTCTCTTCGTGAAGAGGTTAAGTATTTAGGAGATTCATATAGCACTGTACTGAACAGGTTTACTCCTCTAGAATGACAATTTGCACAACAACTGCTACTGCAACAAGCATATTGTCAGTTCATGAAGCAGGTGGAAGGCACTCGTCCTCAATTTGTTCACTTTATCCCACATCATGCTGTGTTTAAGGAATGCAGTACCACTACAAAACTGTGAGTAGTATTTGATTGCTCCAGCAAGACAAGTTCAAATGTATCTTTAAATGATTGTTTATTAACTGGACCTTCCCTACAGCAAGATCTCTATTCCATTACGATTTTGCATGTTTCCAGTGGTGTTTGCAGCTGACATTGAGAAAATGTATCATAACGTTTTATTACATGCAAACAATAGAAGATTTCAGCACATTTTGTGCAGACATTCTTCCACTGAAGCTATTAGTGAATATGAACTACAAACTCTGACTTATGGTATGGCACCTTGCTCATACTTAGCAACCCTATGTTTACAGCAGTTAGCTGATGAAGGAGTCGAGTACCCTTTAGCTTCCCAGGTGAAATCATGAAGAGGATTTTCACATGGATGACATCCTCACCGGGGGCAATGACATACAGCAAGTCTTAAAGATGCAACAACAGCTGGTAAAACTATTATCCAGCACTGGGTTTCTATTAAGAAAATTCTGTTCAAATCATCCAGCTATATTTGAAGCAGTATGAAAGGATTGTCTAGAAAATTGCTTACCAGTATTTTTGGGTAAGGCCATGAACTGAAGGCCTTAAGAATTGTGTGGCATCCTTAGTTGGACAAGTTTTATATTTCTTCTAAGGTTTAATCAGCATCATTAACTAAGAGGCAGGTCATCTCAGTGATAGCAACAATTTTCGATCCTCTTGGACTTATTTGTCCTGTTGTTCGATTTAAAATATTTATGCAACTACTCTGGTGTAATAAAGTAAGATGAGACCAGTGTTTACCTGATCCACGTTAAATCAATGGTATCAATTATTACTGGACTTTACTCATGTTGGAAGTGTAAGTGTTGATAAATATGCGTTAGGTTCAACCATTGTTGAAGATATATAGTTATAAGTATTTTCAGATGCTAGTGAAAATACTTATGACTGCTGTCTGTATGTTTGTGCTGCTAATGCAAGTGGTGAAGTTTCAGTACGATTACTTTGTGCAAGGTCTAAGATGGCCCCAATTAAATGGCTCATGATGCCTAGGTTGGAATTGTGTAGTGCTGTTTTAATGGCTAAGTTGGTCCACAAGACTTTATCGATTCTTGAGGCTAAATTTTCTCAGGTTTCCTTTTGGACAGATCCCATGATAGTGTTGCCTTGGGTATCATGTTCTCCTACTTGCTGGAAGACTTTTGTTGTACATTGTGTTGCTCGAATTCAGGAATTAAGTGACCATAATAATTGGAGACATGTGCACTCAAAAAAAACAAAAAAAAAAACAAAAAAAAAACAAACAAAAAAAAACAGCAGATTTGATATCTAGAGGAATATCAGTGAATTCACTCAAAGACTCTAGCATATGGTGGTATGGACCTTCGTTTTTTAAGTAAATCTATAACTTCAGGTTTAACAGGAACATAGTATATGATGTCCTGGAAGAGCGTAAGACAGCCTCTACTTTGTTGACTCTTCACCAAGTTGCTGATATTCTACAAAGATTTTCCACTCTAAACAAGTTCATATGAGTAATAACATACTGCATAAGATTTATCAGCAATGCTAGAGGAAGGAATGTGGAGAAAGGGCACTTAAACAGTGAAGAGTTTAAGAACACAGTATTATGTTGCATTAGAATAGCTCAAAATGAAGAATATAAAAAGGAGATTAAACATCTAAGTGAAAGGGGACATGTTAACAAGGATAGTTCTATCTTAAGTCTTAATCCTTTCTTAGATGATAATGGATCATTAAGAGTAGGAAGGAGATTAAGCCATATGATAGCAAACATCAATGTATTCTGGCCCTAAACATTATTTAATGCGGTTGATAGTGGAAGCTGAGCATTTAAGATTATTGCATGGATGCTGTCAACTGATAATTTAGAGTTGAAGGTGGCGGTATTGGATTCCATGCATTTTCCAGTTAGTACTCAATTATTCATAAATGCATGACATGTTTTATAATCACTGTATATAACTTGTCCCTTAAGACAGCTCAGTGACATTCAGTGCAGCTATGTGTAAGATAGCCAATCACCATCGATACCACCCAACACTCCTTCGACCACTCCACCTATAACCTCCAGCATAACACAACACTTAACATTCCACTGTTGACAGATTTATTTATACTGCTGGCACATGATAATATGTATGTGTTTTGAATCCCTGGAAGGAATGCATACATGCATGTATAAAAAAAATAGACACAGCCTTGATATAATATATAACAAACAGTAGTTGGGTATTATTAGAAATAATAATAAACTGAAATATGAACAAGTGTGCAAGGATGAAACAAATCTTTAGTTTTCAGCAGTGAGTTCCGTCACTGATTTTGAGCACTTAGTGCAATATAGCACATGGTATTTATTGACGTTTTAGCTCACAGAGTTTACAAATACATTTATTCGTTACTACATGAAAATTAAATTATTATGGAGCACATTTTATGCACAACTCATTATGATGTTTCTTATGGTTGATTTGGTTCTGTTATCAGAAATGCTACTCAATTTAATATGTAGCGCTCCCTCTCCCACTATCTCACCTCACAATGCTACAATTAAATATACAATTATAGTAGTGGTAATTAATATGGCTTTTGATAATAGCATTAACAGTTTCACAGATAAAGATTAACTTACAATTTCTTCTTTAGTTAACAGGTGAGAAAAACGATTTACTTAGTCATGTACAATAATGAATCAACTGTTAGCATTGTCAATTAAGCGTGCCAGGTCAGCATTTTGCCCTCCCATTCCCCTCCATTCAAAAGGTTGCAACCTTAGCTCTCCCACTACTTTACTCATGCCACATGGTGCCAGAGCTGTCTCAAGGACAAGTTATAATACAGCAATTATAGATTGAAAAGGGTGATAGCTGGCAACTGATAGGTAACTTACCCAAATCTAGAGTTCAAATATTGTATCCTCCATAATTGCAGAATTGATCATGCAGGTCCATTGTAAATGAAAATAGGTTCAGCAAGAAGCAAATCAACACAGAAGTGTTATATATGTCTATTTGTCTCAGTAAGGGTATAAGGTTAAGGCTATACATATACAGTAAAACCCATATTTAACAAATCTCAGGGGGAATTAAAATTTTTTGCATAGGGATTTTCCTTAAAAGGGGATTAGCATAAGGTTAAGCATTCAGTTGCCAGAAATAATATGCAAATCATGTTTTTAAGTATTCTAATAGCAAAACTTATTATTTTCAGAAATTGTAAATCATTATGCACACATGTAAGAAAGAAATTTAACGATTAATGAACAAAATGCAGTAAATTAAAGAATTAAAATGCTACAATAGCTATAAATTTATATTAGTTTCAAAAACAGAAAAACACTGATATTAACACCGCTTCATGGTCAGCCATTTCCACTTAATCTGCAACAAAAAAAAAATGAAAGTAGATATCAGATTCACATATTTATCATTAGATATGAATGCAGGCTGTTTCTTCAGTATTACCCAGTAAAGAAACAAGACAGTAAAGTTACTAACCTTCATTTCTTAAAGAAATCCAGCAGAGCAGTCTGCTTCCTCCTGCCCAGGTATCTGACATTTAAAATTCTGTGATTAATACTGCTGAGTAGCCCCTCATTAATAGGGAAGGAGAATATGTACCGCCTCACGACATCCAATCCTTCCACTGCTGCCGCAAATGTTGGTACTGCTGATTCCTCTTCTGGTTGCTTCATTGCCTCATTTACATAGCTCAACAGCATCCACAGATGCTTCTGAGGTTAGGATGCTGTCGTCACAACTTATAAACTCTGAAAGGTTATGCTTGTGCCTGGCTGTAGCATCTCCCACTCTTCCTGCATACAAATTTTTTCAGCATCATTGTCCTCATTGAAGACATCGGTGCAAGAACCAAACCTTTCCCAAAGCAATGCTGTATGGTGCCTGGTGTAAGTAACTGCCATGCAGCCACAAACATATGCATGACCTGAAGTATACTCAAATGCATATCTTGCTTTCTTTTTAGGAAAGAAATAGCTCATTGCACCAGGGCTTTCCTGTACCTACTTTTCTTTAACAGAATGAATAATTCCCAAGTCTAAAGGCTGCAGACAGCTGACGCAGTTTGCCGGTAAACAAATCACCTTTATGTTCCATAAGAATGATGGCTCTGATGGATGAGCTGCACACCTGTCTATCACCAGAGCAATCTTTCTTCCCTGAGATCCCATTTTGGTAGATATTTAACAAATATTTCTGAAGTCATCCATGAACTTTTCTGGAAATCGTATTTGCACAGAAGTGTACGAATGTTTTTGAAACATCTCGGATTTTTTAATTTTCCTATGATTAATGGAGGTAACTTTACAGTTCCGTCACTATTTGCGCACAGCAGCTGTGAACCTTTCTTTGCTTTTTTTCCCGTCATGACATTTTTCACCGTGAACTGCATAAGTCTTGTTGGGTAGCAAGTTGAACACTCCCATTTCGTCCGCATTGAAAATGTCCTTCGCATTGTAGCCACGGAGGAGATTAGGCAAGGTCTGCTTTTTCCAAAACTCAATGGAGTCATCATTAACATCCGCACTTTCACCGCGCATGCTTTGCCATGAAAGGTTATGCCACTTCTTGAAACGATCAAGCCAACCATTTGAAGCGCAAAAGTTGTCCACGTTTAAAGTTAGCGCTATTTGGCGAGCTTTTTCTTTTAGGATGTTTCCGTCGATAGGAACATGTCGCTTTTTCTGGCTTCAAACCATTTCATTAAAATGTTTTCTATTTCTTCAAACGGAGAGCCACGAAAATTATGTTGCTGCTTCACCGCGGATCCGCACGTACTTCCGCGGCTAGAATAGCATTTTGCTGTTTAAGTACCCCGTGCAACGTGGAAGGAGCCAAATCATATTTCTTCGCCATATCGGTCAAAGAAACTGCGTTGTTGTTTGCCACGCTTAAATTATTGTAACCTTGTCGTGGATGGTAAACATCTTCGGTTTAGCAGCCATTTTTTCGAATGAGAAATATAAATCACTATCACAAAGACAACACAACTTAACACGTCGCCCGGTGAACTTTAAAATGGAAGAGGAAATCAAAAAGAACTCGGAAGTCAGAGATACGGAAGTTAACAGGTTTGAAAACGTGATTACAGAGCTGCCAACTTTTGCAGTTTAATGTGAACTAAAGTGGAACACGAAATGACGCGCGAAGGCTAATGAATTTGAAAGCATCCAAAAAGGCGTAACGTTGGCAATTATAGCGGAGGTAGCGTTAACTGCATTCTGAAAATCTTAATGCACTAACTACGCAGCAGAAGCTGCGCGATCGCAAATTCGAGAAAAATACATTCGTTAACGCGGAATTCGTAAAAAGCGGGTTTAAATGCCATTACACTTATGGGACTTTTGGTGAGGCTTCCGAAAACGTTCGTAAAACGGAATTTCGCTAAAAGGGGGTTCTACTGTAGAACTGATTACTAATTTGTCTTTTAAAGCATTTATTGCAGCATTAAGAAGATTTAACACCAGATGTGGTAAATGTATCAATCTATATTCTGTTAATAGCACCAACTTTATTACAGCTAATAATAATAATAATAATAATAATAATAATAATAATAATAATAATATAATAATAATAATAGTACAATAAACTTTATTTCTACATATTTCACTTGAAAACTAACTTAGCCTATGTACAAATTTTCTGGCCAGCTATGTTCTACCTGTACTGCTCATTTTGCTTGGCACCCTGGCCTTATGGCTCAGCTGAGCAGCCCTTGCTACCCTTAATCCACCCTCTCCCTCCTCCGTTTGCCCTTCTACCTTTCTTATCTCCCTTACTTTTCTAATCCATTTCTCCTTTACTTTCTTTAAAAACTTCCCCATATTCTTATTTTTCTTTCTTCTTTTCTTGTCAAACATTTTAATTGCTACCATTTTTCTATCTATTTTTTCCCATTTTCTTCCCATGTTTTTTGTCTCCATTCTGCTAATTCTTTGCATTTTATCCAGGGGCGACTGGTGACTGAACTTTGGTGGTTCACAAAAGTATCCTTGCAATTTGAAATGTTTTAAGTAATAAATACGGAATAAGTTTTTCACTATAGGCTGATTAATTTACGCAAATAAACAAGAAATGGGAATTCACAATATACATGACACATGCATATTTCTTAAACAGTGTAGCATATAGCACCTACCTATTTATAGAGAAAATCAGCCCTTCTCTCCTTCCTGCCAACAAACTTATCGATGACCAGCTCATTGAAGTTCTTGATCTGCATGATGAAATCCCTTTCAATGGAAAGCATGGCCAACGCAGATAACCTCTCCTCAGACATTGTGTTATGCAGAAATGTTTTAATCCTTTTCAGAGTAGAGAAACATCTTTCTGCCTTGCATGTTGTCATGGGGATTGTTAGAATGGCACTTAGTAGTTTAACAGATTCACTAAAAGTGGAACATAAATTATTGTCCCTGAAAAACTCCATTAGTGGAACAACCCCAGTTATGTTTTTAAATTCTTCAGTACTATACATTGTGAAAAGTTCTGTAATCAGTTTCTTTTCTTCAATAAAAGAATATGTCTGAAGGGCAACTTCAATATGTTGTTCCGGGAACTAAATGCCATATTCTGAAAATCTGTCAGGCTGAAAGAGAACTGCTGCTCCCATATGAGCAACAAATCTGAACCTGTCTTTCATTTCAGTAATGATTACATCACACACTTCAATGGCCTCTCGTTTTCTTTCAGTGTGTTCCACAATTTTTCTTTTCTTTGTCACATTCTCATCAACTGCAGTGGAACTTATGGTGCTTCTAATTTTGAGAATTTCCACCTCAAAATAATTAAGTATATCCTGGACCATTACAGGAGTACAGTCACTCCTCCGAAAATATCGACATGGGGCATAATTTTATGGAAGGACAACCAAAATATGAAATCTGCATCACTCAAAATTTCAATAAAACCAGATGCTTGAAGAACAGAACTTGAATTGGTGATTCTTTCGCCTCTCCTTATGATTTTCATACCTTCTATTAACTCCTCCCTGTATTTGAAAACTGTGTTGACAGATCTAGATTGAAAGTTCCATCTCGTTTGCACTGATCTTGGCAGCCACTTCTGCACTACCTCTTCTAAAACTGATGTTCTCTGAGAAGAGTTAGAGAAAAAAGCACAAATTCCTTGAAGATTTATGAAAAAAATTTGTACACTACTATTCGCTGATGCTGCATTTAACATAATTAAATTTAACTAATGCGCATGGCAATGAATGTATTCTGCAGACCTGTACTTCTGTTTTATGATGGATTGAACACCATTTTTTGACCCAGACATAACATTAGCCCCATCGTATATTTGAGCAATCAATTTATGTTTACAGCCTAGCAGATGTCGATCAAGTTCTGGCAATATGCATGCAGCTAAGTTATCTGTTTTGTGCCCTATAGGATTCACAAAAGCCCAGTACCTTTCCACTGGCTTATGGTTTACCAGATATCTATAGACAATTACCATTTGATACTTGGATGCTATGTCGCTGGTTTCATCTGCTATGACAGATAAAAATGGCGAGTCTTTTATTTCTTTCGATGTCTTCTCATGACAGACTTCAAGCATGCATTGCAAAATCTCATTTTGAATCATTTTAGACGTTCCTTCCCTTAAACACTGTTGCATTTTCTAAATGGTTTTTCAGAACACAGTCTAGCTCTGCACTGAAATTTATCAGTCCATGAAAAATACCAGGGTTACTTGAAGTCGCTGACTCATCATGTCCTCGAAGAGTCAACTCAAAGGCCCCACTAAACCTAATGCAGTTAATAATAATGTTTAAAACATATCTATTTTGAGCTACTTTCTGGTTGTGTTCTTCAATTGCTTTCCGATATGCACTGTCCATTTGTTTTGCTATATTTACATTGCCAAACATAACAAGACAGACAGTATTTTTCATGTGCAACTTTGGCGCGGTCATGAAGATGCTGCAAATCATTCACGCCAAGCTTTGTCCATGTATCCTCACCACGAAGCAAAATGCAAGGAAAGCAAAACAGGGTGTTTTTAATATCACAACCACACATCCAATCATATTTTTCATGTACATCGCTGTTAAAATTCCTGTTAAAACTTCTTGTTTTTGTTTTAACTACCTGAGTGATTTTTAGGTGTAGTGTGAGCCTGCCAATGCGTTTAATTTCATTCTTTTCCTCCAAGTTTAGCGTTGAAAACAGTTGCGTTAAAAGAGACTGAACGGAATTCATTGTTTCTCCTTATAGCAGCATTTACCTGTATTTAGCTACATAAACCACTTTGATTCTTAAATTAAAACCCGATACACACAACACGGCACAAGCCATGTGGCATACAGGCAACGTAATGATCAGAGATGCAGTTAGGTAGATAGAAGATCGGAAGTGAGGTAAACATTTACTGTGAATTTAATAGATGGCTCTGTGTATGGGACGAAACGAAAAGTATTGTTCCTGTTGATCATCCTATTCTATGCTCTCTGACTACTAGGTTAACCAACAACATGCAGCTTATGCCCCGCACTTCCCTCCCCATACACCTCTGCGCTCCCTTGGTTCGTCATTCCCTATACTTCATCATTATACCAATGTGGGTTGCAGTCGGGAGTGCACTACTTGGCACCTGCAAACAATACAACACTTGCCGAAGTCCACTCAACAAGACCATGTCAGAATGATAACTGAAATGTATGAATCGTATAAGTTATTTACAATAAAGGGAGAGCCAGGGTTTTGGTTATAGTGCAAACGTGCTACCATATTAAGAAGCCGCCCCTGATTCTATCATATAATGCTCTGTGCTTTCACTGCCTCCGCATAGTTCACAAATTTTGCTTTTTCTGCCTCTTAATCCTTTCAGGTACATTAATACTGTTCTCATCCATGCACACGCTTCTTTTTCTGCTCTGTTACAATAAACCACGTACCTTTCTCTTCCCCATTTCCATTTTACTAACCTAAAGAACCCTAGTGATTTTCTATCTCTAAGCTTCCCTAGATCTCTCATCTTTCTATGTCCTCCACTTTGTTTCTTACTGTTATCCAGAAGCCGTTGCTATTTCTTTCTCCTGCTCTCCAAATATCTCCCATTCCTATCTTCTCCATACTTTTTTCTACCCCTGTCCACCAGCTATTTTTATTTTTCATACTCTTTTGTTCTTCCATACATATCCTTAAAATTTCCCCTTCATCTTTTTTCAAGCATCTAAACCAAAATTTCAATATCATTTTCAGTATCACTCCCTTTCTTCTTGTTCTTCCTAATTCCACTAATGCTACTTCCCCCGGTGCTGATCTTGGTAACCCCAATATTTCTTTACAAAACATACTGTAGCTCTGGTCTATTTTTCTGCTTAACCTATTAACGCCTAGCGTTGCCGTATGGTAATGCACGTAACACATTCTTAAAGTTGTTATTGTGCTTTCAAAAATTACGCTGGAGCTTTGGTACCACTGCTAATTGCTCTGTAAAGGAACCGCATTTACGACAATGCAGTATTCATTGTCATGTTTGTTACAATAATAATGTACAGATTGTTTGAAAACCGCTATCACTGAATGTGGAGCAAAAATGGACATCTGTTTCGAGTAAGTATATTTTTATATGCTTAGAGTTATTATGTGGATTATTTCTTGATAGTATATATCTTTGTATAGTGCCACATATATTCTCTGGGAGTTACAATGCGATTCAGAGAAAAACAGGTGAAATTATGGCTCCCTAATTCCAATGTTACCATATGGCAACGCTAGGCGGATATACTCAGTAAGACATATATTTCGTTATGCTGTTTCAGGAAAGGGTTTTCACTTGCTGAAGCACTGGAGATAATTTACAGTGATGATACTGATGGTGATGTGTTTATTGAGCCACCAGTACCAAACGTAGACACAGATGAGGATTCTGGAATTGAAGATGGAGGCGGATTATTTGACAACCTCATATCTCATCAGTTACTGGCTAACGCTGAAGTAAGGTTACCAAACAACGAAATAATAGGTGTTGACCAAAATGAGTACAACCCATCAGTACAGCCACCCACCCTAGAGGCAGCTGCACGTGAAATTGTATCTACCCCGATATTTGAAAATGTTATCAAATGGGTGGCTGAGAGGGAAATAACTGAAAAACATGGGAGAAAGGAGCTGATTTTGACATAAATAAACCTACTAAATTCCCCACTCCAGATTATTCAAGATATGAACTTATGTTCAGTAATTGAACTTTTCGAATTGTTTCTTGACCAAGAGTTTATCGAATATTTGGTAGAAGAAACCAGGCACTATGCATTATTTTTAAATTTTCAGGACCCAAAGATAACAGCAGAAGAAATACGCTGCTTCATTGCCATTCTGTATGTTAGTGGCTACAATAACTTGCCTTCTAAAAGGCACTTCTGGGATTCAGATGATGACATGAAGAACCGGCAGTTTCTCATTCAATGAGAAGATACAGATTTCTTGAAATCTGTAGGTTTCTGCACTTTGCAGACAATATTAGAATTGACCACAATGATAAGGCATGGAAAATACAACCTATAATGGAAAAGTTAAAGAAGAGATGCATTGATAATTTCATACCCAAGGAACAACTATCATTTGATGAATGTATGGTCAAATATTTCGGCCGACATGGGTGCAAGAAATTCATTCGTGGCAAGCCAATTAGATTTGGCTACAAGATATGGAGCCTGAACACCAAGGACGGATATTTGATGAATTTTGATTTGTACCAGGGTAAAGGACCAAACTCAAATTTTGACTATGACAAGTTATTTGGTAAAGCGGCAAGTCCCTTACTCTTATTGCTTAACGAAATTCCAAATGAGAACAGAAAACTACATTACAGCTTCTTCATGGATAATTTATTTTCTAGTGCACCACTGTTTTCATTTCTCAGGTATTGTGGCTATTCTGTCATTGCTACTATTAGAGAAAATAGAATCCCTAAAGGATGCCCGCTGGAAAACAAACTAGTATTCTCTAAAATAGATTGTGGGCATTTTGAGACAGCATTAGAGAAGACTAATGAACTGCTTTATGTCCAATGGATGGATAACTCAGTAGTCACAATGATCCTTCTTCATGTGGTGCACAAGAAGTGGGTCAAGTAAAGAGATTTTCACAGCAGCAGAAGCGAAATGTAATGATTCCAAGACCAAGGCTAGTCACCAAATCTTTATGGGAGGTACTGACCAAATGGACCAAAATATTGCCTGCTATTGAATTGGGATACGAAGCCAAAAATGGTACCGGCCTTTGTTTACGTGGATGCTAGATGTGGCCATTCAGAACAGCTGGATTTTGTACAATAAAGCCAGAAGACAAAGAATACCTCAGCTGGATTTCAAAAGAGAAATAGCTACCATCTATCTCAAGAGATGCCAGGCTTTACCAAAAAGAGTAGGAAGACCAGCAGCTTCACGGTCTTAGCGGTCGCATATCAGATTTTATAAGATTTGACAGAACTGACCACCTTGTCCAGCCAACGGAAGGAGGAAAAAGGAAAAGATGTGCTAATGATAACTGTAAATCAAGTGTGAGAACAATGTGCTTGGATTGTGCATCAACTGCTTTATTCCCTTTCATACTCGTTAGATTATGTGTGATTTTATAAATGCAGAAAATGCTGATGCGTGTATACCATAAGTGCATTTTTGTGGCATTACAGAATATGTTTTCATACTTAGTTCAAATTGTTAAATTTTTTTTATGTAGACAGTATATAGTTATGTAGAATAGTAGCCTGCTGAAGATTCCAAATACAATTTCTTAATGAACATCATATGACATAAAACTAGATAGTGGAAGCGCCTAACGTTACCATATGGTAATGGCAAATATGTTCAAAACTGAGTAATGAATACTTATTTTTGTATTTTATTCCGTACATTTATGTTACTTAGAGACATAACACACTAAAAGATCAATAAAAATTAACAAAAAAATAACTCAGGGTTAATTCAGATTCCCCAAATTTCAACTGCAATTAGCATTCTTGCTTCAATGCCTCATACATTCTTTCTATCCATTTAGTCAGCATTTATAATTTGTATTTGCACATCTTTACTCCTGTCATTGCAGCCTTTCCTTTAGCCATAACCTTCCTGCTATGTGCCACCCATTCACCATTACTGCTCATCCTCACACCCAAATAATCAAACTCCTTGACACCTTCTAGCTTTAAACCCCCATCTGTCATTTCTCTTCTTTTTTTAATGTATTTCCTCTTTTAAGTACCATAACTTTTGATTTATTTATATTTGCTTTAATTCCCCATTCTTTGCAGAATTCCTGTATTCCATTGATTGCTTTCTGTAGTCCAATTACCATTATAACCCCAACCATAAGATCATCCACATATAGTAAACCTGGTATCAGATTTTTTCTTTCACTCTATCTAATATCTCATCTATGAATGTATTAAATATTATGGGGCTCAATTTGCACCCTTGTCTTAATCCTATTTTTTGCTCAGTCATTTCTGTAATTCCAGTATTTCCACATCTTATGCAAAAATCGATATCTTTGTAAATCTTTCTAATTTCTTTTATAAAATTTTCGCTTACCCCTTTCCTTCTTAATTTATAAGCTAATGCTTCTTTATTTATTGTATCAAATGCTTTTTCAAAATCTGCAAAAAACATGTATATCCTTCCTCTTTTCCTGCTCAGATACTTATTTATTATAGTCTTTATTATAGATACATTATCTATTGTTTGTTTATCTTTCCTAAATCCTGCTTGGTATTCTAAGTTTTCCTTCCTCTTCCACCTATTTTCTTAATCTATTGGCCAATATACCTCTGTACAATTTCCCTAATATAGATAATAAACTTATTCCCCTACAATTCTCTGGTCTATTTGCTCCTCCCTTCCCTTTGTAGATTGGTACCAACATTCTGGCGCATCATTCTTTTCTTTAATTTTATTTAGTAATTTTGTCATCACTTTTAAACCATTTTGCGTTTCCCCATACATTTTCCAAAATTCTCCTGCCATTCCATCTATTCCTACTGCCTTGCCTTTTTTAATATTCCTTATTTGCTGGTAAACTTCCAGCTCCATGATTTTGCCATCTAACTTTTCATTAAATATTCCTCCTTGTCCTATATTAGAGCTAATAAGAATCTTAAGGAATTACATAGACTATTTCTTCCTGAGTTCAAGAAAGATGTTGATAATTTTGCTGCAAATGAAGGCTTCTCTTAACATTTCATCCCACCAGGAGTTCCTCATTTTGGTGGATTGTGGGAAGCAAACATAAAATCAATTAAATATCATCTCAAGCGGAGGCTGGGTTTGACTCATTTAACATATGAGGAGCTCTCCACTATTCTTTATCATGTTGAAGCTTGTCTTAACTCAAGGCCTTTAACAGTACTATCTGATAACCCTGATGTTCTTCAGCCTTTAACACCAGGGCATTTTCTTATAGGTGAACCTCTGACAGCATTGCCAGGGTGTAATTATACCAATATTCCTCCTAATCAGTTGCATAGGTGGGAGAGACTTCAGAAATATACTCAGTTTTTATGGCAAGGATGGTCTGTTGATTATCTTGCAACAGCATCAATGGAAGTCATCTCAAGCCAATGTGAAGATTGGTGTCACGATCCTGCTTAAAGAGAACCAACTACCACCACTGCAGTGGAGACTGGCAGTCTTTAACAGAGTGTACCCTGGAGAGGATGGTTGCATAAGAGTAGCAGAAGTGAAGACATCAAATGGACTTTACAAGAAACCCATTACCAAGTTGGTACCCCTGCCAATAGATTGTAATTAAGTTTATCTGTTCGATCAAGGTGGAGGAGAATGTTTAATATTCAGATCGTGATTCTATTGTTTTATATTATGCTGGTAAAGTTCCCATATCCATTAACAGTTTTGTTTTGTTAGTTTTATACAAGTTGTTACTATGGAAATAAAGAAAAACATATATATTCACTTTTTCCAGTTTAAGAAATAAAAAGCAGTTCAAGAATTGAAGCTGAGCTTTAAGTTATAGCTGCATCTCTCAAGGCATTTTTACCCATGACCTCATGACTGCAACCAATCCGAAAGAACCAGCATTAAGTTAACTGTTTTTAAGCATATTAAGTCAAGCATACAATAGCATTACAAAACAACTCCATTGTCTCTGTAAACTCCTTCAGCACAACAAAAATGAACTTTCATATACATTATGTCTATATTTCTGTAAAGTGGTACAAGGCATATTTTAATGAAAACACTTTTTCGCATGGCAACAAACTGACTAGAAAGCTTCCACAAGCTCTAGTGGATGCGTCTTTATCAAAACTGCAGGCTTATTACAACTGTTAAAAAAAGTTCTATAAAGGTAGTCAACCTTTCATGGCACTCCATACCCAATGTGTTTCACACAATTTGTGTAGGGTCTGCAGTTTACACTTTCACTAGTGTTGGAGCTATGTTTTATGTTTTCCCTCAGTAAATTAGTTCTTGTTGGAGAAGCACAGGAAAAGTTTATGGCATCCTCAATAATACCACTCACCCCTAAGGACAAGAATTGGAGCAATCAACAGATGGTGGAGCAACATGTTGCAACAGAAGAAAGCAGAAGAGATAAAAGCACGTCTGATCTAGCTTTTTTAGGCTAAGCAAGTATAATGATATCTCATATATTCCAAAGGCAGTAGATAAGGTTAGACTTAATGGTCAAGAGGTATGTAAAAAATCTGACAATGAACTTGACTTTAAAATAGGGTATATTAATGTGCAAGGAATGGGCAAAAAACATGAAGTAATTAATGTGTTTGCTACTGAAAATGCATTTGATGTTATTTGTTTAAGTGAGCATTGGTGTCAAAGCAATGAAATATCAGGTTATAATTTAGAGGACTATTATCTTGTAAATTACTACTGTAGGGATGAACATATACATGGAGGAGTAGCAATCTATGTGAATGAAAATCTAGTACCAATATGCAGCAAACTGGAGCTCAAACCAGTGAGTACAGAAATTAATTTCGAGGCCACGTCTATAATTATTCAAGAGTACAAGATAATAATAGTGTCACTATATAGATCACCCAATGGAGACCCTAACATATTTATAGAAAAGTTGGAAGATCTATTAAATTTCATCACCAGACCAAGATAGAAACAATATAAAATAGTCATAGGTGGTGATGTGAACTCACATTTCGATGTATCAGTAAATAAAAATAGTGTCAATCAGCTTAAAATTATACTCAAGCAATTTAATTTCAATTACACTAATAATAAACCTACCAGAGGTACAGCCTGTTTAGACAACATCTTTACAAACATAAACCTTGACTGTGCTACATATGAAACATTAACTTTTGCATTCTCAGATCATGATGGGATGGGGATAAACATTAAAAATCTAAAAGCAATACGTAACTTGACAAAGACCATTAAGACAGTGATATCCAGATCTATGAATAATGATAAAATAACATATTTTAAGGAATCTCTGTGTAATATTAAATGGAATGACTTGCTCTGCAAATCACATCTTAGTACAATATTGACAGTGGATGTGATATTTGAAAGACTCTTCAACATCCTTTTAAACATGTTTGACATGTGTATACCACAAATAAAATGTAAAGTTAATAGTAACAGTAAGAGAAACTGTGCAACAAAAAAGGGCAAGAAGGGATGGTACACGCATGTGCTAGGTAAACTGAAACAAAAAGTGTTGATGTATCTAAATCTGTATAGGAAAGATAACTCTGAAACAGTTAAGATACCACTTTGAGGGCTAGAGAGGAATATAAACAAGCAATATGTGAAACAAAAAGGATGTATAATATCAATAGAATTAAAACAGCTAATAATAAATGTAAAAAAGCCTGGAACACAATAAATGCAATAACTAAGGTAAGGAAAAGAGAAGAAGTCCAATTAGAACCAACAAAACTTAATAATTTTTTTGTAAACTTTGTCAAAGAGATTAGAAATAATATAGTACAACCAATTCAAACAGTCTCTGAAATAATGAATGGATACATGGGGGAAAATATTCAGGGAGGTTTTGGTTTTTATCCTGTAACACCTGAACATATTTTAACCATTGTAAATAGTCTTAATCATCTGAAAGTACTGACATCTATGACCTATCTACCAACCTGTTAAAAAAAATTATTGATTGTATTGTATTTCCACTTACGTATTGTATAAATAGATGTTTGACAGAAGGTACATTTCCAGATTCACTAAAACTCACAAGAGTAGTACCAATTTATAAAAAGGGAGACAGAAAACATCCTGCAAGTTATCGTCCAATATCACTTGTTTCAATATTCTCTAAAGTGCTAGAAAAGGTTCTGTATATTCAGTTATGTAACTACCTTGAACAAGTGAGCATACTTAGTAAATCACAGTTTGGGTTCATAAAAGGCAGATCTACAGTAGATGCCATTGTCTCCCTCATTAAAGAAGTTCTGTAAGCTCTTGAAAATAAAAAACTAGCAATAACAAGCTTTTGTGACCTAAGCAAGGCGTTTGATTGCGTGGACCATGTCCATCTGTTAAGTAAACTTAAATACTATGGTATAGGAGATACACCCCTAAAAATGATAAAATCGTTTCTTGAGCAGAGAACACAGGTAGTCTGTATTGGAAAGGAAACATCAGAACCCCTAGAAGTTAAATATGGTGTTCCACAGGGTTCGATTCTTGGACCACTGCTATTCACAGTATTTATTAATGATTTGCCTTCCTTCATAGATACACATACTGTCTTATATGCTGATGACACAACTTTTCTCAATATCAACTCAGAATATAGCAAACTCATAGAAATGGCAGAAAATATCCTGACTCGAGCAGATGTATGGTTCAGAGCCAACGAGTTTCTACTTAATAATAGTAAAACATAGCAAATTATATTCAGTTTAAAGGATATACCACCTAAACCTTGCGATGTCAACGTAAAATTCCTGGGCGTAACTGTTGACAGTAAATTAACCTGGGCCTCTCACATTAGGTGTATCTCAACAAAATTGTCTAGAATCATTTACCGAATAAAAAACTTAAAATACCAAGTACCAGATACGTATATAAAGCCTGCTTATTTTGCCTTTCTTCATAGCATAATATCCTATGGCATTCTACTATGGGGAAGTAGCAGCCATGTGACCGAAATACTTTATTACAAAAAAAGATTGTTTGTATAATCTCCAATGCTGACAAACCAAAACACTGTAAACCTTTATTTACTAAACTAGGCATTCTGACAGTGATAAACCTATATATTTACACTGCAGTTAACTATGTGAAAACCCATTTACATGAGATGGATTATAGATAGGATATACACGGTTATAACACTAGAAATAGTAACAAAATTTAACGTCCCACATCTTAGACTTACAACAGCAAATAATTTTAAAGTGATAGGATTAAAATTGTATAATAGCATACCACAGAAAATAGCAATTCTACCAGCTGCAAAATTTAAAAAGAAGACATATGACTGGTTAGTTACAACTCCATATTATTCCATTCAAGAGCTTTGTGAGGTCAATAAAAATAGCACATTGAACAGATAGAGTCCATATACAAATATAATACAACATAAACCATTAATTTTGGCATTGTATAGTGTATACCTGTAAATCGGTGGTAATTTATATTAATATTGTACTTTAATTGTACCCAATTTGGCATTGTATTTGAAGAAGTTAGCTTCTGCCCCACGTATGGAAGCCAATTTGAAGAAGTTATTTTAGGAGGAGTTGTATTTCATTTTGTCTGTTGGGGAGCCGAACTTGAAGTAGTTGCAACCGCACATATGGTAAAAAGTTTCCATTAGCCTTCGCCCCAAGTTTAAAAAATATTAACTTTGTAATTTGACTGTTTCTTTAAATATTATTTATTTATGGTTGCCTCGGCTGCGTCAGTATTTATATTTTTTTTTTTAGAGACATGGATTTCTTTGCAGGGAGTAGTGCGACTGAAGAATGTAGGCTTACACAGATTTTAAGTTTTTCTTCACTTCATTTATTAATCCTTGACACTATTTAAATAACACTTCACTGATATAGAGATAGAGCTGTGAGATTTTTATTAATTACTAGCATTTTTTTAACACGTAAACTATTTTTGTCTCACACTGAATACGTATTAAACTTCTCGAGGACGTGTCTCGCACCCGGTTAGGAACACTGTCTACAACCAACGCATCCAGTTATGAGCGCTGTCTACAAGCAACTGACTTGATTTCTTCCGCCTAAATTTGTAAATTTCTTTATTTCAAGTCTCTTATTGGCTATTCCTAATCCAATAGAATACCTTCATTTAACTAAAGCTTTTTTTTCTGGTTGTTGATTGGCTATTTTATAAACTGTCACAAAATTTACATTATTGTTGCTCCAATAATGACTAGTAGCATTAAACTTTCAAATTCATTATTGCCTCAAGGCTACCTCATTGTTATCAACTTTTAACCTATTATTCTCACAGCTCCTACATTATTAAATTATGTAATACATTCACATAACATTATTACACATGTATACAATAATATAAACATGTACAATGACTGTAATATACAGTTTTTGTATAGTGTTACATACACATATTGCTTTAAGGCAATTGAATTTATATATTATATAATTTGACTGAAATCATTTAAGTGTTAAAAATACTACCTCAAATTGCCCCCTTTTAGAAATATTTAAAAATTGTTCTTTTTGTTTTTTGTTCTTTTTAAATTTTTAAAAATTTTCTGAAAATCTCCTGAAAGAAAGAAACACAAACTTTTTTATGTATGTTCCCTACTTTATTTAAAGTGTATATTCAACACGTACTAAAAAAATGGAATTGATCCTCTTGAGGTATGGGTATACCAGTGGTACTGTACATTCACTACTATTTGCAGATAACCAGGTGGTGATGGCTCAGAGTCATGAGGATGTGAAATATATAATAAGGAAACTTTTGGATGCGTTTGAAGTAGGAGGGTTACAAATATGGATAAAACGGAATACCTGGTAGTAGGAGGAAGTGGATAGGACATCTTACTACCCCAAGGAATTATTAAAGCTGTTAAAAAGTTTAAATATTTGGGATCGCTTATTGATGAAGCAAGGAGCTGTAAAGCGGATGTAGACAATAGGCTAGAACAAGCACGAAGAGCCATAAAAGTTGAATGGGGTTTTGTGGAGTAGAGCCATGTCGATTTGTACAAAGAAGAGGATTTTGAGGACTGTGATGGAAAGTATAATGACCTATGGTGCCAAGGTGTGGACTTTGGTAGAGGGACAAAAATCTAAGATCTTGGCAGTGGAAATGGACAGAATAAGACGTAGTGCTAGAGTATCAAGGATGGAAAGAAAGAGAAATGAAGAGGTGAGACAGATGATGGATATGGAGGAAACAGTGGTGGAGAGAAATGAAAGGTGGTGTCTTTAATGGTATGGACATGTGAAAAGAATGGAGGATGATAGGTGGTCTAAGACGTTTTTAGAATGGTCACCTCATGGAAGAAGAAAGCGAGGTAGGTCAAGAGCAACCTGGAAAGGACAGATTCATAGAATGATGAATGATCGGTTCCTGGAGGAGGATTACTTGTTCAATCGGGAAGAATGGCGAACGGGAATACAGGGCAACTGCTGAAGAGTGGAGAAGCCCTTAAAATTAAAAAAAAGTAAATTTCTTTGAATGCTATTACATGTAACATAAATGCAGTAATTTAAAATCTATGTTGTTTAAATTTACCAAGCTTCTCCCCTAAACTCGATGAGACATAGCAACACAGTTACAAACACATCTTGACTTGTGCACATTTTTAGGAGCTTTTGCATATCTGCAATGGTATGACATAATTACGCTACAGGCGAAATACATATGGGTCATGCACACTTGAAGATGTGCATGGCCCTTACCATCCATCTCTCAGCAACAGTTGATGTCAATGCCACTAGGTGGTAGCAAATTACTGCAGAAATTTCATTCATGTGATAGTGCAAGGGCGGGAAGGTTTGCATTTCAGTTTGGTACAAATCCCGCCAGATGGTAGCATACTGAACAGGTATACCAATTCACTCACTGTACACTGTAATTTAGATCTGATGTGAGTATATATTATAGTTATATGGATAGAAAAGCCTATTTTCTATATATATTATGGATTTCTGGATGAGTTATGGTATATTATGTTATGATACTAACGACTTCAATCATAGAGTGATAGGAGACATTTCTGCGATTGTAAAAACAGACGCATGGATTTCCTTTATAAATAGATAATGTCAACCATGATGCAGTATAGTTTTCCCTATTTAACATGTACCTACAGTGCAGTGTAATGTGTATTTATACTGATTAACTTTTATGTGGGCTACATAGAGGGACAGGTCATTTTATACAAAGAAATATGCTGTTTCCTGCATCAGAAAATGAAACTTGGTGAGTGCTAATAAATTAGTAGTATTAATATTTAGCTGACTAACGAATGTAAATGGAGAGTAACGAAAGTTTACACATTACTTCATTGTTGCCCTAAACTGTACTTAATTATGTACAAAACAATAAAAATCCACAAAACGACTCTTTATCTCATCAGACAAATTATGCATTATTATTACTATTGTTGGGAGCAGCTGCAGTTGTATCAACTTGTTTATAATCATAACTATTATGCAGTAGTTATAGCTATTTCACATTTTCAGGGCTATCTGAATCTAACATTTTGTGAACACCCAAAATGTATACTCATGAGCTTCCACTGCTCACACATGCCTGTAGGATTGTCGTTCAACGCAATGATGCATCACATTTTGGTTCAAATCTATGTGTCGCAGCTGGGTAGGTTAAAAAATAATTATAGACTTAATGTTTATTTCATTATACTTATAATAAAAGTTGAATGTGCATGCGGGAGTTCCTGTAACTGAACAATATTTAGCATACTGCGGCACTGCCTTGTTAGTGAATTAGTGATCACATCTTATTGTGTTTAAAAACATAGTGGCAGTGGTGTGGTAGTGCAGCATTGCAGCAGTAGGTACTCAAAATGGATAGATTCTTAATAAAGAAAAGTGCTGAAAATAAAGATACTCATGTGGGGACCAAAAGGGTGAACCTACATGCAGCAGCAAAACTGGAAATAAGGGAGGGAAGGGTAATGGCACTATCTTAAGGAAAAATTGCTAGGAATTTCTCAAAAATATACCTAAACATACACATTGCTAGCATAACACAATCATTGAACACCCTAGTTTTATAAATGAACAAGTTTTATTTGAAAAAAACATTATAGTGTAGGAATTAAAAAATAAATAATAAAACTATGCAATAAGCAGAACTGCCTGATACTTAGGGGTAATTGTGCTCAGTGTGGCCAGATCAATGGATGGAAAAATCACATTTATAATTTTGTGGTTTGTCAACTCCACTACATTCTTTATGGATCCAATTTGCACAAATGGTACACCAGAACCAGACTTAACTGTTTTGACTGAACTCTCCACACACTGTACAGATATCATCATATTTTCATTCTATTCAGAATCAACAAATGGGGTTGGTATAATGTTGTTTAGTTCATCCACCTCTTTGAAGAACCTTCAAACTGCCGTTTTGCTCTTTTGATTTACTTTGCCTTACCATTTAATGAAGCTGCAGTGTTCAACTTTATGTTTTGTCCTTTCTTAGTTTTTGAGGAAGATGCAGCTGAAGTTGGCTTGATAGTCTGACTCTTTTTGGTCTCGACTTTATTCTCGGCAGCTCGCAAAACTCTAGAGCTTCCAGTTTTTCTTTCATCTGTGTTGCTGTTAAAATCTCTGAATGCTGTTTGTTACTGCCAAATTTTCTTTTGTTTGTGATTTTTGAGGAACCAGGAATAGGTGATATTTGGCTGATTGGAATTGGGTTTCAGTTTGTATTATGATTTGGTTCAGATGGTGCTGGATAAGGTAGGGTTTGTTGGGCAGTCACTGGTGAGAAGGACCTGGTAAAATATTTTGCGATACAACTGATTCAGTTTGTGCTGATCTTGTCTTTTGATTTTCACCATAATCTTCCTCGATCTGTTGGAGATCTGGTTTCTTTACTGAAGGAATCAAATTCATTCCAGCTATAAAATCTTTATCAGTGTAGGCATTTGAATTAAAGGACTAAATGCCACTTCTTTTGAATACCTTTGCAGCTTTATCCACTGAGGAGGTCCTACTATAGGCTTTACTGAAAATCTCAGCAATGTCATATGGAGTAATTTTTTGAGCTACATGTGTCTTCAAGTAAGTATCACATTCCTTGTTAAGAGCAGATTTTAATGGCCCATAAAGTTTTAGATCAAGGGGCTGCATTCAATGCGATGTATGGAGAGGAATTGAAATTATGTGAATACCTTTCTCTTTGCAATGCAGGTATGATGCAAGTGATGTGTGATTATGATTGTCCATTATAAGCATAACATGGTTTTTTATGGATGCATTTGTTCCTTTGCCAAAATGATGTAGCCATATGCTGAAAAGTTCAGATGTCATCCACCCATTTTTTTTAACAATGTTATATAGCCCTACCCCCCAGGTCTACCACGCTGCAGTTGAGGTGACATCCTTAGTCATGGGAAGACAAGCATTGGGGAATATAATGTCCAGCAGCATTAAATACACAGCAAACTGTTATATTCTTTCCTCTTTCCCAGTTGGTGAGGGCCCCAACTTGTTTCATTCCCTTGGATGCAATACAAATTTGAGGAGGAGTACGAACAGTCGAGATACCCGTCTAGTCTACATTGTAGATTCTTGTAGCTGGAAATTTGAATTTGAACATCAGTAATCCAAGGTTGAAGTACAATGTCTGAACTTCTTCCTTATTGAAGGTTAAGACTCGGTGGATACTTGTTGGTTCTGGCTTCCTTAAGCTTAACTTGGGATGTCTTCTAAGGAAACCATAGAACATCTTCTCCAGCCTCTCTTTTCTCTTTGCAGAAGTTATTTTTTAACCTCATTTTGTTCTACATATTCAAAAACGATCTTTCTGAAATCAGAGGCTGTGATACCAAAATATAATGTGAAAGCATGTTTCTGTATTTCTTTTTCCTATGCCTTTATTAAAATGCACTTTGCATTTAATGATGGACCGTAAACCTTTCCTGCTTTTATTCTACAGAGAAAGTTAAAAAAACTATGAACCGGCTGCACAGTGTTTTTCCTCTCCGCATCCTCGGTGCTCGTTGCTGTCTGCCACTATCATAGAAAAGTGTGGATGAAACCATACATCTTTAAAACTACTTTTAAAGGCTTTACTTACCAACTTTATGAAAAGAGATGCTGAAACTGGCCACCGTCATTGTCCATACATTTTTGGCACTTCTTTAGGAAACTATCACTCGCTGTAGTTCACGTTGAGAAATGCTGGCAATTTCCTGGCGGATATTTTGTTTTAATTCTTCCAGGGTGTGTGGGTTTGTCTTGCACACTTTATATTTTAAGTTACCCCAGAGATAGAAATCGCAGGGGGTTAGGTTGGGGGACTGAGGGGGCTACAAATCTCTACTAATAATTCTGACCTCAAACACGCTTTCAATTGTTCTCATCGAAATATTGACCGTATAAGCTGTTGCAGAGTCTTGTTGAAAAAAGGCAAAATCACGCTGCCTGTCTGTTAACTCTCTAAAAAAAAGGGGTCGGGGGTAAAATTGTATTCACGTATGTATGGGCGTCAACTGTTGACTTAAAAAAAATTGACCTTATAACTTTTTCTCTGCTCATGGCACACCATACGCCAATTGTTTCGTCATGAATGGGTACTTCATGAACAAATTAGGTTTGTCAGAGCTCCAATAACGATTATTTTGTGTACACACATATCCATGAAGGTGGAACCAAGCCTCGTCCGTGAAAAATATTAAATATGGGTCTATTTCGCCATTGTGTACACTATTGAGACTCCACTCACAAAATGTGCGCGTAATTACAGAATCACCTGGTTGAAGAGCATGTGTTACAGTTATTTTATATGGTTTTAACTTAAGCAATTTGGTAGCTCTTTGTGCAGAGCCATAAGAAATGCCTGCCTATTGTGAAAGATGCCTAGATGATTTTTGGGGGGAATTCTCCAAACGATGATCGATGTCGTCTAATGTTTCTTTGGAAGAACTGTACGCCATCTTTTAGATTGCTTAGCCTAAACACTTCCTGTGGTTTGAAATTTATTGTAAAGTTCAGGATTGTTGTACGGCCTGGAACTTTTACACCTGGAAATCTTTCTGCAAATCGTACTTTCACTTGGCAAGCTGACTGAGTTAACACATACAAATCATAAATAAATACACACTGTGCAGTAGAAAACATGTACTGAGCCATAATATACTTTGTGACTAAGTACAGGACAAAATAATAAATACCTTGTAATAACTGAACTACATCACATCACCATCAACTCAATACTGCACTTCACATTGCAGAGTAAAACCACATCAACAGTGTCACCTTGTTTATAGCAGCAGTGCATTATCATGTTTCCACACACCCAGAGGAAAAACACAGCACAGCCGGTTCAAAGTTTCTTGGCTCACCCATTATCTTTTATTGTGTTGAAGGGGATGTTGAACTGCCATGCTGCTTGTCTTATAGAAGTTCCTGAATTTACTGCTCTGAATGCTGCTTCCATTGTCTCCAATGACCATGTTGCCTTGTTTAGTCCTTTCTCTTTTTCTAGGCATGTTTAATAAATAAATAAATTAATAAATAATATGTAATTGTCATAATAAGATAAGAAAAATTCAATTAATGAACAGTTGACATTATTAATTTAGATTAATACATGAGTTTAATAAGTAAATAAAATTAAGTTATTTTAATAAAGTACCAAAAGTAAGTTAGTAATTATTTTACATAATTAACACTTATAAACAAATTAATTAGTGGAGTTGCTTGCCAGTCACGAAGGGAGACAGACGTATCAGCATACATGCTAACAGTGGAAAAAGATGGTTATTGATGCACAAATGTGCCAAATCAGAATCAGTGCTTTTAACTCAAAGAGAATCAACAACCAGAGGAAAGAACAAGAATGGATAGGAATAAGCTTCTGGTATATTTTTGTGATATGTACTTTGTTAGTAATTGGTGGAGTGGAAATGAATCCTGGACCAACAATGGATCAGATAGGTGAGATGCTAGAAACTATCACTAAAGAGATAAAGGAAATAAAGAACATGGAAAATAAATTTGACAAGAGAATAGGCAATAAGTTTGAAGTAATCAAAGCAATGCTAGGAGAATTTGTAAGTGAGGTAAAGGAGTGTAAAAGAAGTCTTAAGAAACAGCAAGCAGCTAAAAGGCACAAAAATATTTATTGAGCAGGATTTGGGAAAGAAGCAATGGGAATTAAAATTGGTAGCAATAATGGAAATGAAGAAAGCAAGAGACACAGGAAAAAAAGCTTTTGTAAAAGGAGTAAATCTGTGGGTCGACAGAAAACAGGAACTTCGTCAGCATTACACCACTTTGGAGAGGAATCATATTTCATGTCCAATGGACATGTTGAGCAAAGGTCTACCAGGGTAAGAGCCAAAGCCCAAACCCCCCTTCTAAGCCCAGGGATAGTGCCAGCCGAGTGGCTCTCCATCCGTGGGGGTTTCCCATGAGGCCAATATCTTGAGTCTAAAAAGGCCCCCCGCCTACGCAGAGATGGAAGTGGATATGCCACTTACACACGTCATCCCCGAAGGGTGACTACCGATAACCTTGGTGGGGCCAACAGCAATCTAGCATACTCTCTACTGGCTCTCCAGGGCGGTACCGGAGAACATTGAGGCATCTCACAACCCTGGCTCATGGAAAACCATACAGTCATACCCAATCTCCCACAGGTATTGGGAACCACTACCCCGTCGAGACCAACCCAATCCGAATGGCTCCCCAACGAGAGGGGCCAGTAGACGAAATGGTCAGCCAGGAGATTACCAGAGAGAATCACCACATACATCACCAGTGATGAAGTCAGTGTCACCCCAGCCCAGCTGAGGAGGGATGGGGAAAATATGTCATCAGTGGCATCATCGAGAAGGTCGGTGCAACCCTAATCACAGCTGATTGAAGACACATGGAGGGAGGCCATGGGAGCAACAGCTGGCTTGGATGTAAGGAATCAAGAAGGATTAAATGTTGTATCAATGCCGTCCGGCAGTATTTTGGAAGTGAAAGATCGTGTGCATACAAGAAGGCAGGTGAATCTAGAGAAGTTTACATTTAAGAGAAAAGGTTCGGTATAGCGATTCAAGTTATCAATAGTGAGTTGGAATGTAGAGGGCCTACTAGAGAAAGCGCGTAGTGGTGAAATTCAGCATGTGTTAAAAAGTGGTGATATGATAATGGTAGTGGAAACATGGTTGGAAAGTGAATATGTTATTATCTGATTTTGACTTTTATAGTGTAAATGGCATGAAGAATCAGAATAAAGGTAGGGCTTCAGATGGTTTAGGTTGTTTTGTGAGGAAAGCTAAGGGGTTTAAGGTGAAAGAAGAAAAGGTGTTGTGGAACAAATCAATGTTACGGCTTACACTGTGTGATATTTTCCAAAAAGGCGATATTGTGTATATTGCTATTGTGTATAGCCCCCCCTACTGCATCAGAGTACTTTGATACAAACATGTTTAGGAAAATGAGTTGGGGCATTGAAGCACTGAGAAACAAGTATGGTAAAGGGAAAATAAAACTTTAATGCAAGAACAGCAGAACAACAAATCAAGTTGATCAACCCAACTGAAGAGTTTGACAAGTAGATTGAAATAGAGAATAGGCACAACAAAGATAAGGTTATCAATAAAGGGAAAAAACTTATTGATTTTTGCGAAGAATATAATCTTATGATCTGTAATGGGTTGAAAGTTTTGGACTTAGCAGGGGAATTCACATTTGCAAATACAAATGGTCAAAATGTGGTGGATTATATAATATGCTCACTAGATGTGGACAACTGGATTTTGGACTTTGAGGTTATGAATATGATAACATCAAGCTGTCATTTTCCATTAAGATTAAAATTAGGAGGAGGAAATAGTGATATGAAGGAAGGGTACATAGGGTTTTATAGAGTTATGGAAGTATACAAGTGAAGGGAAGAAAAACATGAAATTTTTTGTAAAGGAATTAAATTCAGAAAGTGGGAAAATATTACAAGAGTAGAAAGCTTATTAAATACTAACAAAATAAACAAGCTCTAGAAACAATAGAATACAGTGTAAAAAGGGTGGGAGGTGGGACAAAAGCTGTGACCTATAAGGATAGAAAAACAAAATGTTTTGATAACGGTTGTCGAATGGCAAAATGAAAAGTAACACAAGAGTTGAGAAACTGGCAGCAGTCAGGGGAAAAAAATGTTTGGCCCTTATATGGGCATATAGGTATAGTATAGTATAGTATAGTATAGTATTTATTGTGCTAAGAGTTTTACAAATTTGATTGTCTACTGCATTTTGACCCTGGTCACTTATTCAGTAGACAATCACTACAGTTTATCTACATTTTACAATCTCTTGTCACTAAATTATCTTGCTCTTTTTTTTCAGTTTTTTTTTTTTTCATGTCCCATTTCCACTTTTTTTTTTCACTTTCCATTTATTGATTACTTAACCATCACACATTCACTATAGTTTTCCATTCAAAGTAAGATGCACTACCTCTTACTTTTCTCTTTCCACTGTCCAAAGCCATTTATTTTTTACTTTACACAAAAACTGTCCAATGCTTCTAGCGTCCTTGCATATCATTTCAATTATAAGTGTATTTCTATCCCCCTTCAACCACTTCTTATTAAAAAATTCTTTTCTCCAATTTTCTGTTCCTTGGCACTTAAATACTATGTGTTCAATGTCTTCATTACCACCACATATCGGACATTGGTTCTGAGGAATACCCTGTCTTAGCCCTTTTAGCCTCCATGCTCCGGTTCTTAACCATGCAATAGATTCTCTCTCTTCTTTATTTACTATGTCTATATATTTTTCCCTACCCCATGTATTTTTCATTGGCCTATAATAAACTAATGAGCTCTTTTCGGCAATCTCACTGAACATTATTTGTATTTCTATATCTTCCAGTCTTTTCCTTGCCTTTTTCCAAAAATGTTTTACATTATCTTCTCTCCTTCTCCATATATCTCCTAACCCATTTTTCTCCAAAATATTCCGTAATTTACTTACCCATCCATCATTCATTAAGCTCTTCTCTTGGTATTCTATACATTGTCTTAACACATTACTTTTTCCTAGATTTAAACTTCTGAACCAAAATTTCAAAGCTCTTTCCATTATCTTCCCCTTAGTTGGCACCCTGCCCATCTCTAATTGTGCTACCTGTCTTACAATTGACTTCGGTAGCCCTAGTATTTCTCTACAAAACATCCTGTGCACCACATCTATACATTCCCATCCTCTATCTAATCCCCATATTTCTATACCATACATCATTTTTGCCTCCACAACCATCTCATAAACTTTTTCCAGCCATTTAACATTTATATTAGGTACTTTATATTTGCAGTTTCTAATTGCTGCCATCACCCCTTTACCTTTTGCCAATGCAAACTTCTTTTGTTTCTCCCATTTATTACCTCCATCTATTTTTACTCCTAAATAGATACAGTCATGCACTACCCTGTAATCTTTATTCTCTCCCTTCCACTTTTCATATTTGCCTAATTTTCCCCCCTTTTTGAAAACCACAATCTGTGTTTTCTCTTGATTCACTTTTAACCTCCATTCTTTACAATATACATCAATTGCTTGTAATGATTGTTTTAAAGCACTTACTGTAATAGATCCTACCACTAGGTCATCTGCAAAAAGAAGTCCTGGAATTTGGATGTTGTTAATTACTGGTGCACAGTTATTATTCCTTCCAATTTCTAGTAAGACATCATCTATGTATAAATTAAATAAAACACAGCCTGTCTCCACCCTTACACAGAAGGTGTTCTCAAAATACAGTGCTTTTAGAATATTCACCAATTGCTGACTTACTCCCTTACACACTAATTTATGCCACAGAAGTTGTAGCTCAATTCGGTCATAAACCTTCTCTAAGTCTACAAAAGCCATATACAGTTTACCCCTTTTTTCTTTTAAATATTTGTCTGCTAATGTCTTTATAATAAATAAATTATCAATTGTTCTCCTTCCCTTGCGAAAGCCCATCTAATGTTGGGCATATAGGTGCCTCATTGCGGAAAAAAAAGTGGGAATGGGAATTAAGAATAAGCCAAACATTAAAAGATGTAGCAAAAACGCATGACACAAAGAAAATGTGGTCAATAGTAAAAAGCCTATGCAGAAAGGGTGCAAGAGATGATATAAACCCAGATAAATGGTGTGCACATTTTAAAGCATTGTTACGTCAGGACAACATAGTGAGAGTAGAGCAGCTTTCACTTGGAGGCCAGCAGGTGATTAATGAATTAGATAGGGAAATCATGGACAAACTGTGCGAACAAATGAAGATGTTAAAAGCCCACAAAGCAAGTGGTACTGACAGTATCCCAGGGAAATTTTGGAAGGCTTTGTCGATAGATGAAACTAGAAGAAAAATAGTGATAAACTTGTTCAACAAAATACTAGAGACAAGAGAGATTCCTAACATGGAGAACAAGTATTATAGTGGCAATATATAAGGGAAAGGGGGATAAAAACAACCCAGCTAATTACAGGGGGATAAGTTACTTTCTATTCTAGGTAAGATCTTTACAGGTATTCTAGCTAATAGGTTACAGAATTGGGTAGAGAAGGAGAAGAAGTTATCAGGGTTCCAAGCAGGATTTAGAGTAGGTAGCAGAATATCAGATAATATATTCATAATCAAGACAGTTGTCAACAAATATTTGAACAACAAAAGGGGAAGGGTACACAGTAGAGTCTCGCAAGTTTGAGGTTCTGCTAAATCCAAGCTACTTGAAGACACAATTTTTTTTTTAACCAGAGGGTAGTCATCAGTTACATGGTCCTGATACGTATCTACATACTTCTGCACCTCCCTACCTCTCATCTATACAGTGTGTGTGTTACCTGGCAAGGATTAACTTCCTTTCAATTAGGGACCAGCCAAAAACTGGGAAAATCCTTCCATAATATGTGCATACATACATTTTATCAAACATTCCCACTGGAAATACTTTTCAGCTGCAATAACAACACACTGACTAGTTTATGACTGCAAATGTTTGACAGCTACTATAAGAAAGCAGCTAGTCTTAATAGTTAACATATGTTTTGTTGAGAGGAAAACCCTTGCAACCCAAGCAGCAAGTCAAGGTTGTGTCAAGTTAAAGGAGTGTTTTATTTTAATATGTTTGTAGCCTTCTTTGTGGATAGAGTACGTTAGAACTGGTTGCACATTTTATTCCTAATTTGTTTCAGCAGTGAGTGCTAAATGTAAGAGAAAATTTGTACCATTAAAGATGAAATTACAAGCCTTAAAAAGACTGGATAAAGGGGAGACAATTAAAAGGCTTGCAGCAGAATGGGTAGTAACAGTTGGAGACTGGTGAGGTAACAGGGATAAACTGGAAAAGTATTCTTCAACAAAGTGTTCAGATAACTCTTTTAAAAGAAAGTGTATGAGGAGGTCAGAATACGAAAAAACTAGCAAAGCATTGTTTAACTGGTTCAGTCAACAAAGGCAGAAGGGAAGTCCAATCTGGCCCTATGTTGCAAGAAAAAGCATTATTTTTTAGAAATGAGTTTAAAGGTGAAGATGGTTTCAGCATGAGTGTAGGTTGGTTACAGAGATGGAAGAATAGGTATGGTGTATGACAGCTTGAGATTTGTGAAGAAAAGCTTTCCAGTGATTCGGAAGCTGCATGAACTTCTGTAAAAAATTTGAACAACTCATAAAAAGTGAAAACCTCACAAATGATCAGTTATACAATTGTGACGAAACAGGGCTCAACTTTAAAATGTTACCTTCTAAAACACTTGCTTCATGTGCAAAACATCATGCTCCTGGCCACAAAAAAACTAAAGAAAGAGTGACAGTACACGCTGCATCAAATACATACAAATTAAAACTTGTGTCATAGGTAAGTCCGCTAAGACTAGAGCTCTCAAAGACATTTCCTTGTCTACACCGCCTATCTCTTACAAGAACCAAAAGAATGCCTGGATGGACAGAGGAATATTTAAGAAATGGTTTATGAAGAATATGTGTCAGAAACTAAAAAGATTTTGAAGTAAACTGGTTCCTAGTAAAGCAATCTTATTGATGGACAACACTGGATCACCTCCAGCCGAAGAGGAACTGCAGTGTGATGGAATTTGGGCTTTGTTTTTGCCGCCTAATGTCACAAGTTTGATATAACTGATGGATCAGGGGGCTTTGGAATGGTTAAAAAAAATATAGATGCCACCTGTTGCAGTCACTTCTACAAGCAATGGAAGAGGATGAAAAGATCACTAATTTTCTAAAACGAGTAACCATGAGGGACGTAGTGTATTGGTTAGCAGAGTCATGGGATGAAGTGAAGCCTAAGACACTTGTGAAATCGTGGAACAAAATTTTAGAGAGCAAATTGACTGGTGAGAGTGAACTCAATGATGATGCTGATGAAGATTATGTACTCCTGTCACACCTAATCACACAGCTTCCAGGTGGTAGTGAAGGTGAAGTTACGGAATGAATGAATAATGATGAAAGTTGGAACTTACAGAAACATCAATTGTTGAGATGTTGAATGAGCCAACAGAAGAAAGCGAGGAGGAAGACATAGTAGAGAGAACACCAAAGATGAGTCATAATGAGGGTTTTGCTGTGTTGGAGGCGACATTGCTCTATGTAGAACAACAACCAGAGGCAACACTGTGCGACACCATGTTACTCAAACCATGGCGTGACATTGCCGTGCAAAAGCAATTCAGTATGCTGAAGCAGAAGATGCTTAAAGACTTTTTAAAAAAATAACCCCATGTATGTAAGTACATATTGTGTTTATTTCTACACAAAAACTTTAAAAACTTACAGTAAATAACTTCACCTTGATTTGTTATTTGTTTCATTTCGTCTTCAATGAGTTTTCCTATTGTGCTCCATATAGTTCAAGTTATCCCAAATCCAAGGTACTTTCACCCCCCATTACCTCAGATTAGCGAGACTCTACTGTATATGTATATATTAATCTTGAGAAGGCATTTGATACCATAAACAAAGAAGCATTATGGATAAAATTAAAAAGTAAAGGGCTAAGTCATACATTTATGCAAATACTGCATAAGATATATCAGGAGAATGAGTTGTATATAAAACTACTAGACAATAAAATAACTGAGTGTGTTCAGAGTAAGGCAGGCATAAAACAGGGATGTAAACTTAGTCCAGTGCTATTTAACCCTTATATTGATGATATCCTAGAGGAGATCTTGAGATATAAGGTCCACTCCCAAGTTATTAATAATAAAGTAATTCCAGGGCTATTGTTTGCAGATGACTTAATAGTTTGGTCCATATCTTGCAGAGGGCTGAGAAGGTCAATCAAGGCAGTAAGGAATTTCTGCAGAAAATGGGAACTGAAAGTAAATGAAAAGAAAACAAAGATCATGGTTTTTAAAAAAGATTATCAACTATGTAAGGATGATAAACAGAAGTGTTAAGGAGATTTGATTACCTGGGGGTAAGACTAAGTTCGAACAGAAGTTGGAGTGAACAAAAAAGGTGTCTATAGCAAAAGGTAAAATGGCAGAGTGTTATAAGATCATGTTTAAAATATTTCCAGACATAAATGTCAAATGGCTTGAAAGAATTTACACTGCCACAGTAGAAAGCAAAATGTTGCCTAGGGCAGAGATATGGGGAGTAGATGATGCTTGGAAAGAGGTTGACAAAGTCAATAGATCTTTCTGCAAATATGTTTTGTATCTACCGATAGTATCACCAAATGGGGCAGCACAGACCTGGGTAGGTATTCCACCAAGATCAAAATTTTCACAAGAGCCATGAAGAATTTATATCGAATTTCCAATCTGGAAGATAATGATATTATCAAAGAATGTTTTTGCATACAAAAGAAAAGTAAGTGGAAAGGGTCATGGTTATTAAAAATTCACGAAGTTATGGAACAGATAGGTATGCGAGATGCATGGATAAATGCAGAATATTGCATTAGAGACTTTTGGAAAGAAGAAGAATTAAGGCTAGAAGATGTTGACAGACAAGATATTTTTGGCAGTACAAGAGAGAAAAGCTCCTTGAGGAAATAAAAACAGTATGGGAGAGGAAAAAGTACATAGAGATATGTAATAAATTAGGACAAGGAAGGATTTGCATGGGCAAGAACAGGAGTTAGAAACTTGAAAGGCATAAGGCATGACAAGCATATAGTAAAACATCTAACGTGTGGGGAAGTGAACACAGATTTCCACTGTTTATTAGTCTTAATCAAACAAAAACATGGAGAGAACAATTTTGGCAACTCAAATGGAAAAACTGGAATGGAGAAATACTAATAAGAAAGATTGTGGCTGTAAAAGGGGATAAAAATATAAAAGCTATGGGTAACTATTTGGGTAAGGTCAAAGAGAAATGGTTAAGAATAACTACAAAGAGATGGGACTAAAGGCAGACGAAATAGACAGATAATGTAAACAAGTAGACAGTGGGTCATCAATACACGGAAAACCAGGAGTTGTGTGTATTGAGACAGTAGAGTAGCATAAGCAAACAACCAAGAAGGGGATTTATAGCATAAATAACCTAATATTTTCAAATATTATTATAGTCTAAAATACATGTAATTTCATTATGTAACCTTGAGTATTGAGAAATGAATATGATTCATTCATTCATTAAAAAAAATTAATTACAAAAAAGTTAATTTTAAAATATTTATAAGTATCATTTACTTATAATTCAATACTAGGCTATTTAAGAAATAAGAATTTCACATTGTAATGCTTCATTTTTTTTAAAAAGAAGTTCCTAATAAACCTCATAAAGGAAAGATTATATGAAGAGGCAATGATGCTCAGCTGAGCGGTAATGCCGCTCACATGAGTGTCACTGCCCTCCATGGCCATGTTGGAATTCCTTATCTATAGTAAAGAAGCTAGACAGTTTTAGACGCTGTTTAATATATTAATGGGAAGCTGTATGCAGCCCCTAAATCAACATGATAACTGCCAAGGACAGAAAATAATAGATAATTACATACCTTCAGTTTCTACACATTGATTTCTGTAAGAAATTCCTGCTGAAAATATTCTCGTACACTTACAACAAAAACTCTTCCCTTGTATCCACCATTAAACTACTACAAAGTTATTAAGACTAACACAAGAGTTCAGCACCTCTTGTGCAGGTCAAATTCTCACACAAGCCGAAATACTTACATGAGTGCCATTGCCCTCTGAACAGGAATGTCCTCCTTTCCCCTAATAGTTCATGTGCATTGCTATTACAAGAATCAACAAAAACCAGCGTAAGGGGTATATTTTTCAGCCATCTTGGAGTATGCAGTTTTCATGGATGTTGCATGTAAAAACTAAAAATACTATTTTCTGTAAAGTATGTCAACAAATGTATGTGGAGCAGCAACTGAAATTTTCCCATAGAAAAACAAAACATAAACATTGGTTCTCAGCTTTTCTTACAAGTGTAAAACTCAAATGAAAAAAAATTGCACTTGCCTGCTAAAATTAATCTCTACATTATGTTTCCTTTTAATACAAGGAATTTCAATCTGTGGCCACAGATGACAAAAGTAATTTTAAAAGCTTGCTACTACTTAGGTGCAAGTATAGCCATGAACTTGAAAAATGGATATGCAACGTGATTCCTATAAGTGGATTTCTCATGACATACAAAATGAACTGCTATCCATTTTGCATCACAATGTACTTTGAAAACTAATCGCAGATATTAAAGCTGCAAAATATTTTTTCTATAATAGGGGATGAAACCACAGATGTGTCAACACAAGAACAATTCAGTATTTGTTTAAGATTTGTTCTGGACCTTTGAAAAATAAATGAATATTTCTTGGGAATTTGCTCTACAGAAAACACTTCAGCTCAGGGTTTAAGTCATTATTGACATCTTAAGGCTGTTCGACTTGTCAATATCTGACTGTCAAGGACAGTATTATGATGGGGCAGCTAACATGACCAGTGTCTACAATGGAGTGCAGGCTAAATTTACAGCAGTTGAGAATAAAGCATTGTTGTACACTGTTTGGCACTTTCTTTGAATCTTATATTACAGGATACCCTAAAAGGGATACCGGAATGTGAGAATGTATTAGAAGTAATGAAAGATTAAATGACCCAAAAGATTGTCCCTCTTCACTCATTTAAAACTTAATGTTACAGCAAACCTTAGACCATTCTGTCCTCTTAGATGGACAGTCAGGTACCTCACTTTGTCTTCTGTTTTAACCAACTACTCTGAACTACAGGTTTTTTTTTTCATACAGTTGTAAGTATGATAAATTTGGTACAGGTTCTAAAGGAAATGGTTTCTTACTGCTGCAGTTGCAATCCTTCAATTTCTTTTTCATATTGGTAGTTTTGGTTAAGCTGCTTGGACATACTGACATTGTTAATACTGCCCTGCAAAAAAAGGCCCTTCATTTTTTAATGGCCAATAAAATGATTGCTATCCTTTCGACAATTCAACATTTAAGAGACAGCTTGAAACAATCTGGAATGAAGCCATGGAGAAGACTAGCAAAATGGATGTTGAGTCTCCAAAATGACCACGGAAAAGAAAAATGTCCCAGAGCTATGACGAATCAAATGACCCTGCCATTTATCATTTTTCAGATGTTCATTGACAAATACCGAAAACTTTATTCTGAGATAATGGACATAACCCTCAACTGCCTGACAGCCCATTTTGATACAAATGCACATAAACTCTTGCAGAAAATAGAGCAATTCCTTCTAGGTGATGACAACCACAGTGATGAAATTCTGTTTCTATGAATTGGGTTTTGATAAAGACTGCTTGCTTCGCCATTGGACCACGTTACTTTCAATCAGTAGTACTCATTACAGGGTTCACAGGCAGCTCTTGAGGACATTTATTGTGGCTCTTGGAATAATCTTACTTTCATTACATTTACTCTAAATTTTAAGTATAAATACATCTTTATTGCAATTCTACAAAACCTTGTATGTTCTTGTATCATTCCAAGCAGTGCAGTGCAGTAGCGCACATGTCAATAAAGCAACATATTCAATTTCTATTTTCAGCCTTATTGGTTTTCATGAGCTGTATGTTGTTTGGCAGAATGTTTAAATTTGTTCATTCGATGTTTCTATGAATACTCGGTTACTGTTATTCCACTAAAATTTGAGCAGTTGATTGATAGTGATAAGTTTATTGCAGTGCAGTGTTTAATAATGACTAGAGTTTTTTCAAAAGGAAAACATTTATTGCAGTGCAGTGTTTAATAATGACTAGAGTTTTTTCAAAAGGAAAAAAGAGAAACCTGGAAGAGGAAGGAAGAGTTTTTCAAGATAGTTGGAAGCATGATTTTTTTTTTCTTCATGCCTGCTAAAAAGGAAGGCAATGCCATGTGTTTATTACATAGTGACATAGTTCAAGGTTGTAAACAGTTTAATCTTAATAGGCTCTGTAATACCATGCATTCCAATTTTGACAGCAAGTATCCTAAAGATTCTAAATTGAGAGCAGAAAAACTAAAAAAATGTCAATAGTGCCTGAACAAAAAACGATGTTTGATACTGTAAGTGAAAGTAAATTAACAACAAAAGAATTATATCAAGGAGTAGAAATTTTAGCATGCATAATGAAAACCTTTACAGATGCCAAGATTTTTAAGGAATGTTTTTAGCTGTATGTGATACATTATTTTTTAAGTTTCCAAATTCAAATCAGAAAAAAAGTGAACATTCAAAAGTTACAACTATTTGTTTTAGGAGAGTTAGCAAAATGTCGGGAGACATGTTGCTTTGTACTCTCAATGAAATTCATGAGTGTGACTATTTCAGCCTTGCTCTGGATTCGTCCACAGATATTATTTCCATCTCAGTTGCTTTTATTTTTCCAGTATCTAATAAGATAAGGATTATAAAGGAAGAATGTTTAACTGCAATACCTGTGACAGGTCAGACATGGGGAATAGATTTTTTTGAAGCAGTTAACTCACTTTTTGATAAATACAAAATTGGCCAGAACAAACTTTTATCAGCATGTACTCAAGGTTGTCCCTCAATGGTAGGTTGTTGTACAGGATTTATTTCTCCGTTAAAAATATTAAATAGAGAGAAGTTATTAGCATACCATTGCATTTTACATCAAGAAAATCTTGTTGCTAAATTTGACGAAGTTTTCAAATCTTGACGAAGAAAGTAATTAAAATTGTTAATTTTATTGAATCATGTGAACTAAATCATAGACAATTCATAGAATTACTCAAAGAGCTTAATTCACAGTATGGTGATGTTTTTGTGACAGTGAGGTTAGATGGTTGAGTAAAGGAAGAGTTCTGGAACAATTTTTTAATCTCTGCCATAAAATAAAACTCTTTAAGTGAACAAGATAAAGAATACCTGAACTAGACTCTTTTTGATGATGGTTAAAAGTTGGCTTTCTGGCTAATATAACAGGAAGATGGAGGTAATAAATGGGAGAAACAAAAGAAGTTTGCTTTGGCAAAAGGTAAAGGGGCGATGGCAGCAATTAGAAACTGCAAATATAGAGTACCTAATATAAATGTTAAATGGCTGGAAAAAGTTTATGAGATGGTTGTGGAGGCAAAAATGATGTATGGTATAGAAATATGGGGATTAGATAGAGGATGGGAAAGTATAGATGAGGTGCACAGGATGTTTTGTAGAGAAATACTAAGGTTACCGAAGGCAATTGTAAGACAGGTAGCACAATTAGAGATGGGCAGGGTGGCAACTAAGGGAAAGATAATGGAAAGAGCTTTGAAATTTTGGTTCAGAAGTTTAAATCTAGGAAAAAGTAATGTGTTAAGACAATGTATAGAATACCAAGAGAATAGCTTAATGAATGATGGATGGGTAAGTAATTTACGGAACATTTTGGAGAAAAATGGGTTAGGAGACATGTGGAGATGGAGAGAAAATAACATGAAAAATTTTTGGAAAAAGGCGAGGAAAAGACTGGAAGATATAGAAATACAAATCATGTTCAGTGAGATTGCCAAAAAAAGCTCATTAGTTTGTTATAGGCCAATGAAAAATACATGGGGTAGGGAAAAATATATAGACATAGTAAATAAAGAAGAGAGAGAATCTATTGCATGGGTAAGAACCGGAGCATGGAGGCTAAGAGGGTTAAGACAGGGTATTCCTCAGAACCAATGTCCAATATATGGTGGTAATGAAGACATTGAACACATAGTATTTAAGTGCCAAGGAACAGAAAATTGGGGAAAAGGATTTTTTAATAAGAAGTGGTTGAAGGGGGATAGAAATACGCTTATGATTGAAATGATGTGCAAGGATGCTAGAAGCATTGGACAGTTTTTGTGTAAAGTAGAGAAAAGTAAGAGGTAGCGTATCTTACTTTGAATGAAAACTATAGTGAATGTGTAATGGTTAAGTAATCAATAAGTGAAAAGTAAAAAAACAACTGGAAATGGGACATGAAAAAACTGAAAAAACAAGATAATTTATTGATGAGAAATTGTAAAATGTACATAATCTGTAGTGATTCTCTACAGAATATGTTGACAGGAAATTGTAAAATGTAAATAAACTGTAGTGATTGTTTACTGAATGAGTGGCCAGGGTCAAAGTCCAGTAGACAATCAAATTGTAAAACTCTTAGCACAATAAATACAAATACAAAACTTATCACTCAGATGACAAGGAGAAAAATTGAAAATATATACAGAAGAATTGAGTAATAATGATTCTACTAGTTTCCCATGCCTCAACAACTTATTCAAGAAAACCCAAAGGAAGAAATAAACTTGCAACCCTTCATAGAAATCCTCGCTGTACTATGCCATGATTTCTGTGAGAGATTTAATGATTTTCGAAAGTGTCAAAACTCATTTTGATTAGTCAAACATCCCTGGTTGGTAACAACAGAAGATGTAACTGGGTTATCAATTTTTGGCCCTTAGATTAGAAATCTCAAAAATGAACTTATTGATCTCCAGCAGAATTCAGAACTAGTAAATATTTTTTCAAGAGAAACCAAAACAAATTCAGTTTTAGAATTGTGGAATATATTCCAAAAAAGCAGTTCGAAAACTTGTTAGGGTTGAGTATTCCAGTATCAACATGCACTACTGAATGACCATTCTCAGAATTGCGAAGGATAAAGACATATCTTCAGTCTGTTATGAGACAGGATCACCTACACACTGTTGCTGTCATCTATTGTCATCGTGAAGAAGCCATGAAACTTATATCTTCAGGTAATACTGCTACCTGGAACCTCTTCTTACCTGCCATTTTCAGCTATTATCTGATCCCCCCCCCATACAAGATGGTTTCCCCACTATTAAAGTGTGCCAGGGTAGAGTAGGCCACATGGTCAGAGGTGATGGAGGAGGGAGCTTGAACCACAGTCGAGGAAGACATTGGAATCGAAATTCGCAATAATATAATGGATTTCTTATTGTTCGACACTTCCCTTTCATTATGCAATGCACTGTAAGTTAGGTATTTGTTTTAAAGGAATGGGTCCATGAAAGAAAAGTTTGCACGTGAAAGGAATACATAGTAATTTATTTATTTTAAAGCAACAGGGCAAGGGAAGGATAGTTTGCACACAAAAGGAATGCATTGTCATTTCTGTATTTTAAAGTAATTGGGCAAGGAAAGGATAGTTTGCATGTGAAGGGAATACATTGTAATTTATTTATTTTAAAGTAATGGGACAAGGGAAGGATGGTGTGCATGTAAAAGGAATACACTATAGTTTAGTAATTTTAAAGTAATTGGACAAGGAAAGGATAGTTTGCACGTGGAAGAAATCCTTGTTTTTAAAGGAATTTCAATTTCAATTTTTATTCATCCTTAAAAATCGATTCTGTACAAAGTGCAATGATACAGGACACGTCAAGAGTTAAATTTATGTATATATACAATAAAGTTTGATATCAAACATATATTTAACATGGGTAAGTTACTTATCTCACAATAGTCTAGTTTATAACCATAAAAGTGAAGGATTCATCAGTAATTAAATGTATGCAATATATTAGAAATGAGCTATCAAATGGAATTAAGCTACTCTCAAAAAAAAATAAAATTAAATTAAATTTATTCTACAAAAAGTACAAATTAATATTTAGTATAGTATAGTATTTATTGTGCTAAGAGTTTTACAAATTTGATTGTCTACTGCAAAATTAATATTAAAATTGGCTTTTTAATCAATTTGAATTTAATGATGACCCTTAACAAAATTATTTTACAAATATAACTATGAAATGAAGGATATGATACAATATATCTAAGTTATTTAACAGTCTGGCTTATGCATATTTATTATGTTGCAAATATTCCTTTATCGTGTAAAAGCAGTGTTTCTGCAAGAAAGTCTTAGTTCTTGTTTTAAACACATTATAGTTTTCTGTATTTTTGATGGCACTAGGAAGGGAATTATATATAATCGTACTGGAGTGCAGAATTCCATTTTTACACACTGTAGTTCTGGTTGAAGTTAAGTGTATATCATTATTATTTCTAGTATAATGTGTATGAATATTTCAGTTATTTAGAGAATTAAATCTATTCTTTTTTACAAATAAGACAGTTTCTAATATATAAGTACATGCCAAAGTAAGTATACCAAGTTTTCTAAATAGTGGCTTACATGAATATAACTTTTTTTCACCACATATAATTCGAATAGCTTGCTTCTGGCGAATTTCCCCAAAACATTATTCCATATCTCATTATAGAGTGTATATGTGCATAATAAGCTACTTAAAGTATACGAATGCTGACGTTTTGACTTAAAATTCTTAAGCCATATATGTTTCTGCTTAGTTTATTTAGAAGGTGTTTAATATGAGATTTCCATTTTAAGTTATTCTGTATCCATAAGCCTAAAAAATTTGTTTTATTTTTGTATGAAATTACTTTGTTTAATTTTACTTCGGGGATATTAATATTATTAACTACCCTATCAGCAATATGAAATTTAAGACAAACTGTTTTATCAGTGTTTAAAACCAGGTTGTTGTTAGCTATCCATGATATCAAATCTTTTCTAGTCTGACTTAATGCATTATTTAACATTTCATTACTGTTTTCTGTTATTAGTAAATTAGTATCATCTGCAAATAATACAACATTATGTGCATGAATGTTATTTGTTAGGCCATTTAAATATAAAATAAATAGAAATGAGTCTAGAATAGAGCCTTGCGGAACCCCATAGGTTATATCAAGTAATTTGGATCAAACCGTCGTAAGTGTATTAGTTTTAGGGTTTGTATATGAAATTTCAGTTACTTGATTCCGGTTTGTGAAGTAGGACTCAAACCACATATGCTGGTCCTCTTATACCAAAGTCAAACAATTTACTTAACAAAATTTGATGGTTTATGGTATCAAAAGCTTTACTTAAATCTAAGAACATACCAATGGCTTTATCTTTATTATCTAATGCAGTCATAACTCTGTTTAAGGAGTATATTGCAATCTCTGTTGATTTTTTGTGTTGAAATCCATGCTGCAAATTAGTAATGATGTTATTTTTTTTCAATAAATAAAAGAAGCCTCCTATACATTATTTTTTCCAATACCTTTGAAAATATGGAAGGAAAGGAAATTGGATGGTAATTTGATGCCTCAGTCTTTTTCCCTTTTTGGTGTAGGGGTATAACCTTAGATGTTTTTAATATATCAGGGAAAGTTCCACCATCAATGGATGCATTACACAGATGAACAAGTGGTCCAATTATATGCTCATTGCATTTTTTTTATAATTATATCTGGTATATCATCAACTCCTGCAGAGTGTGTATTATTTAGTCCATTTAGTATGTTACACATTTCCTCAATTGTTACCTCATAAAGGTATATAGAATTTACACTATTGGTAGTATTAGTCATTGTTGGGGTGGCAAAATGTCGATTATTGTTTTGAACCAATTCTTTAATTATTTCTGTGAAGTAAGTGTTAAAGCATGTAGCAATTTGCGTTGCATTTGTAATCATTTTATGATTATGGTTAAGTTCTATGTTACCTTGTGTATGAAGCTTTTTATTAGTTGTTTGGTTTACTATTTGCCATATAGCTTTAGTCTTGTTATTAGAGTTTTTAATATGGTAATCATTATTATTAATTTTGGCTTGTCTTATCACTTTATTTAGTATGTGTTTATAGTTCTTAAAATAATTATCAAATTCAGTTGTTTTAATAAGCTTGCTTAATTTATACAGTAACCGTTTATGTTCACATGACTTTCTTATACCAGGAGTTATCCAATTTCTCTTTGTTTTCTCATTGCGTATTCTTAAGTTTTTGATAGGGAAAGCCATGTTAAAGTAGAACATAAAACTATTTACAAACAATCTGAATTTCTCATTAATATTTGCTGTATTATACATATCAAGCCAGTCTTCTTTGCTTAATAGATAGTTCATATATAAGATATTATCGGTATTAAATATTCGTTTTTTAATTAGAGTTGATCTGAACATCCTGTTATTGTTAGTTTCAATTTGAATTATTTGTGCTTCATGATCACTAAATCCTGTGTTTGTTACCTGCACTTTGTATTTACCATTTTTATTAATTATAATTTGACCAACCAATGTTTTGAATATTTAGATATCTTGTGAGGGATGTTATGACATGCATTAAATTATAACTTTGAAGAAGATGTATAAGATCTTGCTTCACTTTACTGTCTTTAAGAAAGTCAATATTTAAATCACCACATAGCACTAATTTTTTATTGGTTTTCACGAGCATGTTCAATATTTTCTCTAGGTTGTTCAGAAAGATTCTAATATTACTGTCTGGAGCATGGTATAAAGCAATCACAGTAATGCCTAATTCAGTCAAATCTACAGCTGCCACTTCAAAGTCACTTTCCTGACATAATGCCTGGCATGTACTCATATTTATAAAGTGAATACCTATTTTGACAAATATGCATACCCCACCTCCAATTTTATTAGCTCGACAATGTGCACCTGCCAATGTGAAATTTGGTATATGTATGCAATTAATTTCATTGTTATTTAACCAATGTTCCAAAATACACATTACACTAACCTCTTTCAAATCTTTATCTAGTAAGATTTCAATGTAGTTTAATTTATTTTGAATAGACTGTACATTTTGATGAAAAATTGTTAGATGAGGTCCTACTTTAGGCTTCCTTTCAGGAACACTTACCTTCAACAGTTTTCTTGTTCTGTTACATCTACACAGTTAGTGTGTGTGGTCACTGGATTCATTGTAACATCATCCATCGCCTCATTTCTCCTAGGCTGTTGGCTTGATTCCAGATCTTCAGCATGTTGGTCCTTGGAGGTATTCACTCTTATAGTACTGGTTTCACTTCTGCATGTCTTGCTAAACACTTGTACACAATGAACATTGCTTACAGTCACAGATGTGTCATCCAATGGATGGAGCAAGGAAAGGATAGTTTGCATGTGAAAGGAATACTTTGTAATTCATTTATTTTAAAGTAATGGGGCAAGGAAAGGATAGTTTGCACGTGAAAGGTATAGAGTTTATTTTAATATATGAAAAAGAAGCTAGAAACAGTGATGTGTTTTTTAATTTACTTAAGTTTACCCACTTAACATGTTTTAGGAAACGGTTTGTTCCTATCCTCAGAAGGTGTCCGACTGGCCTGTGTTGGTGTGTGTATTGTGGTAGTGAAATGTACTTCCATAGGGGACTTTGTGGTGGCAAATCAAAATTCATTAGCTGTGGGTTCTGTTTTAAAATGGAGATCTTCTCCCATGTGTCTAATTCTCTTGCATATTTTGCCGGTTTGATGTTGTGGTTGGTCATCCAGAAATGGTGCGAGACTGCAGATTTGTGCATTTGTTTGTATTTTATGCATCTCATATGCTCCTTTAACCTAGTTTCCAGGTTTCTTTTTGTCTTGCCTAAAACTATTGAATTTGCTGGATACATCTATAAAATTCACCATTGAAATAGAACAATATGGATGGATACCTTTCCTGGATTTAAAAATTATGAGAAACATGGATAGATTAGAATATGGCATACAGGAGACCAACACATGTGGATAATTATATTAAAAATAATGATTTATATCCAAAAGCACATCAGCATGCCATTTTTCACAGCTTAATACATAGAATGATAAACATCCCTTTAAGTAACGATAAATATAACCAAGAATTGGAGTACATCAAATAAGTTGCAAATGCAAACGGTTTCAAGTCCAATTGTATAACAAAAATGATTAAAAAACATAGAACATGGAAAGCTATTAGAGATGTTAGTACATTAAAAGCAGGAGATACAGAGGAAAGATTCTGCAAACTCACATACTACCCAAAAGTGTTTAATGAATTCAATAAGGTTTTCAAAGACTATAATATTAAACTGGCTCCACAAAACAAACATAATGTGAGAAATTTGCTTTACCACCCTTTAAAAATACCACTCCAAGCAATAAATTATCAGGAATCTACCGTATCAATTGTGAAGACTGTCATAAAATATATATTGGAAAGACAAAGAGAAACTTGTAAACTAGATTGAAGGAACATCTCAGAAATATAATATATAAACAGATTAAATAAAACAGCCACAGCCAATCACTTTTGGTCATGCAATCATAACACTAGCCAAGAAATCAAGCTTTTAAAACCAGCTAAGAACCATTGGGAATTAACAGTGGAAAAATATTTATATCATTAAGGACATAAATCGAGTTATGAACTTTGAAATACCGGCAATAGCCAATGTCTTGTGACTGACCAATGGGAAGCACGGTAGATTGGGAAACAAGTGAACAGAGAACAGTTCCCTGATGTGGACTTCAGCCAACCCACTGAGGATGGAGAGAATGCCTCTTTGAAACATGTCCGATTCAGTTTTAAGTAAGTGGAGCAATTACTGTTTAAATGTTGGCTAAGTGTTTTTTTTAAGCATTTTATCAACATGCCCCACTGTTTTAAATGCTTCATTTTTATCATCAATTTTATAAGGAAATGATAGTTTGCATGTGAAAGGAATACATTGTAATTTATTTATTTTAAAGTAATTGGGCAAGGAAGGAATAGTTTGCACGTGGAAGGAACACATTTTTATAAAGGGAATGGGGCAAGTAAAGGTTAGTTTGTATGAGAAAGGAATACATTGTAATTTATTTATTTTAAAATAATGGGACAAGGGAAGGATGGTTTGCATGTAAAAGGAATACACTGTAATTTATTCATTTTAAAGTAATGGGGCAAGGAAAGGAAAGTTTGCACATATAGGGAATACATTGTAATTTATTTATTTTAAAGTAATGGGGCAAGGAATAAAGTTTATTTTAATATATGAAAAAGAAGCTAGAAACAGTGATGTGTTTTTTAATTTACTTAAGGTGAATCGGAATTAGTTACACTAACATCACTTTTAAGTTTACTCAACATGTTTCAGGAAATGGTTTGTTCCCATCCTCAGAAGGTGTCCGACTGGCCTTATTAGTGTTTCCATTATGTTGAATGTATTGTGGAGGTGAAATGTACTTCCAGAGAGGAGTTTGTAGCAGCAAATCAAAATTTGTTAGCTGTGGGTTGTGTTTTAAAATGAAGATCTTCTCCCATGTGTCTAATTCTGTTGCATATTTGGGCCGGTTTGATTAGGGTGATGTTTGGTTTGATGCTGTGGTTGGTCATCCAAAAATTGTGTGAGGCTGCAGATTTGTGCATTTGTTTGTATTTTATGCATCTCATATGCTCCTTTAACCTAGTTTCCAATTTTCTTTTTGTCTCGCCTAAACTATTGAATTTGCAGGATACATCCATAAAATTCCCCACTGAAATAGAACAAGATGGATGGCTACCTTTCCTGGATTTATAAATTATGAGAAATATGGATAGATTAGAATATGCATATACAGGAGACCAACACATGTAGATAATTATATTAAAAATAATAATTTCTATCCAAAAGCACACGAGCATGGCATTTTTCACAGCTTAATACATAGATTGATCAATATCCCTTTAACTAATGATGAATATAACAAAGAACTGGAGCACATCAAACATGTCACAAATGCAAATGGTTTCAAGTCCAACTGTGTAACAAAAATGATTAAAAAAACATAAAATATGGAAAACTATTAGGGATGTTAGTGCATTAAAAGTAGGAGATATAGAGGAAAGATTCTGCAAACTTGCATACTACCCAAAAGTGTTTAATGAATTCAATATGATTTTCAAAGACTATAATATAAAACTGGATCCACAAAACAAACATAGCATGAGAACTTTTTTATAACCACCCTTCAAAAGTACCGCTCCGAGCAATAAATTATCAGGAGTCTACCGTATCAATTGCGAAGACTGTCATAACATATATACTGGAAAGACAAATAGAAACTAGACTGAAGGAACACCTCAGAAATATAAAATATAAACAGATAAGTCAGCATTACTTTTGGTCATGCAATCATAATATTAGCCAAGAAATCAAACTTTTAAAACCAGCTAAGAACCATTTGGATTTAACAGTGTGGGAAAATATTTATATCATTAAGGACATAAATCGAGTTATGAACTTTGAAATACCGGCAATAGCCGATCTCTTGCGACTGAACAATGGGAAGCACGGTAGACTGGACAACAAGTGAACAGGGAGACAGTTCCCTGACATTGACTTCAGTCAACCAACCCGCTGGGGATGGAGAGCACGCCTCTTTGAAACATGTCCAATTCAGCATTAAGTGGAGCAATTACTGTTTTTAAATGTTGGCTAAGTGTTTTTTGTTTTTTCTAAAGCATTTTATTAACACGTCCCACTGTTTTAAATGCTTCATTTTTATTATTAATTTTATAAGGAAACGATAGTTTGCATGTGAAAGGAATAGTTCATATTATTTTAAAGGAATGGGGCAAGAAAAGGAAACTTTGCACGTGAAAGGAATACATTGTAATTTATTTATTTTAAAGTAACGGGACAAAGGAAGGATGGTTTGCACATGAAAGGAATACGTTATAGTTTATTTATTTTGAAGTAATAGGTCAAGGAAAGAATAGTTTGCATGTGGAAGGAAACATTTTTTTTTAAGGGAATGGGGCAAGTAAAGGATAGTTTACATGTGAAAGGAGTACATTGCAATTTATTTATTTTAAAGCAATGGGGCAAGGGCGGGATGGTTTGCATGTGAAAGGAATGCATTATAATTTATTTATTTTAAAGTAATGGGGCAAGGAAAGGATAGTTGGCATGTGGAAGGAATGCATTTTTTATAAGGGAATGGGGCAAGAAAGGATAGTTTGCACATGAAAGGAATACAGTTTATTTTATTCTAAAGGAATGGGGCAAGGAAAGGATGAGAGTTTTTTATTATTATTATTTATGGATGCTAAAGGCAACGATGGTTCGCATGTGAAAGGAACAGAGTTTATTTTATTTTAAAGGAATGGGGCAAGCTAAGGAAATTTGCACGTGAAAGTGAGGCAGTATTTTAATACCTAAATAATTTCAATTGTATTTTTATAATAAGTAAATTCAATAACAGCCCGCCTTGAAACAATATGTATGTAATAATTATTTAAAATGTATGTAACAGTCATTGCATATGCTTATTTTTATTGTAAACATGTTTAATAATGTTATGTGAATACATTACATACTTCAATAATGCAAGAGCTGTGAGAATGATAAGTTTTAAGTTGCTAACAATGAGGTAACCCTGTAGCAATAATGAGTTTGAAAGTTTGAATGTTACTAGTCATGATTAGAGCAACGATAATGTAAGTTCAGTAGCAGTTTAAAATTAGCCAATCAACAGCAAAGAAAAGCTTTAAGTAAAATGCAGATATTCTATTGGACTAGAATTAGCCAATCAGAGACTTGAAATACCGAAGCTTACAGGTTTAATGGTTGAAATAATGTTCAGTTGCTGGCAAACCTTGGTAGTGACCAGATGGAAGATGTGTTCTCTACAGAAATATTATGTGTGAATCGTAAAATATGTCTACGCATTAACCAAGTGAAAGTATTACAGAATCTCACAGCTCTTAAAAAGTGTAGTGCTTTATTAAAATGTGCAAGGATTAATAAAAGAAGTGAATTTAAAAACTTAAATTCTGTGTATGTCTACAATTATTGTCATACCGCACCTTGCCTAAGAGATACATGACTCTACAAACATTACTGATGCAGCCGAGGCAAATTCAAACATAAATAATATATATAGAAGCAGTTTTAAAAACGAAGTTAAATATTATAGTGTAAAACTTGGAGTGTAACTAAAATTACATCTTTAAATCAGCTTCTCATACGTAGCAGCATATTGCGTAATAACAGTAACTATTACGTAATCAACAAATTCAAACCGACGCCCAAAGCGTGTTGTAAACTTCTTAAACAAAGTAAACTCCAAGAACAATACTTCAAGTAGGCTTCCCAAACAAAAAGCTAAAATAATTTATGTAAAAAAAATATTACGTAGCAAAACACCTTCTTCAAAAGGAATTCATTATAATTTATTTATTTTAAAGTAAATGGAACAAGAGAAGGATGGTTTGCACATGACAGGAATACATTGTAATTTATTTAATTTAAAGTAATGGGAGAAGGAAAGAAAAGTTTGCACTTGAAAGGAATACATTGTAATTTATTTATTTTAAAACAATGGGACAAGGGAAGGGTGGTTTGCACGTGAAAGGTATACAATGGGTGAGAGTAGATCTATTGGGTCAAGCCTAGTTTCCAAGTTCTCGTGCATACGCACTGGATAAAAGCATCCACATGTCATCGTGTGATAAGGTGTTGGTGAGAGGGGAGCCAGGGTTACCATACACGCTGAATACAGACTGTGTAACAGTCACATGACGTGCATTTTTAATATGTGTTTATCTGTCCACTTAACAATTAACACACTGTATAACAGTTGCGCAACGTATGTTTTTAATACGTGTTTATCTGTCCACTTAATAATTAATACACAGTATAACAGTCAAACAACGGACGTTTTTAGTACGTGTTTATCTGTTCACTTAATAATTAATGCAAGGTGTAACACTCACACCACATACATTTTTTAATATGCGTTACCTGTACACTTAATAATTAATACATGGTGTAACAGGTCATACGACATATGTTTTTATAATGTGTGTATTTGCCCACTGAATAATTAAAACATGGTGTAACAGTCACAAGGTGTATATTTTTTTTATACGTGTGCATCTGTCCACTTAATAATGAATACAGTGTAACAGTCACACGACATACATACGTACGTTTTTAATACATCTTTATCTGTCCACTTAATAATTAATACACAGTGTAACAGTCACATGATGTAATATAAGTGCTTGTTTGTCCACTTAATAATTATTCATAAAAGATGTAACAGTCCACGACATACGTTTCTCATACATGTTTATTGTCCACTTAATAATTAATACAGTGTAACAGTCATACAACATAGGTTTATAATGTGTGTTTATCTGTCCACTTAATAATTAATACACAGTGTAATAGTCACATGATGTACATTTCTATAACGTGTTTATCTGTCCTCTAAATAATTGAAACATGGTGTTGCAGTCACACAACATACATTTTAAATGCCTGTTTATCTGTCCACTTAATAATACACAGTGTAACAGTCACACAATGTACATTTTTAATGTGTGTTCATCTGTCCGCTTAATAATTGATACATGGTGTAACAGTCACAAGACATACATTCGTTTTTAATAAGTGTTATCTGTCCAGTTAATAATTAATACATGGTGTAACAGTCATATAACGAACATACATTTTGAATACATGTTTATCTGTCCACTTAATAATTAATACATGGTGTAACAGTCACACAACATACATTTTTAATATGTATTATTTGTACACTCAATAATTAATACACAGTGTAACAGTCCCACAACATTTGTTTTTATAATATGTTTATCTGTATACTAAATAATTAAGCCACTGTGTAACAGTCACCCATCTATGTTTCTATGCCATGCTTATCGGTCCACTAAATAATTAAAACATGGTGTAACAGTCACACCACATACGTTTTTAATGTGTGTTCATCTGTCCACTTAATAATGAATAGACAGTGTAACAATCACACGACCTACAATTTTAACACATGACGTACATTTCTAATACATGTTTATCTGTCGACTTAATAATTAATACACAGTGTAACAGTCACACAACATACATTTTTAATATGTGTTTATCTCTCCACTTAAAAATTAATACATGGTGTAACAGTCACATAATGTGTGCATTTAACACATGGTATCTGTCAACTTAATAATTGAATTGCACTGAGGTGAAACAGACTAAGTCATTTTATGCAACTTTTCAGGATAAGCTAATTAGTTTATAAAAACCACAATATTCAACTAAAGAAAACAATGTCAGGAGTGACATTGCTCTACATAGTTTTATGTTATTTAGTAATTATGTGTACACTTTGCGTTTGAGCATGACTTACTATTATACCTTTTTAAATTGTTTGAAAAGCTTGACTAAGTTCTTTTCTCCTCGTTATTATGATCTGAAATCAAAATAATCTGCACAAACTTAATGTTTAGGAACCTTGAGTACTTATAAGGCATTTAAGGTTTCACTACCATTACATAGACCTACATTAGGAAAATAAAGGTTTACACATTTGAGTAATTATTGGCATTCATGTCCTTTCTAGGTTATTTAGTCACTGGTAGTCACTTCCTTCGTAGAGTTCCACTGGCATATTTCTGTAAAAAAAAATTCACTGCAACTTCTTATCATTGATGGATACACTTTTATTGGGATGTGCCAGACCTTCAGGCATTGAAAAGTTGAGCAGCATTTGCCTGCCAATGTTAAGTGTGTGCTGAACTGAACTATTAATGAAAGCAAGAGCCACAACAGTTCCTATATTATCATTAAAAAAATCTGAATTCTTTGAAGCAAGAGGGTTGGAAATGCTGTCTCATATTTCTTGGTGTACCTGAGCTACTCGTCTCCACCAAACCAACGGGTCTCTTTAAGTAATGAGGCCACCAGTTGTCAAAATCAAGGACATCTTCTTCACCATCTTAACAAAAACACTTTTCCTTGCATTGCAGATGATTCACACATAATCATGAGGAATGTAGATTCTGTCTGCTTCATTTATTTTTTTCTTGAACACTCCAAAGTCCCGGTCGCAAGGTAAGCACAAGTGCCCCCTTTCAGCAAATTGTTATGTAATATTTTTTAATCTGCCAGATGTAACCAAACCTGAACACAACCTGAGAAGAGTATTCCTGTTTTGAGCGGGACGAGAATCTGCAAATAAAGGAAGATCAGTAACTGCTTCATGCACATATTCTTGTTTATAGTCGTATAACAATGAAGCCACTTCATTGGCACCTTTCATTGCTTGGTCTTCATGGTAGACATACGTAACACAGTTGTCAGTTTTTACATCATGTATACAGAAGGCAAATAGCCACAATTGGCGCATATAGAACACCTCTTGTATGGGAATGACAAATTTTGCATCTACTCTATACATAAAACAGCCACTGAATTATCTTGTATCTTTCCTTAATAATTTTCAGGGAATTATAAAACTTACCTGCTCGTTATCCTGCATAATAGCGGCCTGTCTTCTGCTAGCATTTTTGGTGTTGCACGTCTTCCTCTATCGCTTAACGATTACCAGTTATACAAGGTTATAAAAAATTCCTTCCGAATGAAGGACTTCATAGGCTCTTCCCCGCAAATTCGAGATATACATTTTATGGCTATGATGTATAATAGCGGCTGTCGTCTGCTAGCAAGCGACCTGGGCGTGGCTTAGATGGTTGTAGCCAACGGTGAGAATGGAAAACACGCTGTAGGCATAACATGTAGCCAACCCATGCACACAATGTACGGCGAGCCATTGTAGTTGTATACTTATACGGCCCGCGTGTTGTTATTTATCGTTGTTGATGTATTGTTATTATTATAATTATTATTATTTATTATTATCATCCGCATTCAAATAAAGCATTTGTGGAAACGCCGTGTGTGTCATAACTCAAAACGAAAACTCGGATAAATACCTAAACTCTTTACATGGAATATTTTTGGGAATTTTTGATGTTCTAAACATGGCTGAAACGATTTTGATTAAAATACCATACATTAAAAATATTTACATGGCAAATAAAATGTATATCTCGGATTTTCGGGAAAGAGCCTATGAAGTCCTTCATTCGGAAGGAATTTTTTATAAGCTTGTATAACTGGTAATCGTTAAGCGATAGAGGAAGACGTGCTACACCAAAAATGTAGATCTCTTTAAAACGTACAATATATTTAAAATAAGCTTTATTGTGGCATGAGCCCTTTCTGAGATATCCGTTATTAAATGTGCGAATTGCTCATTTTTTGAAGGTTTCAATTGTTCATTTTTTTTGTCATTATCTTAAAGTCCTTTCAACATTCAGTTGTTTCTCGTGATGCCATAGAAACAGAATGGAATTTTAAAGCAGCGTGTAGCGTCCAGTTTTTAAATATCTGACTATTGCTGTTCTCTTTGTATCGATAACGAAATGTGTAATGTAGATATTTCTGCAAAGTCTATTTTTTATATTAAAATGTAGTAGACAGAATAAAAGGTTGATTAAGAATAACTTATGTATCTACTAATAAACGATAGAGGGTAGAGAAAGTCATGTGAATGAATCAATTGTAATTTGATTATTGTTTTTTATAAAAGGAGTTGAAAGCAAATTAACTTTCTGTGCTACCAATCTGCAAAGAATGTCATTATTAAAGTGTTTTGAGCTACTAAATGTATGCTTTTCAGCAATTCCTTTTTTTCAGTATGTACAAAGCATGAAATATTAAATGAATGAATTTTCGGGTAAAGCAGCTGTAATATAAAATGACTTTTCAGACTTAGAACACCTCTAAAGCTGTTATAAGATTATGCAAACTTTCAAACATTTATAATACACTTTTAAGTGCAAAGGTGCAATGACATATCCTGGAATATTATCACAAATGCTAACACAAGAAAATATTGGTTTGCCTCAAACTGTACATCTTTCCTGCATTTTAGAGCATTTCATAGTTTCCTAGATAGCGCAATACAAAATTCAATCAGAATGAACGGGAATTCACAGGCTATTTCCAGAAAATACAAAATGCATGTTTTATTTGAACTCACCAGCACAACCACACTAACACTACGTAGCTCACATTCTCGCCTTCAAACACTACAAATTACTATCATAAACACACTCACACTCCAAAGCCAACACACTCGCAATCAAACACTACAATACACCAGCACAAACACACTCAACACCAAAGCTCACACCCACACAGTCACACACTACAACTCACTAGCAAAAACACACTGATTTTTCAAAGCTCACACACCCCCGCAGTAACACACTACAACTCAATAGCACAAACACACTCACAATCCAAAGTTCACACATCCGCAGTCACAGGCTACAACACACTAGCAGAAACACACTCATTTTTCAAAGCTCACACACACCCGCAGTAACACACTACAACTCATTAGCACAAACACACTCACACTTCAAAGTTCACACACCCGCAGTAACAGGCTACAACTCACTAGAAGAAACACACCCACACTCCAAAGCTCACACACTCGCAGTCGCACACTACAACTCACTAGCGCAAACACACCCACACTCCAAAGCTCACACACTCGCAGTCACACACTACAATTCACTAGCAAAAACACACTCATTTTTCAAAGCTCACACACACCCGCAGTCACACACTACAACTCACTAGCAGAAACACACCCACACTCCAAAGCTCACACACTCATAGTCACAGACTACAACTCACTAGCAGAAACACACTCACACTCCAAAGCTCACACACTCGCAGTCACAGACTACAACTCACTAGCACAAACTCACCCACACTCCAAAGCTCACACACTTGCAGTCACAGACTACAACTCACTAGCACAAACACACCCACACTCCAAAGCTCACACACTCGTAGTCACAGACTACAACTCACTAGCAGAAACACACTCACACTCCAAAGCTCACACACTTGCAGTCACAGACTACAACTCACTAGCACAAACACACCCACACTCCAAAGCTCACACACTCGTAGTCACAGACTACAACTCACTAGCAGAAACACACTCACACTCCAAAGCTCACACACTCGCAGTCACAGACTACAACTCACCAGCAAAACACACTCACAGTTCACCCCCCCCCCCCGGGCTCACTATGTGAGTATGGCTTTGACCTACCCAGAGTGCCCAAGCCAGTCCTCACCCTCATCTGGACTAGCCACGTTATCTTCGTTTATGTTACTCTTCCTTTTCTACAATTATTTCTTATACTGGGTTCAGGTTCTATGGTTTTATTAACACCTGTCTCACCAACAGGGATCTTTTCTATTTCCGTGGTTGCTGTCCCACTGTTTCAACGCAGCTTCCAACCCCCCAGGGGCTCACTTTATGTGAGTACGGGTTTGGCACACCCGGGGTCCCGAGCCACTCATCACCATCGTCATCCCTCCACCCTTATCCGGTCGAGGTGGGTTCGTCCTCTTGATCGGGGAACACAAGATGCGCTCTCGTGCGTTCTTTTCATTTCGTTCCATACCGCCACTCGCCACGCTTCTTTTTTCTCTAATCTATTTACAAACATTTCACACCACGACCATTCACATATCTATTTTTCTTCCTCGCCGGCCTACCTTGCGTGTGAAACGTTCACACACTTTTGGTTTATTTTCCAATTTTATTTTAATCCTCCGTGGACACAGCGTGACGGATACCCTCGCACTGGGTGCGCAGCTGGGCGAGTGGATAATGGCGTCATCCCCACTACCCGGGGTCGTCATGTAGGGTGTGTGTTCGTATCTGCTGTTCAACTGCAGTCCCGCGGGGGGCACTACATGAGCTGCTGACTTCCCACGGCCATTGTGTTCCTCTGTCTATGTTCTGGGAGGTGTGACCCTGGGGTGAGACCGGTATTGATAGGCCACTCACCCAAGCCGGGGTAACGCCCGGGAAGACAGAGCCTGAAGTCGGAGATGGTTGCAGTGCTGGAGGATTTATTTCGCTATGGAGCCCTCATTCTCCATTATTAATAACACGCCGAAAAGTTTTGGTAACAGAAGTAGCACCACCGTCATCTGGTTGTTACTTAGTCATTACGCAAACAGAGAAAGGACAAACGTTTGAGAAGGTGAACCCTTTTATAATACAGAAGGGCATTGACTCTATTGCTGGTCCGGTTCATTCCTCCGCCTTCACCTCGGTTCATTGTTGGTTCAGAGTAAGTCCGATCAACAAAGTAAGACTTTGTTGCGCGCAACGCTTCTCCACGGTTATCCCATTCGTGTTGAGAAGCACCGCACCTTGAATTCCTGTCGAGGCGTCGTTACAACCCGGCGGAGGGAGATGGATTTTTTCGGGCGTAAAAATCTTTAGCACGGTTTCCTTCGGAAGGGAAGTAAAGCCGGTGGTCCCGTGTTGTAGATTTACGGCAAGTAAAAGAACCTCAAGCCTGATATAGAAGCCTCTGAGCAAAATTCCCGCCTTTTCACCCCCAATATAGAATAGGACGCTAAGGACCATAGTAGTTAAAGAGAGTCCATAAATAAAACTCACTTTAATTTAATTTCGGCATACGCGATAATGAAGGTACATATATCCAATGAAGGTGCGCATGCCGCTGCCAAGAGTGCCATTTTATCCCAATCTTATTTTAGCCTCTGGGTTCCTGCGGATGATTTTAGTCATTACTTAAAGAAGTCTATTTCTCCGGTTGTTTTGGTGCCTGGTCCTCTGTCCAGCACACTCCAATGCTCACATATACACAAAATCTCACACTCATGCTCCACAACTCATTAAAACAAACACACACTCAGGCACTACAACTCATTAAAACACACAGCCTCTGGCACTACAACTCATTAAAACACACAGCCTCTGGCACTACAACTCATTAAAACACACACACTCAGGCACTACAACTCATTAAAACACACACACTCAGTCATTACAACTTATTAAAACACACACACACACACACTCAGGCATTACAACTTATTAAAACACACACACACTCAGGCATTACAACTTATTAAAACACACACACACACTCAGGCATTACAACTTATTAAAATACACACACACTCAGGCATTACAACTTACTAAAACACACACACATACACGCACTCAGACACTACCTCTCATTAAGACACACACACAGACACACACACACAGACAGACAGACATATACACAAATGCTACAGGTGGCGTTTTTAGTTTTCCGTATGGTTGATGTAACCAAGCTCATTAGAATGAAATATGTAATTAATGGTGGTCAAAAATATTTTCGTAGGAAATTTAACGTGAATATCATATAGAATTCATGCAAAATTAGGCTTCTATTCACATTACATTTTCCACGATATGAGTATTTTTTGTCGAGTAAGAATATTGATTTTTAATCAGTAGAGGAGCAACTGTGAAGGTTCCTATTGATTTCTAATCCTTAAACATAAAATTGCGATTTTGAACTACACAGTGTAAATTCACTGTGTCAGCGTTTTAAGCTATAAATTATCTAAGGATTGTTTAATCCTTTCTTGCACTTTCCTCCTCGAATCCCCGTTTTTTTCTTTGTTTTTAGTGTAAAGTAAATCAATGACTAAAAGTATAGTTTTGCAAATATAGAATTTTATGGAGTATTGTTCAACTTCCTTTCTGCCTGATTGTTCTTTGTAATGGAAGGGATGGAAAAGATAATTATGGTATAGATGAGCACGGTATTCTTCTTCTTAAAACTTTCTTGGAAATTGTCTCTACGGGATAAACGAAAACCGCGGAAAGCCTTTCCGAATAGCTCTTGCTACTGGAATAAAACGCAGGCCGACAGAAACACTTTACCACGAAGCATTCGTCAATTATATTCCTTAAATCGCGGTATATGCTACTCACTTTATTTCATCTAGAATGCGGAATTTTTCGTGGAATTAAACGTAAATAAGTGTATTCGAGTTGCTTGAGTACTGTTTGCAGTGCGGTCTGGAGTTTCTTGTTAGCCAAAGGTTGTACCTTCTGCGGAACAGATGTTAACCCATCCACTTTTAACATGTGGTGCTGTTGTATTGTATTCCTGGTTGAGAGTCATTTACTGCCCTTCATAAACATGAATTGCTTTCGGAATGTTCAAACACTACCCCTTGCAATGTCCCAGACAGGTAGGGAGGGTCTGAGCTTTGTGGTTCTTAAAAGTCACGTACAAGTGTTATGAAAAATGGAAACGTTCATACAAGATGTTACACTTAACATTTTTGTTCCTAAACTACTGCAACCCTGCAAAGATTCGGCTCTTAAGGTTGTGCTTAATTAAAAACCTGATGTTAGATTCACATAACTTTCTCTACCCATTATTCTTATAAAAGTTTCTTCTTCTATCTCCTTGTTAATATAGATAAACCTGCATGACACATTTCGTTGTATGTGGTTATAAAACCAATATAGAAAGTACTGACTCTGCGGTGTGCGGGGAGTGTGTTTGCCTCACATTCAAGAGGTCCCGAGTTCTAGTCTCGGTTAGGGTGAGTTGTTCGGATAAAGGTTTTTCGTAGTTTTCCCTTTTATTGAGAAGTCCAATGTCGGATAACTGTAAGGTCTATGGACCCCGAGCTCATTTGCATCATTTCACCATTTCATTCATTCGTCATCCAATACAACTACCAAGTTAGGGACGTTAAACTTAAAGAACGACATTGGGTGATATAAATAAAAACAAGCAAAAGCTTGTGAGCTGTAGCTCCAGGCAAGTTGAGCAACGAGCATCAGTCGTGGTTTGGTATAAATAAAGATTTCCCCTCTTCGATGAGCTATTGCTATCACCTACCAAGCTTTTGCTCAGTGACCTTCACCACGACACATCATCTAAGTAAACAAACACGCCCATTCTTCTGTCAGCAGGTGATTTAAATCTTTACTGAACCTAAATATTCATATACTCATTCATGTTAATCATACTCTCATTTATGAAACCTAATAGAGATGCAAATTTTATATAACACAATTATAATTAAAAATTTCGCAAATGAAACAGACATTGAGATTCACCCAACTTTGAACAAATAACGCTCATCCTCTTTCTAAATCCAATCCCTCATTTCCTTATTTGATAGTATTACAAACGTGTCACCAACTGATATATTGAAAGTAGGTTATTTGTACTTCTGGTTTTGCACCTTTATATTGATATCCTCTGCATCTATATAAAATATCACGACGTAATTCCAAGAATTTATAAGATTTTACCATGAATTAAAGTTAAACTAGATGAAAGAGTTTTATTTGAAAGTTAAATGTAAGTTTGGTTTTAATTAAAATTCTTTAGTTATAATCCGGTTTTGATTTGTGCGAACATTCTGCTCTATGTAAGTTTATTTGTATGTCGCTTTGATTATATTACCGTCTGTATATCGCTTTGATTATATTACCAGTCTTCCGGTAATAAGAGCGGCTCACTATGACCTCACTCATATTCTGTTTAACGTTATAGTACCTACCCAGATGAAAACACCTCAGGATCTTTTCAGCATTGTTAGAAGGTCCACCTCGTGTTTCATTTGCCTCTGGAAGAAAATGTTGCGCAACCTTTTACATTTTCTCTTTTAAATAACTGTTTATATCAGCACACATCCGAGTCCTTGCGTCTTGAAACAATTTTTAATTTCACTATCACTTACGTATAGCAAGTAGAGGAAGTATTGCACTCCACGCAGAAATTCAATACCGAGATTTCATCAGAGATACACGTTTTGTGACTCAAGAACAATGACAACTATGCTGCCACCGCTTCTGTGTAATAACGTATGCTGCTGATATTTCACCTAACTTATATGTCTTCTCCAATTTTCCTACTGCCACGTCATTGCAGTACATTAATACAACAATGTGTGTTTTGTGACTCATGGATATTGACAACAATGCTGGCACTGTTTTTGTGTTATACGGTATCCTGCTGATATTTCACCTAATTTACAACAATGTGTGTACATGATTCAAGGACAATGACAACAATGCTACCACTGCTTCTGTGTAATAACGTATGCTGCTGATATTTCACCTAATTTACAACAATGTGTGTTTGTGGTTCAAGGACAATGACAACAAAGCTACCACTGCTTCTGTGTAATAACGTATATGTGCGATAATGTGTTTGGCCTGAAATAACAGCATTTTCTTTGGGTATGAATCAACATGCAGGTTTGGTTAACTTTGTACAATAGGTGTGCTTCAATGCAATGTAAAAAACATCGACAAATTGTGTGTTTGAAATAACCGCGCCGCATTGCGAATTTCGTGTTACATAGCTGTTATATTCCGCGCGTTCATTTCTTACGGTTGGCAACGCCCGAACTCCTTAAGCCACGCCCAGGCCGCTTGCTATTAGACGACAGCCGCTATCATACATCATTACCCATTTTATTTGCCATGTTAATATTTTCAATGTATGGCATTTTGGCAATCAAAATCGTTACAGCCATTTTTATAACGGCTATCATGCATAATAGCGGCTGTCGTCTGCTAGCAAGCGGCTTGGGCGTGGCTTAGGTGGTTGTTGCCAACTGTGAGAATGGAAAAAACGCTGTAGGCATAACATGTAGCCAACCCATGCACACAATCTACAGCGAGCCATTGTAATTGTATACTTACACCGCCCGCGTGTTGTTATTTATCGTTGTTGATTTATTATTATCATCATCGGCATCCAAATAAAGCATTTGTGGAAACGTCGTGTGTGTCATAACTCAAAACGAAAAGTCGGATAAATACCTAAACGTCCTTTACATGGAATATTTTTCGAAATTTTTGATGTTCTAAACATGGCTGAAACGATTTTGATTAAAATACCATACATTAAAAATATTTACATGGCAAATAAAATGTATATCTCGGATTTTCGGGAAAGAGCCTATGAAGTCCTTCATTCGGAAGGAATTTTTTATAAGCTTCTATAACTGGTAATCGTTAAGCGATAGAGGAAGACGTGCTACACCAAAAATGTAGATCTCTTTAAAACGTACAATATATTTAAAATAAGCTTTATTGTGGCATGAGCCCTTTCTGAGATATCCGTTATTAAATGTGCGAATTGCTCATTTTTTGAAGGTTTCAATTGTTCATTTTTTTTTGTCATTATCTTAAAGTCCTTTCAACACTCAGTTGTTTCTCGTGATGTCATAGAAACAGAATGGAATTTTAAAGCAGCGTATAGCGTCCAGTTTTTAAATATCTGACTATTGCTGTTCTCTTTGTATCGATAACGAAATGTGTAATGTAGATATTTCTGCAAAGTCTATTTTTTATATTAAAATGTAGTAGACAGAAAAAAGGTTGATTAAGAATAATTTATGTATCTACTAATAAACGATAGAGGGTAGAGAAAGTCATGTGAATGAATCAATTGTAATTTGATTATTGTTTTTTATAAAAGGAGTTGAAAGCAAATTAACTTTCTGTGCTACCAATCTGCAAAGAATGTCATTATTAAAGTGTTTTGAGCTACTAAAAGTATGCTTTTCAGCAAGTCCTTTTTTTCAGTTTGTACAAAGCAAGAAATATTAAATGAATGAATTTTCGGGTAAAGCAGCTGTAATATAAAATGACTTTTCAGACTTAGAACACCCCTAAGGCTGTTATAAGATTATGGAAACTTTCAAACATTTATAATACACTTTTAAGTGCAAAGGTGCCATGACATATTCTGGAATATTATCAGAAATGCTAACACAAGAAAATATTGGTATGCCTCAAACTGTACATCTTTCCTGCATTTTAGAGCATTTCATAGTTTCCTAGATACTTAGCGCAATACAAAATTCAATCAGAATGAACGGGAGTTCACAGGCTATTTCCAGAAAATTCCAAATGCATATTTTATTTGAACTCACCAGCACAACCACACTAACACTCCATAGGTCACACACTCGCCTTCAAACACTACAAATCACTAGCACAAACACACTCACACTCCAAAGCCAACACACTCGCAATCAAACACTACAATACACCAGCACAAACACACTCAACTCCAAAGCTCACACCCACACAGTTACACACTACAACTCACTAGCAAAGACACACTCATTTTTGAAAGCTCTCACACACCCGCAGAAACACACTACAACTCACTAGCGCAAACACACCCACACTCCAAAGCTCACACACTACAACTCACTATCAAAAACACACTCATTTTTCAAAGCTCACACACACCCGCAGTCACACACTACAACTCACTAGCAGAAACACACCCACACTCCAAAGCTCACACACTCATAGTCACAGACTACAACTCACTAGCAGAAACACACTCACACTCCAAAGCTCACACACTCGCAGTCACAGACTACAACTCACTAGCAGAAACACACCCACACTCCAAAGCTCACACACTCGCAGTCACACACTACAACTCACTAGCGCAAACACACTCGCACTCCAAAGCTCACAGACTCGCAGCCTCACACTACAGCTCACTAGAAGAAACACACCCATACTCCAAAGCTCACACGCTCGCAGTTACAGACTACAACTTACTAGCTGAAACACCCCCAGTCACAAACTGCAACTCACCAGCAAAAACACACTCACACTACAAAGCCCACACACTCGCAATCAAACACTACAACTCACCAGCAAAACACACTCACAGCTCAACCCCCCCAGGGGCTCACTATGTGAGTATGGCTTTGACGTACCCAGAGTGCCCGAGCCAGTCCTCACCCTCATCTGGACTAGCCACGTTATCTTCATTTATTTTACTCTTCCTTTTCTACAATTATTTCTTATATTGGTTCCAGGTTCTATAGTTTTATTAACGCCTGTCTCACCAACAGGGATCTTTTCTATTTCCGTGGTTGCTGTCCCCCTGTTTCAACGCAGCTTCCAACCCCCAGGGGCTCACTTTATGTGAGTACGAGTTTGGCACACCCGGGGTCCCGAGCCACTCATCACCATCGTCATCCCTCCACCCTCATCCTGTCGAGGTGGTTTCGTCCTCTTGATCGGGGAACACAAGATGCGCTCTCGTGCGTTCTTTTCATTTCGTTCAATACCCCCACTCGCCACGCTTCTTTTTTCTCTAATCTATTTACAAACATTTCCCACCACGACCATTCACATATCTCTTTTACTTCCTCGCCGGCCTACCTTGCGTGTGAAACGCTCACACACTTTTGGTTTATTTTCCGATTTTATTTTAATCCTCCGTGGACACAGCCTGACGGATACCCGCGCCCTGGGTGCGCAGCTGGCTGAGTGGATAATGGCGTCATCCCCACTACCCGGGGTCGTCATGTAGGGTGTGTGTTCGTATCTGCTGTTCAACTGCAGTCCCGCGGGGGGCATTACATGAGCTGCTGACTTTCCACGGCCATTGGGTCCCTCTATCTATGTTCTGGGAGGTGTGACCCTGGGGTGAGACCGGTATGGATAGGCCACTCACCCAAGCCGGGGTAACGCCCGGGAAGACAGAGCCTGAAGTCGGAGACGGTTGCAGTGCTGGAGGATTTCTTTCGCTATGGAGCCATCTATCTCCATTATTAATAACACGCCGAAACGTTTTGGTAACAGAAGTAGCACCACCGTCATCTGGTTGTTATTTAGTCATTACGCGAACAGAGAAAGGACAAACGTTTGAGAAGGTGAACCCTTTTATAATACAGAAGGGCATTCACTCTATTGGTGGTCCGGTTCATTCCTTCGCTTTCACCTCGGTTCTTGTTGGTTCAGAGTAAGTCCGATCAACAAAGTAAGACTTTGTTGCCGCGACGCTTCTCCACGGTTATCCCATTCGTGTTGAGAAGCACCGCACCTTGAATTCCTGTCGAGGCGTCGTTACAACCCGGCGGAGGGCGATGGATTTTTTCGGGCGTAAAAATCTTTAGCACGGCTTCCTTTGGAAGGGAAGTAAAGCCGGTGGTCCCGTGTCGTAGATTTACGGCAAGTAAAAGAACATCAAGCCTGATAAAGAGGCCTCTGAGCAAACTTTCCGGCCTTTCACGCCCAATATAGAATGGGACTCTTAAGAACCATAGTAGTTATAGAGCGTCCATAAATAAAAAAAAACTCAACCCTCAATAGCCTCGAAAAAACGTCGGACGATGAACTGGTCGACTATCTTTCTGATCAAAAGGTGACAGCAGTTCATCGAGTGCAGGCTAAACGTGATGGAGTGGTGGTACCCACTCGTACCCTGTTTCTCACTTTCTATGGCGTCGATCTGCCCACGAGTCTTTCAGCAGGGTACGAACGCCCTGTGGTGAGCTATATTCCTAGACGTCTGCGTTGTTTTAAATGCCAACGTTTTGGGATTACGCAGGTCTCTTGTAAGAGTGGCGTTTCTATCTGTGCCTCATGTAGTCAGCCCTCACACGATGGTACCTGTTCATCAGCCCCGTCTGAGTTAATTGCAAAGGATCTCGTTCTGCGTCAGTTGCCAACTGTCCGCGGTACTTGGACGAGAAGGCGATCCAGGAGATACGGGTGAACGTAAAGCTATCCTTCGCTGAATCCCGGAGGTGTTACCATATGCGCCAACCTGCGCTCCTGCGATCGGGTACATTCAGCTCTGTTGTTGCCTCGCCAGTATCCCGGAAGGATGCCGAAACTGCCATGACTGCCTTTACCGCAACTACCATCCGGCCGTCCATCTCTGGCACAGTTATTAAGCCATCTAAAGCTGGTCCTAAGGTACTGAAGTCACAAGGCACTCAGAAGAAATCCAAGCAGAAACTTCGCAAGGACGATTTTCTTAAACACCTACGTGCGCGCGGTAAGAAATTTTCACCTTCTTGTCCTCTGAGGTAGAGTCCCAGGATGCTCCTGGGACAAGTCGCGCTCAGCGGCACACTTCACCCATTGCCGCCCAGAACCGATTCTCGGCGCTTGAATCGGTTTCTGGCACAGCGCGTGGGCCCTCCTTTCGAGGAGCCTATGGAGTCTGAACAACTCCATACCAAAAGCTCGAGCCCCAAGGTTAAGCAGAAGGTAATTTTGAGCCGCCCTTCTACGTAGACAGTTTATCCCTTTTATTCATGGCTATCCTGACCTGGAATTTACGTGGTGTACGATCGCATAGGGCGGAACTGCAACTTTTATTGTGTTCCCAATCACCTATGGTCGTGAGTTTGCAAGAGACCAAGCTTCGCCCTCACGATCCTTTTGATCTCCGAGGGTATACTCCGGTTCGCTACAATCTTGCACCGGATGAAGGTACTCCTGCTCATGTAGGTGTCATGCTATTAGTGCGTCACGACGTTCATTTTCAGACTTTCACACTTACGTCCGACTTGCAAGCTGTTGCCGCTAGAATTCAATTCCCCGGCTTTTTCTATTCTCTTTGCTCCGTCTATTCACCTCCATCGTCTCTCCTCCCTAACGCGGACGTTCGGGATCTCCTGTCCGCTCTCCCAGCACCATTTCTTCTGTTGGGAGATTTTAATGCCCATCCCCCCTGTGGGGTTCGCCTAGGGCTTGTGCAAGGGGAACGCTTCTTTCCGACATTTTTGCTCAGTTCAGCCTCTCCATCCTCAATACAGGTGAGCCTACCTTTCTTTCTGATTCTTCTGGTACATTCTCTCACTTGGATCTTGCCGTTTGCTCAATCCAGCTTGCTTGTCGTCTGCAGTGGAACGTCGTCGCTGACACCTACTCCAGCGATCATTACCTCTGCATCGTGTCTCTTTTGTCTCACCACGTCCAACATTCCGGAGCACCTACCTGGCAATTCCATAAAGCCGATTGGAGACTGTATTCCAGCCTCGTGTCTTTTGTGGACCAGCCCTCCACTGACGTTAACCAAATGGTGCAGCACCTTACGTCTACGATCCTATCTGCCGCCGAATGCACAATTCCCCGTTGGTCCTCCCACCCTCGGTGTATTCTTGTTCCGTGGCTCACCGAGGCCTGTCAGGACGCCGTTCGTGCCCGTAGAGCTGCGCTCAGGGTGTTTCAGCGACACGCTACACTTGATAATTTGCTTACTTTTAAACAATCGCGCGCCAGGGCTCGTCGCATTATTCAGCATAGCAAGAAGGCCTGGATTGGTTTTGTCGAGTCTTTTAATAGCCTCATGCCTTCCTCTGCTGTTTGGGATAAACGTCGTCGTTTCTCCGGTAAAGTGTCGAATTGTACTGTGTATGGCCTTCAGGTTTCCAAGGCCACCATAGTGGATACGGCTGCCATTGCTAACGCTCTGACTGCTGCCTTTGAGGCGGTTTCCAGTTCTGACCATTAATCCGTCGGCTTTCGCACTCTCAAAGACCGGCTGGATTCCGTGACCTATAGTTTTCGGTCTCCTATTCAGGAGTGCTATAATGACCTTTTCTCAATAAGGTAGCTGAGGAAGGCCCTCCATTTCTCTAAGCACTCCGCTCCTGGGCCGGAGGGCATTCATGTCTTGATGTTACAGAACCGTTCAGTCGACAGTAAACTCTTTCTCTTACAGCTCTATAACCGTATTTGGCAAGACGGCGTTTTTCCTTCAGTTTGGCACGAAGCCACCATCGTCCCTATACTTAAGTCTTGGAAGGATCGCCAACTACCTTCCAGCTACCGCCTATATCCCTCACCAGTTACATTTGCAAGGTGATGGAGCGCATGATCAACGGGCGGTTGACCTGGTGGCTTGAGTCTCAGAACCTTCTGGCGAAAGCTCAATGCCGGTTTCGTCGCTATCGCTCTTCCGTCGACCATCTGGTATCTCTGTCGACGCATATTATGAACGGTTTCCTGAGAAAGTGTCAAACAGTGGCTGTGTTTTCTGACCTGGATAAAGCTTATACACTTGTTGGAGGGGCGGCATTTTACGTACACTGCATCAGTGGAGTTTCCAAGGCCGTCTCACTGTCTTCATTCATGAGTTTATGAAGGACCGTGTATTTCGTGTGCGTGTAGGATTGGTTTCATCTTCAACTGTTATCCAAGAGAACGGAGTACCTCAAGTCTCGGTCATACTGTTTCCAATTGCGATTAACCCTACTGCTGCCTGTGTTCCACTCGGAATTTCCTCGTTGCTTTTTGTTGACGATTTCACCGTATTCGCAACTTCTCGTCGCACCTGTATTTTGGAACGCCGACTACAGCAGTGTCTTAACTGCCTTCACTCTTGGAGCATTGCCAACGGGTTCCAATTTTCTGCCGAGAAGGCAGTCTGCGTTAATTTCTGTCGCAGAAAAGCGTTCCCTCCACCTTGTCTCCGACTCGGTGCGGCACTCCTCCCCTTTTCGGACGAAACGAAATTCCTCGGATTAATCGTTGATAGGAAGTTGTGTTGGTCGTCGCATATCACCTATTTGAAAGCAAGGCGTGAACGTTTCTTTCAATTTTACGTGTTTTAAATGTCATCTTGGGCTGCAGATCGCACGCTACTTTTGCGACTTTATCGATCATTGGTTCGATCAAAGCTTGACTATGGGTGTATTGTGTATTCCGCTGCGCGACCTTCCATCCTCAGTCGCTTGAACGCAGTTCACCACCAGGGCCTACGGCTATAACTGGTGGTTTTCATACCAGTCTTGTTTTGAGTCTTTGTGCAGAAGTTGTAGAACCTCCGCTTTCTTATCGTCGTGACGTTCTTCTCTGCAGCTATGCTTGCCGGTTATCCGTGTGCCTCAACACAGGGGTCACACATACTTCCCTCCTTGGCTGCATTCCGAAATATCTTGCCACCTTGATTTGACGTCCATGCCAAAGTCCACGACCCCCGATCCGGTCATCCGTTTGGCTTTTGCCGAAGTTCAGTCGCACTTTGGCAGCCATTGTTTTATTTCTACTGACGGCTCAAAGGATGATCGTGGAGTTGGATGTGCCTTTTTATTTGGTGTAGAATGTTTTATCTTTCGTCTCTCTGATCAGTGCTCGGTTTTTACTGCTGAACTTATTGCTCTGGGACAAGCTCTGTCCTTTATCCGTTAGCGCGGTCTGCAGAATTGTGTTTTATGCACGAACTCTCTAAGCGTCCTTTCTAGCCTTCGTGCGCTGTACGTTCGTAATCCTATCGTGCAGCGTCTCCAGGAATGTTCCCACCAGCTTACCTCTGATGGGATCAGCCTATCATTTGTCTGGGTTCCTGGTCACGTCGGCAACACCCTGTCGTCCTTTGTGGACTAGTGGTACCGTGCTAGCTTCTAGTTCCCGAGATCGCGGGTTCAAACACGGAGGAGGGCGATGAATTATTTCGGGTGTAAAAATCCTTAGCATAGCTTCCTTCGGAAGGGAAGTAAAGCCGGTGGTCCCGTGTCGTAGATTTACGACATGTAAAAGAACCTCAAGCCTGATAAAGAGGCCTCTGAGCAAAATTTCACGACCAATATAGAATGGGACGCTAAGGACCATAGTAGTTAAAGAGGGTCCATAAATAAAACTCACTTTAATTTAATTTCGGCATACGCTATAATGAAGGTACATATATCCAATGAAGTTGTGCATGCCGCTGCCGAGAGTGCTATTTTATTCCAATCTTATTTTAGCCTCTGTGTTCCTGCGGATGATTTTAGTCATTACTTAAAGAAGTCTAATTCTCCGGTTGTTTTGGTGCCTGGTCCTCTGTCCAGCACACTCCAATGCTCACATACACACAAAATCACACACTCATGCTCCACAACTCATTAAAATAAACACACTCAGGCACTACAACTCATTAAAACACACAACCTCTAGCACTACAACTCATTAAAACACACAGCCTCTGGCACTACAACTCATTAGAACTCACAGCCTCTGACTCTACAACTCATTAAAACACACACTCAGGTACTACAAGTCATTAAAACACACAGCCTCTGGCATTACAACTCATTAAAACACACACACCCAGGCACTGCAACTCATTAAAACACATACACTCAGGCACTACAACTCATTAATACACACACACACACACACTCAGGCACTACCTCTCATTAAAATACACCGACTCAGGCACTACAACTCATTAAAACACACACACACACAGGCATTACAACTTATTAAAACACACACACATACACGCACTCAGACACTACCTCTCATTAAAACACTCACATAGACACACACACACACCACACACACACACACAGACATATACACAAATGCTACATGTGGCGCTTTTAGTTTTCCGTATGGTGGATGTAACCAATTTCATTGTAATGAAATATGTAATTAATAGTGGACAAAATATTTTTCGTAGGAAATTTAACGTGAATATCATATAGAATTCATGCAAAATTAGGCTTCTATTCACATTACATTTTCCACGATATGAGTATTTTTGTCGAGTAAGAATATTGATTTTTAATCAGTAGAGGACTTCGTCTAACTGTGAAGGTTCCTATAGATTTCTAATCCTTGAACATAAAATTGCGATTTTGAACTACACAGTGTAAATTCACTGTGCCAGCGTTTTAAGCTATAAATTATCTAAGGATTGTTTAATCCTTTCTTGCATTTTCCTCCTCGAATCCCCGTTTTTTTCTTTGTTTTTTAGTGTAAAGTAAATGAATGACTAAAAGTATAGATTTGCAAATATAAAATTTTATGGAGTATTCAACTTCCTTTCTGCCTGATTGTTCTTAATAATGGAAGGAATGGAAAAGATAATTATGGCATAGATGAGCCCTGTATTTTTCTTCTTAAAACTTTTTTGGAAATTGTCTCTACGGGATAAACGAAATAAGCCTTTCCGAATAGCTCTTGCTACTGGAATAAAACGCAGGCCGACAGGGAGGAAAAGAAACACTTTACCACAAAGCATTCGTCAACTATATTCCTTAAATCGCGGTATATGCTACTCACTTTGTTTCATTTAGAATGCGGAATTTTTCTTGGAATTAAACGTAAATAAGTGTATTCGAATTGCTTGAGTACAGTTTGCAGTGCGGTCTGGAGTTTCTTGTTAGCCAAAGGTTGTATCTTCTGCGGAACAAATGTTCCCCCATCCACTTTTAACATGTGGTGCTGTTGTATTGTATTCCTGGTTGAGAGTCATTTACTGCCCATCATAAACAGAAATCCTTTCGGAATGTTCAAACACTACCCCTTGCAAAGTCCTAGGCAGGTAGGGAGGGCCTGAGATTTGCGGATCTTAAAGTCACGTACAAGTGTTATGAAAAATGGAAACGTTCATACAAGATGTTACACTTAACATTTTTGTTCCTAAAGTACTGCAACCCTGCAAAGATTCGGCTCTTAAGGTATTGCTTAATTAAAACCTGATGTTGGATTCACATAACTTTCTCTACCCATTATTCTTATAAAAGTTTCATCTATCTCCTTCTTGTTATTATAGATAAACCTGCATGACACATTTCGTTGTATGTGGTTATAAAAACAATATAGAAAGCACTGACTCTGCGGTGTGCGGATAGTGTGTTTGCCTCACATTCAAGAGGTCCCGAGTTCTAGTCTCGGTTAGGGTGAGTTGTTCGGATAAAGGTTTTTCGGAGTTTTCCCTTATCTTGAGAAGTCGAATGTCGGATAACTGTAAGCTCTATGGACCCCGGGCTCATTTGCATCATTTCACCCATTTCATTCATTCGTCATCCGATACGACTACCAAGTTAGGGACGTTAAACTTAAAGAACGACATTGGGTGATATAAATAAAAACAAGCAAAAGCTTGTGAGCTGTAGCTCCAAGCAAGTTGAGCAACGAGCATCAGTCGTGGTTTGGTATAAATAAAAATTTCCCCTCTTCGATGAGCTATTGCTATCACCTACCAAGCTTTTGCTCAGTGACCTTCACCACGACACATCATCTAAGTAAACAAACACGCCCATTCTTCTGTCAGCAGGTGATTTAAATCTTTACTGAACCTAAATATTCATATACTCATTCATGTTAATCATACTCTCATTTATGAAACCTAATAGAGATGCAAATTTTATATAACACAATTATAATTAAAAATTTCGCAAATGAAACAGACATTGAGATTCACCCAACTTTGAACAAATAACGCTCATCCTCTTTCTAAATCCAATCCCTCATTTCCTTATTTGATAGTATTACAAACGTGTCACCAACTGATATATTGAAAGTAGGTTATTTGTACTTCTGGTTTTGCACCTTTACATTGATTTCCTCTGCATCTATATAAAATATCACGACGTAATTCCAAGAATTTATAACATGTTACCATGAATTAAAGTTAAACTGGATGAAATAGTTTCATTTGAAAGTTAAATTTAAGTTTGGTTTTAATTAAAATTCTTTAGTTATAATCCGGTTTTGATTTGTGCGAACATTCTGCTCTATATAGTGTTTATTTGTATATCGCTTTGATTATATTACCGCCTGTATATAGCTTTGATTATATTACCAGTCTTCCGGTAATAAGAGCGGCTCACTATGACCTCACTCACATTCTGTTTAGCGTTATAGTACCTACCCAGATGAAAACACCTCAGGATCTTTTCAGCATTGTTAGAAGGTCCACCTCGTGTTTCATTTGCCTCTGGAAGAAAATGTTGCGCAACCTTTCACATTTTCTCTTTTAAATAACTGTTTATATCAGCACACATCCGAGTCCTTGCGTCTTGAAACAATTTTTAATTTCACTATCACTTACGCATAGCAAGTAGAGGAAGTATTGCATTCTACGCAAAACTTTGATACCGAGATTTCATCAGAGATACACGTTTTGAGAGTGCCTGAATTAAAAAGAAACATCTTTAGCAAATGTGTGTGTGAACAGCATAAATAAAAAAATTGTTCAAACTTAGTATCCTCCAAAATGTTTTAAGATTTTCAAGAAAATTCCTCTACCCCAAAACTATCCCTTTTCTCAAAAATTGTTCCAACAATTTTGATTAAAATCCGTTATTGTTTAAGATATTTTCATGGCAAATATAATTAGGTATATCTCGAATTTTCTGGGATTAGCCAGTGAAGTGCTCTTCATTCTGAATGACTTTTATGTAACACTAAGTTGTAAGAGATTATACTACAAGAGTCCTACTACGCAGCTGTGTCTGAACAGCAAACTCAGAAAGGAAAAGTCGTTAAATAACAAGTTTGGTATTTTAAGTTCAGCACCTTCCAAACGTGCGTCGGGAAGATTTTCAAGAAATTTACCCCCCCCCCAAATACCCTTTACATGGAAACTTTTCCCAAGAGCTTTTTATTTTCTCAAAAATGACTTAACGATTTTGATTAAACACGACATGTTTAAAATGTTTTCATGTCAAATGCATATATTGCATTTCCTGGGTATATCCTCTGAAGTCCTCTTCATTCTGAGTAACTTTTGCACAATTGGTAAACTATAAGATAGGCAAATCTGTCTACAAAAAGAAAATTGTTCTCGTTAAAGCACACAATTTATGTCAAAGCATTTCTGTTTTACTTTCTTTTTTTAAGTTAACCATTCTATTGCTTCTTATTGGTTTAAACTTTCAAATACCTACTTATAATTCTCTCAAATGGGAAGTCGGTATTCGATATTTTCTCGTGGTCACGCAAAGAGCATCGAATTTCAAAGCCCTCATATAGCCACGCGCTCTTTAAAAAGCTGACTCACTTTACCTACTGTATCGTATAAACAAAATTGTAAATGTAAATTGAATGTTTGTCTGGATTAACAAGAAGAAGCTGGAATAATAAGCTCTTGTAAGTATAGTTTGTAGAAGAATGATTAGAGAAAGCCATGTGAATGTATAACATCAAGATTTTTTTCTTTTTTCCGCGATCACCTGAAAAGAACGGAATTTCAAATTCATCAAATAGCGACCCACATTTAAAATATTTGACTATCCCTTTAGTTTACTGCATTCTTCTTATTCCCACAATGAAAGTTTATCTCGATTAACAAGAAGTAAATACCAAGAATCAGCTTTTGTAAGTATTGTTTGAAAAAGAGTGATAGAGAAAGTCGTGTGATTTTTATTTTCCTCTCTGGAACCAAGATCATGAACTCCACCAATGTATTAAAATGCAGTTGAGCAAGCTGAGGTACTTATTACTGGGTATACAAATTATTCTTACTCAAGCTTTTTACTTTATCACGTTTCTCCATCCAAAAATTCGATACCGAGCTTTCGCTGCAACTACATGTTTTAAGGTTCCGTGAATCCAAAAAAGCAAAATTGAAAAGTCGGATAAATACCACACCTGGTATTTAGGTTCAGTACCTTCCAAAGATGCGACACGAAGAGTTTTCAAGAAAATCTCCTTCCCCAACTCCCTTTACATGCAGCATTTTTCAAAAACGTTTAATTCTTTGAAAAATGGCTGTAACAATTTTTTTAAAATGTCACATATTAAAGATATTTACATGACAAATAAAATGTGGCTGGTTCCGTAGTTCAGTCTTTAGAGCGTCTGCTTTCTCTACCAAGGGTTCCGGGGCTCGATTCCCGGCTGGGGGTGCGAATTTTTCTCTCATTTGTGACTCATGGACAGTGACAACAATGCTGCCACCGCTTCTGTTTAATAACGTATGCTGCTGACATTTCACCTAACTTATACGTCTTCTCCAGTTTTCCTATTGCCACCTCATTGCAGTATCTGCATTAATACAACACTGTGTGTTTTGTGACTCATGGACAGTGACAACAATGCTGCCACCGCTTCTGTCTAATATCGTATGCTCCTGATATTTCACCTAACTTACACGTCTTCTCCAATTTTCTAATTTACAACAATGTGTGTACGTGACTCAAGGACAGTGACAACAATTGCCACCACTTCTGTCTAATAACGTATGCTCCTAATATTTCACCTAACTTAAACGTCTTCTCCAGTTTTCTAATTTACAACAATGTGTATACGTGACTCAAGGACAACGACAATAATGCTGCCACTGCTTCTGTGTAATAATGTATGAAGCTGATATTTCACCTAATGTACAACAATGTGTGTACGTGGCTCAAGGGCAATGAGAACAATGCTGCCACTGCTTCTGTGTAATAAGGTATGCTGCTGATATTTCACCTAATGTACAACAATGTGTATACGTGACTCAAGGACAATGACAACAATGCTGCCACTGCTTCTGTGTAATAACGTATGTTGCTGATATTTCACCTAATGTATAACAATGCGTGTACGTGGCTCAAGGACAATGAGAACAATGCTGCCACTGCTTCTGTGTAATAACGTAAGTAGGATAGTTAGGACAGACCTGGGCCAGTTTTTTGCGTTTATATGGGAAAAGATAGGGAAAACGAGGGTATATGCTAGGCTAGGAGAGCATCCAAGGAGGAAAAATGCGTTTATATGGAGAAGATAGGGAAAACGAGGAGAGTTCCGAGGTAGAGCAGGGACTGCAGGAGGGAGGGATATGCTTTATACGACAGAGATAGGGCATACGAGGAGAGGTGCTAGGCTAGTCAGAGGTCGAGTAGAGTATACGATTATATACGAAAGATAGGGAGTAGATGATAATGCTAGACAGGTACTGAAGAAGGGGGAATATGCGTTTATATGAGGGAGATAGGGAATGCGAGGAGAGGTGCTAGACTAGACAGGACTTGAAGGTAGAATAGAACTATTTTAGAACACACTTAGAAGCTTTTTAGGTACATGCTTAGCTAACTTTGCAGGTATTCTGATGATGTTTTAATGCGGTGGAACAGGCATTTGACATCCTCTTACTGGCTTTAAAATATTTTTAGACATAGAAACAGATACGTGTTTTAGGGTATTGGGGTAAGCATTTTAGCCGGTGTACTAGGAATTGTGGAGCATTTTAGTGTTCATTTAGAGACATTTTAGGCACAGGTACAGGTATTTTTTTGATATGGACAAGGCTTTCAGGACATTCTGGTATGAGGCAGGGGAATTTTTAGATATTTCAGCAGCATTTTGGGAACTGGAGCAGGTAGATTCAGGATATTCATATAGGCTTCAGAATATTTCGAGGTGTTTTATGATGCTTTTAAGGTATTTTGACAATTTTCAAGACTTTTCAAAGCTCGTGCTAGGAGTGTTTGTGGCTCTTTAAAGGTATTTTAGGCTATGGATGTGGCATAGGCACAGACCATTAAGAGTTCCTGAAGGGCTTTTGGAAAGTGTAATGGCTGTTTTATTGGCTTTTGGAAAGAGTAGTGGCTGTTTTATCGGCTTTTGGAAAGTGTAGTGGCTATTTTATTGGCTTTTGGGAAGTGTAGTGGCTGTTTTTATGGACTTTTGGGAAGTGTAGTGGCCTGTTTTATTGGCTTTTGGGAAGTGTAGTGGCTGTTTTATCGGCTTTTGGAAAGTGTAGTGGCTGTTTTATTGGCTTTTGGAAAGCGCAGTGGCTGTTTTATCGGCTTTTGGAAAGTGTAATGGCTGTTTTATTGGCTTTTGGAAAGAGTAGTGGCTGTTTTATCGGCTTTTGGAAAGTGTAGTGGCTGTTTTATTGGCTTTTGGGAAATGTAGTGGCTGCTTTTATGGACTTTTGGAAAGTGCAGTGGGTATTTTTATGCCATTAGAGTTCCTGGAGGGATTTTTTTTTAAAGTGTAGTGCTTATTTGTATGATATTGACACATGATTTTCAGGCATTCTCTCAGGTTTTATAGAGTTTTCTCTTGTATCACACAGGTCTCATGATAATCTAGAACAATTTCTTAAATTTTTACCGTCATACCGGTTGCTTTTGAGGTCTTCTCAATATTCTAACGCTAACATGTAAGAAACTATGTAGAGATGTCTTTTCTATCCCAACCTTAAGCTCTGCTAGTGATATTGTTTTATTCAGCGTTTCTGTTTTTGTATGGTTAATTGTTGGTTAGGTGTATAGTCTTTACCAGCTAATTGATGCTTTATTATATAAGGATTGTAAGGGTAGGTGTCTCTCCCCTTTTATCTAAGCTTGAGACTAGCACTAGGATTTGCTCCTAATGGCTGGGTTAACGCCTCCCTTCCACATTCTTATTTTTATTTATTCTTTAGGTGTCTGCTAGATGTATACACAGCACAGGGGTAAACTTCCACTTTTTAAAGTTGTAGACTCACGAGAAAATCATCATCTTAGGATTACATTCTCTTAAGCACTGCTTGTAATGCTGTAATGGCCATATGCATATGTCGTTATTCCATCCTCAGCAACAACTCTTTTATCGTCGTATGGAGTCAATGCAATTTTATTCACTTGCACTGTGGTAACAGTATGCTTTCGTGACAGGATCAGATTCATGGGCGTCCTTATTATTTCTCTGGATTTAAGACAGTCTGTATAGCTGTCGAATGTGATGTGCTGCTTAATAGAGCCACGTTTTATACCTTTAATCTTTTTTATCATTGAGCCGTGGATATCTAGTGCATACATCTTAGGTCGCAGTCCGACAAAGCGTTGGATGATTTTACCATTAGCCTTATCTTTAAATCTTCCAAGCACTTTCTTGTTTAGAGCTGAATAGCACATATGGTTTGTAGGATAATCAGCCGTATCCAGATGCTCAAGAAAACGTAGCTTGTCCTTGTACACATCTTCAGTTGTAACTTGATGGATGAATGAATCAGTGTCCATATACATCAGCTTCAGGTTTTCAACTCCATAATGCGGTAACAACACATCATAATGATAGTGGTACCTTAATGTCTTGGAGACATTTCTTAAATTTCTTAAATTTTTACCGTCATACTGTGACGTATGCGCATACGTCTCTTTGGTCACCTAGATTCGAGATGATGGTTGACGTTTAGGTGGGGATTAGCAGTTTAGGTGGGGGTAGGTTAGTTGGCGTCCCCACGCTTTTTGAGGCGTGCTTGGGAAGAGAGTCAGTGCGTAGCAGTCAACCAGACCAGACATGCATTCGCCCTCTCCGTGCAGGAATGCATGGCGACCTCGCCCGACAGGCATGGAACTAAGTTGTGGTATGTAATAAGTTTTATTTAATAAACATGGTGCCATCCAAATCTTTATTGTCTTATTCATGATAGTGTAAACCTCATTCTACCTATTTTGAGCCATGTAAGTGTCCCTTTGCCAGTTTGTAATAATAATTTCTGCACTTTCACTTTAGCTGCGTCCCTAGTTGTAGCCTCGCCTTATTCAAATTATTACAATTTCTTAACTACCGGTTACCTCTCTAACGAGTGCTCTGCCCCTTGAGCGTGTTTGTTTGGAGGCTGCGACATATTGGTGTAGGGCCGGGCATAATGTAATTTTTTTGAGATTTTTAACTGTAAATTTGTTTTTCTTTTCACTAAAATGTAACGTTTTTGGTCCTCCACGTGGTCGTTAAAAATGTAAATCTTTTTTTTTTTTTGCTTAAAGGTAAGGGTTTTGGTTGTATAATTTGTGGTTTCTTTATTCTTAATTCCTGTTGCATTGTTTTCTGAAAGTCCCGTGTCTAAATTTCAATTTTAAGTTCGTTTTTATATTTTTTCCATTGTCTGTCGGTGGCGTGACGCTAAAACTCCTGGCTCCATTTTTCCCTTTACCTTGGCTTCACTTCTAATAATTCTGTTACTGTGGTAAATCATTCGTGCTGGTCATTTTAAAGTACATATTTTTGTGAATTGTGAAAAATTGGGCGATATGTGTAACTTTGATAATATAGTTGCGTGTGTTAGCTGGTGTACGTAACATTGTGCTATTGGTTGCGTCATCTTGTGATTTCTTGACGACTCGAAAGGGAAGCAAATATTTCAAAGTTCGCGTGTTGCATGTTAAAACTTGCGTGTGTATAAAAAGTGTGGTGCATCTGTTTGGAATTATAAAATAATAAAACGAAAGAAGTCAAGAGTATATATATTGCAATTTCATATTTGTGCATTGTACACTCGCGGTACGAATAGTGGTAATCATAATGATGATAATTTTGCTTCACCGTTGCCATGTTTGGTTTATCTAGTTACGCAACGCATATTTTTGGGGGAAAATGTTTCAAAATGACTAATTTAAGTAAAAGTTTCAGGAGCTACTACCCACCTAGCCAGTATCTTCACCTAATTAGGTTTAATGTGCCTCTAATATGGACCAGTACGACGTGGATGTTGATGGATCAGCTATATGTGTGTTACCAGATTTTGGAAAATTGCACTGGAATTTTGTGGTAAAAAGAAAAAACATAACCTGTAAGTATGTGTACATTGTGTGTGCTAAAGTTTGAACGAATGAAACAGTTTCACAACTCACACAGGTATGCTAAATTTTTATTGTTTCACTGACTGATGCTTAATTAAGCTTTGCTTTTCACGAATAATGTGTGCTATGAATGCCTCTGATAAATTGAAAGTTTATTATTATTTGGTGTAACTAAAATTTTGAATTCTGTTTTGGGAATTGCAAATCATTTGTTTTGTTATGTTATGCTGCAGGAATGTGTTTGATTATTACCGTGTGCTTAATTAAGCTTTGATTTTCAGGAATTTTCTGTGACAGTATTGTTTTTTAGTATTGATGTGATTTTTTTTTCTGTTGCATTCGATTTGGTTTGGTTTAGGTTTCATTATGATGCTGTGATCTTTTCTTTACAGTAAATTGTTGCATGAATAGTGTATGTATGTATGTATGTTTTGAGGTTATGTGAGAGATAAGTAAATATTTGCATCGGTGGAAGTGCGTAAGCGTAACCCCGATGGTGGTAATGTGAGAGATGAGATGAGATGATGTCAGCTTCGGTGGAAGTGCCAAAGAGTAACCCCGATAGTTGAAGTGTAAATGTTTTGATTTTTCAGGAGGGCTACATGTACCTGGAAATTCGATTTGATGTGATGTTTTGAGAGATTTTGCTTATTGGTGTTGCTGTAACGTGCCCAGTATAGCGTGTGTGATGTATTCACACGAGAGAGTAAATGTATTGAAGTGAATGCAATGAGAATAATTTTTTTTGTGTTTATGCAACATCTTATATAGCGAGTTTTAATACCATCTATTTTCCAGCTTAATTTTGATTCGGAGGATGTGGATGCAACAGTATAATGTCATGTTATTGGTGTCATTCCTGACATGTTAATGTGATTTCTTTAAGTTTATGCCTATGTTAGGTATTTTTGACTTTGCAGCATGTTGAATGAGACACGTCAGTGAAGATATTTGGTTTTCTCAGAAATTACTGTCTACGAGAAAGTTGAAAGCTAAGACGATGATGATTGAAATAATGATGATGATGATGATTGAGCTACTGATCATAAAAAGATGGATAAGATAGTAATGTGGAGGAGAATTTGTGTTAGTGACAGTAGAGTATGAGTATTGCAGTTGAAAGAATGTAATGTGGTGTAGTTTGAATATGTACTGTGGATTTATTTTTGAAGTTTGTAGTAATGTATACAGTAGTTTTGAGTAGTTAGTTAAGTGAGTGTTGTGTATAATTTGGGCCATGGTCAGAATGAATGATTCCATTTCATTATCATGTATGAATGTATTGTAAGTGCACTTATTTTCTTTTCATTAGTGGTACCAGCTGGTCATTAAATAATATTGGGATCCCAAATAAGTTTCTATATTTGTGTTATGTTATAGTATGTAAACAATGAATGTCACTGATGTAATGGTTATGTATTCTGGTACTTTTGTGATTTTGTATTTGGATTCTAAAGCATTTTGTGTTAAATTTTGGATGGTAACCCCCTGTAAAATTCAGTTTTTATGTCAACATGTAGTCATTTTTTTTCTCTCTTTGCCCCATCTTAAAAGAATTCATTGATTGTAAACTTTCTTGACATTTTAAATCTTTTATTGTAAATGACATACTACTTCTTTTATGTGTGATGATCTTTTGGAGCACCATTTCTACCGTTCTATGGTTTCTGTTGTAGTCACTTTGCTGATTGCGGAGCTCGAGTGTATAAGAAGAGTTTCCCCGCCAATCATGCCAGAGGTTCCAGAGACACCACAGGAGAGCTGTCGTGCAGCCACTACACTGCAGTGGCATAAGGAGCCACTATTTTGGGGGGCAGTCCAAGCCAGCGATTGCCCACCCCTTCCTCATCTTCAGCGACCTGCAGCATCCAAAAGACTACAGCTGAAAAATAATTCGTCGTTGTGGGTGATCTGGAAATCCCACCCACAAACAGTTACGTCGGAACATCCATCCAGGTGCAGTGTAGTGTGCATGTGACAGTGGCAGCATGGTGTGTGTGCGTGTGCGGGGTACTCGAGCATAAGCGATCTGAAGAAAAATAATCCGTCGACACTCGAGACTCACAAATATGTCAGTCAGCATGTCCATTTGCTCAGATATGTAGGCTACATATATGTTCACAAATACTGCGTGTTTTTTGTATGTCATGTTTTATTCTATTTTGTAATTTTTTCCCTTTCTTTGTTCTTTTCACAAACAACATTCTCCTTATGTCCACGAGGGCGTTGATCTAGGTGGCCAGGAGGAGATGGGACGTATGCGCATACGTCTCTCTGGTCACCTAGATTCGAGATGGCGGTTGACGTTTAGGTGGGGATTAAAGGCTTAGGTGGGGGTAGGTTAGTTGGCGTCCCCACACTTTTTGAGGCGTGCTTGGGAAGAGAGTCAGTGCGTAGCAGTCAACCAGACCAGACATGCATTCGCCCTCTCCGTGCAGGAATGCATGGCGGCCTCGCCCGACAGGCATGGAACTAAGTTGTGGTATGTAATAAGTTTTATTTAATAAACATGGTGCCATCCAAATCTTTCTTGTCTAATTCATGATAGTGTAAAGCTCCTTCTACCTATTTTGAGCCATGTAAGTGTCCCTTTGCCAGTTTGTAATAATAATTTCTGCACTTTCACTTTAGCTGCGTCCCTAGTCGTAGCCTCGCCTTATTCAAATTATTACAATTTCTTAACTACCGGTTACCTCTCTAGCGAGTGCTCTGCCCCTTGAGCGTGTTTGTTTGGAGGCTGCGACAATACCGTCATACCGGTTGCTTTTGAGGTCTTCTCAATATTCTAACGCTAACATGTAAGAAACTATGTATAGATGTCTTTTCTAACCCAACTTTAAGCTCTGCTAGTGATATTGTTTTATTCAGCTTTTCTGTGTTTGTATGGTTAATTGTTGGTTGGGTGTATAGTCTGTACCAGCGAATTAATGCTTTATTAGATAAGGATTGTAAGGGTAGGTGTCTCTCCCCTTTTATCTAGGCTTGAGACTAGCACTAGGATTTGCTCCTAATGGCAGGGTTAACGCCTCCCTTCCACATTCTTATTTTTATTTATTCTTTAGGTGTCTGCTAGATGTATACACAGCACAGGGGTAAACTTCCACTTTTTGAAGTTGTAGACTCACGAGAAAATCATCATCTTAGGATTACATTCTCTTAAGCACTGCTTGTAATGCTGTAATGGCCATATGCATATGTCGTTATTCCATCCTCAGCAACAACTCTTTTATCGTCGTATGGAGTCAATGCAATTTTATTCACTTGCACTGTGGTAACAGTATGCTTTCGTGACAGGATCAGATTCATGGGCGTCCTTATTATTTCTCTGGATTTAAGACAGTCTGTATAGCTGTCGAATGTGATGTGCTGCTTAATAGAGCCACGTTTTATACCTTTAATCTTTTTTATCATTGAGCCGTGGATATCTAGCGCATACATCTTAGGTGAGGAATTAACTTCTTTGTAGTCGAGTCCTTGGTTTCAGACACTCAGGCAGGAATGGTAAATCATTATGCAGATCATGGAGTTCTGCAGGATACTCGATGTCAACTTCTAATATGTATCCATGAGGATCATCTTCTTCTAGTCTTTGTATGTTTATTTCTTCAGGTGAAACCCACTGAAATCCACCAAAAGGAAGGGCGTGACACATTGCCCCACCATATTGGTTATTAGCGTCCTCGTATGTGATGAATCGGGTTGGTCTCGACGGATCAAACTTGTCCATGTAAGTGTTATTAGCCTCTGCATACCGATGTGAAACTTGGCATTAACCTCCTCTTATGCCAGATTCCACCATGAGTAGTTGGTCATAATCTTGCAACAGTTCCAGTTCGATTCCAGTATACAGTAACATGGCGTCCCATGTAAGTCCTGGAGAGGTGAAATAATGTGCTGGATCAACTTTGTGCGTTTTGAGAGTTTGTTCTCTGAATGTCTCAAAGACATCAGTTAGAAGAAGAACATCCGAGGTTAAGTAGAGGTCACTGTATTCACCCAGGTTTCTCACATTGAACAGTCTCCATACATTTCTAGCATGTTCGTAGTCAGTATCACTAATTTCTTCTTCATTCAGTTTATTGTAGAAGTAGTTCTTAGGAGGCAGGCAGGTCTCGTTCAAGACATCCCATGATGTGACGTAATCATAGGGAAATACACCCTTACGTGCTATCAACTTCAACTTGTCTACTCCGAAGTACTTCAATGTTTCAGGATATGAGATTAGATTTTTACCAGCTTATCCAAGCTTGTACTCAGGAACCGAAAGCTATCCACAAACCGGAGCTTTATATCTCCGACATACTTAGAGAATGAGATATAGCTTTCTTCAGAGTTAGGAATTACCTCCACACGTTCACTTGTACATCCCAACTCCTTAACAATGAAATGAGAGTCATATCCATTAAGGTTATGTATGAAGACAGGAATATATTTAAGTGTTTTACAGGCTAAATTGCATTCATTATGAAGACTTCCACGGTATTCACCGCTGATGTGATCATGATCGCGTACTTTGTAGTTCTCGTCCGTAAAGGTTTTCCCACACAAGTAGCATACTATAGAAGACTCAAAATCCTTTTGCTGTTGATTCGTAAGTTTCAGAGGCTTGGTAGATTTGTATATATTATCAATCTCCTTTGCAAGGGATGTTAGATATTCCATAACTTATGAGCAGCATCATAACCACGATATACATAGGGCTGCTTAGGAAGACCAGTTTCGAGGTGTTCAACGCTGGATGACGGTCTCACGTAAACACAGAAGCTCATTGCTGTGTGCTCTTGATAAGGGGTTGTATAGGAAGTTTCAGGACTGGGAATACACGTATGACATAGAGTGAGAATACTCTCAAAATCCCCATAGATGACATAAGGTACTTACAGCATCCTCTCCACATGTTTAAACTGTACAATTGATTTCTCCTTGGTAGGCATAATTACCCTTGCAACATTATGCTGGCTACAGATGGATGCATGTTCTTGCAGTTTTTCCAGTCCGCTTTGTCCATATCGATTGTCAAAGTGAGTAAAGCACCGCTTGCAGTTATGTATCACTCCATCGTGCTTAGTTTTCAGACGTCGAACGAGCTTCTCAAAATTCTTGATATATACGTAGTGATGTTTTCCACTACTATCACTCAACAGTAACAGGTCACGGTGCTCAGGTAGTTCAGTGTCAGCAACCTTTATTGGATACACTTCATGCTTCTCATCCAGCCCGAAAACGTTGATAGACATGCTATTAAGCTTCTCAAATTTAGGTATTTGAGAAAGTGGAGTAGGATAGGAAACGCATTTGAAGTCGTACTTATCTTGAAGCTGTTTGTATTTACTGACGCGTTGAGGCTTGGTGCTGACGAATTTGGCTAGTACAGAATATACGAAGCATAGCTCAGCAGTTAAATTCTGGATGTTAATGCAGGCATTTCTTGCTTCAACAGATGGCGGTAGGGGTATGCAACTACTTCCCCGTAACGGATTGTACTTGTTTATACGGAGTCGAACTCCTTTCACAGCAAGCAAAGCCCGGTTGCTGCCTTTAAGTTGTGACTCCTCCATTTCAGTGGTCAATTTCTTGTATTTCGCTTCCAACGTTGAGTCTAGATCCGTTTCTAGAAACACAGGCTGATTCCGTGTTTTAAATGTTTTGTCACAGGTTTCTCCGATACTGTTTACAAATCGGCACTCAACCAGCACATTAATTTTTACACTCTTGTGAATACCAAGCTCTTTATACACTGCCTGGATTATTCGTTGTTTGGCCTCACGCAGGTACATATTCAGGTCCTTAGATGAATCGCATCGTATAAAATACGATTTCAATCGTCCTTCGAACGCTGTCTCGTATTCTTTCATGTCACAGTCCTCCATTGTGGATAATATGTGATGTTTGGTAGGCTCCAATCTGCTTTTCTTCTGAGGACTGCTTATTTCACATACGTCTTCGTGCCGCTGTCCCTTATAACCATCATTGAAGGTTACATTACAATGTTTACATTTGAAGAGTCTCTTACAGGTCATCTGATGTCTTCTCTTGTCATAACTTCGTAGGAATTCCTTTCTACATTTACTACAAGCGTATCCAGTAACGCTTGGAATGATATCATTATATGTAGAGTTATTCATCCTTACTCTTGATGCAGACTTCCTCGTCTTGATAACGTTTATCCACTCTCGAAAGCTGATTATTCTTGTAGAAAACTCGATGTTAACACCGCAAGACTAATTAGCGCAATGAAGTCCAGTGTCCGCGGTCACCCTATTTATAGAGGGAGCACGAACCTTTTAGATCAATTATATACTGCATTTTAATAATAAAACGGAGATTAAGCGTCTAAACTCTTATATCTCAATACGTTACACAGGTATTCGGGCGTTTCCGTAGGTGTTCGAACATGTCCGTGTGTTTGGAGAGGTGCTCGAATGTGTTGTGTATGTATGAGTATGTGAGAGCGTGTTTTGAACTGTCTCTATGTGTGTGTGAGTATATATGTGTGTGTCTTCGTGCCTATCAACGTGTTTGGTTAGATGTTCGTATGTGTTTGGCTATGTATGTGGATGCGTGTTTGTGTTATGTGTATGTGTGATGGTGTTGCGTGCATGTCTGTGACTTTACGTATGTGTGTATTGATCTGTCTCTGAATGTATTTGTGAGTACACATGTGTGTATGTATGTGTGTGTGTGTGTGGATGCATGTGCGTAAGCTGTCAATGAGTCCGTTAGCATGTGTGTATGTGTTTTGAACTGTCTCTGGGTGTGTTTGTGAGTATATATGTGTGAGTGTGTGTGTGTATTTTTGGCTATATTTGAGTCACAGAATCTGTGTGTTGGTATGTCTTCGTGCATATCAACGTGTTTTGGTTAGATGTTCATATGTGTTTGGCTATGTATGTGGATGCGTGTTTGTGTTATGTGTTTGTGTGATAGTGTTGCGTGCATGTCTGTGAGTTTACGTATGTGTGTATTGATCTGTCTCTGAATGTATTTGTGAGTACACATGTGTGTATGTATGTATGTGTGTGTGTGGATGCATGTGCGTAAGCTGTCGATGAGTCCGTTGGCATGTGTGTGTATGTGTTTTGAACTGTCTCTGGGTGTGTTTGTAGTATATATGTGTGAGTGTGTGAGTGCGTGTGTGTGTATTTTTGGCTATCCTTGAGTCACAGAATCTGTGTGTTGGTATGTCTTCATGCATATCAACGTGTTTTGGTTAGATGTTCGTATGTGTTTGGCTATGTATGTGGATGCGTGTTTGTGTTATGCGTTTGTGTGATAGTATTGCGTGTATGTCTGTGAGTTTACGTATGTGTGTTTTGAACTGTCTCTGGGTGTGTTTGGTAGTATATATGTGTGTGTGGGTGTGTGTGTGTGTAAAGTGTCGATGAGTCCGTTAGCATGTGTATGTGTGGCTATGGTTGTGTGTTGATCAAGAAGAAGAAAGGAACAAAGAAAGGAATAAAGAAGAAGGAAAGAAGGAAAGAGATAAAGAAGAAAAAAGAAAGAAAAATAAAGAAAATTAAGAATTTAATTCAGACCTGGGGATACCTAAGTATACTTATAAATATATGGGTTAAATAGTTTTTATTCCAGCCGTATACGTCTCCTAGTTTAATATTTATTATCCATTAAATTTTTATAGGATTCGAACAAGGACCTCAGGATACCTAAGTACGCATCACGGTTTAACACAGATAATGAATTATATCTAATAAATACATTTTTGATCCACCCATACAACTCCCTTAGTTTAATGTCTATTGAACATTAAATTTTTTGCTACTCGAAGTCAAGTCTCTAAGATAATAGTAAAAATTAATCCTTAAATAGCTTGATTATAATTATTTTCTAATGATACCTGAAAAGTCTTTCACTAATCCTCTTAGTGCTATAAACTTATTGTGATTTATCATATTTGTCCAAGTCTCTTAACTCATTAACAATTAAATATTTATGGTTTACCGATCCGAGGTCGGATATGAACTTCGGGACTCCTAAATAGTTGTTCAGGAGAATCTAACCAATGCTATCAATTTAATGTAATTTGTTCCACGAGTCTAGCTGTCCTACTTCAGGAATAATGAAACATCAAAGTTTAAAACTCTGCTGGGATTCGAACTCCACCCCTAGAGTTATCTTTCCGTAAGTAATCAATAATACAGGACTATGTGAAACATTGTTGATGCTAAAAGGGCATAAGTTAGTAGGGTACTTTTGTATGTTCACCATCAAATTAATGGTTATTTAATTGGTTTAATTGGTTTTAATTGAGTTTAATTGGTCTTTCGGGCAAAGGCGACTTAAAGGACATGTATGTTCTGGATCAAATTTATGGTTACTGGCGGAGTGTGTAGTCTTAAATTGGGTTTAATTGGTCTTTCGTGCAAAGACGACCCAAATAGCGTGTATGTTATGGATCAAATTTATGGTTACTGGCGGAGTTGACAGTTTGTCATTCCCGTCCACGTGGCGGCTTTTAGAGTAAGACCCGACCTAAACGCCATGAGACTTGAGCATCAAACTCAAGGTTATTGCTGGAGTTGGTAATTGTGAGGGTCGCTTACATGGCCACGTGGTGACATTTAGTGGAAGAAACATTTAAAAGTCGCGTCCCTCCTCAAGCAAAGTACTGGCTTTGGGTGGGGGAGGTAATCAAAATAATGTCTGCATTTCCAGTCAGCTATGAGACATGATTCAGCCGCCATAAAGTACACAGCGTTAATTCTAATTACGCAGCTCATATTCGGGTGGTAAAGTATATAAAAATACAAGTTTCAATTTTTATTGCGAGCACGCCTAACGACTGAAAATGATTTATAAATCAAAAGGTTTAATTTTCACCATCCTAAAGGTTTAATTTTCACCATCCTACCGGGACTTGTTGCTTTGTACGGGTCGAAGAACACGCTAGAGGAGATTTCTGAAAGGCATCGTAGAATGGCTAGTATACGGTGTTCGGTAACTAAAGTACATACCTCTTTATTATAATGAGAAATTTCGCAGAGTGGAATAACAAGCAATGAAAAAATAATGGAATATTTAGCTTTTAAGGTTAACAAGCGTCACTCAGTACTTAAATGTCATGATAAGAAAGCTAAAGCTTCTGTTAGCGGTATACAAGGATAAGAAATTCTGTATACCAATTTTTGGAGCACCCTATAGCCCGCACTGTATACGGTCGAGGGGTGCTCCCAGCTCGCAGGCTCCCCTAATGTATACAGTTTAAAAGCTATTGTATCTGAGATTCACCCCTAGCGGCTTGTCCGCATCTGGACTTGTTAAAAGGCACTGCTTGCCTTTCTCCGATGCCCTCTAAAAACGCCGATATTTACCAAGAAAATAGTTTAATAACTAGGAGGTTTTACAAATAAATATCGCTACCAAGAATTGATCCTTCACATACAAAAATACCCTACTAACTTATGCCCTTTTAGCATCAACAATGATTCACATAGTCCTTTATTATTGATTACTTACGGAAAGATAACTCTAGGGGTTAAGTTCGAATCCCAGCAGAGTTTTAAACTTTGATGTTTCATTATTCCTGAAGTAGGACAGCCAGACTCGTGGAACAAATTACATTAAATTGTTAGCATTGGTTAGATTCTCCTGAACAACTATTTAGGAGTCCCGAAGTTCATATCCGACCTCGGATCGGTAAACCCAAAATATTTAATTGTTAATGAGTTAAGAGATTTAGACAATTAAGATAAATCACAATAAGTTTATAGAACTAAGAGGCTTAGTGAAAGACTTTTCAGGTATCATTAGGAAATAATTATAATCAAGCTATTTAAGGATTAATTTTTACTATTATCTTAGAGACTTGACTTCGAGTAGCAAAAAATGTAATGTTCAATAGATATTAAACTAAGGGAGTTGTATGGGTGGATCAAAAATGTATTTATTAGATATAATTCATTATCTGTGTTAAACCGTGATGCGTACTTATGTATCCTGAGGTCCGTGTTCGAATCTTATAAAAATTTAATGGATAATAAATATTAAATTTGGAGACATATACGGCTGGAATAAAAACTATTTAACCCGTATATTTATAAGTATACTTAGGTATCCCCAGGTCTGAATTAATTTCTTAATTTTCTTGATTTTTTCTTTCTTTTTTCTTCTTTCTCTCTTTCCTTCTTCCCTTCTTCTTTATTCCTTTCTTTGTTCCTTTCTTCTTCTTGATCAACACACAACCATAGCCACACATACACATGCTAACGGACTCATCGACACTTTACACACACACACCCACACACACACATATATACTACCAAACACACCCAGAGACAGTTCAAAACACACATACGTAAACTCACAGACATACACGCAACACTATGACACAAACACATAACACAAACACGCATCCACATTAATAGCCAAACACATACGAACATCTAACCAAAACACGTTGATATGCACGAAGACATACCAACACACAGATTCTGTGACTCAAATATAGCCAAAAATACACACACACACTCACACATATATACTCACAAACACACCCAGAGACAGTTCAAAACACATACACACATGCTAACGGACTCATTGACAGCTTACGCACATGCATCCACACACACACATACATACACACATGTGTACTCACAAATACATTCAGAGACAGATCAATACACACATACGTAAAGTCACAGACATGCACGCAACACCATCACACATACACATAACACAAACACGCATCCACATACATAGCCAAACACATACGAACATCTAACCAAACACGTTGATATGCACGAAGACACACACACACACACACATATATAGAGACAGTTCAAAACACGCTCTCACATACTCATACATACACAACACATTCGAGCACCTCTCCAAACACACGGACATGTTCGAGCACCTACGGAAACGCCCGAATACCTGTGTAACGTATTGAGATATAAGCGTTTAGACGCTTAATCACCGTTTTATTATTATAATGCAGTATATAATTGATCTAAAAGGTTCGTGCTCCCTCTATAAATAGGGTGACCGCGGACACTGGACTTCATTGCGCTAATTAGTCTTGCGGTGTTAACATCGAGTTTTCTACAAGAATAATCAGCTATCGAGAGTGGATAAACGTTATCAAGACGAGGAAGTCTGCATCAAGAGTAAGGATGAATAACTCTACATATAATGATATCATTCCAAGCGTTACTGGATACGCTTGTAGTAAATGTAGAAAGGAATTCCTACGAAGTTATGACAAGAGAAGACATCAGATGACCTGTAAGAGTCTCTTCAAATGTAAACATTGTAATGTAACCTTTAATGATGGTTATAAGGGACAGCGGCACGAAGACGTATGTGAAATAAGCAGTCCTCAGACGAAAAGCAGATTGGAGCCTACCAAACATCACATATTATCCACAATGGAGGACTGTGACATGAAAGAATACGAGACAGCGTTCGAAGGACGATTGAAATCGTATTGTATACGATGCGATTCATCTAAGGACCTGAATATGTACCTGCGTGAGGCCAAACAACGAATAATCCAGGCAGTGCATAAAGAGCTTGGTATTCACAAGAGTGTAAAAATTAATGTGCTGGTTGAGTGCCGATTTGTAAACAGTATCGGAGAAACCTGTGACAAAACATTTAAAACACGGAATCAGCCTGTGTTTCTAGAAACGGATCTAGACTCAACGTTGGAAGCGAAATACAAGAAATTGACCACTGAAATGGAGGAGTCACAACTTAAGGGCAGCAACAGGGCTTTGCTCGCTGTGGAAGGTGTTCGACTCCGTATAAACAAGTACAATCCGTTAAGGGGAAGTAGTTACATACCCCTACCGCCATCTGTTGAAGCAAGAAAAGCCTGCATTAATATCCAGAATTTAACTGCTGAGCTATGCTTCGTATATTCTGTACTAGCCAAATTCGTCAGCACCAAGTCTCAACGCGTCAGTAAATACAAACAGCTTCAAGATAAGTACGACTTCAACTGCGTTTTCTATCCTACTCCACTTTCTCAAATACCTAAATTTGAGAAGCTTAATAGCATGTCTATCAACGTTTTCGGGCTGGATGAGAAGCATGAAGTGTATCCAATAAAGGTTGCTGACACTGAACTACCTGAGCACCGTGACCTGTTACTGATGAGTGATAGTAGTGGAAAACATCACTACGTATATATCAAGAATTTTGAGAAGCTCGTTCGACGTCAGAAAACTAAGCACGATGGAGTGATACATAACTGCAAGCGGTGCTTTACTCACTTTGACAATCGACATGGACAAAGCGGACTGGAAAAACTGCAAGAACATGTATCCATCTGTAGCCAGCATAATGTTGCAAGGGTAGTTATGCCTACCAAGGAGAAATCAATTGTACAGTTTAAACATGTGGAGAGGATGCTGAAAATACCTTATGTCATCTATGCGGATTTTGAGAGTATTCTCAGTCTATGTCATACGTGTATTCCCAGTCCTGAAACTTCCTATACAACCCCTTATCAAGAGCACACAGCAATGAGCTTCTGTGTTTACGTGAGACCGTCATCCAGCATTGAACACCTCGAAACTGATCTTCCTAAGCAGCCCTATGTATATCGTGGTTATGATGCTGCTCATAAGTTATGGAATATCTAACATCCCTTGCAAAGGAGATTGATAATATATACAAATCTACCAAGCCTCTGAAACTTACGAATCAACAGCAAAAGGATTTTGAGTCTTCTATAGTATGCTACTTGTGTGGGAAAACCTTTACGGACGAGAACTACAAAGTACGCGATCATGATCACATCAGCGGTGAATACCGTGGAAGTCTTCATAATGAATGCAATTTAGCCTGTAAAACACTTAAATATATTCCTGTCTTCATACATAACCTTAATGGATATGACTCTCATTTCATTGTTAAGGAGTTGGGATGTACAAGTGAACGTGTGGAGGTAATTCCTAACTCTGAAGAAAGCTATAGCTCATTCTCTAAGTATGTCGGAGATATAAAGCTCCGGTTTGTGGATAGCTTTCGGTTCCTGAGTACAAGCTTGGATAAGCTGGTAAAAATCTAATCTCATATCCTGAAACATTGAAGTACTTCGGAGAAGACAAGTTGAAGTTGATGGCACGTAAGGGTGTATTTCCCTATGATTACGTCACATCATGGGATGTCTTGAACGAGACCTGCCTGCCTCCTAAGAACTACTTCTACAATAAACTGAATGAAGAAGAAATTAATGATACTGACTACGAACATGCTAGAAATGTATGGAGACTGTTCAATGTGAGAAACCTGGGTGAATACCGTGACCTCTACTTAACCTCGGATGTTCTTCTTCTAACTGATGTCTTTGAGACGTTCAGAGAACAAACTCTCAAAACGCACAAAGTTGATCCAGCACATTATTTCACCTCTCCAGGACTTACATGGGACGCCATGTTACTGTATACTGGAATCGAACTGGAACTGTTGCAAGATTATGACCAACTACTCATAGTGGAATCTGGCATAAGAGGAGGTTTATGCCAAGTTTCACATCGGTATGCAGAGGCTAATAACACTTACATGGACAAGTTTGATCCGTCGAGACCAACCCAATTCATCACATACGAGGACGCTAATAACCAATATGGTGGGGCAATGTGTCACGCCCTTCCTTTTGGTGGATTTCAGTGGGTTTCACCTGAAGAAATAAACTTACAAAGACTAGAAGAAGATGATCCTCATGGATACATATTAGAAGTTGACATCGAGTATCCTGCAGAACTCCATGATCTGCATAATGATTTATCATTCCTGCCTGAGTGTCTGAAACCAAAGGACTCGACTACAAAGAAGTTAATTCCTCACCTTGGATCGCGAAAGAAGTATGTAGTGCATTACATGACTTTGAAGCAAGCTCTGAGTCATGGACTACAACTAACAAAAATCCATCGTGTGCTACAACTCCGACAGTCACAGTGGTTAAAACTGTATGTGGAATTTAACAACAGACTACGACAAAAGGCTGCAAATGATTTTGAGAAGGATCTCTACAAACTGTTCAACAATGCTATGTTTGGTAAAACAATGGAGAACCTTCGTAATCGTGTGGATATACGGTTGGTGACAAACGAGAAGACTCTGGAAAAGTTAATTGCAAAGTCTACGTTTATCGATCGAACAATATATGCCACCAATCTAGCTGCTGTGCATATGGCCTCCCGACAGATCGTGTTCAACAAGCCTATATACATTGGAATGAGTGTGTTGGACATCTCCAAGACATTAAGGTACCACTATCATTATGATGTGTTGTTACCGCATTATGGAGTTGAAAACCTGAAGCTGATGTATATGGACACTGATTCATTCATCCATCAAGTTACAACTGAAGATGTGTACAAAGACAAGCTACGTTTTCTTGAGCATCTGGATACGGCTGATTATCCTACAAACCATATGTGCTATTCAGCTCTAAACAAGAAAGTGCTTGGAAGATTTAAAGATGAGGCTAATGGTAAAATCATCCAACGCTTTGTCGGACTGCGACCTAAGATGTATGCGCTAGATATCCACGGCTCAATGATAAAAAAGATTAAAGGTATAAAACGTGGCTCTATTAAGCAGCACATCACATTCGACAGCTATACAGACTGTCTTAAATCCAGAGAAATAATAAGGACGCCTATGAATCTGATCCTGTCACGAAAGCATACTGTTACCACAGTGCAAGTGAATAAAATTGCATTGACTCCATACGACGATAAAAGAGTTGTTGCTGAGGATGGAATAACGACATATGCATATGGCCATTACAGCATTACAAGCAGTGCTTAAGAGAATGTAATCCTAAGATGATGATTTTCTCGTGAGTCTACAACTTTAAAAAGTGGAAGTTTACCCCTGTGCTGTGTATACATCTAACAGACACCTAAAGAATAAATAAAAATAAGAATGTGGAAGGGAGGCGTTAACCCTGCCATTAGGAGCAAATCCTAGTGCTAGTCTCAAGCCTAGATAAAAGGGGAGAGACACCTACCCTTACAATCCTTATCTAATAAAGCATCAATTCGCTGGTACAGACTATACACCTAACCAACAATTAACCATACAAAACAGAAAAGCTGAATAAAACAATATCACTAGCAGAGCTTAAGGTTGGGTTAGAAAAGACATCTCTACATAGTTTCTTACATGTTAGCGTTAGAGTATTGAGAAGACCTCAAAAGCAACCGGTATGACGGTATGACGGTAAAAATTTAAGAAATTGTTCTAGATTATCATGAGACCTGTGTAATACAAGACAAAACTCTATAAAACCTGAGAGAATGCCTGAAAATCATGTGTCAATAGCATACAAATAAGCACTACACTTTAAAAAAAAAGCCCTCCAGGAACTCTAATGGCATAAAAATATCCACTGTTCTTTCCAAAAGTCCATAAAAACAGCCACTACATTTCCCAAAAGCCAATAAAACAGCCACTACACTTTCCAAAAACCGATAAAACAGCCACTACTCTTTCCAAAAGCCAATAAAACGGCCATTGCACTTTCCAAAAGCCGATAAAACAGCCACTGCGCTTTCCAAAAGCCAATAAAACAGCCACTACACTTTCCAAAAGCCGATAAAACAGCCACTACAGTTTCCAAAAGCCAATAAAACAGCCATTACACTTTCCAAAAGCCCTTCAGGAACTCTTAATGGTCTGTGCCTATGCCACATCCATAGCCTAAAATACCTTTAAAGAGCCACAAACACTCCTAGCACGAGCTTTGAAAAGTCTTGAAAATTGTCAAAATACCTTAAAAGCATCATAAAACACCTCGAAATATTCTGAAGCCTATATGAATATCCTGAATCTACCTGCTCCAGTTCCCAAAAATGCTGCTGAAATATCTAAAAATTCCCCTACCTCATACCAGAATGTCCTGAAAGCCTTGTCCATATCAAAAAAATACCTGTACCTGTGCCTAAAATGTCTCTAAATGAACACTAAAATGCTCCACAATTCCTAGTACACCGGCTAAAATGCTTACCCCAATACCCTAAAACACGTATCTGTTTCTATGTCTAAAAATATTTTAAAGCCAGTAAGAGGATGTCAAATGCCTGTTCCACCGCATTAAAACATCATCAGAATACCTGCAAAGTTAGCTAAGCATGTACCTAAAAAGCTTCTAAGTGTGTTCTAAAATAGTTCTATTCTACCTTCAAGTCCTGTCTAGTCTAGCACCTCTCCTCGCATTCCCTATCTCCCTCATATAAACTCATATTCCCCCTTCTTCAGTACATGTCTAGCATTATCATCTACTCCCTATTTTTCGTATGTAATCGTATACTCTACTCGACCTCTGACTAGCCTAGCACCTCTCCTCGTATGCCCTATCTCTGTCGTATAAAGCATATCCCTCCCTCTTGCAGTCCCTGCTCTACCTCGGAACTCTCCTCGTTTTCCCTATCTTCTCCATATAAACGCATTTTTCCTCCTTGGATGCTCTCCTAGCCTAGCATATACACTCGTTTTCCCTATCTTTTCCCATATAAACGCAAAAAACTGGCCCGGGTCTGTCCTAACTATCCTACTCCTAATTTACAACAATGAGAACAATGCTGCCACTGCCTCTGTGTAATAACGTATGCTGCTGATATTTCACCTAATTTACAACAATGTGTACATGGCTCAAGGACAATGAGAACAATGCTGCCACTTCTTCTGTGTAATAAGGTATGCTGCTGATATTTCACCTAATTTACAACAATGTGTGTTGTGGTTAAAGAACAATGACATCAAAGTTACCACTGCTTCTGTGTAATAACGTATATGTGCAATAATGTGTTAGCCCTGAAATAACAGCATTTTCATTGGGTATGAATCAACATGCAGGTTTGGTTATCTTTGTACAATACGTGTGCTTCAATGCAATGTAACAAACATCGAAAAATATTGTGTTTGAAATAACCGCGCAGCATTGCGAATTTCGTGTTACATAGTTGTTATCTTCCGCGCGTTCATTTCTTACCGTTGGCAATGCCCTAACTCCTTAAGCCATGCCCAGGCCGCTTGCTAGCAGACGACAGCCGCTATTATGCATGATAGCCTTTAGAACATAAACAATTTCGAAAATATTCCATGTAAGGAGTTTAGGTTTTTAATTAATTGATTAATTAATTTATTATTATTATTATTATTATTATTATTAATAATAATAATAATAATAATAATGTTACCATTCATAATAACGGCCTGTCTTCTGGTAGCAGCGCCGTGGGCGTGGCCTAGGTGGTTGTTGCCAACGGTGCAAATGCAAAACACGCAGGCTTAACATGTAGCCAACCCATGCACACAATGTACAGGGAGCCATTGTAGTTGTATACTTATACGGCCCGCGTGCTGTTATTTATCGTTGTTGATGTGTTATTATTAATATTATTATTATTATCATTGGGATCCAAATAAAGCATTTGTGGAAACGTTGTGTGTGTCATAACTCAAAACGAAAAGTCGGATAAATACCTAAACTCGTCTTACATGGAATATTTTTCGAAATTTTTGATGTTCTGAACATGGCTGAAACGATTTTGATTAAAATACCATACATTAAAAATATTTACATGGCAAATAAAATGTATATCTCGAATTTTCGGGGAAGAGCCTATGAAGTCCTTCATTCGGAAGGAAATTTTATAACCTTGTATAACTGCTAATCGTTAAGCGATAGAGAAAGACGTGCTACACCAATAATGTAGATCTCTTTAAAATATACAATATATTTAAAATAAGCTTTATTGTGGCATGAACCCTATCTGAGATATCCGTTATTAAATGTGCGAATTGCTCATTTTTGAAGGTTTCAATTGTTCATTTTTTTGTCATTATCTTAAGGTCCTTTCAACATTCAGTTGTTTCTCGTGATGTCATAGAAACGGAATGGAATTTTAAAGCAGCGTATAGCGTCCAGTTTTTAAATATTTGACTATTGCTCTTCTCTTTGTATCGATAACGAAATGTTATTCAGATATTTCTGCAAAGTCTTTTTTATATTAAAATGTAGTAGACAGAGAAAAAGGTTGATTAAGAATAATTTATGTATCTACTAATAAACGATAGAGGGTAGAGAAAGTCATGTGAACGAATCAATTGTAATTTTATTATTGTTTTTTTTTAAAAGCAGTTGAAAGCAAATTAACTTTCTGTGCTACCAAGCTGCAAAGAATGCCATTATTAAAGTGTTTTGAGCTACTAAATGTATGCTTTTCAGCAATTCCTTTTTTCAGTCTGTACAAAGCAAGAAATATTAAATGAATGAAGCTGTAATATAAAATGATTTTTCAGACTTAGAACACCCCTAAGGCTGTTATAAGATTATGCAAGCTTTCAAACATTTATAATACACTTTTAAGTGCAAAGGTGCAATGACATATCCTGGAATATTATCACAAATGCTAACACAAGAAAATATTGGTTTGCCTCAAACTGTACACCTTTCCTGCATTTTAGAGCATTTCGTAGTTTCCTAGATACTTAGCGCAATACAAAATTCAATCAGAATGAACGGGAGTTCACAGGCTATTTCCAGAAAATTCCAAATACATGTTTTATTTGAACTCACCAGCACAACCACACTAACACTCCGTAGCTCACCCACTCGCCTACAAACACTACAACTCACTAGCACAAACACACTCACACTCCAAAGCGAACATACTCGCAATCAAACACTGCAATACTCCAGCACAAACACATTCAACTCCAAAGCTCACACCCACACAGTCACACACTACAACTCACCAGCAAAAACACACTCATTTTTCAAAGCTCACACACCCGCAGTAACACACTACAACTCATTAGCACAAACACACTCACACTCCAAAGTTTAAACACCCGCAGTCACAGGCTACAACTCACTAGCAGAAACACACCCCACACTCCAAAGCTCACACACTCGCAGTCACAGACTACAACTCACTAGCACTAACACAATCACACTCCAAAGTTCACACACCCGCAGTCAGAGACTACAACTCACTAGCACAAACAAACTCACACTCCAAAGCTACACACCCGCAGTCACAAACTGCAACTCACCGGCAAAAACACACTCACTACAAAGCCCACATACTCGCAATCAAACACTACAACTCACGAGCAAAACACACTCACAGCTCAACCCCTCCCCAGGGGCTCACTATGTGAGTATGGCTTTGACGTACCCAGAGTGCCCGAGCCAGTCCTCACCCTCATCTGGACTAGCCACGTTATCTTCATTTATTTTACTCTGCCTTTTCTACAATTATTTCTTATATTGGTTCCAGGTTCTATAGTTTTATTAACGCCTGTCTCGCCAACAGGGATCTTTTCTATTTCCGTGGTTGCTGTCCCCCTGTTTCAACGCAGCTTCCAACCCCCAGGGGCTCACTTTATGTGAGTACGGGTTTGGCACACCCGGGGTCCCGAGCCACTCATCACCATCGTCATCCCTCCACCCTCGTCCAGTCGAGGTGGGTTCGTCCTCTTGACCGGGGGACACAAGGTGCGCTCTCGTGCGTTGTTTTCATTTCGTTCCACACCCCCACTCGCCATCGCTTCTTTTTTCTCTAATCTATTTACAAACATTTCGCACCACGACCATTTACATATGTCTTTTCCTTCCTCGCCGGCCTATCTTGCGTGCGAAACGTCCACACACTTTTGGTTTATTTTCCAATTTTATATATTTTAATCCTCCGTGGACACAGCCTGACGGATACCCGCGCACTGGGTGCGCAGCTGGGTGAATGGATAATGGCGTCATCCCCAATACCCGGGGTCGACATGTAGGGTGTGTGTTCGTAACTGCAGTCCCGCGGGGGGCATTACATGAGCTGCTGACTCCCCACGGCCATTGGGTCCCTCTGTCTAGTTCTGGGAGGTGTGACCCTGGGGTGAGACCGGTATGGATAGGCTACTTACTCAAGCCGGGGTAACGCTCGGGAAGACAGAGCCTGAAGTCGGAGACGGTTGCAGTGGTGGAGGATTTCTTTCGCTATGGAGCCTTCTTTCTCCATTATTAATAACACGCCGAAAGGTTTTGATAACAGAAGTAGCACCACCGTCATCTGGTTGTTACTTAGACATTACGCGAACAGAGAAAGGACAAACGTTTGAGAAGGTGAACCCTTTTATAATACAGAAGGACATTGACTCTATTGCTGGTCCGGTTCATTCCTTCGCTTTCGCCTCGGTTCACTGTTGGTTTAGAGTAAGTCCGATCAACAAAGTAAGACTTTGTTGCGCGCGACGCTTTTCCACGGTTAACCCATCCGTGTTGAGAAGCACAGCACCTTGAATTCCTGTCGAGGCGTCGTTACAACCCGGCGGAGGGCGATGGATTTTTTCGGGCGTAAAAATCCTTGGCACGGCTTCCTTCGGAAGGGAAGTAAAGCCGGTGGTCCCGTGTCGTAGATTTACGGCACGTAAAAGACCTCATGCTTGATAAAGAGGCCTCTGAGCAAAATTTCGGGTCTTTCACGCCCAATATAGAATGGGACGCTAAGTACCATAATAATTATAGAGCGTCCATAAATAAAAAAAAAACTCAACCCTCAATAGCCTCGAAAAAACGTCGGACGATGAACTGGTCGACTATCTTTCTGATCAAAAGGTGACAGCAGTTCATCGAGTGCAGGCTAAACGTGATGGAGTGGTGGTACCCACTCGTACCCTGTTTCTCACTTTCTATGGCGTCGATCTGCCCACGAGTCTTTCAGCAGGGTACGAACGCCCTGTGGTGAGCTATATTCCTAGACGTCTGCGTTGTTTTAAATGCCAACGTTTTGGGATTACGCAGGTCTCTTGTAAGAGTGGCGTTTCTATCTGTGCCTCATGTAGTCAGCCCTCACACGATGGTACCTGTTCATCAGCCCCTGTCTGCGTTAATTGCAAAGGATCTCATTCTTAGTCATTTGCCGACTGTCCGCGGTACTTGGTCGAGAAAGCGATTCAGGAGATCCGGGTGAACGAAAAGCTATCCTTCGCTGAATCGCGGAGGTGTTACCATATGCGCCAACCTGCGATCCTACGATCGGGTACATTCAGCTCTGTTGTTGCCTCGCCAGTATCCCGGAAGGAAGCCGAAACTGCCATGACTGCCTTTACCGCAACTACCATCCGGCCGTCCATCTCTGGCACAGTTATTAAGCCATCTAAAGCTGGTCCTAAGGTACTGAAGTCACAAGGCACTCAGAAGAAATCCAAGTAGAAACTTTGCAAGGAAGATTTTCTGAAAGACCCTCCGCGTGCGCGCGGTAAGAAAATTTCACCTTCTTCTACTGTGAGGTAGCAGTCCCAGGATGCTCTTGGGACAAGTCGCGCTCAGCGGCACCCTTCACCCATTGCCACCCAGAACCGAGTCTCGGCGTTTGAATCGGTTTCTGGCGCTGAGCGCGTGGACCCTCCTTTCGAGGAGCCTATGGAGTCTGAACAACTCCATACCAAAAGCTCGAGCCCCAATATTAAGCAGAAGGTAATTTTGAGCCGCCCTTCTAAGTAGACAGTTCATCCCTTTTATTCATGGCTATCCTGACCTGGAATTTACGTGGTGTACGATCGCATAGGGTGGAACTGCAACTTTTATTGTATTCCCATTCACCTATGGTCGTGAGTTTGCAAGAGACCAAGCTTCGCCCTCACGATCCGGTATACTCCGGTTCGCTACGATCTTGCACCGGATGAGGGTACTCCTGCTCATGGAGGTGTCATGCTATTAGTGCGATACGACGTTCATTTTCAGACTCTCACACTTATGTCCGACTTGCATGCTGTTGCCGCAAGGATTCAATTTCCCGGCTTTTTCTTTTCTCTTTGCTCCGTCTATTCACTTCCGTCGCCTCTCCTCGCTAACGCGGACGTTAGAAGTCTCCTGTCCTCTCTCTAAGCACCATTTCTTATGTTGGGAGATTTTAATGCCCATCACCCCCTGTGGGGTTCGCCTAGGGATTGTGCAAGGGGAACGCTTCTTTCCGACATTTTTGCTCAGTTCAACCTCTTTATCTTCAATACAGGTGAGCCTACTTTTCTTTCTGATTCGTTTGGTACATTCTCTCGCTTGGACCTTGCCGTTTGCTCAATCCAGCTTGCTTGTCGTCTGCAGTGGAACGTCGTCGCGGACACCTACTCCAGCGATCATTACCTCATGCATCGTGTCTCTTCTGACTCACCGCGTCCAACATTCCAGAGCACCTACCCGGCAATTCCATAAAGCCGATTGGAGACTGTATTCCAGCCTCGTGTCTTTTGTGGACCAGCACTCCTCTGACGTTAACCAAATGGTGCAGCACCTTACGTCTACGATCCTATCTGCCGCCGAATGCACAATTCCCCGTTGGTCCTCCCACCCTCGGCGTATTCTTGTTCCGTGGCTGACCGAGGGCTTTCAGGACGCCGTTCGTGCCCGTAGAACTGCACTCAGGGTGTTTCAGCGACACCCTACACTTGATAATTTGGTTACTTTTAAATAATCGCGCGCCAGGGCTCGTCGCATTATTCAGCATAGCAAGAAGGCCTGGATTCGTTTTGTCGAGTCTTAATAGCTTCATGCCTTCCTCTGCTGTTTGGGATAAACGTTCGTCGCTTCTTCAGGTAAAGTGTCGCATTGTACTGTGTATGGCCTTCAGGTTTCCAAGGCCACCATAGTGGATACGGCTGCCATTGCTAACACTTTGGCTGCTGCCTTTGAGGCGGTTTCCAGTTCTGACCATTATTCCGCCGGCTTTCGCACTCTCAAAGACCGGCTTGATTCCGTGACCTATAGTTTTAGGTCTCCTAATCAGGAGTGCTATAATGACCTTTTCTCAATAAGGTAGCTGAAGCACGCCCTCCATTTCTCTAAGCACTCCGCTCCTGGGCCGGACGGCATTCGTGTCTTAATGTTACAGAACCTTTCAGTCGACAGTAAACTCTTTCTCTTACAGCTCTATAACCGTATTTCGCAAGACGGCGTTTTCCTTCAGTTTGGCGCGAAGCCACCATCGTCCCTATACTTAAGTCTTGGAAGGATCGCCAACTACCTTCCAGCTACCGCCTATCTCCCTCACCAGTTGCATTTGCAAGGTGATGGAGCGCATGATCAACGAGCGGTTGACATGGTGGCTCTAGACTCAAAACCTGGCGAAAGCTCAATGCGGGTTTCGTCGCCATCGCTCTTCCGTCGACCATCTGGTATCTCTGTCGACGCATATTATGAACGGATTCCTGAGAAAGTGTCAAACAATGGTTGTGTTTATTTGACCTGGATAAAGCTTATACACTTGTTGGAGGGGCGGCATTTTACGTACACTCCATCAATGGAGTTTCCATGGCCGTCTCTCTATCTTCATTCATGAGTTTATGAAGGACCGTGTATTTCGTGTGCGTGTAGGATTGTTTTTATCTTAAACTTTTATTCAAGAGAACGGAGTACCGCAAGGCTCTGTACTCAGCGTCACACTGTTTCGAATTGCGATTAACCCTACTGCTGCCTGTGTTGCACCCGGAATTTCCTCGTCGCTTTTTGTTGACGATTTCGCCGTATTCACAACTTCTTGTCGCACCTGTATTTTGGAAGGCCGACTACAGCACTGACTTAACTGCCTTCACTCCTGCAGCATTGCCAACGGGTTCTAATTTTCTGCCGCGAGAAGACAGTCTGCGTTAATTTCTAGCGCAGAAAAGCGTTCCCTCCACCATGTCTCCGACTCGATGCGGCACTCCTCCCCTTTTCGGACGAAAGGAAATCCCTCGGATTAACCTTTGATAGGAAGTTGTGTTGATCGTCGCATATCACCTATTTGAATGTAAGGTGTGAACGTTGTCTTTCTATTTTACGTATTTTAAGTGTCATTCTGAGGTGCAGATCGCACGCAACTTTTGCGATTTTATCGATTATTCGTTCGATCAAACCTTGACTATGGGTGAATTGTGTATTCCGCTGCGCGACCTTCCATCCTGATTCGCTTGAACGCAGCTCACAACCAGGGCCTCTGGATATCAACTGGTGGTTTTCGTACCAGTCCTGTTTTCGGTCTTTGTGCAGAAGCTGCAGAACCTCCGCTCTCTTATCGTCGTGACGTTCTTCTCTGCAGCTATGCTTGCCGGTTATCCGTGTGCCTCAACACAGGGGTCACACACACTTCCCTCCTTGGCTGCATTCCGAAATATCTTGCACCTTTGTTTGACGTCCATGCCAAAGTCCACGGCCCCCGATCCGGTCATCCGTTTGGCTTTTGCCGAAGTTCAGTCGCACTTTGGCAGCCATTGTTTTTTTCCACTGACGGCTCAAAGGATGATCGTGGAGTTGGATGTGCCTTTTTATTTGGTGTAGAATGTTTTATCTTTCGTCTCTGATCAGTGCTCGGGTTTTACTGCTGAACTTATTACTCTGGAACAAGCTCTGTCCTTTATCCGTTAGCGTGGTCTGCAGAATTGTGTTTTATGCACGGATTCTCTAACCGTCCTTTATAGCCTTCGTGCGTTGTACGTTCGTAATCCTATCGTGCAACGTATCCAGGATTGTTCCCACCAGCTTACCACTGATGGGGTCAGCCTATCGTTTGTCTGGGTTCCTGGTCACGCCGGCACACCCTGTCGTCTTCCGTGGATAAGTGGTACCGTGCTAGTCTCTAGTTCCCGAGTAGGTGGGTTCAAACCCGGCGGAGGGCGATGAATTATTTCGGGCGTAAAAATACTTATCATGGCTTCCTTCGGAAGGAAAGTAAAGCCGGTGGTCCCGTGTCGTAGATTTACGACACGTAAAAGAACCTCAAGCCTGATAAAGAGGCCTCTGAGAAAACGTTCCTGCCTTTCACGCCCAATATAGAATGGGGCGCTAAGGACTATGGAAGTTAAAGAGCGTCCATAAATAAAATTCACTTTAATTTATTTTCGGCATACGCGATAATGAAGCTACACTATGTGATCAAAACTATCCGTACACCCCACAAACATGCGTTTTTTATCTTAGATGCATTGTGCAGCCACCTACTGCCTGGTACTCATTATCCGCGAACTCAGTAGTCATTAGACATCGTGAAACAGCAGAATGGGACGCTCCGTGGAACTCATGGACTTCGAACGTGGTCAGGTCATTGGGAGTCTCTTGTGTCTAAAGTCTGTACGCGAGATTTCCACACACCTTGACATCCATTGTTTCTGATATGATAGTGAAGTGGAAACGTGAAGGGACATGTACAGCACAAAATCGTACAGGCCGACCTCGTCTGTTGACCGACAGAGACCGCCGAAGTAGGATATATAGAGGAATTCCAGAACAGCGTTTTGCGTTTATATCGGAAAGGATAGGGAAAACAAGGCTAGATGCGACGGTTCACGGAGGAAAAATCGTTTATATGGGAGAGATAGGGAATACGGGGGCTGATGCTAGGCTAGGCAGTTGTAGAAGAAGGGATATGTGCTTTATATGACAGGGATAGGAAATACGTGGTGAGGTGCTAGGCTAGATAGATGCTGATGGAGGGGAATATAGGCTTATACTAGGGAGATAGGGAATACGAGGGAAGGTGCTAAGATAGAGGAATATTAAAGGTGGAATGCGTTTATACAGGAGAGATAGGGAATACGAGGAAAAAAAGCTAAACTAATCAGAGGACGAGTAGAGTATACGTTTAGACGGGAGAAGTAGGGAAACGATAATAGGTGTTAGGGATCGTGGTTAAAGAAACTGTAATACAAAGAACCGCATTATTCGAGAACGTTAACAACAAAAAGACTCAAGTATAGATCATTTGTAACGTATTCGAGAAGGGGTCTTTAGTGGAAAAAAACCCTTAAGTTCCAGTAGTATAGAAATGACAGATCCAGCGCACTTAATATGCAGGAATGTGTATTCATATGCTAATTAGGTCTACCCACCCCTACCCCGCTCCTGGTACCTTCTGCTTGCAGCTGCGGTCATACATTTTGTTGGGTATAATGGAAGTGTATTCATATGCTAATTAGGTCTCCCCACCCCTACCCCGCTCCTGGTACCTTCTGCTTGCAGCTGCGGTCATACATTTTGTTGGGTGTAATGGAAAGCTTGACAGGTAAGCAATTAAGGTTGTCCATCACCTGTCAAAATGAACAATGGGGATAATAAATTATGCTTTTGTAACAAAGGCGGAGACGCCATTCTCCCCATTCCATATCCGCACACGTGTACTTCTGTAACTGAAACAACCCACCTCCCAGTCACATTGTTTAAGGACTACGTGCAAAAGAACAAAGGTTGTCCTTCACCTGTCAAAATGAACAAAAGGCGTAATAAATTTCGCTTGTAACAATAGAGTAGGCAGGAGCAACTTAAACAAAGTAGCAGACGTTATTTTCTTAATTCTATTGAATTCCCGTACACGTGCACTTTTAGGAAGACCGCCTGCAAAAAACCCACCCCCTCAGCATTGTTTGACGAACACGTGCAAAATAACAATAAAGCACAGCTTGTGCTGTGCTAACAAAAATATTGAATAACAAAGGGAGCACATTCTATTGTCCTCCATTCCATTGTCCCGCACGTGCACCTTAGGAAGACCACACCTGCAGTAACCCCTTCCGCATATACCTGGCCCTGTCTTTGTTTGACTGTGGGAAAAGAGATAAGGGTCCCCTTTCCCCCGAGGCAAGTTTCATCTACCTGCTAGACCATAAATTCCACCCCGCTCCACGCAGCCATCCTGGCGTTGACTTTGCCCGAGGATAGTTCTCTCTGAGAGCAGCAGAGTCTTCACGAACATAGATATACACGTTCGTGACAAGTCTTAACACATCTACCAGCACACGAAGCTGAACGATAACCAACGAGAATCACCGAGCATAGTTATAATGTTCCGTTTCTGCAGCTGACTCTTTTTCAAACAGTGATATCATAAACGTGTTTAACATATATCATTACATATATTAAAACTCTGTGTATACTTAGATATCCTTAGGTCTGTGTTCGAATCTTACTGCAGGCAAACGTTTCATGCTTTTAATTGCCAATGAAGAAATTGATGCTTTGATAGGGTAAAACATTATTATATCATTACTCCCATCAATGAAAGGCGTTCACGCGTATCCAGATGTCCGAATTCAATCTTACCCTGGCAAACATTTAATGCGTAATAAATATTAAATTATGGAAGCAGGCACGGGCAGATTAAAATGTATTTAACAAATATAATTTAATTTTTATATATCATTACACTATTTTAATGCACGGTATTCTTAGGTACCCAAAGGTCCTAGTTAGAATCTTACCCTGCGTAACTCAGGCTTAATTAATATTAAACTATGGTAGTATGCACGGTCAGATTAAGAATGTATTTAACAAATATGATTATTTATATTAAATCCTGTAGTATACTTAGATATCCCGATACCTAGACATCATCCTTTATTTTCATTCTTTTTGCTTTTTCTTTCTATCTCTTTCTTTATTCTTGACATGCATACATCCAAGCATTCATAAATACACGAGCACATGCCAGAGCCATTACACATACATATTTATACTCATAGGCATAGTCCTTACACTTACACATACAAGTGCACTTACACACACATACACACGCACAGCAGTACAATTGTACACACACACACTCACTTACACACACACACTCAGTCACTTACACACACACATAAACCAGTACACTTATACACACATATACACACGCACAGCAGTACAATGCACACACACACTCACTCACTTACACACACATAAACCAGTACACCTATACACGCACATACACACACTTACACAGACAGACACACATACACCAATGCACGCATACATATACACATGTAGCATACTTAAATTGCCTCCTCGAAACATACGAATCTGCACGGTGACCTATGAGAATCACTGAGCATAGATATACATGTACAATGTATTCTAACTCTCTGTTTATGCACCAGTTGTCTCTTTCAAACAGAGATATAAAAAAATCTATTTAACAAATTAATTATTAATATAATTAAATATAAATTAATTATTTATATTAAACCCATGTGTATCACTACTGTTTAATCGCTTATATCTCCTGAATGAAAACAGAGAAAACGATGCAATAAAAACTAATTATAACCTTGGAATGCGGCGTATCGTTGTTGCAAGTTGACAGGCATGCCAGGGTTCGAATCCTAGGAGTGATTACAAATTCATCTTCCAATAACTCCGGAAAAATTAAGATAAAGACGTCAAGAAAACTTAGTTTCGTTTATGCTATTAGGTAGTTTCTTGTGAATGTATACTAGGGTACCAGGCGTCATGGGTTCGGTTCTTAATTTTAGAATCTCTATTATCTCAGAAGCTAGCCGAGATAGAGGTGTGGGTCAATGTATGCTTGTTAGCTCCTATGATCGACAATTAATACTGTATATAATTGTCAATCAGTTGTCCTTAGTTCGAATCCCGATCTTTCAATGACTTCCTTAATTTTCCTTTATACTCTAGAATATATCACATAGATAGATGCCGTAACTGCATACAGCTCTTTTAAACATGTCAAACTAATATTATAAATAATTTTATTCTTGGTGTTCTGGGTTCCCATACTGATAAAATTAAATTTGCATGCAAATTTAATAGCTTATGACATAATTTAGATAGATACGTCAAATAAAAAGTAATCAGAGTACCTGCTCCCGAAATACCGTTATCATGACAAAAATTACTTTAAAGTACTCAGTTCGAATCCCGAAGGGGTGATTTCATATATCTTCAAGCCTATGAATCATACCAGCTTTGAGTAAAGATTATATGGTGGATGATGATGCAGGGGAGTTAAATTACTAAAACTACATTTAAAGCATTACCAGATTCGATTCTAGAAGCTTAAAATCTGTGTAACTGTGGAAAAATTGCTTTGCTTGTGCTTGTAGTGAAATGTAATGGTTTTCTACGATAACCGAGTATTAAGCGTACAGGAATGTCATATTGTATACTGATTCTTAGGAGAATAAATGAAAGTTGGAAAGCAGGAACTGAAATGGGAATGAAAACATGAAATAATCCAGTATCTATGCATTTAACTAAACAAGGGAGAAAATCGTCTACGCTACCTTTTAAGCGTATATTTCTAAAGTATTGCGGTAATACAGTTGGAGTTAACTTTGGTGCAATGGGTGGTGATGGTGTCTGTGGTGGAGTTGGTGATGGTGGTTGTGCTAGGCTTTGAATGACATCTGACGGAATGAGAGTGTGAGAATACTTATCTTGTTGGCGTGACATCATATACAGATAGCTATGGCACGAGTTTAAACATGTTTGATAGAGTCAGACATCATGTCTCTGGGTGTGAGGTTATATGACAGAAGTTAATATGCTCAGAGCATTAAAATGAGTGGTAAACAACAAACCAGTTTTCATGCTATGGTTTAGAGATGAATTAAATGCTTGATCAACGTTCACTTTACATCATTAAAAGTCATTGATGTGAGTGAAATATCAGAGTTTAACAGCTTAATCAGTATTTAATTGTTTAAATTATCTCACGATCGGTTTGAAAGTATATAAAACAAGAAAACATATAGAGAATAAGGAATAACTGATGTTTAATATAAAAATGACCTTTATATTAGCAGATAGATTTAACAAGATGGCTGAAGAGCGTAGTTTCCCACCGACTCGGCGAGTTCAAGATCACGAAATAGGTCTTAAATATGAGATAAAGGCCTTAAAGAGAGCTCAAACAAGATACGGTACCAGGATCGTATCTTCGCTGGAGGGTTGTCAAGTGTTCTTGCCTGATCGCTATAATTCGTTAACCAACGAAGAGCTTGCAGAAATGCCTGGAAAAAGATACATGATATATAAGGGCATGGCAGAGGTGGGGAAATTGAAGACATGTAAATTGTCTTTTGTACCCTCAGCAAAGGTATGTAGAAATGTCAAACTTAAGTATTCAATGTGTTCCTGTTTTACTATGAAAAGCTTTCATAAATAAAACAGATGACTCATTGACATTACATATAAAGATATAAAAGATATATGTTACAGAATTTAGAAAACAAATTCACGAAATCACAGTGTCACATCTTTTGAATCTAGTTATATATATAAATTGAAATAGCGTCTGATATCCGAATGTTTATACAAATCTTTTGTGATTCATTTTACATGTATCCTAACAAAAAGGTAATTATTTCAGGTTATCTTCACTTAGAAAAGCATGTTTTTAAGACTTTCATTCTGTATTGTTTCAGGCGGAATAAGGGGAAGAAGAAGAACAGATTTGCGGTTCAGGAAAGGCTTCTGACGCTCTTGGAGGTTAGAATAACCAGCGTCGACACCTCCAAGAAACATTTCGGTATGAAGCGGGTGCTGAGACGTCTACATCACCGAAACACGTTAAGACAGGTATCTTATATTACACTCCAGGGCATACGATGAAATAACACGGACAATTTTGTGTACAAATATTCGGTGAAAATAAGAATTGTGAGCAGTAGTTTAAACGATTGTGAAAATACTTTTAAATAGTGATGAAGTTTGCACTCTAAAGAAACCCGAATCTTTTATACATTAACCGTATTAAGACTGTTTGCTGTGTGGGAATAAAAATTATGAAAATAAAGAGACTTTCATTTAAATAATAAAGAAATTTGCATAACCTATCCGTTTCAATTGAGACGTCATATATAGGAACGAGGAGTTGCACTAGGAAAGTGATGGAAATGCATGATAAGTAATAATAAAAAGAATGAAGCTATATTTTACATCCTGTTTTTATTCAATAAAAATCCTTACATTCCTAATGCAAGAGGAATCCTTACAATGATTAGTTTAAAATATAAGCTGCATCACATGAGTCAGAGGTTGTATGTAAATACTTTATCATGAATTATTAAACAATACAAGGAGGTCTGTGCAGGGATATTTGCACTAGCTTGAATTTCTATTCTGATGTTGACACAGCCATTTACAACTTCCTCTGGTTGATGAGAACAATCTATAACAAATATAGGAGCAAATTTAAGAAAAATTCCTTTCTCTTCAATAAAGGATAATTCTCTTTTTCATAATAAGAGCTTGAGTACATATCATTCAATGATGCAAATATCGAGTTTTCCAAGTCAAAGCTCCTATAGTGATAGAGATAACATTCACTATTAAGATAAAGCCTCAAACTAGCTAGTTACAGTGATCAAAAGGGAACAGTCATTAGTTGCATTACTCGATCTTAACGTCAGAGCATCCAAAATGACAAATCTGAACTTCCCCATTTGTTGATGTGGTGATGGCATTACTGGTAAATGTTTGCGGCAGAGCAGGCTGAGTATGCAGATCCATGGTCCTAAATGGGTGAAACAGTCTTATCTAGCTCGTTAGTCTTGAAGATTACAAACATTTCAGCATCAGGAAGTGGAATCACAGGCATTCTCCACTCGATTAGTACAGGTTTAACAGCAGCATTCTCTTCACCCTGAGGCGCTATAATACAGCTTTGTTAGAGTCCTTGGATCGAATCAGTACCAACACCAACTCGCTATTGTGTGTAAGCTTGCAGTAGTAGCTGCTCTATTAGATTTAGTAATACTTCCATTGATGTATAGATAACTTCAACTAGGTAAAGTATATAAATCCTCCGCTTGACAAGGGATTCTAATCGTCATTAAAGTCCAGAGTTGATGCATTATACGGAAAAAACGCAGGTTCTTCTTCTTTAACGATCTCATCGAATCTCGGCGTCTCGGTAACACTGGTGATATCCATGATTACAGGATTCTAAAACCCAATGCCTGAAGGAACTTTTGATTAAATGACGTTAATGGTTGTCAATGGCAGAGCATGGAGCGGGCGTTGAATCAAGCCGTTATTATATCTTCGAAGCCTCTGATTTCTTCTTCTAAAATCTATGGGCATTATGCTTATATCCTTGTTTCTAAAGTCAACGATGTTACCGTTCTGGTCCACTACACGAAAGCTATTTGCTCTATGAAGTGGGTGTTTATGAATAGCAGGTAAATCGGATTTGATGATTCTTGTGAAATATGATATCCAAGCGCAACAGATGGGAAAAATCGTAGATCGAGTGTTCTTTTTCACCATCGAGGAAGGAGACTGGTGCAATACTGCGCTAGATTCGTATGATGCTCAACTTAAATATATGCACCAGGAGATCAGATTCAGCCAGCTGTTTAGCTGGAATAACTTTGTCACTGAAGCCCCAGAATGTTTCTATAGAACCATTGGAAAAAATCAATGAAATTGACTATTACTGTGATCAGCGTTAGGAATGGAATAGAAGGTTTTAAAATTCAATAGAGCAACCCAATAATGATCCTTTGGATCTATCTAAAGAGGAGGATTCTGGTATGTAGTAAGAACAGATTCTTTGCCACTGACAACAATAGTGTAACTCACTGCGAAAGAAACTGCAATCACAAGTGACCGTAGATGACTGAACTGAAACCTCATAGTGTTACACAGCACTTTAATGCCTATGAGGGATCTTTCTAACTCTTTCGCTGGTTTCAAGGTTCCGCAGATTCTAATCACGCTATAACACCACCCGTCTTTAGCTTCTGAATATTCTCGCTAATTGCATCAGAAAAGTCATTCTTGCTGGTGTATGGAACATAATTAGCAACCTTAGTAAGTGTACCAGGTCATTAGAATCGGTGTAGCGCTATAGCATTTCAATATTCGCTTTGGATATGTCTTCTAGTCTTGGTAAGGTAACACTAGAATGCTTGCCTTCATTTGTGTGTTTATTCTGAGTTTGCTCATTCAAAAAACTGCTCCTATTGATTCATTCATGGTAGCTCTTGGTGCTATTTCAGGATCACTTGAATGAGTTCCAAGTACTGTACATCTTGAATCCCTCACTTCGGAACTTGAAGAGATTTCAGGATCGCGTTTGGGGGTTGTATTCACTACCCAGCTGGTCATCTCTTTACAGCATCTTCTCCTATGTTGCTTGAGTCTTGAAATAGTTCTGTTGCAGCACTTAACAAAAGGATTCCTTCTTCCTTGGGAAACATAAGAAAAATCAATATTCTCGTAAATTGACTGTAATTGAGCATCTTTATGAGTATACATGCTCAAGCAGTATATATCAACTAATAAATGTATACTATATATGTTGAATTCGTATGCAACAGGAGACTGAACTATTATTCGACATTTACATATTTATATATGATCTCAGGCTTTGGTACATATAAACAGTCATAACCAAATTAGACCAAACGATAAATTTTAGTATTCACACAATGTTTAATTCTGTTAATTATAACTATTTCATGAAGTACACGCAAATTCAAGTAGCATGAAATGGATTCATAGGGGTAAGAGTACAACTTTTCTTGCTAGTTAGCAGTGAGAATGTGCAAGTTGAGTGAGATACTGGTTTAGCTAGACCGAGTCTGAAGCTCATGCATCCTGGTTTAGGGAAAATGGTGCACATATCTGAGAACTTTTTGCTAGAGCGGGCTCCTTTTTAGAGTGAGTGGGTTACCTCTTTGCGTGAGCGGTTCACCTTTTTGCGTGAGAGGATCAGCTTTTTGTGTCAGTGGGTCACCGTTTTGCGTGAGTGGGTCACCTTTTTGCGAGAGTGGGTCACCTTTTTGCGTGAGTGGGTCACCTTTTTGCGAGAGTGGGTCACCTTTTTGCGAGAGTGGGTCACCTTTTTGCGTGAGTGAGTCACCTTTTTGCGAGAGAGGTTCACATTTTTGCGTGATTGGGTCACCTTTTTGAGTGAGGAGGTAACCTATTTGCGTGAGTGGGTTACCTTTTTAGCATGAGAGGGTTACGTGATGTAGATGTCTATAATTAGCGTTCCAACATTGTCAGGAAACAGTTTTCCATGAAGTTCGTGTCTAAAGCCGCTTACAAAGTCTAGTGCCTGAATCGACAGAGAGCAATCTTGCTTCACCAACTCCATATTGCCAGCTAAAACAAAATAAATCGCCCTTAATGTATATATGCTAATGAATGTAAGCAATGACAAAGTATAAAAGAATAATACACTAATAAAATCAATTAGTATACCATGAGAACTAACGAGGTTATGGTCGCAAGAGGTTCCGGTTTAGTTAACTCTCATTAACCTGCTGCCATTTGAAGCGCATTCCCTGGATACAGATACTGCGGACCTGGAACAAAGCTAGAAAAAAGATTAAAGAGAGGAGACCCTAGAATCAATCCCTTAGACGAAGCGTGAAAACTTCATGACATTGCCTACGCTCAGTATAAGGACTAGTTCGAGAAACATTGCAGACAAGATCTTGGCTGAAAAGGCGTGGAAAAGAGTGTAATAATCTGATGCTACATTAGATGAAAAGTTAGCAGCACGATTAGTAACAGCAACTATGAAGGGTAAGGTACCTGTTGGCGCTGGATCCAGGAAGAAGAAACGAGGAGGATTTCCACCTCTTATCCCAATTATTGAAGCTCTAGGTGCTGCCGCCGGAGGTGCATCACAAATTGCTACAGCCGTAAATAAGAAAAATGCTGCAGATAAACAACTGGCCGAAATGATGAGGCATAACAGAGAAATTGAGGGAAGGGTATCTGTTGGTGCTGGGTCCAAAAAGAAGAAACGAGGAGAATTTCTACCTCTCTTGCCAATTATTGCAGCTCTAGGCGCTAGGTGCATCACAAATTGCTACAGTTAAATAAGAAAACGGCTGCAGATAAACAACTTGCCGAAATGAGACATAACAGAGAAATTCAAGCAAGGGGGAGAGGTCTTCAAGTGAAGAAGAATAAGGGGAGGAACACAGAAACGAAGAGGGGACAGATCAAGAAAGGGAATTAAAAAAAACTCTGGAAGAGGGTTATACTTGTCTAGGAAAAGCACTGAGTAACATAGATCCCGACTTGTATGCCCAACGTTTAAAGATTCCTCATTTTAGACTGTATGTCTTCTTTATTAGATCAATTATAATACCATGAAGCCTGAAATTAAATGTCCTTACACTGTTGATTTTTCTAATGATTGTTCTATAGGAACGTTCTGGGGCTTCAGTGACAAAGTTATTCCAGCTAAACAGCTGGCTGAATCTGATCTCCTGGTGCATATATTTAAGTTGAGCATCATACGAATCTAGCGCAGTATTGCACCAGTCTCCTTCCTCGATGGTTAAAGTGAACACTCGATCTACGATTTTTCCCATCTGTTGCGCTTGGATATCATATTTCACAAGAATCATCAAATCCGATTTACCTGCTATTCATAAACACTCACTTCATAGAGCAAATAGCCTTCGTGTAGTGGACCAGAACAGTAATATCATTGACTTTAGAAACAAGGATATAAGCATGATGCCCATAGATTTTAGAAGAAGAAATCAGAGGCTTCGAGGATATAATAACGGCTTGATTCAACGCCCGCTCCATGCTCTGCCATTGACAACCATTAACGTCATTTAATCAAAAGTTCCTTCAGGCATTGGGTTTTAGAATCCTGTAATCATGGATATCACCAGTGTTACCGAGACGCCGAGATTCGATGAGATCGTTAAAGAAGAAGAACCTGCGTTTTTTCCGTATAATGCATCAACTCTGGACTTTAATGACGATTAGAATCGCTTGTCAAGCAGAGGATTTATATACTTTACCTAGTTGAAGTTATCTATACATCAATGGAAGTATTACTAAATCTAATAGAGCAGCTACTACTGCAAGCTTACACACAATAGCGAGTCGGTGTTGGTACTGATTCGATCCAAGGACTCTAACAAAGCTGTATTATAGCGCCTCAGGGTGAAGAGAATGCTGCTGTTAAACCTGTACTAATCGAGTGAAGAATATCTGTGATTCGACTTTCTGCTGCTGAAATGTTTGAAACCTTCAAGACTACCAAGCTGGATAAGACTCTGTTTCACCCATTTAGGACCATGGATCTGCATACTCAGCCTGCTCTGCCGCAAGCATTTACCTGGAATGTCATCACCACATAAAAAATGGGGAAGTCGATATTTGTCATTTTGGGTGCTCTGACTTTAAGATCAATGATGCAACTAAAGACTGTTCCCTTTTTGATCATTTTAACTAGCTAATTTGAGACTTTATCTTAATAGTGAATGTTATCCCTATCACTATAGGAGCTTTGACTTTGGAAACTCGATATTTGCATCATTGAATGATATGTACTCAAGCTCTTATTATGAAAAAGAGAATTATCCTTTATTGAAGAGAAAGGAACTTTTCTTAAATTTTTTCCTATATTTGTTATAGATTGCTCTCATCAACCAGATGAAGCTGTAAATGGCTGTGTCAACATCAGAATAAAAATTCAAGCTAGTGCAAATATCCCTGCACATACCTCCTTGTATTGTTTAGTAAATCATGATAAAGTATTTACATACAACCTCTGACTATTGTGATGCAGCTTATATTTTAAACTAATCATTGTAAGGAATTTTTCCATTAGAAATGTAAGCATTTTTAATGAATAAAACATGATGTAAAAGCATAGCTTCATTCTTTTTATTATTGTTTATTATGCATTACCATCACTTTCCTACTACAACTCCTCGTTGTTATATATGACGTTTCACTTGTAAGGGATAGGTTATGCAAATGTCTTTATTATTTAAATGAAAGTCTCTTTATTTCCATAGTTTCGGGTATTTTTAGGGTGCAAATTTAATCACTATTTAAAAGTACTTTCACAATCGTTTAAATTACTGCTCACAATTCTTATTTTCACCGAATATAGGGAGACTCGCTCGAACTATCTCTCAGCCTTGTCTTGGACTGTATACAAAATTGTCCATGGTTTTTTCATCGTATGCCCTGGAGTGTAATATAAGATTCCTATCTTAACGTGTTTCAGTGATGTAGACGTCTCAGCACCCACTTCTTACCGAAATGTTTCTTGGAGGTGTCGACGCTGGTTATTCTAACCTCCAAGAGCGTCAGGAGCCTTTCCTGAGCTAAAAATCTGTTCTTCTTCTTCCTCTTATTCCGTCTGAAACATTACACAATGAAAGTCTTAACAAACATGCTTTTCTAAGTAAAGATAACCTGAAAGAATTACATTCTTTGTTAGGATACATGTAAAATGAATCACAAAAGATTTGTATAAGCATCAATTTCAATTTGATATATATATATACATATATATAAATAACTATATTCAAAACATTTGACACTGTGATCTCATGAATTTGTTTTATAAATTCTGTAACATATATCTTTTGTATCTTTATATGTAATGTCAATGAGTCATCTGTTTTATTCATGAATCTTTTTCATAGTAAAATAGGAAAACATTGAGTGCTTAAGTTTGACATTTCTACATACCTTTGCTGAGGGTACAAAAGACAATTTGCATGCCTTCAATTTCCCCATCTCTGCCATGCCCTTATATATTATGTTTATTTTTCCAGGCATTTCTGCAAGCTCTTCGTTGGTTAACGAATTATAGCGTTCAGGCAAGAACACTTGACAACCCTCCAGCGAAGATACGATCCTGGTACCGTATCTTGTTTGAGCTCTCTTTAAGGCCTTTATCTCATATTTAAGACCTATTTCGAGATCTTGAACTCGCCGAGACGGTGGGAAACGTCCTCCTCAGTCATCGTGTTAAGTCTACTCCTAATAAAAATGCCATTTATATATTAAACATCAGTTATTCCTTATTCTCTATATGTTTTCTTGTTTTTATACACTTTCAAACCGATCTTGAGATGACTTAAGCAATTAAATACTGATTAAGCTGTTAAACTCCGATATTTCACTCACATCAATGACTTTTAATGATGTAAAATGAACGTTGATCCAGCATTTAATTCATCTCTAAACCATAGCATGAAAACTGGTTTGTTGTTTACCACTCATTTTAATGCTCTGAGCATATTAACTTCTGTCATATAACCTCACACCCAGAGATATGATGTCTGACTCTATCAAACATGTTTAAACTCGTACCCTAGCTATCTGTATATGATGTCACACCAACAAGAGAAGTGTTCTCACACTCTCATTCCGTCAGATGTTGCCATTCAAAGTCTAGCACAACCACCATCACCACCACCACCACCTATTGCACCAAAGTTAACTCCAACTCTGTTACCGCAATACTTTATATATACGCTTAAAAGATAGCGTAGAAGATTTTCTCTCTTGCGTAGTTAAATGCACGTATATACTGGATTATTTCATGTTTTCATTCCCATTTCAGTTCCTGCTTTCCAATTTTCATTTATTCTCCTAAGAATCAGTATATAATATGACATTCCTGCACGCTTAATACTCGGTTATCGTAGAAAACCATTACATTTCACCACAAGCACAAGGAAAATAATTTTTCCACAGTTACACAGATTTTAATCTTCTAGAATCGAATCTGGCAATGCTTTAAATGTATTTTTAGTAATTTAGCTCCCCTGCATCATCATCCGCTATATAATTTTTACTTAAAGCTGGTGTGATTCATAGGTTTGAAAATATATGAAATCACCCCTTCGGGATTCGAACTGAGTACTTTAAAGTAATTTTTGTCATGATAACGATATTTCGAGAGCAGCTGTTCTGATTACTTTTTATTTGAGGTGTCTATCTAAATTATGTCATAAGTTATTAAATTTGCATGTAAATTTAATTTTATCAGTATTCGAACCCAGAACACCAGGAATAAAATTATTTATAATATTAGTTTGACACGTTTAAAAGAGCTGTATGCAGTTACAGCATCAATCTATGTGATATATTCTAGAGTATAAAGGAAAATTAAGGAAGGCATTGAAAGATCGGGATTCAAACTAAGGACAACTGATTGGCAATTATATACAGAGTTATCAATATTGCATTGGTCCACACCTCTATCTCTGCCAGCTTCTGAGATAATAGAGATTCTAAAATTAAGGATCGAACCCATGCCGCCTGGTACCCTAGTATACATTCACAAGAAACTACCTAATAACATAAAGGCAAAAAAGTTTGCTTGACGTCTTTATCTTAATTTGTTCTGGAGTTATTGGAACATGAATTTGTAATCACTCCTAGGATTCGAACCCTGGTATGCCTGTCAACTTGCAACAATGATACGCCGCATTTCAAGGTTATAATTACTTTTTATTGCATCGTTTTATCTCTTTTCATTCAGGAGATATAAGAGATTAAACAGTAGTGATACACATGGGTAATGTTAAATAGATTTTTTGATATCTCTGTTTGAAAGAGCCAACTGGTGCATAAACAGAGAGTAGGAATACATTGTACATGTATATCTATGCTCAGTGATTCTCATAGGTCACCGTGCAGATTCGTATGTTTGGAGGAGGCAATGTAAGTATGCTACATGTGTATGTATGTAAGCGTGCATTAGTGTATTGTGTCTATCTGTGTAAGTGTGTGTAAGTGTACTGGTGTATGTGTGTGTAAATGAGTGAGTGTGTGTAAGTGAGTGTTTGTGTGTATGTGCAATTGTATTGCTGTGCGTGTGTATGTGTATAGGTGCACTGGTATATGTAAGTGTAAGGGCTATGCCTATGAGTGTAAATATGTATGTGTAATGGCTCTGGCGTGTGCTCGTGTATATACGAATGCATGTCAAGAATAAAGAAAGGGATAGAAGGAAAAAGAAAGAAAATAAAGGATGATGTCTAGGTATCGGGATATCTAAGTATACTATAGGGTTTAATAAAAATAATTATATTTGTTAAATACATTTTTAATCTGACCGTGCATACTACCATAGTTTAGTATTTATTAAGCATTAGAGTTTCGCAGGATAAGATTCGAACTAGGACCACTGGGTTCCTAAGAATACCGTGCATTAAAGCATTGTAATGATATATAAAAATTTTAATTATATTTGTTAAATACATTTTAATCTGACCGTGCCTGCTTCCATAATTTAATATTTATTAAGCATTAAATGTTTTGCAGAGTAAGATTTGAATTCGAACCTCTGGATACGCGTGAACGCCTTTCATTAATCGGGGTAATGATATAATTATGTTTTACCTTATCAAAGCATCAATTTTTTCATTGGCATATAAAACATAAAACTTTTGCCTGCAGTAAGATTCGAACACAGACCTAAGGATATCCAAGTATACACAGTTATAATATATGTATTGATATATGTTAAACACGTTTTTCATATCACTGTTTGAAAAAGAGTCAGCTGCAGAAACAGAACGTTATATCTATGCTCGGTGATTCTCGTTGGTTATCGTTCAGCTTCGTGTGCTTGGTAGATGTGTTAGACTTGTTACGAACGTGTATAACTATGTTCGGGTATACCGTTAGGTCTTCGCAAAGACTCTGCTGCTTTCAGAGGGAATTAGCCTCGGGCAAAGTCAACGCCAGGATGGCTGCGTGGAGCGGGGTGGAATTTATGGTCTAGCAGGTAGATGAAACTTGCCTCGGGGGAAAGGGGACTCCCTCTTTTTTCCCACGGTCAAACAAAGATAGGGGCAGGTATATGGGGAAGGGGTTACTGCAGGTATGGTCTTTCTAAAGTGTACGTGTGCGGGTTCAATGGAATGGAGGACAATAGAATCTCCTCCCTTTGGTATTCAATCTTTTTGTTAGCACAGCACAAGCCTGCTCAATTGTTATTTTGCGCGTGTTCGTCAAACAATGCTGAGGGGGTTGTGGTTGTTGCAGGTAGGCTTCCTAAAAGTGCACGTGTACGGGAATTCAATAGAATTGAGACAATAACGCCTGCTCTTTTGTTTACGGGGCTCCAGCCTACTCTATTGTTACAAGCGAAATTGATTATGCCTTTTGTTCATTTTGACAGGTGAAGGACAACCTTTGTTCTTTTGCAAGTGGTCGTTAAACCATGCGACTGGGAGGTGGGTTGTTTCAGGTGCAGTAGTCCACGTGTGCGAATATGGAGTGGGGGAGAATGGCGTCTCCATTTTTGTTACAAAAGCAAATTTATTATCCCCATTATTCATTTTAACAGGTGATGGACAACCTTAATTGCTTACCTGTCAAGCTTTCCATTATACCCAACAAAATGTATGACCGCAGCTGCAAGCAGAAAGTACCAAGAGCGGGGTAGGGGGTGGGGGATACCTAATTAGCGTATGAATACACATTTCTGCATATTCAGTGGGCTGGATCTGTCATTTCCATACTAATGGGATTTAAGGGGTTTTTCCACTAAATACCCCTTCTCGAAAACCTTACAAATGATCTATACTTGAGTCTTTTTGTTGTTAAAGTTCTTGAGTAATGCGGTTCTTTGTATTACAGTTTCTTTAACCATGATGCCTAACACATAGCACCGTTTCCCTACTTCTCCCGTAAAAACGTATACTCTACTCGACCTCTGATTAGTCTAGTTTTTTTCCACGTATTCCCTATCTCTCCTGTATAAACGCATTCCACCCTTAGCATTCGTCTATCTTAGCACCTTCTCTCGTATTCCCTATCTCTCCAGTATAAGCCTATATTCCCCTCTTTCAGCATCTGTCTAGCGTAGCACCTCACCACGTATTCCCTATCTCTCTCATATAAAGCACATTCCCCTTCTTCTACAACTGTCTAGCCTAGCATCAGCCCCCCGTATTCCCTATCTTTTCCATATAAACGCATTTTCCTCCGTGAATCGTCGCATCTAGCCTCGTTTTCCTATCCTTTCCCATATAAACGCAAAACACTGTTCTAAAATTCCTCTATATATCCTACTCGCCGACATTTGAAGAGGGTCGTAAAGAGCAATAGCCAGACATCTATCCAGACCATCACACAGTGGTTCCGAACTACACCAGGATCCACTCCAAGTACTATGACAGTTAGGCGTGAGGTGAGAAACCTTGGATTCCATGGTCGAGCGGCTGCTCATAAGCCACTTATCACGCAGGAAAATGCCAAACAACGCCTCGCTTGGTGTAAGGAGCGTCAACATTACACAATTGAACAGTGCCAAAACGTTGTGTGGAGTGACGAATCACGGTACACAATGTGGCGATCCGATGGCAGGGTGTGGGTATGGCGAACGCTCGGTGAACGTCATCTGCCAGCGTGTGTAGTGCCAACAGTGAAATACGGAGGTGGTGGTGTTATGGTGTGGTGGTGTTTTTCCTGGAGGGGGCTTGCACCCCTTGTCGTTTTGCGTGGCACAATCACAACGTAGACCTACATTGATATTTTAAGCACCTTCTTGCTTGCCACTGTTGAAGGCAATTCCGGGATGGCGATTGCATCTTTCAACACGATCGAGCACCTGTTCATACTGCACGGGCTGTGGCGGAGTGGTTATACGACAATAACATCCCTGTAATGGACTGGCCTGCAGAGTCCTGGCTTGAATCCTATAGAACACCTTTGGGATGTTTTGGAACGCCGACTTCGTGCCAGGCCTCACCGACCTACATTGATACCCCTTCTCAGTTCCACACTCCGTGAAGAATGGGCTGCCATTCCCCAAGAAACGTCCAGCACCTGATTGAAAATATGCCTGCGAGAATGAACGCTGTCATCAAGGCTAAGGGTGGGCCAACACCATATTGACTTACAGCATTACCGATGGAGGGCGTCACGAACTTGTATGTCATTTTCAGCCAGGTGTCCGGATACTTTTGATCACGTAGTGTATATCCAATGAAGGTGCGCATGAAGCTGCCAAGAGTGCTATTTTATTCCAATCTTATTTTAGCCCCTATGTTTCTGCGGATGATTTTAGTCATTACTTAAAGAAGTCTATTTCTCCCGTTGTTTTGGTGCCTGGTCCTCTGTCCAGGGTAACAAATTGCGGGAAATAAAACCTCTACCTGGGCCCTTTCTTCCCATTCCTCCCGTCGGGAGGAAGTAATTTTATGTACACTTCGCATTGGGCACTGTCATTTTAGCTACTGTCACTTGTTGCGCCGAGAGCCCGCTCCCGATTGTAATCGTTGCGGTGACCCGTTGACGGTGCAGCATGTTGTAGAGCAGTGTCACCGACCTACATTGATACCCCTTCTCAGTTCCACACACATATTCGATGGCACCCAGGTGCGCGAGTCAATTCATATACTTATTTACATTAATCAATCAAAAATACTTAATCGTATTCATCGATCGACGAGCGGCATTTAATTACATTAATCAAGATACATGCGTGGGGATACTTCGATTGAGGGTTTGCGTTCAACCCTTTAGAGCTTCGATGCCAGGACTTTAGCAGTATGAACCCTTGATTTTTTTTCAATAATTTTAGACAATGTTATGCATGGACGAATATTACCTGATACAGATATTTTAGAACATTAACGCCAGGGGACTTCACCCCAGTGTCGAGATAATACAGTCAAAGGGTGTCAAAACACTTGTAAACTTTAATTGGTGGTGTCTTTGCGGTGTAAACCTCTTCCTCCTTTAACTCTGTCTATCCTAACATCTCTCCACGTTTCTCCTATCTCATCCGTATAAAACGTATCCCTCTCTCCTTTAGCATATGTCTAGCCTAGCATCTCTCCTAGGTTTCCTAGCTCATCGGTATAAACCTACATTCACCCTCCTTCAGCCTCTGTCTAGCTTATCATCTCTCCCCGTTTCCCACATATTCCCCATATAAACGCATACTGTACTCCTCAATCTCTGTCTAGACTAGCACCTCTCCTCGTATTCTCCGCCTCCCTCATATAAAGCGCATTGCCCCCTTTAACTCCTTCTTAGCATAGGATCTCTCCGTTTCCCCCATATCTTCTTCCGCATAAACTTATACAGTATTCTTCAACCTCTGAATAATCTACTACCTCTCCTCATATTCCCCCCTCTATTATATAAAAGGGCGTACTCCTCCTTCAGCTCTGCTCTACTACGGATCTCTAAACGTTTTCCCAATCTCTCTCATATAAACGCATTTTCCTCCTTGAACGCTCCTCCAACCTAGCTATTCCCTCGTTTTCCTAGTCTTTCCATATAAACTCATACTCTAGCATTCAACCCCTGTATAGTCTAGTACCTCTCCTCGCACTCCCTATATCTCCTTATATAAGTCCATAATCTCCCCTTCAGCATGTGTCTAGCCTATCGTCTCTTCACGTAAGTAGGTTAGTTAGGACAGACCTGGCGCAGTTTTGCGTATATATGGGAAAGGATAGGGAAAACGAGGGTATATGCGGCGGTTCACGGAGGAAAATGCGTTTATATGGGGAAGATAGGGACTACGAGGATCGATGCTAGGCTAGATAGAGGTTGAAGGAATGAGGATGTGCTTTATATGAGAGATACGGGGAATACGAGGAGAAGTGTTAGACTAGATAGAGTTTGAGGTGTGAAATATGCATTTATAGGGGAAAAGATAGGGAAAACGTGAACAGAGGCTAGGATAGACAGATGCTGAAGCAGGGGGAATTTCGGCTTATACGGGAGAGATGGGGAATGCGAAGAGAGGTACTAGACTATTCAGGGTTTGAAGGGTAGAGTATGGCTTTTTATATGAAGAGACGAGGAAAACGAGGGTATATGCTAGGTTGAGAGAACCTTCAAGGAGGAAAAAAATGCGTTTATATGGGAGAGATAGGGAAAACGAGGAGAGTTCTGAGGTAGAGCAGGGACTGAAGGAGGGAGAGATATGCTTTATACGGCAGAGATAGGGCACACGAGGGGAGGTGACAGAGGTTAAGGAGTACGGTATACGTTTATATGAGGAATATATGGAAAACGGGGGTAGATGGTATGATAGACAGAAGCTGGGCCACTTTTGCGTTTATATGGGAAAGGATAGGGAAAACGAGGGTAGATGCGACAGTTCAAGGAGGAAAATGTGTTTATAGGGGAGAGATAGGGAATACCAGGGCTGATGCTAGGCTAGTTAGATGCTAAAGGAGGGAGGGATACGCTTTATACGAGAGAGATAGGGAATACAAGGAAAGATGCTATACTAAACAGGACTTGAAGGGTAGAATATGGCATTTTATATGAGCGAGATAGCGAACCGAGGAGAGGTATTAGGATAGGAGTTTTGAATGATAGAGTAGGCGTTTATATGCGAGAGATAGGGAATACGAGGGTCGATGCTAGGCTAGACAGGGTTGAAGTAGGGAATGCAACTTATATGAGAGAGGTAGGGGAATATGAGGAGAAGTGCTAGACTAGACAGGAAGGCCTGAATGACAGAGTATGCGTTTATATGGAGAGACGAGGAAAACGAAGGTAGGTGCTAGGTTGAGAGAGTCTTCAAGGAGGAAATGCATGTATATGAGAGCGGTAGGGCATACGAGGAGAGGTGGTAGTCTAGACATGGTTTGAGGAGTAGAGTATACGTTTATATGGGAGAAATGTGGAAAATGGAAGATATACAAGGATAGACAGGGGTTGAAGGAGGAGAAATGTGGGTTTATACGGTAATATAGAAAGTAATTCGATTATAAAGCTTTTCTCATCCGGCGTTACAACACTTTTATATACTTATTTTCTAAACCTTACAAACTTTATATATGTTAAACAGTAGTGCGCGAGACGGAGAGGGACAAACTGTATATAGGTTTACAGTGAAGTATACGTCCTAACCTATTGCCACCTTGTTTGCTCTGGATCTTCTCATTGTCTATTCATTCCTATCATCTAACGTAACCACGTAACAAGTCGTAACTTAACAGCGTGACAAGACGTCATACTAAGTAACATAAGCACGTATCCTCATAACATCACATGACATCTCGTAACCAGAAACGTCACACGACGTAACAACACGTACCAACCATGTAACCACGTAACAAAACGTAAGAACAACACGTAACCAACCCATTGCTAAGGTAATCTAAGCTAATTCATCCTTCATAACTTAGACAATAAGTACGAGAACCTAGCCTAGATTAACCTGACCAATCCCAAAAGTTCATCTCATCATCTATTCTACTCAGTCATCGACTAACCTAATCTGGCTAACCAGAGATAACCTCAACTTTCTTTTAGTGAAAATGCAATGTTTTATTCAGGTTTTATTATTCGAGAGTTTTAATTGAAAAGTTTACGTCAACATACCTTTATTTTAGTTCGTTGTAGGTGTCTCTCCCCTTTTTATCTAGGCTTGAGAATAGCACTAGGATTGCTCCTAATGGCAGGCTTACCACCTTCCCTTCCATCTTCTTCTTTCTTCATCGGTCGTCAGATAGTTGCATATACAGCACACGGATAACCTTCATTTTTTTTAAGATTGTAGACTCACGAGAAAATCTTTATCTTTGACTTACATTCTTTTAAGCACTGTTTGTAATGGCGTAATGTCCATACGCATATGTCGTTATGCCGTCCTCAGCAATAATTCTTTTATCATCAAACGGAGTCAATGCAATTTTATTCACTTGCACTGTGGCAAGAGCATGCTCCCGAGACAGGATCAGATTCATGGGTGTTCTGATGATTTCTCCGGTTTTAAGACAGTCTGTATAGCTGTCAAACGAAATGTACTGCTTAATAGCGCTACGTTTTATACCTTTAATCTTTTTTATCATTGAGTCTTAAATATCTAAGGCATACATCTTAGGACGTAGTCCAACAAAGCGTAGGATGATTTTACCATTAGCCTCATCTTTAAATTTTCCCAACACCTTCTTGTTTAGAGCTGAATAGCATATATGGTTGACAGGGTAATCAGCTGTATCTAGGTGTTCGAGAAAACGTAGCTTGTCCTGGTACACATCTTCAGTTGTAACACGATGAATGAACGAATCAGTGTCCATATACATAAGCTTCAGGTTTTCAGCTTCATAATAAGGCAACAACACGTCGTAATGATAGTTATACATTAATGTCTTGGAGATATCCAACACACTCATACCGATGTATATAGGCTTGTTGAACACGATCCGACGAGAGGCCATATGTACAGCAGCTAGATTAGAAGCATATATTGTCCTGTCGATAAACGTAGGCTTTGCAATTAACTTTTCCAGAGACTTCTCGTTTGTCACCAACCGTATATCCACACGATTACGAAGGTTCTCCATTGTTTTTCCAAACATGGCGTTGTTAAACGGTTTGTAGAGATCCTTCTCAAAATCATTTGCAGCTTGTTGTCGTAGTCTTATTAAATTCCACATACGGTTTTAACCACTGTGACTGTCGAAATTGTAGCACACGATGAATTTTTGTTAGTCGCAGGCCATGACTAAGAGCTTGCTTCAAAGTCATGTAATGTACTACATACTTCGTTCGTGATCCAAGGTGAGGAATTTGCTTCTTCGTAGTAGAGTCCTTTGGTTTCAGACACTCAGGCAGGAATGGTAGATCAATATGCAGATCATGGAGTTCAGCAGGATACTCGATGTCGACTTCTAATATGTATCCATGAGGATCATCTTCTTCTAGTCTTTGTATGTTTATTTCTTCAGGTGAAACCCACTGAAATCCACCAAAAGGAAGGGCGTGACACATGGCCCACCCATATTGGTTATTATCGTCCTCGTATGTGATGGATTGGGTTGGTCTCGACGGATCAAACTTGTCCATGTAAGTGTTATTAGGCTCTGCATACCGATGTGAAACTTGGCATAAACCTCCTCTTATGCCGGATTCCACCATGAGTAGTTGGTCATAATCTTGCAACAGTTCCAGTTCGATTCCAGTATACAGTAACATGGCGTCCCATGTAAGTCCTGGAGAGGTGAAATAATGTGCTGGATCAACTTTGTGCGTTTTGAGAGTTTGCTCTCTGAAGGTCTCAAAGACATCAGCTAGAAGAAGAACATCAGATATGAAGTAGAGGTCACTGTATTCTCCCAGGTTTCTCACATTGAACAGTCCCCATGCATTTCTAGCATGTTCGTAGTCAGCATCACTAATTTCTTCTTCATTCAGTTTATTGTAGTAGTAGTTCTTAGGAGGCAGGCAGGTCTCGTTCAAGACGTCCCATGAAGTGACGTAATGATAGGGAAATACACCCTTACGTGTCATCAACTTCATCTTGTCTTCTCCGAAGTACTTCAGTGTTTCAGGGTACGATGTTAGATTTTTTACCAGCTTATCCAAGCTTGTACTCAGGAATCAAAAATATCTACAAACCGGAGCTTTATATTTCCGACATACTTGGAGAATGATATATAGCTTTCTTCAGAGCTAGGAATTACTTCCACCCGCTCACTTGTATATCCCAGCTGCTTAACAATGAAGTGTGAGTCATATACACTGAGGTTGTGCATGAAGACAGGGATATATTTAGGTGTTTTGCAGGCTAAATTACATTCATTATGCAGACTTCCTCGATATTCACCACTGATGTGATCATGGTCGCGTACTTTATAGTTCTCTTCAGTTCAGGTTTTTCCACACAAGTAGCATACTGTAGAGGCCTTGAAATCCATCTGCTGTTGATCTGTAAGTTTCAGGGGCATGACAGATTTGTATATATTATTAATCTCCTTTGCAAGGAATGACAGGTATTCCATAAACTTCTGAGCAGCATCAACACCACGATATACATAGGGATGCTTAGGAAGGCCAGTTTCCAGATGTTCAACGTTGGTTGATGGTTTAACGTAAACACAGAGGCTCATTGCTGTGTGCTCTTGATAAGGGGTTGTATAGGAAGTTTCAGGACTGGGAATGCATGTATGACATGGAGCGAGAATGCTTTCAAAGTCTGCGTAGATGACGTAAGGTAGTTTCAACATCCTTTCAAAATTTTTAAACTGTACAATTGATTTCTCCTTTGTAGGCATAACTACCCTTGCAACACCATGCTGATTACAGATGGATGAATGTTCTTGCACTTTTTCCAGTCCACTTCGTCCATATCGATTGTCAAAATGTGTAAAGCACCGCTTACAGGTATATATCACTCCATCATGCTTAGTTTTCTGACGTCGAACGAGCTTCTCAAAATTCTTGATATATACATAGTGATGTTTTCCACTACTGTCACTCAATAGTAGGAGGTCACGGTGGTCAGGTAGTTCAGTGTCAGCAACCTTTATCGGATACACTTCATGCTTCTCATCCAGGCCGAAAACGTTGATAGACATGCTATTAAGCTTCTCAAATTTAGGTATTTGAGAAAGTGGAGTAGGATAGGAAACGCAGCTGAAGTCGTACTTATCTTGGAGTTGTTCGTATTTGCTCATCCGTTGTGCATCCTTCTCGATGAATTTAGCTAATATAGAGTACATGAAACATAGCTCATCAGTTAAATTCTGGATGTTAATGCAGGCTTTTCTTGCTTCAACAGATGGCGGTAGTGGTATGAAGCTACTTCCACGTAACGGATTGTACTTGTTAATACAAAGTCGAATGCCTTATACAGCAAGCAGAGCCCAGTTGCTACCCTTAAGTTGTGATTCCTCCATTTCAGTAACCAACTTCTTCATTTTCGTTTCCAGCATAGAGTCCAGATCCGTTTCTAAGAAAGCAGCTTGATTCCGTGTTTTAAATGTTTTGTCACAGGTTTCTCCGACACTGTTAACAAATCTACACTCAGCTAACAGATTAATTTTCACACTTTTGTGAATACCAAGCTCTTTATGTACAGCCTGGATTATCCGCTGTTTCGCCTCATGCAGGTACATATTCAGGTCCTTAGTTGATTCACATCGTATAAAATATGATTTCAAGCGTCCATTGAATGAAGTTTCATATTCTTTCATGTCACAGTCATCCATGATAGAAAATATCTCTTGCTTAGTCGGTTCTAATCTACGTTTCTTCTCAGGTCTGTTTATTTCACACGCATCTTCGTGTCGGCGACCCTTATAACTGTCTTTGAAGGCTGCGTTACAATATTTACACTTGAAGAGCTTTTTACAACGTAGCTCATGTCCTCTTTTATCATATCCACGGAGGAACTACTTACAGCATTTACCACAAGAATATCCTGAGGCACTAGGAATGATATCCTTATATGAGGACTTATTCATTTTTCTTCTTGATATAATAAGGTATTAACCTTTCTTCAAGGAAATGTACGCCTCTTTACCTTGATAACACTTTAGAAGGTTGATTATTTTCTGAGAGAACAGCGATGTTAACACCTCAGAGATGATCAACGGAATGAATTTCAATGCTAGAGGTCGCTCTATTTATAGAGGAAGTACGAACCTTTTTGGATCGATTATATAACGTATTAACCCTTCTTCAAGGAAATGTTAGCCTCTTTACCTTGATAACACTTTAGAAGGTCGCTTATTTTCTAGGAGAACAACGATGTGGTCACCTCGGAGATGATTAACAGAATGAAGTTCAATACTCAAGTTCGCTCTATTTATAGAGGAAGCACGAACCTTTTCTGATCAATTATACTGAATATTAATACTAAAAAAACGGTGATGAAGCGTGTAAGCTCTTATATTTCAATTCGTGTTACACTGATGTTCGACCGTCTCCGTATAGCTTCGTATGCTTAGAAAAAGGGTAATGTAATACGAGGATGATGTATTGTTCGGCTATAATCGTACAGATTCGGAGAGCTTGACTCGTGAAGGTGATGAACGATCCATTGACCGAGCAAGAGGCAAGCATTCCCTTTGCGCAACGAAACCTAGAAGCACAAAGATGCAAATGCAAGGAAATCGAGATAGCATACACCTCTCAGGCATTCGCCTGCAGACCAGGGAAAACCACGAAAAATATGTCAGAGTGAGCGTCCAAAGGGACTCGAACCAGGGACTCTAGAAGTACACGTGAAAGATATAAATGAAAAAGATTTAAAGGGAAAGGAAAACGGAATCGACGAGAAACCACCCAGACATTCGCCTGCAGACCAAGACAAACCATAAAAAATATGGTGTCAGACTGAACAACCAACGGGAATCGAACTCCTGAACCCTAAAAGCACACGTAAAAGACGCAAATTATATAGAATGAAAGGAAATCTGATTCGATGAGAAACCACTAAAGCATTCGCCTACAGACCAGGGAAAACCACGAAAATATGAGGTCAGAGTGATCAACCAACAGGAATCAAACAAAGGACCCTAGAAGCGCATGTTAAAGATGTAAATCAAATAAAATGAAATAAAATCGTGATAGATGAGAAACCATCCAGACATTCGCCTACAGACCAGGAAAAATCATGAAAAATATGGCAGAGTGAACAACCAACGGCAATCGAACGAGGGAAACCATCAGATTACACACGTGAAAGATGTAAATCAAATAAAATGAAAGAAAATCGTGATAGATGGGAAACCACTCAGGCATTCGCCTGCAGACCAGGGAAAACCATGAAAAATCCCAGGATAGAGTGAGCGACCGACAGGGAAATCAAACAAAGGTCTCTAGAAGCACAAAGATGCAAATGAAAGAAAATCGTGATAGATGGGAAACCACTCAAGCATTCGTCTGCAGACCAGGGAAAACCATGAAAAATATGTCAGAGTGAGCGACCGACGGGGAAATCAAACAAAGGACCCTAGAAGCACATGCGAAAGATGTAAATCAAATAAAATGAAAGAAAATAGAAATCGATGAGAAACCACTCACGCATTCGCTCGCAGACCAGGGAAATCGAGAAAAATCTAATGTCAGAGTGATCATCCAACGGCAATCGAACCAGGGAGATCTTCAGATTGTACAGTGAAAGATGTAAATTATATAGAATGAAAGGAAATCGCGATAGATGAAACCCCACTCAGGCATTCGCCTGCAGACCAGGGAAAACCATGAAAAATCTGAGGTCAGAGTGAACAGCCGATGGTAATCGAACCAGGGAGACCATCGGATTATAACGTGAAAGATGTAAATGAAAGGGAAATAAAATCGTGATAGATGAGAAACCACCCAGACATTCGCCTACAGACTAGCGAAAACTGCGAGAAACTAAGGTCAGAGTGACCGTCCCTACGGAAATCGACTCCCACGACCTCGAATGCAAATTACAGACGTTATCGACTGAACCAGACCGTAAAAACAGGTTTATACCATACAACCCATAATAGGATACCGTGCCAGATGACGTCATACCTGTAGACAGACTGTCGGGGGGGGCCAGTCGACATGCTGAAACGCGCTTGAGCGTTCTTCAGTTAATGTTTCATTCAATGCCTACCATACCAACACCGCAATCCATTTCACAGCAAAGTTAATTTTTATTACAATACTTTCTCTCCTTATTTAATTAAATTCATGTATTACCCTATTATTTCATGTTTTCAGTACTTTCTTTATATCTCACCCTCATTCACCCTAAAGAATCAGTATACAATATGACATTTTTATACGCTTAATGTCCATTTATCATAGAAAACCACGCTTAAAATACTTTCTTTACATCTCACCCTCATTCACCCTAAGGAATCAGTATACAATATAACATTTTTATACGCTTAATGTCCATTTATCACAGAATACCACGCTTAATTCGCAGTTATCACAGAAAACCGCTACATTTACTATAATTACGAGCAAACCAATTTTTTCCCAGAGTTACACGGATTTTAAACCCGTAGGATCGAATTAGAAAATTTATCATATTTTATCAGCTCAAAGCGGGTAAACATTTTTAAAGTCATCGATTACATTTAGCGTAAAGACTATCATATATCATTTTTAAAACCGTCTTGTTAAATATAGTGTATCGCAATCCATTTTTAAAATCAAATCATACATGCGTTTAATGCATATAATGGATGTCATCATATATCCAATATGGCTGCCATGCACGTTAAACCCTTCAATATGGATGCGTCCGGGCATCTTCGTCATTGAACGTGCTTCCGACTCTCTCCGCTAGGTGGAGCGCATGATGCATTCTACGAGGGTGGAGAGGGAGAAACCAGCTATAATTAGGTCGCAGTAGAGATGGCGCGTCAGTCGGCCTGAGAGCCTCGTTCAGGGAGGTCGTATAGTTCTCACATTCATTTTAATACTCGTCGTCGTATCGGTGTTCGTTACGTAATTTTTTTACCATTCTTAGTCATGCATTCATCCAAGAGATGTAATTTCGTCAGGACGACAGTAGTCAAATATGCATTACAAAATAAACGTTTATTCGACGCCTTTATCTTAATTACTTTTGATGTTATTCGAAGATGAATTTATACTCATGTCACGCGATTCAGCCCAAGACCAGCAGGTCAATTTGGAACAGCAGTCAATGACGCATCACATTCTAAAGATATAGACACCCTTTACCGCATATCGCTACCTCTTTCCATTCAGGAGATATAAGCATTTAATGATAACAATACATTTTTTTGCGACGCGCCGTCAATTAAAGTGGTCTGTAATCTAATTAATTACCCCACAGTAGGTAATATAGGCCGATTCAGAGCCAAAGGCGATGCCGACAACTGATAAGATCCTTTGTTCTATGCCGCCTGGTCCCGCCCCCTCCCTTTGAGGCCTCACATGCCTGCCTGTCGCGTGTCGCTAGACCACGCCCCCTCCCTTTGAGGCCTCACCTAATGCCGCCCGGTCGCGTGCCGACGGCCACCCCGCCCCCACCCCTTCCCTTGTGACCTATTCCTTACACAGGTGAGCACACCCCTCCCCTCTTCTTTCGAATCCTATCCCGTACACTGGGCACGCCCTCTCTTTGTGCTCTACTGTCAGGCTCTCTGTGGAGGGGGTGTGACCACTCCCCCTCTTTGTAGCCTGACCTAATGCTGGCCTCGGTATTGGAGAACAATGGACTATTGTTCTCATCGCTTAAGCCAGCGTTGGAGTAGAGCATAGAGTAGGGGGGATCGGGGTCCAGTAGCTTTTAAGGGTGAAACCACAAAGGTTAAGTGTTTTCACGCCTTTCCTTTTGTGTGCTATTCTTTCACCGAAAATCAGAGACGTAGGACAATCCATTATTGTTCTCATCGTAAATGGCGGTGTAGGAATAGCACGAAGTGGGGGTGGGAGTCGACTGCATAGAAGAAAGGATCTTATCAGTTGTCGGCATCGGCCTTGAAGCTCCGTATCGGCATCTATTATCTACTGTGGGGTAATTAATTCGATCACAGACCACTTTAATTGACGGCGCGTCGCAAAAAATGTATTGTTATCATTAAATGCTTATATCTCCTGAATGGAAAGAGGTAGCGATATGCGGTAAAGGGTGTCTATATCTTTAGAATGTGACGCGTCATTGACTGCTGTTCCAAATTGACCTGCTGGTCTTGGGCTGAATCGCGTGACATGAGTATAAATTCATCTTCGAATAACATCAAAAAGTAATTAAGATAAAGACGTCGAATAAACGTTTATTTTGTAATGCATATTTGACTACTGTCGTCCTGACGAAATTACATCTCTTGGATGAATGCATGACTAAGAATGGTAAAAAAATTACGTAACGAACACGCGATACGACGACGCGTATAAAAATGAATGTGAGAACTATACGACCTCCCTGAACGAGGCTCTCAGGCCGACTGACGCGCCATCTCTACTGCGACCTAATTATAGCTCGTTTCTCCCTCTCCACCCTCGTAGAATGCATCATGCGCTCCACCTAGGGGAGAGAGTCAGAAGCACGTTCAATGACGAAGATGCCCGGACGCATCCATATTGAAGGGTTTAACGTGCATGGCAGCCATATTGGGTATATGAAGACATCCATTATATGCATTAAACGCATGTATGATTTGATTTTAAAAATGGATTGCGATACATTATATTTAACAAGACGGTTTTAAAAATGATATATGATAATCTTTACGCTAAATGTAATCGATGACTTTAAAAATGTTTACCCGCTTTGAACTGATAAAATATGATAAATTTTCTAATACGATCCTACGAGTTTAAAATCCGTTGGCGAGAAAATTACACCATTAAATCGCCTAGCAATATCATGAAATATTGAGATACTTTTAGGCGGAGCTATAAAATATTTTTCACGTTTATCGTTAATAACGAAAAAAGACGGCTCTATCCATGAGCTCTCCAGGTGTAGGGAAGCTAGACATGTCTATTTACCTGCTCAATTCTTTATGCCACATATCTTTTCCTAATTGAAATAAATATGGAAAATACTATCCACATCTTCTACATAAACAACTCCATTTGCACATATATCCCTTAAACATATGTAATTCCTCCCCATCCCCATATAAAATCCATAATAAAACACAAGATTCCCAACCACCCCATATAAAATCCATAATAAAAACACAAGATTCCCCTCCACCCCATATAAAATCCAAATTAAAAAACACATAATTTCCATCCATCCTCATATAAAATGTATATTAAACACACAATTCCTCTCCGTCCCCATATAAAATCTATATTAAACACACATAATTCCTCTCCATCTCCATATAAATTCCATGTTAAGTACACAATTCCTCTCTATCCCATATAAAATCTATATTTAACACATAATTCCTCTCAATCCCCACAAAAAATCTATATTAAACACACATAATTCCTCTCCATCGCCATATAAAATCTATATTAAACACACATAATTCCTCTCCATCCCATATAAAATCTATATTAAACACATAATTCCTCTCCATCCTCATATAAAATCCATATTAAACACACATAATTCCTTTCCGTCCCTATATAAAATCAATATTAAACGCAGTAAATGTTTTTCCCCCGCATTATTTAAATATAAAAAGAAAAACCTACATTGCAGGAATGTGTAAAAATGCCGTTTCATTGGGCGACAATAAACAAAAAAGTTGCCTTGAATTTTTTTAAAGTGCTGGGCTTAAACAGATGAAGTAAAACGGTAGAGAGACTTTTATAGTGTGCAGGAAAACACATTTCCGTTGGCAGACAGTAGACACCCGGAGTTGAGCACTTGGGTCAAGCTAGTGCGCATGCGCTGGGACAAACATTTGCAAGCAAGGCAGAGTACAGTTGTCGCGGAGTTGGGCACTTCGGTCTAAAATATTTGTTAATCATATCAATAGACGACAAATGTAAAGAACTAGTCGTTGGCCAGGATTACGCACGTTACTCCCGAAAATATTTGGTTAAATTTTAAGAGTGGCTTAATGCAGAAGTTGTATGTATATTCTATTCAGCCTATAAGTGGAGGTAGATTTCTAAGTTCAGTTTTTACTTTCTCTACCACGTACCTGGTAGGTAGAGAAGATATTGCATTACACCCAAAAATTCAATACCAAGATTTCACAGGAAAACATGTTTTGAGAACCCCTGAATCCAAAAAGAGCATGTTTAGAAAAAGGTCCGCGCACTCGCGTGCGTGTGTGTGTGTTTTAACAGCATAGCTCATAACCGAAAAGTCGGATAAATGTCAAACATATTTAGGCTCAGTAACTTCCAAAGATGCGACACGAAGAACATCAAGAAAATTCCTCGAACCCAAACTACTGTTTTCATGGAACATTTTCCGATTCTTATTTTCTAGAAAATGTCTATAACTATTTTGATTAAAACACCATGTATTAAAGTATATTTACATGACAAATACAACGCACGCCTTGAATTTTCTGGGAATAGTCGTGAAGTGTACTTCATTTGGAAGGAATTTTGTATAATCTTGTATATCTGGTAAACGTTAGGCGATAGACGAAAATGTACTGCACAACAAATGTATACTGCTTTATAACCAATTTATTTCAAACAAGTTTTTTTAGGCTAAATTGCCTTTCTTGGGCCCACATAGAAAATGCTGAAGGAAGTAAGAAATAATGGAAAGGTCGCAACTGCTAGACTCCTCTTCTTCAAAAAAACATCCCTCGGCTACGCTTTGAGTCTGAGGGCCCTCAATCCCTCGGCTAAGCCTTGAGGCTGAGTATCTTTCCGGCTTTGGCGGCATTAGTTATTCATATGTTGCCAGCATTACGTTAGAGCTAGAGAATGACATACAGTGACATCTCTAGGACATACAGTGACATCTGTTGGACACATAAGGCACTACTTCCGTCGCTAATGAGGGCCCAAGAAAGGCAATTTATCGTTTTTTGTTTGTTATTTTTTGGTGTGATCACCACTTCCGAGATATTCGTTATTAATGGTTGGACTTGTTCAATGCTTTGTCATTCTTTTTAAGTCCCATAGATTTTCGATGTTTCTGGCGATTGCATTGAAACAGTATGCAATTTTAAGACCAGTGTATAGCGTCCAGTTCTAAAACATTTGGCTATCGCTGTTCCCATTATAACGTAATGTGTAATGTAGCTATTTCTACAACAGTTTATTTGTATTTCGATGTATAGACAGAAAAATAATCTGATGTATTGCACTCACATGACTTTCTCTACTCTTGTACACACTTTTGTACAAATGCTTATTCTCCATCTACTTCATGTTAATCTCATTGCTAATTTTCTTGTAGGAGCAATGGGAATATGGTAGGCTTTAAGCGATAGTCAAATCTTTTAAGAGCCGGTTTCTATGTGGAGCATTCCATTCTCTTTGCATGTCCAGGACATAAAAAAAACGAATAACGAATTTCCATTTGAGAAAAAGTATAAGTATTGGAAAATTCACACAAGTAACAAGGAATAACTCGGAAATGGTTCACTCGACCAAAAAAAAAGTATATGACAAAGTGTGTGTTTGAGAAAATCAAAATGTTCGAAAAATGTTCCATGTAAAGGGTAGTCTGGGGTGGGGGATTTGCTTTAAAACCTTCGTGTCGCATCCTTGAAAGATAGTAAACTCAAGTACCAAGTTTCGTATTTATCGGAATTTTCGTTTTTTAATTATGCTGTTCCCAGAGTGACAGACATGTTTCCAAAAATGCTTTATTTGGATTCAGGGCACCTCAAAACATGCATTTCCGCTGGAATATCGATATCGAAATGTTGGGTGGAATGCAATATTTCCTCTGCTTACTATACGTAGTAGAGAAAGTAATAAGCTTAAGTAAGAATAGGAAAGGTAGAATCAGACGACTGAAAAATCTAATGCCATCGGCGGGATTTGAACCACGAACCTCCCGGTTTTTGTCCAGTTGTTCTAACCATTGAGCTACCATGCAACATGCAAGATCGGCATTAAATTTGTCAGTTGCTTATCATTTTTCCGATAAACCATAATTTAAGATCTAGTGCTATTACGCTGAAATTATGAATATTTTGTCCTTCAATCTCTATTTTCCCATTTCGCGCGCAATTTTCTAGTGTTACCTATCTACTGTTTTTGGTACTATTGTTAAGAGGTAGTATTAAAAACGTACGCACGTCGAGTAACTGACACACCGTTTTTAAGTATTAAGTGGACAGATAAACAGGCTATAAAACGTACGTCATGTGACTGTTACACACTGTTAAACACGTCATAAATACGTACGTTGTGTGACTGTCACGCCGCGTTGTATTTGGTGTACAAATAAACACGTGCTTAAAGCGTACATCGTGTGACTGTTACACCGTCTCTTCTAGTGCTTTTAATGCTTACATTTCAACAAGTGCGTGTGTGTTTGTGTGTGTTTTCCACGTTTGTTTAACGTCTAACGATGTTAAATATTAGGTTGGTAGCGGCTGGCATGCCACGAATATACAGTTCTGATGTTGGCACTTCAATAAGGCTCTGCGCGACAAGCGCTTGCAGATAGCTCACTCGAAGGTAAACGAACAGCACGCTTCCAGAACTAATAGCGCGACCTCTGCTGAGGCTTGAAACTAAGATGAAAGTAAAGTGATAAAATAGTGATGCCGAAAATATAAAAATAAAGCTGAATTTTCGTATCAACGAGCAATTGTGTAAATGTAGGAGTTTATAGTGATACCTTATTTAATATTGAGTACCAAATAACGCGCATTCGATGTTTAAAACTGGAACATGACCTGAAAACCTAGTAAGGTAGAAGACAGGTTATGAATCGAAAGTCACAACGTTAGTTGGTTTTGATGAAGAATTGAAATATATATAGCGAAAACAAGCTAACCTTAAATATAAACTATACTTAGTATGTTAAGGTGTTAAAATGTGTGTTTGTGCTATTTAGTGTTGAAATGTGTTCGAATTAGGGACTGTATTTCGAAAAGTTTGTTTTTGTGGATTGCACACTAATATCGTAAAACGAACATGAGATGTCATGCTCAAAGGTTATGTCTGATACCTATTTCAATTTTGAATGTGATGTAATGATAATAGTTTGGGATCCATAGTTTGATTTTGGATGCGTATTAGTGTTGTGCTCAAACACTATTTCCTGCTGTTATACCAAATAAATAAATTAGGACATAATGCTCTTTTCATTGCAAAATAACCTAAAGCATTTCATAAACAGAAAATTCTCCATATCTACTGTATATCTTTGGGAACTTTTTGTCAATCTGGGTAACTCGGTTAAGCGCTGGCCTTAGAAGCACAAATAGTTACATAAAACTTGTGTATTACCACATTATTGCTGAATGATTTCTACATATCGAAATGTCAGCTACCATATTTATGACAAAACACCGAACTTAAATTATATAAATGTATAATATATATTGCATGGCAAAATATCTGCCGAAATAGTTATTCTTTTTTAAGTATCTATTTACATTCACCTCATTTGTGAAGTCATAGTGGGAGCTGCCTTGTAAATCAACTTCTTGGTTTCATTACTTGATAGTATTGAGTAATACTATCTCTGTTTTAAATGTTGTCTCATATTCACACTTTTAATTGGGCAGCACTATGGCCTCTCACAATAAAACCCTGGATTCAATCCTAGGGATCAGAGGTAGGATTTTGTGGCAGATAAAATGGCACTTAGAATGAGTGTTCTCTGGTTTTCCCCACCATAATTCCATCAATTGCACCATCTTCATCATTGTCATCCCCCCTCCCATCAGTCTCCAATCTCTGTAAACCTGTGAAGTTAAAAGGGACATTAAAATTAAAAATACTATGGAGGACAGAGAGCAATACTAATGAACGAGTGTCTCATCCAGCCACCCAAATTTATAAACCAGCATGTGAACCATTAACCTGCAGAAACAACAATATAACTATACTTTAGTGATGATAAAATTGGGTAAGGAGGTAAGTAGGTAATAATGAAATATTGCATTTTAAGCAAATTTAAATTCTGTAATTGCTTAAAAAACAATAGTATGAAAGTCATACAAAATGCTGTTACATTCTTTCTGCAGTCAACATATGAAAAAACAATTAATGCTGGCACACTAAACTACATGTTAAAGTGATTGACAATTATGAAGGCTGGGTGTGATATGGTTAAACACAATGAGACATTGTTATTATTTAGAGACATTGCATTCACATTCATATTTAATAATACTGTATAATACATTTGTATGGTATTTTAAGGAACATGTGCCTACATTAATATACATTTGAATGGCCTACCCAATTAAAATGTCCATTAAATTCTAACCTCTTGAATGTCTGTTATTACAATCTATTGGAATGATCTTATAGGTAATTGTAATTGCACTTAGTCACTTATGCATATACAAAGCCAGTTCTAGTTAATAAAACTTACATTTATTGAATAGAAAATACACTTTGATTCCTTTTCCTGGGAAAGGTTCTATATATAACATTTGATATAACACAGTGGAGGTCCTACAGCACATGAGAACCTTAAATTTATTGACAGGTCATATGGAAAAAAAAACAAGTTGAGCCCATACAGTGATGTTTGTTTGTGTTTGTTCATTTGGCTGCACTGTGAGCAATGCTCAGGGAAATTGAACACATCATACAATCATGAAGTATGCAGAGTAAGTAGGGATATACCCAACGCCAAGAACAGCCTTTGGGGGGGGAGATGCTCCCCTCCCCATCATGCATTATCTAAGAGAAAAAATTTGTAAACCATCACCATTTCAACAGTAAACTTCTCAACACACATTACAGTAGGACAACAATAGCAAATAAGTGTTAATCACCGTCACATGCAATCCGCCCTACATAAAGTGCTTACATGAGGTTGATACTATTATGATGATTAATTCACTTTGAATAAGCTCGAAATTATAACTTTATACTTATGTTATGCTTAAATTTCAATATCCCATGTAATTTCTATTACCTTGAAGACATGTTTGAGAAAGACATCACTTGAAACGAGAAATTCTCATTATTACTGCATGGGTATTATTTCGGAGTACAGTATACAGGGTGGAAGGTACTGCTTGAACCGTACGTTAATCATAGATTCTATATAATGAGTAGTGCAAATATGTCCAATACAATTATTGTCATTAAACCTACAAAAATGAAACAGTGATGTTCCTTGTGCCTGTCTATTAGCCATTTTATTAGAGTTCAAGCAATACCTTTCACCCTGCATAAGAAAACATTTAGAAGATGGTGGAGTTTGCATATACATAAAACATTATAACATATAAAACTGGGATGCAACAGATCCATCTATACCATTGACATTTCTTGTGTAGCCCATTTTTCTCTGTTGCTTAAATTTACCAGTTACACAAGATTATACAAAATTCCTTCCGAATGAAGAGGACTTCACAAGCTATTCCCAGAAAATTAAAAATAAACACTTTATTTTTCATGTAAATATCTTGAATACAATGGCATTTTAATCAAAATCGTTTGAGTCATTTTTCAGAAAAAAAAGTTGAGAATTCTTCCGTGTAAAGGGTTATTTTGGGTGGGGAATTTTCTTGAAAATCTGTGTGTCGCATCTTTGGTAGGTACTGAACTTAAACCGATTTGTACTATGTATGTACAAATTCCTGCTTTGAAACGCATGGCTTTATGTATTCACTTTCAATTGCCAGTCGAAATGCGCGCGCCAACGTTTCACGTTACGTATTTGACCACAGCCAATGGGAGCAAAATGTGCCGGAATGGACTACCTTCCCCGTTGCACTGAAATGCTCCCTTAAGATCGTTCGCTTTCGTTCATTTTCGGCATTCGCTCCAACTTCGTCGGGCAACTTCGATGAGCTATCTCCATGCGCTTGTCTCTGCGCGCGGTCGCCATAGTAAATAGTCGTCGCACAGAATTACCTGGATGTTTTTGCATAAATAGGCTATACATTATAATTACAGTTAAAGAAGCATCAAGGTATGTAATTTCTTTCCCAGCATAACGTGATGTTTTCAATGGGAAACTTCGAATATGCTCATCAATCAGATGTAAAGTATCACGGGTAGCTGATTGGTTGAAGGATTCTTCCCTCTTTTATCTTGAGGTAATTCAACTACCAGGAGAAGTTGAGTAGGCCTAAATATTCTCTTTTTACTAACAGCATATAGGCTAAGAAAAGTCTTCAAACATACTGGCTTACGGATACTTCCATCTAACACAAAATACTTAAATGAGACTACTTTCTTCTCCCCTTTCTTGGTCGCCTTTCCTTAACTTCCCTAACCTCATTCTTTGTAAGTGTAAGTTAATACTATTTTTACACTCTATGATTAAAAACTCGAATAAAATACGGTTTCGAGAGTCTTCATTTATTTTAAAGAAACACTTCATACGACACTTGCAATTAGCACCATTTTTTCTTTCCTTTGTTTGCAGCAACTTATAACCCAATGTGTAGCTGGCGCAAAACTTCTGGAATGGTGACCTTGATTGCCACCCCAGCTGCCGAGCCTAGAAATGGTTTATGTTTAGTTTAATCAACGAAAGTGATATAATACCTTTGCTTACTCACAGTGCGTAACACATACAGTCTGCATAGAAAGTGTCTGCATATGGTTGCAATTTCAAAGAGAGCAGTACCTAAATAGTGCTTATTTATATTAATTGTTATATTTATAACCATGGCTCCTGCGTTTTCAAAGTTAAGTGGTAAGGTATTACAAACCCAAAGTAGGGAAATAATTGCAAATTTCCTCGACTTCATGGAGCAAGAAGCAGAGATGAAGGAAGAAAATATATGTTCACCCGAGTTCCACAAAAGCCTTAAGAGAGTGAAAGAAAAGCAAAACAACTGGTGTTTCGCTGAGTTCATTTCCAGAGTTCTCAAAGATAAGAAAAAACATATGGATGAAAGAGTACCATTTAACACACCTGGGAAGCAGCATAAGGTTCCTAAAGGTATTACAGAAATGGACGATTTCGTCAAATGCGTAATTCGGCGCACGATTCACAATTTCTATATAAAAAAACTGTGCCAACAATAAGCAGATTGCTCATCAAGCTGAAAGACAGCATAAATTTTCAAGGTGGTGCTACAAACCTCAGAAAAATTATAAAAGATTTAGGGTTCAAGTGAAAGAACCCGAAATTAAATAGATGAGTTCCAATAGAAAAGCAAAAAAAAAAAAAAAAAAAAAAAAACTCGCCATGATAGCTTAGTTGGTTAGAACAACGGCACGGAAAGCCTAAGATCCGGGTTCAAATCCCGGCTATGGCATTGAATTTTTCAGTCTGACTACCTTTCCAAATGACTATAATTTTATATGTACTTATATCAGCATAAATTTTCAAGGTGGTGCTACAAATCTCAGAAAAATCATAAAAGATTTAGGGTTCAAGTGGAAGAAAACTAAATCAAATAAAAGAGTTCTAATAGAAAAGCACGACATACGATCTCAGCTGGAAAAGTACCTTACTCAGAGGTACAAATTAGAGGGTCAAACTATAGTGTATGAAGATGAGTCAATCATACACAGCAGTCTTACAACATCTAAAAGTTGGAGTGATGATAGCGAATTAGGTTTGTAGGCACCTGTTCCCAAAGGGCAAATGCTTATTATCGTTCATGCTGTTGGAAAGATCGGCTTCGTTCCAAATGCCCTTCTTTTAAAAGTCGTAACAAAAAACAGGAGATTTTCATCAAGAAATCAATACAGAAAATTACATGAAGTGAATCAACACCATGTTGATACCTAATATGCCTGCTGGGTTTGTTCTGGTTATCGACAAAGCTTCACAATGCGTCAACACTCAAATTGACAAACCACCTACCTCAAATTCTTTGAAAGAAGAAATGAGAGCTTGGTTACTTAGGCATAATATAGGTTTAGATGGAAGCATGAGTATAAACAAAGCTATATAACTTAAAGCCAACAAACCGCTTCAGAAGTCATTCATACTTGGCCAGATATTAATACAACATGGCCATAATGTACTTAGACTGACACCGTATCACCCAGATCTAAACCCAATCGAATTAATCTGGGCTGATGACGAAAAATGGGTGGTCAGCAGAAATATAGCTTAAATTAAAAGATGTGGAGCAGTTATGTCACTAGCGATTTGCTGAAATTGGAAGGTCAGAATGGGAAAATGTATGTCGACATGTTGAATAAATTGAGAATCATTATTTCGTAAAATATGGAACCGCAGAAAATCAAATAGAAAGAATTCTCATCCAGGATAATGGTTCAGAAAGTAGTGACAGCAGTGATCACGGCAATGATGTGAGTAATTCCGCAGAAGAGGAAGGGCTGTCAGGTGTGGAAGAATTGGAGGCAGATTACTGACAGGTTTTTATATTAAGCGCTTTTTACAGCGTGGATTTTAATATACTGTATATAACCATAAGTTTATCAGTGCAGCGCAATGTAGTGCAATGCATAACCGGTGTGCGGATATTTGATAATGACTGTCCCACGCACTCCTACAGCATGCAGACGACCGGTCACCTCCTGATCTGGTAAGCAACTCGCTTCATAGGTCTCATTAAGATTTTCACATGTCAAGAACTGTTGCGCCAATTATATGCACTTTATGAGATTCACCTTTTAGCAGTGCTTCTTTGGCATTTGGCACACTTCCTGGTAATGTTGCTCCAGAGGTCGACGTGTCATGGCGGGTGCCGCGCAACGTCAGGCAGACTACCCTATAGAAAAAAACGCTAAAATTCCGCGAATGTGTGGCATTTGACCTTTTGAATGCCCCAAAGTTGTTTAAGCACTTTAGATTATATATTCTGGCATTGAACTGGTTATGTATTTTGGCGTGATTTTATCAGCAGTCAACAATCAACATGGACAACTTACGCATCGTTGCGGAGAATGAGATGTTAAATGATGACGTTGTCCTAATGGAAAATTGTTACATAGAACAACTTGCAGAAGAGCTAGCAATGCGGTGGTTGGCATATCGTCGTAATTACTGCTATGCGATAATTATTTAGTTGTATTACACTTGCTTACTGCGTCGCGGTAATTATTCAGTTTTGTTGCATTTATTTACTGTTTCGCGGTTAATATTCAGTTTTATTGCATTTATTCACTATTTCACGCTTTTCTATTACGACAGCGTATAACAGTTCGCAACAATACCAAACTGTTTCCATTTTGCCTAACGCGGCAGCGTGTTTTCCGTTTAGCAGTACCTGGCATTGCGCATTTACATCGTACGCCATGACACGTCGACCTCTGGAGCAACATTACCCTACCCATAATCCTGATGTTAGGTTATAAAGTATATCATCATCAATAATAATCATAATCTACCAACCACAACTGAAAACTGAATTAACTAGGGTTGGGACGATACGAGTAAAATCGATGAGTAAACCGGTTCTGGTGCCTCTAGGTGGTACCTGGCTTTGCTTATTTACATCGTCCGCCATGACACGTCGACCCACAGCGTCGACCTCTGGAGCAACATTACCCTCCCCATAATCCTGATGTTAGGTTATAAAGTAGGTTATCATCATCATCAGCAATAATAACCATAATCAACCAACCACAACTGAAAACTCAATTAACTAGGGTGGGGACGATACGAGTAAAATCGATGAGTAAACCGGTTCTGGCACCTCTGTACGGTATACCGATTAAACCGCTGTTGTACCCAAACGAAGGGTGAATTATATGGCGCGCCGAATATAGGCGCTGCTTTTGAATACTTTTTCTTCGTTTTCTAGTTCTTCGGTTCCTCTACAAACACCTACGTCGCCGCATTCAATATTTTGTTGTAAAGCACTTCTGTGGAGCCTTCTTTAGACAAAAAATTCACGTAAATATGCAAAATCATACCTGTTCAATTAATATTGATACCTCCGTACCAGCTGAAGAAGTCTTTTCTGCAGCAGAGCAGATAATCTCTAGGGCCGTATTCATAGATTTCACATTGGTCTGGAGTATCTCCAGACTCATTTGGTCCGGACCAAAGGCCGACCAAGTTTTTAATATTCATAGATAAAAAGTCTTGGACCAAGAAAGGCCGTGGATCAGCAAGGAGAAAGTGTTACACGACGAAGAAAGGTAGTTCTGCGCATGCGCAACCTCGATAGAGCAGTAAACTAACCACTGTTACTCCCTAGTTTTTGACTTTCTATGGTCCTTTCCGAGCTGTTTTTACATCGGTTCAGTGCTCACTCCTCGCCCTCAACAAAAAATGGAGATAACCAAGAAGCGTGCATTAAAACGGTCGGAGGAAAATGCCTGTTTCCTTAATAGAAAAAATAATTTATATTATTGAAAACAAATTGGTTCCGACAAATGCAAACGCAATACGTGAGGCGGCATGGAGGGAGATAATACATATATAGGCAGTTTTGTGCATAATACTAACCTATTGCCACCCCTCCCTTTTTGGAAACGTTCTTATCCACCAGATACACAGATTCATGGCATTGTTAATCATTTCAATAAGAATTTAACTTGCTGTAATATTAACTTTTAACCTTAAAATTACAGAATGAAATCGTATTTAAATAGGAAGGAACATTTGCACTTAATAAAATCTCAACCTGGATTTTAACCAAATAATTAAAAAGGTAAGTAATTATACAGAAATAATTACCGGAGGAAATTGATATATCGTAAACCTTCCGGGAGCTGTAATCCTCCTCTCCTCGCCGGGAAAACGTAAGTAAAGCCTGAATTACTTCGAACTTAGCCCAAGTGATAACTCAACGCGACATAACGTGAAGATGTTATACATTGTATTAAATGGAGCTATTTAGGGTTGTCTTAACGTGGCTTACTTACGACGTAACTTAAAGAATTTGGCAATGTCAAACGTTTTCTTCCCGTTACATCAAGTTTAATGTGGCATGACAATTAGAACCAATCGGCGTGAAGCAGTCGCACGAAGTAATAAAAGAACAACCAATCAAGATTCATACCCGTTACGTTAAGTTACGTTACGTTACGTTAATTAGACCTTTACTTTAGCAGAATTTCTTAACTTCGCGTTACATCCTGTCATGTCACGTAAAGTGAATTGTAATCCCGGTTTAACGAAGGTAAATCTGCCAATGCCACATGAGACATTAGTTCTAATGCGGCTTACTGACGTCTTACAAGGTCAGTAGTGTTTTCTTGATATCCTTCTCTTGCATAACATGGAAGTGCTATTAACATCGTAACAATTGAGATACTTCAAGCCTCGGTTACCGTCTCTGTCATATAGGTTAGGAGGATTCCGTTTTATCAGCCTTCTAACGTTTGCTTTAATAAACCTGTATTTGTTTTGAAGTTTAGGTAGTCATGGTTTCCAATTTTGTCTAATTTTGGTGAATAGTTTTACTCCACCGTGTCATTTCGCGAATTCTAGGCAAGCAGCCACGTCCATCACTCCAAAGTCATCCATCTTGTAAGAATGGTCTGCCTTTAATCTACCCCTCCGAGGTAGACCAAAATTTGGTCCCGACCAAGGTGTGTGATCCCCGGACCAACGCAAGTTCCGGTCTATGAATAAGAAAATCGATGGTCTGCTGTAAATCCACCGGAAGTAGCAAGTTGATCCGGACCAAAATCGACTATGAATACGCGAGATAATCTTTCAGCCCAAGTCAGGTAGAAATGCTTATATTTTTACATAAATATTCTTCTTGTTTTTAGATTTTTTGCTTGTTTTTACTTTTGCTTTGTACAAAGAAATTTGATTTTTAACGGGATTATATTTTTATATACCTATATATCTTGTGTGATAATATGATTTTTTGAGAACCTAGTTTGTTTTTGGAAGAATAAAATTTGGTTTTAACTTCATGTAAGTAATCACAAGTCATCACACCAATAATCTTTCCATACCTGCCGCCAAATAAGAACAGCTTACAGCAGAAGACATAGCGGTGTGGCCAGAATTTTTTTTTCAATGGCGTTAAACGGTTTAGTTCAATATTGCTATTTTTATTATTATTGGTATTATTGTTACTATTTGCTGATATAGAGACGGTGATGTAGTGGCTCTTAAAAGCCCACTAACTCACCATTTAACTTTTGTCTTAGTTTATTAATTATGAAGTCCACATACATATGCTGGGGTTCTGTTAACAAATACAGCTTCAAAATGTACAAGAGACAACCGGTGTGATATTCTAGAGAATAGCAGAAACTCACAGGAAAGCCTTTTGAAGCAACATTATAAAGAAATACCCGTAACGTAAATACTAGAACTCATTCTATTCTTTTTGAGTGTGAAACAATTTGATATGTTTTGCTTGGCAGACAGCGAAATCTACAATTAATCAAAAGTACATAACTTGATTTTTCCTTCCGTTGTAGTGTGAGGTAGTCATAAAAGAAACCCACATTAGTAGTATATTATAGGGGTTCCGAGCACAATTTTGCGTTTATATGGGCAAGGACAGGGAAAACGAGGGTAGATGCGACGGATCAAGGAGGAAAATGCGTTTATATGGGGAAGATATAGGCTTGAGGATCGATGCTAGGCTAGACAGGGGTTGAAGGAGTGGGGATAATGCTTTATATGTGAAGGTAGGCAATACGAGGAGAAGTGCTAGACTAGACAGCGTTTGAGGTGTGGAACATGCGTTTATATGGGAAAGATAGGAAAAACGTGGACAGATAGTGGGCTAGACAGATGCTGAAGGAGGGGAATATAGGCTTATACGGGAGAGATAGGGAATACGAAGAGAGGTACTAGAGTAGACAGGGTTTGAAGGGTAGAACAAGACTCTTATATGGGAGAGGTGTTAGGCTAGGAAGGTTTGAATGGTAGAGTATACGTTTATATGCAGAGACGAGGGTAGATTCTAGGTTGAGAGAACCTTCAAGGAGGAAAATGCGTTTATATGAGAGAGATAGGGAAAACGAGGAGAGTTCCGAGGTAGAGCAGGGGCTGATGGAGGGAATGACTTTATATGATAGAGGTAGGGAATACGTGGAGAGGTAATTAGTTAGTCTGAGGTTAAGGAATAGGGTGTATGTTTATGTGGAGGAAGATATGGAAAACGTGGAGAGATCCTATACTAGGAGAGAGTTGAAGGAGGCCAATGCGCTTTATATGGGAGACGTAGGGAACATGAGGAGAGGTGCTAGTCTAGACGGAGGTTGAGAAGTAGAGTATGCGTTTATATGGGAAAATATGGAAAACGGGGAGAGATGCAAAGATAGACAGACGCTGAAGAAGGGAGGAATGTAGGTTTATACAGGTGAGGTAGGAAACCAAGGAGAGATGCTAGGCTAGACAGAGTTAAAGGAGGGAGAGGTTTGGACCGCAAAGACACCACCAATTAAAATTTACAAATGTTTTGACACCCTTTGACGGCATTTTCTCGTCACTGGGGGTGAACTGCCCCGACGCTAAAGTTCTAAAATATCTGTGTCAGGTAATGTTCCTCCATGCATAACATTGTCTAACATTATTGAAAAAGAATCAAGGGTTTATACTGCTAACGTTCTGGCATCGGGCCTCTAAAGGCCTGGACGCAGACCGAAGTACCACGCCGCAAGTATCTTGATTGATTAATGTAATTAAACGCTGCTCGTCGATCAATGAATACAATTAAGTATTTTTGATTTTATAATGTAAATAAGTGTATACGTAGGATAAACCGATTAGTATCACATGTGTTCATGGTAATTCAGTGCAGCGAATCCTACCAGAGCTATTTAATGTAATTTTCCTATGATTCGGTTAGAATGTAGGGTATTTAAGTCATTTTAACAGGTAATTCGGATAGCGTCACAGGTATTCATGGTAAAATACAGAATAATTCGATTATAAACATTTATCATCCAACGTTACAACACTTTTATATACTTTCTTCTATGTTATATGTTAAACAGTTAGTGTGCGAGACGGAGAGGGATAAACTGCATATTGATTTACAGTGAAGGTATATAGAAATATTCTAAACTAAACCCACACCGAACACCCTAACCAATCCCTACCTTGACTTCTCATTGTCTATTCAATCCTATCATCATCTAACATAACCACGTAACAAGACATAAAGTAACCAACAAACGTAACCACGTAACAAGACGTAACAGAACGTAACCACGTAACAAGACGTCACACCACGTAACATAAGCACGTAACCACGTGACAAGACGTAACCAGCGTAACAACCATGTAACCATGTATCATAAGCACGTAAACACGTAGCAAGACGTAACAACACGTAGCAACCATGTAACCACGTAACATAACGTAGCACCCTGCGACATGACGTAACCAGAAACGTAACATCATGCTACAACGCCACGTAACCAGAGATAACCTTGACTTTCTTTTAGTAAAATTGCGATGTTATATTCAGGTTTTATTATCTGAAAGTCTTAATTGAAACGTTTTGCGTCAGCATACCTTTATTTTAGTTTGTTGTAGGTGCCTCTCCCCTTTATCTAGGCTTGAGACTAGCACCAGGATTGTTCCTAATGGCAGGGTTAACACCTTCCCTTCCATCTTTTTATTATTCTTCTTTCTTCATCAGCCGTCTGCTAATTGCATACACAGCACACGGATAAACTTCATTTTTTAAGATTGTAGACTCACGAGAAAATCTTCATCTTCCACTTACATTCTTTTAAACGCTGTTTGCAATGCTGTAATGTTCATACGCATATGTAGTTATTCCATCCGCAGCAATAACTCGTTTATCATCAAACGGAGTCAATGTGATTTTATTCACTTGCACTGTGGCAAGACCATGGTACCGGGACAGGATCAAATTCATGGGCGTTCTTATGATTTCTCTTGTTTTAAGACAGTTTAAGTCTCGAATGTGACGTACTGCTTCATAGCACTACGTTTTATGCCTTTAATCTTTTTCATCATTAAGCCGTGAATATGTAGTGCGTACATCTTAAGTCGTAGTCCGACAAAGCGCTGGATGATTTGACCATTACCCTCATCTTTAAATTTCCCCAACACCTTTTTGTTCTGAGTGGAGTGACATATATGGTTGACAGGGTAATCAGCTGTATCCAGGTGCTCGAGAAAACGTAGCTTATCCTGGTACACATCTTCAGTTGACACACGATGAATGAACGAATCAGTGTCCATATACATAAGCTTCAGGTTTTCAGCTCCATAATATGGCAGCAACACATCATAATGATAGTGTTAATTAATGTCTTGGAGATGTCCAACACACTCATACAAATGTATATAGGCTTGTTGAATATGATCTGACGCGAGGCCATATGTACAGCAGCTAGAATAGCAGCATATATCGTCCTATCGATAAACCTAGTGTTGGTAATTAATTTTTTCAGAGTCTTCTCGTTTGTCACCAAGCGTATATCCACACGATTACGCAGGTTCTCCATAGTTTTTCCAAACATGGCGTTGTTGAACAGTTTTAAGAGATCCGTCTCGAAGTCATTTGCAGCCTGTTGTCGTAGCCTATTGTCAAATTCCACATAAGGTTTTAACCACTGTGACTGACGATATTGTAGCACACGATGAATTTTTGTTAGCCGTAGTCCATGATTAAGTGCTTGCTTCAAAGCCATGTAATGTACTACATACTTCTTTCGAGGTCCAAGATGGGGTATCAGTTTCTTTGTACTCGAGTCCTTAGGCTTCATACACTCAGGCAGGCAGGGCAAGTCGTTGTGTAGATCGTGAAGTTCTAAGGGATATTCGAAGTCGACTTCTAATATATATCCATGAGGATCATCTTCTTGTAGTCTTTCTAAGTCGATTTTTTCAGGCGATATCCACTCAAATCCAGCTTAAGGGAGGGTGTGACACATGGCCCAACCATATTGGTTACTGGCGTCCTATATGTAATAAATTCGGTTGGTCTCGACGGATCATACTTCTCCATTTAGACGTTGTTTGCTTCGCCATAACGGTGGGAAACTTGACATAAACCTCCTCTTATGCCGGAATCCACTATGAGCAATTGGTCATAATCCTGTAACAATTTCAGCTGAATTCCAGTATACAGCAACATGACATCCCATGTAAGTATTAGAGAGGTAAAATGATGAACAGGATCGACTTTGTGTGTTTTGAGGGTTTGTCTCTGAGTGTCTCGGAGACATCATCTAGAAGAAGTACATCAGAGATTAAGTAGGGGTCGCTGTACTCACCAAGGTTTTTACACTAAACAGCTCCCATACATTTCTGGCATGATCGTAGTCAGCATCACTAATTTCTTCTTCATTTAATCTATTGTAGAAGGAGTCCTTAGGAGGCAGGCAGATTTCGTTCAAAACATCCCGTGAAGTGACGTAATCATAGGGAAATACTCCTTTACGAGTCATCAACTTCATCTTGTCTTATCTGAAGTGTTTCAGGGTACGATGTTGGATGTTTCACCAACTTATCCAAGCTTGTACTGAGAAACCGAAAGCTATCCACAAGCCGAAGCTTTACATCTCCTACATACTTGGAGAATGATATATAGCTTTCTTCAGATCTAGGAATGACTTCTACCCGCTCACTTGTGCATCCCAGCTCCTTAACAATGAAGTGTGAGTCATACCCACTGAGGTTGTGCATGAAGACTGGAATATAATTAGATGTTTTGCAGGTTAAATTGCATTCTTTATGTGGACTTCCGTGATATTCACCACTGATGTGATCATTGTCACGTACTTATTAGTTCTCTTCAGTAAAGGTTTTTCCACATAAGTAGCATACTGTAGACGAGATGAAATCCATCTGCTGTTGATCTGTAAGTTTCAGAGGTATGACAGATTTGTATATATTATTAATTTCCTTTGCAAGGAACGACAGGCATTCCATAAACTTCTGTGCAGCATCACACCACGATATACATAGGCATGCTAAGGAAGACCGGTTTCCAGATGTTCAACGTCGGATGACGGTTTAACGTAAACGCAGAAACTCATAGGTACATGCTGCTGATAAGGGGTTGATTATGAAGTTTCAGGATTGCGTATACATGTATGACATGGGGCGAGAATGCTTTGAAAGTCTGCGTAGATGACGTAAGGTAGTTTCAACATCCTTTCAAAATTTTTAAACTGTACAATTGATTTCTCCTTTGCAGGCATAACTACACTTGCAACACCGTGCTGATTACAGTTGGCGGCATGTTCTTGTATTTTTCCAGCCCACTTCGTCCGCACTGATCATCAAAATGTGTAAACTAACGCTTACAGGTATAAACACGTTCTTTATGCTTAGTTTTCTGACGTCGAATAAGTTTTTCAAAATTCGTTATATAAATGTAGTGATGTCTTCCACTACTGTCACTCAATAGTAGGAGGTCACGGTGGTCAGGTAGTTGTTAGCATAGAGTCCAGGTTCGTTTCTGGGAAAACAGCTTGATTCCGGGGTTTAAATGTTTTGTCGCAGGTTTCTCCGACACTGTTAACAAATCTACACTCAGCAGGTTAATCTTTTACACTCTTGTGAATACCAAGCTCATTATGTACAGCCAGGATTATCCGCTGTTTTGCCTCTTGCAGGTACATATTCAGGTCCTTAGTTGATTCACAACGTATAAAATATGATTTCAAGCGCCCATTGAATGAAGTTTCATATTCTTTCATGTTACAATGACCCATTGTAGATAATAACTCATGCTTAGCAGGTTCTAATCAACATTTCTTCTCAGGCCTGTTTATTTCACAAGCATCGTCGTGCCGCCGACCCTTATAACTGTCTTTGAAGACTACATTACAATATTTACATTTGAAGAGCTTCTCACAACGTAGCTCATGCCATCTTTTATCATAACCACCGAAGAATTTCTTGGAGCATTTACCACAAGAATATCCTGAGGCAATAGCAATGATATCCTTATATGAGGACTTATTCATCTTTCTTCTCGGTATAATAACGTATTAATCCTTTTTCAAGGAAATGTACGCCTCTTCACCTTGATCCAGAATTTACTGATAAGCTATGCTTTATGTATTCTGTATTAGCCAAATTCGTTGAGAAGAATGCACAACGTATGAGCAAATACGAGCAACTTCAAAATAAATACGACTTCAGCTGCGTTTCCTATCCTACGCCACTTTCTCAAATACCTAAATTTGAGAAGCTTAACAGGATGTCTATCAACGTCTTCGGCCTGAATGAGAACCATGAAGTGTATCAGATAAAGTTCGCTCAGACTGAACTACCTGACCACCGTGACCTCCTACTATTGAGTGACAGTAGTGGGAGACATCACTACGTTTGTATAAAGAATTTTGAAAAAACTTATTCGACGTCAGAAAACTAAGCATAAAGAACGTGTTTATACCGTGCGCGTTGTTTTACACATTTTGATGATCAGCGCGGACGAAGTGGATTGGAAAAATTACAAGAACATGCCGCCATCTGTAATCAGCATGATGTTGCAAGGCTAGTTATGCCTACAAAGGAGAAATTAACTGTACAGTTTAAAATTTTTGAAAGGATGTTGAAACTACCTTACTTCATCTACGCAGACTTTCAATGCATTCTCGCCCCATGTCATACATGTATACGCAATCCTGAAACTTCATATACAACCCCTTATCAGCAGCATGTACCTATGAGTTTCTGAGTTTACGCTAAACCATCATCCGACGTTGAACATCTGGAAACTGGTCTTCCTAAGCATCCCTATGTATATCGTGGTGTTGATGCTGCTCAGAAGTTTATGGAATGCCTGTCGTTCCTTGCAAAGGAAATTAATAATATATACAAATCTGTCATACCTCTGAAATTTACAGATCAACAGCAGATGGATTTCATCTCCGCTACAGTATGCTACTTGTGTGGAAAAGCCTTTACTGAAGAGAACTACGAAGTACGCGACCATGATCACATCAGTGGTGAATATCGCGGAAGTCTACATAAATAATGTAATTTAGCCTGCAAAACACCTAAATATATTCCAGTCTTCATGCACAACCTCAGTGGGTATGATTCACACTTCATTGTTAAGGAGCTGGGATGCACAAGTGAGCGGGGAGAAGTCATTCCTAGCTCCGAAGAAAGCTATATATCATTCTCCAAGTATGTAGGAGATATAAAGCTTCGGTTTGTGGATAGCTTTCGGTTTCTCAGTACAAGCTTGGATAAGCTGGCGAAACAACTAACATCGTACCCTGAAACACTTCAGATAAGACAAGATGAAGTTGATGACTCGTAAAGGAGTATTTCCCTATGATTACGTCACTTCATGGGATGTTTTGAACGAAATCTGCCTGCCTCCTAAGGACTCCTTCTACAATAGATTAAATGAAGAAGAAATTAGTGATGCTGACTACGATCATGCTAGAAATGTATGGGAGCTGTTTAATGTAAGAAACCTTGGCGAGTACAGCGACCCCTACTTAATCTCTGATGTACTTCTTCTAGATGATGTCTTCGAGACATTCAGAGATCAAACCCTCAAAACACATAAAGTCGATCCTGTTCATTATTTTACCTCTCTAATACTTACATAGGATGTCATGTTGCTGTATACTGGAATTCAGCTGAAATTGTTACAGGATTATGACCAATTGCTCATGGTGGATTCCGGCATAAGAGGAGGTTTATGTCAAGTTTCCCACCGTTATGACGAAGCAAACAACGTCTAAATGGAGAAGTATGATCCGTCCAGACCAACCGAATTTATTACATATAGGACGCTAGTAACCAATATGGTTGGGCCATGTGTCACACCCTCCCTTAAGCTGGATTTGAGTGGATATCGCCTGAAAAAATTGACTTAGAAAGACTACAAGAAGATGATCCTCATGGATATATATTAGAAGTCGACATCGAATATCCTTTAGAACTTCACGATCTACACAACGACTTGCCCTTCCTGCCTGAGTGTATGAAGCCTAAGGACTCGAGTACAAAGAAACTGATACCCCATCTTGGACCTCGAAAGAAGTATGTAGTACATTACATGGCTTTGAAGCAAGCACTTAATCATGGACTACGGCTAACAAAAATTCATCGTGTGCTACAATATCGTCAGTCACAGTGGTTAAAACCTTATGTGGAATTTGACTATAGGCTACGACAACAGGCTGCAAATGACTTCGAGACGGACCTCTTCAAACTGTTCAACAACGCCATGTTTGGAAAAACTATGGAGAACCTGCGTAATCGTGTGGATATACGGTTGGTGACAAACGAGAAGACTCTGAAAAAATTAATTACCAACACTAGGTTTATCGATAGGACGATATATGCTGCTATTCTAGCTGCTGTACATATGGCCTCGTGTCAGATCATATTCAACAAGCCTATATACATTTGTATGAGTGTGTTGGACATCTCCAAGACATTAATTAACACTATCATTATGATGTGTTGCTGCCATATTATGGAGCTGAAAACCTGAAGCTTATGTATATGGACACTGATTCGTTCATTCATCGTGTGTCAACTGAAGATGTGTACCAGGATAAGCTACGTTTTCTCGAGCACCTGGATACAGCTGATTACCCTGTCAACCATATATGTCACTCCACTCAGAACAAAAAGGTGTTGGGGAAATTTAAAGATGAGGGTAATGGTCAAATCATCCAGCGCTTTGTCAGACTACGACTTAAGATGTGCGCACTACATATTCACGGCTTAATGATGAAAAAGATTAAAGGCATAAAACGTAGTGCTATTAAGCAGTACGTCACATTCGAGACTTAAACTGTCTTAAAACCAGAGAAATTATAAGAACGTCCATGAATTTGATCCTGTCCCGGTACCATGGTCTTGCCACAGTGCAAGTGAATAAAATCACATTGTCTCCGTTTGATGATAAACGAGTTATTGCTGCGGATGGAATAACTACATATGCGTATGAACATTACAGCATTACAAACAGCGTTTAAAAGAATGTAAGTGGAAGATGAAGATTTTCTCATGAGTCTACAATCTTAAAAAATGAAGTTTATCCGTGTGCTGTGTATGCAATTAGCAGACGGCTGATGAAGAAAGAAGAATAATAAAAAGATGGAAGGGAAGGTGTTAACCCTGCCATTAGGAACAATCCTGGTGCTAGTCTCAAGCCTAGATAAAGGGGAGAGGCACCTACAACAAACTAAAATAAAGGTATGTTGACGCAAAACGTTTCAATTAAGACTCTCAGATAATAAAACCTGAATATAACATCGCAATTTCACTAAAAGAAAGTCAAGGTTATCTCTGGTTACGTGGCGTTGTAGCGTGATGTTACGTTTCTGGTTACGTCATGTCGCAGGGTGTTACGTTATGTTACGTGGTTACATGGTTGCTACGTGTTGTTACGTCTTGCTACGTGTTTACGTGCTTATGATACATGGTTACATGGTTGTTACGCTGGTTACGTCTTGTCACGTGGTTACGTGCTTATGTTACGTGGTGTGACGTCTTGTTACGTGGTTACGTTTGTTGGTTACTTTATGTCTTGTTACGTGGTTATGTTAGATGATGTTAGGATTGAATAGACAATGAGAAGTCAAGGTAGGGATTGGTTAGGGTGTTCGGTGTGGGTTTAGTTTAGAATATTTCTATATACCTTCACTGTAAATCAATATGCAGTTTATCCCTCTCCGTCTCGCACACTAACTGTTTAACCTATAACATAGCAAAAAGTATATAAATGTGTTGTAACGTTGGATGATAAATGTTTATAATCGAATTATCCTGTATATTACCATAAATACCTGTGACGCTATCCGAATTAGCTGTTAAATGACTTAAATATCCTACATTCTACCCGAATCATAGGAAAATTACATTAAATAGCTCTGGTAGGATTCGCTGCACTAAATTACCATGAACACTTGTGATACTAAACGGTTTATCCTACGTATACACTTATTTACATTATAAAATCAAAAACACTTAATTGTATTCATCGATCGACGAGCAGCGTTTAATTACATTAATCAGTCAAGGTACTTGCGGCGGGGTACTTCGGTCTGCGTCCAGGCCTTTAGAGGCCCGATGCCAGAACGTTAGCAGTATAAACCCTTGATTCTTTTTCAATAATATTAGACAATGTTATGCATGGAGGAACGTTACCTGACACAGATATTTTAGAGCTTTAGCGTCTGGGGAGTTCACCCCCAGTGACGAGAAAATGCCGTTCAAAGGGTGTAAAAACATTTGTAAATTTTAATTGGTGGTGTCTTTGCGGTCTAAACATCTCCCTCCTTTAACTCGTCTAGCCTAGCATCTCTCCTTGGTTTCCTACCTCACCTATATAAACCTACATTGCTCCCTTCTTCAGCCTGTCTATCCTTGCATCTCTCCCCGTTTTTCATATCTTCCTATATAAACGCATACTCTACTCCTCAACCTCCGTCTAGACTAGCACCTCTCCTCATGTTCCCTACGTCTCCCATATAAAGCGCATTGGCCTCCTTCAAATCTCTCCTAGCATAGGATCTCTCCACGTTTTCCATATCTTCCTCCACATAAACGTACACCCTACTCCTTAACCTCTGACTAACTACCTCACCTGGTGTTCCCTACCTCTATCATATAAAGGCGTTCCCTCCTTCAGCCCCTGCTCTACCTCGGAACTCTCCTCGTTTTCCCTATCTCTCTCATATAAACGCATTTTCCTCCTTGAAGGTTCTCTCAACCTAGAATCTACCCTCGTCTCTGCATATAAACGTATACTCTACTATTCAAACCGTCCTAGCCTAATACCTCTCCCATATAAAAGTCATGTTCTACTCTTCAAACCCTGTCTAGTCTAGTACCTCTCCTCGTATTCCCTATTTCTCCCGTATAAGCCTATATTCCCCTCCTTCAGCATCTGTCTAGCCCACCATCTGTTCAAGTTTTTCCTATCTTTCCCATATAGACCCATATGCCATACCTCAAACTCTGTCTAGTCTAGCACTTCTCCTCGCATTCCCTACCTTCACATATAAAGCATATCCCCAATCCTTCAACTCCTGTCTAGCCTAGCTACGATCCTCGTAGTGGCTATCTTCCCCATATAAACGCATTTTCCTCCTTGATCCGTCGCATCTACCCTCATTTTCCCTATCCTTTCCCATATAAACGCAAACAAACTATGCTCGGATCCCCTATAATATGCTACTCACATTTTACCACTGTCCTGACTTTCTGGTAGCCTGCCCTAGGCTTAGTGTGCAATACAGCCAGTTTTGCAATAAAAATAGGAAAATCTTGCTAACTTCACTGCATCGTCTCATCCAACGTATTGCATTACCAAGAAAACAAATTTTTGAGTGCGTTGCTTATCTTAGTAGTGTGTAAATAAGGGAAATATAAAAACTTTTACACAAGTATTAATGGTATTATATTTATCCAAAGCCATAAACCAATTCCAAGAGAATATACTCTATCTGGCTCTTTCGGTAAGATGTCACAATGGAGCTTATAAGTTGCCAGACTGTAGTACGTTTGAGTATGTACAAGCCAACTGCTGACTACGGAACTTTTTCTGCCCATAAGCAAAAAAGGGAAACTTAGCAATTAGTGTAATGGCCGATATTGTGTGCGATAATCCTTCCTACGTATTCAAACCTGCCGCCAAATAAAGAACCCCGTTATATACTTGGGACCGTATTCATAGATTTCACATTGGTCTGGACTATCTCCAGACTCCTTTGGTTCAGACCAAAGGCCGACGAAGTTTTTTATATTCATTGACGATAAAAAGTCTCGGGCCAAGAAAGGCCGTGGATCAGCAAGGAGAAAATGTTACACGACGAAGAAAGGTAGTTCTGCGCATGCGCGGCTTCCATTGGGTAGTAAACTAACCACTGTTACTCCCTAGTTTTTAACTCTCTATGGTCGTTTCACAGCTGTTTTTTCATCGGTTCAGTGCGCCCTCAGCGAAAAATGGAGATAACCAAGAAGCGTGCATTAAAACGGTCGGAGAAAAATGACTGTTTTCCTTAACAGAAAAAATTATGGATATTATTGAAACAAATCGTTTTCGACAAATGCAAACGCAAAAAAGAGGAGGCAAGGAGGGAGATAACACATATGTAGGCAGTTTTGTGTATGATACTAACCTATTGCCACCCCTCTCTTTTTGGAAACGTTCTTATCCACCAGATACATTGTTAATCATTTCAATAAGAATTTAACTGGCTGTAATATTAAAACTTAACCTTAAAATTACAGAATTAAATCGTATTTAAATAGGAAGGAACATTTGCTCTTATTAAAATCTCACCCTAGATCCTAACCAAATAATTAAAAAGGTACTGTGTGAAGTAATTATACAGAAATAATTACCTGAGGAAATTGATATATCATAAACCTTCCGGGAGTTGTAATCCTCCTCTCCTCGCCGGGAAAACGTAAGTAAAGCCTGATTAACCCAAGTGACTTAACTCAACGTGACATAACGTGAAGGTTTTTGTTATACACTGTATTAAATGGAGCTATTTAGGGTTGTCTTAACGTGGCTTAATTTAACGACGTAACTTAAAGAATTTGGCAATGTCAAACGTTTTCTTCCTGTTACGTCAAGTTTAATGTGACATGTCAATTAGAACCAATCGGCGTGAAGCAGTAGCATGAAGTAATAACAGAACAATCAATTAAGATTCATTCTCGTTACGTTAAGTGCATCCTAATTAGATCTTTACTTTAGCAGAGTTTCTTAACTTTGCGTTACAGCCCATCTTGTTACGTAAAGTGCATCGTAATCCCGGTTTAACGAAGGTAAATCTAGCAATGCCACATGCGACATTAGTTCTAATGCGGCTTACTGACGTCTTACTATGGTCAGTAGTGTTTTCTTGATACCCTTCTCTTGCATAATATGAAAGTGCTATTAGTATCGTATCAATTGAGATACTCAAGTCTCGGTTATTGTCTTTGTTATATAGGTTAGGATGAATCCGTTTTATCAGCCTTCTAACCTTTGCTTTTATAAACCTGTATTTGTTTTGAAGTTTAGGTCGTCATGGTTTCCAATTATGTCTAATTTTGGTGGATAGTTTTACTCCACCGTGTCATTTCGCGAATTCTACGCAAGCAGCCACGCCCATCACTCCAAAGTCATCCATTTTGTAAAGATGGTCTGCCTTTAATCTACCCCTCCGAGGTAGACCAAAATTTGGTCCCGACCAAGCCGTTTGATCTCCGGACCAACGCAAGTCCCGGTCTATGAATAAGAAAATCGATGGTCTGCTGTAAATCCACCGGAAGTAGCAAGTTGGTCCGGACCAAAATCGTCTACGAATACCGCCCTTGGTGTAGCAAGTCGTATGACGTCACAGAACCAAACCTACTTGTACCGAACCGTCCCCAGCCCTAGAATTAACAGCTCTCCACAAACTTTCTGTAACAGTGATTTAACATCAGCTGATTGTATTCTGCATTGCATACAGTGCTGCCACCTATCATGTATGTGTTATACTGGAGAGGAAGCAACCTAATCACTGACTTAGTTCCAGTCTCCACAGTATGAAAATCACAGGGGTGAAGGTTAGATACGGAAACGGGAAACACAAGGCACTAACTCCCCACATGAACACGGCATGTCACTAGTTGTACTTTTGCGGGAAATGCAATGTTTCTGATTGGCTGTTTCAAGTTTTGAAGTTTGTAACGAACTAAATGGCAGGCAGGAAGAATGTGTCCATCTTGGATTTATGTAGCAGAAAGTTTTCTTCCGATGTTTTATCACCAGGAACAAAGCGGAGACGGTAATCATACATTTACGTCATTTCTGATTTAATGTATATTTTTTGTAATATTGGCATTTTCTATTAATTTCAGTGAAATTCGTAGAATGAGGTAGAAGACTTTAATAGGTTTATTGTGTGTTACAACGTTTATATTATAACGAATTAATTTTAATTTTCAGACACATTGAGCCGCCCAGACAGAGTGGAATATGCCCATGATTTGCATTCCTTCCAGCGTTGTGGTTCGAGTCCCGAATGGTGACTTAGAATCTGAAGGTATGTTATTAAGCTTGAGTGACATAAAATGATAATGCTGGATGAAAGGTTAAGTTTTTAAGAGCTTCTTAGTGTTGCTGAATCTTATATTGTCCTGATTTACTTTTCAGATACAGTGAGTCATCCAGACAGTGGAATATAATTAATTTTCTTGTTTGCACTTCATAATTGATGGGTGGAAATCACAGCCAAAGTGGGTAAGGTAAAAATCAGCCTTTAATGCAAATTAAATAGCATGTTAGAGTGCCAATATTCAAACACGTAGATGCAGATCATGCGTTGACACTCGTGTGTAATTTAAAAATGTAGGATTATTGGTGGACTAATTGACATACTAACTGTCAAGGATAGCATGACAATGATACTGTAATTCTTTTAAGGCAGTGCTCAACTGAAATTTTCTAATACAGAAGGAAGAAAGATATTGGATATCATTCACATATTGTAATGTATGTGTATGTGTGTGTATTGTCACTCGGACACATTATTGCTGTATATAATAGTGTCGAGTTAATTGTTGTGTTTGTGTGTTAAGTATTGTCTGGCGCGACAATTCCCTTTCCTAGTTGGGGTGGAGGCAATTGTGGTAACAGTTGTGTGTGTGTGTGTGTTTTATAGCGTGGGTCTAGTTGTAGTCAGAGTAGCGGGACTCTAATGTAAATCTTCGGACGGAACGGGTGTATGTGTGATGGGTGTGTGTGCGCGGGGCACCTCTCCCAGTGTTTTGTGTGTAACCTTTTTGTGTACCATGTAGAGCACCTTGATTTATAATAAACCTGAGCAAAATGTGAATTCAAATTTAATTATTTAAAAATATTCCACATCCGCTTTAGTTTTGTGTAGCAAGTTCTTAGTACCTTTCTGGTTGCCTCTGTCTACGTCCCACAATGTGTATGCCAAGGTAACTAAATTTAATATTTTAGCTGCAAACCTTTTGGCCTCACCCCGATGTATAAGACTTTTTGTGTTTGGCGCCGGCTATATAATATTTGTGATCACATCGCTGTGAAGAAGAAAATTTTCGTGTGCTAGCACGTGTGTGTACATTTTTTTTGAGTGCATGTGGTAGATATATCTGTGGTTTAAGGTAAGTTTTTTTTATATGTGTGTGTGAAGGGTTCATTTGTGTATCTTATTTTGCTTAGTGAATTTTGTTTTCATGAGGATCGCAGCGATGTGATACGATTCTTTTTAAGGGTTGGCGTACCACGTGTAAGGCAGCACATTTTGGCTTTGTAGCGTGGCCGTTACATAGAAATTCAAAATTATTCCAAAGTGTGGCGTGGCAATAATTTTTTTGGCATAGCAAAATGTATGTTTTTCCTGTATTTGGGCCCTGAAGATTTTTCACATTTAGTGGGCTTAATTTTTTTTGTGATGGTTGTGTAATTTTTTGGTGCCTCTGCATTATCTCCTTTCTCCTTCTCTCCTCTGTGTTTCCTCTTCTTTTCTTTCTTCCTTTTCTTCTTTTTATCCCATTCCCGGCCCCCACGTTGTGTGTATGAGTGTGTGTTATATATGTGAGCAGTGTCTTAGGTATTGCTGTGAAATTTCTGGATTTTGTATGTCTGATACAACTACACTAGTCTATCAAATGTGACTATTGCCTCCTGATATTGACATTTTTATGTGTGCTATATCACCTTACTACTATATCTTATGCCTCTGCTAATAACTTGTGCTAATGAAATTATTGAGGGTTATGAATCTTGCTTTCTTATGACAAACTTGTCACTGAAGTACATTGCAAATGTGTTGTATAATCTAACATTTCTGACCAATGCTCAGAATGAATTTTCTTTGTTTTACAGCCAGTGTGCTTACTGTTTTACATTTCAGATACTGTCAGCATTCATTTTTGTATGATTTTAACAAAGGCATGGCTAGCTTCTGCTAAATACTAGGAAAATTTCCTTGTTATTTACCTTGCTATCTAGATTTGGGTTCATAACAGTGCATTTCACTTTTTGTACTAATTTTCTGCATTGCATTACTCATTTTAGCATACTTTGTTACTTTGTGTACAATTGTACTACTGATTTTGGTCATATTTAGCCTCATTAAGCTTATTTGCTTGTGGCTTCCCAATATAACTATTTTGCTTTCATTACACTGTGATATGATACTATAATTCTTTGCCACTGTTATATTTGTTTCTGTGAATTTTACTGACCTATACTGTTTTATACTGAGTGATTAATTCTCACCTGTTTGTACCATTGACTTACATATTTTATTTATTGCTAATTTCTGGCATTGTTTATGGAAATTTATTTTTTTGACTGTGTTGTGTTATAAATGCAAACTCAACCTCTCTTACAGCATTGATATTTATGCATTTTGCTCATACCTACTTTTGTTTCTGATACAATAATATTTTTACATGGTGTATATACACTCATCTTTTCATTACAGCCACTATTTAATTGTATGCCTGTGTCTAATTGATTCTTTTTGCCTACCTTTCTGTGTTAATACTGTGCTATATGATTTCACCATGCCAAGGAGAAATAACAGACAAGCCTGTGGAAGACCACTCTCCTACGCCTTCTACTGGTGCTGGGCCATTGACCCTGGTGGCCACCAATAATGATTTAATTACACTTGTACAAGAAGCTGTTCAGGGTATTGTGTCTGCTACTCAACGTTCCGTCGAACTCTCTTCATTTAATGCTGCAGTTGACAATCCTGTTGATCTTCTTAATACTTTTGAAAGAGTAGCTTCTCCTAATAACTGGTCAGATTTATAAAAAGTGAAATATTTGCCTTCTTACCTTAAAGATACTGCTATACAATGGTTTCAAACATTTTGTCACAGGCATCCCTCTCATGATTGGGCTATTTTAAAATCCTCTTTTATTACAGCTTTTCAGGTTGCTTACCAAGATGAATTGTTGGAAATTAAGCTCCGACAAAGAATTCAATTAGATTCTTAACCTGTTTTGCATTATGTTTATGATGTACTGTCTTTATGTGATCAAGTTAATCCGAGTATGACTCAAACGGAGCAAATAAGAAATTTACTAAAAGGTCAGAAACCTGAGTATGTCAACATTATCCTGCCAATGAACCCTCTTACTGTAGACGATCTTTTACAGGCTCTTAAGTGGGTGGATAAAGCACAATTTTATATGGCACAAAGAGAGCACCTGGTCGCTGCACAGGTACAAACTACAGATCATATTGTGGCTCCTCCATCTTGGGCTCTATCAGTTGGGTCTACTAACCCTTTCCTTACAGGTCATTCGCCTTTGCCGCTCTTCTAGTTCCCCCTACTAATGATGTCACTGATTTAACTGCAAAGGTGGAACAGTTAACTAAACAGTTATGTGCAATGAATACTTTTCATCCTGAGAGGAACAGACCATCATCTTCCACACAGAGAGGACAATGTCAACCACATTCACCACCTCCAAATCGGCGCCAACCCCTGATTTGTTGTAGGTGTGGCAAACCAGGTCACACAGCAAGATTTTGTTTGCAGCAGGTGTCCCAGTTAAAGAAAGAAAAAACTGTTAATGGCTCTCTCTTACAGAAAAAAGAATTTGTTGCTCCTTTTTCTATGTATTTTGTTGTAACACTACATTTTGTATTGAGTGATAAATTCACATGTGCTTACCAAGATTCTTTAATGTGATTCTTTCCAGCTTTGTGAGGGTCTTTTGAGTGTTGTATGATTGTGGGGTGGTGTTTTTTGGTTTTATTGCTCATGTTCTTGCTGAGGAGCCGTTGTGTACTTAGCAAGGTGTGTTCATTGCTGTATTGCTGTATGTCCACAGTAATGTCTGTTTGTCTGATGCGCTGTTTAAGTTTGATTACAGTTGCTATGGATGTTTCCTTGGTGTTTTCTGCATGACAAGAGGGAAATGGTCATTGAATCTGCCTTCACTACAATTTATCTGGGTGAGTACGTTTCCAAAATTTTGCAGGTCATAAAATCCCTTATATGTCATGTTTACTTACAACAATGTCTTTCTTTTGGTCAGCTCTAACTATATTCATTTTTTTGTATCTGTTTTACGAATGTGTTTTTCAGAATCTATTGACTGGGGCTTGGTCCACACTCCAACCATGACAGAATATGGGGGCTATATGTGTCTGTGAAAACAAAAGAAAACAAAAAAGTTCGAACAAGTCGCTTGTGAACTGCGCAGAGAGCATTCCTTAGGCAGTAGATCCTTAGCATTGTTGGCGATAGTTCCTCTACCTATATTCGATCCTGTAGTTAGTATGTCTGTAGCTGAATGGTAGTTTGCTAGTAGATTGAACTAACAATTTTTTTTCTCTGAGGATGTTATTTTTAAATTCTTAGTACCAATGTCTCAATGTGTTTTGGTTCTTGTATTAATCTCACAGTAACACCATTTCTATGGTCAGAGATCATTGTAAAGTATCAAAAGCTCTAAATTTTATTGTATTGTTAAAACTCCAAAATTTTTGTCATTAAATTCTGAATTGGTGCCTCTACTTTAAAAAGTATTCATGAATAATTGTTAGTCATATCCAAAAATTGAGCGCTCAGTTAATGTATTTTTTGCAAGGCCTTGCTCTAGATTTAAATTTTATTAGCTTTGTGTGTCCCCCGCCTTTTGTTTTGTAATGTTTATTTTGTGTATTTCTTTCTTGTATATTGTGTCCCTGATGCTTTCCCCAAATCTTGATCCAGTGTATCGGTAACCCTAGGAAACACACCCCTCCACAGAAGAGGACAGCCCCAGATCGTCAGGAGAATGGTGGTACTTCCCCGGCCACACCCGCACAGGTTTCCAGCTTCACCATCTTCGACCCTCTCACCATGGCAGTCTACGGGGGTGTTTTCCCCATGGATTGTCTGTGCTGGCAGGGCCCATCGGTCACAGATCTATTTCTACAGTGTTCCAGCAAATTCATCTGTGGTGCCGTGATAATTGAGTGGTACAGTTATCCGTGTGATAAGCCTTTCCATCTTTTCTTCGGCGGGTGTAGTTCAGTGGTGAGAAAAGTTACCGGACAAAGCAGTGTTGCTCCATTCTTAAACAGTATGTTGTGATACAATGTATACATACAGAAGAGGAGTTACAAGCTGGGGGTTCCTGTGGGACTACTTTATTGTCAAACAGAATCATTGTCTATGTAGGGATTCATCAGGGCTTTATATTTGTAATCTTCGTATGTTCACTATTGTATGCTTCTATTTTCTTGTATTTATTAATTTTTCGGCGAGGACGCCTCATTATTGTGAGTGGGGGGAGATGTAATGTATGTGTATATGTGTGTATTGTCGCGTCGGACACGTTATTGCTGTATGTAATATTGTCGAGTTAATTGTTGTGTTTGTGTGTTAATTATTGTCTGGCGCGGCAATTCCATTTCCTAGTTTGGGGTGAAGGCAATTGTGGTAACAGCTGTGTGTGTGTTATAGCGTGGGTCTAGTTGTAGCCAAAATAGCAGGACTCTAATGTAAATCTTCGGAGGGAACGGGTGTATGTGTGATGGGCGTGTGTGCGTGGGGCATCTCCCCCAGTGTTTTGTGTGTAACCTTTTTGTGTACCATGTAGAGCACCTTGATTTATAATAAACCTGAGCAAAATGTGAATTCAATGGTAATTATTTAAAAATATAACACACACGCTTTAGTTTTGTGCAGCAAGTTCTTGGTACCATTCTGGTTGCCTCTGTCTAGTCCCCCAATGTGTATGCCAAGGTAACTAAATTTAGTATTTTAGCTGCAAACCTTTTGGCCTCACCCCGGTGTATAACATAATATTTAAGTAATTCACTTGCTTTTGGGCATTTTTATCTTACTGCCACTATAATGTCCTTTTTTGAACTGGGCATGGTGTATGAAAATAGAAATTCTGGCAGCTGTTTTGCCAATTAGTGTCCTTGTAATCTGTTAGTACAAGTGCTCAAAAGCATTTGTTTCCAAGAAAAACCTGAAGTGTTTCTTTTGAGTGAAATTAGCAGCTTCAGTATGTGTTATGAGGCTTTGAAATTCCAAAGTGGTTGCAATCTTTCGTGTCTGTTTTCAACCATTTAAAGTTTGTAGCAATTTTGATTATACAAAATCCTTCCCTTAGAAGATACATTGTGCAATAGTAATTAAGTTGCAGTATATTATATGAAATGCATAAGCGTTTAAATGTGTGATTTTTATGCAAAAACCAAAGGTTTTGAAGTAATGGGCATGTAATATTCTTTAAATGTATTGAAGCCTTTTAAGTTAACACATGTCATGATAAACCTGAAGTTAATCACGATATATGATGAATCATTTGTATAATACTTATGAAAATAACTTACTGTGAGTACAGAAAGTCTTAGATGGCAGAGCAGTGGTATGGCAAGTCAAGGATTGGTAGTTTGAATCCCAGGCATGGCATTGACACTTTTGTTTGATTGTATATACTCTTCCACTATTATGTATACGTAAACAATCCATGGATCTTTTCAATGAATTGGATCTTTTGAATGACCCTTCGATCTGTTATTTATAGTGAACATTTTAACACACTTTAAGCATTTTAAACGTTTTTCATACAAAACTCATTGCATCCGAGGTACTATGGGTGGTTAGGTTTTTTTTATATAAGCTTAGTTTTCTGAATTCACGGAAGGTTAGCATTAGGCTTTTTTCTTTTTATTATTTTTTAATGAAAAGTGTTTAAATTGTTCACTATAAATTGAGGCAGTATTTTTATCGCTTAAATTATATCAGTCTAATTATATAGTATAAAAATAATAGCCCGCCTATAATAATCAATATGCGTATATTACAGTCATTGTTTATTTTATTATGTATATGTATAAAATCTTATGTGAATGGATTTCTTGGCTTAATAATGTAGGAGCTGTGAGAATAGAAGCAAGCTGCTTTTATTAGCAAACAGAGTCACAGAGTAGAAGCCAAAGGTTGCTAACAATAAGGTAACCTTGAGACAACAATAACCTAGAAAGTTAAAAAAAGGCTACCAACAGTCCATGGTACAATACCAATGTAATGTTCAAAACAGTTTGTAAATGGTCACGTGGGTGCAGAAAGCAAGCCAAAGTAAAAATAAAGGTATTCTATTGGAGTAGGTTTAGCCAATCAGAAACTAGAAAGATAAAAATATGGGTGCAGAAAGCAAGTCAAAATAAAAAAAATAAAGGTATTCTATTGGAGTAGGCTTAGCCAATCAGAAACTAGAAATATAAAAATGTAAAAATGTAGACACTAGGAAGTAGCGTGCCCAAGCAGTTCGGTTCAGTGGTTGTATGTTGGGGTGTGTAGACGTGAGAATTTAGTGCAGTGTGAATAATATATAAATGTTGACCTTTTATAAGTGTAATTAGGAATAATATCTCCCAGCTCCATATTAAGATACATCATAAAATTGTTAGTCAACTGCCGTGAAGGATTAATAAAAAAGTAAAAACTTACAGCTATAATTTGTATAATGTGTGTAAACATTATTCTGCAGCCGTACCAGCCCTATTTAGAGATACTTGCTCTACCAGGAATTACATAAATAATAAATAAATAAACATTAAAAAATTATTACACATAAACTTTATTAATACACGACAGCACCGCAAAATTTGTACCCATACGTGGTGCGACCGATGTAAATTGGACCGCTGCAAAATAACAGATCGAAGGACCATTCTAAAGATTCGATTCATTGAACCTTCAATGAAAAGATCCATAGATCCTTTGCATATACTGAATTTTCTCCAAATAACACAAAGTGGCGGTGGTTTTACAATAAAAGTGTTATTTCCTTCTCATTTAGTACTTTATTAACCAAACACGAGCACAGAATTCCAATTTTCTCATTTAATTCCTCTTTCTTTACATTTCAGGTATTTGTAGTGTGTTTCACTTCATTAGCTGACTAATTAATTCACTCATATCCATATTTGCACATTAAAACTTATATGTGTTTTTTTAAATGTAAGCAGGAAATGCCCTAGCCTCTTCACCCCAAAGCACTCTCATTACTTAAGCTGCTGGTTGCACAAAAATGCTACTAGACATTAGCAATTACTAACTAGCATGTTAAAACTCTAGGTATAGTAGCAATAGTGGACAATAGTTATATTCCAAACTAGAGTGCCTCTCACTATAAGCAAACTCTTAGTATTATCTGCACGAAAATAGTTTGCAATCCCTGCCCCTTACGCTGTTTCTTCTTCTCACACATGCTTGCATATCAATTACAGCTGAACATTGTTTAAGTCTATAAAAAGGTGCCCTGAGTGAAAATCATAATTAAAAATGCAACCTGAAGTAACAATTGGTTTTATAAGCATGTGGAAAAAGAACATTTTACTTACATTAATCGAAATCCTCAGGCACAGGTGCAGTACCCTAATCCAAATCCTCCAAAGATGACTCAGCTGCCATATTGGAATCAGAACTATCCACCTGTAAACTCGGATGTTAGTGTCGTAATATCTACTATTGCAAGTGTCAGATGTTTTTGTTATAGTGAGTTGAACGCATTAAGTATTATTTCTTTTTCGCCACTTTTTAACGGTTTCCCACTTTTGTGTTTGAACAGTTTATTCGCACTACACGCTTCTTCCTCTGTCATGCCAACTCAAATACTAACTGATAAAATCACAAGATTTGACCTGAGCTGAGCATATGAGTGCTAGCATATTATGAATGACTATTCGCTTATCATATTTCCTTTTTACGCACAGAGTTTATTTGGTACTCAGATTACACCTCTGTGAATGCATTACTGCATTTCTCATATAGGCAAGAGAATAGCAGTCATTCATAGAGTTAGTAATTAACAAACAGATACTCTTGAGTATTAGTGCAATAACAGGTAGAATTAAGAAAATCATATTTTGTAATCACTTAACAGTTACTATATATCCATTACCTTTAACAATGAGTTCTTACGATAACCGCAATAAAATGTGTAGTTCTATACCTTTCCTACTCCAATATTTCATGATACAACACATTTATTAAGGAACTATTTACATTGGCGTAAGCGTAGTGCTTAGTTTCATGACAAGCAGAAGCATATGCTTTGGTTTACATCAGAGAGAACTCTGGTTTACAATGACCAGTATGTAATATAATCATAAGGTGTTTGTAACCACAAATGTTTCCTTAATGCAAGCAATTTCTCTTCAGAAACCTACTTTTAAGGGTAGTTTAAAAATGTGTTTCTACTTACTTCTAGGATATACACAATGGAAAGTTGGAGTTAAGTTGTACCTATTTGTGTTCAGTGATGGTGCTTCAAGTCAGAGCATAGAGTGACAATGACATTAATAGTGTTAAATGGTGTAGTGAAACTGTTGCTAAACACATTTATTGAACTGCCAATAGCGATTTAGTGAATGACAAATAGTAGCTACACTATTGCATGTAACGTATGCAAAAGTTTGTTTGTAGGAAATGGAATGAAGTTACTCATATTACGCAAATATGTCAAATTGTGTTGCGCTATCTGGAGAGTAGAATAAAATAACAAGTGTCAAACATGTGTTATTCTTCCACTTTTCCTGTCAAATTCCACATCCTACTGTTAGTTGGTTGCAAGTTCAAACAAAACATGGAGGCAGTTAAAGTGCAAAAGATTTTACTATGAAGCCTCCAGAAGAAATTATTGCAAGGTACTTGATCTTCTCATTCAGCCTCAAAAATTTAAATGTGAGCATTATATATTATGGCATTGAAACATTCAGCAACTACTATTAACACCAATAATATTATATAAAAGCAATGTATGTACCGACTATTGAATAATTTAAATAAATAGGTTACACAGGAATAAACAGTTGTGTTTTTCATACTAGCCTAGCTGTCAGGTGTTCAGCTGATCATAATTATGTTCTAATATTGTATTGCTACAGATGACAATGACAAGTTATTTTATGTGAGCTTTAATCAATTCCTTTAAAAAGAAATTTTAATAACTCAAAGTGCAATCACGATAATTGAAGCTCACGTAATTAACTTTGTACGGCGTTAGTAGCGATACAGTATTAGAACATATGATCAGCTGAACCAGACAGCTAGGCAGGTATGAAAAATACAGCTGTAGTAGCTACGAGTGACGTCGGCATCCGAAAGCGCGATTTTTCATACTTTAATTCTGTCCCCGATCACTACTCACGCTGCAATCGCTTTCGTGTTTCCATCGCTTAACACTAGGTACTTTGGTGTTCTGTGATGAAAATGAATACCGATGCATTCACAGTTACACATGTCAGGATTTCTGCACAGTAATTGTGGCATCGGAGAGAGGTTACAAAAATGTAAAAAAATGTAAAAAAAGCTCCAACTTTTTTACTTAGCCTTTCACCTCAGCGCGATTGAATTAATGCAGGATGTAACAGTCACACGACGTAATTTTTAACACCAACTTAATATCTTTCAAGAAAGTAAATGTACACTTTTCGCGGGTCAGTATCATTCAAGCGTTCCGTGAGTAGGGGTACGAGAACTAAATCAGCCGTGGCCGTAGATGAATACTCTCGTCGTCGCCATTTTAATCTGTTACTCATTTCGAAGGATTCTATGGCCATATTAACCCAGTATGACAAAATATGGACTAAATATCACAAAACAAGTTGCAATTCTCTTGCAGCTGAGCTGTTAACTGCATGGCATTGGAAAATATGCAAGAAAACTGAGAAAACGTGGAATGGTGATTTTAATATAATCAAGATCTATGTTGTATATAACCCACACATTAACATCGGCTGTCGTAACTCAGTGGTAAAACACACGCTGTTTCAAGTGTGCCGAGGATTTAGCGTTCAAACCCTATCATATGGTTATACTTTTTATTCCAACGTTTTTACCTTGTATTTCTTCCGCATGCTCAAAATGCTGCTGGAACTTCTTTATGCACTGCATTCGAACATTTTCACTAAGGCTTCATCACTGTAATGCAGCATGCCACGTCCACGAGGTTGTGTGGAGCTGACTGCAGTTCAAAAGGGTGAAATTGTAGATCGTGCTACTCATTGTGAAAACGCCTCGTAAATCGCCGGAGAATTGGGCTGTAACCGAAGAACAGTGAAACAATGGCTAGACCGGCATCACGAGGGATAAGTTGAGTGGGCCAAATTGTGCAGGCGTTCAGGCAGCCTCGTGCAACAACACTTGCTCAAGACGAAGCTCTGGTAGAAGATGTGAGGAACCAACCTTTAAGACACAGGTCTGTCTTTCTGGACAAATCAGCTGAGTACGGTTTCTCATATGAAACCATACGCCAACGATTAAAGGATGCCGGTATTGCATCGCATGTCCTGCCACTAAGCTCCTTCTCACTGAGGCACACAAAGCAAGAAGGTTACAATGGGCACAACGTAATACTAACCTTCCTCAGTCTTACTGGGACCTGGTAATCTGGAGTGACGAGAAGGTATTTCGATCCGACCAGCAAGGGATCCTATGTCTGTATAGACCGCGGAGTACTAGATACGCGCCTCAGCAGGTTGCTCAAGCAGAACATTCGGGAAGAATTGTAGCACATCTTTGGGCCTATATGACAGCATCAGGTCCAGGGAAGTTAATTCAAGTGCCAGAAAGAATGGCGAGTATAGTCTATATAGATATTCTCGAAAATACATTGCTGCTATCCCTTTTTTATAGGTTCCCAGAACAAGAAGAATATTTATTTATGCACAATAGTCGTGTGCATTCGCAAATATCACCCAGCATTGGCTAACGAGGCATCTAGAAATAATCTGCATGGACTGGCCTTCAAGATCTCCTGATCTGAACCCCATTGAACATGTATGGGCCTTCATGGTAAAGGAATGGGAAGAACGTCGACCAGACAGGGTGCGAGTGAATCTCTCACGCAATGAGGCTATGGCAGCATTATCAGCAGAGATCTGATGTTCTGCACTGATTGCAGACATGCACGAAAGAATAAACGATGTAATCGTAGCTGGGGGCAATTATACCAGCTTCAAAAACACAAGATTTCATGTTTCTTTTCCATTCGTTGTTTCGACAAGTTACTTGTTCCAGGAGAAATTCATTGTCTATAAATCTGAAGTGTTTCAGAACTTAATTTATTTCTTCGTATATGACGTGGATTCAGCTAGAAATAGCAGTTGTTTAGTTTGCATTTTAAGCACCATTATCCTTGGCTGTCGTCTTTTTTTGTTATTTCTAATAAAAGAAATAACTATACTGTAAATAAACGTTACACAGAATATACCTTTTTCAGTTTTATTTATTATACTCCATCGAAGTATACACAATTAGTGTTTGTTTTTCTCAAGATGAGAAGTTATTAGTTTCTTGTTGTTATATGTATTTGCTAATTTTTATCAACAGATGGATTAGCATATAGCATTTAGAAGTTAGCTCCATTAAAGTTATCATTCAACCTCGTCGCATTTTCTTTGAAATCATGTAGTAATAGCTTAGCTGCAAGAAAACTGTAAAATTGTTCGTTAATGCATGTTACGAAGTGGAACAGTTGGAATAAAAAGTACGACCATATGATGGGTTTCGAACCCTGAATCCTCAGCACACTTGAAAGAGCGAACGTTCTACCACTGAGCTACAACAGCAGATATTAGTGCATGGATTGTATACAACATAGATGTTGGTTCTATTAAAGTCATCATTCCACGTGTTTTCCATTTTCTTGCATATTCTCCAATGTCATGTAGTTAATAGCTCAGCAACAAGAGAACTGCTACTTGTTTTATGATATTTAGTCCATGTTTCGTCATATTGGGTTAATATAGCCATAGAAACCTTCGAAGTGAGTGACAGCTTAAAATGGTGACTACGACAGTATACATCTACGACCATGGCCAATTTAGCTTTCATGTCCCCTGCTCATGGAACGCCTGAATGATACTGAACCGCGAAAAGTATGCATATACTTTCTTGAAAGATAGTACGTTTTTAATGCCTGTTCATGTGTCCACTTAAAAATTAATACACACTGTAACAGCAACACGAGGTACGTCCTCAATACATACGTGTTTATATGTCCACTTAATGATTATTATAGGGTGCAACAGTGACACGACGTACGCTTGTATTACGTGTTTATTTGTCCACTAAACAATTCTTGATACACTGTGTAACAGTCACATGGTGTAACAGTCACACGACGTAGTCTTTAGTACGAGTTTATCTCTACACTTATCTAATAATATACGATATAACAGTCACACGACGTACCTTCTTAATGTGCTTATCTGTCCAGTAAATAATTAAAACATGGTGTAACAGTCAAAATATACACGTTTTTAATAAATATTCATCTGTCTACCTAATAATTAATACACGGTGTAACAGTTACACGACGTAGTAAGTTTTTAATACGCATTTTCTGTCCAATTATTAATACACCGTGTAGCTGTCAAAGGACGTAGTTTTTATAACGTGTTTATCTGTTCACTAACTAAATAAGACGCTTTGTACAGTCGCAAATATTTATAAAACGTCTTTATCTGTCCACTAGATAATTAAAACACAATGTAACAGTCACGTGACGTGCGTTTTTATAACGTGTTTATATGTCTACAAACTAACTAAAACATGATGTAACACTCACAAGACGTACATTTTAATTACCTATTTGTCTGCATACCAAATGATTAACACACAGCGTAACAGTCACACGACGTACATTTTTATAACGTTTTCATTTGTCCACTCAATTATTAATACACGGTGTAAAATTCACATGAAATACGATTTTATAAACTGTTTATCTGTCCACAAAATAATTAAAAGACGGAGTAAACGGTCATAGGACGTAAGTAGTAGGGATTTAGGGTTTCTAGCGCACTTAATATGTAGGAATGTGTATTCATATGCAAATGAGGTCCCCCATCCCCTTTCCCAGTTCCTTGTTACTTTCTGTTGCAGCTGAGGGTCATAAATCTTGTTGAGTATAATGTAAGCTTGACAGTTAAGCCATTAACTGTCAAGACGAACAATGGGGTAATAAATTTACGCTTCTGTAACAAAGGCGCAGACTTTATTCTACCCATTCCATATCCGGCTACGTGCTTTTCTGCACTGCAGCAACTCATCCCGCTCGCACTGTTTAACGACCATGTGCAAGAGGAATCCATCACTGTCCAAATGAACAAAGAGTATGCTTGACAAAGAAGCAGACGCTATTGATTACTTTTAGGAAAAGCCACCTGCGAGCTCGTAGTCGCATTGTTTGATGAACACGTGCAGGCGAACAATAGAAAGGCTTGACCCGAGCTAACAAAGGAACATATTCTATTGTATTCCTTTCTATTGTCCATAGCAAGACTTCTTTAGAAAGACCATCTGTGAAGCATCCCATTCCACTGGAATATTACAAAAGAACAAAGCTGAACCCTTCTAACAAAAGCTTGAATGACAAAGGAACAGATTCTATTGTGTCCCTTTCCATTGTTCGGACACGTGCATGTTATAACAAAAGAAACTTGTGGAGGCTTTATACTTACCCTGTCTTCGTTTGACTGTGGGAAAAGAGAGAAGCTTCAGTTCCCACGGGAGAAGCATCATATAACAACTAGACCCTAAATTCCACCCCATCCCACCTCGTCTTTTTGGCATCACCTGCGATGGCTTTGCCCTGATGCCAGTTCTCTCTGACTGTCTTCACGAAGTCCTACGAATATACCCGAGCATAGTTAAACAAGCTAACTGTTTATGTAGCTGACTGTTTTCAAACAGCGATATAAAATGTATTTAACATATATCATTACATACACTGAACCTCTGTGTATACTTGTATATCCATAGATCGGTGTTCGATTCTTACTGCAATCAAAAGTTTAACGTTTCAATTGCTAATGAGAAATTGACGATTTGATAATATTATATCATTATCCTGATTATTGAAAGGGTGTTCAGAGGGTCATAGCTCGAATCTTACCAGGCGAAACTAATGCGCAATAAATATTAAACTATAAGAGTATGATTAAAATGTGATTAACAAATATAATTTAATTTTTATATATCATTGCGCTAATTAATGAAAGACCGTTCAGAGATCCTAGTTCGATTCTTACCCTGCAAATTGTAATGTGCAATAACTATTAAATTATGGAGGCGTGCACGAGAAGATTAAAAAAGTATTTAACAAATATAATTATTTATATTAAACCCTCGGGTATGCTTAGATATCCCGACGCCTAGACACGATTCTTTCTTCTTCTCTCTTTTTCTTTCTATCTATCTCTTTCTTTCTTCTCGACTTGTACACATCTAATCGTTCACACATACACTTGTACATACATCAACAAGCATGCACACACAGATTCACACACACACACGCATACACACTCATATACCCACACAACACACACATATACACACTCGCACACACATACACACTTACACACACCCATACCCGCACGCACACACACGCACACATACACACATGCAAGCACATACACACACGCACACGCCCGCACACACACATTCACGCACATGCACATACACACTCACGCACACGCCCTGAATGAAAAGAGATAAAATGCTGCAATAAAGACCAATTATAACCTTGGGATGCGACGCGCCGTTTACGAATTCTTCGAAACTGCCCTGGATGCATGGGTTCGCATCCTAGAAGTGATTACAAATTCATCTTCTAATAACTCCAAAACTACTTAAGATAAAGACGCCAAATGAACTTTATTACCTTCACGTCAATAGGTAGTTTCTTGTGAATGTATATTAGGGTACCAGACCTCATGGGTTCGATCCTTAATTTTTAAATCTCAATTATCCCATAAACTGGCAGAGTTAGAGGTGCGCACCAAAGCATGATTCTTAGCTCCTATGATGGACAATTAGCACTGTATATAATTTCCAATCAGTTGTCCCTAGTTCGAATCCCGATCTTTCAATGACTTCCTTAATTTGCTTCTGTACTCTAGAATATATCACGTAGATCAATGTTGTAACTACATACAGGTCTTTTAAACATGTCAAACTAATATTATAAATAATTTTGTTTCTGGTGTTCTGAGTTCTAATACTGATTAAATGAAATTTACTTATAAATTTAATAACACAGGAAATAATTAAGATAAATGCACCAAATAAACCTTATTACGTTTATGTCATTAGGTAGTATCTTGTGAATATATAGCTGCTGTATTTGCTTCTGCTATAGCTATTGTGCTGACAGTGACTAATACTGCTACAGCTACCTGATCTGATGCTGTTATTGTTGTACCTGATCTTACAGTGTTGTATCTACTGCTACAGCTCTCGTATTTGATGTTACAGCTGCCGTGATGACTGCTGTTGCTGTGGTGGGTCAATCTACAGCTGGAGTATCATTGCTGTGATGCTTGCTATTGCTAAGACTACTAAATCTATAGCTGCTGGATTACTGCTGTTATGTAACGCGACTGCTGCTGCTGCTATTGTTGTAGCAGATGCTGCTACAGCTGCAGGATCTGTTACAGCTATTGTTGTACAGTCTCTGTATCTGCTACGATAGCTGCTGTATTTGCTTCTGCTACAGCTATTGTGCTGACTTTGTCTAATGCTGCCACAGCTACCTGATCTGATGCTGTAATTGTTGTAGCTGATGTTACAGTGCTGTATCTACAACTACAGCGTCTCGTATTTGATGTTACAACTGCCGTGGTGACTGCTGTTGCTATGGTCGGTAAATCTACAGCTGCAATATCATTGCAGTGATGCTTGCTATTTGCTAAGTCTGCTGAATCTATAGCTGATTGATTAGCTGCTGCTGCTACAACTGTTATGTAACCTGTTGTTGTCGCTGCTATTATTGTAGCAGATGTTGCTGCAGCTGTAAAATCTGTTACATCTATTGTTGTACAGCTGCTGTATCTGCTACGATAGCTGCTGAATTTGCTTCTGCTACAGCTATTGTGCTGAATGTGTCTAATGCTGCTACAACTACCTGATCTGATGCTGTTATTGTTGTAGCTGATGTTGCAGTGTTGTATCTACTACTACAGCTCTTGTATTTGATGTTACAGCTGCCGTGATGACTGCTGTTGCTGTGATGGGTGAATCTACAGCTGGAATATCATTGCTGTGATGTTTGCTATTGATAAGAGTGCTAAATCTATAACTGCTGGATTAGCTGCTGCTGCTACAACTGTTATGTAACCGGTGGTTGTCGCTGCTATTATTGTAGCAGATGTTGCTACAGCTGTAAGATCTGTTACATCTATTGTTATACAGCTGCTGTATCTCTACGGTAGCTGTTGTATTTGCTTCTGCTACGGCTATTGTGCAGGTTGCGGCTGATATCTGTTACATCTATTGTTGTACAGCTGCTGTATCTGCTACGGTAGCTGTTATATTTGCTTCTGCTACGGATATTGTGCAGGCTGCGGCTGATGTTTCTGTAGCTGCAGGATCTATTGCTGCTATCGTTGTAGCTGCTGTTGCTGTATCTGCTACTACATCTGTCGTATTTGATGTTGCTGTTGTTGTGATGCTTGCTGTTGCTGAAGAAGCTGAATCTACAGTTGTTGAATTTGCTGCTGCTGCTACTGCTACAGCTGCAGTGTAACCGATTGTTCCTGCTGTAGCTCTTGCTGTAGTGGATGTTGCTGCATCTGACGAATATGTTGACGTAACTCGTGCTTTAAACAATCACGAACGATTATTACTGAAAATTTATCGAAATGAAAACTTCGTTTTAATAGATAATGCATAGTATCACAGATTACACTACATTTATATACTTTTCTAGACACTACAAGCTTTTATGTTAAACAGTTAGCGGGTGGAACGGTAAGGATGAAGCAGTTAAAGTGCATAGAAGTAGCATAACTAGTACATGCACATGATTGAGTAGATATTATAACATTTTAGTCAGCTTTATTGTTTTATACGTTTACATTTTTTGTTCAAGTGTAGCAGCTTTATCAATTAAATCATTACTTCATTAAACAAGGATTGTAAGGGTAGACGTCTCTCCCCTTTATCTAGGCTTGAGACTAACACTAGTATTTGCTCCTAATGGCAGGGTTACCGCCTCCCCTTCCATCTTCTCTTTCTTCACCATTTGTCTGCAATGTGCATACACAGCACATGAGTAAACTTTAATTTTTTAAGATTGTAGACTCGCGGAGAAAATCTTCATCTTCGGGTTACATTCTCTTAAGCACTGTTTGTAATACTGTGATGTCCATGCGCATAGGTAGTTATTGCATCCTCTGTAATTACTCTTTTATCATCAAGGGGATTCCATGTAATTTTATTCACTTGCACAGCGTGCTTTCGTGATAGGATTAGATTCATGGGCGTTCTGAAGATTTCGCAGGTTTTAAGAGAGACTGTATAGGTGTTAAACGAAATATACTGCTTAATAGCGCTAGGTTTTATACCTTTAATCTTTTTATCATAGAGCCTTGAATATCTATGGCATATATCTTAGGTTGTAGTTCGACAAAGCGCTGGATGATTTTACCATTAGACTCATCTTTAAATTTTCCCAAAACCTTTTTGTTCTGAGTAGAGTGGCATATATGGCTGTCAGGGTAATCAGATGTATCGAGATGCTCAAGAAAACGTAGCTTGTCCTGGTACACATCTTCAGTTGTTACACGATGAATGAATGAATGAATGAATCAGTGTCCATGTACATAAGCTTTAGGTTTTCAGCCCCGTAATAAGGCAACAACACGTCGTAATGACAGTTATACATTAATGTGTTGGAGATGTCTAACACACGCATACCAATGTATATGGGCTTGTTGAATACAATCTGACGAGAGGCCATATGTACAGCAGCTAGATTAGCAGTATATATCGTCCTATCAATAAAAGCAGGCTTGGCGATCAAATTCTCCAGAGTCTTCTCGTTTGTTACTAGTCGTATATCCATACGGTTACGCAGGTTCGCCATAGTTTTTCCAAACATGGCGTTGTTAAAGAGCTTGTAGAGGTCCTTCTCGAAATCATTTGCAGCTTCCTGCCATTTACCTGTAATGGTGCCACCACATCTAAAATGGAGAAGCCGAGATTTGTCATTTTTGGTGCTCTGACTTAAGATCGAGTAATGCATCTAAAGACTGTTCCCTTTTTAATCATTGTAACATAACCAGTTTGAGACTTTATCTTAATAGTGAATGTTATCCTTTGACTTTGGAAACTCTGGATTTGCATCATTGCATAATATGTACTCAATCTCTTATTATCAAAAAGAGAATTATCCTTTATTGAAGACAAAAGATTTCATAAATTTGCTCCTATATTTGCTATAGATTGCTCTCATCAACCAGAGGATGGCTGTGTCAACATCAGAATAGAAATTCAAGCTAGTGTATATATCTCTGAACAAACCTCATTGTATTGTTTAATAATTCATGATAAAGTATTTACATGAAAGCCTCTTACTCACGTGATGCAGCTTATATTTTAAACTAATCATTGTAAGGATTTATTTTTTCATTAGGAATGTAAGAATTTTTAATGAATAAAAACATTATGTAAAGCATACCTTCATTCTTTTTTATTGTTATTATTTATCATGCACTTCCATCGCTTTCCTCATCCAACTCCTTGTTCCAGCATATGGCGTTTCACTTGTAACAGTAGGTTATGCAAATTTCTTTATTATTTAAATAAAAGCCTCTTTATTTTCATAATTTGTATTCCCGCTCAGCAAACAGTTTTTTTCATATTGTTAATGTATACGGGGTTCAAGTCCTTTTAGGGAACAAATTTCACCACTATTTATAAGTATTTTCACAATCATTTAAATTAATGCTCACAATTCCTATTTTCACCGATTATAGGGAGATTCGCTCGAGCTAACCCTCAGCTATGCATTGGCTTGTATACAAAATTGCCCGTGTTTTTTCATCGTATGCCCTGTAATGTTATATAAGAATCCTGTCTTAACGTGTTTCGGTGATGTAGATGTCTCAGCATCCGCTTCTTGCCGAAATGTTTCTTGGAGGTGCCGATGCTGCTTGTTCTATCCTCCAATAGCGTCAGCCTCCTTTGCATGTCTGCAAAGCTGTTCTTCTTCTTCCCCTTATTGTACAGCCTGAAACATTGCATAATGAAAGTCTTAGAAAACTGCTTTGGTCAAGTAAAGGCAACCTGAAAAGAATTAAATTTTTTGTTATGATACATGTAAAATGAAACACAAAGATTTGTATAAAATTCGAATATTGGACGTTATTTCAATGCGTTAGATATAACTAAACTCAAAACATGTGATATTGTGATTTCGTAAATTTTTTATAAAATGCTATAACATGTATCTTTTGTATCTTTATATGTAATATCAATGAGTCTGTTTATGAATTTTTCATTGTAAAATAGGAGAACATTCAATACTTAAGTTTGACACTTCTACACAACATCTCTGTATGTAAAAAAGACAATTTACATGTCTTAAATTTCCCCATCTCTGCCATACCGTTATACTGGAGGTATACTTTCCCAGATATTTCTGCAATCTCTTGATCGGTTAACGAATTATAGTGCTCTGGCCAGAACACTTGACAATCCTCTAGCGAAAATACGATCCTGGTACTGTATCTTGTTTGAACTCTCTTTAAGGACTTTATCTCATATTTAAGACCTATTTCGAGATCTTGAACTCGGCGAGTCGGTAGGAAACTACGCTCTTCAACCATCTTGTTAAGTCTATCAGTTAAACAATCTGTAACAGACATTGACATGAATTATTATTTTCACTACATTATTCAAGTTGAAGGACAAGTTATACATTTATTTATATTAAACTAAATTGTGTGTTGTGCTGCATCACCAAAGGTATTGTAAGTATGCTTATGAATGTGTAGAGCAACAAAGATCGAGTGGAGAAAATCGTGTGAATATTAATAGAAGAATATGTAGCGAAAATCGTATGAATGTGTAGAGAAACAAAGAATAAGTACAGAAAATCATGTGGATATTGATGGAAGATGAACCGGCAGAGAAACAAAGAACGAGTAGAGAAAATCGTGTGAATGTGTAGAGAAACAAAGAATAAGTACAGAAAATCATGTGGATGTTCATGGAAGATGAACCGGCAGAGAATCAAAGAACGAGTAGAGAAAATCGTGTGAATGGGAAACATAGAGTGAGCGGAGAATATCGTATAAATGTTTATGTAAGAACGTGTAGTGAAAATCGTATGAATGCGTTGAGAAAAAAGAATGAATAGAGAAAATCGTGTGAATGTTCATGGAAGATGAACCTGCAGAGAAACAAAGAACGAGTAGAGAAAATGTATGAATGTTAATAGAGTATGAACCTGCAGAGAAACAAAGAATGAGCGGAGAAAATTGTGTGAATGTTTATGTAAGAAGAACGTGTAGCGAAAATCATGTGAATGTTTATAAAGAAGAATGTGCAGATAGAATGGTGCGAATGTTAATAGAAGAATGAGTAGAGAAAATCCTACAAAATTAAATGTGTTGTAAAAGCCAATAGTGATTTTGTATAGTTATGTAAAAACTTACTCACCTTGCATTGTTTCGTGTTGATGTGTGTTGTACGTGTAGATGGCCTGCACCTCTTTTTAAATTAAAAACACCTCGCGTTGCTTTTAAAGTTCTGTAAAATTTAAATGTAGAGTTAATAAGTTCACAACAGTTCTAGCATGCGCTGATAACTATTTATATAGGCATCTAAACCCCATCCAGGCGATGGCAGCACATCATCATGGTTGGGGATGCTTACACATCACGTGATTATTACACCAATGGAATTATCATCTGTTGCGCGTGCGCAGAGGCTCTCAGCACTTCTACCCCTACTTGTTTCACTTCCTCTCGCTCACTCTTACTCTCTCTCTCTCTCAGAGTACATCCATAATGTCTTTACAAAAATCTGTATGCAGTTACGACATCAACCTAAGTGGCGTATCCTAGAATATACAGGAAAATTAAGGAAATCATTAAAATATCTGGATTCAAACTAGGGACAATTAATTGTCAATTATATACAGTATTAATTATCCATCGTAGGAGCTATCAAACATGCTTTGCTCCGCACCTGCTAGTTTCTGGGATAATGGAGATTTAAAATTTAAGGATCCAACCCTGGACACCGGGTAACCGGATATATATTCACAAGATACTACCTAATGACATAAACGTAATAAGGTTTATTTGGTGCCTTTATCTTAATTATTTCCTGCGTTATTAAATTTATAAGTAAATTTCATTTAATCAGTATTAGAACTCAGAACACCAGAAACAAAACTATTTATAATATTAGTTTGACATGTTTAAAAGACCTGTATGCAGTTACAGCATTGATCTAAGTGATATATTCTAGAGTACAGAAGCAAATTAAGGAAGTCATTGAAAGATCGGGATTCGAACTAGGGACAACTGATTGGAAATTATATACAGTATTAATTGTCCATCATAGGAGCTAACAATCATGCTTTGGTCCGCACCTCTATCTCTGCCAGTTTATGGGATAATTGAGATTTAAGAATTAAGGATCGAGCCCATGAGGTCTGGTACCCTAATATACATTCACAAGAAACTACCTATTGACATGAAGGTAATAAAGTTTATTTGGCGTCTTTATCTTAAGTAGTTTTGGAGTTATTAGAAGATGAATTTGTAATCACTTCTAGGATTCGAACCCATACATCCAGGGTAGTTTCGAAGAATTCGTAAATGGCGCGTAGCATCCCAAGGTTATAATTAGTTTTATTGCATCATTTTATCTCTTTTCATTCATGGAGTGTGCGTGAGTGTGTATGTGCATGTGCGTGAATGTGTGTGTGCGGGCGTGTGCGTGTGTGTATGTGCTTGCATGTGTGTATGTGTGCGTGTGTGTGCGTGCGGGTATGGGTGTGTGTAAGTGTGTATGTGTGTGCGAGTGTGTGTGAGTGTGTATGTGTGTGTTGTGTGGGTATATGAGTGTGTATGTGTATGTGTGTGTGAATCTGTGTGTGCATGCTTGTTGATGTATGTACAAGTGTATATGTGAACGATTGGATGTGTACAAGTCGAGAAGAAAGAAAGAGATAGATAGAAAGAAAAAGAGAGAAGAAGAAAGAATCGTGTCTAGGCGTCGGGATATCTAAGCATACCCGAGGGTTTAATATAAATAATTATATTTGTTAAATACTTTTTTAATCTTCTCGTGCACGCCTCCACAATTTAATAGTTATTGCACATTACAATTTGCAGGGTAAGAATCGAACTAGGATCTCTGAACGGTCTTTCATTAATTAGGGCAATGATATATAAAAAATTAAATTATATTTGTTAAACACATTTTAATCTGACCGCGCATAATTTTATATTTATTAGGCATTTGAGTTTCGCAGATTCGAACTAGAGCCTCTGAACACCCTTTTATTAATTTGGGTAATGATTTATAAAAAATAGATTATATTTGTTAAACACATTTTAATCTGACTGCGCATACTCTCATAGTTTAATATTTATTGCGCATTAGAGTTTCGCCTGGTAAGATTCGAGCTATGACCCTCTGAACACCCTTTCAATAATCAGGATAATGATATAATATTATCAAATCATCAATTTCTAATTAGCAATTGAAACATTAAACTTTTGATTGCAGTAAGAATCGAACACCGATCTATGGATATCCAAGTATACACAGAGGTTGAGTGTATGTAATGATATATGTTAAATACATTTTATATCGCTGTTTGAAAACAGTCAGCTACATAAACAGATAGCTTGTTTAACTATGCTCGGGTATATTCGTAGGACTTCGTGAAGACATTCAGAGAGAACTGGCATCAGGGCAAAGCCAACGCAGGTGATGCGAAAAAGACGAGATGGGATGGGGTGGAATTTAGGGTCCAGCTGTTACATTATGCTTACCCCGTGGGAACTGAAGCTTCTCTCTTTTCCCACAGTCAAACAAAGACAGGGCAATTATAAAGCCTCCACAAGTTTCTTTTGTTATAACATGCACTTGTCCGAACAATGGAAAGGGACACAATAGAATCTGTTCCTTTGTCATTCAAGCTTTTGTCAGAAGGGCTCAGCTTTGTTCTTTTGTCATATTCCAGTGGAATGGGATGCTACATAGATGGTATTTCTAAAGAAACCTTGCTCTGGACAATAGAAAGGGATACAATAGAATATGTTCCTTTGTTAGCTCGGGTCAAGCATTTCTATTGTTCGCCTGCACGTGTTCGTCAAACAATGCGACTGCGAGCTCGCAGGTGGCTTTTCCTAAAAGTAATCAATAGCGTCTGCTTCTTTGTCGAGCATACTCTTTGTTCATTTGGACAGTGATGGATAACCTCTTGCACGTGGTCGTTAAACAATGCGAGTGGGATGAGTTGCTGCAGTGCAGAAAAGCACGTAGCCGGATATGGAATGGGTAGAATAAAGTCTCCGCCTTTGTTACAGAAGCGTAAATTTATTACCCCATTGTTCGTCTTCACAGTTGATTAACGGCCTTAATTGCTTAACTGTCAAGCTTCCATTATACTCAACAAGATTTATGACCCTCAGCTGCAACTGAAAGTACCAAGGAGCTGGGGAAGGGTTTGGGGGAGGGGGCCTCATTTGCATACGAATACATATTCCTACATATTAAGTGCGCCAAAAACCCTAAATCCATACTACTGACGTATGTTTGAATAACGTGTATAGCTGTCCACTAAATAATTAAAACATGGTATAACAGTCACACAACGAACGTTTTTGACACATGACGTACTTTTCTAATACGTTTTTGTTTGCTCACTTAATAATTGATACACGGTATAGGAGTCATGCGATCTATTGCTTTAATACGTGTTTCAGTGGCGTAGCGTAAGGGTAGGCTTTGTGAGACTGAGTCTATCTAAATAAATTGCCAAGAAAATAAGTAAATTTTTAAACATATAAATAAGGACAGCCTCAAACAAGTGATGAAAAACTAATTAATACAACCACCTTCACCGCTGCTTACCCCCAACGCCCCAACCCCTAGAGCTAAGGGTAAGATTGTAGTGCTGCGTACTTAGGCATCTTTAAAATCTCATGAGTGTTAGCAAAGTGGAGTAGAGACTGGGATGGCTGAGCGGGTGGAAGTCTCATCAAGAGAAGACTTAAATAGCTTTTCCCACTAAATTTCGACCTGGCATTGTAGGAAGATATGCCTATATTATGTTGTGCATTAAGGGCACAAAGTCAGCAGCAGAGACTTAACACGTTTAACGAGTTGTTTAGTCTCTGTGTACCTGCTCCCTCGAACGCCCGGAAACAGGGCAATAGGGGTTGCAGACAAAGAGTAGGGCAAGGCAATGTAACATAAACATTTAATTGCTCAGCATTATGCGCGTGCAGAGCAGTAAAGTGTTAATTTTACGTAAACCTGTGTATAGTTTTAATTGTGCGTGTTTTATTTATGATTCTAGAAATATGGACAATCCCATTGATTTAGTGGATTTATTAAAAACTCAGTTTTCGACTTTATCTTATGAGAAAAAGTGTGAACTTAAAGGCAAAAAACCAATTCCTAAGCTTGACATGGTCTTCCAGGTAAAGAACCCAAACCGGACATTTCAAACATCCTGTTAAAGTAAATTTAATTGGTTAACTGGCAGTTACATTCATAACAAAGTGTGTTGCTTCGTATGTTTGGATTTTGGCGGCGGAAAAGGAATGGAGTGTTGAAGGAATATCAAATATTAAAAACAGTAAAAGAAAAGCTTGCAATAAAATCGCCGACTGGAACTTATGTACAACAAAAAACCTGAGTACCCACATTGTTTTCATGATTTACAACCATACAATGGTTTGTCAACATTTCGTAAGGTTACACCTAAGGCTATGTTTTTATAATCTAGTTTAGTTTAAAATGTATGTTCAGTCAGTTTCGGCAATTAGTAGTGATGGTAATGACTACTAAAACAACAACAAATAATGATAACAATAATCGAATCGCAATAGAGAATTCACACTGTTTTATAAAACACTAATGTTTGGGAATTTGTGCAACATTTACAAAATTCTAAATTCAATTATTAAAATCTAGTATACTCACAACAAAGTATCAAGCCACATCACTGGTGTGTTTATCATTCCACTAAATAATTAAAACACGCTGTAAGCGTCAAGAACTTACGTTTTTAGAACTTGTTTAGCTGTCCACTTAGTATCCACGGTGTATCAGTCACATGACATACATTTTAATACTTGTATAGATGTCCAATGAATTACTCATACATGGTGTAACAGTCACACAACGTACGGTTTTAAAATGTGTTGTCTGTACACTCAATAATGAATACACGGAGTAACACTTACACGATGTGCATTTTCATAAGTGGTTTGTCTGTCCACTTAATTAATACGCGGTGTAACAGCCACACGACGACGCGCGTACGTTTTTAATACGTATTTATTTGTCCACTTAATACTTAATACATGGTGTGGCAGTCACACGACGAGCGTACGTTTGTAATACGTATTTATTTGTCCACTTAATAATTAATACACTGTGTAACAGTCAGACAACGCACGTCACTGGTACGTGTTTCTTTGTCCACTTACCAATTATTCATACACAGTATAATACATGCTTATCTGTTCACTTAAAGCTTGACGGTTTAACAGTCACACTGCGTACGTCTGTAATACGTTTTTATCTGCCCACTTAAAAATTAATAAACAGTGCATCAGTCACATGACGCACCTTTTTAATATCGGTTTATCTGCACAGTTAATAATTAGTACACGGTGTAACATTCACACGACGTACGTTTTAAATACGTGTTCAGGTTGTCCACTTAATACCTTAATACACAATGCAACAGGCACGCGACATACCTAAGTACGCACGATTTTAATATGTGTTATCTGTCCATTTATTAATGAATACTCGATAGTCACACGACCTACGTTTGCATCACACGACATATGTTTTAAATACGTGTTTGTTTTCCCACTTAATAACTATTCATACACGGTATAAGAGTCACACTACGTAGGTTTCCAATACATAGTTATCTATCCATTTAATTTTTAATACACGATGTAAGTCACGCAACGTAGTTTTTAACGTGTTTTTATCTATTAACTTAATAATTAATACAGGTTGTAGGAGTCACACATTTAGGTTTTTAACACACGACGTACGTTTGTAATATATGTGCTTTTTTGTGCGCTTAACAATTATTGATACACGGTGTAACAGTCTCACGACGTGCGTCTTTAATGCGTGTTTATCGGTACGCTTAATAATTAATACACGGTATAACACAGTCCTATGTTTTAATAACGTGTTCATCTGTCCACTTAATAATTAATACACTTTGTAACAATTATAGGATGTAGCTCTTATAACGTGTTTATCTGTTCACTAACTAATTAAAACATTATGTAGCAGTCACACGATATACCTTTTTAATACGTGTTTATTTGTCCATTAATAATTAATACACCCTGTAACAGTCACACAAAGTACATTTTTCAACGTATTTATATGTCCGCTAACTAATTAAAACACGGTGCAGCAGTCACATACTGTACGTTTTTAATAAATGTTTATTTGACCACTTTATAATTAATACATGGTGCAGCAGTCACACGACGTAAGCACGTTTTTAACAGGTCTTTATTTGTCTAATTAATAACCAATACAGGGTGCAACAATTATACCACGTAGTTTTTATAACGTGTTTATCTGTTCACTAACTAATTAACAGGCTTTATTACTGTCACAGGACATATGCTTTAATGCATGTTTATCTGACCAATAAACAACTAACACAATGTGTAACAGTCACATGACGTAGGTTTTTGTAACGTGTTCATTCCTCCACAAAATAATTAAACATGGTGTAACATTTACGAGACGTGCATCTTAGTAATGTGTTTATCTGTCCACAAAATAATTAACACACGGCGTAACAGTCACACGACGTACATTTTTGTAACGTGTTCATGTGTCTACTCAATAATTAATACGCGGTGTGACAGTCACATGACTTAGTTTTTATAACCAGTTTATCTCTCCACAAAATAATTAAAAAACGGTGTAAGAGACACATAACGTAATTTTTAATACGTGTTTATCCTCCACTTATTAATAATTAACGGGGTAACAATCTCACGTCATATGTTTTAATACTTGTTCAGCTGTCCACTTAATAATTAATACATGGATTAACAGTCACATCACGTACGATTTTATTAGGTGTATATCGGTCCACTCAATAATTATTACAGGTGTAACAGTCATACGGTGTTCGTTTTAATATATTTTTATCTGTTTTTATTTTTATTAATAATTAATACATCCGCTAACAGTCACAAGAATTACCTTTATATAACGTATTTATCTGTCCACTAACTGATTAAAGCACGGTGTAGCATTTACACGACGTACATACAATTTTAATACATGTTTATCTGTCCAGTTAATAACGAATACATGGTGTAACAGTCACACGACCTACGTCTTTTACACACAGCGTACGTTTATAATACGTCTTCATTTATTCACTTATTATTTATTGATAGATGGTATAACAGTCACAGGACCTGCGTTTGTATTACACGTTTATCTGTCCGCTTTATAATCAATACACGGTGTAACGTTCACACAACGTACGTTTTTAATACATACGCGCTTGTCTGTCCACTTATATAGCTAATATTCGGTGTATCAGTCACCCGACGTAAGTAGTATATATATGGGACTTCCGCAACACGCACTCTGGGACGCAATTTACATTGGGGCTTCCGCAACGAGCATTCCCGGGGGGATGCAATGTATGCCCCCAGAACCGTGTGTTGGATGTCTGTTATCAGTGAAAGGGGGCGTTTTTGTGGGGTGGAAATCTTGTGGGTATTTCCAGGACATGTGTTCCTGTTTAGTGCAAGAAATACCTATCTGGCATGGGGTTTCCAACACAGATTCAAGGTTACGGTATATTTATTGGAGAATTGGAAAGGATTCTTAGCGTCACTTTCATGTCGTGTGTTGTCGTTTTATGTAAGAAAGCGGAGTGGGAAGTTTAAGTGTCATTTCCGACCACGTGACGGCTTTTAGAACAAAGTGGACCTATATACAGTGAGGCTTCCAACACAGAATCAAAGTCAAGCGTGGGGGAGGCAATAAAACAATTATAACATTCCCAGCCAGCTGCGGATGGGGGGCGTTTTTGCTGGGATGGGAAGTCTTATCGGTATTTCCTGATCATGTGTTGAAGTTTGAGAGCAAAGAGGACCTAAATAACACTTTCCCCTCAAGCTCACCATACTCTACGAATGCGCATGCGTCGCCCCTTCCCTTCTGTATTCATCCCCACCATTATACCCTTAGTATATAAGGACTCAAGCGTAGCGCCTTGAAAGTATTAGTTGAAGTTGATCATACAGTTTTCTCGTTCAAATGTTATTAGTATGGCAGGAATGGAGGATCTTTAGAGTGAGTGTGGAGAGGAAGCATATTCTACCATAAGGAGGAATGCAATGATTCATATATTCAATTGTCTGTAACATGCCCTCATATTATAACCAGATGTCTTCAAGAGAAATATGTACAGAGAACTACACAGTGTACATAAGAAGGTACCTGTAAGTAGACCATCTTTTATTCATTTCTCTGGAATACTGCGCTACACACAATGATAAAAGGAAGTAATGAATTATAAACTTGTTCATTCTTTCAGAGAAGCGGATGCAGACAAGGAAGAACATAGAGGCGTGCATGATGTTGATGTCCTTGTGTTTAACCATGCAACACAGCACCATTCTGAAGTTTGTAACGGTCATACGCATGCTGCCCTATGCGAGAAGCCAGAGGTGCACGATCAAATGAAGTCGTACTTCCTGTGTGATGAAAACAGCAGTGTATTCCTACTCAAACTGAGAAACCGTAAGCAAGTAGCATTGAAAAAATTACTATATGTTGTTATTCTCTACGGAATTATAGAACATCTAATGCTTGGAATCATTGTATTGTTCCAGAAATCGTCCGACAGCACCCATCTCTAGAGAGGACATAGATGAAATAAATTCCGAGCGCACCGCAGTTTTTGGTGGCTTTAGATGACCAAGAGAGGCCACCCAATTTCAATGTAGATGACAATCTACTGCAGGTGACTCCTGAGCATTCACCCAGAAAACGAGCAGAAGCACTCGCAACAATACGGTGAGTATTCATTTCACATCTATGAAAGAGCATTCACGTAAAAACAAAGTGCAAATCCTCACATTTTCCTTTTATGGTATCTAACATTGCAATTACTTTCAGGAGACATGACACTTCACTTTCAAAACATGGTTTTCTAATAGTTACAATGTGAAATGTTTCACGGACGCTATTAAGAAGCAATTCAGAAGGAAGAACAATAAAACCTTTGAAGATCTCCATAGGAGGTTCACTTTACTGGATGATCGAATAACCCGCGCCAACATCCCGAAATAGGTGCAATCACCAACATTCGTTCTTCAAGGCAGCTACATTTCAAGAAACAGTAGTGTCAACATAGTACTACATTACGAAACCCCATGTTTTTCATAAAAGAAACAGACAATAATAATTTTGTGTGTATGTCATTATATGACTGGCAGATAATTAAAAAAGTCTCCCAGAATTCGAAACATACCTGTAAGTGTAGAAGTGTCCGTATAGTGAATACAGTGAACAGGTTGTATTCTCCTATAATATCATAGTGTTTATTGAATGTGGAAAAATTAAACTTTTGAATACTTCTTTAAATTATGGTGAAATATAGTTAAATATCGATATAATATCGCTAATAAAAAGACTTGTATCCAATATAGACAGACATCTGCAGAACCTATGCATCGTAAATAAAATGACTTAAGTAGGGACAAGGAGTTGGAGGAAGAAGGCGCTGGAAATGTATGATAAGAACATAAAGAAATGAATATTTGTTTTATAACATGTTTTTATTCATGAAAAAACTCCTTAGATACCCTTATATCCTTAATGAAATACTTGAATTTTAAATTAAAGCCTGCATCACATGATTCAGGGCTTGTATGTAAATACTTTGTCATGAATTATCAAGCACTGCAAACAGGTCTTTCAGGAATATTTGCACTAGTTTTCCAGTCTAATATTTACAGCTCCATTTACAGCCTCCTCAGGCTGATGTGAACAGTTTATGACAAACACAGATGCATGCTTAAGAAAACCCTTTCTCTTCAATAAAGGGTAATTTACTTTCGAATAATAAGAGCTTTGGAACTTTGAACACATTTCATATAATGACGCATATCTAGAGATTCCAAAGTCCAAGTTCATGCCATGGTAGGGATAACATTCACTATTGAGGTAAAGTCACAAATTTGTTATGTTGCAATGCTCAAACTCCGAAGTCTTTATTTGCATTATTCACTCTCGAAGTCTGCGCTCCCACAATAACAAATCTTGGATTCTCGGGTCTCGATGTTGTTGCATGTTTCATGCAAGGTATCTAGTTTCAGGTACTGCAGACTGAGTATGTAGATCCATGCTTCGAAAGGCTAAATGTAATGGTCTGACTGACTTGACAATCTTGAGAATTTCCACCTTTGCAGCATCAGAAAGGCGTATTAAAGGTATCCGTCACTCGACATGTATAAGTTTAACAGTAGCGTTCTCTTCTACTTCAGGTATCAGAATACAGTTCTTAAGAGTTTTTGAATCGAATGAGAACCAGCTCAAACTTGCTATTGAGTATGAGGTCCATGTAATCATCTGCGAATCACAGAAACACTGACAACGGTACTATAGCGTTGAATACTCCACTTGCAGAATGGACAATATCCACTTCCTCTCCAGGGTAGCACCATCCGGCATTCAGTAAAGGATTGGATTCCATAGGGTTGAGTGCTGCATAGTTGATGTAATCCCAGGATTTCTTGTACTATCTATAGTCGATCCATTCATGTCCAGTCGAATCTCGTCAAGCATAAATGCAATAGCATTATTGGTGAGTTTTGCTGTAGTTGCTCCATTGGGTTTAGTAACAGATCCCTCAACGTAGAGATAACTCCGGTTAAATAGAGTGTATAAATCTTCAGCTTGACAAGGAGTTGTCCAGAGCCGATGTATTATACGGTAGAAGCACAAGCTCCTCTTCTTTAGCAATATTGTCCTCGAATGTAGGTGTTTCTGCAACATTGAAAATGTCCATTACTGAATTCTGAAGCACAACACTTTAAGGAACTTTCGATTTGTTGATGTTAACACGTTGAGTGTCAGAGGTAGAGCATGATGAATACGACGATGTGCAGGCTTATTATATCTTTGGAGGTGCATTCTTCTTCTGCTAAAATCTATTCCCATTTTGACGTATGTGAAGTCTTATGCTTATATCTTCGTTCTAAAGTTATTGGGATGACCGTTCTGGTCGACTACTCGAAGACTGATTTGGTCGATAAAGTTGGTGTCTATGACAGGGAGGTAAATGAGATTTTGAAAGCTCTTGCGAAATTTGATAACCACGCGGAACAGAAGGAAAACCCAGTAGATCGAGTGTCCACTATTACCATCAATAAAAGAACCTGTTTCAAATCTGCATTCGATTCGTATGATGCTCAGCTTAAGGGTCACTGGGAGTGAATTTTCAAATTTCCATATTATTGTATGGATATTTCTGACAATTTTATTGTGACGCTATTACTGTTAGACGAATGTGAATACCCAATTTCATTCAAGTTGGATAAATACGTTTGCGAGTTATTAATTATTTCATAAATTTTATTATGTTAATATATCACATAATCAAAATTAATAACGCGCTCGAAAAGTTCAGAAACTTGGTTGACAGTTTTGGAATTGAAGCTTTGAATCGGTTACAAAAAGGTATGATTTGAAAGTACAATAAATTTTTTGAGTGAATTATGATAATTTTTAAATACTTTTGAAATTTGAATCTCTAAAATGCAGCATTTTTTCGTAAAAATATATTTTTAAAAAATTATTAGTGTTAGGCATATTTTTGTAACATAGAATGTTACAATGGATGCTTCTGCATATTCTGAGAAATTGTAGCTGCATTTAAACAAAAACTCATGCGCGAGGTTCATTTTGAATGTGTGAAAATGAAGTTTTGAGAAAACGCTGATTTATAAAATATTATGCTGGGAAACAGTGAATTGTATGCTTTGCATATCAGAACTCTCCTGATTTATAATCCTGCGTGTTTATAGTTCCCTTTGTGTCTTTTTTGTACTTTTGTGACCTTTTTGCCACCTGCAGATCCTTTCCTGTCTGTAGCAGCAAAACTCCTCCTCTCGTAGAGTCGAGATGTATCAAGGTGTGATTGATCTTTAATGGGCACTGGGACTGAATTTTGTAACTTCTTTGAAAGTTATTTGCTGGAAAATGGTACATTTAGTTAATGGGTAAATAGAGAAATGACTATGCAAAACTCAAAGCTCTAGCACAAATAGTTTCTCAGATAGTACAATTGAATATTTTTCATTAGCAAACAAAAACGTTTCAGATTACCATGCATATTCACATTTGTCAGAGAAGTATGATAGTGACATTCTCCTATATTTTAGTACAATGAAAAGAAAGCTAAGCATTTGATTGAAGTTGGCGTTATTATTTGTATACAAATAGAATATTCTTTTTATGAAGTTGATGTCAAATTTTACTTTGATTTTAGCATAAATTAACCTTTGTGAGCCAATGAGTTAAGCAATCATAAAAATGCATCCTTCAATCTTTATGTATTACATTTGAGAAGATGTGTGCAAAGTTACATATAAATCAGAACAAAACTGAAATGCAAGGAATCAATTTCATGTGCAAAAATGAAAAACTAAGAAAAAATCTATATTTATAAATGCACATTCTTTTTAAATTTACAGCTTATCAGTTACTTATAGCTGTCCTGAAGCATACTGTTTCTCATCCTTTTTGTACTTGGCTTCCTCCTTTTTCATTTCTGGTAACTTACTCTTCCTGCAAGCTGTTTTCTTCTTCTCAGTTGAAGATCAAGTACACTCATATTTTCTTCTGTTGTCGTATCTCTTCATAATCACATCTGATACACTGCAAATTGTACAATTTTTATAGTGGATTTCATTGTTTCTGTAGCTGAGCGCCCATATTAAACTCTGACCAGTATTTGTTAAAGCAATTGTAATGCTCTTCTTTGATACAAATATTTCTCTTGGACATTCCTCCATAACCTGGCATGCAGCGATTCACGTTGATTTAGTGTATCATCTCTTACACATTTATGCAGCAGCTCATCACAGGCTAGTCTTTGGTAGACAGGCATTATCTTGGAAACAGTTGATTCAGAAAGCTGTATGGACATTTTATCACTGGTATCAGGTTGTGTACCATTAGAATACCTTTGTTGTAAAAGCGCCAGGAGTCAGTACCAGTGGGACATTTGCCATGTTGGGGTTTGTTGTCTGTTGACATGCAGTGAGTGGCGATGACATAATAAACTTTTTCATACCGCATTTATCAGGAATATTTTCTACTATAGCATTTCTATTGGTAAAAAAGTTAGTTTGCTAAAATGACATTACACACTTTCTGTTTATTTCAAATGGAAACCTCTAGATTTTTTGTCTTTAAGGACACAAGGACTGGAATATTTCTGGATAGGGCTAAAACCACAATTGTTGCACTTTCACACTTCCTTTTTAGCAAAGCCATGTCTTTCTCTAATTTGTAGTCACATTTGAACACTCACATTCACTACAGTAGGCATTTTCAAACATCTCACTCAAAGTTTGCTTTTAATATTGCATATGGTACATAAGTAATAAAGTTTATCAAAAGATCTGTAAGATAGATATATAAACAAGGCCTTAAACAACCAATAACGTATTAAAATAACTACAAAATTTGTAAAATAAGATGGTATGGGTAAATGGAGACAATTTTAATGAAATAGGCTCTTGCAGTACCAAAATATAATTTTTCTTTTCAAAGTTCTAAACTTGTGTTCATTACGTAGTAAATAGTTATGCATTTAGGCGCTAGATGGAAGCACAAAGCAGGCAATTACATGTGATCCCAAAATGCGGCCAAATAAATCTAAAAATATGCAGAAATTAGCAAATTATGATGCTTTACGTATAGAAATAGTAAGTGAGCGGATCCAGTGGAGTTTTAAGGGAGGGCACGGGTGATTTAAACATGTCGTTGGGCTTTTAAAAATGGCAGATAGTGCAAACAAGTTTCGCCAAAATGATTCACAAGTGTCTATAGAATAGTTATATGATATAATTCCAAAATCGAAAATATTGTCATTTTCAACTAAATATTCACTCCCAGTGTTACTTAAATATGTTTGCTAGGAAATCAGATTCAGTCAGCTTATTAGCAGGGATGACTTTGCTTTCATTGAAACCTAAAAGAGGTCCAATGGAACACTCCTTTGAAAAATCTGTATGAAAAGGACATTTAATGTCAGCCTTCATTGTAGTATTATTATTATTATTATTATTATTATTATTATTATTATTATTATTATTATTATTATTATTATTATTATTATTATTATTATTGGGCCGAATAAAGAAGACATCATCGTCCAATTTGAAGCTTATCCTTGATGTAAGCATTAATATCAGCAATCTCATAAGTTCCATGGGGTATATCGATGTCCTTAAGCTCGCCATTGTAAAAGCAATGAAACTGCTTATTGCCATGATCAGCATTGCGAATAGAATAGAAGGTTTCAAAACTCAAAAGAGCAATCTCATATCCTTTAGAATCGAGGTGCGTGGTAAGAACAGACTCATTACCACTAACAGCAATAGTGTAGCTCATTGTGATAGAAATTGCAAGCACAAGTGCCCACAGATGACTGAGCTAAAACTCTGAAGCCTCTTTGTATTATACATTAACCTAACACCATTGAGATAGCTTTCTAACTCTTTCAGAAGCTTAAGGTTCCCAAAGCTATCGAAATAAAATGCAATGTTACCCTTCTTCTTTACTGCAACCCAATGGGTGCCTTCGTTCTCTGAAGAATCGAGATTCGCGATAATTCTCTCATGGTAATGAGGCTTTGAAGGCAGCTCATCGAGCACATATACACCTCTAAAACGAGGAATCTTTAAACGTCTAGCACACAAGTCGAGCTAATTGTCATTTAGGGTTTTTTCCGGGACAAGTACAATCCTCTGACAGAGTTTTTTGAAGTGCTATTGTTTCGCGTATTGCTCGTTCTAAAGTTCCTCGTCTTCAGACCATTTCCTTTAACTGATTTATTTCCTTTTAAGGTTCTGGTAACTTTAGAAGCAACCGCTTAAGATATACTCGGGTTAAAATGGGTAGAAAATATCCACTTCTCTTTTTATTACCTTTCTTCTTTCTCTGGCGAAGTTCATGTCCTTCCATCTCTCTACTATTTCTCAACATTTGAGCAAGGTGCTTATCTACAGCTCTTTTCTTATTCACTGATGTGGCAATTTGAGCTGCACCTCCATCCGCAGCACCTAGGACTGCAGTAATGGGTACGAGAGGTAGAAATCCGCCATGCTTCTTCCTGGAGCCAGTACCTACAGCCACCTTGCAATTCATAGTTCCTGTAACCAGCCTTGCAGCCAACCTTTTGGTCTAAAATAGCGTCCGATGCCTTTTCACGCCTTCTCTGCTAAATTTTATTGGCTCTACTTCTCGAATCAAAGTCCTTGTGCTCAGCGTAGGCAATATCGTGACGTTTGCATGTTTCGTCTAATAGATTAATTCCAGGATCTCCTCTTTGGAGGTGTTTTTCCAGCTTCGTACCTGGCCCGTAATATCTGCAACCCGGTAAATGTGCTTGAAACGACAGCAAATTAATTAGGGAGTTAATTAAACCAGAGCCTCTTGAGATGTTAATCCTCTTAGCGCCTATGATAGACTAATTGATTTTCTGATTGCATTCGACTTTTGTGCTTCCCTTAAAACATTTCAAAATGAAATCCATGCCGACCAGGTATATATAATTAAGCATGCCTTTTTATATTTAATTATTAAGATGGAACTCGTTAAGCCAGATTGCTCTCTACCTATTGAGGTGCTAGACTTTGAAAGTGATTTTATATGTGCTCGACACAGGAAGCTATTTCCCTCGAATGCCAGAGATCTTATTCTAGGCAGCTCAAGCACAAGGAAAACAAACGTATTACTGAATATGCTGTTTCATGAGAATGGTTTACGTTTTGAAAACTTATATATATATATATATATATATATATATATATATATATATATTCAAAGTCCCTTTATCAACCAAAGTACTAATATCTCATCCAGATACTCAAAAACATAGACGGAATAGAAATGAATACCTATGAAGATGGATGAAGAGCCTTGCATCTCTCTGTAATTAAAAAACAACACCATATTTATATTGCCGTAACCTCTACATCTTCTTTAACTCACGGGGGGTAGAGCGAGGTACGGGTTTTCAAACACATCACAAACTACACGACGTTCGACAGAGGCGAGCTGTTAGAAGTTCCTAAATACCTGAAAATTCCTAAAAATATATCTAGATCATGGTGTGGAAGGAGAGAAGGAACTAGCTACATTATTAATTTACATAGTGTTAATTTGGATTATTAATTATATTGAGGATAAAGAAAGATACAGAATACCTTCTGCTGTTGACGGAGCGTCACACCCTGCCGTTTGCACTGTTCACTGCATTACAAGAGACTCCCTTAGCGTCAGACGCTACTACTGAGCACCGGTTTTCCCCCACTCCCATTACATCATTCCGGTCTCTGCTACCAACTTAAACATATAGTCATACAATGATGCCAGCCACAAATATAAGAAATGTATTACCACACCATATGCCACATCTTCCCTGGCTACCCAAATCGACGTCCCCGTCGAAGCAAGAAGGATTTTGTTTTTACACAGAATTACAGAAAAGAAAATGACATACTTTACAAACGTATTACAACAAACAATATCTGGATATTTACAAAGGTGAGATGGAGCAGAAATGTCTCTCAAAGAAGAAGTTGAAGATGTAATAAATACCTGTGAACATGTATGTGAAGCTAATACAAGCATAATGGAGCCTCGAGTGTCACCGAGGATATTTATTAAGATGTCTTGTCTATATAAATGTACCCCGCACACGCACATTATCTGTTGCTGCCACTGTTACACACGCACTACACCGCACCAAGTCTGGACGTCTGTTTATAGGAGGAATTTTCACCATCACCCACAATGACGAAGTTTCAGCCGCAGAATTGTTACTGTTGATGCAAGTTGCTGATTATGTCGGGAGCAATCGCTGACTTGGATTGCCCCCCGAACAGTGGCTCCTTTTGCCACATGCAGTGTAGTTAACTGGCAGCAGCTCTCCATGGTGTATACATATGCAGCCTCTGGCATGTCTCTGTACAGCGGGGTCACTCCTCTGGACACTCGAGCTCCCGAACCAGAAAAATCACTATAACATGAATCACAAAGAGGTATAACTTGTGCTCCCAAAAGATCATCATACATAAAAGAAGAAAGTAGTATGTCATTTAAAAGAATATGAATAGGAAATGCCGCAAATTTTGCCAAAATTTACAAACATTCAATCCTAGTGCTTAGAAAAGGAAAACAATTGATTACATATTGACATAAAAACTAAATTTTGCAAAGGGATAAAAACCAAAATTTTAGAATAAATGTTTAAAAACCAAAGTAAAGAGACATGAAAGGGCCAGAACACATGAATATTATGTCAATTATATCCATAGTCTGCACCTAATAACACAACACAAATATAGCAAAATATTCGGGATCCAAATATTAAATCTGACCAGCTGGTACAACTAACTAACAAAATAAATAAGTGCACCTATCATTCACTCATACATACATATTAAACAAAATCATTCATACCTACCATGGCTCAAATAATATATAAAACATTCACTTGAATAACTACCAAAGCTACTGTAAACATTACTACATGCTTCAAAATCAACACCTCGTTACATGAATCAAACTACAAATACTATGCTTTACTTGCAATAACACAAATTCTTCTTCACTTTACTATCTTTATCCTCCTCGTTATGATCATTAACATCATCATTTCTATCATCGTCATCCTAGTTCTCATCATACACAGTAATTACTAAGAAAAGAAAATATTCACTGACGTATCTCATTCAACTATCTGCAAAATCAAAGATACCTGACATAGGCATAAACTGAAGAAATCACATTAACATTTCAGGAATGACACAAATAACAGAGCATTACACTGTCGCAACCACATCTACCGAATCAAGATGAAGCTGGAAAATAGATGGTACTCATGCTTGTTGTATAAGATGGTACTAAAACTTGTTGCATAAATCCAATAAAATTATTCTCATTGTATTACATCTCTTTTGTGAGCACATCACACACGCTATACTGGGCACATTTCAGCAACACCATTAAGAAAAACATCTCTCGACTCATCACAACGAATTTCCAAGTACGTGTTAGCCCTCCTGAAAACTCAAACATTCAAACTTCAGGGGTACACTATAGCTATCCCATCGAAGCTGACGTTAACTCATCACATCTCGCTACCACCATCGGGGATACTCTTTGGCACGCCCGCCGAGGCAAATATTCCATATACTGTTCACATAACCTCACACACATACAAAATTTATGCAACGTCTGCAAAGAAAAATCACAGCATCATAATGAAACACAAAATCAATACAAAAGAATGCAACAGAACAAAGCACGTCATTACCAAATTAACACTTTCACATATCATTCCTGGAAGTCAAAGGAAAATAAACACCGTACACATCAAACCAATACACTGCAGCAAAAAATAACAAACCAAATAATCTCTATTGTCGAAAAGCAACATCCAAAATTTTGGTTACACAAATGATGACAAACTTTCAAATTAGCAAAACATAAATAGCACACTTCATTCCTGAAAGGCAAAGCCTAATTAAGCATTGGTCAGTGAATCAAAATAAAAATTTAGCATATCTGTCTTCATTTTGAAAATTTTCAATTGTTCAAAATAGACATACCACACTTTGGTACACACAATGTGCACATATTTACAGGTTGTTTTTCTTTTACTTTTCCTTTTACCACAAAATTCCAGTGCAACTTTCCAAATTCTGGTAACACATACAGCTGCACCATCGACATCCAATGGAGGTGGATAAGTCCTGCTGGTCCATATTGGATGCTAAACCTATATAGGTGAATATACTAGCACAGCTGGTGGTAGCTGAAACTTTCACTCAAATTAGTCATTTGAAATACTTTCCAAAAATTGAGTAACTAGATAAAACCAAACATGGCAACGGTGAAGCAAAATTATTCGTAGTACTACTACTAAGCGTCCACGGCGATGGTACCTTAGTACGATGCACAAATATGATTTTTTTTAAAATAGATGCACCTCACTTCACTTTACTTTTTTCTTTTCTTTTTTATACACACACGCAACTTGATACACAAAACACGCGCTGTAAAAGATTTGCTTCACATTCTAATTGTTAATGAATTGCAAGAGCAAGCAAAGATTACGAAAAATTACGCAACACCAGCTAACACGCGGCAACCACATTATTAAAGTTTAAAATACCACGGAAATTTCCAGAATTCACAAAAAACAAGAAATTCATAAAAAAAACCGTGCAAACATTTTGTCATAGAAACAGAATTTAACAGAATTTAAACAATGGTAAGGGGAAAGAATGAACCCAAAAATTAACAACGCTCCGCCAGCAGCAAGACAATGTAAAAATTTTAAAATGAGCTCAAAATAAAGATACAAAGACGGGACTTTTAAAGAAATACTTTTAGATGAATTTAGAACATAAAAACACAATTTTCAAATATAAACCCTTACCATTAAGCCAAAACTAAGGAGTTACATGTTCCAACGAATACGTGGAGGACCAAATTACGTAAACTACATTTCAGGCTAAGAAAAAAAATTTGCACTTCAAAATCTGAAAATACCCGACTACTCACGCCAATTTGCCCGGCGCCTCACGCCAATTTGTCGTAACCTCTACATTTTCTTTAATTCACGGGGGGTAGAGCGAGGTACCGGTTTTCTAAAGATAGAAGTTTCTAAATACCTGAAAATTCCTAAAAATATATCTAGATCATGGTGTGGAAGGATAGAAGGAACTATCTACATTATTAATTTACATAGTGTTAATTTGGATTATTAATTATATTGAGGATAAAGAAAGATACAGAATACCTTCTGCTGTTGACGGAGCGTCACACCCTGACATTTGCACTGTTCACTGCATTCCAAGAGACTCTCGTAGCGACAGACGCTACCACCGAGATACTACAACTCTTATTTTACTGAGAACCGGTTTTTACCCCCACTCCCATTACATCATTCCGGTCTGTGCTACCAACTTAAACATATAGCCATACAATTATGCCAGCCACTAATATAACAAATGTATTACCACACCATATGCCACAATATTTGATGACGCCATTACTGAAAAGCAGGGCAAGATCGCCACTGTTTACAGCATAAGTAGGCACCGTAATTTGGACTCTATATTTAGCACAGTCCTATGCTAAAGTACCGAAACATCTAATCCGAGATAATACGATTATGATTATTCTCTTCAGACAAGATAACTTAAACTTGAAACACACTCACACACACACACACACACATATATATATATATATATATGTGTATGAAGACTATGTAAACACTGACGTGACACACACCGACTTTAAAGACCTGCGCAAGAGTATTTGAGAGTGTGTCTCAGAAGGAAGACCCTTTGTAGTGTTAGTACCCGAATCTTCAATGAATGAGGGTCGATATAGGAACGGTTTTGATGTATATATTAGAGTGGAAACTGCTCCAGTTAAAAGAGCACTTCACCACTTCAACATAAACAGAGATAGAAAAGAAAATTGTCAGTTCAAGAACAAGATACTGTGCATTATTCAGGACCCTGAGGATGACACTGATGTAATCAGTAAACGCTATGGTGATCGAATGCAGGAATTCACCGAAAAAGCGACACATCAGTGCATGAGTGAATTTGAAACTATGTTTAGGAATCACATCCAGAAATCGCTAGATAGACAATATGAGGGTCTAGTGAAATAACCTGAGCAAACATGAGCTTAAACGAGATGAAGGAAACAACATTATTCTAGATACCATAAGATGATACTTTCACCACCTCAGGAAGACCACGATATGCCGTATATGAGATATGTATTGGACTATATAAATTCAAGAACACCACCGCTCGATTCAGACGGGAACGTTATCTGTCAAAAAAGAAGAATAAGAGAGATAGCAGATGCGGTTGATGACAGTGATGCAGCAACTAAAAGGTTTGTTAAGCACATTATAGGAAAGAACCAAAATGAATCACAGCAAGATATAAACAGGAGACCATCCTCTATTGGAAATGATATCACTCGTACAGTGATGAAACCTATGGAAACTATGGTGAACCACAGAGTTCCATGGACAAACACTTGACAACAACTATGGATAATTTCAATACTCTTAAATCACAGGTGAAAGTCATAAATTCAATATTAGAGCAATTCAAAGGACAGCACATTATTACTCTGCAGACGAAGCCGTTCAGAGAGAATTCACTAATACATGTTAACGTCAGGTTTTTAATACTATAAATCACCTGTAAACGGAGAGGTCATTGCATGCTATATGACATCATCAACACCGCCTTTTGTAAGAGCAGACACATTACTTGCTATAAACAGTAACATAATCGGAACCTTCCCTGCTGCTGTTGCACATGGAGATACATTAACCTTCACAGCTTCAGCCAATCGTGCAAAAGACGGCCATATTTTAAATATCGAATTGAAAATCGCATATAAACTAACGCCATCGGTATAAAGAGCTATATATTGGCATGAAGAACAAAATTCATTGTCATTTCAAGATGGATAGCCAGAGCATAAGACTTAAAGAATCTGTAGCCAGGCATACAGAGGCTATAAGAAAAACGTTACGTGCACTAAAAGGACAAAAGTTTGAGACCCAGAGAGTTATGAGTGAAGCTCTTCACCCAGTAACAGAACCGCTACATGATATACTGGAAATACAGAAAAAGAACACTGATATTTCCAACAAAGCGGAAATTCAGAAAAAGACCGATCCGTCTAAAGAGGAGAAAGGTGAGAATATCTTAAGTTTTCTGCAGAAAGTTCGAAAGAAGGATAAGAATGAGATATACACTGCATACGGAGTGAGATACGAAGATGGAAGCTATATGCTGGGAACAAGATCATTGACTTCATCAACAATAAAATACGAATAGGTGATGAAACGTATGGGGTGACACCTGAATTGAGCGAACTCATCTTCAAGAAGATACCTGAAATGCAGGCCTATGCAGAAGGGCATCTGGATACATACAGCAAAATACCGAAAGCAACACATGTTCATCGGCGAAACTACAGCAGACTCGGCAAACTGACATCGGGCAATTCCTACAAGCATAAAAGCATTATAATGCTTTAGTGATGAAACACAAGGGCTTAGGATTACAGTGGAAAGAACATCGACCTGATACGAGACAAGATTACATCTACCGGAAAGATCCCAGGCGAATCGCCTGAGACTTCTCATTGCATTCAGAGAGGCTTGAAATAATAACCACACTCAAGAAATTGAAGAGACTATTCAAGAACTGGAATCGGTTAGGATTATAGTATGACGACAGTGCAGCAAACTATAGCAAAAGAGCTTCATACTCCAGCCCAAAGAAACTTCTTACGTCGAAAGATCGTTAGCAACGGACTCCCTGATCTAGTGCAAATCGACTTGGTGGAAATGCAAGGCTCAACGAGAATTTCAAATACATCCTGATTGCAGTCAACTTTTCTCTAAAATGGCATGTGCAAGACCATTAAAGGACAAGAATCAGGAATACAAGCTGCAAAGGGCGTGGAAGACATACTAAAGGATATGGAAATACCGCCCAAGTATATTCAGAGCGATAATGGAAAAGAATTTTATAACAAGCACTTTACAAATGTAATGGTACGGTATAATGTCAATAACTACAGCACTTATAGCAATGCAAAAGCTCCAGCTGTTGATCGCCTAGTCAAAACTTTAATGAATATGATTTATCGGGAGTTTTAGTTCAAGTATCATATAAGTGGCTAGATATTCTACCTAGATTCGTTTCAAAGTACAACGATACTTACCACACAACCATCAAAATGAAGCCCAGTGAAGTGAGGAACAATGACCTTCTGACCGTTTACAAGTATAACCAGCCTCAAAGAGAGAGGAGAAATGCAAGGAGATTTAGTGTTGTTGATTATGTGAGGATGTATAAGAATAAATAACATTTCGAAAAGACTTTGAACCCAAATGGAGTGTTGAAATCTTTCAAGTGGCTCATATGAAACGAACCAATCCTACTACTGCCCGATTAACCTGAGGTGGCAGCTCGCTGCGCAGTACAAGAGGGGCAACTAAGAGTGGTGGGAAACCAACTGCAGCCACATGCGGCCAAGAGGGAGGGGAAATCACATGCATCTTACCTTGCGGCTGGTTTCAGACAACAGAGGCAACACTTTCAGAAGATCCAGTTGAATTTGCAGTTCTTTACTCTTGACAGTCTTCACCTTCCTCTTCACTAGAGAACTCGGAGGAATCACTGCTTTCATTGGTGTCGCCCCCAGATGAATGATAATTTCCTGTCCGCCATCCAGCAAGCCTTTACTGCGCATGAATTCTAGCTCAGCATTGATGACGTGCCTAAATCTTGTCTGCGAGTCTTCTGAAGAAATATCAGCAAACTTCTCGTCAGCTAACTTAATTACGTCATCCATTTTGAAAGTGACGTTTCTTTCTGCAACCCAGTTCATCACTGCAGCCCAAGTGAGTTCGATTGGGTTCAGCTCAGGATGATAAGGTGTTAGGCGTAAAACAGTATGGTTATGTGCCTGAAGAAAATTGTCTATTTTGTACTTGGGGATTTTGGCAGTGAAATGTTCCGTGGGAAGGTTTTCCGTTAGCCAGGAAATCATTGTTTCTCTTTTGGAACTTGCAGTAGGTGCCTTATTAAGTACCACATTGTGGTAAGGTGCATTGTCATTTGCAGGAGGGTTAGGGATCAGTCTTTCTTTTGTCCATTTCTCATAATTGACATAAGTCATGTCATCGTGGTAGTCACCGGTTTTCTGCTGGGACTTGAACCGAACATATGCATTAGGAATAAACCCATGCTCACCTCCTACATGCATAATGATAAAGCGCTGACCTTTGAAAACCGGTGCTAAGAGCCCATGGAAGCTGTCATCACTCCAAGCATATGGAGTAGTGTGTGATGAATGTATATATGTCTCATCCATATATATTATGGGACGGCCCTCACTTCTGTACTGTTTTATCATTCTAAGATAATGGAGCCGCTTAGTTCTGATGTCGTGCCGCTCCATTAGGACTTTTCTATTCATTTTTGTCCTTTTCCAGGTGAAACCCAACTTTAGTAGTATCCTTCTTAATGTAGATACACTCCCTTCAAAGTTGATCGAGTCCTTCAACTTTGCATGCACCTCCTTCAGTGTCGGTCCTTGCTTGTGAAGAATATAGAATTCATTCACAGAACGGCGCACTACTCCCTCATTGAAAGTAACCCCAGGGGCTCACCTTATGTGAGTACGGGTGTTGGCCAACCCGGGGGTTCCCGAGCCAATCATCGCCATATTCATCCCCTCATCCCCATCCGGTCGAGGTGGGTTCTTGTCGTGACCGGGGAACACAAGGTAGGCTCTCGTGCGTTCTTTGCATTACATTCATACCGCACCTCACCATCGTTTCTTCCTTCTCTTCTATTTCTGTACATTTCGCCCCACGTTCATTCATTTACGCCTCTTTTTTCCTTCTTCGCCGGCCTACCTTGCGTGCGAAACGCCCACACAGTTTTAGTTTATTTTATCTTTTTATTTCAATCCTCCGTGGACACAGCCTGACGGATACCCGCGCACAGCTGGGTGAGTGGGTAATGGCGTCATCCCCACCACCCGGGGTCGTCATGTAGGGTATGTGTTCGTATCCGCTCTTCAACTGCAGTCCCGCGGGGGGGCCATTGCATGAGCTGCTGGCTTGCGACGGCGATTGGGTCCCTCTGTCTACGTTCTGGGAGGTGTGACCCTGGGGTGAGTCTGGTATAGATAGGCCACTCACCCAAGCCGGGGTAGCGCCCGGGAAGTCAGAGCCCGAGGTCGGAGACGGTTGCAATGGTGGAGGATTTATTTCGCTATGGAGCACCCTTTTTCCATTATTAATAATAAGCGCCGTAAAGTACTTGCAACAGAAGTAGCACCGCCGACAACTGGTAGTTACTTAGTGATTTCACGAACTGAGGAAGGTCAAACGTTTGAGAAGGTGAACCCTTTCATTATCCAGAACGGCATTGACGCTATTTCAGGTGCGGTTCAGTCCTGCACTCGTTTACGGATTGGTTCCTTGTTGGTTCAAACCAAATCCGAACAGCAGAGCAAGACCTTGTTGCGCGCTACGCTTCTCCACGGTTATCCTATCCGTGTTGAGAAGCACCGCACCTTGAATTTTTGCCGAGGCGTTGTCACTACGCATAGCCTCGATGGCATATCGGACGAGGACCTGGTGGAATATCTTGCAGACCAGAAGGTGACAGCGGTCCATCGAGTGCAGGCCAAACGCGACGGCGTATTGGTACCCACTCGTACCCTGTTTCTAACATTTGATGGCGTCGATCTGCCCACGAGCATTTCCGCAGGGTACGAACGGATTTCTGTGAGGCCTTATATTCCTAGACCTCTGCGTTGTTTTAAATACCAACTTTTTGGGCATACGCAAGTCTCATGTAAGAGTGCCGTAAACATCTGTGCAACATGTAGCCAGCCCTCACACGAAGGTACCTGTTCAACAGCCCCCGTCTGCGTTAATTGTAAAGGGTCTCACTCTGCGTCGTTTGCCGACTGTCCGCGGTAGTTGGACGAGAAGGCGATCCAGGAGATCCGGGTAAAGGAAAAACTCTCCTTCGCTGAAGCCCGGAGGCGTTATCATGCGCGCCAACCTTCACTCCTGCGATCTGGCACATTTAGTTCTGTTGTTGCCTCGCCAGTACCACGAGTAGATGCCGAAACTCAGACCTGGACCATGACTGGATTAACCGCCACTACCATCCGGCCGTCCATTAAAGCTACAGTTACCAAGCCCTATAAACCTGGTCCAAAGTCAATGAAGGCGCAAGCCGCTGAAAAGAAACCCAAGCAGAAACTTCGAAGGGAAGATTTTCTGAAAAACCCTCCGCGTGCGCGCGGTAAGAAAAGTTCACCTTCTCCTCCTCGGAGGTCGCTGTCCCAGGAAGCTCCTGGGACAAGCCGCGCTCAGCGGCACCCCTCACCCATCGCCACCCAGAACCGATTCACGGCGCTTGAATCGGTTTCTGGCACTGAGCGCGTGGGCCCTCCCTCCGAGGAAGCTATGGAGTCTGACCAACTCCATACAAAAAGCCCGAGCCCAAGGGTTAAGCAAAAGATTCTTTTAAGCCGCCCTTCTAAGTAGACAGTTTATCCCTTTTATTCATGGCTATCCTGACCTGGAATGTACGTGGTGTACGATCGCATAGGGCGGAACTGCAACTTTTATTGCGTTCCCATTCACCTATGGTCGTGTGTTTGCAGGAGACCAAGCTTCGCCCTCACGACCCTTTCGATCTCCAGGTTACACTCCGGTTCGCTACGACCTTGAACCGGAGGAGGGTAGTCCTGCTCATGGTGGTGTCATGATTTTGGTGCGTAACGACGTTCATTTTCAAACTCTCGCTCTTACGTCCGACTTGCAAGCTGTTGCCATTTGATTGCAGTTACCCGTTTTTCTCTTTTCTGTTTGCTCTGTATATTCACCTCCGTCGTCTCCCCTCGCTCTCGCGGACCTTCGAGCTCTCCTGTCCGCTCTCCCAACACCATTTCTTCTGTTGGGAGATTTTAACGCCCATCACCCCCTGTGGGGTTCGCCAAGGGCTTGTGCGAGGGGAACTCTTCTTTCCGACATTTTTTACCAGTTCAATCTTTCCATCCTCAATACAGGTGCACCTACTTTTATTTCTGATTCTTCTGGTACATTCTCTCACCTGGACCTTGCCATTTGCTCACTCCAGCTTGCTAGTCGTCTTCAGTGGAACGTCGTCGCTGACACCTACTCCAGCGACCATTACCCCTGCATCGTTTCTCTTCTGTCACACCACGTACAGCATTCCAGAGTACCTGCCTGGATATTTGCAAAAGCCGACTGGAGCTTGTATTCCAGCCTCGTGCATTTTGACGACCAGCCCTTCACCGATATTAGCCAACTGGTGCAGCACCTTACGTCTACGGTTTTCTATGCCGCCGAACGCGCAATTCCCCGTTCATCCTCTCAACCTCGGCGAATGCCTGTTCCATGGTGGAACGAGGATTGTCGGGACGCCGTTCGTGCCCGTAGAACTGCACTTAGGGTGTTTCGGCGTCACCCTACACTTGATAATGTGGTGACTTTTAAAAAATCGCGCGCCAGGGCTCGTCGCATTATTCAGCATAGCAAGAAGGCATCTTGGGCTCGTTTTATAGAGCCTTTTAATCGCTTTACGCCTTCATCCGTTGTTTGGGATAAACTTCGTCGCTTCTCAGGTAAAGTGTCGCATTGTACTGTTTCTGGCCTTCAAGTTTCTAATGCCACCATAGTGGATCCGGCTGCCATCGCTAACACTCTGGGTGCTGCCTTTGAGGTGGTTTCCAGTTCAGACCATTATTCCGCCGGCTTCCGCTCTATTAAAGACCGGCTAGATTCCGCATCATATAATTTTCGGTCTGCTAATAATGAATGCTATAACGAACTATTCACAATGAGGGAGCTGGAGCACGCTCTTCATTGCTCTGGGCACTCCGCTCCTGGACCGGACGGCATTCATATCCTGATGTTAAAGAACCTTTCAGCCGGCAGTAAACTCTTTCTCTTACAGGTCTATAACCGTATTTGGCAAGACGGCATTTTTCCTTCTGTTTGGGACGAAGCCTATACTTAAGCCTAGGAAGGATCGCCAACTACCTTCCAGCTACCGCATTATCTCCCTCACCAGTTGCATTTGCAAGGTGATGGAGCGCATGATCAACGGGCGGTTGACATGGTGGCTTGAGTCTCAGAAACTTCTAGCGGACGCTCAGTGCGGATTTCGTCGCTATCGCTCTACCGTCGACCATCTGGTGTCCTTGTCGATGCATATTATGAATGGATTTCTGAGAAAGTGTCAAACCGTGGCTGTATTTTTTGACCTGGAGAAAGCTTATGACACTTGTTGGAGGGCGGCATTTTACGTACACTTCACGCATGGAATATCCGCGGTCGTCTTCCCATATTTCTTCGAGAGTTTATGACGGACAGCGTCTTTCGTGTACGTGTGGGCTCGGTTTTATCTAGTCGTTTTATTCAAGAGAACGGAGTACCGCAGGGCTCGGTACTTAGTGTCGCACTTTTTGCAGTTGCTATTAACCCCATTGTTGATTGTATTCCTCCTGGCATTTCATCGTTCCTTTTTGTTGATGATTTTGCCATTTATTGCAGTTCACGGCGGACCTGTCTACTCAAATGCCGTCTCCAGAACTGTATCGACCGTCTCTACACCTGGAGTAACGCCAACGGCTTTAATTTCTCCGCCGAGAAATCCGTCTGCATCTACTTCTGGCGCAGGAAATATTTACCTCCGCCCTCTCTCCATCTTGGGCCGGAGATGCTTCCGTTTGCAGACGAGGTGAAATTTTTGGGGTTGATTTTTGATAGGAAGTTGTGTTGGACCTCGCACATTTCCTTTTTAAAAGCTAAGTGTGAGCGTTCTCTTAATCTTTTACGTGTTTTAAGTGGCACATCCTGGGGAGCTGATCGGACCGTCCTTCTTCGCCTTTATCGCTCTTTGTTCCGATCCAAGCTTGACTACGGGTGCATTATTTATTCGTCGGCACGTCCATCTGTGTTACGTCGATTGAATGCCATTCACCATCGTTGCATAAGAGTCGCTACAGGGGCCTTTCCAACCAGCCCTGTTCCCAGTCTGTATGCTGATGCTGCAGAGCCTCCGCTGTCCTTCCGGCGTGAGATGCTTTTGTGCAGCTATGCCTGTCGACTCTCAAGCTTGCCTGACCACCCATCCTTCGAGTTATTTTTCGAGGAGTCAATTGATCGTCACTATTTCATTAGCTCCTCTGCTTTGCTCCCTCCAGGGGTTCGCTTTCGACAGCTCCTTCGGCATTTAGACGTTCCGCCAGCGCCGTCCCTTCCACGGGGAGAAACACGTTTTCCTCCATGGTCCCGCGCTGAGGCCCACTGTCACCTTGGGCTAACGTCGATGCCGAAGACTGAGACCCCTTCTTCAGTCTTTAGATCGGCTTTTTTAGAAGTACGGGCTCAATTCGGGGACTTCCATTTTATCTTTACCGATGGATCTAAGACTGAAGCTGGAGTTGGATGTGCCTTTGTTTTTGGTCACTGTAGTTTTACGTTTCGTTTACCTAGACAATGTTCAATTTTTACCGCCGAACGTTTTAGCATTTATCAATCTGTTTTATACATTCAGCGGCACGACTTACGGCACTGTTTTATTTGTACGGACTCTCTGAGTGCCCTTCAGAGTATTAATGCGCTGTACCATTACCACCCACTCGTACAGCGCATACATGACCTGCTCCACTCGCTTGGTGTCTCTGGCATCAGCGTCTCCTTCATGTGGATTCCAGGTCATGTGGGCATCTCAGGCAATGAGTCCGCCGACGCCGCTGCGAAATCGGCGATTTTATTACCCAGATTTTTTACCTCTGTTGTTCCCTCGTCAGATTCGTGTGTTATTTTACGTCGCCGCATCCTCTCGCTTTGGCGCGATGAGTGGACGGCCCTCCGGGGGAACAAATTGCGGGAGGTTAAGCCTCTCCCGTTAATCTGGGGTACCTCTTCTCGTTCTTCACGTCGGGAAGAGGTACTTTTAGCCCGTTTACGAATTGGACATTGCCGTTTTAGTCATAGTTACCTGCTCAGTGGTGATCCCGCTCCACTGTGTCAGCAGTGTGACGTGCCCTTAACGGTGCGTCACATTTTAACTGAGTGTCAAGTTTTAGCTCCACTGCGCGTTCGCGTGGGTCTGCCTGTTGACATAGCCAACGTTTTGGCAGACGACGCGCATGCTGTAGAATGCCTTTTACGTTTTATAAGTGACATTGGCTTTAATCGTCGCATTTGATGGGCTGAGAGTCTTTTAGCTTTGTTATTTTATTCTGTATGTTTTAATAGGGACTGTACTCCCCAGTGGACATATGGCGCTCATGTCCCTCGCATTCTACAGTTCTTGACACGTTTTAATCTTTTATTGCCTATGCTTTTAGTGTGTTGGTTTTTCGGATATTTGTATTGTTATTATTGTTGTTATTATTGTTATTGTGGTATTATTGTTATTTTTAGCTTTTTGACATCGCGGGTTTGTTCCCGTTTTTTAATTATGCGGTTCTTTTACCCGTCTTTTATATTTTGACTTTATACTTTATACATTGTAAGGGCGCTGATGACCTTAGCAGTTTAGCGCCCTTAAACCGCATATCATCATCACTCATTGAAAGTATCTAAGCTCGCACGATAAGACCTTTTAGGTCTCTTTTTATGCGGTGTGGAAAATGAAGGCAAAATGCCACCATAAATATCTTTGGTTTCGTTAATAATTCGTCTTACACTTCTTTCGGAAGCGCCTGTTGGCTCAGCAACACTCTTTCCAATGTTTTTCACACTGACGTGGGAGTGCAGTACTTTGCCTTTAAATTTACTGCCCATGTATTAACAGTAAGTAAAACGCAAATCCCCCCAAAAATACTCAACGCAGGCACTCACACTTACACACACACATACAGAGAATAAACTCAGAACAAAACAAACTGTTTCATATATATATGCTGTTATAGACGAACATATAACGCGCACGGACACGAGCCTTAAAAATTACAGAAGCTTAGATAACGCACGTGGAGCGTCAACGACTCTACATGCGTAACTGATCCCCACTCTCCTCTCGGGATAGATAACGGACTTATCGTTTAGTGCGCAGCTTTCCTCAGCTGCCACCTCAAGTTAATGGGGCAGTACTTACCTTATAAAGGATAAGGATGTGAGGAGATAGAAGGAGCATTCTATGGGCAAGAACTGCATTTACACCTATTTGGTGGAGAAGATTTTGCATAGGCAAGTAGAGAGGATTCTTGTGGAATGATAGGGATTCCCGAATAGTCAATGTAAATATGGGAAGGGTTTATTGTAGGAAACTAATACTGCAATAAAGAGTCTTTAAAATCCAATGCTATGTATTTTATTTACAAACAGCTTTCCCTTAAATCATTGATAATATTTACAAATGCTTTATTTTACAATAATTGCTTATGGATTTGCAATAACATAGACAATAGAAATTAATAATTAAAGAGAAAAAGTACAATATATAACATTAATAAATTATGAAAATCAATAAACTATTTACAAAATATACATGAGATGGGGATGAGACAGCCAGGGAAGTTGGAATGGATTACGAAGGCCTAATTGAATAACGGCCCCATGCGAGAGTTTCATGAGTGTCATCAATCATCTTGCGCTTCATGTCTCCTCCATGCAGTGCAATTTTGTTAATTTCTACAGTCGATACTTTATGCTTTGTGCTTCTGAAACAAATTCATTTAGCCAACAATTTCTTGTTTAAATCTTTGAGACACTCGAAATACTTCTCAAAGGTGATTGCACGGATTCCACCTTTGGTAATCCCCTTTGCTTTCATAATGGCGCTATTGTTGCACCTATAACTGTAGAGCTTTGCCCTAAGTCCAACATACTCCTTCATCGCCATGCCACCCAACTCATCTTTAAACGTCCCAATTACTTGCTTTTTGGTCTGCTTTATACCATATAAATTATCCTGGTTATAATTTGAAGTATCGAAGTGCTGCAGATGGGTTTTCATGAACTTATAAATGTCTGAAGAAATTTCGAAAAAAAGATGAATCTGTGTCCATATAATTCAGGACCAGATCATTCAATTAGATTTTCGTTATTTTATAAAAAATCGTACATAAGAAGTTTAGATAAGTCTAGAATTGCATGGCCAATGTAGATTGGTTTGTTCATGAGTATCTCCTCTCGAGTTAACCCTATGCCGACCAAGCTTGCATCGAAAATGTGTCTGCATATATATGTTGGACGAGCCGTCAATTTTCGAGCTTATTCCCAGGTAGGCACAATGCGGAAATCCTGTACTTGTGCACATTTACAATGAATGTGGCGTACACAGCGTTGTTCATTTTCTTCCAGAGGTTTTGACCAAACTTATAAGTTTCCTTGGCTCGCTTCTCGGCGTTAAGAACAATATAGACCTTAGCCATTCGGCTTGGTCATACGATACCACCCGACGAATATGTCTCAATAATCACCCCAGATCTAAGCACTGCTACAAGATTTTTTAATGCAAGGCATATTTGCTTTTGTTCTCAAGACTTGCAATCATTTTTTTGTATTGGCTGCCGGGTGGTATCTCGCTTCGGGGACAGAGAGGGAGATCATTGTGTGCGAAATGGCAATGGTCAGGATACTCAATATCCACCTCCAGCACACATCCTGTCTTGGAGTTCTCAGGGATCGCTGCGAAGTTGGTGTCTATCTCATCCCTCTCAAGCCATCTGAAGGTTCACATACGGCAGAGGTGGCGAAAAAGTGCTTCGCGAATTATTTTGACTCGCAGACGCCGTTCCCTCTCTGCAACCGTCCCTTTATTTTTCACGTGCTGTGAGTGATGCAGTGCGTGTTGCATATTTGGTGACTCGCGGAAGGAAGTCCTTTTCGCCACCCTTTACATACGGCATTGGGGATGCGATGCACTTGCCGTACAAGCTGTTGATGTCCCAGTACGATAGAAAGTTTCGAGGTTCATCAGAACTGTATTCTGCAAGGTATTCGTGGTTGGCTTTGGAGTACCGCTTTGATACTGTGCAAAGCCCGCCGGGAATGCCCTCCTCGAAAATTCTATCATACTGAGATCATTTCTTAGCTGGAGCCTTGCTTTGGTTGTCTTAAGCATGGCGTCGAAGGCTAGCGATGGCAGAGTGTAGTACCAGGCAGGGTCCAGATTGTGCATCTCGAGTGACAATCCTCTGAATTTCTTGAATACATCTACTAAAAGCACAGTATCGCTCTTTAGATGCAGGTCACTGTATTTTCCGAGATTCTTTACGTTGAAGGTGCTCCATACTTTAAGTGCATGAGCATACTCCTCTTCTGTTTTGCCACCGAAAAGCTCTATCGGCTGGAGCTCCTCTTCTTGGAGCTTCTCAATGGCATTAAGGTGTGAGTAGGGGAATATGCACTTGCACTTTATTTCGTTCCAGATGTTCTGGATTTGGATACCCAGTATTAGTGACCTGAAGTCATCAGCGCTCAGCATATCTGCTATACTAGGTAACTTGTAGCTGCCGAGGAACTTGAAATTACTGCCCTTGTACCATTTGTTAAATGCCAGATACCGTTAAGATTATTGTGCTATACATGAGATAGGCCCTTTATTATAAGCCACGTGCGTGATCAAGAAGTGGCTATCATAATTCCTTAAGCAATGAAAGAAAATTGGAATAAGCTTCGGCAATTTTGTTTTCAAATTGCAAGCATTATGTACCTCTCCAATATATGCTCTAGTGATATGGCAATGGTCCCTCGTCATAAGGTCATCTATAGCAAAACCTCTGTTGCATATGTGACAGTGATTAGCGTTGTCGAACTCCAGCACATCCTGAAGTGACATATGCATTGGCTGTATTCGCTGATATATTTCAATGACTTCATCAGCGTTCTGCCTAAGTTAGCTGAAGAAGTCATTGAGTTTTGCCACCTCTGAAGAGTGAATCTCTACAAAGACTGATCATGTCTACATATAACATTGAACGCTAACGATATCGCCTCATGTTCCTGTATGCTTCGGGTCCAACTTTCTGCGTCAGAAGGTTCACATGGGCGGACCCTCCTCAAAAGAGGTTCGATATCTGCATAAATCACAAACGGTATACGGGCAGTCTTTAAATATGCGTTAAATGAAAGGACTTCAACCTGCTTTGGCGTTTTGAGGACCTAGCATTTATTGCATTTCAGTTTATGCACTCTCAAAGCATCCCCGTTAGGACACCTTGTCATGCATGTCTTGCATAGCCACATTTTCCCCTTATGCTTAGTGACCTAACTCCTAATAAGCCTCGATAAGCTGGTGATGAGGCAGTAGTGAGATTTGTCATCCCCTTCAAGCATTAAGAGGTTCACTTGATTAGCCTTTCTCTCAGATCTCTCTTAGACTCCACTGAATTGTTGGCATTCAAGGAAAATGCAGCTATAGACATTTCTGGATGTTGCTTCTCAAAGCATTCAATCTGATCTAATGAAAATGGAAATATGATTCCATCATAATTGAATATATTGAACAAAAAATTCCTCTGGTATGAGTTAGGTCTATTTGAAGTGGCTTTTGGCGGGTATCTGGAAGCCAGCATGCATCAAGCGAAATAGAAATCATCATTATTCTTAATATTTAAATTGCATTCTTCCGCTTGATGCAGTAGTTAACTCGAAATATCCTGAAACACGAAGGGGATTGTAGTTGCTGCATTATTTATCAGCGAGTGGATTGCGAACAGCGTCTTTAACCTAGATTGGCCTTCAAAACAGGCAAGGTTTTCTAAAATTTCAAGTTTCATTGCGTAAAAGGTGCAGTAGAAGTTAGATAATTGCTGGATCTCCTTTGTCTTGGAATTGAGGTATATCGATTCCGCTTTTTCATGATCGGGTGTCTGAAATAAGTATGAGACCTTCAATGAACAGCTAATCTTTAACCCAGGCATACTCTTCTTAAGAGTGGATTCGATTTCCTTAATGACAAGATCCTTGCATGCCTCAAAAACCTCGCTGGGCTCAATTATTGCAGCCGTTCTCTCAATTTTATAATTGAAAATATGACCTTTGAATTCAGACCCTATTATCTTACATTCTAGAATATCATAACCATTCTCACGTACTATTTTGGCGGTAATGGTGAGGATGAACCGATTGGCTGGTATGGTTTGGATGATTCTGGTGCTGCTACAGCTTGTGGGGTGTCCGCAAGGTTGCAATGTGCTGCTGCATCCCCCTGGTTCATGATGTTGGAGGGCTGATTGGCGCAACGTTCTTCGATGGGGTGTTCTGCAGTAGCGCGCTCCTCTTCAGTTACATATGGCCTCTTAGCTTCCTGTCGCAAAACCTCATTTGTCTGAGGCTCTGGCTCGATGTATAGAGACGTAGGTACAAAATCTGAAAATAATAAAGAGCAGTGTGTTACTAACACTTGTGAAAAAGATCATACATGCATAAAAGTGGTATAGTAAAAGGAAAAGCCTTTTAACGCGTATTAAAAGTTATACAACACTAGAACTTATTTTAGCGTAAATGCCTGTTATTCATAGCAATACTGTTAATAATAGAGAAGTGAGACTTACCTTGAAATGATCTAACCAACTCAATGAGCGCGGTCTTGTACCCGCAGTTAGTACAGGTACACACTCCCTCGAAAGTTGCATCCCTCCACTCGCCAGGTTGTGGATCGCTTGCAGCCTCATCAGCTCCAAAACCAGGAGGAGGCGGGATGATGAAATCCGGTATAGTCGGATCACTTGCACCGGGCCATGTAGCTGTATCGCCATCTATTATTGGCGAAGGTGGTGGTGGTAGTACGCTAGGCCCAGGAACGTCCTGTGCCGGAACAGTTGAGCGGAAGGCACGTCCTGTCAAACTCAGCTTACTCGTGAATGCATTTTTCTTCACTGGCATCTTGTCTGAAAATAATAATTTTAAGCAGATAAATTCGATGAATGAGGAAAATAATGATTTTACTTTATTATGCAGTTTATTTTCTAGCATATTACCAATTTTAACTTTTTTTCAGCTTTTGACCCTATTAGTTAGGTTTTAAGTGCGTAAAGCTATTTGTATGTAGTGTAGGTAAATTTTATATAATATGCAGTCAATTTTTAATCATACTGCAAAGTTCCACAAAAAATCAGTTTAATTAATTATTGTTAATTAGAATGTTTAAGAAGTGTTTTCAATATGAATTGCTTTAGTAATTATAAGTTTCAGTAAGTGAAGACATTCCATTAGATTGCTGGGAGTTACAATCGATTTGCATTTCAGAGTAATAAAAAGTTCCCATAATCATACTACAGCTTGGTTAATCGCTCGCATTTTAGTGATACTTTCCAATTTTTGGTGGAAAAGATGGCATTCGCCTGCGTTGAATTTGAATGGAAATGTATCACGATTTCAACACAGGTCTTCATTTTTAAATCACGTTTTAACGTCTAAACACTGAATATCCGCATCAGAATATTCAACTTGTTCAGACAGATCGTAGCGCGCTTGAACTTGTATAAACCTACTTTTCGCACATGTTTAATGATAGATATACATCTCTTTTTAAAGTGATGATTAGTATGAAATACAGTTAAATATTATTGCAGAATAACAATTGTATACTTGAAATGAACACATTATTTTTTCTAAAAACGGATTGATCTTCACTATTTTCACTCGACAATTTTCTAAAAAAAAAAGAAGTGCACTCCTATTTTATTTTATGAAATAAATTTTATTGGCTTACTTTAGAGTAATTGATGTACGATGTACTTTAAACACTATGCTAGATGCACCTCAGTACATATTATATGTACCTCCCTGTCCTACTCTCGTTTCCCTGCGCAAAAGAATCCACTCAAAGAAGCCTTTTCTGATTGGATGAAAACATTATAAAATCCTGTTTTTCTGATGGAAACTTTCTCTTTTTCTCTCATTATCGCAACATACGCTATACTGGGTTTTTCTCAGATAACTGAAGTGCGAGGAGACGGTTTTTTGCTATCTCCGAAACTAGACACCTCAACCACCCCTAACGGTATGTTTTTCTCAGATAGCGAAAGTGTGAGGAGGCGGTTTTTTCTACCTCTGAAACTTGAGACACATCCACCGCCCGCTAACGATTTATTTTCAGATAACGGAAGTGCAAGGAGGCTGTTTTTGCTATTTTCGAAACTTGAAGTTACCACCACCGCTTGCTGTCTGTCTGTAGAAAAGCAGAAATAGTTAAGTATTTTCCCTGGTGTATTTTCCCTCTCACACCCTTGTTTGAGCAAGCCTATGTGCAAGTGTGTGTGTGTGTGTGTGTGTGTGTGTGTGTGTGGGGGGGGGGCATGTTGGTCCTCCAAAAAGGTGACGTGACCTTAAATCTGATTTTGGAAGGTAGATGTTATTTTGGTCCCCTTTGCAGTCAAAGCCATCACACGGTCTGGAAATGATTGTTTAAACTCTCCATTATAGTGAAGAACACGCTCCCTGTTTCAGCGCTGATGTAAACTTTGTATTCAAGTTTATTTTTTGCTAGCTTTAAATGTGTTACAGAGATGGTTGTCGAGTACAATGTATTTTTCATAGTTTTGTAGTAGGATTTTAGAGGTGACTTGCAACTAATTCAGTTATTAGAGGTGTTATTTATTGTCAAGTTAATGATTTAGCGTACTGATATATACTCTAATGTCCTTTCTGGATCTGATGTAAATCTCGTATTTAAGCTTTTTACGGTGTTATGTATCGATGAGGTTGCTTGATGCTAATCTTCTTAAATGCCATGGGGTTCGATATTAGGCTAGAGTGGGGGAATTTTTCTTTTAATCAGTGTGCATAAAGTCCCGTCATGTTGAAACTTTTTCAAGTTCTATCAAGCGTGCGGATGCTTTATGCTAGTCTTACTATATGTCACGGGTTGGATTGCGGGTTGGTGATTGGAGATTTTTTCTTTAACCAGCGTGTATGTCCGTCCGTAAGTGTAGATAGTAGCCATCTGTGGGCGTTGGCTGGAGAATTAGGTTCGCTGACAAATAAACAAAGGTGCCGAATCCTCACGCTTTGTAGAGAGGCAGCCTGCTGTTTCTTTTGTTTCTGCTATGCCTCAAGAGTTTGGATACAGCCTGTTGTAAACATTATAAGGCGTTGCTTCACCTTTAATGTATGCGTGTAGCTGTGCATGAGTGTATTTATGTATGTTCGGGTGTATCCGTATGTAATCGTGTATGTCCATGTGTGTATGTGTGAGACTAATGTTATCTTTCCTGTTATCTTTTTATTTTTTCGAGAGTAGAAGGGGTTTACATATGATTACCCATTTTTCTCAAGCAAACGTCCTCATCTGTGTTGGAAGGCAGATGGCGTTTATTACACTCCAAGCCGTCCCATCCCACCAAAAACGTCCCCTATCCGCAGCTGTCTGGGAATGCTATAAGTGTTTTTATTACCTCCCCCACACATGACTTTGATTCTGTGTTGGAAGCCTCAGTGCATATAGGTCCCCTTTGCATGAATTAAAACACGTCACGTGACATGAATCTGACGATAAGAATCATACTGACTCTACCAAAAAACGTGGCGTAACTTCGAATCTGTGATGGAAGCCTCAGTGTATATAGGCCCTCTTTGTTCTAAAAGCCGTCACGTGACCGGAAATGACGCTTAAACTTCCCACTTCACTTTCTTACATTAAAACTCAACACGCGACATGAAAGTGAAGCTAAGATTCCTCCCCATTTCTCCAAGAAAAATACCGTGACCTGAATCTGCGCTGGAAACTCCATGTCGGATGGGTGTTTCTTGCACTAAACATGAACACTTGTCCTGAAAATCCGATAAGATTTCCCACCCCACAAAATCGCCCCCTTTCGCTCATAAAAGACATCTAACACACGGTTCTGGGGCCTACATTGCATTCCCCCGGGAATGCTTGTTGCGGAAGCTCCAATGTACATTGCGTCCCAAAGGAAGTGCTTGTTGCGGAAGCCACAATGTATATTGCGTCCCAGAGTGCTTGTTGCGGAAGTCCACTATATATATATACATACTTCTGCCCTACTCTTTAACTTACGGCGTACTTTTCAATAACTGTTTATTTGTCCACTTAATAATTATTGATACACTGTGTAACGTCACACGGTGTATGTCACATGACGTACGTCTTTACTAAGAGTTTATCTGTCCGCTTAATAATTAATACACGTTACAACAATCACACGACGTAGATTTTTTAAAGTGTTTATCTGTCCACGAAATAACTAAAACACGGTGTATCAGTCACAAGACGTACGTTTGTAATACATATTTATTTGTCCACTTAATAATTATTGATACATTGTGTAGCAGTCACAAGACGAACGTAACTTTTTAATATGTGTTTATCGTCAACTTAACAATTAATACATAACGAAACAGTCACACGACGCATGTCTTAATACATATTTATCTGCCCACATAATAATTAATACAGGGTGTAACAATCATAAGACGTAGTTTTTATTACGTGTTTATCTGTTCACTAAATAAATTAAAACACATTGTACAGTCTCAAATATACGTTTTTAATACGTGTTTATCTGCCCAATGAATAATTAACACACGGTGCAACAGTCAGATGACGTATGTTTTTATAACGTGTTTATTTCTCCACAAAATAATTAAAACACGGTGTAACAGTCGCACTACGTACGTCCTTAATACGTCTCTATCTGTACACTTAATAAATATACACAGTATAACAGTCACACGACTTACGTTTTAATGACATGTTTATGTGTCCACCAAATAATTAATACACGGTGTAACAACCACAAGACGTACGTTTTTAATACGTGTTCATCTGTCCACGTTATAATTACTACACGGTATAGTGGTCACACGAAGTACGTTTTTAATACATACGTGTTTTTCCGTCCACTTAATAATTAATATAGAGTGTAACGGTCACATGACGTACGTTTTTAACCCAGTTTGTAATACGTGTTTATTTGTCCACTAAATAATTATTGATACATGGTGTAACAGTCACACGACGTACGTCTTAAATACGTGTTTATCTGTACACTTAATAATTAATACACTGTATACCAGTCACACGACATACGTTTTTATAACCTGTTTATCTATCCACTAAATAACTAAAACACGGTGTAACAGTAACATGACGTACATTTTAATACATGTTTATCTGTCCACTTACTATTTAATACGCGACATAACAGTCACACGACGTAAGTTTTAATACGTGTTTATCTGCCCACTTAATAATTAATACGCGATGTAACAATCATACGAAGTAGCTTTTGTAGTGTGTTTATCTGATTACTAACTAATTAAAACACTTTGTACAGCCACAAATATACGTTTTTAATATGTGTTTATCTGTCCACTAAAGAATTAAAACACTGTGTAACAGTTACATGGCATACGCTTTTATAACGTGTTTATTTCTCCACAAAACAACCGAAACACAGTGTAACAATCACACGATCTAGATTTTAATAACACGTTTATCTAGCCATAAAATAATTAAAACATGGTGTAATACACCAGGTAAATTTTAATAACGCGTTTATCTGTCCACCAAATAATTAACACACGGCGTAACAGCTACACTACGTACGTTTTACTAACGTGTTTTACTGTCCACCAAATAATTAAAACATGATGCAACATTTACGCCACGTACGTTTTAATAACGTGTTTATCCTTCCACCAAATAATGAACACACGGCGTAACAGTCACATTATGTACATTTTTATAATGTGTTCATCTGTCCACTCATTAACTAATACACTGTGTAACAGTCACGCGACTTAAGTTTTTATAAACTGTTTATCTGTCCACAATAAAATTAAACACGGAATAAACAGTCACTGGACTTATGTTTTAATAACGTGCTTAACTGTCCACCAGACAATTAAAACATGATGTAACAATCACACAACTTACGTTTTTAACACATTACACACGTTTTTTTTTAGCCACTTAATAATTGATACACGGCGTAAGAGTCATACGACCTATTGCTTTAATACGAGTTTATCTGGCCACTAAATAATTAAAACACGGTGTAAGAGCCACACAACGTACGTCTTTAATACTTGTTTAGCTGTCCACATAGTAATTAATACACGGTGTAACAGTTTCAGGAAATTCGTTTTTAATACTTGTTTAGGTATGCACTGAATAATTAATACGCGATATAACAGTCACCAACGTACGCTTTTAATATGTGTTTACTGTACACTCAATAGTTAATACACTGTGTAACAGTCACACTACGCACATATTTATATCTGGTTTATCTGTCCACTTAATAACACAGAGCTGCGAATTTAAATTTTTTCTGCAGCACAGGGTTATAGAGGTCCCTAAACTTAATTTTGATATGCTGAATTCAAGTATACTTTCCGTTTTTTCGTATCACGTACCACTTTTTGGCATGCAGAAAGGAAATGTGTAATATTTTAGTTTATTTCTAGTTGTTAAGTACTATTTAAAATGCATGAAATTATGGAAACTAAGAAACAATGTCAAATCCACAGAAGTAGGTTATATAGGACAGACCGAGCGCATTTTTGCGTTTATATGGGAAAGGATAGGGAAAACGGGGGTATATGCGGAGGTTCACGGAGGAAAATGCGTTTATATGGGGAAGATAGGGACTACGAGGATCGATGCTAGGCTAGATAGAGGCTGAAGGATTGAGGATGTGTTTTATATGAGAGATACGTGGAATACGAGGAGAAGTGTTAGACTAGATAGGGCTTGAGATGTGGAATATGCATTTATATGGGAAAGATAGGGAAAACGTGAACAGGGGCTAGGATAGACAGATGCTGAAGCAGGGGGAATTTCGGCTTATACGGGAGAGATAGGGGATACGTGGAGAGGTACTAGACTATTCTGGGTTTGAAGGGTAGAGTATGGCTTTTTATATGAAGAGACGAGGAAAACGAGGGTATATGCTAGGTTGAGAGAACCTTCAAGGAGGAAAAAATGCGTTTATATGGGAGAGATAGGGAAAACGAGGAGAGTTCTGAGGTAGAGCAGGGACTGAAGGAGGGGGAGATATGCTTTATACGACAGAGATAGGGCATACGAGGGGAGGTGCTAGTGTAGACAGAGGTTAAGGAGTACGGTATACGTTTACATGAGGAATATATGGAAAACGGGGGCAGGTGGTATGATAGACAGAAGCTGGGCCACTTTTGCGTTTATATGGGAAAGGATAGGGAAAACGAGGGTAGATGGGACAGTTCAAGGAGGAAAATGCGTTTGTAGGGGAGAGATAGGGAATACCAGGGCTGATGCTAGGCTAGTCAGATGCTAAAGGAGGGAGGGATACGCTTTATACGAGAGAGATAGGGAATACAAGGAGAGATGCTATACTAAACAGGACTTGAAGGGTAGAATATGGCGTTTTATATGAGCGAGATAGCGAACCGAGGAGAGGTATTAGGATAGGAGTTTTGAATGATAGAGTAGGCGTTTATATGCGAGAGATAGGGAATACGAGGGTCGATGCTAGGCGTCTTATATGAGAGAGGTAGGGGTATATGAGGAGAAGTGCTAGGCTAGACAGGAAGGTCTGAATGACAGAGTATGCGTTTATATGGAGAGACGAGGAAAACGAAGGTAGGTGCTAGGTTGAGAGAGTCTTCAAGGAGGAAAATGCATGTATATGAGAGCGGTAGGACATACGAGGAGAGGTGCTAGTCTAGACATGGTTTGAGGAGTAGAGTATACGTTTATATGGGAGAAATGTGGTAAACGGGAGAGATACAAGGATAGACAGGGGTTGAAGGAGGAGGAATGTAGGTTTATACGGTAATATAGGGAGTAATTCGATTATAAAACTTTTCTCATCCAACGTTACAACACTTTTATATACTTATTTTTCCAAACCTTACAAACTTTATATATGTTAAACAGTAGTGCGCGAGACGGAGAGGGACAAACTGTATATAGGTTTACAGCGAAGTATACGTCCTAACCTATTGCCACCTTGTTTGCTCTGGATCTTCTCATTGTCTATTCATTCCTATCATCATCTAACGTAACCGCGTAACAAGACGTAACACAACGTAACATAACAGCATGACAAGACGTCATACTACGTAACATAAGCACGTATCCTCATAACATCACATGACATATCGTAACCAGAAACCTCACACGACGTAACAACACGTACCAACCATGTAACCACGTAGCAAAACGTAAGAACAACACGTAACTAACCCATTGCTAAGGTAATCTAAGCTAATCCATCCTTCATAACTTAGACAATAAGTATGAGAACCTAGCCTAGATTAACCTAACCAATCCCAAACGTTCATCTCATCATCTATTCTACTCAGTCATCGACTAACCTAATCTGGCTAACCAGAGACAACCTCAACTTTCTTTTAGTGAAAATGCAATGTTTTATTCAGGTTTTATTATTCGAGAGTTTTAATTGAAAAGTTTACGTCAACATACCTTTATTTTAGTTCGTTGTAGGTGTCTCTCCCCTTTTTATCTAGGCTTGAGACTAGCACTAGGATTGCTCCTAATGGCAGGGTTACCACCTTCCCTTCCATCTTCTTCTTTCTTCATCGGTCGTCAGATAGTTGCATATACAGCACACGGATAACCTTCATTTTTTTTAAGATTGTAGACTCACGAGAAATGTTTACCCGCTTTGAACTGATAAAATATGATACATTTTCTAATACGATCCTACGACTTCAAAATCCGTGTAACTCTGGGAAAAAAAGTTTGCTCGTAATTATAGTAAATGTAGCGGTTTTCTGTGATAACTGCGAATTAAGCGTGGTATTCTGTCATCAATGGACATTAAGCGTATAAAAAATGTTATATTGTATACTGATTCCTTAGGGTGAATGAGGGTGAGATGTAAAGAAAGTATTTTAAGCGTGGTTTTCTATGATAAATGGACATTACGCGTATAAAAATGTCATATTGTGTACTGATTCTTTGGGGTGAATGAGGGTGAGATGTAAAGAAAGTACTGAAAACATGAAATAATAGGGTATATACATGAATTTAATTAAATAAGGAGAGAAAGTATTGTAATAAAAATTAACTTTGCTGTGAAATGGATTGCGGTGTTGATATGGTAGGCATTGAATGAAACATTAACTGAAGAACGCTCAAGCGCGTTTCAGCATGTCGACTGACCCTCCACAGTCTGTCTACAGGTATGACGTCATCGGGCTCGGTATCCTATTATGGGTTGTATGGTATAACCCTGTTTTTACGGTCTGGTTCAGTCAATAACGTCTGTAATTTGCATTCGAGGTCGTAGGGGGTCGATTTCCGTAGGAACGGTCACTCTGACCTTAGTTTCTCGCAGTTTTCGCTGGTCTGTAGGCGAATGTCTGGGTGGTTTCTCATCTATCACGATTTTATTTCTCTTTCATTTACATCTTTCGCGCTATAATCCGATGGTCTCCCTGGTTCGATTACCATCGGCTGTTCACTCTGACCTCAGATTTTTCATGGTTTTCCCTGGTCTGCAGGCGAATACCTGAGTGGGTTTTCATCTATCGCGATTTCCTTTCATTCTATATAATTTACATCTTTCACTGTACAATCTGAAGATCTCCCTGTTTCGATTGCTGTTGGATGTTCACTCTGACATTAGATTTTTCTCGATTTCCCCTGGTCTGTGGGCGAATGCCTGAATGGTTTCTCATCGATTTCTATTTTCTTTCATTTTATTTGATTTACATCTTAACCTATGTGCTTCTAAGGCACTCTGCCTATATTACCGTCCGCCAGTCGCTCAGACCTTTGATTTTTTCGTGGTTTTCCCTGGTCTGCAGGCGAATGCCTGAGTGGTTTCCCATCTATCACGATTTTCTTTCATTTGCATCTTTATGCTTCTAGAGTCCTTTGTTTGATTTCCCTGGCGGTCGCACACTGTATCGTGGGATTTTTCATGGTTTTCCCTGGTCTGCAGGCGAATGCCTGAGTGGTTTCCCATCTATCACGATTTTCTTTCATTTTATTTGACTTACATCTTTCACGAGCGCAATCGGATGGTTTCCCTCGTTCGATTGTCGTTGGTTGCTCACTCTGACATATTTTTCGTGATTTTCCCTAGTCTGTAGGCGAATGTCTGGATGGTTTCTCATCTATCACGATTTTATTTCATTTTGTTTGATTTACATCTTTAACATGCGCTTCTAGGGTCCTTTGTTTGCTTCCTGTTGGTTGATGACTCTGACCTCATATTTTCGTGGTTTTCCCTGGTCTGTAGGCGAATGCTTGAGTGGTTTCTCATCGAATCCGATTTCCTTTCATTCTATATAATTTGCATCTTTTACGTATGCTTTTAGGGTTCAGGAGTTTGATTCCCGTTGGTTGTTCACACTGACACCAGATTTTTTATGGTTTGTTTTGGTCTGCAGGTGAATGTCTGGGCGGTTTCTCGTCGATTCCGTTTTCCTTTCCCTTTAAATGTTTTTCATTTATATCTTTCACATGTACTTCTAGAGTCCCTGGATAGCGCCCCGTTCGACGCTCACTCCAGCCTGGGATTTTTCGTGGTTTTCCCTGGTCTGCAGGCGAATGCTTGAGAGGTGTATGCTATCTCGATTTCCTTTCATTTGCATCTTTGTGCTTCTAGGTTTCGTTGCGCAGAGGGAATGCTTGCCTCTTACTCGGTCAACGGATCGTTCATCACCTTCACGAGTCAAGCTCTCCGAATCTGTACGATTATAGCCGAACAATACATACATCTTCACAATACTTTACACTTTCTCTAAGCATACGAAGCTACACGGAGACGCTCGAACATCAGTGTAACACGAATTGAAATATAAGAGCTTACACGCTTCATCACCGATTTTTAGTATTAATATTCAGTATAATTGATTAAAAAAGGTTCGTGCTTCCTCTATAAATAGAGCGAACTTGAGTATTGAACTTCATTCTGTTAATCATCTCCGAGGTGACCACATCGTTGTTCTCCTGGAAAATAAGCGACCTTCTAAAGTGTTATCAAGGTAAAGAGGCTAACATTTCCTTGAAGAAGGGTTAATACGTTATATAATTGATCCGAAAAGGTTCGTGCTTCCTCTATAAATAGAGCGAACTTGAGTATTGAACTTCATTCTGTTAATCATCTCCGAGGCGACCACATCGTTGTTCTCCTAGAAAATAAGCGACCTTCTAAAGTGTTATCAAGGTAAAGAGGCGTACATTTCCTTGAAGAAAGGTTAATACCTTATTATATCAAGAAGAAAAATGAATAAGTCCTCATATAAGGATATCATTCCTAGTGCCTCAGGATATTCTTGTGGTAAATGCTGTAAGAAGTTCCTCCGTGGATATGATAAAAGACGACATGAGCTACGTTGTAAAAAGCTCTTCAAGTGTAAATATTGTAACGCAGCCTTCAAAGACAGTTATAAGGGTCGCCGACACGAAGATGCGTGTGAAATAAACAGACCTGAGAAGAAACGTAGATTAGAACCGACTAAGCAAGAGATATTTTCTATCATGGATGACTGTGACATGAAAGAATATGAAACTTCATTCAATGGACGCTTGAAATCATATTTTATACGATGTGAATCGACTAAGGACCTGAATATGTACCTGCATGAGGCGAAACAGCGGATAATCCAGGCTGTACATAAAGAGCTTGGTATTCACAAAAGTGTGAAAATTAATCTGTTAGCTGAGTGTAGATATGTTAACAGTGTCGGAGAAACCTGTGACAAAACATTTAAAACACGGAATCAAGCTGTTTTCCTAGAAACGGATGTGGAATCTATACTGGAAACGAAAATGAAGAAGTTGGTTACTGAAATGGAGGAATCACAACTTAAGGGTAGCAACTGGGCTCTGCTTGCTGTAGAAGGAATTCGACTTCGTATTAACAAGTACAATCCGTTACGGGGAAGTAGCTACATACCCCTACCGCCATCTGTCGGAAGTAAAGAAGCGTGTATAAACATCCAGAATTTAACTGATGAACTATGTTTCATGTATTCTATATTAGCTAAATTCATCGAGAAGGATGCACAACGGTTGAGCAAATACGAACAATTCCAAGATAAGTACGACTTCAGCTGCGTTTCCTATCCTACTCCACTTTCTCAAATACCTAAATTTGAGAAGCTTAATAGGATGTCTATCAACGTCTTCGGCCTGGATGAGAAGCATGAAGTGTTTCCGATAAAGGTTGCTGACACTGAACTGCCTGACCACCGTGACCTCCACTATTGAGTGACAGTAGTGGAAAACATCACTATGTATATATCAAGAATTTTGAGAAGCTCGTTCGACGTCAGAAAACTAAGCATGATGGAGTGATATATACCTGTAAGCGGTGCTTTACACATTTTGACAATCGATATGGACGAAGTGGACTGGAAAAACTGCAAGAACATGCATCCATCTGTAATCAGCATGGTGTTGCAAGGGTAGTTATGCCTACAAAGGAGAAATCAATTGTACAGTTCAAAAATTTTGAAAGGATGTTGAAACTACCTTACGTCATCTACGCAGACTTTGAAAGCATTCTCGCTCCATGTCATACATGCATACCCAGTCCTGAAACTTCCTTATCGAGAGCATACAGCAATGAGCTTCTGTGTTTACGTTAAACCATCAACCAACGTTGAACATCTGAAAACTAGCCTTCCTAAGCATCCCTATGTATATCGTGGTGTTGATGCTGCTCAGAAGTTTATGGAATACCTGTCATTCCTTGCTAAGGAGATTAATAATATATACAAATCTGTCATGCCCCTGAAACTTACAGATCAACAGCAGATGGATTTCAACGCCTCTACAGTATGCTACTTGTGTGGAAAAACCTTTACTGAAGAGAACTATAAAGTACGCGACCATGATCACATCAGTGGTGAATATCGAGGAAGTCTGCATAATGAATGTAATTTAGCCTGCAAAACACCTAAATATATCCCTGTCTTCATGCACAACCTCAGTGGATATGACTCACACTTCATTGTTAAGGACCTGGGATATACAAGTGAGCGGGTGGAAGTAATTCCTAGCTCTGAAGAAAGCTATATATCATTCTCCAAGTATGTCGGAGATATAAAGCTCCGGTTTGTAGATAGTTTTCGGTACCTGAGTACAAGCTTGGATAAGCTGGTAAAAAATCTAACATCGTACCCTGAGACATTGAAGCACTTCGGAGAAGACAAGATGAAGTTGATGACACGTAAGGGTGTATTTCCCTATGATTACGTCACTTCATAGGACGTCTTGAACGAGACCTGCCTGCCTCCTAAGAACTACTTCTACAATAAACTGAATGAAGAAGAAATTAGCGATGCTGGCTACGAACATGCTAGAAATGTATGGGAGCTGTTTAATGTGAGAAACCTGGGAGAATACAGTGAACTCTACTTAATATCTGATGTTCTTCTTCTAGCTGATATCTTTGAAACGTTCAGAGAGCAAACTCTCAAAACGCACAAAGTTGATCCAGCACATTATTTTACCTCTCCAGGACTTACATGGGACGCCATGTTACTGTATACTGGAATCGAACTGGAACTGTTGCAAGATTATGACCAACTACTCATGGTGGAATCCGGCATAAAAGGAGGTTTATGCCAAGTGTCCCATCGGTATGCAGAGGCTAATAACACTTACATGGACAAGTTTGATCCGTCGAGACCAACCCAATTCATCACATACGAGGACGCTTATAACCAATATGGGTGGACCATGTGTCACGCGCTTTCTTTTGGTGGATTTCAGTGGGTTTCACCTGAAGAAATAAACTTACAAAGACTAGAAGAAGATGATCCTCATGGATACATATTAGAAGTCGACATCGAGTATCCTGCTGAACTCAATGATCTGCATAATGATCTACCATTCCTGCCTGAGTGTCTGAAACCAAAGGACTCGACTAAGAAGAAGCTAATTCCTCACCTTGGATCACGAACGAAGTATGTAGTACATTACATGACTTTGAAGCAAGCTCTTAGTCATGGCCTGCGACTAACAAAAATTCATCGTGTGCTACAATTTCGACAGTCACAGTGGTTAAAACCGTATGTGGAATTTAATAACAGACTACGACAACAAGCTGCAAATGATTTTGAGAAGGATCTCTACAAACTGTTTAACAACGCCATGTTTGGAAAAACAATGGAGAATCTTTGTAATCGTGTGGATATACGGTTGGTGACAAACGAGAAGACTCTGGAAAAGTTAATTGCAAAGCCTACGTTTATCGACAGGACAATATATGCTTCTAATCTAAGTGCTGTACATATGCCCTCTCGTTGGATCGTGTTCAACAAGCCTATATACATCGGTATGAGTGTGTTGGATATCTCCAAGACATTAATGTATAACTATCATTACGACGTATTGTTGCCTTATTATGGAGCTAAAAACCTGAAGCTTATGTATATGGACACTGATTCGTTCATTCATCGTGTTACAACTGAAGATGTGTACCAGGACAAGCTACGTTTTCTCGAACACCTAGATACAGCTGATTACCCTGTCAACCATATATGCTATTCAGCTCTAAACAAGAAGGTGTTGGGAAAATTTAAAGATGAGGCTAATGGTAAAATCATCCTACGCTTTGTTGGACTACGTCCTAAGATGTATGCCTTAGATATTCAAGGCTCAATGATAAAACAGATTAAAGGTATAAAACGTAGCGCTATTAAGCAGTACATTTCGTTTGAAAGCTATACAGACTGTCTTAAAACCGGAGAAATCATCAGAACACCCATGAATCTGATCCTGTCTCGGGAGCATGCTCTTACCACAGTGCAAGTGAATAAAATTGCATTGACTCCGTTTGATGATAAAAGAATTATTGCTGAGGACGGCATAACGACATATGCGTATGGACATTACGCCATTACAAACAGTGCTTAAAAGAATGTAAGTCAAAGATAAAGATTTTCTCGTGAGTCTACAATCTTAAAAAAAAATGAAGGTTATCCGTGTGCTGTATATGCAACTATCTGACGACCGATGAAGAAAGAAGAAGATGGAAGGGAAGGTGGTAACCCTGCCATTAGGAGCAATCCTAGTGCTAGTCTCAAGCCTAGATAAAAAGGGGAGAGACACCTACAACGAACTAAAATAAAGGTATGTTGACGTAAACTTTTCAATTAAAACTCTCGAATAATAAAACCTGAATAAAACATTGCATTTTCACTAAAAGAAAGTTGAGGTCTCTGGTTAGCCAGATTAGGTTAGTCGATGACTGAGTAGAATAGATGATGAGATGAACGTTTGGGATTGGTTAGTTAATCTAGGCTAGGTTCTCGTACTTATTGTCTAAGTTATGAAGGATGGATTAGCTTAGATTACCTTAGCAATGGGTTGGTTACGTGTTGTTCTTACGTTTTGCTACGTGGTTACATGGTTGGTACGTGTTGTTACGTCGTGTGACGTTTCTGGTTACGATATGTCATGTGATGTTATGAGGATACGTGCTTATGTTACGTAGTATGACGTCTTGTCATGCTGTTATGATACATTGTGTTACGTCTTGTTACGCGGTTACGTTAGATGATGATAGGAATGAATAGGCAATGAGAAGATCCAGAGCAAACAAGGTGGCAGTAGGTTAGGACGTATACTTCGCTGTAAACCTATATACAGTTTGTCCCTCTCCGTCTCGCGCACTACTGTTTAACATATATAAAGTCTGTAAGGTTTGGAAAAATAAGTATATAAAAGTGTTGTAACGTTGGATGAGAAAAATTTTATAATCGAATTACTCTCTATATTACCGTATAAACCTACATTCCTCCTCCTTCAACCCCTGTCTATCCTTGTATCTCTCCCGTTTACCACATTTCTCCCATATAAACGTATACTCTACTCCTCAAACCATGTCTAGACTAGCACCTCTCCTCGTATGTCCTACCGCTCTCATATACATGCATTTTCCTCCTTGAAGACTCTCTCAACCTAGCACCTACCTTCGTTTTCCTCGTCTCTCCATATAAACGCATACTCTGTCATTCAGACCTTCCTGTCTAGCCTAGCACTTCTCCTCATATTCCCCTACCTCTCTCATATAAGACGCATTCCCTCCTTCAACCCAGTCTAGCCTAGCATCGACCCTCGTATTCCCTATCTATCGCATATAAACGCCTACTCTATCATTCAAAACTCCTATCCTAATACCTCTCCTCGGTTCGCTATCTCGCTCATATAAAACGCCATATTCTACCCTTTAAGTCCTGTTTAGTATAGCATCTTTCCTTGTATTCCCTATCTCTCTCGTATAAAGCGTATCCCTCCCTCCTTTAGCATCTGACTAGCCTAGCATCAGCCCTGGTATTCCCTATCTCTCCCCTATAAACGCATTTTCCTCCTTGAACTGTCCCATCTACCCTCGTTTTCCCTATCCTTTCCCATATAAACGCAAAAGCGGCCCAGCTTCTGTCTATCATACCACCTGCCCCCGTTTTCCATATATTCCTCATGTAAACGTATACCGTACTCCTTAACCTCTGTCTACACTAGCACCTCCCCTCGTATGCCCTATCTCTGTCGTATAAAGCATATCTCCCCCTCCTTCAGTCCCTGCTCTACCTCAGAACTCTCCTCGTTTTCCCTATCTCTCCCATATAAACGCATTTTTTCCTCCTTGAAGGTTCTCTCAACCTAGCATATACCCTCGTTTTCCTCGTCTCTTCATATAAAAAGCCATACTCTACCCTTCAAACCCAGAATAGTCTAGTACCTCTCCACGTATCCCCTATCTCTCCCGTATAAGCCGAAATTTCCCCTGCTTCAGCATCTGTCTATCCTAGCCCCTGTTCACGTTTCCCTATCTTTCCCATATAAATGCATATTCCACATCTCAAACCCTATCTAGTCTAACACTTCTCCTCGTATTCCACGTATCTCTCATATAAAACACATCCTCATTCCTTCAACCTCTATCTAGCCTAGCATCGATCCTCGTAGTCCCTATCTTCCCCATATAAACGCATTTTCCTCCGTGAAGCTCCGCATATACTCCCGTTTTCCCTATCCTTTCCCATATAAACGCAAAAATGCGCTCGGTCTGTCCTATATAACCTACTCACAGATGCAACAGTTTACATTGAACTAGGAAATTTCGATGATACATTACGATTTTATTTTCTCCTCCGCTTTGTTGAAAACGAACGCTGAGTTTACTTGCGTTTGTGGTCCTGACGAGGGCTGTCTGTAATTAAACACCAAGAGTAGTTGGGCATCATGGTGACGTCCCATTGACCCAGGTACCTTGTTTCCATCTCCTTTATGTTCTGGTGCAGTCTCTCTCCCTGTTCTTCACTTAGTGCACCCAAGTTTTCCGGAAAAAATTCAAGATGCGAATGCAGAAAATGTAATTTTAAGCTCATATTGCATCCGAATGCCTTTAAATTTTCGAGCATGGTTTTAACAATATGCTCATATTGGTCAACTTTAACATTACCCAAAAACTTGTTTATAGCTTCATTGAATGAGTCCCAAGCTTGAAGCTCTATATCTGTCATGATACTTCTAAAATCAACGATCTTCACGAGTTTGCGAATCTATGGGTCGTCAAAAGTGCCTTCTTTCACTTTTGATTTAGACAACATTGGAAATTTCTGAATAAGATGTTACAAACACGGACCATGTTTGTCCAAAGATTTGACAGATTGCTTCATTATCCCTAATTTGATATGTAACGGGGATAGCAAAGCTTTTGTGAGACAATCATTGGGCGATTTACTACATTTTTCGCTCCTGGCACTAAATCTTTTCTTTTTGGCCAATTAGTTTTGCCCCGATGTCTTTCTCTGACTCTAGAGTCCCATTCACACAATAAGCACCGGAATTTTGTGTACCCTGCTTGTTGGCCCAATAAAATACCCCACACTTTAAGATGTCAGCACATGTACCACTTGTGTTCATTATATTTAATTTTTTCTAGGACAGTATGCAAATTTTGGCACGTTTCTTTAAGGGATGTAGAGTGAGCCATGTAGCGCTTCCTCGTTGTAGATAGGTGGTTCTTACCCTGCGTCGTTGTCACTCTTGCCGCTACGTCGTAGGGGGCCGTCTTCAGGAATCGATTTCACCGATGTCAACAGGAAGCAGGGTTATTCGTCAGCGAATCGATCTGAAATTCCCTAATGTGATTATGTCAGTGTAGGATCCGGGAGTGGCAACACCAGGATATCGTCGAGAAAGGAACACTGTTTTTACTGTTCTCACTCCGGCGCGTGTTTTTGCTAGAAATCCTGCAAGATTCTCTGGTATTCCCTAACATGTGTGGTTCTTTTAACACTGTCTTCCCACAATTATCTCTTGGTCCACTAAAGTTTGCCCCGGCTAGTTATTTAATATCTCGGTGGTCTATCGCCGCTTTTTAGATTCGCGCGAACTTGAAGGATTCACTTGACAAATATTAACTCGTTTATAAGCTTGTATAAAAATTATCTCGATAAATACGTTTAGCACATTGACATATATTCCACATACATCACTTTATGATTACATAATTGCGCGACACTTAGCAAATTTCAGAACTTAGCGTCCTTTCTAACTCGAAGCACTATGTGTTCACTTAACGAGGAATCATGACAGACTGTGAAATCCACGCTTACCTTTACCTATATCAACTTGCTACTAGCCTCCGGATTTTTGTACATGCAGCCAGGTCTTCCTATCTTCTCATTGGTTCTAACATTCTGTATGTTTATTGGCTCTCCGGTTGAAAATTTGAAGCTTAAACGGTAAGAAAATTTCGTTGCCAACAGCGTCTACTTTCTGTTAAAGCTAGGTTCTTCCCCTCGAGGTACAAAGAGACATTGGATTTTTATGGCCCTACGCTCAGAAAAATACAATGAACGTTTTGAAGCGAAGCTGCTGTTTCGCCTAAATCTTGCAGATTTTCCTACGCAATTACTCCTTTATTTATTGGACAATATTCATGAAACTTAAAACAAATGCAACTTTTTGCCGGGCCCTTGATTGATGTGGGGTTTAATCCAATTACTTTAAAATTGTAGAAAATTATCAAATTGCGTGCTAATTAATAATTAATAATTAATAATTCATAAATTATAATTATTTAAGAATTCCTTTTTGTGTAGGTGTAATCAGGCAGAAATATCGCTACAAGATTCCCCCTTTTGTTAAAGAATATCGGATTCACCCAAGAAGGTTTTCTTTTGACAAAATACTACTCTAAGGGGTATTGACTGATTACAAAAACAGATAGTTTAAACACACACACACACATATATATATATATAAAACTGATCCTGGAATATAGGGATACACATTAACATAAAAATTACACTAGTGTTATCGATGTGACACACTTAATTATTGCAAAGTGCACTGAAGTACTGTGGATATAACAATGTTTACATGGAGAGTTTGCAAAATAATAACAGCACCCCTAACCTAGGTTAATATAAAGTCAGTTACATAAATATTTACAAAGCATTTGTTTCACATTCAACGGAAGTTTGGCTATCCCTGTTGCACTTTCAGGCGTTTATCATGTTCACCCCTGAGTAGCTGTGACTACTGTAAACTGGTCACAGGCAACATTTCCCCAGTCGGCTACAAAGCGAACGGAAAGCTTTGAAGCCTGACCATAAACCCATCAGTAAACGATTAGTAGGGTCTACCCATCCCTCAACTACAATGCGTGGTGCTTTCTTTAGCTCCACCAAAGCAAAGCGTTGTTGCAATGTCAATTCTGTTGTTTCTTCGGTTTCAGTACGTTTTAGCAGCTGTGACAGTTAAGCTTATATCTTACTTCTTTAGAAAAGTTATATAGTGTTTTACTTAGTGCAATTTTGTAGGTTTAGCAGTGTTTAATAGTTATTAGCGTTTAATAGTTTAATTAAGATGTGGAAACCTTGGGAAACGAACCAAGTTGCTGCCCCTCCGGCCGCACCAACAAATGACTCTGCCGAGTACCAGTAGTGTCAAGACCACGAAGAAAGGGGCTACTTTGAATAAGCAAAGCCAGATTTTTGTGTGTAATGTTCAGGAACATGTAGAAAAGAACCCTTTACGTGGAAAATGTTTGCTATTGTTTTGAATTTCTAAAAAACAGCTATAACAATGTTTGGTAAAATACCGCATGTTTAAGATATTTGCATGAAAAATAAAATTTGTATCTTGAATTTTATGTTCTGGGAATAACTTGTAAATTCTTCCTCGTTCTGAACTTTTTGTATAACTGGTACACCGTAAGAGATAGGCAAAAGCTTACTGTGCGAACAATGCAACTTCAGTAAAGGACACATTTTAGGTCAAACTATGTTAATCATTTCCGGGAAAATCCTTGTTATTGGTTTGAATTTTGAAATACAAGTTGGAAGTCCGTATTTGTATTTTCCTCGTGGTCATGCTAAGAGCATGGAATTTCAAAGTCATAATCTGGTTTTTAATAATCTGACTATCGCTTGGCCTATGAATCCTTATATTTACAACGAAATGTGCAATGAAATTTTATCTCGTTTAAGAAGTAGATAGAAGAATAAGCTTTAGTGAAAGTAATTTGTAGAAGAGTGAATAGAGATAATCATGTGAATATAACACATAAGATTTCTTTTTTATTTTGTTTCTTTTGCCTTCCGTATTTTTACTTATCCTGTATTGTATAATAAAGCTATTCATTTAAGTAAACAGAAGCTTTCATGCTTATAAATCTTACATCTTAAACAATGCAAACCTCTTCTTATATTAGCTTTATATTAATAAAAACATTGTTGTGAAACAAATTTATTATGTTTTCAAAGCTACGTAAAAAGCACCTATCTTCCAAGAGTGATACAAAGACCTGCGTTCGCTTTACGTTTTTCACCTGCTTCTTCTTCTTTTTTAATTTTACATATTTACTGTTTTTGTTTACATCTTCTGGAACTTGGTTTTTCAAACATTCTGTGGTTGCAGACAAACAAAATAAAAAATACTTTCACCATAGCTCCGCGCACATAATAATCACATTAAGCAAAACTGCAAACATGCAACCCTTATTTATAAAAATTAACTTTTAGGTTAAATAGCATAATCAAAAATGAGGCTTTGTTCTGGGGGTAAGAGTTCTTTTCAAAATAAATTCATATTTATGTATTTTAATTATTTAATGGTAGTCCAACAACGTATAGTTTATTCAGGACATGTTTCTAAGTTTCTCTCGGATATATTAACATGAATTTCCATTCTTGTAGCGTAGTATATTAGTTCAGGTCATCCTCAGTTATATTTTAAAGCGTTTGTAACATAAATGTAATTATTATGCGATGCATAGTTATTTACTGCATTTGTGTATAAAGCAAGCAGACAAACTGTATGATTGCATTCTGTATATATGGAAATCGGAGTGCTAAGCAAGCAGTGGAAGAGAGTGGACGTGTGAGGAGGAAGCTCCTGGAGTGGATGAAAGAGGGGCTTAAGTAACCATGGGAATTAGTACTGAGGTGTATAGAGCAAGAATTGGAGCATTTAACAAGTTAAAGTGTAAGGATTCTAAAACAAACAAAGGTGTAGAAGAGATGGCAAACATGTTTCTTCTCACATGTATAATAGGTATACTATTGGTAATTGGTGGAGTTGAAATCAACCCTGGGCCAAATGGGGATCGAAACGTCATGGAACAAACGTTGGCATACATTAAAGATATGGATGAGAGATTGGGAATTAAACTCAATGGGATGGAAAAGGAACTAATAGATATCAAGGGAGAGATAAAAAATGAAATGCAAGATATACGAAATGAGGTACAGAAAGTTAAAAGAAGAGTTGAGCTGCTGGAAGAGAGACACCGCAGATTTAATCTGGTTATAGCAGGAGTGAAAGAAAGGAACGGAGTATGGCCTGTAGATGAGGTCAGAGAGATTATAGAAGGAAAGCTTGGTTTGAAGTTACAGGGCTGGGAGATTAGAGAAGCATTTAGAGTGGGGAGATCAAGAGGAGCCAGAATGATAGTTGCAAGATTTACGTCAGTGCAGTTTGTGTATGAAGTATTGAAGAAATCAAAGTTACTAAAAGGAACAAATATCTTTATAAACAGAGATTTATCGGTGGAACAACGGGCCTTGAAGAGGGATTTAATTCAGCAAATGATCTTGGCAAGAATGGAAGGGAAACGGGCCTTCATAAAGAATCTACGACTGTGGGTCGACGGGCGCATGGTGACGGGATACGAAAGTGACTCAAGGAACAGTAGATGCCAGGAGCAGGATATGAGTCAGCGAAATACATCCGAGACCAGAGAATGCAGAGGAAGTCCAAAGAGCGATCGGAGACCAGAGGACAAGGATCGACACATGGAAGTTACATCACCGACACGTGGAGCTGGTGGAAAGAAGATGACGGTGTCGGAGACAAGGCGTGGAGATGACGTAGCCAGAACGTCAGATCAGAGTGACGCAAGGACATCAGCTGGCGAAACAAGGAAAGTGATTTCACCAAGGAGGGAGGAAGCTAAACTGGCACGTGATCTGGCTGTGGGTAGGGCGGGGGCGTGGTCTCAGAGTGATGGAGCGGAGGGAGAGGAAAGTATTGTGTCGACACCCAGTGGGAGTATACTGGTTTTGGACAGAAATTTAGCGGGTCCGTCAAAGGAGAAAATAGGAATAGAATTACGAAGTAGGAAAGTGTTGGACAGGTTTAGAAGTAGAACAGGTTCACAACAGGGAAAGGAAGAAGGAAGATTGGGTTCTGGAATTGCGAGGGATTAAAAAATAAAATATTTACAGGGAAGTTGAGACATCTACTAGAAAAGGTAGATTATTTAGGGGTAGCAGAAACCTGGCTGAGGGAGGTAAATATAGAGGTTAAGGATTATACATATGTTGGAATAGAAGGGGAGGGGTTAGCAGTGAAGGGAAGAGCCTCGGGCGGAGTGGGTTTATTTGTAAGACAATCCATAGGGAAAGTAGTAAGAGATACTTGGTCCAGGATTAAAAATGTTTTGTGGATTATATTGGAAGATAAACTGATAAATGAGAAAATCATATGTTTAGGTGTAGTGTATAATGCACCAGCTCCCTCGCAATACCACAATCCTGAATTGTTGAAGGCGCTAGAGAGAGATATAAATAGGTTAAGAGAGAAGTACGGGAATACAGAAGTAATAATAATGGGGGATTTTAATATCAGAATAGGTGAAGGAGATGTGAATATAGAGTGTGATATGTTTGTTGGAAATGAAACACGTTCCAGAAGGGAGCAGTTCAGGCGAAGTAAAGATAAGTGTACTGATAAGTCAAGTGATGGTTTTATCGAATTTTGTGAAGTGAACGCTTTAGACATATTGACCGGTAAATATGGAGATGATTTGGAGGGAGAGTTTACTTTTGTTAATATGAATGGGCAAAGTGTCATTGATTATATATTATGGCCGATTAGCAAGGCATATACAATAGAAAACTTTAAGGTACTAAACTTTGTATCTAATAGCTCCCACTTCCCGCTGGTAGTGGAGATTCAAAGGCGATCAGAGGAAGTACGGGAAGTCAGACGGGAATGGGGAAAGAATACTAAGCAATATATTGAATTTAAATGGAGGGAGGAACAGAGGATAGAATTTAAACGAACATTAAATTCCAAGCATGGTCAAATATGTCAACAGGGAATGATTTTTATGATAAGGAACCAGGAAATAGAGAATGTAAACAATATTTTTAATATGTTAATGCAAAGAGCAGGGGAAGGGATGAGAAGGGGGAGGGGCAGGGTAATAAAGGAAATAGGGTGGTATGATGAGGAATGCAAAATAACAAAAAAGGTGGTGAAACAGGCATTAGTAAGATGGAAAAAGAGAGGGTATGAGGAAGATAAGAAGGAATACCTAAAGAGTAGGAATTTATATAATGTACTATTAGAAGAAAAGAAACAAGAATGGAGAAATAAAGAACAAAGTAATTTGATTAAAGTATTAAGGGAAAACAATGCCAGTAAGGTGTGGAGAGTGTTAAAATCCACGTATAATAAATGGTTAGTTAAACCAAATATCACTTCAGCAGATTGGATGGAGTATTTTAAAATGTTATTCGAGGAGGAGGGCTTTATCAAGATGAAGCCAGTGGCGGATTTTGGAGTGGGATACATAGATATATTAGATAGTGAAGTAAGAGATGAGGAGGTAGTGAAACAAGTGAAGGTAATGAAAAATAATAAGACAACAGGTATTTATGGAATTCCTCCCGAGTTTATCAAAGAATGGTGTAGCGATGAGACTAGAGTAAAGATGCTTACTGATTTGTTTAATGTAATAAAAACCAAGGGGTATATACCGAAGCATTGGAGGAAAGCAATAATTCATCCTATATATAAAGGTAAGGGGAGTGTTGATAAGCCCAATAATTACAGGGGAATAGCATTACTTTCAAATGTTGGAAAGATTTTCACAGGGATTTTATCTAATAGGATACAAAACTGGGTAGAGGAATATAATATACTCTCGGAGTTTCAAATGGGTTTTCGTAAGAGGAGGAGAACGGTAGATAACTTATTCATAATTAAAACTCTGGTAGATAAGTATTTAAAAGAAAAAAGGGGAAAATTATACATGGCATTTGTTGATTTGGAGAAAGCGTATGACCGCATTGATTTAAATTTGTTGTGGCACAAACTTTTGAGGAAGAGAGTAAGCCAACAGATGGTGAATTTATTTAAAGCTCTATACAAGGACAACACATTTTGTGTGAAAGTAGGAGTAGGATTGGTGACAAAAGAAGTAAACCAAAGGAACGGGCTACGACAAGGATGTAAATTAAGTCCAGTGTTATTTAATCTGCACATTGATGATATCCTCACTGAGATAGGAAGGAATAATAATTGGTTGCCTACGATAAATAAGGTATCAATCCCTGGGTTATTATTCGCTGATGATTTAGTGATAGGATCAGTTTCAACGATTGGTTTGAAGCAGTCCCTACAGCAAATGAATAAATACTGTGATGAATGGAATTTGAAAGTAAATCAAGAGAAGACTCAAATTATAGTGTTTAAGAAAGGTGCCAAACTGAGCAAGTATGAAAAGTGGAAGAATGGAGAGAAGGAATATAAAGTGGTCAGAGACTGTATATATTTAGGGCTTAAAATGGTTGGGGGTGGAAAATGGGAAAAACAGAAGAAACTGGTATTGACAAAGGGGAAAGGGGCAATGGCAGCGATTAGAGGGTGCAAATATAGAATACCAGATATAAATGTTAAATGGCTAGAGAAAATATATAACACAGTAGTTGAAGCAAAAATGTTATATGGTAGTGAAATATGGGGAGTAGAACGAGGCTGGGAAGAGATAGATATGGTACATAGGAGTTTCTGCAGAGAAGTTTTAGGCCTGCCAAATGCTAAGTTAAGGAATTTGCTCTAATTGAAATGCAGAGAGTGGGGGGAAAGGGGAAATAATGGAGAAAGCTCTTAAATATTGGTACAGACTATTAAATTTAGAAGAGAAGAACTTGTTGAGGCAGTGTTTGGAATTCCAAGAAAGGAGCTTAAAGAAGAATGGGTGGAGTTATAGTATACAAACTAATTTGGAAAATAGTGGTCTAGGGGAAATCTGGAGAAGGAGGGAAAATAATGCTAAGGGTTTTTGGAAAGAAGCTAGGCAGAGGTTTGAAGATATAGAGATACAAAATTTATTTAGCAACATTGGGAACAAAAGTTCCTTGGAATCATATATATTAATAAAAAATGTATGGGCTAGAGAACAGTATGTGGATAACTCAAATAAGGAACAAAGAGAAAGTATTGCCTGGGCATGAGCAGGTGTATGGAGATTAATAGGAATGAGAAATGGGTTCCCACAGAATCAGTGCCCAATATGTGGGGAAAGAGAAGATTTAGAACATATCGTTTTTGACTGTAAAGGTACACAGCATTGGAGAAAGGAAGCTATAAATGGGAAATGGTTAAAACGGGACAGGAAAGTAGCTTTAACCAAGATTTTTAACAAGGATAGTAAAAAGGTAGGAGAATACTTGTCCAAAGTTAAAAAGAAATGGTTATGGACAATAAAAAGAGATGTAAATTAATTTCATCAAGTGATGTTAAGTTATGTAATTATATTATTATTATATATTATTACTATAAGATTATTATTGGTATCATTACTATTATTTTTACTACTATTTGTATTATTATCATCATTTTTATGTTATAATAAGAGTGTAATATGGGTAGAATATGGCAAGATAACAGCTTGGGCTGATGTATAGCCATATTCTAAGGAAGATTGCTAGCACAAATAAATAAATAAATAAATAAATAAATAAATAAAAAATATATGGAAATCAGCTACAAAGTTTTGCTTTTAAATACTATTTTTAACTGTGGCAACAACGAGCACGTGCACATGGATGTCACTAAGATGTTTATGATGGTTGTGGTTAAGGAGGGTAGGGAACAAGTGTTTGGCTACTGCACAAAGGCCGCCGCTTGGGGATCCTTAGACTGCGATGACCATATACTGGTACCCCTTAGTTCGGTGACCTATATTTTCTTTTCGCTACCCGCGTTAAAGTGTGTTACAATCCCTTTTCACATAATACTTTCTGACATAATCCAGTTGCATGGTTATTGACCTTCTGTGTTTTCATAGCAAACGATCACTTTCTCAGTCTAAATCATCGGGTGTTTACACAGAACATGACGCTTTAAATACTATATTTACATGGGAAGTTTATCAGATATGATTATTTAGTTCCTTTCCTGAGAGTCATAAGCATGTTCCCTTTTCACTCGGTCACACACACAATTATGTCAGAGTAGGACACGGGAGTGGTGACATCAGGATATCGTCGAGAAAGAAATACTGTTTTCACTGTTCTCACTCCGACGCGTCTTTTTGCTAGAAATCCTGTAAGCTCCTCTGGTATTCCCGAACACGTGTGATTATTTTATCACTGTATTCCCACTATTGTCTCGTGGTCCACTAAAGTTTGCTCCGGCTGGTTATTTAATATCTCGGTGCTCTATTACCGTTCCGTAGATTCGCGCGAACTTGGAGTCACTTGACAAATATTTACTCGTTTATAAGCTTTTATAAAATTATCTCAACAAATACTATTAGCACATTGACAAATATTCCACATATATCAATCATGACAGAATGTGTGAAATCCACCATTACCTTTACATATATCAACTTGCTACTAGCCTCCGGATTTTTGTACATGAAACCACGTCTTCCTATCTTCTCATTGGTTCTAACAATTATCCTGTATCTTTATTGGTTCTCTGGTTGAAAATTCGAAGCTTAAACGGTTGCCTACAGCGTCTACTTTCTCTTAAAACTAGGTTCTTCCCCTTCGAAGTACAAAGAAACGTTGGATTTTTATGGCCCCTCGCTCGGAAAAATACAATGAACGTTTTAAAGCGAAGTTGCTCTGTTTCACCTAAATCTTGCAGATTTTCCTTCGCAATTATGCCTTTGTTTACTGGACAATATTAATGAAACTTAAAAGATATATACATTTTTTAAGGGCTCCTGATTGGTGTAGTTTTTAATCCAATTACTTCAAAATTGTAGAAAATTATCAAATTGCGTGTTAATCAATCACTAATAATTCACAAACTATAATTATTTAAGAATTCCTTTTTATGTGGGTGTAATCAGGCAGAAATATCCATACAGCTGTTGGAACTGAAGCAAACATGTCGTAATTGTGGAGCAGAACACCTTTCAGACTTCTCTTACTTGAGTCAATAAAAAGACGCCAATATTTTGCTCCGTAAGCTGTTCCAAGACGACCTATCAAGTTAGGGATATCACAACAATACACTAGTTCCCCTTGCTTTACAAAATATTTCTGTAACTCTTCTTCTCGATGTATGTACCAGTAGAAAGTTGTTCCAGGTCCTAAAAAATTGTTTGCTTTCAGCCTTGAGCCTAAAAGTTCACTAATTTCTTTGGTAAGACCCAAATCACGTACCAAATCATTTGATTTTGACTGACTCAATGGATTTGGAAAGCTATCTTCTAAGTCTGGGACCAATTTAAATCATCTTCTGCAGTCGAAGTATCAATACTACTCTCTGGTAATACCGTAAGTGGTGATAGAACAGGAACATCAGGTCCATGAGGCAGAGGCGTAACTGTTAATAGCAAGTTTTGATATATGACGCCCGCCTTGTTTTTCCTATTGAATCCAGATGTATTACGCAGACAAAAATAACAGTCATTAAAATTATTTTGTTGTTCGCGCCATACCATAGGAATACCAAAGGACAAAGATGAACCAACTCCCTTGTACCACTGTCTTAGATTTCCTACACAGCTTTTACGCACACCATGAGGAGCAAAATTCTTACCCTGTTCTAATTTAATTTTAAAATAGGCCAGATACAAACTCTTTATATACGCGGTAATGTTTTTTCTGCTGTTTTATCATATAACACCCACAGACATAACAGAAATTGTAAGGATTGTTGACACAACCCCTCCTAATTATACCACTCGAACGTGTTATTTTTTTCTACAAATGAAATTCACAACACAATACGGCTTCAAAAGAAACCCGCTGGGAAGAAGTTAAAAACTGTACTGAGGATTCTAAGATAGATTCATTGATATATTAGGCAATAGATGTTTATGAGATAGGTTCAACTTTGCCTGTAAACAGAGATAGACGGTGGTACAACATGGCGTCATATGATTTAGCATGTTTACATATTCTAATCAAACATGCTGCAAGTCGGATATGCAGTGATGTTTATACTAGCGTACTGAACTTTCAATTTTGTGCTGAAACAGAATTGTTCAAAATCTGTACGTGATACGCAAAAACTATTAATATTTTCAAATCAGAGCAAACAATTTGACCATTATGATGTAAAATATTCGGTGCTGCAAAATCTTCGCAGGCCTGTGTAATTAATATACGATATAACATTCACGCGACGTGTGTAAGTTTTTCATACGTGTTTATCTGTCCACTTGATAATTATTACACAATGTAACAATCATATGACGTACTTTTTATAACGTGTTTATCTGTTCACTAACTAAATAAGACACTTTGTATAGTCACAAATATACGTTATTAATATCTGTCCTCCAAACAATTAAACAACGGTATAAAATTCACATGACGTACGTTTTTATAACGTGTTTATTTCTCCACAAAATAATTAAAACACTGTGTAACAGTCACACGACGAAGGTTTTAATAACTTTTTCTATCCACAAAACAATTAGAATATGGCCTAACACTCAAACCACGTACGCTTAAATAACGTGTTTATCTGTCCACCAAACACTTAATGAACACATGCCGTAACAATCACATGACGTAAATTTCCATGACGTGTTCATCTGTCCACTCAATAATTAATATGAGGTGTAGAAGTTGTTGTCGAGCCGGGGTGGTGAGCAGACGTGTTGTGAGCAGTGCAGTTTAGGGGTGTAAAATCTCAGTGGCAATGGAGGGAGTGAAGCAGATGATAAGAAAGCTGGCAGAAGAAATGAAGGAAGGTTTCAATTGGTACTGAGGAAAGGAAGAAGTATTGCATATGGAGGAGAGAGTGAGCGCTGCAATCTATTGACTGGACAAGTTAGAAGAAAACGTGAACTATTTGGAAAATCAAAGCAGAAGGAATAATATTGTGGTGTACGGGGTATATAAAGAAGACAGAGAGATATGGGAAGACACAGAAATGTTGGCGCGTCGAGTGGTGGTACAGATAGATATCAGTGTGTCGACAATGGACATAGAACGCGCGCACAGAGTAGGTAGATGGGGAAACAGAAATCGCCCTCCAACACACTACAAGCTTAAGTGTGAAATTCTGCGAAATAGTAAATACCTTTGGGGCACAGGTATAAATATAGAGCAAGACTTCAGTGCCAGAGTTCACCATGAGAGAAATTTTCTGAAGAGACATATGGGTGTCATGCTGTTCTTCAGTATGGTAAGTTAATTATCAATGGCAGAATATGGAGTAAAAATGAGTTGGAGCAGCTAGAATCACGCAGCCCGGACATCCCTGAACAGCAGCGGGCAGAGGCGACAGAGAAAACAACAGCAATAGGAAGGGACGCACTCACCCAGGAGAAGTCGGCAGAAATGCAGCAGGTGCAGAAGTCAGGAATGCTGAATGGCAGCCCAATTCCTCACCTCCACGAAGATTCTATACCAGCGGGGAACAAGGTGCAGAGAAAGTGCTCTGTCCTGGATACTGCTTCAAGAAGGTCGTCGCTACGCTTAGCAGCGGCTTCAAAAGGATGGCAAACGAGTGTGGGGAGGAGAAATTAGGGGACAGAAACCCTCCCCACAATAGGTTCCTGAATGTGGAAGGTATTGTAAGAAAACTAGACAGAGGTGATTTAAGAAACTTTATAGGCACTGACGCTGACCTCTGACACATCTGTGTTGTCCCTGGCAGTTGCTTCAGGAGACTCAGAGTCCCGGGTTCAATGGTTGGATGGCAGGGATTTGGAATTTTGTTTTGGTAGAGCTGAGGTTCTGGTTTTCAGGGGTGGTGACACTGCCTTGATGATATTAATAATACTGCCGGCGAAGTTTGAGTTATTTCTTTATTTTGTTACGTAGATTCCTATCTGGGCGACCCGCCACCTTCGTCGTCGAAACCACTGTTATTTTTGTCGTCACTTTCGAAGTCGCTACTCATGTGTTCCTCCGACTAGCCCTCGAATTGCCTAGATTTCACAACTTCATTTTCCCACTATAAACTTTCTAATTATTTTCTTCTTGTTCTGTTTCATCAACCGTCCTCGTGGTTAGTTTGTACCGGAATGCATCTCGGCGTTTCTTTTCCTTTTTCACGCCTTTCGCCAAACTTAGAATTCCCCCCCCCCCACCTTTCTTATGTTTCGTTCGGTTTTACGTTCAAACGTATCATGTGATGCATACGCGATCTTTTGATTGGCTATCATTTTTGTTTCATGATTTTATTATTGGCTACCCCACTTGACAACTTTCTCATCTGCTTCTTACAGCTTATTTTGAGTTTTAAAATCTTCCCACGAATATTCTTAGATCGTAGATAAGACACGCATACTTTCTGACCCTGCTAAGCTTTGAAACCGTTGTAAACTACACGTCCGAGCCAACGTACAAAGGCGAAACTTCCGGTAGGCTTGTTGTCGCCCATAGCAGATAGATACATCTGCTTCGAGAAAAACAAAACTTGTTTTTCTGTCTTTCCTACAAAACCCATTCCTAATATGAATTCAGCACATTTTTGTCGTTATGTTCGATCGTATAATATTATTATTATTATTATTATTATTATTTTTATTATTATTATTATTATTATTATTATTTCTCCTGGGTGTCGATAACCAGCTTCATATGCCCTGACGGTAAATTTATCATCGGACCTTTAGGTTGGATGATGAGTTTATCGTTAATGTCCCATCTAAGCTAATCTAATGTCCATCTCTCCCTCTGTTCCTTTCATTTATGTATGTATGTATTTATTTATTCTGCAATTGGGTACTTCCCGGTGGCAGAATTAAACCGTACAAAATTTACATCACCATGACTAGCTTACAATAATAATAATAATAAACAAGACTAACAATACAAAATGATTAATTTTAAATATTAACGAAGCTTTTAAAATCCCTAATTACTGAACCATTTATAGTTTACTTAACTATTCACAATTACTTAACTATTCACCATTTACTTCACTATTCACAATTAACTTAACTATTCACAATTTACTTAACTATTCTCAATTTACTTAACTATCTACAAAGTACTTAACAATTTACAAGTACGTAACTATTTTCGAGGTACTTAACTATTTACAATTGGTCCTTATATTTAGTTACCAGTATTTTCAACCTGGTAGTGTCAACTTTAATAGTATAGTTTGTGAAATGAGTACACTAGTTAATTAACCAACATTTATTCTGCTAATATTATTTCTGAACTGCTTTAAGGTCAGAGGACAGCCCTGAAAGGCTGCTACAGGCAATTCATTCCATTCCTCAATGGTTCTATTAACAAAAGAAAATTATCCCACGTCGGTTCTGCACTTTCTACCCCTAATTTTAAACAGATGATCGTTTCGACCGTAGTGTGCTGGATTCTCTAACCTTTCTCTAACATCCGCCCAAGCATTTGAACCAGTATAAGCTTTAAATAACGCAAATAATCTATGTTTTTTACGCCTAACTTTTAGCGGTTCCCATTCATTCTCTTCACCTTTTGTAAACCCAAAATCTTTACCTCTCCTTATGAATTTTATAGCCCTTCTCTGTACTTTTTCTAAGGAATCAATCTGATTGACTCTGTATGGGTCCCAACATGCTACTCCATATTCCATAACCGGCCGCACTAAAGATTTGTAGGCTAGTTCCCTGGTCTTTGCGCTCCCCTTTTTCAGTATTCTCATTACGAAATGCAATGCTTTCCACGCTTTCCTAGATGTACTATTTATCTGTTCCCCCCATCCAGCATTACTTGACAAGCACACTCCCAAATATTTGCAGCTGTCCACCTGTGGAATTGGTTCCCCGCCCATTTGATAGTTATGTATAATCTTCCCCTTAGTTCTGCTAAAAACAATGAACTTACTTTTCCCAGCATTAATTGTCATTTTGTTTGCTTCGGCCCACCGCCTGATTTCATTTAGGTCGTCCTGAAGAGCAGTCTCATGCATGGAATTCCTAATCTTATTGTAAATAATACAATCGTCTGCGAACAGTCTTATCTGGCATTTAATGTTTATATGGATATCATTAACAAAGATAAGAAACAGTAACGGGCCCAGTACCGAGCCTTGGGGCACGCCCGAAATTACGGTCCCACCTTCTGACAGTTCTCTACCTACTCTTACTCTTTGCGTCCTCCCTTTCAAAAATTGTTTTACCCACAATACAACGCGATTATCAAGTCCCGCATTTGCTAGTTTCCGGATGAGTAAACTATGTGGCACTACGTCAAAATCTTTAGAAAAATCTATCACCACTGCATCAGTCCTTCCCCCTGCATCCACCTCATCTGCCAAATCTTGAATTAATGAAGTTGTTTGACTTTCACATGAATACCCGGATCTAAACCCATGTTGCGCTTTGTTGAACCACTGTTTGTTTTCTAATTCCTCCCGTATATATTCTGCAATTAGATGCTCCATTACTTTACACACTACCGACGTTAGGCTGACAGGCCGATAATTATTTATTTCTGTTTTATTACCCCCTTTGTATATTGGAACTACAATAGCGGATTTCCAGTCTTCCGGTAGTGCACGGTTGTTAATTGACATGTTAAACAAGAGCATTAGGTAGGGAATCATGGCTTCTCCCCCTATTTTTAATATTTCAGTAGGTACGTTGTCCGGCCCTCTTGATTTTCGATTCTGTAGCATCTTGATCCTTTTACGTAATTTTGGCGCCATTATTTGAAATAGCGATTCTCCACCACTCCTATTTTCCCGTTCAGGACTATCATCCATTTGATGAAAGACCGATACAAAATGTGCATTTAATATGTTCGCCTTTTCCTTATCATTTATTACGGCAGTCCCGTTAACTTTGAAATCTGGTATGCCTTCTTTATTACCCCTGCGTCTCCTCACATAATTGTAAAATGCTTTCCATCCATCACTTTCCTTATTTAAAATTTGTTCTAAGAACCGCTCCTGCGCTTGCAACTTTTCGTTTTGTAAATTCTTGGTTAATTCTTTAAATTTAATAAAATGCCATTCTGATTTCCTCCTTTTATGATACGCGCGCCTTGTTTTCCTTTTAAGTGACCTAATACGTTTTGTATAAAATTCTGGATCAGCGTTATTTTTATAACTTTAAAAGGTACATGTTTCATAATTGCTTCCGAAGTAAGTGTTTTGAAACTAGCCCAGGCTTCATTTACACTAGTGGCAGATTTTACGAAAGACCAATATTGCTCGCGTAGAAAATTCTGAATAGCAGCCCCGTCCGCTTTCTGGAAATTCCAGCTAATTGATGTTTGTTCTAATTCAAACCGGTTCAATCGTCCCCCCCAGCTTACTTCTAATTGCACACAATGGTGGTCACTGATACCTGGCAAGACCTCACATTCAGCAAACAAAGACTGAGGCCTGCATAAAAATACATCTAGTAAGGCTGATTGCCGAGTACTTGTGTTAACGACTTGCAACAACCCCTGTTCCCAAACCAGAAAATTAACAAGATTTTGGTCTTCGCCTCCTATTAACTGACCTTTCCAGTTTACATTTGGCAGATTTACATCCCCTGGTACAATAACGTTTCCCTTTACGGAAGAGATTTTTTCTATTAATTTATGCAACGTTTTGTGATTAGTTTCGCTAGGTGGTCTGTAGCAAGCTATTATTGTTATATTATTACCTTCGTTTTTTTGATCAATAATTTCAATTGCCATAATCTCTACATCCTCTTCTACCCATAGCCCTTTGCTTTGTAACTCTGACTTAGCGCAAATAAAAATTCCCCCTCCCATTCCGTCCCTGTCCCTCCTAAACACCCTGTAATCTGAGCTGAAAACTTCCGCATCATTTATATCAACATTTAGCCATGACAACGTACCTATAATTACATTTGGATTACATATCTCCATTAAATTCCAAAACTCTACAACTTTATTCATAATACTACGGCAATTTACCTGTAACAGCCTTAAAAAGCCAGCCCCTACCTGTGAATCTTCGTTTCTCCGAGGTTGTTGTCACTGTTGCTTCTGCCACTTGCTGCCATGCTCCACGTCGTCACCCTCCCGAACAAAGCTGCCAACTTCGAAGATCCACTTCGATTTAAGTGCGTAGTCCCAGTCTTCAATCCACGAATTTGGGTCCAGAAACTTCGCGCCCAGTCGCTCCGCTACACATGCATACGAGTCGTTTACCTGCATTATCTTCCTCCAGTTGACATCGCGTCGTCTCAAAACTCCACTAACGACGATCTTCGCTGAGGGAAATAGCTGCCTTGTCCGTTTAACTAAGTCGTACATGTCTCCCATCACGTAGTTTACACTTCTCCGCAGGTCATTGCTCCCAACGTGCAATACAATCGTCTTATAGCTGTCTTCCATCTCCTCTTGCTTTTTCTCGATTTCTCCCAGCAGTCCTTCAGTCCTTATGCCAGGATAGCAAGCTACCTCTGCATTCGGGTTCCCCGCATTTCTCACAATAGAGTCTCCGACTATCAAGCATGGTTTCCCCTTTTCTTGTCCATTTTCTTTCCTGAGCTCCCTGAGTTGGCTATTCTCTTCTTCTAACTTCCGAATTTTCTCTTCCGCGCGTTGGAGCTTCTCGCGTAACACCCGTGCTTCTTTTTGCAGCTTCTCCAGTTTCTTCTGATTTGCGATGACCGTTTCAGTTCCCCTGCAGTCCTTACATTCCCAGTTTTCTTCGATGTTCTGGTCCCTTTTAATTTTTTGGCAGCCAAAATGGTACCACTTCGCGCAGCTGCTGCATTGTAGTCCTGTCCTTAAAGCTTTGTTGCAGCTCCCACATCCTTCATCAGTCACAGGTCCTGGGTTTAATTCAACACCTCCTATCACGAGCAAAATTACTAAAACAAACGCCATAAAATAACACTTGGACGTTACGTTCGTCCTACCTAATACCTGACTACCTGCTATCCACGATCCCCTACCCGTCCGCATTCCGATCCTTGCTCGGTAAACCATCAACTCCACCCCATGGCCGCTACTTGTTTATACCTGCGTGTACTTGGAACGTCCTGACACGACCTCTCCCCTCAAGGTCTCGAACACGAATCATTTTATTTATTTATTCATTTATTTAGTGGCTTACGACGATTTGATGGCGAGCCCACCGTTACACATTTATTCTGTTCACAATACATTTCAATCACTAAACACAATGCAATTTCAAATTTGACACAAGTATTTTCACAAAATAAAAGAAAAACAATCTACATAATATCTGGCCGTCAACAACCAGGCTACAAAACATTTATATTTAAGGAATCTGTTTATACACACAAAATACATTCTTCAAACAATTTTTTTAATTACACATCTTAGTTCCATGTTTCTCTCTCTCTCTTTTGCACATTATATACAATACTGGTTTTCTTGAGGCTATTAGCAGCCTCCACACTCAGGCACCTTTTGGTACCTCTTTACTGCCAGGTATACATTCTGTCCGGTTTTCATACTGTATGTCATTAACATCGTGAATGTCAAGCACACGGTTTTAACAGGACATTGCTATCCCAAAGCTACCAATTTGTTTGTAAACAAGGTTCGCATATATGACTTTCCTTACTCGTGTTCCGAGTGCGTTTGTACATTTTCCCTGTCCGACTCTACTAAATTTCTTTGGTCCTGCTTAAATGGTCGAATCAATGATAAATGGTACCTACCGATTATTTTCCCGGTCCTCATTGTTGGAGTTGATAAGCCCTGTCCCCGAAGGTTTGTGATATCCGATAGGGGCCTTTCCAACACATATGCATTCGCCTGTTTTCCTTCTTTACTAGCGAAGATTTGTCAAAATTCCTCACTAGTACGAAGTCACCTGTTGCCGGAGTCCAGGTACGTGTGTATCTCTTGGCCTTTTGTCTCCTTTTCTCTGCTTTGGCTTTTAATTTCTCAAAGGCGTTCTTAATCCTTTCCGCGTCCGATTCCTCGATAGTGTCAATAGCTCGTGGTACACCCGGAATAATACTATTTGGTTCATTTCCTGTGCGTAGTTGCAGTGGCGTGTATCCATGATTACAGTTGAGACTGTTATTGAATGCATTCTCGATGTATTCAATGTATCCGGGCCAACTCGTATGTTTCTGATTCGCTAAAATCCGTAACGCAATACTCAGGTCCCGCATCTGTCTTTTGCAGGGATTTGAACTGGGATGATAAGCGCTAATATTGTACACTTTTATGCCTGCTTCGAGTAGTCTTTCTCGAAATATCCTTCCCTTATGTGCCGGTGCATTATCCACCAAGATCGCCGCCATTCTTCCATAATTTGGTACGTAGTGATCAACTATTTTGCTCGCGCAAATAGCGCTAGTCAGTTTGTTGACTGGGTAGAGCTTCACAAATTTGCTCATCACGTCGACTAATACGAAAACATATTTTAACCCTGTTCTTCCGGTCGGCATGGGGCCGTGGCCATCGGCCGCGATTAACTGCAGGGGTAGATCCCTCAGAATCGTCTGTGGTGGTAAATCATATCGGACGTTCAGCGGCTTAGCTTTCTGACACATTGCACAATTTGCAACAAAGGCCCTCAACTTCTTACCAAGCCTTGGAATGTAAAAGTGCCCGTTAATGACCAGGTTTGTCTTCTCCACTCCGGCATGTATGAGTGCGCGATGATATGCATCCATAACTAATTCTTCCAACACAGCAGGTACGAACACTCGCCATGTCGGCCTTTCTCTTCCACACAGTTTATATACCACATCGTTTAGAATGCCGTACTTTCCCGTGTTTTGTTTACTGATCGGCGTAGCTATCTTCATTATTTCGGCTATCTTCTCATCTGCCCTTTGGAGCAGCCTCTTCATTTCATCTGCTAAGCGTTTGTTTAACGTTAGATCTAATTTCATCACGCAAACCTCTCTTTGTGTATTTCCCTGCGTTTCGGGGAACTGTCCCCCTCTCTTTAGTCTGGACAACATGTCGCTGAACGTATTCAAGCGCCCTGGTATGTGGCGGATTTCTATATTGTAAGCCATTATCTCGTGTATGTATCGAGAAATTTTGCTGCTCGTTAATTTACAGTTTTTGATGAATGACAAACTTATATGGTCTGTGAATACGATAATCTGCCTGTTGTACACAAAGTGTATAAATTTTTGCAGGGCAAAGAAGACGGCTCCGATCTCCTGCTGGCTCACACAAGCGATTCTTTCGGCTTTTGTTAATGCTCTGGAAGCTGTAGCTATTACATGTAATTCCTTGTTTTCGTCAACTTGGGCCAGTACACACCCGTAAGCAATTGACGAGGCGTCCGAATAAATATGATAAGGAAGGTCCATCCGCGGGCGTTTTAACAGTATCGATTCACTGAACAACTGCTTTAGCCGGTTAAATGCATTTTCTTCGGCTTCGGTCCACCTCCATTTCCTGTTCTTTTCTAGTAACGCTCGTAATGGGGCAATATGCTCGGCGTATCTGATTACAAACCGACTCTGATAACCAAGTACACCTAGGAACTTTCGCACCTGCTTCGGGTTCTTGGAGCGTGGGCTTTTCAGAATTGCTTCCACGCGCTCGGGGTCAGGCGAGACGGTTTCTCCAGAAATTATATACCCTAAGAATTTCACTGATGTAGCGAAGAAAGCGCATTTATCTCAGTTTAACGTCAGACCACTGTTTGCAAGTCTTCCAAGAACTTCTTCAATGTGTTGGAGGTGTGACTCTACGTCTAAATCATGTATTAGTATGTCGTCCACATATTGTGACACATACCCTTCAGTTTGTGAGCCTAAAATCTGCTGTAATGCGCGGAGCAATGCACCACCGCTAACAAAGGGGCAGCGCGTAAAATTATACAAACATCCAGAATGATAGAAGGCCGTATATTTGCGCAAGTGAGGGGCCAGTTTGATTTGCAGGTATGAATTTGTCAAATCCAACGAAGTAAACCATTTTTGTCGCCCGATGCTTGCTAAGATTTGCTCTACATTCTGCGTGCAGAACCTGTCGGGACGGATAAACTTGTTTACATGTCGGCCATCGATAGTTAGCCGAACGCTCCCATTTCTCTTCCGTACTATACATAATGCATTTACGTACACTGAGTCTGACAGTTCAATAATGTTCTCTCGTAACAATTCTTGGATTTTCTCGTCTACCGCACTTCGCAATTCGAGTGGGATTCCCCTACACTTATGTCTGAAAGGCGTGACGTCAGATATTTCAAATGCATATTCATAGTTATGGTATACTCCTGTTCTTGGGGTGAACATATCTTTGTGTTTTACAAGAATGTTGAAAAAGTCTTCTTTCTGTTGGTGGTTTAAGCAGCCTATTGATGCTCGTGTATACCTGGTAGGGACATGTTTTGTTTACTCACTACCTGCGAGTCGTCCGGTCTCTCACCAAAATAAACACTTTCATTTTCTATGTTTAACCCACAATACTGGGGTGCTTGACCTACATCTGACTCATCAGCTGACTGCAGTGGCGTGTCGTTAAGATCTCTCCCTTCGCACAATTGTTGTGTAAAAATTCTCACCGCATCAATGCTTTCCCCAATGTGCAAATATTCAATAAAAAATTGTTCTTCTTCTATTTGCTCTTCTATTTCGGTTAGTACCGTGTATTCCATACTCGCAGTTTGAACGAACGGTATTCTTCTTAGCGATCCGTCTACTGTAAGTGTCAATAGCACTCGTCCATAGTCAATAGTGGCTTGGAATGCATTTAGCACGTCGCTTCTCATCTGTATGTCTACTACCAGTTTGTCTATTACTAAAAACAATATTTCAAGTTCAATATCCCTATGCAAGCATTAATCATTACCTGCTGCGATATCTTTTGTTTCGCGCGGCCTACAGCCATTATGCAATACGCGTTCTTTACGGGTAGTGTCTGTAAGTTTTTTCTTTTCACTGAGGTGGTTGAAGAGTGCTTTACTGCACGCAGAGATCATGGCGCCACTGTCTATTGTTATCAAGTACGTCTCATTTTCGATTACTGCCGCTACTCTCGGGGATTCCGTTATTTCCTGGGTTTGACTTATCTCCGTGTATCCGAATTCCTTGTCATGACAGTTTCGGCTGATATTGTGGCCTACACTATTTGTTTCTGTATTTTTGTTTTCGTTCCCTGTGTAATGCGAGAACCTGCGCGCATTCTCTGAGGTTGAGCCTGGGAACGCTACGACTCTTTCTGTCTCTAGTTTTCCGACCGTCGTGGCCACGACCCTTGACTGGGGCCTATCCCTTGGCCTATGCTTTGTCCTGCCATTGCTTCGCTTAGGTGACCTATCGCGTCATCCATTTCGTTGTGGACATTTTGAGGCTGTCGGTCTGGGATGGGTACCCGCTCGGCGTCAATACGTGACTGTATGTAGGCCTGCTTAAGAGCTCGTGGTTTTCATCTCTACGGGGCGGGGTCGCTGTCCGGCTTGGAGGTGTTCTTGGCCTGTTCGGAGGTGTCCTTGGCCTGCCCGGAGTGTTTTCAGGTCGGTTCGGGGGAGTTTCTGGGCGATTCGTAGGCGTTCTTGGCCTATTCGTTGTTCCACCGTGAAGGTTATTTCCCCTGTGTTGCCTACTATTCGCTGGGTACCTGGAGAATCTCATGTACTGAACGGGATACTCCTCATGTTGCCTCGGTGGCCTACCCGTGCTAGTTTGGTCCCAGGGCCTATAGTTTCTCTCCCGATTTCTTGTAAATGGCTCTTGATAACGCTGTAGGACTGTGGAATGGTTGTTCAACGCACCTTATGCCCTCGTCCCATCATTACGATGCGAATGTATCCGATCAACGTGTCTACCTTCAGTCCTGATTTTGGGCCTATCACTTGGCCTATTTTCTTCCCGCGTTCCGTACCCCTGCAGAGCGGTAAGAAGTTCTAGGGCTTCGCTCAGCGTCCTCGGACGTGCTACCACGAGGTGATGGCGTATAACGTCTGGGAAATGTCGTGTCAGGAGGGATACAAATTCACCTTCGGGCATCGGTGGGTCCAGGAGTTGACTTAATTGGCCGAGTCGCAAGAAGTAGTCGACCATCGACTCACGCTTATCTTCCCTGTATCGGCCATTATTTATTTCTGCGCGCACCCGGTATTGCGCAACGCCACTCCAATATTTTTCTAAAAATGCAGACCTAAAATGTTCATATTGTGCATGCTCGCCCACCGTCAATCGAAACCAACTCAGGGACGGGCCTATCAAGCTCCGTTTTATAATTACCATTTTGAAACGGTCAGGAATTCCCCTAAGCGCGAAATAAGATTCCAGGTCGTTAATTAATTGTTTCGCATTGTCGAATTCACTGTTGAACTTGGGGATTGGCAGTTCATTCAAAAATTGTAAGGGTATATTGCATTGTTGCAGGGGCCCTACGGTGCTTGACATTTCACTTGCCGTGTGCGGTGAGGCCGAAGGAATGCAGGCAGGTTCGTTCGACCTCGGTTCGCTACTCGGGTTGTTACACTGGAACGACGAAAGCGCGGAAACCTGAGAGGTAATTCGCGCGTCCGTGGCTCCCTGGGATCGCGGTTCGATTTCCTCTAGCGCGTCCCTGCGAGCATTGACGGTCTGTGTCAGTTCCTCCCTTAATTTGTTAATTTCATCATTTACCCCTTCTTCAAGTGCCTGGTGCTTATTCTGTAATGCTACACAGACTGTCATTGCTTCTTCCCTTGCATTATCACTAATTGTACATATTAATTTTTCATTACTTACAATTTGTTGTGCCCTGATGGCGTCTATTTCCACGCCAAGTTCCTTCCTTACTACCTCTACACTATTCTGTGTTGCTTTTAGTTCGTTTCTTATATATTCCACATCCTCTTGGATTACATTTTGACTTGCTCTAATTTCTAACATGACACCCTGTATTTTATTTTCTAAGCCCTGACTGATTTCCTTCTGTTGGATGCTTAATTGTGAGGCTATCTGCTGCTGCAATGTTTGTTCCTGGGTGGACAATTGTTGTTTTAGTGTTTGCTCCTGTACTGTTAATCGTTGAGTTAGTGTTTGCTCTTGTTCTGTTAATCGTTGAGTCAGTGTTTGTCCAAGTGTTTGCTCTTGTTCTGTTAATCGTTGAGTCAGTGTTTGCCCAAGTGTTTGCTCTTTTTCTGTTATTTTAGTGTTTAGGAGGCTCAATTGAGCCAACATTTGTTGCAGCATTTCACTCGTGTTAAGTGATCCGGTAACTTAGTTTTCTAATGTTTCTCTATCTCCATTTTCTACACCTCCCCGCGTGCTATTATTAGTGAAATTTTCCCCTTGTTCATTGCTATTATCTTCCATGTCGTTACCGGTTAATTTCTTGTTTCTTAACAGCATTTACGAACCTGCATAACCCAGCTTACTTATATCTATTGCATCTACATTCCCTTCCAAAATTTTATTGACTTATGTATCGTACAGATAACACTTACTCGGTGCTGAGTTGCGCTGCTGCGAAGTGTTGTAGTAGTTCACATATCACTTCACTACACTTACACACTTTTTGAACACTGATGATGTCTGCGCTGAATGCCTGCTTCCTTGTTGTAATGGAGCGGCGTCGATGTCGCTTGTTGCCACGCGTCTATCGGTACACTCTGCTGCTGCCGGCGACTCTGGTGGTTGCTGATGTCGTCATCGGCGTCGTCTTTCTGTCCTTCCTTCCGTTGTCGGTTCTCCGGGTGTGTTATCCGCTGGCAGTATTTCGAGCCCCAACGTAGTGGGCGCCATATGACGCTGACCTCTGACACATCTGTGTTGTCCCTGGCAGTTGCTTCAGGAGACTCAGAGTCCCGGGTTCGATGGTTGGATGGCAGGGATTTGGAATTTTGTTTTGGTAGAGCTGAGGTTCTGGTTTTCAGGGGTGGTGACACTGCCTTGATGATATTAATAATACTGCCGGCGAAGTTTGAGTTATTTCTTTATTTTGTTACGTAGATTCCTATCTGGGCGACCCGCCACCTTCGTCGTCGAAACCACTGTTATTTTTGTCGTCACTTTCGAAATCGCTACTCATGTGTTCCTCCGACTAGCCCTCGAATTGCCTAGATTTCACAACTTCATTTTCCCACTATAAACTTTCTACTTATTTTCTTCTTGTTCTGTTTCATCAACCGTCCTCGTGGTTAGTTTGTACCGGAATGCATCTCGGCGTTTCTTTTCCTTTTTCACGCCTTTCGCCAAACTTAGAATTCCCCCCCCCCACCTTTCTTATGTTTCGTTCGGTTTTACGTTCAAACGTATCATGTGATGCATACGCGATCTTTTGATTGGCTATCATTTTTGTTTCATGATTTTATTATTGGCTACCCCACTTGACAACTTTCTCATCTGCTTCTTACAGCTTATTTTGAGTTTTAAAATCTTCCCACGAATATTCTTAGATCGTAGATAAGGCACGTATACTTTCTGACCCTGCTAAGCTTTGAAACCGTTGTAAACTACACGTCCGAGCCAACGTACAAAGGCGAAACTTCCGGTAGGCTTGTTGTCGCCCATAGCAGGTAGATACATCTGCTTCGAGAAAAACAAAACTTGTTTTTCTGTCTTTCCTACAAAACCCATTCCTAATATGAATTCAGCACATTTTTGTCGTTATGTTCGATCGTATATTATTATTATTATTATTATTATTATTATTATTATTATTATTATTATTTCTCCTGGGTCTCGATAACCAGCTTCAGCACGCATAACATTTTCTGTATGACAAAAACGTGGTTAGAGCCTAATAATAAACCAGATTTTAAGGACTTTGATGTTTTAATAAGAATAGCAGGGTTAGGGGAAACAGGGGCAGATGGCCCGGGGGAATATCAACATTGTTTAAAACGGACTTGGGGAGGGGGGTTAGGGAAGTAAAATTAGGCATGTAGGCACATTATGTTACTATGTTAATATTTGGGAAATAGAGCTCATAATTATTTCTGTTTATAACGCGCCATCTGCATCCAAATATTGCAGTCTGACATTCCTTGAAGATTTAACAGAAAGGGTGGTGGATCTACAGGAGATGCATTCCGATGCAATGATCATTTTATTAGGGGATTTCAATGCCAGGATAGGAGGCGAAAACATCTCTTTCTGTCATTGGAGAAAGAAAAAGGAGTAAGATGCTTCGAAATTATTGAATTTACAAAAAAGATGTATTAAATTCACAACAGAAAAAGAAGAAAATGGCCAATTACGTTACCTAGACATCAGGATCATCAGAAATAATGCACACAACAAACCAACGTTCGGCATTTACAGAAAACCAACGCACACAGAAAATTATATTAAAAACAATAGCTACAATCCTACAAGCCACAAACATGCAATTTTAAATGGTATTACAAACAGGTTAGTACATATACCATTGGGGAAAGAGGAATACCAGAAAGAATACCAACACATTATCCACATAGCCACTATGAATGGATACCAGAAAAAAACAATAGATAAGAAGATAAAACAGTTTGAAAGACAGAAATACATCCAACAAACGACTACTTTACTCAGACAACAAAAACCACAAGCATATAGGAAATTCACTTATCACCCTTGGACACATACATTTCAAAGATTTTTCAAGAAATACAACATCAGCCTGTCTCCACAGAATAACCACAATATACAGAAACTTCTATGCAACAGAACAAAAGATCCTATCCCCAACGATAAATCAGCTGATATATATAAAATTGTTTGTAATGACTGTAACCTGGTATACATAGGAAGAACCAAAAGAAATCTTGAAATAAGACTTAAAGAGCATATGAGATGCATTTACCAAAAGCAGCCAGATAAATCAGCAGTAGCACATCATTTCTGGTCTTCAAACCATGATATCACTCCGAACATAAAACTCTTAAAACCGATCAACAGCAGCAATGAATTGGACATCTGGGAAAAAATACATATCGTCAAACACAGGAATCAACTAATGAATTTCGAACTGCCGCCACCCAGCAGCCTTTGGAGGTTCATCAGCCCAGTACCAGAGAACACCACTAGCCACACACATTCCCCAGACAATAACCGGCAAACTCAGTTGGAAACATGCTGACGATGGGAGCAAACCGTCTCCCGAAACGCGTTCAAGTAAGAACATTTTAGTGATATAGTGTAATAACCTTCAACTCTCTTTATTTTAATAAAGGAGGAAATTAATGACAATAGGCTAGAATGTTGAATGAGCAGAGATAAAACCATAAATGCCGAAGGAAGGGAGCTACTTACGTTTTGTGATGCACGAGGCTTAGAAATTCTCAATGGCAAGCACGGTCAAGATCTACGGGGTGAACTATCACTTATAAATGCAACCGGGGGCGTAGTGGAATATATCATCTGCAGTTCAGAAATTATACAATTAATAAAATATTTCTGAGTAGGGAACAGGGCTGACTCGTGCCATTTTCCTTTAGGTTTACGTAACGCAGTAGAAAAAGAGAGAACACCCCCGGGGAATGGTAATACTGAAGACATAGTTCAACTAATAATACGATAGCAATGGAGGGGAGGGGAGGCATATCGAGAAAAGTTGAGGGAAATTCTGGGTAACGCTGGGGATCCCAAAAGCACTGTACACCAATTGATCTCTGCAATATGGAAGGCTGGAAATAATATGCAAATAAAAAGTGGGAGAAACACATTTTCTACCTGCGGTGGTTAGTACAGCACAGAATGCAAGGAAAGTAAAAGGACAATGGACCGGGTCCTCAAAGCTTTTAGGAGGAAAGGGGGAGAAGAAAGACGGAAAAGTTTCGTTTTATTAAGAAAAACATACAAGGGGCTATTAGTCAGTAAGAAGGAGGAATGGAGGCAGAAAATAGTAAGGGAAATTTCGGAGGCGGTGTCACAGGGTCAGGAAACTGGTGTGTGGGGGACTCTAAAAATGTTAGAAAGAGTCCATTTGTGCATAATTATATAACGCCAGAGAAATGGAAGAGCCATTTTCAGGAAAATTTTGGCTGTGGGGGGAATTTGGAGAGGGCAAAACTGACTGAAACCAAACTACTAGGAGTGCCGAAAATCGAAAACTTGGATAACGATATAACTATGCGGGAAGTAGTTTAGGCAACGAATAGTTTAAACAATAACAAAGCACCGGTTCTAGACGGAATACCAGGTGAACTATTTAAGGAGGTTATGAAAAACGAAATCTTTAGAAATTTGGCACTAAAAGTATTGAACAAAATGTTTAAGAGGGGTGCATTTCCACATGAACGGACAACGACGCTTGTATGTCCAATATATAAAAAGGGAAGCACAAAAATTCCGGACAACTATAGGGGGTAACGCTTCTTCCAGTAATGAGTAAAATTTACTGTAAGATTATATATGAACAAGTGAGACAATGAATCAATGAAAACAACAAATTATCGGTATTTCAAGCGGGTTTCAGGGAGAAATACAGCACGGTAGGCAATATATTTATATTAGATAGTGTTAGAGTGAAGGAAACGCGGAAAAAGAGGGAAAAACTACACTGTGCTTTTACAGATTTTCGTAAAGCGTTCGACTGTGAAGAAAGGCAAGCAGTCTGGGTGAAATTACGGGCGAAGGGTTTGTCAGGAAAGATTATTAGGGCACTTCAGGCAATATACAAAAAAGTCGATTTTTGCGTAAAATGTGATTTCAAAACCATATCCAAGAATGTTATAACTCGGAAGGGAGTAAGACAGGGTTGTATGATTTCACCAACGCTTTTTAATTTGTTCATGGACGATATACCGGAAGTGTTAAATTCAGTTCAACATGATGTTCCTAGTATAGAAGACATCCCCATACCCGCTCTGCTATAGCGGACGATTTAATTTTTATGTCCACATCACTTTCCGAACTGCAAAGAGAACTAAATTGCTTAGAAGTATATTGTAAGCAATAGGAAATTGCAGTGAATGAAGTGAAAAGCAAAACGCTATCGTTCAAGAATGGAGCGGCATATAGCAGCAAGGAGATCTGGACATACGCAGGACAGACATTGGAGAATGTTAAAGTACTTACATATCTGGGCGTCACATTATCTATGAACGGAAGGTGGGGGTAGCACATAGACATCACGAAACGTAAATGCATAGTAAAACTATGGAGCCATTAAAGTCTCTTATGAAAGTTTCTAATATACCAATGAGGACAATGGAGATGGTATTCAGAGCTGTTGTTTGGTCTAGTTTATCATATAGTGCAGAAATTTGGGGTTGGGAAAAGAATGAACAATTCAACCAAATCCAGACGCATTTTCTGAAGCAACTTCTACAGGTGGGCAGGGATACTGCAAATTGTGGGTTTTTAAAAAGAATTCGACTTATACAATGGAACCATAGATCTGAAAGTAAGAGCAATTAAATACTGGTTACGTGTAGTACAGGCAGATCAGGCAATACTACGCGCGGTGTGTTTCAGGGAGAAGTACGGGAAGGGTGGGATACGCGCTGGGCTATGAAATTGCGAAGAGGCTTAGAAGAAATTGGAATGGGGTACGTTTGGCAACAGGGGAGGGACATGGGACGTAGCGGATGGAAGATAATTCAGAGACGACTATGGGATATTGACAGTCAGAATTTAGAATCACAATGTACGGCTAAAATTTCACTTAACTTACAATGTCAAATAACGCGGGGCTGGGGGAGGAGGCCTATTTAGATAACTGTACGCGAGAGGAAAGAAGTGTTTGGTCGTGGCTAAGATTGGGTGCCTGGAAAGGCAACAAAATAACTGATGACACCGGAGTGAGAATATGTCCACTCTGTGGTGAAAGGGAAACATGGAATCATATTCTGGCTGACTGCAGGGAAACGGAATTACTAAGAAAACAATATTTACCACCACAGTTTCTGGAGTCCAGTAGGAAAATGGAGGCCTGCTTGGATGTAATGTTGGACGCGGGTTGTCATAAAATGGGTTCTTTTTTGTCTAACATTCGGCAAAGGAGGTTGATTGCCCTGGAGAACGGAAAAGGGGGGACAGTACATAAGAGCCAGTTCTTAAGGGTCGGAGCACTGTATATATTTGTAATATAATTGTAAATAATGCATAGTATTATTATTATTTGGTTATTTCTTCCTTCATTATGCACATACTATGTACAATCATAGTACATACGATACATGCAAGGTGTAAAAGTCACACGACGTACTTTTTTATGAACTGTTTATCTGTCCACAAAATAATTAAAACACGGAATAAACAGTGAGAGGACGCATGTTTTATAACGTGTGTAACTGCCCACCAAATAATTAGAACATGATGTAGCAGTCACACAACGTAGTTTTTAATACATGACGTACGTTTTAATACGTTTATGTTTCTCCACTTAATAATTAATACACGGTGTAGAAGTCTTACGATCTACAGTTTTTAATACGTATTTATCTATCCACTAAATAATTAAAACAGTAATATAAAGTACGTTTTTATAACGCGTTTATCTGTCCACAAACTTATCAAAACATGGTACAACACTCACACGACCTACATTTAATAACCTGTTTGTCTGTCCACCAAATAATTAACACACAGCTTAACAGTCACAACACGCACATTTTTATAACGTGTTCATCTCTCCATTCAACAATTAATACACAGTGTAAAAGTCAAATGACATAGTTTTTATAAACTGTTTACCTGTCCACAAAATAATTAAAACCGGAGTAAACAGTCATAGGACGTATGTTTGAATAACGTGTTTAAATGTCCACCAAATAACCAAAACATGGTGTAACAGTCACATAACGAAAGTTTGTAACACATGACGTACGTTGTTAGTACGTTTTTTGTTTGTCCTCTTAATAATTGATAAACGCTGTAGGAGTCATACGACCTATTGCTTTTAATACGTGTTTATCATTCCACCAAATAATTAAAACACGGTGTAAGCGTTAATAACGTACTTTTTTGAAACTATTTTAGCTGTCCACTTAGTAATTAATAGACGGTGTAACACTCACACGACATGCGTTCTTAATACTTAATTAGCTGTCCAATGAATTACTAATGCATTGTGTAACAGTCACAAAACCTACACTTTTAAAAAGTGTTATCTGTACACTTAATACACGGAGTAACAGTCGCACGACGTACGTTTTTATAACGGGTTTATCTGTCCAATTAATAACTAATACACGGTGTAACAGTCACACGATGTGCATTTTTAATGTGTTATCTGCGCACTCAGTAATGTATACAAGGTGCGACAGTCACATGATGTACGTTTTTATAACCTATTTGTCTGTACACTAACTAATAAAAACACGGCGTAACTGTCACGCGATTCACGTTTTTAATACGCGTTTATCTATCCAGTGAATAATTAATACACGGTGTGACAGACACACGACGTGCGTACGTCTTTAATACGTATTTATTTGTCCACTTAATAATTAATACACGCTGTAGCAGTCACACGACGTGCGTACGTTTCGAATACGTATTTATTTGTTCACTTAACAATTATTACAGAGTGGGAAAATCACGCGACGAGCGTAAATTATTAATACGTATTCATTTGTCCACTGAATAATTAATGCACGGTGTAACAGCCACACATGTACGTCATTAGTACGTGTTTGTCCACTTACTAACTATTGATGCACGGTAAAACAGCCAAACGACGTACGTTTCGAATACATGTTTATCTGTTCACTTAATAACTAGACGGTGTAACAGTCACACTATGTACGTTTGTAACACGATTTTATCTGTCCACTTAATAATTAATATACATTATAACCGTCACTCGACCTATATTTTTAATATGTGTTTAACTGTACTCTTAATTAACACATTTTGTAAAATTCACACGACGTACGTTTTTAATACGTGTTCAGCTGTCCACTTAATAATTAATACACTCTGTAACAGTCACACGACGTAGCTACGTTTTAATACGTGTTATCTGTTTAATAAGGAATACACGGTGTAATAGTCACGCGACCTAAGTTTGCAACCCGCGACGTATGTTTTTAATTCGTATTTCTTTGTCCACTTAATAATTATTGATACACAGCATAACACTCACACGACGTAGGTTTCAAATACGTGTTTATCTGTCCACTTAAGTTTCAATACAGGTGTAACTGTCACACAACGTACGTTTTAAATGAGTTTTTTTATCTGTTCACTTAATAATTAATATAGAGTGTAAGAGTCATACGATTTACGTTTTAACACACGACGTATGTTTGTAATATGTGTTTGTTTGTCCACTCAATAATTATTGATGCACGGTGTAACAGTCACACGACGTACGTTTTTAATACATGTTCATCTGTACACTGAATAATTAATACACGTAACAATTATACGATGTAGTTTTTATGTGTTTATCTGTGCACTAACAGAGCTGACCCGTAGCGCAAGAGTGTGCGCGTTGGCCTTCAGTGGTGAAGGTCCCAGGTTCAAATTCTGCCAATTGAAGGTAATTTTATGGTGGTTAGCATCCTTATCTCCGAATTCAGAGGCCTCGGGTTCGATTCCCGGCGGGAGGGTGGGTTTTTTTCTTTAGCCAGAAATATCCCATATCCTCCCTCGAGTCTAGAAGTATATATGAGAGCGTGAATGTGTGTGAATTTAATGTTATAATCTAAGGTAATGTTTCCAACAGGTCTCCATCAATACATATGTACACAAAACATAATTTTTTCATTCCTGCTCTGAATTCCCTGCTTTGTCAGCTTCAAAACACGTTTGTAAGCCTTTCCTTACACTCTCACAAATTGGGTGCATTGGCATATGCTGATGACGTTAGTGTTATCCTTACAGATGCTGCTGATCTACGCTCCTTGTGGAATATTTTACTCTAATTTAGCGTAACCTCCGGTTTGAAATCAACCTGGAGAAGTCTAAAGCTCTTCTCGTTGGACGATGGACACCACCTCAATCACTGGCACCACTGCAGATAGTTTCGAAACTCAAGATTTTGGGCATTATCTTTACCACATCCTTGGGTGAAATGCAATATCTAAACTGGAAACCAATTGTTAGCCGCATTAAGAACACTGCGGAGACCTTCTATCATCGCGACTTGTGCCTGTATCAACGCAGTTGGGTGGTGCATATGTACCTCCTGTCACAGTGTTGGTTTGTGGCCCAAGTTTTACCATTGCCGAAACTGTATTCCCAGCAGATCACCTGCACGATCTCCTGGTTCCTCTGGCAGGGCTGTATATTTAAAGTTCCTATGTCTACCTTGCACTTATCTCACCTTAGAGGAGGTATCCGGCTCTTTAAAGTTGTCTTCAAGTGCTTAGCGCTATTCCTTTCCCGCATGAGGAAGATACAAGCCTTGAATTCAACCTTTTGTGCCACTTGAATGATCATCTTCTTGATCCACTCACCAGGATCTCCGAAATCCCGTGAATGTTCGATTCATTCCTGCCTCTCTACTCTATCTGTGCACATTTCTTGGAATTGTAGTAGTAGGAAGATGTTCGTTTTGTGCCACAGAAATGCCGCCCATTGATAATTATGTCAGATAACTGTTTGTTCCACACCGCCCTCCCCTCTTTGTGTTACTGCAACACGCCGACAACATTGTTCCTTTCACACCACCCGCCAGAGAACCGGAATAATAGACTATTGTTCCCATCGCTAATGAGAGACACCGTTAATTGATGACCCTTGTAATCCGGTAATATCAAATTTATCAAGCACTTAGAATGCTGATTTTCTTTGGTAACAACAACAACAATAATAATAAACTCGATAGCTGCTTTGAAGAAGGAAACAATACTTAGAAAAATGGTATAGTTGATTTCTTAAAAAGCATTACTTACATATATCCATAACATGAAAAATCTAAATATTGTCATATTCCATTTTAAGGCTGCTTTTGTTAAAAATAATGTCTTTGTAACCCTTGGTTTAAAAGTAGTCATTTGTCGTTGTCTAAACCTGTATACACCTGTTCGATCCGATATTACAGACAAATAAACATCTGTTTTTAAATTGTTTAAAATCAAATCACGCGTGAAATGACATGAACCCTCCATCTGCTACCAATATTTTTCTAAGACTTTCTGAGGCTCGCAGTGTGCCTAAACAATCACGGTCCCTGTTACAGCTGGCTTTTTATTTGTTGCGGGAATACATCATTTAAATGAACAACAAAGGAAATGGTTTGTTATCCTACAGGTTTAAAAGGCCTCGTATTTCATTATTTATTTTTTGGAGTAAATCCAGCGTATAAACAAACCTTACAAATAAAAATCTTGATAGTGGAAGTCCCCTTAGCTGTAAATACCCCTGTCTTCAAAGGATTTATGCTCGCCTTATCCCTTTTATTTTTTGGAAGCGTTAAAACCATATCATGGCGGGCTTCCAGCTTTGTTTACCTCATGCGGCAGGTAGTCAAGCAAGTTGTACACGGGTAGCCCCGTGGCAGGCAGAGGGAGAAAGGATAAGGGTGGGATGGGGAAAGTGAGGTTAACCCGCTGACCGCATATGAGAGGACAGACCGATCGTCCTGAATCCGCTTCCCTCCCTGGCATTTAATGGTAGAGATAGGTATACCTGTAGCTCACTGATCTGAGCTGTCTCCAGTCCGCGTGAGAAGCTCAACGAAGGCGGATCTATACACTCATGCTTTCGAAAATATCCCTTTGAAATACATTAGCGTATTGCACATTGTTGAAGTAATCATTTACGCTAACTGCCTTTTAGTCATGGATTTTAATTCACCTAACAGGTGTAATATTCTTATAAGCCTGATAATTTCCCTCAAAGCAGAATTAGACAAGTGTTATTAATCGCAATAATTATACACTCGTTATAATCGCTTAGTTATGTTTTAGAAAAAGATTTGTGTTGCCGCGCATTTTTGCGGGGGTGGGCGGGCTCCTTTATCGATATCAACTCTTCATACTGTATCGATAAAAATACTCAATTGGAATAATTGTATTAATCGATCAACGGCATGCGTCCAGCCTTTTAGGGTACGTGATACCGGCAATCCAAGACGCTAGAGGGCGATGTAGCATTTGTTAGCTGTTTAAATATTTTAATTCAATGAGACTAGATGATGTTCTACATGGACGAACATTACCTGATTGATTGAAAAGCACTTAGAGATGCATTCACTTTCATAAGTAAGCCACGTGTCATTACACCTGTAATCAATTATTCCCTCAATTAAACTCATTAGGTTGCTAATTTAATATACAGATAGAGAATACACACTTAATTATATTAATCAATCTAGCCCACGCGACCAGATATTTAGAACTTTAGCGGCGGGGGACTTCACTCCCACAAAGGAGTGGGAGGGGAGACTTTCTGTGTCAGGAAAATACCGACAAAGGGTGCCAGAACATTTGCAGACACACATGTTTATATTTACGCTCAATTAAACGTTAATTATCGGCGTCTTTGTGGCCTAAACCTCTTCCATCGCTTTAGAGGGGTGGTGGCACGCGACTGAGAGTCCTAGAGGGCGGCAAAAGCCGGAGGGGCGGGAGGTGTGAAAAGAATAATGGGATCATTATCTCTATTGTTCCGGTTCTCTTATATGGGTAGGTATGAAAGGAGCAATGTGTTATCTGATTACACAGCCAATCGGATTACAAGGGTCATCAATTAGCGGTGTCTCTCTGTGGCTCAAACCCTGGTCAATCAAATCTGACAGGTACATGACATCTCCATTAGTGATTGGAACAATAGTCTATTGTTCCTGTTCTCTGGCGGGCGGTTTGAAAGGAACAATGTTGTCGGCGTGTCGGAGTAACACAAAGAGGGGCGGTGTGGGCGGTGTGAAACAAAGGGTTATCTGACACATCTTATAATCGGCGGCATCTCTCTAAGGCTGGGAATCCATATTTTTCTACTACTATTGGTGTTATTTGAGTTTAGACTGTCAACAGACCGGCAAGTGGATGGTACGCAAAATTTATGAGGATCTCATTCATGTATGCGACTTGCCTTCGATGCCCCTCGAAGGCATCACGCAAGCTAACCTTGACTACGAACAACTCTGGAAAAATGTCTCTAGCACTATACTCCCTTACACGGTTCGCTCCATTTGTGACCAGGCAATCCACGACGCGATACCAACCCGTCAGCGGCTCGCCAGTATTCATTTATGTGACTCCTCATTGTAGCTCCGTTGTCAACAGCCGGATATTATACTACTACGCATTTCCAGTTGCTCCATGGCATCTGGTACATATAACCTTGCGATGGCCTTTTAATGCAAGCTGGATTTCCACAGTTGCACTCCGGAAAGGTTTCTTCGTCCGGACTTCCGGTTTCCGCTTAAGCAGCACAATATCCTCATTTGGATCACTGGACACAATGTTTACTATCTACTTTGGAATATCCCCGAAGATACTGATGACCTGCAGTATTTAGATTTCTTGCGCAGAACACGATGGAAGATTTGCTCCGGTCGTACCTTTCAACGCACCTTTAGTGACTATATACAAGTTCTCGATTCTTAGTCTGGTTGAGAAATTACCTTCTGAGTTTACTCGTTCCCATGGGGAATAATGCAATAAATGTTGTATCACCCTGCACATACCTTTTCTCTCAGGTGAAAACTCCCGATAAAAACAACAAAAAAACTAATTAAAACACCTTGTGACAGTCACACAATATACGTTTTAATACGCGTTTATCTGTCAATTTAATAATTAATATACCGTGTAAGAGTCATACGAAGTACGTTTTTATAACGTATTTATATGCCCACTAACTAAATAAAAACACGGTGCAGCAGCCACACGCTCTACGTTTTAAATAGATGTCTATTTGACTACTTAATAACTAATACATGGTACAGCAGTCACACGACGTGCGTACGTTTTTAATACGTGTTTATTTGTCTACTTAATAATTAATACACGGCGTAAAATTATACGACCTAATTTTTATAACGTGTTTATCTGTTCACTAACTAATTAAAACACACTGCCACAGTCACCCGACATACGTTTTAATGCCTGTTTATCTGTTCAATAAATAACTAGCACAAGCTGTAACAGTCACAATACGTAGGTTTTTATATCCTGTTCACTCCTCCACAAAATAAATAAAATACAGTGTAATGGTCACAAGACGTAGGTCATAGTAGCGTGTTTATCTGTCCACATAATAAGTAAAACACGCTGTAACACTCACACAACATACTTTTTAATAAGGTCTTTAACTGTCCAACAAATATCTAACACAAGGCATAACAGTCGGAAGACGTACATTTTTATAACGAGTTCAACTGTCTGCTCAATAAGTAATACACGATGTAACAGTCACAAGACTTACGTTTTATAACCTGTTTCTCTCTCCATTAAATAATGAAAACACGGTGTAAACAGTCACAGGACGTACGTTTTAGTAACATGTTTATGCGTCCACAAAATAATTAAAACATGTTGTAGCAGTCACACAACGTACGTTTTAACACATGACGTACACGAGTAGTAAAAATATAGCGGAACCACAACAATGGGACATTGTTCTCGTAAGAACAATAGGATTAATGACCATTTGCTCCACGGCGCCAGCCACGCCCCCTCCTTAGTGGCCTACTCCGAAGGTCGCCGACCACGCCCGCTTTCCTTTGTGGCCTCGTCTGAATGTCGCCCGGCAGGGGAATAGAACAATGGGCTACTCTTCTTTGTGGCCTGCACTGAATGCCGCCCAGCAGAGGATTAGAACAATGGGCTATTGTCCTTTGTGCCCTGGTCTGAATGCCGCCAGGGCAGAGTAGAACAGTAGACTATTGCGCTCGTACGAGGAAAATGGATGATTGTTCTCGTCGCTAATGGAGGTGCCTCTTTGTGTGCTACTGATACCGGCAGCCGGAGACTGTCCAACAATGGGCTATTGTTCTCGTCGCGTGCCGTCACCACAGCCCCCGCAAATCGATGGAGGAGATAAGTTCTAAAATATCTGTGTCCCAAGTATAACATCATCTAAGGTTATTGAAAAAATCAAGGATTTATACTGCTAACGTCCCGGCATCGTGCCTCTAAAGATTTGGACACTGGTCGTCGATCGTTGAATACAATTATTCCAATTAAGTATTTTTTATTAATACAGTATAAACAGTACCCCGCTCACCCGCAAATCTTTTTTCTAAAACTTAACTAGGTGATTATTACGCGCGTATAATTATTACGACTAATAACACTTGTTTAATTCTGCTTTGAGGGAAATCTTTTTGGGGGCTTATAAGAATATTACATCACTTATGTGAATTATAAAAAATCCATGACTGAAAGGATGGAGTTAACGTAAATAGCTAACGCAAGATGTTAACGAGTGGTTCTTTCCCGGAAAACCCGAGCGCACGGTACCTCTCTAGACAGCGCTATCGCGCTAATGATTTGTTTTCCTGACTGCCTCTCTCTTTCACCTAACATGTCCTCCACGCGCTCTGGCGGCAGTGAGGGAAGGTTCACTCTTCCGGCCTGATAGGGACAAGGCGGAAGCCCGCCATCTTGGGCTTTTTAACACGCGAAGACTACCATGTTGGCTCGGAATTATTTCAAGAATATAACTAGCATAAATAATTTAAAAAGGCGATAAGGAAATTCGGGCTTCAAGATTTTGCTTTTAAGGTTTGTTTACACATAGAATTGGCTCTGAAAAATAAATAATGATATACGGATTAACATTGTAGTTAAATAATACATGGAATGTGCTATTTATAGATAAGTAAATAATGAAATATAGAGAGTACCCTAAACAAAACGTTCCCTTTGTCGCTCTTTTAATTAATACCGGTTAAAGAGTGATCATAAATAAAAGCTATCTTTTTATTCCCGTAACAAAAATGAAAAGTCCTCTGTAACAGACCCGTGATTGGTTAAACATGCAATGTCTAAAGCGGTATTGAATACCAGAGGGAAATCTAATTCCGAACTTAAGTTAAAAATACATAGACTTTCAAAACATATATTTCTCTCTTAGAAAATATATAAGTATCGCGAAAAGGTGTAAATAACATAGGGAGGAGACTTCAAAACGTTCCCCATTGATAGAAATGTTGACTACTGCAGCAGAGAGATCGAACCATTGGGAAGACTTCAAATATAAATTTGATATTCGTTTTAAAATCTTTTTTAAGAAGCGCACCAGCGGTGTTCCAGAAATTCGACAATGACTTATTCAGTTGTACACCCCCTGCAAACTGTGTTGTATATCCGTGAAGAGGGTAAACCGAAGTCCGCTTGGGAAATACCGCTTTTAAAAAGGCAATCATAGATGCATGTCGTTACAGGTTAATGGACGGGCTCCTAACAGCATTCTTGAGTAGAGATAACATCTACAAGTGAATGCTTCAAATATAACCCTTTGATTGGTTTTTAGCAATACATACATTCGAAGAATAGCCCAGAATTATACACGGGAGTGGATTTTCCCTACAGATACTGGGAATTCCTAAGTCTAAAAATATAAGACCCCTACATCGATCCAGGAAAATTACATCCAGAGAAACAATACTTTCTTTTCATTACTGGCACTAACATTATTGTTAAATAATACCTGCAATACGTTATTTATAAATAAATAATGAAATATGGAGAGCACCCTAAACAGGCAGGACAACAAAACATTCCCGTTGTTGTTCTTTTAATTAACGCTAGTTAAAGAGCGATCTAAAGTAAAACTAAATAGAAAAAATATAAAAACACTCGAGGTAAAATACAGAAGGTCTTCATGCATGCAGTCTTCGATAAGTAAAATAACATGGACACGGACATTAAAACACTTATTGTTGATAAAGTACCCCACCCACTCACACAAGCACGCTCATAGTCAGGGACTTTAAAACAGTCATTGCTGATAAAGTACCACAATCACTCACGCAAGCACGCTAGTAGTCAGGGACTATAAAACAGTCGTTGTCAATGAAGTACCCATCCCACTCATGTAAGCACGCTCATAGGCAGGGACTTTAAAAGAGTCATTGTCATTAAAGTATTCCACCCACTCACGTAAGCACGCTCATAGGCAGGGACCTTAAAACAGTCATTGTCGGTAAAGTACCCCACCCACTCCCCCAAGCACGCTCATAGGCAGGGACATTAAAACAGTCCTTGTCGGTAAAGTACCACATCCACCCGCGCAAACACGCGCGCTCTCTCTGCTTTGCGATAGCACAATGTAATATACTTACCAATTCACTGATACGTTGTGCCGGAGACATCAACGATTTACACGGTGGTTTATACATCCCTTGCAAAAATTGTTGTACACCCTTTGAAGAGGGTAAACCGGGTCTCCGCAAATTCCACTTAAACCCGTCCATTAAGCTGTAAAAGACAATCATAGATGCATGTCTCTTCGGCTTAATGGCTGGGGTCCTAACAGCATATTTGAGAAGAGATATCATCGCCATATACCTAGGAATGCTTCAAATTTAACACTTAAATGGGTTTTAGTAATACAGTCGTTCAAACAATAGCCTAAGGAAAAATTATATCAAGAGAAGCAATACTTTCTTTTTCGTTATTTTCGCGTTAAATTGTAGTTAAATCATACATGCAATCTGTTATTCATAAATAAATAATGAAATATTAACCATCCTAAACTGACTGGGGTAACAAACCAGAAATTTAAAAGCCGGTGTATTTTTGTGTATAATACCTGATGGAACAGGCGTATACAGGTTTAGGCACGAACATTTGACATACAAGGGCTTTCCTCTTATCTAAACATTATATGATCCCGCATCGCTCCAAGGTGATAATAAATAAATAGCGAGGTTCTCTGCGAGGTAGCGTGTCTACCGCTACACCCCCGCTACCAGGCTTCCAGGCCTTCCCCGTACCAAATCATCAGGGATGGGGCCCTGCTCCATACATGGAGCAACCGCCGAATGGTAAGAAGTCTTCAACATTTTATGAAGTTCATTTACACATTCTATACTATCATTATAATTATTATTCCAGGGAGCAGACTTTATTTCGGGACGGGTCTCATTCAACACGCGAACGCTGCACCATCCGCCTTCCCTGCATAAAATCATCATGGATGGGGCCCTGCCCCATACATGCATCAACCACCAAATGTTAAGAATTCTTCAATGTTTTATGAAGTTCTTTTACACATTCGATATTATTATTCCAGGAAGTGGACTTTATTTCGGGACGGGTCTCGTTCAACACGCGGCCGCTACACCGTCAGTCTTCCCGGTACCAAATCATCAGCGATGGAAACCTGCTTCATACATGCAGCCGCCGAAAAATTGTAAGAATCCTTCAGTGTTTTAAAAATGTAACAAATCATATTAACATCCTCTTACATATGCTATATTATTATTCCAGGAAATATTCCAGCTGAGGAGGGAAGCCAGCCCATGTACATTGCAACACAGAGCTCAGAGTCGCAGGAGATGGTTGGTGAAGTCTCAGCCGCTGCACCGTCAGCCTCCTCATCACCCGACACGCCTGTGGAAGTTGTAGCTGCTGCAGCCTCAATCTCCTCATCACCAAACGCATTTGATGAAGCCGCTTCACCGTCAACCTCCTCATCCTCCAATGATTCAGCACCTGTGAACGGGAAGAGAGGAATGCATCGGAGGGCAGCTAGAAACTTAACAGTAAAAAGTCAAGGTTAGTGCTAGCAATTGCCACGGTTTGGAATGCAATACATCCAATCGGTATTCAAGAGACGTATTTTTAATAGAAAATACATTAAAATAATTGACCCCAGAGACTTTTTAGATGAGTGCAAGGAGCTTACAATTAAAGAAGTGGAAAACGTTTTGCTGAAAAGCATGGGTGGATTGAAAATGAATTGTTCCATGGAACTTAAATATGTAATCTATAAACCTGATGAAGAGGCGCGCTTTTCCTCCTTTAATTCTAAGCCAGTGCTGATACTTCCGTCAAGCGACCTCAATCAGATCTTTTCTTCAATTGCGGGGCATAGTTTAGAAAACATTTCCAAATTTGAGAGGTGGAGCTTCGTCGAAGTCCTTGTTAGATATACCTAGCATGGTGATGAGCTCTACATACAATGACCATCTACATGCAGCATATATTAAATTACCTCTGAAAATCAGGAAAAACATGCAGTTATAAATATCAAGAATAAGGAGAACTCTTGCTTCGCATGGTTAATGCTAGCCGCTAAATACCCCGCTAAACACCATGGATGTAGAACAACAGCATACCCAGTGGAGCTGCTTTTCAAAGCATTAAATTATGAGGATATTGAATTCCCAGTATCCCTGCAACAAACTGAATGCTTTGAAAAGCAGAATAATGGAGTATATATTTCTGTAATTGGTATAGAGGAGAATGAGAACATTATTCCTCTATATCAAACAGCTGAAAAGAAGTAGCACCATGTCAACCTTCTCTATATTGAAGAGGAGGAAATTCCCAATACTGTCTCATTAATGATTTGTCCAGACTTGTAAGGTGTCAGATGACAAAGAACCATCGAAGGATATGGGAGTGTGAGGCATGTCTCAAGAGATGTGCCATTGAGAAGGCTCTGGAAACACACAGATTAAGATGTGGAAAATACCAGCTCCTGAAAGTGCCTCAACAGGATGACTGCATTGAAGTTAAAGCATTCTCCAAAAGCATTCCTGTACCTTTTGTCATATACGCTGACATTGAATCTGTTCTGGCAAAGGTCAACTCTTGCGAGCCCTCAAGCAACTCGAGTTGGACCCGATCATTCAAGAACATGAAGCAATATCTATTGCCTTAAAGCTGGGATACAGACATGACGAGGCATTGTCGAAATTCTTTCTCTTCAAAGGTCCAAATGCCATGGATGACTTTATCAAGCAATTAAAACCAATTGCTGATGATGTCATCAATGTGTATTCTAATCCTAAACCTATGCATCTATCTCCTGAAGAGAAACAGAATTTCGATAATGTAACTGGATGTCATATATGCCTTGGCGATTTCACTATGAGCGATTTACGCGTTAGGGATCACGATCATGTAACTGGGGAATATCTGCGTACTGCTCATTATAGATGCAATTTAAATAGAAAGGTCCCTGATTTCATACTGATCTTTTTTCATTGTCTATCTAATTATGACAATCACTTCTTGATAACGCGCCTGGAATATGATAATAAACCCATATCGTGCATAGCTCAAAGTGGTGAAAGGTATCTAGCGTTCAGCAAAAGGTACAGGGACATCAGTTTCATGTTTCTGGATAGCTTTAAGTTCCCTGAAGACAAGCTGTCCAGCCTGGTTGACATGCTGGAGGAGAGTGACTTTAAAATAACCAGGGCATAATATCCTGTTGAAGAGCCTTTTAAGCTGGGAACAAGCAAGGGGATATTCCCATATTGTGGCATGTGGTGTGGTAATACATTTGTTATATTTGAGGCTGGCATCATTGTATCGCTATATGTTAGAACTGGCAACACAGACCGGTAATGACGTCATGGTAGTGGGGGAAAAAGATGTTCTCAGTAGTAGCGTCTGACGCTAAGTCAGAGTCTCTTTGAATGCAGTGAACAATGAAAATGGCAGGGTGGGACGCTCCGTCGAACGGAAGGTAACATGTAACTTTATTGAATTTGAATACACTGTGTACATCCAAATTGATTCCATGTAAATTATTAACGTAGCTTGATTCTTCTATCCGTCCACACCATGATCTAGATATATTTTTAGGAATTTTCATGTATTAGAGAACTTAGTTGAGCTCGCCCCTGTCGGACCTCGTGTAGTTTGTGATGTGTTTGTAAACCGCTAACTCGCTGTACCTCCCGTGAGTTAAAGAAAATGTAGAGGTTACGACAAATTGGTGTGAGGCGCCGGGTAAATTGGCGTGAGTCGCCGGGTATTTTGAGATTTTGAAGTGAATTTTTTTTCTCTCAGCCTGAAATGTAGTTTGCGTGATTTGGTCCTCCACGTGTTGGTTGGAACATGTAACTCCTTAGTTTTGGCTTAATGGTAAGGGTTTCGATTTGAAAATTGTGGTTTTATGTTCTGAATTCCGCTAAAAGTATTTCTTTAAAAGTCCCGTCTTTGTATCCCAATTTTGAGCTCACTTTAAAATTCTTACATTGTCTAGTTGGCGGAGCGTCGGTAATTGTTGGCTCCATTTTCCCTTTACCATTGCTTTAGTATTCTTAAATTCTGTTTCTATGATAAAATTTTTGCACTGTTCTTTTAAATTTTTTGTTTTTGTGAATTGTGGAAAATTTAGTGATATTTGGAATTTTAATAATATGGTTGCCGCGTGTTAGCTGGTGTTACGTAATTGTTGCATTGTCCTGCAATTCACTAACAATTCTAGAATGTGAAGCAAATCTTTAACAGTACGTGTTTCGTCTCTTAAGTTGCGAGTGTGTATATAAAAAAGGAAAGAACAAAAAAGTGAAGTGAGGTGCACCTATTTTGAAATAAAGAAATTCATATTTGTGCATCGTACTCGTACGTTCGTCGCGAACGCTTAGTAGTAGTACTACGAATAATTTTGCTTCACCGTTGCCATGTTTGGTTTTATCTAGTTACGCAATTATTTTTGGGAAAGTATTTCAAATGACTAATTTGAGTGAAAGTTTCAGCTACCACCAGCTGTGCCAGTATCTTCACCTATATAGGTTTAACGAACATCCAATATGGACCAGCAGGACTTATCCACTACCATTGGATGTTGATGGTGCAGCTATATATGTCTTACCAGAATTTAAAAAGTTGCACTGGAATTTTGTTGTAAAAAAAGAGAAAAAACCAACTTGTATGTACGTGCACATTGTGTGGTACGTATATTTTGACAATTTGAAAAGTTTCATAATGAAGACAGGTATGCTAAAGTTTTATTTTGTTTCACTGACCAATGCTTAATTAGGCTTTGCTTTTCAGGAATGCAGTGCGCTATGTATCTCTATGCTAAATTGAAGGTTGTCACCGTTTTGTGTAATGAAACTTTTGGATTTTGTTTTGGGCAATGGAAATTATTTGGTTTGTTATGTATGCTGCAGTATAATTGTCTGATGTGCACTGTGTGTTTAATTACCTTTGACTTCCAGGAATGATATGTGAAAGTGTTAATTTGGTAGTGATGTGCTTTGTTCCGTTTCATTCTTTTGGTTTGATTTTGTGTTTTATTTTGATGCTGTGATCTTTTTTTGCAGAAATTGTTGCATAAATTTTGTGTGTTTGTGAGGTTATGTGAGTAGTATATGGAAGAATTGCCTCGGTGGGAGTGCCGAAGAGTAACCCCGATGGTGATACTGAGATGTGACGAGTTAATGTCAGCTTCGATGGGATAGCTATAATGTACCCTTGAAGTTTGCATGTTTAAGCTTTCAGGAGGGCTGACACGTACCTGGAAATTCGATGTGATGAGTCGAGAGATGTTCCGCATATTGGTGTTGCTGAAATGTGCCCAGTATAGCATGTGTGATGTGTTCACAAAAGAGAGTAATGCAATGAGAATAATTTTTTTTAGTTTATGCAACAAGTTTTAATACCATCTTATACAGCAACTTTTAGTACCATCTTATACAACAAGTTTTAATACCATCTATTTTCCAGCTTAATCTTGATTCGGTAGATGTGGATGCAACAGTGTAATACTATGTTATTTTTGTCATTCCTGAGATGTTAATGTGATTTGTTCAGTTTATGCCTATGTCAGGTATCTTTGATTTTGCAGCTAGTAGAATGAGACATGTCAGTGAAAATATTTATTTTCTCAGTAATTACTGGTAATGACGCTGATAGAAATGATGATAATGGTCATAACGAGGAGGGTAAAGATAGTAATGTGAAGGAGAATGTGTGTTATTACAAGTAAAGCATGAGTATTTGCAGTTGGAAGCATGTAATGAGGTGCAGATTTTGAAGCACGTAGTAATGGTTACAGTAGCTTTGGTAGTTATTAAAGTGAGTGTGTTGTATTAGTTGAACCATGGTTAGTATGAATGATTTTGTTTCCTATGTATGTATGAATGAATGATGAGTGCACTTTTTCATTTTTTTGTTAGTTGTACCGGCTGGTCAGATTTAATATTGGGATCCCAAATGTTTTGCTATATTTGTGTTGTGTCATTATGTGTAGACAATGGATGTAATTGACATAATCTTCCTGTATTCTGGCCCTTTCACGTTTCATTACTTTGATTCTTAAGCAGTTATTGCAAAATTTTGGCTTGTAACCCTTTGGAAAATTCAGTTTTTATGTCAATGTGTAGTCTTTTTTTCTCTTCGCAGTACTAAAATTGAGTGTTTGTAAATTTTTGCCAAATTTGTGGCATTTTCTGTTCATATTATTTTAAATGACATACTATTTTCTTCTTTTATGTATCATGATCTATTGGGAGCACAAGTTATACCTGTTTGTGATCATGTTATAGTGATTTTGCTGGTTCGGGAGCTCGAGTGTCCAGAGGAGTGACCCCGCTGTACAGAGACATGCCAGAGGCTGCATATATACACCATGGAGAGTTGCTGACAGTCAACTACACTGCATGCGGCAAAATGAGCAACTGTTCGGGGGGCAATCCAAGTCAGCGATTGCTCCCCACATCATCAGCGACTTGCATCAACAGTAACAAACTCTGCGGCTGAAAATTCGTCGTTGTGAGTGATGTGATAATTCCATCCATAAACACATACGTCGAAACTTGGTGCAGTGTAGTGCGTGTGTAACTGTGGCAGCAAGGTATAATGTGCGTGTGCGGGGTTCACTTAACTAGACAAGACATCTTAATAAATATCGTCGGTGGCACTCGAGATTCCATTATGTTTGTATTAGCTTCACACATATTTAACAGGTATTCAATCTCTAACTTCTACTTTCGGAGACCTTTCTGCTCCATCTCACCTTTGTAAATATCTAGATATTGTTTGTAAAGTATGTCATTTTCTTTTCTGTAATTCTGTGTAAAAAGCAAAATCCTTCTTGCTTCGACGGGGAAGCCGATTTGAATAACCAGGGGGAGATGTGGCATGGTAATACATTTGTTATATTTGTGGCTGTCATCATTGTATCGCTATATGTTAGAACTGGCAACACAGACCAGTAATGACGTCATGGTAATGGGGGAAAAACTGTTCTCAGTAGTAGCGTCTGACGTTAAGGAAGAATCTCTTGGAATGCAGTGAATAGTGAAAATGGCAGGGTGGGACGCTCCGTCGAACGGAAGGTAACATGTAACTTTATTGAATTTGAATACACTGTGTACATCTAAATTGATTCCATGTAAATTATTAACGTAGCTAGTTCCTTCTATCCTTCCACACCATGATCTAGATATATTTTTAGGAATTTTCAGGTATTAGGGAACTTAGTTGAGCTCGCCCCTGTCGGACCTCGTGTAGTTTGTTATGCGTTTGTAAACCGGTACCTCGCTCTACCCCCGTGAGTTAAAGAAAATGTAGAGGTTACGACAATATGACTATGTGTCAAGTTTTACAAAGCTTGACAATAAAGCTCTACCATGAAAAGAGGCTTTTGACAGCACTCTAAGTGACAGTCACATCACCGACGAGGAATACAGGTATGCTGTAAAAGTCTGGGATCCCGGAATCTCGGGGAATACAACGACCTATATCTCAAAACAGATATACTGCTCTTGGCAGATATTTTTGAAAAGTTCCGAGATCTCACCCTGGGAATGCATAAATATGACCTAGCATGGTTTTATAAATTACCAGAACCTGCATTGATGCAATGTTGAAGACAACAAAGGCGGAACTTTCTTTAATATCTGACAAGAGGATGCTGGAGTCTTTCGAGTCGGGTATTAGAGAGAGACTGTGCACTGTGGTGAAGGGCTACACCAAAGCTAACAACAGGTACATGTCCAGCTTTGACCAGCATGCTGCTGTAAAGCACCTGTCCTATTGGGACATTAACAATTTATATGGTGCCTCAATGATATCGGCCCCCCTATAAAAACCTGAAATGGCTCACTAGGGAAGAAATTGAGAACATAAGTTTGATGGACATCAAAGAAGATTCGGAGACTGGCTATGTGCTAGAAGTAGATATCGAATACCTGACTATATCCACAGCGCCCATAACGAGCTTCCTTTCTGCCCACAAAGCGCGACCACAATGGACAATACAAGAAACTGCTTGCAACATTAGATAAGAAAAGCAAATATGTCTTGCACTACAGGATGATGCAGCAGTGTATCGAGCAGGGTCTGACTGTGAGACATATTCACAGGGTGGTGTCCTACGATCAGTCTAACTGGACAGACATGTATCGACGTTAATACAAAGAGCGCTCAAGAAAAATAAAAATATGGACAAAACGTCTGGAAAAAATGAATAATGATGTATACGGGCAATTCATAGAGAATATAAGGAAGTATACAGATTTTAAAATAGTTAGCAAATGGGAACAAGCATAGAAATTGACAGCACGCAGCACTTATGTACGCACCATCATTTTGGAAGAAAATCTTTTAGGCATCGAACTGGGCAGCGAGGAGGTGCATATGAATAAGTCAATCTACATTGGGCATGCAATTTTGGACATTTCTAAATTTATAATGTATTATTTTTATATCATGAAACCAAATTTGAAAGACTTGCGGCTGAATTACATGGATACAGACTCGTTCATTTTTGAAACGATTTCTGATATCTATGAATTCAACAGGGGGAACACAGTATATTTCGACACTTCAAACTTTGAAAAAGATAATGCATATGGCATTCAGCAAACCAACAAGAACAAGATTGGCTTGTTCAAGGACGAATTGGGTGGCGTGGTTATGGAAGAGCATGTCGGTATCAGAGAAAAATTATATGCATACAGATACAGCGGGCAGACAATAAAGAAAGCAAATGACATCACCAGTGTGGGTATGGAGAAAATAAATGTCGACCATTATTTTGAATGCTCAGTTGATTTTAGTATTGTATATAGTTTCATATTCATTTCAGGTGTGTGAGTGTTTTTATGTATTACTTTTCCCTCTGATGATTTCTTAATGATGTATATAGTTTTATATTTATTTCAAATATGTGAGGGTTTTTATGTATTAGTTTTTCCTCTGATGATTTTAATTTTATGTACAGTTTTATATTCATTTCAAATGTGTGAGGGTTTTTGTGTATTAATTTTCCCTCTGATGATTTTAATATTGTATATAGTTTTATATTAATTTCAAATGTGTGTGAGGTTTGTTATGTATTAGTTTTCCCTCGAATAATTTTTAATATTGTATGTAGTTTTATACCCATTTCAAATGTGTGTGAGGGTCTATATGTATTACTTTCCCTCTGATGAATTTTAGCATTGTATATAGCTTTATACTCATTTCAAATATGTGAGGTTTTTTAAGTATCTACATTTTTCCCTCAAAAATAATATTAAGGATTTTTAAAAATAAAAAACATACTAATGATTTTTACAATCATAAAACTCTAGTCTTTATTAATTCTTCATGCATTACACCAAATCCTTTTTATCAATCCATTCAGTATCTGCAAAACCATACCACCTTACAAGAACTTTGTTTCCACGTTTACGTATAACCTTTTCTACTAAATGTGTGTTAGGATAGTTAGTCGTTTTTAGTTTCATGTCAATAGAAAGCACCTTTTATCACCTCACCATTCCTATCCTTTAGTATGTATGTTATAGGCTTGGTACAATTCACACGAAATACTTTGAAGATTACAACACTCCAGTTAGATTCAAAATCCTTTTCAAAATGTGCTTTATGTTTAGATACCCTGACAAAATCACCAACCATAAACTTCCTTGCAGCCTTCTTCTCTCTTCGTTCTTGATTATAATTATACACAGTCAGAAGAAGATCCCTGTTTTTAAATTCATTAGGCGTCATGCGGATAGTTGAATGAAAAGTAACATTGTACTTTACAAGTATTACAGATAAAAGATCTAAACACTTGTATGAGCCTTGGACTAAAAACTCTCAATACATCATATTCTTCAAGGTTCGAATTAAACGCTCAACAGCTGCAGCCTTCATATTGGTATAGGTACTGTAGTGGTCAATATTATACTTTAACATTAATCGTTTAAAGAACTTGTTATAAAATTCTTTCCCGTTGTCACTTTGAATGTTCTGGGGTGGAACATCCATTTCTTGTAATATATCCTCCATAGCCTTTGCAACATTAACTCCACCCTTGTCCTTTAAGGTTTTTGGATATGCCATTTTAGAGTAAACGTTGATAGCGATCTGAATGTATTTTAAATGCTTGTTCACTCTTGCATAGGGTATCATTTAAATCAAATCAATTTGTAACAAATCATTCAGACCTTTGCTGATGATTTTCCGTCGTAAATAGTTCCTCCTCGCCGATCCGCGAAGCTCTCTGGCGATATTGTTTGGCGGTCATGCTATAATTTTAGATGCTTTCAACTCTCGGATAATTTCCTCAATCTCTCGAGTGTGACCATTATTACCTGCGTTCCCCAAAGCAATAAGTAGCCTCAGTCTGTTCACTAATGTGTTTAGATTTCTCCAGAAAACGTAATCAACCTCCTTATCAGGTTTATGCTCCTTCCATACCATTCCTAGACCTAAATGTGTATTGAGCAGGAGACGTATTATATTCGTGTATTTATACGATTTACCAGATCTCAAACGAGCATATCTTGTGTAGCCACTTCTATAAAGAAAAGTGCTTTTTCAAGCCTTCACTGGTGTATGCAGAAATCTGAGGTGATCGCTTAAAGATGAGTTTCGTCAAACCAACGGTAGACTCATACGTTTCATCACCTATCAACATTTGATTATTTGTAAAATGAATATCTTTATCTCCAAGCATATAACTACCACCCTGATATTTCCACCATACAATGTATCAATATGATCCTTGTCTTTAGAGCGGGCGTGTTGAAGGTAAGTAGAAATACTTGTAGAATCGCCATTTGCATTCTTGATGGTCTTCGCAGTCAGCCTCCGTTGAGTATCCAAAATATCCTTGAGGGGGGGCGGCTACGGGCTTCAAAGCTTCGGATATGACATGCCGAGTCTCAAAGCTGAGACCTTTTAGAGCTCTCAGTTTTTCTTTTACAGCCCTGGTATGCTCGGCTACAGACTCTTTAAGTCGTATGCTTTCACTATCCATCTTACAAATGATGTGAAAATAGAAGATTACCTTCAATTTATTGTCTGCGTCCAGCTTGAGTTCAAAATGTGTCGATAGCCTTAGCTAACATCTCTATCGAAGTTCTCACCTGCTCGGTTTCTTTCTTATGTTCCTGCGTATGTGTCTTGAAAGCCTCAGAAAAGATTGTCGTATTAGCGTACTGGCTTCTGACCGATTGTTCTGAACTTGTCATTTGCTGCATATGATTTTTGTAGGTGTCCAGCATCATGTTTACATTTTCCTCCAATTTCTTAAGTTTATCATTGCAGGAGTCAGTTTTGAGAGTATTCAAAACCTCTGTCTTTAACTTTTTTAAATTACTTATTTTCTGATTACAAAGATTCTGAAGATTTGTTTTTCTCTATCAAGCTCCGTGGTAACCTGTTTAATTGAGTCTATTATAGAATCCGCTCTGAGTTTTGTAGAAGTTGTTGGAGTATCCACTTTACCAGTAGTTTTATTCAAATTTGCTGTGATGTCTAGCAGCTTCTTACCTATTTGTCTCGATTTCCTTTAACATATATTTGTTTAACTGCTGTATATCGCTTTTTAGAGTGTTCAAAGTCTCAGCCTTTAATTGATTGATTGTTCCTCCCAGAATTGAAATTTGTCTCTGTTAATTTTTCCAAATTATTTATTTTCTCATTTCATATACTTTGGATGACTGGTTTCTCTCTTTCCAGTATCTCTGCCTGTTGTTTAATAGAAGCCCTTAGGGAATCTGTGCTTTCCATTGTTGAAAGTGTTAAAGCATCCACTTAGTCCGTAGTTTTGTTCAAATTTGCATTGAATCCTTGCAGTTTCTTGTCTATTTGCAATCCGATTTCCTTTCGCAAGTACCTGTTTAACTTCTGTCGCGTCTCGTTCGATTTCCTAATGATCATACCTCTAGCATATCTTTTATTTACAGCATCCATATCTTCAAGAGGATCTGCTATATCTTATTACCGAATATAATGTTACCATTCTCATCGCTCGAATTCGTCCGTGAATTGATATATCCAGTGATGAACTTTTTATTACATCATTATCGTGAACAGTATCTAGCAATACCTTCAATCTAACTTTATCGATCGCAGTGTTATTTTCCTTATCCCTCTTGAGAATATATTTCGAAATCAATTCATCGATCAGTGTCTTAGCCATAACCTCAAAATTGCTAGCAGCTTACTGAGAGAAATCGCGCATCCTAATTTCGAGAGCATCCACATAATTCTTATTGGATGCATCGCGATTATGTTCAGGATCGTGAGCATTGCACAATTCCTTATTCTTGAATACATAGTTTCCTTTGACATCTCTATTTACGATAAAACGATCAAACACTCTTCTAACTGGAGAAGTTCTCTGAGAACCGAACCTATCGATACTCATGATTAACTACGAATGGTCATTTTGATTTTTGTCGAGCTTAATATATACATCAAAACCGTTCCTATATCGCCCATCATTCATGTGAAATTCAGGAACTATCACAACAAAGGATCTTCCTTCTGATACACTCTCCCAAACATACTTACACAGATCTTTAAATTCATTGTAGGTCATGTCGTTATTTACATAATCTTCGTAAATATGCTTCAAGTTTAAATTATCTTGCCTGAAGAGTATTATCATGTTTGTATTATCGCGAATTAAACGTTTAGGAACTTTAGCATAGGACTGCCCTAGATATATAGAGTCGACATTTCAATGTCTACCCATACTGTAAAAAGATGGTATCTTTTCCTGCTTTTCAGTAATGACGTCATCAAATATAAAGATGGAATTTTCTTTGACTTCAGAAGGATAGAAGACATCTTCTCCGTTGTCGAAAGCGTTCACATCTATACCGTCGATATTTCCAAGTACTTTAATGAAGTATTGATACTTCGGTTGATAGAGAATAAATATACAAGTTTTCAAAGCGTAGTCCATTCTCATGGAGAAGCATATCGAGTAATACGTTTGTTTTCCCTGCACTGGAGCTCTCTAAAATAGGAGCTCTGAGATTAGATGAAAATAGCTTACCATGACTATCGAATCTAAGGTCACTTTTAAAGTCTAATACCTGAATAGGTAGAGAGCAGTGCTGCTTAACAAGCTCCATGTTAACAACTAACTTATAAAATGTATGCACGCTGTTTATATTACCGAGTGCAAGGTAGTTAATGATTGGATTCATTTTGCAGCGTGTGGTTACGTTTCGGTTAGACCTCAAACGAAGATATAAAAGGGATAATACATGCACTTACTCGATTAGTATATCATGAGAGCTAAGAGAGGGAGGTCGTTGCATTATAAGCGAGGCTCTGCAATTATTAATTCCATAATTAATTCACTCCCATTTGAAGCTCACTTGCCCGGGTATAGATATTCTGGCCCAGGCACTAAATTGGAAAAACGTCTAAAAAGAGGAGACCCGGGAATTAACCAATTAGAAAAAGCTTGCAAACAGCACGACCTCGCATACGCTGAGCATAAGGACACTGCTTCAAGACAAATAGCCGATAAGATTCTTGCAGAGAAGGCCTGGAAGCGTGTGCAGTCATCAGATTCAACTTTTGGTGAAAGTTTAGCTGCGAGGATAGTAACTGCAATCATAAAGGAAAGGTTGCAGTGGGAGCCGAAAAGAGAAACAAGAAGAGAGGAGGGTTTCTACCATTGATACTCATCATTGCTTCTTTAGGCGCTGCAGCCGGTGGCGCTGCTCAGATAGCCTCTGCAGTCAATAAAAAAAGGCTGCTGATAGGCACTTAGCAGAAGTATCGAGGCATAACAAGGCGATGGAGGCCCGAGGAATGGGACTCCGAAAGAGAAGGTGTAAGAAGAGGGATAAAGGAGGATTATTACCTGTAATGCCGCTGATGTCGTCTTTAGCCGCTGCATCTAAAATCGCAAGGTCCTTGAAAAATAGAGGGTCTAGAGGCAAGGGTTTAAAGAAGAAGCCAAGAAACGGTGGAAGAGGATTGTACATATACCGGAGGAAACCCTAAGTAACGTAGACATCGAATGTTATGCTAAACGCTTAAAAATTCCTTATGTTAGCGGAGTATATATGATTGACAAAGTACCTTTAAAGCCTCACATCAAAGAGAGACTTATTACAAATCTCGATACCTCTGATAATGAAGGAACACACTGGGTTGCTGTAAGGAAAGTATGTGATGTCGCATAATACTTTGATAGTTTCGGTAATTTTAAGCCGTCTCCTGAGATTGAGAAATATCTGAAGGTGTTAAAATCATCTATAATACAGAGATACCAGAATTTCGATTTAGTCATCTGTGGGCACCTGTGCTTGCAATTTCTTTTATCCTAGGAGCTGCTACATTGTCAAGATGAGTTATACACTTACAGTGAGCGGGTCAGACACTATTATTTCAACTGTCTAAACGCTCCGCTACAGCTAGATCCTCCAGGTCATTATGAGATTGCTCTCATGAATTCTGAAACATTCTATTTAATACCAAACGTCGATGAAAGTAATAATCGATTTCATTATATTCATAATGGTAAACCTGAAACCATTTACATCCCTCATGGAACCTACGAGATTGCCGATATCAGTGCATTTCTAAAGGATAAACTAGGATTGAATGATGAAGTCTTCTTCATAAGGCCAAATAATAATACAATGAAGGCTGAAATTAAATGTCCGTATACAATAGACTTTACTAAGGCTAGGTCTATTGGCTCGCTTCTAGGATTCACCGACACTAAAATAATTCCTGCTGGAGAAGTGATTGAATATGACGATCTTGTGAATGTATTTAAAGTGAGTATCATACGTGTGGAGTGCAGTATTGCAACAGGCTCTTTCATTGACGGTAAAAGTGGACATTCGCTCTACGAGTTTTTCCCTTCTGTTCCATCAGACTATCACATTTCTCAAGAACCCTCGAACCCTATATATTTACCGGTCATAGATACAAACTATATAGATCAGATCCCTATTCGAGTGGTAGATCAACACGGGAAGGCAATCAACTTCAGGAACGAGGTTATCACTACAAGACTCCACATAAGACGCAATGGCAATACATTTTAAAATACATCGCAAATACTATATTAGACGATGTACAGCACGTTTGAAGCATACTACATCTCCAACTTCCGAGGAGTTAACACGTGCTAACCGCAAGTTCCTCGAGAGTTTAGGTTACAAATCGCTATAATGGACATCTTAAACGTGACAGTGGTTCCGGCCTTTGATGAGAAGATTAATGAGGAGGAGCATGTTTTTCTACCATACAACACCTCCGCTCTGGATGTAAATGATGAAATTAGAATAACCTGCCAAGTTGAAGATTTGTATACGCTACCTAACAAGTTATTTCTACATCGAAGGTGCTCTCATCAAGGTAGATGGATCTCCTACTACAGCGAAGCTCATTAATAATGCTAAAGCCTTCATGTTTGATGAGATATGTCTAGATATGAATGCTACAACTATAGACAGAACAAGGTATCCTGGAATTACTACAACTATACGAAATTATGTGACTCTCAACCCTATGGAGTCGAATCGAGTGCTGAATGCAGGATGGGCCTATCCTGGTGAAGAAGTTGATATAGTACATGCGGGGAATGGGGCTTTCAATGCTGTAGTCTCTCTCTCTCTCGATGCTCCTAGGATTTGCTAGTGATCACAAGGAGCTTATACTCAACAGCAAGTTTGAATTGCTGCTCACAAGTTCCAAAGATTCTAGAAACTGTGTCCAGACTTCGAATGGTGAGGAAGCTAATATAAAGTTAACTAGAATCGAATGGAGGATGCCTGTAATTCGTCTTTCCGATGCTGAAAGGGTTCACATTCTAAAAATGGTCAAGTCTGATAGACCTCTACACCTCGCCTTTCGATCCATGGATCTTCATAACCAGCCTGCTGTACCCCAGACAAGATGTATCACTTGGAATGTAGCAACAACATCTAAACTCGAGAAACCCCGCTTCATCGTAGTGTGTGCGCAGACTGCAAGATTGGGGGATTATAGCAAGAACAGTTCCGAGTTTGATCACTAAAACATTACTAATTTGAGACTATTCCTCAACAGTGAATGCTATCCCTACCATGATTTGAACTTGGACTTTAAAAATTCAAAGTTTGCTTTACTATATGAAGTGTACTGTAAATTTCAAAGTTCCTATTATGAAAGAGATAATTATTCCCTCTTGAAGAGAAAGGATTTTCTTCACCGTGCACCATTATTCGTAACAGACTGTTCTTACCAGCCCGAGGATGTTATAAATGGAGCTGTGAACATCAGACTCGAGATTCAAGCATCTGCAAATATCCCCGTCCAGACGTCACTGTACTGTCTGGTTCTACATGACAAAGTATTTCCTACAAACCTCTTTCTCACGTGATGCAAGCAATTATATAATTATGTGTATGTTTGGGTGAATGATCTTTTGTGGAGGATTGTACTAGGATAAGTTTATGAATAGTAAATTGAATTCATATACTAAAACACTTTCTATTGTCTTTAGCATACATTTCAAGCATTTTCCTTCTCCCCTCCTACTTCCTGAAAAACTAGATGCTCCTGACTTGTAGAAATCATTTAAAATATTAAAGTGTCTTTCAATATAGGGCAACAGCCGTTTTAGATTCCTTATAACATTAATGTCTAAAGATATTACATTCTTATTTAAACAAGTATTTATGAAATGAATTGAATTGTCAAGAAATACAATAATATTGTATGCATAAATTACATTGTCACAATATTCATCACACGCAAACTTTTTTTCTCGGTGTAGGCAATCTTCAATCATTGGAATGGTTTTTGATATTATATCCCAGTCTGATTTTGTAATATAAACAAATGATTTCTCACTTTCACACCTTATGTAGAGGGAGGGGATGTCATAGTATAGTCCAATGTTCACGGTATGGGAGGGGGATATGCCGACGTCGTCAAGCGCAAATAATCGATTCTCCATGTTCCTCCGGCGAATGCAGGGTATCCTCAATGAATAAGAAGACCATGGGACCCTTGTTGCGGATCCTCCTCTTACACCCTCTCTTCTGCTTTTTCTCACCAGTCTCGTTCTTCCTCTTCCTCCGCCCCCTCCTCACACTCCTGCAACATATATTCAAAACAATGTTAGAAATAGGTTTAGCAAATGATTTCATTCGCCTGAAAGAGAAAATACATATATTAGAAAAATCCTCTTCCCTTGTCACACAAAAGTATGATTAAAGAGTGTCATACTCACTTCGAGGGTTTGCAAGGTTCTGGATGTATCTCAGGCGAGCTATCTCGACTCGTCTGATTTATTCACTCCTCAAAACTCGTAGCTTTATCATCAGGAGCAGTAATGACGGAGAGTGGAGCGACATCCTCTTCCATAAGCTGGGTATAGTGCTCTGCGATTGGATATTCCACAATATCGACATCGCGTCTCTCAGGATCCAGCTCCTCTATTGGAACGGGTACCTTAGGCGCAGTCATTCGCAGACTGTAATAATTTAATTTTAGATTACACACATAATGCATTAGAAGCAGTAAATGAATATGCAATTTAGCATTTATTCTACTTACTCGAGTTTTCTCTTCCTGCGCTGGTAGACCTCGCAGTTGTCATTACATAGGAGGAAGGAAACCATGCGTTCACATTGGGCCGGGTTAGTACAAAGTACAGAATGCATGTATCGGTGCGCATCTCTGTATGACATTCAGCTAGGTGTTTCGAGACGAAGACATCATCAACTCATCGACATCGCTAAGAACACCCGCATCCTCCTACATACGATTTTCTCTGAAAGGATAAAATAATTTCAAGTTAGATTTCATTTAACATGCATGCAGCATATTACTGAATTATAGATAAACAGGACAGCTCTCTGTGCACACTTCCAATGAAGTCATCTGATCGCGATGCGATGGTGGAATACACAATATTGAATGCATTAAACCATTGCAGGTTTCGGTATGGAAGTATACGTAGGGATAATAATCTTCTCCGCATTCGCTCCAGTAATCATTCACATCAGATGCAGGATTATCACCAAACATTTCGATTATCACTGAACGAACACTGAAAAAACAATAAATGATCGCTCCGGCTGGAGTCGCTCCTTATATACTGTAGATACTTGTTCGGTGACGTCACGCGACGGGTGTGGAGGGGTGGAATGCATGTTGAGACCTGTTATTCACCCGCCAGACAGAAGCCAGCTGGCTGTTTTCGAATACAAGGGAAAGGCATTGGCGAGCGGTGTTTAACATATTTTATCGACGCCGATAGAGCGGAGCCGGACTAGTCTACATGTCGAGACTTGTTAGTGACGTCACGCCGATGTCGCAGAGGGGGGATTAAACTTGTTGTTACCAGCAGAAGAAGGCTGCTGGGTTTTTTCATTACAAGATGGAGGGTTGCCGGATAGGTTAAGACCAATGAGTGTGATAGTTATACATATGCTAACACACACACACATATGCGATGGCAACCAGGTGCGCGAGTCAATGTATATACACTTGTTTACATAAATCAATCAAAAATACTTAATTGTAATCATCGATCGACGAGTTGTGTTTAATTACATTAATCAATCAAAATACATGTGGTGGGGATACTTCGATCGAGGGTTTGCGTCCAGCCCTTTAGAGGCTCGATGCCAGGACGTTAGCAGTATAAATCCTTGATTCTTTTTTCAATAATGTTACACCATGTTATGCATGGACGAACATTACCTGATTGATTGACACAATTATCTCCTACATCGATTTTCGGAGGCGGCGGCACGCGACGAAAACAATAGCCCATTGGTCGACGATCCCCGACTGTCGGTATCAGTAGCGCCAAAGACCCACCTCCATTAGCGATGAGCACAATACCCCATAGTTCGCCTCTGCCCGGGCGGTATTCACACGAGCACACAAAGGACAATAGTCAATTGTTCTACACCTCTGCCGGGCGGCATGACAGTAGCACACAAACAGAGGGCGTGGTCGGCGGCTTTTCGGGGTCAGGCCACAAAAGGACAATATCCCTTTGTTCTACACCTCTCTCTGGCGGTATGACAGTAGCACGCAAAGGAGGGTGCGTGGTCGGCGGCTTTCGGGGACAGCACACAAAGGAGGGGGAGTCGGCGTCACAGAACAAAGGATATCACGTTACATCTTATCAGTTGTCGGCATCTCTTTGTCCTTGAAAGAACATCTTTTACTACTTCCAGGTAATTCACTCTAACCGAGATTCGAACTCGGGACCTCTTGAATGTGAGGAAGACCCCCACACCACAGAGATAGGCTAAATGTGATTTGCAAGTTTATCTGGATTATAAGAAGTAGACAGAAAAATAAGATTTATAAAAAAGAATTTGTAGAATGGTGAGAAGAGAAAGTTATGTGAATGCAACACGTTAGATTGTTCTCGTGGTAATGTAAAGAGCGTGGAATTTCAAAGACATCGCATAAAAATCTGATTATCGTTTGAGCTAATGCATTCTTCTTATGCTTACAACGAAGTTTGTAATTGCAGTTCATCTCAATTAACAAGAAGACTCTTTCACCCAAGCCGTGTGTAGGACAAGGTTGGAAAGATATAATCAGATTGAAAAATTCAATGTCATAGCCGAGATTTGAACTACGGATCTTCCAGTTTCTGTCCATGTGGCGCCGAGGTAACGCGTGCGACTCGCATTCGGGAGATCCCTAGTTCGCTTCCCGGCGACCGCCCAATTTGACACACGGTTTTTTTCGGAAGTTTTTCCGGGTTTTCAGTTGAATGCTGATATGATTTCTCTCAGCCCCGAATATCGTTCCATTCCTCATTTCATTCATCCTTAACCCCGTTAGGTCTGTTTCAGGGTTGGAAGTGTCAGCGATGGTGTTCTGGTGCGGCGTAGCAGAGAAAAAGGACGCTCTCTGTGGAACCTTATCCGTCTCTCGGTCTTCGGCTGGCTGCCAGGTTATACGGACCGCCTCTTGGGGGCGTTGGACCCTCTGTGTGGGGTGGGGTCCCCGGTTTGCCTTCCCGGCTGTCAGGGCGTCTCAACCTGGAAACTTTAGGAACCTTGTCATTGCTGTGCCGTCACTCCTGGTTCCGGTTGCCCGGTGTCTCTCACCTTACCCCTTCCTCCCGGGGCGCCACCTCGAGGGGCACAAGCACATTATCCTCATTCACTGGATCGAGGTCGAGTCCTCTCCGTTACACATCCCATACCATTCCAGACCAGGAAAGAGAAGTATTTTAAGAATTCAGAACTTGAATCGTATTACAAAGTAGCTAAGCCATTTCTTTTGCCATCTTCAAATTTGTAAGTTGAAAGCAATTTAATTTTTCAGAATAGAGTGCTTTCAAATGAACCAATTGCAACAAAGCACATCAACGTGTCTGCATTAACACTTTCGAATGACTATTTTGAAAATTGAGCTTATATGTTATCCTAACCGAATAAAACAGCTATATAGAAACGGCATATTTTGCGCTAAACGTTGTTTCCTCGTATCTATTAACATTTTCTCCTTTTGGATACAATACCTACATAGGTGTTTTTTACTCTCCGTCCATTATACCACTGGCAGGCACCGTTTTTCTTATTTTCTCTTGCGAGTGTGTGTAAGGGGAATTATGCTTCAAATAAAACAATCTTTATTCGTTTTTCAGCAACAAACGCAAAATATATCTCATTTTGAAGAAAATTTAATGTTGAGCTTAATTGTGCCCAAACTGCTACAGTTTGACATTAATATTACTTTTGCTTCCATATTTTTAAAACATTACTTGAATATTATCAGAACTGAATGTGCCAACTGTATGGAACTACACACTTAGCGCTAAACGTTGTGATCAATATCTATGAAAATTAAAAAGCAAAACGAACTTATATTCAAGGTAATAAATATCCTCTGCTTCGGAGTACGCGCAGAACGTTTTATTGGTGATAATTATGAAAATTATAATTATTACTATTATTTGTTACTAGCAACAAACGTTAAAAACAAGATATACATTATGCGAACCTTATTTCTCAAGAAAATTACTGAATCTTAAACTTGTGTAGCAGCCGCATAAAGAGTGCAATATTTGATTTTTAAACAACATATTATGCAAAGAAAATGTTAGTTTATTTCGCTTGAATAGATCTAGTAAAGAGAAAAGAATTTTGTTTCGTCTTCTTTCCTCTTAAGAGTCAGGTCGCTGAATTATACGAGCATACACAGACGTAAATGTGACCTTTGAGAGGATGCCGGCACTTACTGTTGGCTATAGCCAGGCAATGACTAGTCGAGAAGGCATTTCTTCCCCCTCTTCCTTTACACCCCTGGTCCATCGGAAAACATTTGGAGCCTTCTGTACATACCAACTCCTTAACAATGAAATGCGAGTCATAACCACTAAGGTTATGCATGACGACGGGAATATATTTAGGTGTTTTGCAGGAAAAATTGCATTCATTATGAAGACTTCCTCGGTATTCATCACGGATATGATAACAGTCGCGTACTTTGTAGTTTTTCTTGTAAAGGTTTTACCACAAAAGTAGCACACTGTAGAGGAGTCAAAATCCTTCTGCTGTTGATTTGTAAGTTTCAGAGGCTTAGCAGACTTGTATATATTATCAATCTTCTTTGCAAGGAATGTTAGGTATTCCATAAACTTCTGAGCAGCATCATAACTACAATATACATAGGGTTGCTTAGGAAGACCAGTTTTCAGGTTTTCGACAGATTGAGCAGCTTTCACATTAACACAGAGCTCATAAGTGTATGCTCCTGAGAAGAGGTGGTATAGGAAGTTTCAGGATTGGGGATGCACGTATGGCATGGAGTGAGGATGGTTTAAAATTCTGCATAGATGGCGCAAGGTAGTTTTAATATCCTTTTAAAAATTTTAACAACGGAGAACTAAATGCGTCTCGGCTGTCATATAAAGGGTCCATACATAGGTCCTGTTTGCTCCGTTAAAATTCTTGAATATTGCGGTCTCTCTAGCCTGGATTTTCACAACATAGCATGCGACCGAAGAATGCTAATATACAGCTCCCACTCTTACTAATTGGGAAATAAAAACTCAACTTGGGTATTAACAATGAACAGCCACATGTATAATTCCAGCGGAAATATATGCTTTATTCAAAAAAGTTAACACTGTCGCAAGTCTATGTAATTGAACGAAAAAAGATAATGAATAAAATTTCTTAAAAGTGGGGAAGAGCCAGCTAGGCTATAAATACTTTGGAAAGTAGGCCACATAAAAGATTGAATGCATACGTTGTTTCGAGTAGAAAAATTGATGTTTAAATATCGAAGAGAGAGGGAGAGTTAGAGAGAGATAGACGTAGATATAGAGATAGATAACATAACTCGTCTTATTTATATCTCTGGTATTTTAAAGAGGTGTATACTTGATTATTTGGCTACGTTTCTAAAAGTTAGCGAGCAGTTGACCACAAGCGGATGTAAGCATGTCTCTTTGAAGGCAGACCCTAAAGGCTACCCTATTGTCACAGAATAGTTTCTACCGTTTCAAAGGCTATTCATTCAAAATCACCCTCGCATTCATTTTAAAAATACTGAATTCAAAATGAGTATAATATTACGCATATAACGTCGGCATATGTTTACAATAATTCATTGAAGTCCTTTCAAGACTAAAAACCGTCTTCCATTCAGGATATATCAGAAATGGTTTATGCTGCAAAAAAAAAGGAAAGAAAAGAAAGAAGAAGCTAATTGAAATAAATTGTGCGTTTTAAAGAGATGTATATTTCTGTGTGTAGTACGTTTTCATCTAACGCTTAACGTTTGCCTGTTATACAAGATTATACAAAAATTCTTCCAAATAAAGAGGACTTCGCGGTCTATAACAATCATTTTTCTGGAATCAAATTAAGTATGAGAACATTTAGGAAAACACCATAGAACCTTACAGCAAGGGCATACTGTGAAAGGGACCACGGTTTGATTCCCAACTGAGACAGGAAAAAATTTCTTTAGCCATAATTATTCTTAACCCTCACTGAATCTAGACATACATATATACGTGAGAATGAATGTTTTTAATAGAATTTCTGATGTGCTACATTCGCATGGCTTTCTCTACCTGTATCCTTATTAGCAGATATACAAATTATTCTTACTAAAGCTTATTTTTATATCTACTAAATGTTAATCTAAATAAACCTTTGTAGAAATAGCCGCATTACACATTTCGTTATAGACGAAAAGAAAATTGTGATAGTCATATAAGAACTGATCACTATACGCAGGTCTTAAAACACCATACTGTTTCCATGCAATCGCGTGAAACAGCTGAGTTTTGACAGGACTTAGAATGGCTGAGAAATACACAATTCTAGGTGCGAATAACAGATATCTCAGAAATGGCTTAAACTACAAAAACGTTAATTGAAATGGAGTGTGTTTTAAGTGATCTACATATTCGTGTGTGGTACGTTTTTCATCTATCGCTTAACGTTTACCTGTTAAACACGATAATACAAAATTCCTTTCGAAAGAACAGGACATAACAGACTATGAAAGCGGCAACAAATTAAGTAAAAGAACGGTAACATTTAGGGGGAAAAATCACAGAACCTTAGAGCAGTCGCATACTGTGAGAGGGATCCCTATTGGAGCAGGAAAAAGTTTTCTTAAACCGAAATTATTCCTTACCTTGTAGAAGCGGGAATTATGTACCTGAGAATGAATGAATGTGTATCCTAAATTAATGTTAAGTTAGAATTTCTGATGTAATCCATTCACATGACTTTCTCTAGCTCTATCGTTATTAGTAGATATATAAATACCTCTTGCTAAACTTTATTTTTATATCTAGAACATTTTAATCTAAATAAACGTTGGTAGAAATAGCTGCAATACCCATTTCGTTATAAATGCAAAGACAATGGTGATAGACGTTTAAGAACTGAACGCTATATGCTAGTCTTAAAATTCCACACTGTTTCCATGGAATCGCGAGAAACAGCTGAGTTTTGACAGAACTTAGAATGGCGTAGCAATAAACAATTCTTAGGCGTTAATAAAGAATATCTCGGAAATAGACGATGCTATAAAAAGTTACCTGAAATAAAGTGTGTATTTTAAAGTGGTATGCATTACTTGTGTAGTACGTTTTCGTATATCGCTTAACGTTTACCAGTTATACGAGATTATTCAAAATTCCGTAAATAGAGGCCTTTAAAGCTATTTCCCTTAAAAATTCCAGATGGGCATTTTATTTGTAATATATAAATATCCTAAATATATGACATTTTAATGGAAATCTTTAAGGCTGACTATCAATGTGTGGAGTGAAGAACCCATAGGAGGCTACATGTCGCTGGTAAACAGGTCACGAAGACACGTAGAAGTTCTCAACAGACATACGAGCACATGAACACCTCCGAACACATGCATACATACACAAAGACATATAAAGACATTTACATAAAGGCAAAATTACGCACGCACGCACACACATGTACATACACATAAACACCCACGAACATGTACAAAAACACTCACACAGTATACATGGCATGCACGTCTATAAAAACAACACTCTACCATATACACAAACACCACATGCACACGCATGAACACATAATAACACCAACACCTCCTCCAACATGCTCGAAGACATAAGCATACATACACAAACTCATACGAACACCTCTCCCAAACACACGAGGATGTACGAATACATACGATCACGCTCGAGTACATATACAAACACACACGAACACAAGCATAAATACACGTGAACATACACACAAACGTATATGCCTGTGTACATGACATACACAGTTATATACAGACACTCGAGCAGATGCACAAACATACATGAACACCCATGAGCACACACACACGGACGAGCATGTAGTCATATACACACACGCATACAAACGCATTCAAACATATAACCCATATACACGACATACACAGCTATACACACACACACGAAAACATGCATAAATACGCACACGTAAACACACATGATCACATACCAACACCTTCCCAAACACACGGAGAGCATGAACATAAACACATATGAACACCCATGAACACATACCAGCACCTCCCCCAAACACACGGATATGCACAAAGACATACAAACACACACGAACATGCACGAATACATACGGATACGCCCGAATCCATGCGCAAAAATGTATTGATATATAGGGGTTTAGACGTTTAATCATCGTCTTATTAAATTCAGTGCACGATTGAACTGAAAGGGATATTACATCAAGAGTAAGGATGAATACTTCTGCATATAAGGATACCATGCCAAGTGCTTCTAGATATATCTGAGGTAAATTCGGAAAGAAATTCATACAAAGTTATCATAAGACAAGGCATGAGATGACTTGTATACGAGTCCTCAAGTACAAGTATTGTGATTCAACCTTCAATGATAGTTATAAGGGACAGCGGCATGGAAATGTGTGTGAATTAAGCAGTCCGAAGGCGAGAATTAAGACAGACTACAAGGCGCCAACTTTTATCTACAATGGAGGACTGTAATATGAAGGAGTACGAGACTGCATTCGAGGGAAGATTGAAATCATATGTTATACGTTGCAATTCATCTAAGGATGTGAATGTTTATCTACAGCAGGAAAAACTACAAATAATCCAGGCTGTTAAGAAAGAACTGGGCATTCGCAAGAGTGTGAAAATTAATCTGCTAGTTGAATGCCGATTTGTGAACAGTATTGGAGAAACCTGTGATTAAGCACTTAAAACACGAACTGTTTGTTTCTGCAAACTGATTTGGATGGTATGCTGGAAGCAAAATTCAAGAAATTGGTTACTCAAATGAGGAGTCGCGACTTAAGGGTAGCAACTGGGCTCTGCTTGCTATGGAAGGAGTTCGGCTCCGTAACATAAAGTATAACCCGTTAGGGGGAAGTAGCTACATATCGCTACCGCCATTTGTTGGAGCTAAAGAAGCTTGTATAAACATTCAGAACTACAACTACGAGAAAAGTTTAATGTGTTCTGTACTAGCCAAATTCGTGGAGAAGAATACAAAATGCATCAGCAAATACAAGCAACTTCAAGATAAGCGCGACTTCAGCTGTGTTTCATATCCTATGACACTTGCCCAAATACCTAAGTTTGAGAAGTTCAGCAGTATGTCTATTAACGTTTTCGAACTGGATAAGAAGCATGAAGTGTATCCGATAAACGTTGTTGATGCTGAACTGCCTGAGCACCGTGGTTTGTTTCTATTAAGTGATAGCAGTGGAAAACAACACTATGTATACATCAAGAATTTTTAAAAACTTATTCGATGTCAGAAAACTAAGCATAAACAGCGTGTATACAGGATGAATCACCTAAAACTTGCACAGCAAATATTTAGGAAATGGAAAGTGCTATTGATGTGCAGTTTTCATTGATTGGTAGTCAGGGGCTCGTACATTTAGCCTATAAACAGATTTTGATAATACCGAGAAAGTGTATTTTTTGAGTAAACACAATTTTTTAAATGGAACAATACCCAGTTACATCAACAGAATAAGGTAGTGTAAACTAGAATGTCAATGGTCTTTTTTGCAGAATTCTAGTGCAAGTGGTTTACGAGAAATCGTATTTTGAAAAGTTTTCACCCCGACAATTGTTTGTCCCATTCAACCTAATTAGTTGCTAGGTACGATGTTGTTATGTTTGTTTGCATTGTGTTTTCTGTTCATTGATTGCATTGCGACTTTCTAAACAGTTAGTTTGTAACAGTTCAAAAAGTAAGTCGTGAGTGGAAAATGGGGTTTACTAATGCAGAAAAAGTGGACATGCACGCTGTGTATGGAGAGTGTAGGAAGAATGCAGTTTGTTCCTGTACGGCGTATGTGGAAACGTATCCCAATAGACGTCAACCATCTCGGCAATTATTTTCAACCTCTTCAACCAATTACGTGAAAGTGGTGCTGTAAGACCTAGAAAACGTAACAGAAACAAACAAGTGACTGGAGAAGAGGCAGAAATTAATATTTTGGCTGCCGTTGCAGTAGATCCGCAAATTAGTTCCCGCACAATCACACGTGTAAGTGGCATAAGTCAGGCACGTGTACTGCGCATTCTCCATCAACATACGTTCCATCCTTATCACATCTCTCTCCATCAAGAGCTGCATGGAAACGATTTTGAGAATCGTGTTAACTTTTGTACGTGAGCATTACGACATGATACTCCAGATTCACCATGTATGTTGTTTAGTGATGAGGCAACATTTAGTAAACATGACCAGGTAAACCGCAGAAACATGCACTATTGGTCTGTTGACAATCCCCGTTGGCTTCGTCAGGTGGAACGTCAGCGTCCATGGAGTTTAAACGTGTGATGTGGGACAGTGAACCATCAGCTAATAGGCCCTTTGTTCATAGAACGAACAATCAACTCGCACAAGTATCGCAGCCTCCTGACAGACCATCTGCCACAGGTGCCAGAAGACGTTCCTTTGCAGACTAGGAGGAACCTGTGGTACCAACATGATGGCTTTCCAGCCCATAGTGCACGAGGTACTACAGCTTGTCTTAAGGGATTGTTTCTAAGGATTGGACGAAGAGGACCTGTACCTTGGTCGGCCCGTTCACCGGATCTGACCCCTTTAGACCTTATTCTGTGGGGAAGGCTGAAAGACACTGTCTACAAGGATGTATCAACTACAACAGACGATATGAAACGACGTATTACTGCCGCCTTCTCTGAAATATCCACCAAAATGCTGCTAGAACATGTGCAGCAGTCTTTCTATAGCAGACTGGAAGCGTGTATTGAAGCTGCCAGTGGTCATTTTGAACACAACCTTTGAAGATTTATGTTCTCTTTACTTGTAAGAATTCACAGAAGTATTGTAATTCCCTTTTGTTTTTCTTTAGTTTTTGCTACCACAAGTTGTACAAGTGTCGGTGCGTAAAAGTTTCAAAATAAGATTTCTCGTAAACCACTTGCACTAGAATCTTGCAACAAACGCCACTGACATTCTAATTTACCCTACCTTTATTCTGTTGATGTAACTAGGCATTGTTCCATTTACAAAATTGTATTTTTGCTCAAAAATACACTTTCTCAGTATTATTAAAATCTGTTTATAGGCTAAATGTACGAGCCCCTGACTAACAATCAATGCTGTGGAAACTGCACATCAATAGCACTTTCCATTTCCGAAATATTTGCGGTGCAAGTTTTAGATGATTCACCCTGTATATGCATGTGTGTGTGTAGGCGCGCGTGTATAAAATGCCGTTTTATTGGGCGACAGTTAACAAAAACGTCGCCTTACATTTTTTGAAGGTGTTGGACTTAAAGAAATGGCACAAAACGGAAGAAAGTAAGTGCAAGGCTCATTTAGCAAATGTGCAAGAGACAAACATTTTTTTCTGGCAAACAAAGCAGTCGCACTGGAATTAGGCACTTGGCCAAGCCAGTGCGCATGTCTCGAGACAAAAAATTGCTGGGAAGCAGAGCAGAGGCGCGGAGTTGGGCACCTGGGTCTAAAAGAGTTTTTAATCATATCAATGCACGATAAAATGATATAAAGAACCGATCGTTGGCCAGGTTCCACATAACTACACATGTTGCGCAAATTATTTGGGTCAGTTTCAACAGGGCTTTAATGCAAAAGTTGTATGAATATTATGGAGAAAAAAAACTTTTCTGTTCAGCCTAAAAGCGGAGGTACATTTTGAAGTTCAATTTTTTATTCGGAAACCCCATTTTTGTCATCCCTTGCCATAAGGAATAGCGATATTAAACACTATTTCCGACAAAACCATGGAACATATTTAGAAGGTTTACAATACCTCTGAATGGATTTGATAATGTACTTACTAAATGAGTTATGAATATTTTGAACTTCAACACCTGCTTTCCCATTCCATGAGCAAACTTCTACTGTTATCAAAACTTTTTTTGTAATATTCTTAAGACATACTATTAAAACGCACGTAGTGCGACTGTTACACCGTTTATTAATTACCAACTGTACAGATAAACACGTATTATGGACGTTCATCGTGGGATTGTCACACTGTGTATTAATTACTAAGTGAAAAGATAAACGCGTATTAAAAACCGTACGTTGTGTGATTGTTACGCCGTTTACTAGTTATTGAGTAGACAGATAAACACGTATTAAATAGTACGTCGTGTGACTGTTACAACGTGAAATACTTATTAGCTGTATAGACAAGCACGTATTAAAACATACATCGTAGGACAGTTACACTGTATTAATTACTAAGTGGACACAAAACCACGTATTAAAAACGTACACTGTATGACCGTTACACCACATTTTATTAAGCGGAAGATAAACACGTATTAAAAAGGTACGTCGTAAGTGCGAAGAGTTGTGCAATCCAGCGCACTTAATATGCAGGAATTTGCAATTAATATGCTAATTAAGTACCCCTTCCACTTGCCACGCTCTCTGGTACCTTTTGTGGCAGCGGAGGTCATAAATTTTGTAATATACAATGAAAAGGTTGACAGTTAATTACAGTTATGTTATTAAGGGCCTCCATTCCTTATCGAAAGGGAGAATGGAATGTAATAAATTACGCTTTGTTATATAGCCGTCATCATGGTGGCTTCCCCGCCCACGGGGCAACCTTCATTACCTGGAAAGCAATAAATATTTCTGCTTGACAAGGAAGCATTCACCTTCATTATAGCCAGCGACATCGTGGCGCCTAACCTTCATTACCTGGTCAGCAATAAATTTTTCTGCTTGACAAGGATGCATGACCCTTGATTATAGCTGCCGACATCGTGGCGCCCAACCTTCATTACCAGGAGAGCAATAAATTTTCTGCTAGACAAGGAAGTACGCCCATTCATTATAGCCTCCGACATCGTGGCACCATTCCTGCCCGCGGGGACAACCTTCATTACCTGGCAAGCAGTTCTCTCTGCGTGTGTGCAGCACGAGATAATTCGATTGGATACAATAATCACGTGACGTGTAAACATCCCCACCATGACGATGTGCTAGTATCGCTAGGGGGATATAGGTCTCTATATAAACACCTAGAGGGACTTGTTAGAATCAGTGTGAGTTTATTAATTCTGCATTAAGAATTTATAACATTCGTGTGCTACAGTTTAATTGAAGTCAGTGCCGCTGTCTTCTACACAGCATTCATCATTATCATCATTAATACGATGCAAGGTGAGTGAGTTTTTTTACATAACTGTACAAATCAGTGGTGTGTGTTTTACGATGCATTTAATTTTGTTTAAACGATATAGTGCATGAAAGAAGAATCGGTGCAAGAGTATCATATTTTATTATCTGAACTTTATTTCTTTTAATAATTAGCATCCAATTTTTTTTAAAAAATGTAGAGCTTTCATCGATGGTGCAAATGGTTCTTTAGATCCTAAAGCATTAACAACCACAGAGATTATCTACACACACTCTACACATTCTTATTCCATAAACATGCATACGATTTTCTCTACACATTCTTCTTCAATTAACATTCATACGATTTTCTCTACACATTTTTGTTTCTCTACACATTCTTATTCCACAAATATTCATGCGATTTTCCCTACACATTCTTATTCCACAAATATTCATGCGATTTTCTCTACACATTCTTCTTCCATCGACATTCATACGATTTTCTCTACTCATTCTTTGTTTCTCTACACATTCTTATTCCATAAACATTCATAGGATTTTCTCTACACATTGTAATTAATTTAACATTCATACGATTTTCTCTACACATTCTTCTTCCAATAACATTCATACGATTTTCTCTACACATTATTCTTCATTAACATTCATTCGATTTCCTCTATTCATTCTTGGTTTCTCTTCACATTTTCCTTCTATGAATACTCATACGGTTTTCACTACCCCTCTTTGTTTCGCCATCTCAGGAATTTCTACACCCCTCTTCTTCTATTAACATTCATTATTTTTCTATTAACATATGATATTCTCTACTCATACTTTGTTTCACTTTCACAGGTATTTCTCTACTCATTCATCTTTTCAACAGTTATAAAAACAATCCAGTTTACATACTTAATTTTTTCCAGGTAATACTGCAAACACCGAGAGAGCCGCCAGAGTCGCATTCTCCAGAGGTGGGAGTTCTCGGTTTAGCCTTGCAGCCCTGCGTCATAGAGAACCTATCAATGGCGATATCGCTGCAGGTTACAACATGGCAGCACCTCTCGAGGGAGGTCAGTCATCAGCTGTGCCGTTGCATAGCAACTATGGCACTATTTATGTTACTAGCCCCCCGTCACCAATCTTATCGGAGGATATCATACCACCACATCCTGGATTTGAGGATCTCACTCCCATTACAGAGGGGGAATGCCAACACTGCCATCGCTACAGAGGAGTTTTGCATGTGTGTTAACTGTGAATACAGAGCTGCTCTAATACAGATGCTTAACGATGTGAATGGTAAGTCTATATATTATCACTCTTAGACATTTTCTAAAAAAATATTAGCTTTTCCTTGAATACAGAGCTGCTCTAATACAGATGCTTAACGATGTGAAGGGTAACTCTATATATATTATCACTCTTAAACATTCTCTAAAATATATTAGCTTTTCCTTAATGAATGTATAACCCGTGAACAACTCATGTTTGCATCAGAATTTGAATTATTAGATGAACCAATCAATTTACAGTCATCTTTCAATTTAAAAATTCGATGTGTAGCTAATTCTGCTTTTTTCTCCTATCGTCTTAGTTCCTGAAGCGAATTCAAGCGTGGCTGAGGAGATGAACGATGGTGGCAGCTTGCCTTCGCCTATATTCCCGCAAGACTACCTAACAGCGCCTCTTCCTGGATTCAAGAGTGTGGTCCCGATGCCCTTAGGAGATCCCTGGATGATTATTCCTATTGAAGGGGTGTGCGACTGCGTAAATTGCGCCCACAGGGCCGTGTACATGCAGAAGCTTCGTGAATTGAATGGTGGGTCTTTTAACTTCATTTATTCTAGTTCTAGCACCGTTTCATAAAGAATTAACCTAACGCTAACGTGTAACGTTTCATAACCGACCTTCTTCTATTAACTAAATATGCAATTATATAAATAATTAACGTAACATGAACGCATAACGTTTCTTAATCGATATTTTAATTATTTTATGTATTCAAATATACAATTACATATATAATCAACGTAACGTTAACACGTGGCTTTTAAAAAACTTTTTTCTTCAAATGATTATATATATATTCACGTTTCTATTATATTTTAACTTGTATACAAATTAATTCGGCTTTGCTATTGTTATAGAACCTTCAATAGTGGATGCGAACCCGGAGCCTGAAGATGTAAATAACCGAACCTTGCTCCGGGGATCCAAAAGACCTCGCGAAGCTGAAGAGGAGCACGCTCAAGGAATGAACTCCCTCACCCATCCAGGATCTTTCATGACACCGGCATCGCCAATTGCAGGATTATTAAATGTGGGGCGTACATGTCATTATCAGGACACCACCAAACCCACCACCAGCTCCTCCGATAGTGACGTCGTCGACTCCAGCAACAACGCCAAAAAACTAAAGGTTAGTGGTACTCAGTTAGAATGTAAGGTTATTAAATCGGCGTTCAAGGGACGCTTTTTCAATAGCCGTATAGAAAACATTCTTAAAATAGATGATCCCGGGTAATTTCTGCAGTAATGCAGAGATCCTCTATTGAAGGAGATGGATTCGCAGCTTAGGGGGAACCCCTCAGGGTTTAAAATAAGTTCCTCAACTGAGGTAACATATTTAATTCAAACTCCTGAAAAAGAGCAAGCCGAAACCATCTTTTTCAATAGTAAGATCAAATTGGGCCTTCAGTCAAGCGATCTTGATTCCTTATACACCTCTATGGTCGATGAAATTCTAAAAAGCATATCGAATTTCGAAGGGGGTGCGAGCTCAAAATCTCTGCTCGCCCTCCGGGCTCTTGTTATTGGAACCAGCTTCTATGATTCTTTCAATGTATCGCGATACATAGAGCTACCCCGCGCAATCAGGAATAAGGGATCTGCACTAAACATAAGAAACGACGATGAATACTGTTTTGCATGGTGTTTGCTCGCTGCAAAGTATGAAGCACGATGGTCAAAGGACGAGCAATTACCTGCAGAACAGTTATTCACAGCCTTCAATTACTATGGGATAGACTTCCCTGTAAGCCTGCAAAAGTATCCAGATTTTGAACGGCAAAATCCAGGAGTGTGAATTTCAGTATATGGGATAGAAAGGGGGTGCGTAATTATACCGTTATACCAAACCAGCAGCAGGAAAGACTTCATCGTTAATTTACTACTAATTGAACAAAACGGAAGACCTCACTACTTTCTGATTAAAGACATGTCAAGGCTGACTGCAAGGCAGTTCAGGAATCATAATGGGTATACGAGCCCTGCCTGAAGCACTTCAATAATGAAGTTGCTTTTAAAAAGCACCAATTGTAGTGCATGCATTGCCAGGTTCCCAAATTCCCAAACAGGGTGAAGTGATTGATTTCTCATCCTACTCGAAGGGTACTCCTGTATATTTTGTTGTGTATGCCGATATTGAGAGCGTGTTAGACAGAGTTCAGACCTACGAGCCGTCGGATAATGAGCTGGACTCGGACTATCCAGCATCATGAGGCTATATCGATATCTCTCAAGCTCGTTTGCCGCCATGACGCCTCATTGACGAGATTTATGTTATTTAGAGGTCCTGACGCGATCAAGGAATTATTTATTGAGCCTCGGTTAATAGCCGATATGGTCATTGACCAATATAGACGCAATGAAGAAATGACCTTGACTGCCCAGGACGTGACTGATTTCGGTAATGCTCGCCATTGCCACATATGCATGGAGTTTGAGGTAGACGACTTGAAGGTCCACGATCACTGCCATGTGGCTAGTGTATTCCTGGGGCTGCTCATAATGTATGCAATTTAAACACACGAGCACCTGCTTTTATACCCGTCTTTTCTGTTACCTTAGCAATTATGACAGCCATTTCCTGATGCAACACCTGGCATATGACGATCAGCCCATTTCGTGCATCTCAAGCTCCTCAGAGATATATATATATATATATCATTCAGTAAAAAGTACAGAAGAATCTTTTTCAGGTTTCTAGATAGCTTTGAGTTCTTGGACGATAAGCTATCCAGTTTAGCCAACATGCTGAGCAGTGACGAGTTCAACATCATCAACTCTGAGAGTCCCGATCCCGAACATCAGCAGTTGGCGACATCTAAGGGAATATTCCCTTACAGATACGTTGACTCGCCTTCCAGACTACAAGAAACATCACTGCCTTCAATAGAAAACTTCGATAATATTTCAGATGAAGAGTACAATCATGCCATCAAATTCTGGCATGCCTTCAATATAAGAAATCTGCGTGAATACAGCGCGACCTGTACCTGAAAACGGAGAGGCTCTTGTTGGCCGATGCAGTCGAGAAGTATAGGGACCTCTCTCTGGAGATGTATAATTTGGACCCCTGCTGGTACTATACCTTGCCAGGGCTTGCATTCGACGCTTTGCTCAAGGTGACCAAGGTCAAGTTGGACCTTATTCATGATGAGGAAATGCTCAAGTTCTGGGAATCAGGAATCAGGGTCGTTATGTGTACCGTATCAAAGAGACATGCAAAAGCCAACAACAAATACCTTCCTGGACATGACCAAAAACAAAAAAGCACTATACTTATCCTATCTGGACATTAATAATTTATATTGTATTTCGATGACCAATTCTATGCCACATAGAAATTTAAGATGACTGTTATAAAAGTAAAGGGCATCAACAAGAGCGGAATGCAGAGCATAACTTTTGAGTACTATTTCGACTGCTTAAATAACGTTAGAAAAACAATCTTAACAACAACAACATTTCGAAGTTTTAAGCATAGCCTTGACCTTAGAGATGAATAAGGTCGCTCTCTGTGGTAGAGACGATAAAGGAAAACTTGTGGAAGGCTCAGATCAGACAATTGCCTGGAGTCACTATTGTCTGCGTATGGCTGATAGGTGTATATAAAGATTTTTTTGCATAGTAAGTTTTTTAAACGAATTGCTTTTGCCTGTAAAACATTGCATTATTCATATTTTTAAATTGTATTTTTAGTTTTTGTTATTTATGTTAATATAGCATTTTAATTGATTGTTGTTCTAAGTTTATGCATATATTGGATTTATTTTTAAATTATTTTTAATCATTAATGGGCTTTTCTTGTGCATATTCACGTTCAAAGCGTTTTTGTGGATATAATACATTTTTTAACAATTGCATCTTAACAAAACTTTAATTATGTTATTTTAGGAAAGGTAAAGGAAAAAAGCCGTTGCTATTGTGGAAATGGAACATCTCTTTATTTTCATCATTATTTTTTCCCTCTACAGCAAATCCCTTCTATGAATCCATTGAGCATTAGGGAACCAATACCACTTTACAAGAATCCAATTTCCTTGCTTGCGTAATACCTTCTTAACCAGAAATGTATTAGGGTACATGTGGATCGCACTTCGTGTCCATAAAAGGACCCCTTTATCTCCTCACCGTCATTGCCTGTTAGCATGTATGTAACGGGATTGGTGTGATTCACTCGAACAACTTGAAATATTTCAACACTCCAATTAGCTTCAAAACCCTTTTTAAAATGTCCCTTGTCCTCGGATATTCTCACATATTCACCAACACTAAACTTTCTTGCACCTCCCTTCTCTCTTCGATCTTGAGTGTAGGTATAGCAGTCAGAAGATCATTGTTCCTCACCTCTATAGGCTTCATTCGAATAGTAGTGTGGTAAATGTTGTGATATTTTGCAATGATTCGAGGTAAAAGATCTAGCCACTTGTATGATCCTTGGGCTAGAAACTTGCGATAGATCATATTCTTTAAAGTTCTTATTAATCGTTCAACAGCCGCTGCCTTCACATACGCATGGATAGTGATTGATGTTATACTTTGCCATTAAATTTTTAAGTTGTTATCATAAAATTCTTTCCGATTATCACTCTATATGTTCTTGGGTGGGGTTAGCATTTCTTGCAGTATATCTTCCATACCCTTTGCAACTTGAAGTCCTGTCTTGTCCTTTAGCGGTCTCGCATATGCCATTTTAGAGTAGAAGTCGATTGCAATGATGATGTACTTGAAATTCCTATTGACTTTTGAATGCGGTATCATATCCACCAAGTCGATCTGTACCAGGTCGTGGAGTCCCTTGCTGATAATCTTTCGACGCATGAAGTTTCTCCGGGCTGGAACATGGAGCTCGCTTGCTATATTTTGCTTCAGTGCTGTCATGCTATAATCTTTGTCGCTTTTAGTTCTTGAATAATATCTTCAATTTCTTGAGTATGATTGTTATTGACGGCGGTTCTGGATGCTACAAGTAGCCTCAGGCGATCCACCATATTAGGATCGGTCCAGTAGATGTAGTCTTGCTTCCTATTAGGGTGATGTTCTTTTCACTGTAGTCCTAATCCCTTGTGTTTCGTTACCATGGGGCGTATAACGCTTTTATACTTGTAGGAATTCCCCGATCTCAGTTTTCCGTGCCTACTGAAGTTTCTTCGATGAACATGCGTTTCTTTCAGTATTTTGCTGTATGTTTCAAGGCCATCTACAGTGTAGGCATGCATTTCAGGTATTCTCTTGAAGATCATCTCCTTCAATCCAGGCGTGGTTTCATACGTTTCGTCGCCTATTCGGACTTTATTATTGACGAAATCAATTATCTTGTTCCCGAACATGTAGTTACCATCCTCGTATCGTACCTTATATGATGAATCTATTCCATTTCTGTCCTTTTTTCGAACTTTATTAAGGTAGTTGTAGAGTTTCTCGTCTTTCGGTGATTCCTCCTTGCTTGTATTCTCTTTGTGTATTTCCAGTATATCTTGAATCGGATCTGTCAATGGTTGAAGATCCTCGCTCATCACTCTCTGGGTTTCAAGCTGCTGGCCTCTAAGAGAGCGTAACTTTTCTCTTATAGCCCTCGTGTGCATAGCTACAGATTCTTTAAGTCATATGCTCTCGCTGTCCATCTTGAAATGACACTAAAATTAGACTTTCGCATTAATATATACCCTATTTATTCAGCTGTCTTCAGTTTATAGATTTTCAGCTCGATATTTAGAAAGTGACCATCCCTTACACGATCTGCAGGAGCAGTGAAGTTTAGCCTATCGCCATTTGCAATTGGTGCAGGCAGAGCTCTAACCGACTTGTTATTTATTTCAAATAATGTATCAGGTCTTACTGTAGGAAGTGTTGGTGACGTCATATAGCAGGAAATTATCTCTCCGTTTGCACTTGATTTGTAGTGTTCTAGACCTGGTGTTAACGTATACCTCTGCGATTTTCCCCTGAAAGACAACGACTACAATGTAATTATGTGCTCCCCTCTCATTTGCTCTACTAATGCATTTATGACTCTCATCTGTGTTTTAAGGTATTGACATTATCCATTGTGGTTGTCAGATGTTTATCCATTCATTTCTGTCGCTTCGCCATAGTTTCCATGTGTTTTCCCACTGTTTCTGTAAGAGTGGTACTTATTGTACCAGGTCTGCTGTTTAAATCTTGCTGTATTTCATTTCGTTTCTTTCCCACGAGAACTTTAACAACCTTTTTTGCTGCTCCATCATTATCATCTACAGGATCTGCTACTTCTATTAATCCTCTCTTTTGAAATGAAACGTTACCGTGTGAATCGATCGTGACGTTCTTGCATTTATATATTCTAATACATGTTTCTTATTCGGCACATCATGATCCTCTCGAGGTGGTAGAATTATCTTCAATCTTATATTGTCCAGGATGGTGATGTTTCCATCGTCGCGATTAAGAGCATTTTATTCAGATATTCCATTATAGCGTCATGTTGTATGTCTAGTGACTTCTGGATGTTATCCCTAAGCGTAGTTTGAAGTTCGCCCATGAGCTGATAAGTCGTTTTTTCTGCGAACTCCAGTATTCGATTTTCAGTAGAAAACGCAATCGCATCCACGTAGCGTTTAGTGCTTGCATCCTTGTCCTCTTGATGGATCCTAAACAACGCACAGTCTCTTGTTTCTAAATTGGTAATTTCCTTTTCCATCTCTGTTTATGATGAACTAATGTAGCGACATTTTCACTGGTGCCGTCCTCTGTGATCCAAACCTGTCAATATTCATGATGAACTAAGAACGAGCAAATTCTTTATTATCTACTTTAATATATACCTCGAACCCGCGCCTATATCGGCCGTCATTCATGGGAAATTCGGGAACTATTACCATAAAGGGACTTCCTTTTGAAGAGCTCTACCAAACACCTTTGCACAAATCTTTAAATTCCGTATACGACATGCCTGTGTTTACGTAATCTTCATATATATGCTTCAAGTTTAAATTATCGTGCCTGAAGAGTATGATCATGTTCGCATTTTCTCGAATTAAATGCTTTGGGACTTACGCATATGATTGTGCTAGATATATAGAATCCACATTTCGATGTCTGTCCATGCTGTAAAAGGAGGCAATCTTGTTTTGCTTTTGTGTGATAACATCGTCAAATATAAAGATTGAATTTTCTTTAATTTCCGATGGATGCAAGACGCTTTCCTGTCTTCATGAGTATTCACTCCTATAACCTCTATGTTTTCAAGCAGCTTAATGAGATATTGATACTTTGGTCAGTATAGCGACTTTGAATAAATGTACACGTTTTCAAAGCGTAGTCCATTTTCGTGAAGTATCATATTGAGTAATACATTTGTTTTTCCAGCACTAGAGTTGCCTAGAATTAGCACTCTAACATTGCCAGGAAACAGCTTTCCGTGACGATCGCGTCTAAAGTCGCTTTAAAAGCCTAGCACCTGAATAGACAGCAAACAATCTTGCTTCACCAGCTCCATCGTAGCACCTAAAATAAAATAAATCATACTTAATGTATATATGCTAATGACCGTAAGCAATGACAGGGTATAAAAGAACAATTCACCCATAACATCAATTAGTATACCATGAGAGCTAATGAGGTTAAGACCGCAAGAGGATCCGGTTTAGTTAACTCTCTCATTAATCGGCTGCCATTTGAAGAACAATTGTATGGATACAGATACTGCGGTCCTCGCACAAAGCTAGAAAAAAGATTAAAGAGAGGAGACCCTGGAATCAACCCCTTAGACGAAGGGTGCAAACTTCACGACATTGCCTACGGTCAGCATAAGGACTCAGGTTCGACAAACATTGCAGACAAGATCTTGGCTGAAAAGGCGTGGAAAAGAGTGCAATCATCTGATGCCTAATTAGGCGAGAATTTGGCAGCGCGACTAGTAACAACAATTATGAAGGAAAAGGTGGCTGTTGGTGCTGGATCCAAGAAGAAGAAACGGGGAGGATTTCTACCTCTCATACCAATTATTGCAGCTCTAGGTGCCGCCGCTGGAGGTGCAGCACAAATTGCTACAGCCGTAAATAAGAAAAAGGCTGCAGATAAACAACTTGCCCAAATGATGAGACGTAACAGATAAATTGAAGCAAGAGGGAAAGGCCTTCGAGTTAAGAAGAATAAGGCGAGGAACACCGAAACGAAGAGGAGACAGAGCAAGAAAGCTAAATTCAAAAAACTCCGGTTTGTCCCGGAAAAAGCGGTGAGTAACATCGATCTTGACTTCTATTCACGACGTTTAAAGATTCCTCATTTTAGAGGTGTATACATGATCGATCAGCTACCTTCAAGACCTCATTACAGGGAGAGAATTATCGTCAATCTCGATACTTCAGAGAATGAGGGCACTTATTGGGTTGCTATAAAGAAGGATGACAACGTTTCATTTTATTTCGATTGCTTTGGAAACTTGAAGCCTCCAAAAGAGATAGAAAGGTACCTCAGAGGCGCTAAGGTACTGTATAACACTAAGAGGTTTCAGAGTTTCAGTTCAGTCATCTGCGGGTACTTGTGCTTGCAATTTCTATCGCAATGAGTTACACTATTGCTGCCAGTGGCAACGAATCTGTTCTTACTGCATACCTGAATCCCCCTCTTCACAGAAATCCAAAGGGACATTATGAGATTGATCTATTGAAGTTTGAAACCTTCTATTCCATTCCTAATGTTGATCAGAGTACTTATCAATTTCATTACATACACAATGATGAAATTAAGATCATTGATATACCCAATGGAACTTACGAGATTGCTGATATTAATGAATACATCAGAGATAAGCTAGGAGTGGATGAGAACGTATTCTTTATTAGACCTAATAATATCATGAAGGCTGAAATTCAATGTCCAGTCACCGTTGATTTTTCCAATGATCGTTCTATAGGATCGCTCTTGGGCTTAGTGACAAAGTTATTCCAGCTAATCAGCTGGTTTAATCCGATTTCCTGTGGAATATATTTAAGGTGAGCAGCACACGAATTGAGTGCAGTATTCCAACAGGCTCTTTCATCGATGGTAAAAGTGAACACTCGATCTATGAGTTTTTCCCATCTGTTCCACCTGGATATCATACTTCTCAAGAACTGTCAAATCCAATTTACCTGCCGATCATAAACACCAATGCCATAGAGCAAATTAGTCTTCGTGTAGTGGACAGAACGGTAATATCATTGACTTTAGAAACGAAGATATTAGCATAAGACTTCAGATCGGTTGCAATGGCAATACATTTTAGAAGAAGTAAGCTGCGTCGAGGATATAATAATGGAGTGATTCGACGACCGCATCATACTCTGCCTTTGACGCCTCGAGGGTTAACATCGCGCAATCGACAGTTCCTCCAGACATTGGGCTTCAGAATCCTATAATCATGGACATCTTCAATGTTACCGAGATTCGAAAAGATCACCAAACAAGATGAACATTTTTGCCCTATAATACATCAGCTCTGGACGTTAATGACGAGATTAGAATCCCCTGTCAAGCTGAGGATTTATATACATTACGTAATCGAAGCTATCTATACATCGAGGGAAGTATTACTAAACCTAATGGAGAAGCTACTACTGCAAGGCTTACCAATAACGCTATTGCATTCACGTTTGAGAAGATTCGACTGGATATGAATGGCTCAACTATTGATCGAACCAGAAACCCCGGGATCGCATCAACTTTGCGCAACTGTGCTGCTCTCAACCCATTGGAATTTGCTCGTCTGCTGAATGCTGGATGGTACTATCCTAGAGAAGACATGGACATTATACATGCAGCAAATGCAGCCTTCAATGCTATAGTACCGCCTTCGATGCTTCTGGGATTTGCTGACGACCACAAGGAGGTAATACTCAATAGCAAGTTTGAATTGGTGCTGATTCGATCCAAGGACTCTAAAAACTGTATTATAGCTCCTCAGAGTGAAGAGAATGCTAATGTTAAACTTGTACGAATCGAGTGGAGAAGGCCTGTGATTCGACTTTCTGTTGCTGAAAAGATTGAAATCCTCAAGATTATCAAGTCGGACAAGCCGCCGTTTCTCCCACTTAGGACCATGTATCTGCATACTCAGCCTGCTGTGCCGCAAACTAAATCATTCACCTGGAATGTCGCCACCACATCAAAAATGGAGAAGCCGAGATTTGTCATTTTGGGTGCTCTGACTTTAAGATTGAGTAATCCATCTAAAGACTGTTCCCTTTTTGATCATTGTAATAAAACTAATTTGAGGCTTTATCTTAATAGTGAATTTTATCCCTACCATGACATGAATTTAGACTTTGGAAAATCGAGATCTGCATCATTGTATGATATGTACTCAAAGTTTAAAAACTCGTATTATGAAAAAGAGAATTATCCTTTATTGAAGAGAAAAGATTTTCTTAAATTTGCTCCTATATTTGTTATAGATTGCTTGCAGCAACCAGAGGAAGTTGTAAATGGAGCTGTCAACTCAGAATAGAAATTCAAGTTAGTGCAAATATCCCTGCACAGACCTCATTGTATTGTTTAATAATTCATGATAAAGTATTTACATACAATCTTCTGACTCATGTGATGCGGATTTTATTTTAAACTTATCATTGTAATGTAGGGATTTCTCTTTCATTAGGAATGTAAAGATTTTTAATGAATAAAACAATCTGTTAAAGCATACCTTTATTCTTTTTTTTATTTTTATCATACAATTCCAGTACTTTCCTCCTCCAACTCCTCGTTCTAGCATGTGGCGTTACACTTGCAACAGATAGGTTACCTAAATGGTAATGTATACACGATTCAATTCCTTTTAAGGTGCAAATTTCATCACTATTTAAAAGTATTTCACAAACATTTAAATTAGTGTTCTAAAATCTTATTTTGTCCCCTCCCATATAAGTAGTGACATTATAAGAGAAAACAATATTTTCAAAATATTCCACTCGCGGGCATTTTATCGATTGGAAGGAATGTTTTGAATATAGGGAGACTCGAATTATCTCCCAGGCATGCATTGCCACGTATACAAATTTACCTTCGTTTTTCACTATAAGCACTGGAAGGTCGTAGAAGAACCCTATCTAAACGTTGTGGCTTCTCGATGCTGGTTATTCTATCCTCCAAGAGCGTCAGTCTCCTTTGCAGATCGGCAAAGCTGTTCCTCTTCTGCTCCCCCTTATTGCAACAGCATAAATATAATCCAATAAAAGCCTTAGCAAACATGCTTTTGGAAGTGTAGGTAGCCTGAAAAGAATTGCATTTTGTTTGGTTACAGTGAAATGAAACACAAAGATTTTTTTCTAGATATGAAAATACTCACATCAATGTTTTCCTGAGTTCTGCCTGCTTACCTGGGGAAGGTTCTCGGGTCGTCGTTGTTAGATCCCCGACAGCCTGGGAATTGGACTCTTTCTGGTCCACATCTATGTGATTAGCACACTGCGATGCAAGGGGGTATTCCACTATATCTTCTGATTCTTTATCACACGAATCTATCTCGCTTTAGGTACAGGTGTCGTCATTTGAATTCTGCAAAGACATAATAATTTCCAATGATGGTTAGGCCTAGATACCTCTGTACTATAGCACTATAAATCGAAATAGTCATGCATGATAGTATAACCTATGCAATTAATTTTTTACATTAATGATCTCTGAGGTTACTTATATGACGATACCAATGTACAATTGCGTTGCATATTTTAAAGTGCTACTTACTTTGAATTTCTCTGCCTGAAACGGAATACACTACAGTTCTCATTGCACGAGAAGTAAGACTTCATCTGGTCGTGTACCTCAGGCTTTGTGCACAGTACAGAGTGAGTATATTTATTGCAGTACTCTGAATGCCACAGATAGGTGTGGTTTGAAACGATGCTGGCCATCTCACCATCACTTTCGGAATCAGCCTCACTGAAAGAAAAGAAATACAAACCAATGAGTCATTTTATTTTCACTCTTGTTTAAAGAACAATTGTACGCTTTTAGAAATAGCATTCAGGAATAAAATCTGTACTTACATCATACTTTTTTGTAGACTGGGCAGTTGTCCGTGCATATACCCCGTGAAGACATCTGGTCATGACATGAAGGCTTGTTACACACTATAGAGTGCATGATTCCATTGCATGACTCTTTATGATAATATGTATAATGGTATGACTCTTCTCCGCACTCACTCCAAAAATCGTCCATCGTATTATCGTCTCGATTACACCTCGGATAATATTTAGGTCAGGGCGAGAAGGGGCTCCTTATATACGCGGGATAGAAAACCGGTTCTTCCTTCACATGTAATGGCGCGCAGAGAGGATCGGTGGGAGAAACGCTCTGTAGGGTGGGGAGGCATGCGTTTTTTTCTCTACGCAAGAGAATCGAGAAGAGCTTGGTGGCGAGGGATGCAGTGTGGGAGGGGAATGATAACTTCTATTACAGAATGGAATACACATAAAGGTTTTTTGATGTCGCGTTTGAAAGAGACAATAGGTGCAAATACAGAGAGTTAGAATGGGTTGAGCATGTATATCTATTTTCGGAGATGCTCGTAGGTCTTCGTGTAGGTTCGTGTGCTTGGAGGAAGTGTAAGGATGTTACGTGTGTGTGTAGCTACTTGCTCCGTGGTGTTCGTGTATGTTTGTATACGTATGTGTAAGGGCTCTGTGTGTGTGCACGTGTATGTATGAATGCTTGGATGTATGCAAGTCAAGAAGAAAGAAAGAGATAGATAGCAAGAAAAAAGAGAACAGAAAGAAAAAGAAAGAAGAAAGAAAATAAAGTGTCGAGCCTAGGCATCGGGATACCTAAGTATACGCCGTGCTTCCTTGTCAAGCAGAAAAATGTATTGCTTTCCAGGTAATGGTGCTTTGGCGCCACGATGTTTGTGTCTATAATGAAGAGGCGTGCTTCCTTGTCAAGCAGAAAAAATTATTGCTTTCCAGGTAATGAAGGTTGCCCCGTGGGCGTGGTTGGCGCCATGATGGCGGCGGCTATATAACAAAGCGTAATTTATTACATTTCATTGTCCCTTTCGACAAGGAATGGAGGACCTTAATAACACAACTGTAATTACCTGTCAACCTTTCCATTATACATTACAATCTTTATAACCTCCGCTGTCACAAAAGATACCAGGGAGCGTGGCAAGTGGAAGGGGGTACTTAACATATTAATAATTGCAAAAATCTGCATATTAAGTGCGCTGGATTGCACAACTCTACACTACTGTCGTGTGACTGTTACACCGTGTTTCAATTATTAAGTGAACAAATAAACACGTACTAAAACTACGTCATAGGTTAAAAACGTACGTCGTGTGACTGTTACACCGTGTATCAATTACAAAGCGGACAGATAAACACGTATTAAAACTATGTCGTGTGACTGTTACACAGTTTATCAATTATGAAGTGGACAGATAAACATGTATTAAAATGTATGTCGTGTGATTGTTACACTGTGTATTAATTATTAAGTGGAGAGATAATTACGTTTTAAAAGCGTACATACGTCGTGTGGATTATTTCTTTAATTACTGTGGTTTTTATTGCTTTATTTACTGCTTATTACTGCTATTACACACACAGACAAACACCCATGCCCATGGCGGGACTCGAACCCGCGACCCTCAGCTTAGCCGAGCTGTTATACTGTGTATTAATTATTACGTGGACAGATAAACACGCTATAAGAACATACACCGTGTGACTGTTACACCGTGTTTTAATATTTAGTGGACCGATAACATGTTACAAAAGTGTACTTCTGGTAACTGTTACACAGTGTATTAATTATTAAGTGTACAGATAAACACGCATTAAAACGTACGTTGGTGGCTGTTACACAGTGTATTAATTACTAGGTGGACAGATAACCACGTATTAAAAACATACGTACGTCGTGTGACTGTTACACCCTGTATTAATTATTAAGTGGATAGAAGAACACGTTATAAAAACGTACGTCGTGTGACTGTTACACCGTGTCTTAATTATTTAGTGGAAAGATCAACACGTAATAAAAAGATACGTTGTGTGACTGTTACACCGTGTATTAATTACTAAATGGTCAGATAAACATGTATTAAGAATGCAAGTCCTGTGATTCTTACACCATGTATTAACTAATAAATGGACAAATAAAGATGTATTAAAACCGTAGATCGTCTGAGTACTACACCGATTATGAATTATTATTGGACAAATAAACACGTATTAAAAGCGTACGTCATGTGTTAATAATGTACGTGTGTATCTGCAACACCGTGTATTATTTATTAAGTGGACAGAGAAACACGTATTCAAAAAGCTTTTCGTGTGATTATTACACCGTGTATTAATTATTAAATATACTGATTCACATGTATTAAAACGTACGTCACATGAGTGTCACATCGTGTATTAATTATTAAGTGGACAGAGAAACATATATATATATATATATATATATATATATATATATATATATATGTGTGTGTGTGTGTGTGTGTTCGAGCTTTAAAATCTTACATGATGTGAGTTTAAACCGGCGTGAGCCAGGCTGGTTTCTATCTTTAATTTTATAGAATATTTTAGTAGGATTCTTCTAATGATTAATAATAAAATAGAAGGGGGTAAAAGTAAAAATCTCATATTATTTATTCGAGGAAAGCCTATATGTGGGGCCAATATATATATATATATATACTGCGTGAGTCTTTTCATCCTGCAAATTGCTAACTAGGCAACCTGGCATTTTGCAGTCGATGCGAAATGCAGGTGCTGACACCGCATTCACCAGCCCACTGATTAGGGCTACGGTGGTGCTCGTTGCCAAGTGCAATAGTTGCGCAATGGTTAACATGCTGGAAAGTCATAGTGAAGGTCGGAAGTTCAAATCACACCTGCGAATAAATGAGTTTTTTGTTAATTTCTATTCATGTTTCGAGAACGTTCTAGCAAATCATGATTTCTTTCCGAATGCACTAGAAAGTGGATTTGCCTATAAATACGAAGTTCCAGCCTTCGTGCTCACTGTGGAACAATATTTTCCAATAGGGAGTATCTGTACATGCTGTTAGTATACGGGGAAGCGCAGCAAAATGTAACGGAGGCACGTCGTCTATACCAACAGAGGTTTCCGCGGAGAACACTTCCTACAGATCACACGTTTTTGCAAGTTGCGAAACGCCTTCTGGAATCAGAAACAGTGCACAAGACACCACATCCACGAAAAGATCACCCTGTCTGTGACCAAACAACGACGATTCGTGTGACTGGCTATGCAATTCAGCATCCGCATTGTAGTACGAGGGACATTTAGGGGTATTTCAATATTGGCCAATCTTCCGCGTGGAGAATACTACAACATGCAAAGTTTCACACTCATCATCTACAACTACACCAGGAGGTACTGCAGCCGGACCATGGACAGAGAGTGGCGTTCGCTAGGTGGATCATACGACAAACTGAACAAGATCCACGTTTTTTGGCAACTGTGTTATTTACAGACGAAGCAGGGTTCCACGATACAGGCCATGTAAATCGCCACAACATGCATTACTGGAGCACTGTAAACCCACATTGGATCCGAGAGGCGGCCTTACAAGTCCATGGGGTTTCAACGTTTGGGCTGGTATATTGTGCATCATAAAAATACGGGCCTATATATATGGTACAATAATCATGCAGAGGTACAATGCAGGTTTAAAACAATAACGTATTGAAATATACACACATTGAACAGATGCATATAGAGAATGTGGTACAAAACATGCACTAACATTATTCATTCCGTACTTTCTTAGTTGTTATGGCGTGGCCTCTGCTTTTCCTCCTATGGGGAATATCCGCGTACTCACGGTGAATAATCCAGCAGTAGCCGCCCATTATCCGGACATGCCAAGTTCTGGTATCGTCGTTCCATGTCTAATATCCTGGTGGAAATTTTCACTCTGTTCCTCATTTACAGCACCCAAGTTTGGAGGAAGTATGTCAAGGTGCGAATTTAAAAAATGTAACTTCAAACTCACTGAGCATCCAGCATTTTTAATTTCGTCAGCATATTCTCAAGTTGTTGATATACTCTGGGCTACGATTGTTTCCCAAGAAGTTTTGAACCACGCACTTAAAGGCAGTCCAGGCTTCTCGCTCCACGACATTCATTGAATGAAGGAAATCTTCACCTGGATTAGTTTCCGAATATCGGGACCAGTGAACACGCCCTCTTTCAACTTAGCATCTGACAGGTTGGGGAACTTGTAACATAGACATTCGAAGCAGTTGCCACACTTAGGTAATGCCTTGACAAGCTGCCTCATTATGTCCAGTTTGATATGCAGAGGTGGCAAGAGTATTTTAACTCTTTTCACTAGAGAATCACACTTGATATGTTTGACCCCTGGAACCAATTCCATTGTTTTTGCTCACAATGTTTGTCACGAGCCGACTGTCGCATTCACAGATGAAGTAGGGGAACTTGGTATACCCTGATTGTTGTCCTAGAACTATAACCAATACTTTCAAATCACCACACATCATCCAATTGTGATCCTCATAATGAATGGTAGTAAGAAGCACTTTAATGTTGTCATATGTTTCCTTCAGGTGAACAGAATGGCCGAAAGGTATTGAGGCATACATGTTACCACTGTGCAGCAGAACTGCCTTCAGGTTTCTTTTAGATGAATCAATAAACAATCAACGGTCACCTGGTGCATACGCAATGTTGAACTGACCCATCAAACCTTGTACATCACTGCAGTACAATAACACGTCGTTTTGAGCAAACTATTGTGTAAATATCAAATCCCTTTTTCTGTAAAATGTAACGGACGTACCAGCTGCTAACATATATTTTTCATGCAGTCTTGACCCTAGACGCTCTGCTTTATCCTTTGTCAGTCCCAGATCATGGGATAAATCATTTAGATCTGCCTGAGTGAAAAAACAGGGCCCTCATCTGTGCCTACTTCAAACTCAATATCATCCGTCTCCTGCACGGTATCTGTGTCATCACTGTCGTCCGTATATAATGTCTGCAGAGGCTGTGGAATAGGTATATCCTGCCCATGTGGAACAGGACGAATCTCTGAGCGATTGTTGTTCAGATACCCAATACTCTTCTTGTTTTTCTTGTTGAAACAATAACCCTAAAAGAGCAGAATTAGCAGCCGTCGATATGATTCTTTTGCTTCCGCCAGACCATTGGTACGCCAAATCGTAATGTCTTCTTCTTTCCTACCGTCGTAAATCTTCTACACACAACACACACGGCCTGTGGAGCCCATGCTTTATTAATGTCGCCTGGTTTCACTCCGAAATAAGCATGATAGACCTTTCTCACGAAGGCAGTAATGTTTCTTCGGTCTTTTTGACCACAGCTTCACCACAAATATAACAAAAACAGTTAGGAGAGTTTACACAGCCTCGGGTAGACATTGTACACTAACACGTACTTCCTTGCACAAACACAACACAGTGACGGACAGGCAGCGCCATTTGAAATGTGACAGCTGCGTGCCGCTAGGAGCGGAAGCGTTGAACAGTTGAAAGCGATGCGCCGCTTCTGAGCTTCATATGGTGTTTTCGTGTACATCATCATTATTGCAAAGTGTGCGATTTGTGCAAAAATTGCGGGTGATACAATATTTTGAGTATCATCTTCAAATTCAGGAGGTCGAAATACATAAAGAACGCCTACATTTTCGAAGAAAGTTTTTGTGGCCTTGCAATTTGTTGCATTGTGTTATTAAATGGGTAGATGAACATGTTAAAGAAATTTCATGTGTCTGTTACACCGTGAAATATTTCTTATGTGAACAGATAAACATATATTAAAACATACATCGTGTGACTGTTACACCATGTTTTGCTTACTTAGTGGGAAGATAAATACATATTAGAGCATACATTGTGGGACAGTTACACCGTGTAATAACTATTAAGTGGACAGATAAACACGTATTAAATGCGTATGTCGTTTGACTCTTACAACGTGTATTTTCAATTATTAAGTGGACAGATAAACGCGTATTAAAAGCATACGTCGTGTGGCTGTTACACCGTGTATTAATTATTACGTGGAGAAATTAACACATTACAGAAACATAGGTCGGGTGACTGTTGCACCGTGGTTTAAATATTTTGTGGACAAATAAGCACATTATAAAAACATACATCGTGCGACTGTTCACCGCATTTTAATTATTAAGTGTACATACAAACGTATTAAAACTACGTTGAGTGACTGTTAGACCATGTAATAATTATTAAGTGTACAGATGAACACGTATTAGAAACATACTACGTCGTGTCAGTGTTACACCGTCTATTAGTTGTTAAGTGGACAGATGAACACGTTATAAAACGTACACCGTGTGACCGTTTCACCGTTTCACCGTGTTTTAATTATTTAGTGGACCGTAAACACGTATTAAAAACTACGTCGTGTGATGTTATACAGTGTATTAATTACTAACTGCTGAGATAAACACGTATTAAAATCGTGCGCTGTGTGACTGTTACATCGTGTATTATTAAGTGCACAAATAAACACGTATTAAAAATCACGTCGTGTGGCTCTTAAACCGTGTATTAATATTTAAGTGGACAGATAAACACGTATTTAAACGAACGTACGTCATCTGACTGTTACACAGTGTGTTAATTATTCAGTGGACAGGCGAACTCGTTATAAAAACTACGTCGTGTGACTGTTATACCTTGTTTTAGCTATTTTGTGGACAGATAAACACGTTATAAAAACGTACCGTCGTGTGCCTGTTACACCAGGTATTAATTATTAAGTGTACATATAAACGCACATTCAAAACGTACGTACGCCGTGTGGGTGTTTCACGGTATATTAATTATTAAGTGAACAGACAAACACGTATTAAAAACGTAAGTTGTGTGTCTCTTACACCATGAGTAGTAATAACATGCGGGATTTGGATACATTTCCATAATAAAGATAATCATTGATTATTGATTATAATTGATAATCCTTGTAGTCCTACCGAATGTGTAATCAGATATCCCTTTGTTCCACACGCTGCCCTCCCCTCTTTGTGTTACTCTGACATGCCGCTAATGGAGATGTCCTGTAGCTGTCAGATTTGATTGACAAGGGTTTGATAACGATCGTCCATGTGTAACCCTTTGTTTCACACCGCCCGCCCCTCCCTCATTTGTGTCACTTAGCGCTAATGTAGGTGTCATGTAACTGTCAAATTTTATTGACAAGGGTTTGATAACGATCGTCCATGTGTAAGATTACCTCGCTTCAACCTTTTGCACCCTTTGTGACTCTCAGTCGCGTGCCACCACCCCCTAAATCGATGGAAGAGGTTTAGGCCACAAAGACACCGCCAATTAAAGTTTAATTGAGCGTATATGTAAACATATGTGTCTGCAAATGTTTTGACACCTTTTGACGGTATTTTTTCGACAAACGAAATGCCCCCTCCCTCTCCTTTGCGTGGGTAAAGTCCCCGCCGCTAAAGTTCTAAATATCTGTGCCAATCAATCAGGTAATGTTCGTCCATGCATAACATCATCTAGCCTCATTGAAATCAAGGATTTAAACTACTAACAAAGGCTATATCGCACTCTAGCGTCCTGGATTTCCGGTATCACGTACACTAAAGGGTTGGACACAGGCCGTCGATCGATTAATACAATTACTCCAATCCAGTATTTTTATTGATACAGTATAAAGAGTTGATGCCGATAAAGTACCTCGCTCACCCCCCTCCGCAAACATGCGCGCCCACGCAAATCTTTCTCTCTAAAACTTAACTAAGCGATTATTACGAGTGTATACTTATTACGATTAATAACACTTGTTTAATTATGCTTTGAGTGAAATCTTCGGATTTATAAGAATATTACACCTCTTAGATGAATTAAAAATGCATGACCAAAAGCCAGAGGTAGCGTAAATAGCTACTTCAAAACATACACGAGACACTAAACTATTTAAAAGGGACATTTTTCGGAAGTATGAGTATAGCTCCGCCCTCGATGGTCCTCTCACTTGGTCTAAAACACCGCAGATCTGCGAGCTGCAGATATACCCACTCCAACCAAAGGCCCATGGAGGGAACCGTATTGATAACGATGGACATTGCGTCTCCTATGCAGTCAGCCAGTTAATTCCACTTTCCCCTCTCCTATCCTCTCTCTGTCGCTCTGCCTTGCATTGGGGCGTACGCCTTGCTTGACCGCTTCCTGCATGAGATAAAGCTGAAAGACCGCCATGATATGCCTTTAACGTAAATCAATAAATAATGAAATATGAGGTTCCTTAAACCGGCAGGACAACAAACCATTCCCATTGCTGTTCTTTTAATTATGTATTTCCGCAACAAATAAAAAGCTGGGTGTAACAGAGCCGTGATTGTTTAGACACGCTACGAAACTCATTCTTATAAAAATATTATTGCTAGCAGTGGAAGATTCATGTCATTTCACGCTTGACTTGATTTTAAAGAAATTTAAAAGGGGGTGTATGTTTGTCTATAATACCTGATCACACAGGTGTATACGGTTTTAGATAGGGACATTCGACTACCTTTAAACCGAGGGTTACAAGACATTGTGTTTAACAAAGGCATCCTTAAAATGAGATATGACAATCCTTAGACTGAATTTAAATACCATGGATCATGGGGACTAGGCGGACACTCGAGGTTAAATACAGGAGCCTTCAAAACAGGTATTTCCTCCAAGAAAATATATCAGTATTGCAAATAAGTAAATAACATGGATCTGGGGATTTTAAAGCATGCGCACACTCAGTAAAATACAGGGAGCCTCAAAAGAGGCATTTCCCCTGAGAAAAATATGTGTCTTGCAAAAATGTAAATAACATGGATCTAGGGACTTTAAAACACGCATACACTCGAGGTAAAATACAGGGCGCTTCAAAACAAACATTTGCTCTGAGAAAATATATAAGTATTGCAAAAAAGTAAATAACATGGATCTGGGGACTTTAAAACATGCGGACACAAGAGATAAAATACGGGATCTTCAGAACATGCATTTCACTTGGAATAAGGTATTGCAGGAGGGGTACTTATAACATACCATGTAGAAAGGCGTGTTGAGCGCTCTAGCGGAGAATCTAGCCATGGACACTTCAAATATAAGTTTGATATTCACTTTTAAAAACTTTTTTTTTCTAAAAACGCGAACCAGCGGTCTTCGAGAAATGGGACAGCGAGTTATACCGTAGTTTAAACACCCCTGCCAAATATGTTGTATCACCCCAAGATTGGGTAAACCAGAGTTCGGAAATTCTGCTTTCAAGAGATTCACAGACTTGGGTATTCCCACCCCACTTAATGGATTCTGGATTTCCAAACAGTTCACTTCGGGTTTTCAGGAAGGTTATAACATTCCCAAATACTGCTACAATAGCCTCCGTGGCTTTTCCGAGAAAGCTGGCAGTCTCTCTCCGAGGTTAGATACCCGGCTACAGCATAGAGTATTTTGGACGAAAACGTATAATGTATTACATTCGCATGACTTTTTCTTCAAACGCTCATTCCGAGGTCCACAACATAAAAAACGATTTCTCATTTGAGAAAATATGTAAGTATTGCAAAAAATGTAAATAACATGTATCTGGGAACTTTAAAACATGCGGACACACGAGCTAAAGTACAGAAGCCTTCAAAACAGGCATCTTCTCAAAAATATATAAGTATTGCAAATATGTAAATAAGATGGATCTGGGGACTTTAAAAGTTTCGGACACTCGAGGTAAAATACAGGGGCATTCAAAACAGATATTTCCTCTGAAAAATGTATAAGTATTGCAAAAACGTAAATAACATGGATCTGGGGACTTTAAAACATGCAAACACTCGAGGTAAAATACAGGGCGCTTCAAAACAAACAGTTGCTCTGAGAAAATATATAGGTATTGCAAAAAAGTAAATAACATGAATCTGGGGACTTTAAAACATGCGGACACAAGAGATAAAATATGGGATCTTCAGAACATGCATTTCACTTGGAATAAGGTATTGCAGGAGTGGGACTTATAACATACCATGTAGAAAGGCGTGTTGAGCGCTCTAGCGGATAATCTAGCTATGGACACTTCAAATATAAGTTTGATATCCGCTTTTAAAAACTTCTTTTTCTAAAAACGCGAACCAGCGGTCTTCGAGAAATGCGCCAGCGAGTTATACCCTGGTTTAAACACCCCTGCCAAATATGTTGTATTACCAGAAGATTGGGTAAACTAGAGTTCGGAAATTCTGCTTTCAAGAGATTCACAAACTTGGGTATTCCCACCCCACTTAATGGATTCTGGATTTCCAAACAATTCATTTCGGTTTTTCAGGAAGGTTATAACATTCCCAAATACTGCTACAATAGCCTCCGTGGCTTTTCCGAGAAAGCGGGCAGTCTCTCTCCGAGATTAGATACCCGGCTACAGCATAGAGTATTGTGGACGAGAAAGTATAATGTATTACACTCGCATGACTTTTTCCTCAAACGCTCATTCCGAGGTCCACAACATAAAAACGATTTCTCATTTGAGAAAATATATAAGTATTGCAAAAAATGTAAATAACATGAATCTGGGAACTTTAAAACATGCGGACACACGAGCTAAAGTACAGAAGCCTTCAAAACAGGCATCTTCTCCAAAAAATATATAAGTATTGCAAATATGTAAATAACATAGATCTGGGGACTTTAAAACTTTCGGACACTCGAGGTAAAATACAGAGGCCTTCAAAACAGATATTTCCTCTGAGAAAATGTATAAGTATTGCAAAAACGTAAATAACATGGATCTGGGGACTTTAAAACACGCAAACACTCGAGGTAAAATACAGGTATCTTCAAAACATGCATTTCATTTGGAATAAGGTATTGCAGGAGGGAAACTTAGAACATACGATGTTGAAAGGCGTGTTGAGCACTCTAGCGGAGAATCTAGCCATAGACACTTCAAATATAAATTTGATATCCGTTTTTAAAAGCTTTTTCTAAAAACGCACACCACCGATCTTCGAGAAATGCGCTAGCGAGTTATACCATTGTTTATACACCCCTGCCAAATATGTTGTATGCCCCTGAGATGGGTAAATCCGACATCGCTACCTCATTACGTGGGAAATTCCCCACCTTAATGGTCCCCTGGATTTCCAGACGGTTCGCTTTGTATTTCAGGAATGCGATAACATCACACACCTGTGAATGCAGGCACGGAATGGTAGGATCGACCGCTGCTCAGTAATATTTAATACTGAATGATAATACAGTTAAGTGAGGAATGAAACATTGAATAGAGCCGGGAATCGAACCCGGAACTCAAGCGATACAAATGCTCTATGAATAAAGAAACGAAGGTGTATATTGCATGTTGCTAAAAGGATAGGAATGGTGAGGTGTTTAAAACATACATTTTCGCACACTCGAGGTAAAATACAGGGACCTTTAAACATGCATTTCGTCCGGAATAAATTTGTCTGAAAACACCATAGTTATCGGAAAAACCTCTACACACATCCATTAAGCGTCTTTATAAGCGTAGGCGTATATTGCATGTTTTTTAAAAATGATTTCTCATTTGTCTGAAAAGACCATACTTATCGAAAAACCTCTCCACATACCCCATTAAGCGTCTTTATAAGGATACACGATGCTGTAAATCTCCTAGCTTGTTTAAGCGCGTTTATTTATACACCTGTCAAATACAAGAATTGTTTGTTTGTTACCAATAATAAACTGCTTTTTATGGAATGTTATGCAAAGAAATATGATTTGGAGGGGATGATAAGAAGAGTATTGTATTTTGAATTAAAATGGGAGAAAGAATTCAACTTAAGCAGTGCTTCATTTCTAGGACATTCTTCTTTAATATATATTCAGTAGGGTTACCCGGAGGCAGATGGGGAGATGTCTTTTTGTCGGAACGGGATTCATAGTTTAATCTTGAAGAAAGAAGATCCATAACTAGGACCATCTGTAATCAGGATAGTGCTCTAAGACGACTACGAAACTAAGGTCATTTGCGTGTAACACACTAACTAATCGAGCAGAATGCTTCAGGTGGTAACGTCTGTGGTCCGCATTAAGAGTTCGTGGGTTCAATTCCTGCAGCTGGCACTCCTGACCCTGGGGTTTTTCGGAGTTTTCCCGGTAGCTAGGCGAATGTTGCGAAGGTTGATTACATCCCCGAATTTTTGCTCCCTTCTGTTTCACCTGCCTTCTCATTTTACTTCACCTTTCATCTCCTCGGCTCTGACCGGTAATATTTAATACTGACACAGGAACTCAAGCGATACAAATGCTTTATGAATAAATAAACCTAGGTGCATATCGCATGTAGCTGAAAGGATAGGAATGGTGAGGTGTTTAAAACATGCATTTTCACTCTCGATGTAAAATACAGGGGAGGCCTTCAAACATACATTTCCTATGGGATAAGGTATATAGGTCCCGTATATAGAACGCTGTCCTTACACATCCGTAGAGGGAAGAGAAAGCCATTCGAGTGTATCACATGAGATATTTTCTGTATGTGTTATGGATATATATAAGGATTTTTAAGTAATACTTTATAAGAAGTATTGTAGAAGTATTGAAGATCTTGTAGTCTTTGAACGGTCGGGAAAATGCTATCTCCGGCCAGTGTGTTAAGTTGGGTTGCTAAACTCTCTGCATCAGGAACATAAAAACAAATTTCATAAAACAAATTCATTTATTTGAAAGTCTAGACATTATTAACAATTTCTGTATAATATAATAATGATAACAATAATAATGATAATGTGTAAATATAAAGCAGGTTCTAATTCAATAATGAAGTCCATTAAGCAGGCTATTTTTCGATATAATGTAAACATTTACTTTATTAGATAGAATGATTCGCAAAACAGACTCTTTGTAATATTCTAAAAAGAAAAAGGTTAAGGTATTCAAATCATTGTATCTTTTTCTATAGAAATTAATATAATTGACTCGCTATATAATCTCTTATTTAAACATTTAGAATAATAAGTTTGCTTTTGAGAAAATGAAATTCACGCAGCGAGCTATCAACTGTAGAATGTTCAGCTATTTGTGTATAAATGGCTGACATTAAAAAAACAAGAAGTAACATATTTATAACTTACCTACAGAGATTAATAAGTTAACTTTTAAAGTAAATGAAATGCTTTTACAACTTAACAGACATAATGTTTGACGAAATTTCGCGGAGCGTTGTAAAACAAGGACAGTACTTAGCTTGACGAGATCGCGCAAGACAGTGAAAATTGCTTTTTTTTTTCGAGTGGAGGAGAAAATGATTTAATCACTTACCCCAGCCCCGATGGGAGTCGGGACTGAGAGTGTGGGAATCTCCAATAGTCGGCATACCCACTAAAAACTCCTCCACCGGTGGAAAAAGGAAGAAGGTAAAAGTGGAATGACGTGGCTTTGTGCGGTCCCGCATAGCACCCGCGTTAGTAAGTGATAGATGGATGTCTCCGCCCTATGGGCTGGAGCGGGATAGGTGGGTACTAGGTTGCAGCCATGAAACCTGACTGCAACCCTAGTGAAAAATGGCGAGGGTTTAGGTAAGGGTTGGAAAGGTGATTGTATGGAAGGTGTAGGTTGGCGTGGAACTTACTTCCTGTGAAGTTGCATCCTGCTGATGTATTCCTGTGAGAATGCTGCGCTAGCCGGAGGCTTTCGGCGGTTGCTTGGAGCCTCCGGTATGGTTGTCTGCTGGAAGTAGGCCCGCAGTTGGTGCTGCTGCTCTTCCAGGGATCTGATGGCGATGTCGATTGAATCTAGGTGTTCTGTGATGGTGTCTGTTGCTGATGATGAGTTCTGGCTGGAGGTTTCTATGGTGCTGAGTCTTGAAGTGAAGGTCTCGAACTGCCCAACTAGAAAAACTTGCTGAGCAGCTGAGGTGTCTTGAAGGTCCTTGATGAGTTCCTCCAGGGCTGTAAGCTTCGTCGTCATGTTCAGGAACTCCGCGTGGAGATCCTGAACGGCGTCGCGTAGGCCCTGGACTTCCTCGATGATCGCTGCTGATGATGGTGTCGGCGCTGGTGATGGAGCTGGTGTCGACGTCTGTGGAGGTGATGCTGGCTGCGATGAAGGTGCTGGCGGCTTCTGCGTTGCCTTCCTGCGAGGATGCAGGGGGCAGAGCGCTTGGCCGGTGAAATGTGTTGACCCTCCACAGGTCGCACAGTAGCGGCGTCGGCGGCGAAGATCGTGCTGCGTGCACGAAGACGTGGTGCTGGAAGCGCCACAGTAGTGGCACCTGGGTTGAGCTGCGCAGGTCGTCTCACTGTGCCCGTAGGCACAGCAGCGTCTGCAGGGAGCCTGGCGTTCCACTCGGCTGGCCTCGATGCGTAAGCACCGCCCTAACAAGAGCAGGCCCGCCCTCAAGGCAGCCTCGTAGTCTGCTGGATCTGCAAACTCCAACCTGACGAGCGATGTGGGTCCCTGAGCTCCGTGAATCCTGGTGGCCTTCAAGGCTGAAGGCCACTGCTGGTGGGCAGCGGTGACGAGGAACCTGGCTGGCAGGTCCCTCGGGACCCCACGAACGACGGCGCTGTACCTCCCATGAGGCACAGGCTGGATCTGCGGTGGCTGGGAAGTGCCCAGAATCGGCAGCGTTGATGCCGGTGAGTGACGCGGCGACTGCCGAGGCAGTCGCGGCGAAGCGGCGCTGGCTGGCGGCGAAGCGGCGGTTGCGGCATAGGTTGCCCTAGGCTGCGGTGGCTGCGGCGAAATCTCCTCGGCGGGTGCCGGAGGAGAAGAAGAGGTTCCTGCCTCAGCAGGAGCGGCGACAGAGCGACCCTTCTTCCTCGCCATCTCGGAGCTGAGTGTGAGATGTGATGTCCGAAAATTGCTTGAGAAGTAGCCTCTTTTATATCATTTTTTCCCACATAAAAATTGCAAGAGAGAGGCATGACGATATAAAATAAATTGATCTGATTGGCTATTTCAGCCGTATCGAGTAGAATCATATTTTCTAAGAAGCCATGGAGGGGAGCTTGTCTCGCGCAGGGAACATTTCATAAATAAACGCGTCTATACAGGTTAGGGGGATTTCCAGCGTCATGAGGTAATATGGCGGTAGGGAAAAATTTACCGTGTATAGAACACTAGACTATTGTTATTGCTAAATTTCGCTGTTTATATTATTTCCATTACCAAAAATATTCACTCAAGTGTTATATTTGAAGCACCCGACTGTGTTTAATGTGTCATTCTATCATGATATGATGGTACGTACATACGTAGGATGCCCTCGTCTGGGACTCCAAGCTCATACATAGGTCTGTATAAATAATGTATTTAATGTATTATTTAACTATAATTTTAGGGTAAATAATGAAAAGAACGTATTGTTTCTCTTAATATAATTCTCATGGAGCATTGTAGGGATACTAGGGACGGAAACACCAGTCTGTTTAAAATGAAATAAACAGATAAGCTTTCTAATAGTAAACTTGATTCCTGCACTGAAGGAAATAATACTTAGAAATAATTGCGATAGTTAACTTCTTATAAAGTATTACTTAAAAATCCTTACATATTTCCATAACACATATAGAAAATATCTCATGTGATACACTCGAATGGCTTTCCCTTCCCTCTACGGATGCTTAAGGATAGCGCTCTATATACAGGACCTATACACCTAATCCCATAAGAAATGTATGTTTTGAAGGCCTCCCCTGTATTTTACTTCGAGTGTGCAAAAAGGAATGTTTTAAACACCTCACCATTCCTATCCTTTTAGCTACATGCAATATACACCTACGTTTCTTTATTCATAAAGCATTTGTATCGCTTGAGTTCCGGTGCCAGTATGAAATATTACCGGTCAGAGCCGAGGAGATGAAGGGTGAAGTAAAATGAGAATGTAGGTGAAAGGAAGGGAGGAAAAATTCGGGAATGTAATCAACCTTCGCAGCATTCGCCTAGCGACCGGGAAAACCCCGACAAATCCCAGGGTCAGGAGTGCCAGCTGCGGGAATTGCACCGACGACCTCCGAACGCGGACCACAGACGTTAGCGCCTGAACCATTCCGCTCGATTAGTTAGTGTGTTACACGCAAATGACCTTAGTTGCGTAGTCATCTTAGAACACTATCTTAATTACAGATGATCCTAGTTATGGATCTTCTTTCTTCAAGATTAAACTATGAAGCCCGTTCCGACACAAAGACATCTCCCCATCTGCCTCCGGGTAACCCTACTGAATATATATTTAAGAAAGTCCTAGAAATGAAGGGGTGCTTAAGTTGAATTCTTTCTCCAATGTTAACTCAAATACAATACTCTTCTTATCATCTCATCCAAATCATATTTCTTTGTTTAACATTCCATAAAAATATCAGTTTATTATCGGTATCAAACAAACAATTCTTGTATTTGACAGGTGTATAAATAAACGCGTTTAAACAAGCTAGGAGATTTACAGCGTCATGTATCCGTATAAAGACGCTTAATAAGGTATGTGGAGAGATTTTCCCAATAATTATGGTGTTTTCAGACAAATTTATTCCAGACAAAATGCATGTTTTGAAGGTCTCTTGTATTTTACCTCGAGTGTGCAAAAATGTATGTTTTAAACACCTCACCATTCCTAACCTTTTAGCTAATGCAATAATACACCTTCGTTTCTTTATTCATAAAGCATTTGTATCGCTTGAGTTCCGCGTTCGATTCCCGGCTGTATTCAATGTTGTTTTTTTAATTCCACTCAATTGTATTACTATTCAGTATTAAATATTACTGATCAGAGATCGGTCCTACTATCCCGTGTCTACATTCACAGGTGTGTGATGTTATCGCATTCCTGAAATACAAAGTGAACTGTCTGGAAATCCAGGGGACCATTAAGGTGAGGAATTTCCCACGTAATGAGGTAGCGAGGTTGGATTTACCCATCTCAGGGGCAGACAACATATTTGGCAGAGGTGTTTAAACAACGGTATAACTCGCTGGCGCATTTCTCGAAGATCGCTGCTGTGCGTTTTTAGAAAAGCTTTTAAAAGCGGATATCAAATTTATATTTGAAGTGTCAATGACTAGATTCTCCGCTAGAGTGCTCAACACGCCTTTCAAAATCGTATGTTCTAAGTTCCCCTCCTGCAATACCTTATTCCAAATGAAATGTTTGTTTTGAAGATCCCTGTATTTTACCTCGAGTGTCTGCATGTTTTAAAGTCCCCAGATCCATGTTGTTTACATTTTTGCAATACTTATATATTTTCACAGAGGAAATATCTGTTTTGAAGGCCCTGTATTTTACCTCGAGTGTCCGAAAGTTTTAAAGTCCCCAGATCCATGTTATTTACATATTTGCAATACTTATATATTTTCTTGGAGTAAATGTGTGTTTTGAACGCTCCTGTACCTTAGTTCGGGTGTCCATATGTTTTAAAGTCCCCAGATACATGTTATTTTTCACATTTGCAATACGTATATATTTTCTTAGAGCAAATGCCTGTTTAGAAGGCTCCTGTATTTTTCCCCGAGTGTCCGCATGTTTTAAAGTCCCCAGATACATGTTGTTTACATTTTTGCAATACTTATATATTTTCACAGAGGAAATATCTGTTTTGAAGACCCTGTATTTTACCTCGAGTGTCCGAAAGTTTTAAAGTCCCCAGATCCATGTTATTTACATATTTGCAATACTTATATATTTTCTTGGAGTAAATGTGTGTTTTGAACGCTCCTGTACCTTAGTTCGGGTGTCCATATGTTTTAAAGTCCCCAGATACATGTTATTTTTCACATTTGCAATACGTATATATTTTCATAGAGCAAATGCCTGTTTTGAAGGCTCCTGTATTTTTCCCCGAGTGTCCGCATGTTTTAAAGTCCCCAGATACATGTTATTTACATTGTTTGCAATACTTATTTATTTTCTCAAATGAGAAATCGTTTTTATGTTGTGGACCTCGGAATGAGCGAATGACCTCGGACTGATAAAGGCGTGAGCGATTTAAAGAAGCTTCATGAAAAAATTCATAAGCATGAAAACTCGGAGAAACATGTTAATACTGATCTTGATTTAGCTCCTCTGTGATCTGTTGATGTATATCATGGTTTAAGTTAAGCCTATGGGAATTCTATTCAGCGTCACAATGAAAATTTTCCAAAAATCACCAGGTGCTTTGTAGACTAATGAATTGTATAAGGTTGTGTGGATCAAATGATTTAGCTCTGAGAAGACATAACGAAAGTGAAAAGTGTGAAAATCGTGGAACATTTTAAAATTTAGTTAATTATACTAGCGAACTTGACTCAAAGTTCAAATCACATTTATAATCCGCTTCTTGTTCAAAGGAACGTCTAAAACTTTCCGACGTGATCTATTGCAGTGTATGTTAGAAATATGAAGCGAAACAATTCTAGAAGTAGCTGCATCCTATTTCTTGGCAGTTATGGCTGACAAGATTACTGACATCCCGGGATTTTAACTTGGAATCGCGTTGAGATACTGTGACTAGCAAGATGATGTTAAAGAACGATTTTGGGCTTCTTTAACCCTTCAGCCATAATGAAGCTATTTCAGACTGTATGCTCCACCAACTTAGTCATTTTAAAGGACAACAACAACAACAACAATAATAATAATAATAAACTGATTGGTCAGACATACGATGGTGTATCCGCCATGAATGGTGCCATTAGTGGTGTACAGGTGAGGATCAGAGAACTTTATTGATATGCATGCTTTACGCATTGCTATGCACACCGCTTAATATAATAATGGAAAGGGCTGCGAAACAAAACACTAAAGCAAGCGGTTTCTTTGCAAATTTTTCTGCTGTACCTGCAGTTGTTTCTCATTCCCCTCAAAGAGTCGCTGTTCTAGATTCTTGTATAAGTAATCGAAAACCTGCTGCTGGTCCCACAAGATGGAATTCAAAATCAAGGACTGTGAATACAGCGTTTAAGAAAAACAGATGCTCTTATCCACTGCTTCGAAACTCTTGTGGAATCCGATACATCTAGTGACATCACGATTAGAGAAGCATCTGCACTGCTGAACTATCTCAAAGAGGAGTTCGAGTTTTGGCTAACTTTGTTCTATCGCATTATGCCCCACATCGATACATTATATATTCAGCTTCAGAGTCGTCAAACAGATATGACAATAGTTCGTTCCCATATTTCCAACTTTGTTGAGATAGTTATTAATATTAGGAATACAGTGCTGGATGGGTATGAAAACTGTAATTCCGAAAATGTCAACAAGTGGTACCGTATTGATGAAAGCAAAACTAGAGTACTTGCAGCAAGGAAGTCTGTGGTTTAATTATAACTAGGGCCCGGATTTTTGGGTTTTAACCTATATTTTCCCTCGCTACTTAATTAACGCATTTCAAGATATATATATTTGTTTCACACTTCCTAGAGCAGAATATGCGAATTTCATTACACCTAAAAAGACCTAAATGAGGGATTGACACCTAAAATAACCTACATAGCTGTTTTTCCTTTTTCGAAATGAAGAATGCTATTTTCGGATTGAAACTCACTGTAAAATTATTTCCACCACTTATAGTCAGTAGATAGTTCAAGTTACTATGTACTATACAGTTAAACGCAGCATATGTGACGTGGTGACACGTGAATGCAGCTAATAGGTCAGGAGGAGCGTATTTGGCTGTCTGCTGCCATTTACTATGCCGAGCACTTAAAAGACGTTAAAATGTCGTCAATGAATTGAATGAAACAGAAGCATTGCCAAGGCTAAGAAATCACTTGAGTGCCCCACTCTTGCCGCTTCCCTTGCATACATTAAGACACATTTTTGTTTTATACCAGAAGCTACCGTCCGGTTGGAAAATACAACTTTGCCACTGAAAGATGCTGTAGATATCATTGGCAATGTTTCCAGTAAGGAAATACCTGGACAAGTGGGAGTTGCATGTTCTTCGAAGTTGAAGATTCTTCTACAAATCCTGTTTTTAAAGATATGAAAATCATCAATTCGGTATTGCAGGGAGAAAAGTATACAGGAGAACTACCCCTAGAACCTGCTGCACTGGCCTCTATGTTCTACGCTCCAATGACGTCATGTTCTATTGAAAGAACCTTTTCTTCATACAAGAATGTGTTACGTGATAATAGGAAATCGTTTATGCCGGAAAATTTGAAAATGTATGTATCTACTGCAATTCCAAAAAATAAATCTTAGAACTAAGTACCAAAAAAGCAAAATTATTTATACCTGTATTGATCCATGAAACAAAACATTAAAAAAAACTAGTTTAATCAAGAAAAACTTAAAAAAACCTATTTTAACCATATAAGAAACCTAAAATGAAGATTTATTCCACCTAAAATCCGGGCCCTAATTATAACACAGGCTAATGACAAATTTCAGTTCGCAAAACATCTGCAGATATCAACTTTGATGATGCCAGCAAATTTTGCTAAGTTCAGTGAAATATTCCCAGAATCTGAATTGAGTCACTGTTTGCAAATATTTGCAGTCTTTGACAGAGACAAATTATGCACTGAATTGTCTGTTTTGTACTCAAGACAAGAATTTAGAAATTTATCTGGTGCCATTCAAACCCTGAACTTCATAATTGCAAACAACAGGAAACCATCACTTGCCAAAGTTGGGAAACTATTAACTCTTACAGTAACTCTCCCAACATCAACAAGTGAACGAGAGGTGGATTCTCTCAGCCATGAAGAGAATCAAAACTTATCTTCGAAGCACCACGACATGAAAATGTTGACTATATTGGCAATACTTTCCATGGAGAATGTTTCGTGAACAGTATAGCAGATTTCAACGAGTGGATCATCAGAAAATTTACTAACTACAAGACTCGCCGAAATGATCTCATCCACAAGTAATACAGGGTTATTCAAAAAGAAGGAACAGACCTTAAATATGTATTTCTAATGAGCAACAATAGATGGCGACACATCACTGAATAGAGAAAAGTTAAAAATTTCATTTTATGTGTTCAAAATGAGCACCATTTGTTATGCGAGGACGACCAGTGGTTTTCCGTTTGTATACGCAACCATCTTTACGAATTTATTGTATCAATTGTGCATTTTTATGACAAGGCGGCTCGCTGTTGAACTCACAACGAAATGCACGTTGCAATGAAATAATGGATTCATTCTTTGCACAATGCAGCACACAAAACGACTTTTCCTGTGGCGTCGCCATTTTCTCGTAAACAAACACAGCGCCGCTGTAGGCACTGAATGGAACTAATAGATGGGGCTTAAAACTTTGAACTTTCCTCTATTCAATGATGTGTCGTATGTGTCGCTATCTATTGTCGTTCATTAAAAACTTAATATTTAAAATCTGTTCCTTCTTTTCGAATAATCCTGCATAAGGTAAGAAATAAACACGCATGCAGGCTCCCTCAGTAGAAATTGACTAGCCGCCACTGCTCTTTTTCTTTTTATACAAAGATTTAATGGCATGGTAGGTCTTCCAACTGTTAACATGTCTTTCTTGTCTTCGTCTTTTCATCTGGAGAACGGTGTCTCAAGTACTATATTACAAACTATGCCATTAATTGGATTCATTTCGCAAAACACAAACGATAACATCCACTAGCCATTGTAACAATAACGAAAGCACGACTCTTGAGTGTGATGTTGGTATATCCCTCCCCGTGACCCCTAGACCTGTAAGCAAGCATGATTCACAGTTATTTAGGAAGGACGTGAAAGGATTCTTATCTATTGCGACCATCCTAGCACTTACAAGTTTAAAATTGCAAGCAGAAAAAATGTTTGACGTCACGTTGTCATAGCAACTATTTAAGCCAGAGGGAAAGACAAGGTCGGGCAGGCAGCGTCTCTTCACATTCACTAGCAAGCAAGTGGTTAGAGAGAGACACTCCCTCTCTGTCGGTGTCGTTTGCCAATCTGTCGCCTGAGAATGCACAATCTTGTGAAGCAGTGCGGACTGCAGAGAGAAAAAAAACATTGCAGCAGCTCAGCCTGTGGAAACAAGATGGCTGAGAATTTTCAAATAAATACTTATTGCATGATTCCTTAATTTTTAAGCGCAAAGAAGGTGAAGGGCCCCATCACTTTCATCAGCCCAAAATCCGCCACTGAATGAGGCAAGGAAAGGATAGTTTATAGCGGTGGGGGCAATCACGTGGTCGTAGTTAGGTATCCTGGGTGCAATTACGTGGTTGGAGAGGAAACAATGGTGGGGCACCTTGTTGTTCGGAGTGGAATGGGAAAATGGCTGGATATGGCAAGTAAGCGCAGGGTCCCGGTAGATCCAGTATTCATGATCTTCATTCTGTGGCAGACGAGTTCATTAACAGAATGAGCTGAGGCGGAACACTTCTCCGAAAAGCAATAAAGTAAGAGTAAGGCTCAAATAACCTAGCATTATTTTTCTTCAAACTTTATAAGTTAATCTAGCATTTACTTTTCAGACAGTTGAATGCATCTGTACTATAATATCCTTTACTCTAGTAGGTAACTGCATTAAATATTTTATTAATACTCAACCTTATTTGCACCAATAGAGGCCTAAGATTTCAGCACCACTCCCGTATATGGAAACGAACGATTTACATAAAAAATACTTACGAAATCGAGGACAAAACGCATCCACTATAATCCAGGATGAAAAAGGAAGCATTAAGAATTAGATGTTGCCCAAAGAAAACCATCTAACCCACTCACCCTTTTTAGTGACACAGCTATATAGGAGAAACCGGCGACATTGTGAGATGGGAGCTAGTACATTGCCGCTAATCAATGTCTCCAACATTTGAAAACGCTAGAAAGTAATGTAGGGTTTGGCTACGCCCTGTAGTCGTTCCGCAGTACTGCTTCACTCCTCTCTTATAAAAAGCAACCCTCGGCTACGTTTTTTGGCTTAGGGTCCTCAACCCTGAGCTATGATGGCAGCGGAAGCAATGTTCCCATAAAGCCTCGGCAGGGATGCATGTGTGTAGCTTTGGTTGTAATGGACAGAGGTGTAAATAACTGTGACAAATGCTTTAAAATGTTATCTGCAGTGTTAATTTGCATTATAAAAGTTTTAGCAAGATTCCTCTTATACAGCTTAAGAGGAGACATTGAAAATAAAATCTTAGCGTTTGCTGCTACTGAAGATTAGGGGACTGTGATGTCTGGTGTATGGCCGGCACTTTTAAAATATCACCCAATATTTTTGTTGAACTTTTCACAATCCATGGTTTCTGCAGGGAGAATGCTTTGCAGATTGCGTACGCACTTTTGTCATCTAAAGAAGAAACGATATACACTAGCATCTAATCAGAAGTACGTGATTATTGTACAAGCGTCAATATTAACCTTTATCCCCTATTTATAGTAAGCGATTTTGAATTAGGAATAATTAGTCCATCAAACAGTTTTTCCTGCTGCAACAACCAGACTGTGCTTCTGTCACCCTGGGAAAAGTATTATCGTACAGTGCAAGCAAGAGGACTTCAGGCGGATTATGGCAACGCTGAAGACAGAATTTTTAAGAAAGATGTACATCAACTTTTAGTGTCTTGCGTTTGTACCAACTGAAGATGTCACTGATGCGTTTGATGAACTTTATTGTCCTGCTCCGGAATTACTAGTTGACACCATGCAATACTTCGAAATCACTTGCTTCAAAGGAAGACCAACACGTGGCATGAGGAGGGCTGTTCAATCTCGATACTTTTCACAGCTCTGGAACCAGTTATCTTGCTGCAGTTAACAATTAACCAAGAAATAATAACCTTGTGCAAAGCTGACATGATCGCTTTGCTGTAATGGTGGGAAAGCAGAACCCATCTTTATATTCATTATCAAGTGAAATTAAAAAGGAACAGGAAAATATATACCAGATTTTCCTAGTACTGGATGCAAGGAGAAGAATAAAGTATCCACAGAGAAAGCATTACACCAAAGTAAAGAGGTCGCCACATAATATTTCACAGAATTACCAATAATACAAGCAAAATAACCAAATTCTGGATTATTTAAGCGCTTGTACTCATAACTTTACCCTACGAGTAACATATTACTACTATTCCTGTATTTCGCAGCATATTAAATTCATTATACGTCTGTTTTTAAGGCATACCAAATTTTTGTGTATGAAAATGCAGTATGCAAAGTAAACGTATTTCAAACGTATGTTTCACAATTTTCAGTATGGCAAATATCCGTGAGCTAATTTTCGTATGCCAACTGACTTAAAATGCTTAAAACTGGTTTCTATTAAGGTTATGCAGTACCTACATGTGGTGTCGGGAACAACTGTCTAAACTGTTATTGCTGCATAAATACTATAGATGGTGAGGTTTAATATTCTATTAAATAGTCCTAAGACTAGAACAAAGCCCTGTCCCCATCCACCCTTTTATACAGCTCCTCGCTGCACAAATATCGTAGGATATATCCCCTATTAAAATCGTCTGCAAACGATACGTATTTCTTTTCTTCAATCGCTGTTCCAGCGGAACGCTGCAGCAGGCGTCTTGAATGCACCGCTGCATAAAGCGCTACTGCAGCGCTTGGCCCGCTGAACGTACAACTCATTACTTACTAGATATTATAAGCTGGCATATTCTCGTTCCTGATCAGGTCCCTGGGCATATTTGCACTTATTGCCGCTAGAATCGCTCGATCACACCCTAAATTCTTGAGTCGCCATTGCTGTGTATTACGGAATAACATTGTCAAAGTGATTCATTACGAATTATGGCTACATTGTGAAACTTGGAAGGAAATCACACACATCGTATACACACACACACATATATATATATATATATATATATATATATATATATATATATATATATATATATATAATTACTAATCCTGTTAAGACGAAATATCTTCGTAGGTTCTCCATGCTGTGATGTATAATGGATCCAACATTAAACGACCTACCTGGAGGTTTGATCAACTTGTAAACATTGCTAATGAGTTGTATGCAGAACATGAAGGTTATGAAGAAATCTGCTTATATTGGTTTTATTTTATTAACCATATTCGAAAATTCTGTAGTGATGTGTACCTAATGCCCCCATTTAAGTGACTATACATGTTAAAGCTTGTAAACTTTGCTTACAACTCCAAATTTTAACACCATATACAGCAATAAAATATGCATACATTGAAAATCGTGTTATGTACTCACTGAAGAATTAACATACCCAATAGTAAGCACTTGTACTTGTCCCACACCTAGCCCAGGCCATTAATCGTAAATTTGACATGATGAGGGCAATTTTGTAAAGGATGATTTGGAAGAGAAACAAAATGGAAATGCATTTACTCTTTATGTGGTGGGAAACCTTCAAATATTGATCGCACAACTTTAGGACGTTTGTAGATGTGTAGATGTAGCACACTTTGTAGATGTGCTGATGCTATAATCAGTTTTTTTTAAATGGCTACTACAGAATTTGGTCCCGGTGTCTATAGAGAGGTCTCCTTGCTTTTAAAGCTTGTCTCCTTGGCGAGAAATTACTATTCCCCATTTCCTGTTTAGTTCATTGTCTTTTGGGAATGCATGGAATGATAAGCCACATTCTTTTTCTTGCCTTAACTTACAGTAAGGTAGATAGCAATAAACCATTTTTATTCAGTTATCGACCGAATGCAAGTATTACACATTTCAGTTTAGAGGGCTTAACACACACAGACATGAACATTGCTAAAACTGTTACTTAACTGAAAGGTGTTGCATGTAATGAAATGTATGCTCATTAGAATACTCAAAACAATGCATTTTATTTCCCCCGTTTCAGTGATTTGCCATATACTTGGATCGGTATATAGCAGGGAGAAAGGAAAACTTACTTGGGGGGGGGGGTGGATCTCCAAATTAAATTGAGTTCTATTTATGGGCGCTCTTTAACTACTATGGTCCTTAGCGTCCCATTCTATATTGGGCGTGAAAGACCGGTAATTTTGCTCAGAGGCCTCTTTATCAGGCTTGAGGTTCTTTTACGTGTCGTAAATCTAAGACACGGGACCACCGGCTTTACTTCCCTTCCGAAGGAAGCCATGCTAAGGATTTTTACGCCCGAAAAAATCCATCGCCCTCCGCCGGGTTTGAACCCGCGACCTTGGGAACTAGAGGCTAGCACGGTACCACTATTCCACGGAGGACGACGGGTGGAAATCCGTATGTATATTTACGCCATGTTTTATAATAACGGAACTATCAACCATTTATTATTGTATAACTCGAATCCACAACCAACAAAGGTCAATCTAAAAGCTGGATAACATCATGAACATTAAATATACAAATAATATTTGAAATACGTCGCCAAGACTTCTTTCTCATTATAGCGGTCTGCCAGAAGTTTAGGAAGTAGAGCACCTCTCTCGGTAGAAATTGGCGTTGCACAGCAACCCGTTTTATTGTCCATTCTCACGCAGATGCGCCAACTTATAATATCCAGTAATTTAGTGTTCTTCAACCGGTGGGTCACGGAGCTTTGAACTGAAAGTGTAAAAACAAGCGCATGCGTGTAAGTGTGAGCATTGGCAATTATTAGTTATCCGCAAAATTAACTATATCTATATCGAGTTTTTAACACAGTTCTGCTCCTTCTTTGGTTTCTACAAACTATAGTTTCCTCAAAACCACCTTTGTTTTCTAAATACTATACCCACCGCATAATGGTCAGGGAACTTGCTATTGGTGTCTGGGAATGAACAAGAAAGCTGTAGCAGCAGATCCATCTCCCCCTCTGCCAATGGTAACTTTATGACGGTATATTGTTTAGTTGAACAATGAATTCCAATTCATAAAGAAACTCTACCCCGTATTCACCTCTGCCTTAGAATTGTTACTTATCCGTGTGGAGTGCAAGTCGAGAATGCATTTTATTCGTTTTTGTTCATAAACATGGATAAATTTGTTATCAGAATGATCTCCGAGTGAGCCAAAATTGCCCTCACTGAAGCCGGATGATGAGTTGCCATCACCATCGACTTCTAAACGCAGCACCACGTTAATGGCCTCAATAAGTGTCAGTAAACGACAAAAGTCTCGGGTGGCCGAAAATACGACGTAAAAGATTTGAGTTTTGGACTTTGCGATCATGAGATGGAACGTGTAGTATTGCGTCAGTGAGCTGTTTGTGGTGAATTATTAGCTAACGAAAGCCTTAAACATTCAAACTAGTGCAGCATTTGGAAACTATACAAGATTTGAAGGGATTTTTTCCGTGCTTGAAAATGATTTATGCAAGGAAAAAAAACAAGTTACTGAAAGATGTTCCAGTGTTTCACAGTCTGCCGTAAAGTCTTCTTTCCGATTTCGTATAGGACTGCAAAATGCTTGAAACTATACACTTCTGGGGAAGAACTTATTGTAGTATCTGCTAATGACATTTACAACGGAATGTTTGGTGAAAAGGTAGATCACTGAAACTGATTTCCGTCTCTGATACCACTGTCGCACGACGCATTTCGGCAATCATGATGATTTAAGAAATCAGTTGGTGTTTAAAATCCGTTAGGTCTTCTATACAGCTGGATGAAAACACTAATATTGCTAATGAAGGTACATTACTTGGTATGTGAGATATTTCTTTGAGAATGAAATTTTATTTGGATTTTTGTTCAGTACAACGCTGGAAACGAATGCCACTAGAAGGGACATTCTTTTCGGCCTTAATGAATTTTTTATAACAAACAATCTGAGCCCAGAATTGCGTTGCAATAGTTACCCATGGTGCGGCAGCGATGGTTGGAAAACAAGTTGGAATGATCAAGTTGTTTCGGGAAATTATACCAGAAGTAGTGCGGACACACTGTATATTGTATCGTGAAGCATTGGCTTCGAAAGAAATGTCAGCTGAACTTAAGGAGGTTCTTTCACTAGCTGTGAAAGTCAATTACATTAAAGCCACAGGCTAAGTTATTTAGTGACAAAGTGATTACTGAAATTAGCTTACTTGAGTGACATTTAACATGGTCAATGAGTTGAACCTGTCAATGCAAGGTGAGCACTATCGTCCTCCATAGTATAGGGGCTAGCCTCTAGTTCCCGAAGTCGCGGGTTCAAACCCGGTGGAGGGCGATGGATTTTTTTCGGGCGTAAAAATCCTTAGCATGTCTTCCTTTGGAAGGGAAGTAAAGCCGGTGGTGCCGTGTCGTAGATTTACGGCGCGCAAAAGAATCTCAAACGTGATAAAGAGGCCTCTGAGAAAAACTTCCAGTCTTTCCGCCCAATGCAGAATGGGATACTAGTAACTATTTAAAGGGCATTCATAAATAAAAACTCATTTTTTTAAGGTGAGCACTTCCTCTATTCTTGATCATGCTAAGAATATCGAATCATTTCAGAAAAAAACTTGGGCTTCTAACTGCTAGAATACGAAAGGGAAACGTCAGAGTTTTTAGAGGAAGATACTTCGGTGTAGCTGGAAGGCATTGCATGCGTAACAGAACAGCTACAGAAGGCATTCTAGTCATATTTTCCCCATGACATAGATTTACATTTTCGGTGAATGTGATGAGTGTCTCTCTGAACAAGAAATGGAGAACCAACTGATCGAACTTTCATGTGACAGTGGATTAAAGTCAGTTTTTTTATGAAACGCCCTTGGAAAGATTTTGGTCAAATGTCAGTACAAAAAGTGATTATAAACAACTACCTATCTTCTGAAACAATTTCAACTTTATTAATATTTCCAACTACATTCTTATGCGAAAAGGGGCTTTCAACAATGACAAACTTAAAAGCAATAAAAAAAACAAGAAGCGGGCTTGAGGTAAACGACGACTTACGTGTGGCTTTGTGTCATTTTCTACCCAAGCGGGATCATATCTGTAATTAAGGAAGGTATGTGCTGTTGTTATTATTATTATTATTATTATTATTATTAGTTTTTGGGGAGTTTTGGAAAATTACTTACAAGTCATGTGGGTCGCAAATGAAAAAATGTTGAAGACCACTGCAGTAAGCAATGGTATAACTCGACCAAAAAGAATGCAGTCATGCATCGCAGAGCACCACTTGTACACGTAACGGCCTGCATTCTCCTCTGTATAGTCCAACTGGGAAAACGCGAATAATTAACACGTTCATTGGCATTTGTAATAGATATTTTCTGAACCTCCTTCTCTTCATCATAAAACGTAAGAACACGTCAACCTTGCTCGTGAATGACTCTATTTCATTTACGTTCCATCATTAGCAGTGTGAACACTGATGCGTTAAAGAGCAAATCAGGTTGTACAGCATTTACTGACGTGGGTATGCGTTTGGTTGTGTTGCGTCATCGCGTTAGTTCACCGTCTTTCCGCTAGACATAGGCAAGGCCGTCTCAATGTATAGAGGCTAGAAACAAAACAAACTGTTAATTACGTCATTTTCGGGGGCCCTACCCTTATCCGTAGTTCACAATTTGCAACACACGAATGCATCTTAGTGTGGATTTGGAGTGCTAATGAGTTCGTTGCTGTGTCAAAACGAGCCAATAATAATTAATAACCAAATCACCTATTTAGCGAGAGAAACAATACTTCAAACAGTGTAGTTGTCGGTTCAAAATACCACGAAAGTATTGTTTACTGAGACGTACCTATGTCAAACTATTTAACAAGTTCTGAAAAATACATTACACTGTTTTCGTTCCAAAAGAATCCACACATGAGACAGGAGTGGGTACTTTCTATTCACAGGAATAATTATTAACCACGTGTTGCTGTTGTAGTATGTATTAATTTTTCGAACAGCACATAGTGAATAAATTTACTGCACGCGAAATAACGGAAGTGCTCTTGTAGTATCCAGAACATTTCCTAAACTTATTGTTATTGAAAATACTTATCCCTCACTGTTTTCTAGCTTACCACTCTATCTTCAGAACTAACTCCCAAAGAGTAACTGCATGAAATCAGAGGGATTCACTGTCTTCTTAAAATACGATGTGCATTAGCTGAAATTGATACCTCAGAAATTTCAGAGGTTATAGCATCATTGTAAATTAACTGCAACTTTATTATTCAAGTTTCACACGATAAGATTATAATATCAAATCATTAATTCGAGTGGGTACTTGGTAAAGTCTTGGATAAATGATCTAAATTCCACGCTCTTTTAAAGTCATCAGAATGTGTACACAATTGCAAGCGAAGAAACAGAGAGTAAACTACTGCGGGCTGCCAACAGTTTAAAAGAATGTTGCGAGGAAATAAATGAAGATTCCCCATATCCTAAAACTAAATTCTTAGAAGAGCAAGTAAGACTGGTTAATCAAAAGGTAATGCAATATATAACCGGTACCCCCCTATTCAATTATTTTCTTCTGATCCAACAGCTTACAGATAAGTGATCCCGGTGTACCTTTTTTATCCTCAAATCCTTAGGGCTGAATAGCAATCACAAATCTGTGCATTTAAAACATACTGTTAAAATAAATATTCAGTGATCAAGAAAAATTACGAATTTGTTGCAGCATAGAAGTTATTCAAAACTAGACATTTCTCATAATAGGAGTAATATTCAAGGCATTTAAAATATACAAGAACCTGCATAAACAGTGCAGATCTCTATAAATTTTTTAACGTACAAGAATAAAGTTGCTTTAGCCCTACAACCAGTAAAAAGCTTAGCAGCACAAAACCTGTATGAATATGATTCTCTTATAATTAAAGCTATGAGCTAATGTGGATTTAAGATGTTAAATTTTATATCAGATAACAAAATTAATACGAACATGTTCAAGAAACTGTCACGAATTTGTATGGTACATTACCTACCCGAATTTACATCGCAGGTAATGCAGCTAACAGTGTTGTGAGTAATTTAAAATTGAAAACTGTAGGAAAATATACTGTAAATCCAGAATGGATTTTGAGTTTCAAAATGTTGAAGTTAGTGCTTCCTTAAGAGTGGCAAATAGTCAGGCCTGGAATGGCCATCACAGTTCACGTCTGATACAATGCCGTATCTTTAATTTCTGAAGCATATGAACAATAATTTCTTTAAGTAGAAAACCAGAGAAACGTAATTCTACATTTAGGTACAGAGAAGTGATATTTATAATATTGTTGCTGACTTCAACGCTAGTGATTGCGAATTGCCGAGTGCTGCTTTGGTGAGAAAAATAATACAAGTAATATCTAACATCGTTCTAAAAAAAAACTACTGTATTATTAAGCAGGATAGCTTGCCGTGAGGAGCAGGCAAAATAAAAACGAAAGTGGCAGACTTATTCACAATGAGAAGGTAAGAAAATAGTCTGTCACAAACTATGGAAAGCAGTTTTTCATTTATTTACTAACAAACATTAACCTTTGATATGGAAATATAAGAATAAAAATGATTGCGTGCTTATTTCAGCACAAACAGGCTAAACATACCTGTAAAACATAGCTTTGTGTGTAGGAATCTATTGGTATACGGGCCTCGCGTTGTGACGTCACGAATCGAGCATCCAGGCCTGTGGATAGAGACGGCCTTGACATAAGGCGATTCATGAATCAATCATCCCTATGAGCGATTACAAGGAACAAATCGCATTATCGTGTCAATCTTAGCATGAATCGTCGTTCAAAAAGAATCCCAGTTGCAAGAATCGTGATCAGGACATTCCCGATTCATTCTCACTTGTGATTTGTTTACTACCTTTAGCTTTAGCTGCCAAGCCGAGCCCGGGCGAATACTACCGAGTGCGATGATGCGCAAGAAAATTACCGCGCATTGTGATGCTATAACGTGGTATACGAAAACAGAATAGCACTGCCAAGTTCTGTCGATTCGGAGTAGATTGGAAACATCGAAGTACTGAATGAATTGTTCAGGTTGAAATATTCGTTAGAATTTATATGAATTGATAGACCAACACGATTCTTTGAGATGCTGATGTCATAACCTAAGAGTTCTGTGTTCAGCCCAGAGAGGGTAATTCTTAAAAACAATAGTGTAAACTTAAAGCGCGGTAAAAGTATCGTAAACGTTGCCAACGGATGAACGGAGGCTGCAGCACGTGGTATAAACAACAGAAGTAATTTCTAGTATTTTATTGAGCGAACTAATACACAGTAATGCATGATTACAGTGTAGTAGACATTACATACAGCACAGTAGCGGCTATTCAGGTGATGTGTGTGAATTGCTACCATACCTATTTTCTGATGTCACACACATTATCATCATTAATAGTTTTGTTCGTGACAATTTTATGACTATCTTGCTGTTGTCGATCATTCTGCTTTCTTCTATGTTGCCGTCAGGTGCTATTCACGCCTCTGAGTCGATTTTCTGTCCGCTAGAGTACTAGGTCTGCAGTGAACGAAAATCACCATTTTAAATAAGGGTTATCTTTGACGTTGAGCTGCTTTCATAAACTATTTCTAACTCTTTATGGTTGCTATAACAACAGTGAATAATGAGATTCTATTTTTAGAAACTCTGGCAAATACAAAATACAAGTGCGATGAAGAGTAGCTGACGGTTTCTCTTTTAACACGTCAGCTCCCTTAGCGGACAGCGTTGGCAGAACATTAGTAATTTAGCATATTTTGTATGTTTGGTTTCTTAACATGTTATAATATATTAAGCATCATAATTTAAAACCTGATGTCAATTTGATTTGATGGTGTAAAGCTGTTTTGAAGTACAGCTTTTCTTGCGTTGTGAAAGTGAAACAATGTGTCCGTTTGGGGGCATAGCGCTAATGTTACGAGACACCGTTTAGTTTGTGGAAGAACGAAGACAAGAAAACCTTTTAAATTGCCGAAGGCCAGTGCATTTGACAGAACTAAATGTTAGAAGGGAAGCGAATAAATAAATAAATAAAATAACGGGAAATCATAGTCTTCATTTTAAGTACCCGTGGTTTCAACAATACCCATTGTTATGCAGTAGTATGTCACTACACAAGCTCTTCTGTTGGCCATGCCATTAGTTCAATAATAAATTTGATGTCTGTAATACACAAGGATTCTGTAACTTCTAGAATGTGACGCGTACTTTAAGTAAGCATAAAGTTTCTGAGGAATATTTGGTGTCAATTGCAAATGAAAGTTTTCGAAAAAAAATCGTAGTGCAATCGAAGGTACTCTAAGGGAAATGCAAGAATAAGCATCCTTTGACTTAAGGAACGTGTTTCTTTAAATCGACAAATCTTCAGACTAGTCGTTAGGGCTATGCTATATTTAAGCGTTTTTCCATTTAGAGGCCATGATGAGACTGTTTCGTTTGTAAACTATGGGAATTTTAATTTTTAGTTTGGTGTTGACTATACCTTCAATAAGCGAATCTGGGGAACGCAGTTTCTCTTGTCTGAAAATATGTTCGCGCAATACAATGTTACAGTGTCGGCTTTCTTCATTGGCTAGCATTTCAATACACCAGGAGTTGTCCAAAGTCATCGAGAGCCAACCTTTTACAGGGTGTTATTGATAAATATGCCGGCCTGAAGGACAGGATAGATTTAATTTACAAGTAGGATGAGTATAGATCATTTTATTAAAGTATTTTAAATTATTGTAGTATTTAATTTTCATTTGTAGAAGAAATAGCAGAGGTAGCGGTAGTTGTTGCAGCAATAGTAATAATAATAATAATAATAATAATATGTTGTTGTGAATATTAAAATAAAGTATAATAATTTTGCTGTGCAATGCCATCGCTTCACCTCTTTTTTGTTACCACCGGCCGCCACTGATACTGTACCTACCAAACTATATGCAAAATGGGATAAAAATAGGGAAGTTTGGAATTTCTTGGTTTGAACAACATTTTGATTATAAAAATATTAAAAGGTTTAAAATTATATAATTTAAGAACACTAATTATGTACCATAATCTACACTACAAGTGTCGGGGATAAAATTTGTTATCTGCTGGCGTTGAAAAACAAAAGTTTGTTGTCATGAAAAAATGCTTTTAGTTTACTGCTGGTTTTGTGATGTGTACTAAGATTCAAAATAAAGTTATATTACCAAAATATTGCACGGTAAGAAGTTTCATTGAAGTTTGACGACCGCGAGAGGACAATTTGGCCTTGCAATAGTTTTATGAAGGTAATACTAGAAAAGCCTTGTTTTAGGTACACAAGAGCAGTGCTTGATTTTGACCAGCGTAACTATGGCTGAGTTAGGTGCATTACAGAAGGAAAAAACACAGTTGCATCGTTTACTTATGCGAGCATTCAGCACATTTCAGAACAAGATTAAGGAAGAAAATGTGACAGAAGAAGATATTTTTACATACTTTAAGTTCATCGAAGATAAGGCCGATCGACTGTTTGCACTAGACGTGAAAATCCGTAAAACTTGTTACGGCCATGATAGCAACAGTGTAGATGAAAGCTGCATAGTATGAAGAAGCAGCCTATCGAGATACAGCGAATTTTAAACCCCAGGAATATAATGAAAATTAAGTACAAAAAGATGCTTATTCCACGAGGCGAGGGTTTCTCACACCAGTAGACTCGTTAGTAAATTGCCGAAGTTGTCACTTGTAAACTTTTCAGGGGATATTAAGCAATGGTTACCACTTTGGGCGCAATTCAAGCGTATTCACGAAAGTACTGAGCTTGAAGATGCCGAGAGGATTCTGTATTTAAGAGAATCTATGACCCCTGGAACGATAGCTTATACTCTTGTGAAAGTTTACCTCCTACTGTCGGAAATTACAACAAAGCTGTGCAACTGTGAGAATCGTGTTGTAGCCGAAAATATTTATTAATAGAATTTTATGTGAGGGACATAATAAATCTAGTGACAGCAAATCCCTCTCTTTCAGCGCTGTATGATCGAATTGAGGTTAATGTTAGATCGCTAGAATCCATGGGTCTAACAAGTGACAATTATGCAGCGTTATTTTTTCATCTTGTGGAGTCTTGCTTAACTGATGAATTCGCGTGAGGCAGAGAAAGGGAGATAATATGCAAGAAGTTGGAGCACAGGAAAGGCTTAAAACAAGCCTTTAGGTTTTTAAAATCAGAAGTACAAAACGAGAAGTATTTGCAGCTTACCCGAAGGATAACTACTACTGATAAGACCAAACCCCCTAAACCCTCGAAAAAATGTGAAATTCCAAGTGCTCAGGCTTTAGTGACAAATGAAGCAGGCTCAGGAGTTGCATGTGCTTTCTGCAGTAAAGTAAATCATTCATCAGGATGTCAACAAGTGAAAAGCATATCTTAAGACGCCGCAATCGCCTCTCCTGTAATGTATGTAAACAGCAGCATTATCCTCTATGTGACAATTCTGAAAGAAAACTTCAAAAAGAAACAGAGGTCTCACCTCAATCTAGGTCAGTGACCAGCTTCTATATTAACTCCTCGTGTGTTTATCTTCAAATACTTTTGGTAAAGGTTGTTTGTATGAGGAAGGGCTTTGCGTGTTATTGACTCCGCATCGCAACATTCCTATATAAAAGAAGAATTGGCAAGGAAACTGAAGCTTAAGGTGGTTCGGAAGGTTAAATAAGTCATACTGTGTTCGGTGTCAGAATTGAATCTCCGATGGAACATTGTGTGTATGAATTTGTTCTTCAGAATGTCGATAATTCTAGTCAACTGAAGTTGACTGCTCTTGGCCAACCTGCTATTTGTAGTAATGTCCCTCGTCTCACAGCGGAGCAAGTGGTTAACTTTGGTCTGACGCACCTAGATGTAGAAAATTATATAGAAATTGAGATCCTTATAGGTGCAGGTTTCCTTGGATCAATTCTCTCTGGTGAACATAGTATGGTGGGAGATCTGACAGCATTTCGTACTATTTTGGGGTGGACAAATTTGTACAGACCAACGTACGGGATGTATCAAGAGTGAAGCAACACCTATTCTGCTGAATGTAGAGAACATTAGTAACCTTTGGGAACTAGATGTACTGGGAACAGAAGATCCTATCGAAGAGAAGAATAAACTTCAATTATAAGAAGAAGAAGAAGAAGAAGAAGAAGAAGAAGAAAAGCGAGATCTCACTTCTTTGAAACTGTGAGCATAAGGGAAGATGGTAGATATGAAGTTCTACTGCCGTGGCTGAATGACCACTTGGCTTTGAATCCAGCTTACGAAATGGCGGAAAGACGCCTTAAAGCTCCCACAGGAAAACTATAAGAGATTGGATACTCAGAGTATGATAAAGTGTTTAAAGAATGGAGAAGAAATTCCGGATGTCCAGACTGTTATCTTCCTTATGGACCAGCGATCAAGGATTCTGTAACCACATCTGTGCGATCGGCATTTGATGCTTCCGCAAGAAGTAACAACCCCTCTCTTAATGATTGCTTGCAAAAGGGCCTAATCTAATACAAATTACTCCCTCTCTCCTCTTTAAGTTTCGAAAGAAGACAATAGGTGTTATTGCTGACATTCATAAGGCTTTCCTGCAAATTTTGATAGCACCAGAGGACCGAGATTGTTTTAGATTCCTGTGGGGGAAGGAAGAAGCGTAAACCTATAGGCACAGAGGAGCAGTTTTTGGTGTGACATTAAGTCCGTTTTTATTGGCAGTTGCGATTGAGCATCTTCTAGATCAAGCCTTGCTAAGTACTCAAAAACAGGGGAATGGTGTAACTGCGAACATTATTAAACAGCTAAAGGCCAGTTTTTATGTCGATAACTGTGTGATAAGTGTATTACAAATATGAACTGGAAATTTCATCAGGACTGCTAAAGGAGCTTGCCCAACATAAATTTGAGCTTAGAGGTTGGGAGAGCACTGATCTAACGCTTCAAGATGATGGTAAAATGTCGCCCGTCATTGGAATAATATGGAACTACAAGGAAGATAATTTAAGTTTGAACTGTGGAAGCCTGAAGAAGTTATCACAGGAGAAGATAACCAGAGTATAATACTGTCTGCTGTCCATAGGATTTATGGATTTTCTGTGCCTATTATGCTGTTGCCCAAGCTTTTGCTCCAGCGAATAATCAAAGTTTCTTGGAGTACGGAGGTACCAGAGGAGATTCAAAAGAAGTTTGAAAAGTGGCTTTGTGAACTCGGAGAATTACATAAAATGGAAATCCCCAGGAGACTCCTAGAAGTGTATATAGAACGCAGCCTGCACGCCTTTTACGACGCGAGTAAAGGTGCATATGCCGCATTGGTATTTCTGGCACACAGGCGGAGGCAGGAGTTCAAGTGCAGCTTATTCAAGCGAAATCCAGAGTGGCTCCGTCGTTACGACCGACCATTCCTCGACCCGAGCTAATGGAAGCTACTATTTGTACTCGATTGGTGTTGTCTGTGAAGAAAGATTTCGATAATGAATCAGTTTACTTGTGGACGGATTCAACGACGGTATTGGCTGGATACGGCGCGAAGTCCTCTGCTCTGTTTTTCGGAAACAAGGTTGGGGAAATCAGACGACTGACTCCAAAGGAATCGTGGAAGCATGTGCCTGGAGCACTCAATCCTGCTGATCTACCTACCTGAGGATGTACAAGAGAGCTTCTAGCTTCAAGATGGTGGGAGGGACCATCTTGACTGTGCCTTCTCACACAAGAATGGCCATCAGACGATAACATAAGAAATTAAGATGAAATGACAGAAAAAAGAAAAAACGGCTACTGCTATCTTGGTCTCAGAAGATTCAGAAAAATGAGACTGACACTACAAGTATTTCTCCTGATTTGAGAAAATAGTGAGACTCATCGCCTGGATTAGACGCTTTGTTTTGGCTTGTAAATATAAAAAAGGCAGACTGGAGAACTGACCTGTAATGAATTGGAAGACAGTGAAATAACACTGATTAAGCTTATCCAAAATCAAAGTTTTCGGGGACCTGAAGACCAAAAACACTCATGGATGACCATGGCATTTTGTGCATAAGCACAAGAATAATCGAGAGGGAAATAGATTTGAGTTTCGCCAACCTGTTGTCTTATCTGGAGATCATCCTGTTGTTCAGCGATTGACCGCTCTGGTTACCGAGTGGGACAGACACCTGCAGCATGAGCTCCGCAAAAGGAGTTTAATTTTGAAGTTAAAAGTGAGAAATTTTTAATAGTGGTATACTAGAGGAAGCTAACTGTAAGTAGAAAGTATTGCATTTATACAGTATAGTTTTAATATTAGTTGTGGCGGAGAGATACTGAAAGAAAGTAAAGAATATTGTAATAAAACGCGACAGTATGGCTGAAACAAAGCAGCAAGTTGCATTTGCTGTCATTGCAAGTGGACACATCACGTATATACATGCGCTTGCCAGTCGGCTGTTTGGCTGAGGTTATTAACTTTTGCTGCCGTTGTGCTATTGACGCTGTAAAAGTTTATTGGTAATTGTGATTTATTGTATCTAACTTAAATTGTAATAGTCTTAGGCAAACATTTCATACCTGCAGCAGTAAAGAGCTTTTGCGGGGATAATCCCCTTGTATAGTTAAAATGGAAGAGGAGGAGGTTTTTATGCCTCAACATAGTTTAGATAGATCGCCTGATACCAGGGCGAGAGAATGGACAGAGTAAGAAAATAAGTAAGGAAGCATCAAGAAAAGGGTCAGTTATGAGCAAGTGCATTGAAGAAGAAAGAATAAATAAATGAACACCTTGAGGTGGAGACCTTTGGTGAAAGTATAACAGAACTGAATACCATTGTGGGAAAATAAAAGATAAATGGCGACAAAAAAAATGCATCCACTCCTAACCAGTTTACAAATACATGAGAAGGCTAAATCTGAAGCCAATGTATTGAAGGAATTACATAATAAAAAATCTAGAAGAACATAAGAACATTTGCCCCAGTAGCAGCAACTCCAGCATCAACGGAGAAAATTTTGAAGTTACAAAAGACAGTGGAAATGAAAAAGCACACCGTTTTTATTACGTCGACTAAAAATGCGGTTATTAAGGAGATACCAAAAATTGTGACTCAAAATCTTAAGCCAGCTGATGAAAAAATTAAAATAAGAAGCCTGAGAACAGCAGGAAGAAACTTAATAATGGAAACGGCAGAGGATATAAATAAAATCATCAACAGCCAAAATTTGAGGAATAAAGACCTTAAAATTGAACCAGCTAAAAAGAGAAATTCACTCATATTGTTCAAAAAAAGAACAATCACAGACCTGTATACCATGCCATAAACGGAATAAAAAGTGCGGAGGAAAGTAAGATTGCCCAACATATCGCATGAGTGGGAAAGAGTATTTCACATACTGATTTTGGACAGTAATACTACATAAAAAACAGGAATTAAAAAAAACTCCCTGTCGTATCGGGAGGAACTTATAGAGTAATTTTACATAAATCAGGGTTAGGACAGATAAATAACTGTAAGGATATAGGTACACAAAGGAGGTACACAAAGGAGGAAATATCAAATGACAACAGGGATAACAATAAAAGTAAATTAATAATTAATAAAAATGACACAAAGAAAAAGATAAGTTGAAAGTTAAACTGGAACTATAACCGAAACTAAGAATAAATAAAATAGAGCACAAAATGGGAATGGGGAAATAAAAGAAAAACCGAGGTTGATTATAACGCCATTATAACGGAAGAAATAACTTCTGAAAAAGAAAGTGAGGAGGAAAAAGAAGTAGAGGAAGATGAAATTATGGTTAAAAGCACAAATTTCGTAGAAGTGGTTTTTTAAACTTACCATGGAAAGGAAAAAGAAAGAATATAAAGGGAATTAATACATTAAATTAAATTTAGTTTTATTTATGGACGCTCTTTAACTGCTGTGGTCCTTAGCGTCCCATTCTATATTGCGCATGAAAGACCAGGAATTTTGCTCAGAGGCCTCACTATCAGGCTTGAGGTTATTTTACGCTACGTAAATCTACGACACGGGACCACCGGCTGTACTTCCCTTCCGAAGGAAGCCATGCTAAGGATTTTTACGCCCGAAAAAATCCATCGCCCCCCCCCCCCCGCCAGGCTTGAACCCGCAACCTCGGGAACTAGAGGCTAGCATGTTAACCACTACACCACGGAGGACGACAAAAATGAATACATTGAGAAATTTGGTGAAGAACACGAAACAAAATAATACACAACTAATGTTAAAGCTAATGAACAAGAAATTATAACAGACGGCTCAAGGACAGCGGCCGTATTGAACACTCAGCAAACATATGATGATTTCGACTTTAAATTGCAAATCAGCAGATTAGAGCAGAGGCAGATTTAGGTTGCCGCCTTGAGGCACCTTATTCGCAAGTTACATCAGAATGGTGAAACGATTATATTTCCCGTGCATGATTAAAGACTCAGAATATAACAACAGATCCAGAAGAATTATTAAAATTATTAGAAACAGTTTTTAATAGAAGAAATGATGTCCTTGATTCAGATGAAATTTATAAGCGTTTTGTTTTATGCTATGGTAGAATAGTTTTTTATATAAATCAAAGTTGGCCAAATTGTTACACACTAATTCGTCATGATGATGCAAGTTGTTCGAAAAGAACTTCCTCATCAGTAACAACCCAACTCTTTAGTTACAAAACTTCAAACATTCCCTTTAAGAAAAAACAACACACTCCAAAACCAATCATACAAAAATTATAAAAGATCACAACAAAATGGAAAACATAATTGGATCATTTAATAAACAATTAGGCAGTAATATTAAGCACGAAAGGAAACAAATGTTTAAACAAAAATCTATAAGATCACGGAATAATAACAATCCACAGTTAATTCGCATGCATAAAATGTCTAAAGAGCTAACAGAACATGAATTTCGAACTGGGAGTAAGCATAATTCCCACGCACATATCAAAGACAAAATAGACGATTCCGAAGATTATAGTAATTCAATTAAAACTACACAAATTAACGCGCAAAGGAGTAGATTCCTTATGTCAGAAATAAAAAGGATCTCCAAAGAGTTATATCTATACATTTTATACATTTAAGAACCTTACACAATAAGAGGAAAGTAGCATATGCACCTCTAAAAGCTAGAGTAGTTAATGAAGGGGAAAACTCAATGGCAGCAATAATAATAAATTTACAAATAAATAACATAACACAATTTAATGACTCGCATACTAATTGTATTGAGGTTACACATTAGCACGCAAAATTTATTTTGGCGAATCATTATTTTCAATTTACTCACCCAATTGGTCTGTATTTAGATAAAATCAAAAAATAAATAGAACGTTTTCTGATGCTGAAATTATTCACACCTGTGATGCAAACGCAAAATCAAACTGGCGGTTTAATAATATTAAAGACGAGAGAGGAGAAGAGCTGGAAGAGGTGATTGCACAATTAAATGTAACTATTAAGAATGAGCCAAACAATCCAACAATGTTTGAGAGTTGAGCAGGGGCTACACCTAACACTGATTTAACCCTTTGTAATTTAAAGTCTGTAAAGAAAATTATGAACTGGAAAGTTGTTCAAGATATGACCTCCAGTGATCGTAGATTAATTTATTTTGACTATTCTTTTGAAAATTGTCAAAAGGAAAGAAATAAGGGATAGGAAAAAAATTACAATTATGCACAAGCAAATTGGATGGATATGAAACAGCAATTTGATAACATTCATTTGGAGTACATTGGTTCTTCAGTGGATCAAGAAGCTTCTAAGTTAACAAGAGTAATTATTCAAACTGTAATATCTAGGACAGTACCCAAAATTAAAACAAATAAATAATCTGATAAAATGTAGACCGATAGTTTACAAAAGGCTAGAATACGAATGAAAAAAAGTAGATGAATATATAAAAAAGCCAGAGTTGCAGAAGAGAGGGAAATGAACTTGAATGACTATAGAGAAGCAAAAAACATATTTAAAAACCTCTTAGAAGAAACTAGAAAATATTCATGGCAACATTTTGTAGAAAAAACTCTTGACACAAATATATGGGGGATGCCCTATAAAATAATTACGGAATAGGTAAAGAAAACAGAAATTTTGACAACGTTAAATAAAGGAAGCGGGGAACTGACAACAAATTGGAAAGATCCCGTAAATCTTCTGTTAAATTACTTCCCAATGATGATTATTCAACAGATGTAGAAATACACACTTTAAATAAAATTAACACAAACATTCCTTTTTACAATTCAAGAGTAATTTATCCTTTCACATTACTGAAATGAAACTGTCATAAGAAACTTAAAGAAGAAGAAGAAGGCAGCTAGTCCAGATGGCATTATCAATGAAGTATTAATGCATTTAAAAGACAAAATTACACCATGCTTATTCTAATTACTTAATGACTGCATATGGCAAGGTCGCTTTCCACTCCGCTTAAAGGAGGCCAAAGTTACCATTTTGAAGAAAAGCTTAGATAAAGACCCTGAAGAACCTAAATCATACAGACCAATATGCTTGTTAGATACCTTGGGAAAAGTACTAATACTAATAAGTAAGAGAACAAGAGAGTACAGAATTATGTTAGGTTTAAATGAAAAACAATTTGGCTTTAGAAAGGGCTTTTCAACAGAGGATGATGTAAATCAACTGATAAGTAAGTTAAATCCTCAAAAGCTAAGTATATCATTGGAATCGTAGTGGACATTTCTGGTGCCTTCGATAGTTTTTGGTGGCCTCATCTTTTTGAAAGGTTAAGACAAAAGAATTATTCTAAATGTTTATATGCCATATTAAAAATTACTGTACTGATAGGAAAGTACATACTGAAGGAATAAAGAAATCACCAAAGGATATCCTCGGCGCTCAATCTTAGGACAGTTGTTTTGGGATATTCTAATGGAGACGTTATTAGACGGACTCAATAATGACATGGATATAAAAAAAGCACCATACCCTATCCTGACAATGCATTGTTTATTGTAGAAGATAATAGAAGGGAGTTGGAAAGACGTTCAAATAAATTAACAACCAAATTAAATACTTGGTGTAATACATCAAAATTATAAATATTCCCCGAAAAGTCATGCTACATAAATTTAAAGGGAAAATGGAAAAGAGACCCAACAATTAAATCTAATAATCAGAACATTAGAAGACAGAAAGAAGTAAAATATTTGGGAATATTTTAGACGAAAAATTGAATTTCAGAAAACACACGAAATAAATCTGAAACTATGATAATGAAATTAGCCAGAATTATTCAATCAAATTTCGAAATACCATTAAGCACGATTACTACATATCATAATAGTATTTTTGCAGTTATTATAATGTATGGAGCAGGAGCATGGGCATTTCAAATGAATGACGTACAAATTAAAACCTTACTAATAAGAACACAACAAAAACTTCTACTAAGATTTACAAGGGCAGTTAATACTACACCTACAATGGAATTATTAGCTTCCACAAGAATCTGGCAATAGATTTGGCGATAAAATTGAGGGGCGCAATTTTTTGGTTGAAGAAAGGTGAATTAGGGCGGCGCTGTGGCCGAGTGGTTAGACCGCTCTCCTCTCACTTAGGTGGCCTGGGTTCAATCCCAGGGACCCGCATGTGGGATTTGTGGTGGACAAAGCGGCGCCTGGGCGGGTTTTCTCCAGGTTCTCCGGTTTCCCCCGCCATTCATTCCACCAACTGCTCCATCATCACCTTTCCTTTCATCCATTTCACCATCATTTCGTTTAATCTACTTCCTTCCTCCCATACCAGGCATCGGGCTGATCACCCATCCTGGATATTCTGTCTGATCCATGAGTGTCTGCTCCTCGACGGGCCTCTGACCCCAGGCACCCGCCTGTAAGTCCTGGGGAGTGTAAGTCCTACATAAGGGGAGGTTAAACAGAGAAAGAAGAAGAAGAAAGGTGAATTAGATAAGGTAAGGATATAATTGGGAAGAGATGTAAAACCATAACAGAAATAAAACATAATTTAAAGTCAAGTTGGCAGCAAGAATGGGAAAGTATTATACAGGAAGTACATTGTGTTTATTTAACAACATTTCAGAATGGTTAAAATTAAAACATATTCAATCAACAATGAGATTAATACATTATTTAACCAGACATGGCCCCTATAAAACCTATTGGAAGAAAATTAACAAAACAAAAAATGACATATGTGATTATTGCAATCAGCAAGGAACCCCGGAGCATGTATTGTTTGAATGTATACATTATTTTGAGACAATATAGGAAAAACAAGTTTAAGTGGACACCAGCTAGCATATATTTTAAGAAATAAGAATTTATACATACAATTTGACATATTTCCTAAAAAATTAGCAAAATAGCATGGGTACAAGATATTGAACAAGATGAAGTTTTAACACTAGTACCTGCAATTAATGAAGGAATAAGAAGATCGGAGAGAATTCAAGTCCTACGTGCAGCAGAGACACTGATACAAACATCTGATACCAATAATCATACTTTAGAAATAGGAGTATAAATTGCTGAGAAGAGGAAATAACAATTTAAACTAACGGAAGGAAATCCTTCAGGATAATTCCAGGCAGAAAAATGGGGAGAGAAAAAGAGGAAATGCTTGAAAATGAAGGAGAATTGGGGAAGAAGTAAAGAGGAGGATGGAAGAGGAGATGGAGTTTATAGTGGAAAGGAGGATAACAGCGAGAAGGGCAATGGGTGAAGAGGATGATAAGCAAGAGAAGGAGCTAATAGTAGACAGGAGTGGGAGCTTGGAGCGGGAGATGGTGAATGGAGGAGTTAGGGAAGTTAGAGCTAGGATTTTATGCGAGAAGAAGATGGCCACAAGGATAAGTGGAGTGAAAAATGGTGGTAAGTAGAGATAAAGTGAATGTAATGGTAAATGAAGTGAAATATTACTTTTTTTTAAGAGAAAGTGAAGTAACAGATTCATAGCAGATCAATAAATATAGGATTATTGTGTTAAGTGAAAAATTATAAAGAAATTATGTGGGTGTTAAGTGAAGTGTACGATAAAAAGAATAAGGGAAGATAAAATTAAACCAAAGTAAGCAGTTAAACTACCTATATATTTTGTGGAAAGTGTATGATTAATTGAAAATGAATCAGTATCATTAGTTTAAAATGAATACATATACTAAGTGTAGCTTGGGTACCGGATACCAGCACCTTCACCAAGGGTTAGAGCATAGTTTAATTTTGTGGGGAATATTTTGTTACATCTATCTTGTTTAATTTACTAATATTTACAGGAAATTGGGAATAGCTGGATACCATTTATTTTGTGTTGCCAGCTTCAAGTAACAGCAGTTGAATATATTTTTGATTTACTTTTCAGCTGTAATTATTACATTTTGGACTTTGTTTTATTATTTCTATTTTTTATTTCACTCATTTTATCTTTTTTTATTTAATAGATTTCAAGCAAGAATCTGTACAATAATAATGTATAAAATGAGAGAAGTGTTAAATAAATAACAAATTTGGAATACACGTTCTGGTGCAGGAAACAAGGTACCAGGATGGTGTATTGCAGATTTTATTTATTTATTTTTTGTTCAGCAATTGATATATGATACCCATGTTCAGCATTGTCACGTACGTTCACAGACTTTGATGGTTATCCTCAGAGAAAGGTTCTGAATCTTAAATGGAAGAAGAGTAGTGTGATCAGCTGTACGAAAATGTGTCATTTGTAGGAGGCACAAGAAAGAGCGGCCAAAGGTTTCTACACCACCACTGTCTAGTGATCGTTGAGGCAATATTCTATATCATAACATGCTGTGAATGCCAGAGTGATTGTAGTGTAAATTAATATTATTGTATGTACAGGATTTTAGATGTTTGTTAGCCATAAGTAATGTTAGGAAATAAGTTTACACGGCCTAACTGACAATAGAAGTGGGTAACAATAAACCGAGGGGGTGAGTTGTTTATCACTAAGAAGAGATAAACAAATGACATCAGAGTAGCATGCCTTTTTTTTTAGAAATGGAGGGAATATTTTCCCTAGAGCATATATGTTAGTAGTGGTGATTGGCTGACCAAAACAGACGCTAAAGTGGGCGCAATTTGGTAACCAATAGGAGCTATATTATAATGTTAAGGCAATTCGAGGTGAAGGAGTATATATTCTCGAGCCATAAGCAAGTCTCGCACAGTTGCGAAGAATCTCTCTTGAGGTGCACGTCACGTAGTTCTGAAGAATCTCTCACAAGGTGTACGTCGCATAGTTACAAAAATGTGAAGTACGCGAAGTAATTAGTGCGCGGCAACTAAAACGACTGTATTTACATTCGTAAATATCACAGTTTCAGTCACGCGTGTATAAAGATTAAATATGTGAATTATTAATTAAGTGTGACGGCAATAAAAGTGTAGAAACAATTTTTTTATCAGTGTTATCTTTTAGTAAAAACTCCTTTCCGTTTACACACCCTGCTTAGAGATACTTGCTCGACTGAGTTATAATAGCTAGCCGGAGGACAAAGAACCCAAAATTTAAAATAATAAAACAAGAGGCGGCCAAAAAATAAGATAACACAAGCCATGAGAACTCCAACAAATGGCTCCCAGAACGTGGGGCGAGACAACTATGAATGGAGCAGTGCAATTAACTACAAGACTTTAGAACGGCGCAGATCCCAGAAACAACCACCAGGGCGACCGACGACGCGGATGAGAGGACATCAGCGACTACGAGAACAGAAGACAACAGGGGAATTCGACACCAGGACAACGAGACGACGTAGATCCATGGTATTACGACGCAGAGGCGACATAAACATCTAGGAGAAGGGGGCAGGAAGCTGGACATCAAAACAAGGTCATCAGATAGCATCATAAAAGGTTAGAAAACTGTAAATTTTTTGAGTATTCTAAAACAAAAGAAAAAAAATTGTGAAAGATTAAATGTTGTTGAGAAGTGGAAGGATTAACAAAAGAATGTCCACTAGCAATACTGAAGGAATAATTATGGAAGGGGATAATGTAACAGTTGGCCGTAATTCAATGCAGGTCACGGAAAATCGCTTAACAATGCAGGATTTAAGGGAGGAAATATCAGTGAAGAAAGTCAGAACAGAATGGCAGGTCAGTCAACTCAAACATCTGGGATTGTTGTAAACATTTCAGGGTAGGTAGCTGACGACAGAGATAGATATATTAGGCCTGTGGGACAGAGTATTGTACCAAACAGGGGTGAAGTAACTGTAACGGGTGGTGGAAATGAAGGTTCACAAAGGGATGTAAATGCAGTAGGAAGTGTTAATTTTGATGCTGATATGATGATGGAAATGCTAAGAAATTTTGGTGAAACATTAAATAAGAGTATTACAGATCAATTACAAAGGAATATGGAAGATATTGGTAAGAGTAATGAGAAATTAGAGCAAAAATTAGATCAAAACAGGGAAGAAATTGAAAAGAAATTTATGGAGCTAGATAGGAGTATGACAAGAATGAGAAATGAAAATCAGGAAATAATAACAAGTGAGATAGGAAAATTCTCAAAGGAAAATATCAGACATGAGCTGGGAAATATCTAACCAAAGAAGTGAGGTTAATACTAAGTTTGAACATGTTACTGTAAGAATCACAGAGTTAGGAAGCCGAATGAGTAGCATTTCAAGTGAGCTAAGAGAGATGGTGGAGGCTACGAATGCAATTTAATTCAGGTGCAAGTTAATTTCAGAGGGGAGATATCTGAAATACAGAAGGAGTCGGAAACACAAAGAAATAAGTTGTCCGAAGAAGTTTAAAGTTTTGTCTATAAATTTGAATCAAAAACTAACTTCTGAAATTAACAAGCACCAAGCTGTTCAAAATGAAAACAGTAGAAAATTGGAAGAGACAATAGAAAATCTGCAAGGTACTGTAAATAGGTTAGAATTGAGTTCAAGGGTCAATATATGTGATGTCAATGTATCTGATGCACAGAATAATGATAGAGGTATTTCCTCAGGTATAACTAATAATGTGAGTGACGCGGCGGGTTCATCCATAGCCCACGCCGAAACTCAGAGTGCATAAGTAACGGTAGATAATTTAAATATGGGAATAAGGGACATACAAAACTATAATTATATCTTAAGTGATTTGCCACTTCCAAAATTTAATGAAAACTCCAATCCAGTACAGTTTATTGCAGACTTGTCAGAGTACTTTCAAATTAAAAACATATCGGAAGCATTGAAAATGATAGTTGTTAAAAGATGTTTGGACCAGAAGATGTTAGATTGGCTAAAAATGGTATCAGGGGGCGAAATTTCATATGAATCCTTTAAGAGGCTATTCATGAACAGATTTTGGAACGTCGCGATACAGCACAGAATACGAGCAATGCTTAGTTACGGACAATTTGATCCACGAGAGTGAAATATCAATGACCGATTATTTACTAAAACATGCAAGTCAGGTTAGGAATTTGTCACCTCCGATCAATGAGGAAGATTTTGTGAGTTTGCTCACAAGGCATTATCCTTTAAGGATACAAAATTACTTATTAATTGCAAAACCACTTAGTATCTTCGAGATGACAGAATTAATATCAGCCTTGGAACAACAAGAAGATATATCTCGAGAGTGAGAGCATAGATTTTTAGACGTGCCAGATAGACGAAATTACCAAGTTGGTCATTATAAGCAAAGCAGAGGACAAGAAAGACGCCATGAGAATAATACCAGGCAAAGTTACCAATCATACGTTCCGGGGATAGATGGGAGACCAGGTCGGCAGGAACAAATAAATTACGTCAGGACAGAAAGATTGCCGGAAAGAGGGTAAGATCAAGGACGCCGTTACGTCAGGCAAAGGGAAAATTTCACTCACTGGAGGGAAAACACTAACCGGGAAAGATCCGAGGAACAGAAAGAAAATTACATGCCAAGAGGACATAATTTCAGAAATCGAGGATTTCGGACTCGAGGAAGGGGACCTCTAAACAGTAGGAGCGAAAATGAGACAACTTTAGCACCGGTTAGGAATGACAGTCCCGTATATGAACAGGGAAGCAACAAGGAAAACTGTCAATAGACTCCTGTGCAGTAGGTTCTCAGGATGTCTTTAATAACTCAGTATCCATTACCCAAATAAAAAATATGCCTACACACACACTCTGTAAGAAGATTGCAGCAAAAAAAGAGAAGGAGGAAAATTTCGAGTCACCTCATATTAAGATAGAAATCGCGAAGAGATTATTGCCACTATAGATTCCGGTTCATCAGCTTCAATTTTTTGGCAGAAATTTTATATAAATTTGATAAATGAAGGTAACAAAATTATGGCTCTTACCACCAGTAATTTAATTTGTCGTGTTGCAATCGGAAGAACGACAAAGGTCATAAAAACACAAGCTCTACTAAACATACTTATCGGCGGAGAACATTTCGAGATGTTGTTTCTAATTGTAAACCATTTGATTTGTGACATAATTTTAGGATGTGACTTCCTACATGAATATGAAGCACATATAGATTTTAAATATGAGGAGTTAAATTTGACAAAAGACAATAGAGAAATAAAGGTACCGTTTATACAAGAGAAAGTCTCCGTGATTGAGAGGACAAAGGAAGAGGAGGATCTTTGTGATCAAGGATTTTTTGTGCAAGTAATGGGAACACATGGAAATGGGCAAATAAAGCAAGTAGTCACAAGATATGAAGGGAACACCACGCTATATTTTCGACAGCTAGTAGAAAGGCCAGAGGAAGTAGAGAAATTTACGACCCGAACAAAAGACGACCGTGCGAGCGAGACAGACAATAACTGGGAAGAGAGAAGTGAAGAAATACTACACAAGTGTGAAGAGGCTTACAACATTACGAATACACAAAAACGAATCCTTCATGGCGTATTGATGAACAATAGTTCAGTATTTAGTAATATTCCAGGCAGATGTAACGTATATCAGCATACATTTCAGGTAGAAGATGTGCCACCATATAGGCATAAGTATGATAATTTGCCTATAACTCTTCGAGACAAAGCTAGAAAACTAATAAATAGCATGTTAGAAAATGGGATTATTGAGCAAAGTAATTCTCAGTATATAAATTCGATCTGTTGGAGTATAAAACGAGATGGTAATTTGAGATTAACATTAGATGGTATGGATACGTGAATTTCGTTCAGAATCTACTCAACGAAACAGTAAACAATGTAACAGGATACATACACATATGAATTATGTAACCCAACAACCCGAAAAACCATTGGAAAGTTCCATATTGAGATGCTGAAACAATACAACATCGAGGATAAAGATGAAAAGCAAATCCAGGATAAGTAGAGCTAAACTGCAAAACAAAGTACTGGAATGTAAGAGGTTTAACTATGTATATATGTCATAAGGAAGGATAAATAAATGCAAGACAGAAATAAATGTTTAAAGGGGAAAAAGAACATTTTCTCAGTAACCTGAAGCCACATTTGAAATGAAGCATGTAATAAGGATAATTTAATGTCATATGAAAGTAAAGGTATGTAGATATAATTCAAACGGCATTGTGAATATAAAGTACAAAACAATAAAAAAGGGTAAGGATAATTAAAGCCAAACATTTATGTAGCACACAGATAATATGAAATTATGTCTTAGAATTATGAAGTGTAAATATGATTGTGTAGACGATGAATATATTGTTAAATATGTTCAGTAATTACAAAATGAACCAGGGTAAAAAGCTTGATTTATAAATTTTTATGTCAATAACCTAAGAGGGTATAACCACTTTGTAACAGTGACCCAAATAGTTCAGGGTACAGTATTTGCTGTATGAAAGAAAACTTGTAAGGTCAGATGCAGGTATATGAACACATTAGACCCGAGCCAGTGAATAGTGGCGATAAAAAGGCAAGAAGTATAACATGTGTAAAATGCGTGTGCAGTGTTTCGTGCAAGTGATAGATACCGTGTGTTACAATATTCAGGAGACTAAAAACCCAATTATAGAATTTCCAAAAAAAAAGGTTGTAAATATTTATAGTTGTTTCTAGTGGGGCATATGAGGCAATATTTTATATCATAACATGCTGTGAATGCCAGAGTGATTGTAGTGTAAATTAATATTATTGTATGTACAGGATTTTAGATGTTTGTTAGCCATAAGTAATGTTAGGAAATAAGTTTACACGGCCTAACTGACAATAGAAGTGGGTAACAATAAACCGAGGGGGTGAGTTGTTTATCACTAAGAAGAGATAAACAAATGACATCAGAGTAGCGTGCCTTTTGTTTTAGAAATGGAGGGAATATTTTCCCTAGAGCATATATGTTAGTAGTGGTGATTGGCTGACCAAAACAGACGCTAAAGTGGGCGCAATTTGGTAACCAATAGGAGCTATATTATAATGTTAAGGCAATTCGAGGTGAAGGAGTATATATTCTCGAGCCATAAGCAAGTGTCGCACAGTTGCGAAGAATCTCTCACGAGGTGCACGTCACGTAGTTCTGAAGAATCTCTCACAAGGTGTACGTCGCATAGTTACAAAAATGTGAAGTACACGAAGTAATTAGTGCGCGGCAACTAAAACGACTGTATTTACATTTGGAAATGTCGCAGTTCTAAGGAATCTCTCACGAGGTGCACGTCGCATAGTTACAAAAAATGCAAAGTACGTGAAGTGATTAGTGCGCGGCAACTAAAACGACTGTAGTTACATTCGTAAATATCACAGTTTCAGTCACGCGTGTATAAAGATTAAATATGTGGATTATTAATTAAGTGTGACGGCAATAAAAGTGTAGAAACAATTTTTTTATCAGTGTTATCTTTTAGTAACAACTCCTTTCCGTTTACACACCCTGCTTAGAGATACTTGCTCGACTGAGTTATAATAACTAGCCGGAGGACAAAGAACCCAAAATTTAAAATAATAAAACAAGATGTGCCCAACAAATAAGATAACACAAGCCATGAGAACTGCGACATCGTGTGAGGGATGGTAAGGTGTTTGAAGTTTTTGGCATTGATTTGGCTGGTCCATTGTTTAGACAAGATAATCAGAAGATGTGGGTTTGGTTGTACACATGTGCAGTCTATTGAGCAGTACATTTGGAACTGCTTGCTTCATTATTAACAGACTCATTTGTTTAAGGCTTAAGAAGATTTATATCATGCAGAGGAAGGCCTTCAACAATTTATAGTGATGATGGAACAAATTTTAGAGGCACGAGCAACATGATGGCTAAACTCAACTGCAAGCGAATAGGGAGTTATTGTGATATTAGAAAATTATATGGAAGTTCAGTCCTCCCACAGCGCCATGGTGGGCTGGCTGGTGGGAGAGACTAATCGGATTTCTGAAAGATCTACTCTGTTAAGTTTTTTTTGGAAATCTTCTCTGACAGTTGAAGAACTAATACTGTCTTGTGTGAATGTGAATCGATTATCAATAGTCGCCCCCTGATTGCAGAAACGGAAAATCCTCAAGATCTAAGGCCTATCACACCAACAATGTTTCTACAGGAGGTCTATTAAGTAGGTGTGCCCGGTCTGGATGCAAGAAAATCAACTAAGGAAGAGCAGCTTATCGCTCGGAATTAAGAGATGCCCTTCGTCAGCGATTTCGGAAGGGATACCTAGGAGTTATTGCTTAAGCGAAAACATATCAACAAGGGAGATTGTGCTCGAGATGGACGATTTAAATAAACTGGAATGGTTGATGGGTGTTGAAGATGTGTTACCTGGTAAAGATGGACGAGTACATGTTGTGAGGCTTTGGATGAAGAGTTGTCATGCACTCTGTTCAGCATTTGATCCCATTAGTCTATTCCGTGCCACCATCTAAAAGAGACAAAACATGTGGAAGATGCCTTAAAGGAACATGTGGGACAAGCACACCTGATGTTGCGAAGATACCGTACTCGGAGTGGGAGAGTGTGAAGTGTCCTGTATGATTTCTATAATGCAAAAAATTATATGTTGCAATGTTATTTTGTATTAAAATTGCAAGGCGGTAGAATGTCGGGAATTAAATTTGTTATATTGCCGGCATTGAAGAAATAAAATAAGTTTGTTGCTATCATGAAAAAATGTTTTTAGTTTACTGCTGGTTTTCTGATGTGTACTAAGATACAAAACAGAGTTATATTGCCAAAATATTGTACGGTAAGAAGTTTCATTGAAGTTAAAACATTAACAAGAAGTATAGGAACATGCATCGATATAATTAGCATATTCACATGCATAAAAGATTCTTTGAATTTGATGAAATGAAATAGATACAATATTTTTACAGTAGCACGATCTTATATCAGCGATGATGATGATAATAATAATAATAATAATAATAATAATAGTAGTAGTAACAATAATAATAATAATAATGTCTATTCATGATTACTATGTAATCGCAACTTAAGTGGAATCACACAGGATGAATTTTATTGACAAATTCAAGAATCTCCAAGTGTATTACGGGACATTCCATGTCAAATCAACATAGGCCACAACCTGACCTCTTTCAATTTTCATGAAACTTTGCAAAATTGAAGCTAGTATGAAAGTAATTAAATATATTATACTAAGTATTTAATCTCTGTGTCGAGTGATTTTTTTTGTAATAGTGATATCAATTTTGAAAAAAATGACAATTTTAGTAAAAGACCTGCTCTGTAAATTGAAATAACTCGTGGTGTGTTGAAGGTGGAGTGCTGAGTTTGGTCTTATTTGAAAGCTCAGGAAAGGCACACTGTTTTTAAACAAATTGCAAATATTGAGATCTTGAACTCATCCATTATACTTGATCATAAATTTCTCAAAAAAGAACAATTTTTAAATTTTGCAAAAATTACATGTTAATGTACATATTGTCTCAATATATACTGAAAATTTTAGGTTGGAACTCCCAACAGCTTCTGAATGATAAAATATTTTGTTCGTGTCTTTAGTACATCAGTAAACATAAAATTACATAGGAATAGCTAGGTATGTTTTCATATATTAATTATACAATATTAGATCAGCTTATACAAAGGTTGGCTATCCTTTTATCCCAAACTCTTTAATTTTCTATCCAAGAATGGCACTAGTAGCAGCCTAAGTCTCAGATTAAGGTGGTTATTGCCTTTTATCTGTATTTTGTGTATGTGAAGGCAGTAAGAAGCCACAGTTTATATAATGTCTAGTATGAAAGTACTAGAAATTGTAGGAATTCTATCTACTCCTTATCCAGAACCTGGTAAGGTGCTCAGCCTGGCAGATGGTATGTGAAACTTGTGCAAACTTTTTTTTCTTTTCAAAATGATGAAATTAAGTAGATATATGCCAGGGGAGACTGCATTTCTGTAAAAGAAGATGGGAGAAAAGCCAAAAGTAAAAACTGCTGCTTTTATGTAACTTGAGTGAAGCCTACGTGTTGTTTAAAGAATGCTATCCTAATGTGAAAATTGAAATTTTCTAAATTCTGTGATTTAAGATCAAAATGCATTGTCACTTTGTTGTCACCTGGAGCTCACACTATGTTTTTGCAGCATCTGTCAAAATATAAATTAATGCTAATAGGAAGCAGAATTAAAGGGTTCAGAATGCGAGATGTATTCTTACAAACAAATCCGTCACTACCACAGTGTCATTTAGAAATCTGTTGCAACTGTCCTGGTGAAGATAATTTAAGACATTTTGTAAAAGATATATTTGAATCAAATCCAGTGGATGAAATCACATATACACAATGGATAACAACTGACAGGTCAACATAGAAACAATTACTCATTTCTGTTTGGAAAATTAAAGCTCTTATTGTGCCATTCTTTCATAGCAATACAACAAATACATTTTCAAAATGAATGATGTTAGTGATTAATGCAAATGAATAACTTGTTATGTGTGATTTTGGCAAGAATTATTCTTTCATTCTATGAAATGAAGTCCAATCGTTTCACTGGAATAATTCTCAGGTGACAACACATGCTTTTGTGATTTATTTTTAAAATACTGACGACACATTAAATCAAATGTTACGTCATCATTTCAGACTGTTTATTTCATGACACTAAAGCTGTGCATCTTTATTAGAAACATTTAATGTAATATATGAAGAGAAAATTCCAAATCAAACCAAAGCACATTTATTACTTCTCTGATGCTCTGCAGCTCAATTTATAAACAGAATGAATTTCATTAATCTTTGCTTTTGTGAAGTAAATTTTTCTTGTCTGCTGAATGGCATTTTTATGCTACATCACACGGAAAAGGTGCATGTGATGGTGTAGGTGGAACAGTGAAAAATTTAGCAGCATCTATGAAATCGATTTTGATGATGTCACATGGTCTGTGAATTTCAACAGGAAGAACTTACACTCTTCCAAATGAGGAGAGCATCAGAATCAACAAAAAGCATATATAAACATGTAAATAGTCTTTGCAGGTACACTGAGATTAAAAAAGAGTACAATTAAAACAAAAATTATTTCTGATGAATATTTACAAACATCAAAAATATAGGTAGACTTGTGTATGTGAAAATGTTTTCGACAATAACTCCAGAAGTATCTGCAGTTCCAAAATGAAACTTATAGGACATTTAAAGTTTATATAGACCAACAACATATATTTTTTTCAAACTTTTAAAAGTGGTTCGGTTTTTAATTTTTCAGGGTTGAATATTACATGCTATGACTTTGAACAGCATTAAAGCATGAATGGTGTTATATAAAATCAAAGGTTCTTTCTTATGCTTTAAGGTAACACGAAGTTCATTTCTTTAACTCAAGTTGTTGAATAGCTATAAAAAGTTTCTTATACCTTACGTGCCATACTTTACTGTTTTTTCAAATTTTAATGACTCACAACTCCAAAAATATTTACATAATACTTTTAATATTTTGCATTTTTACATTCCTTCCCACGTATAACATCTCACAAAAATTTCATTAAAATATAAGAAGGTCAGGTTGAAAATTATGCAAAAGTGTGTTGATTTGACTTACTCTGAATAATGGGGAAAACGCTTTTACATATACAGGATGTATCTTTATTGGTGTCATATATTTGGGGGACGTGTTCCTGACATCAAAACAGTAAAAAAAAGTTCATATTATGGTCATCACAGTCTAAGGATCCCCAAGCGGCGGCCTTTGTGCAGTAGCCAAACACTTGTTCCCTACCCTCCCTAACCACAACCATCATAAACATCTTAGTGACATCCATGTGCACGTGCGCGGTGTTGCCACAGTTAAAAATAGTATTTAAAGCAAACCTTTGTAGCTGATTTCCATATGTACAGAATACAATCATGCAGTTTGTCTGCTTGCTTTATACACAAATGCAGTTAACAACTATGCATCGCATAATAATTACATTTATGTTACAAACACTTTAAAATATAACTGAGGATGATCTGAACTAATATACTACACTACAAGAATGGAAATGCATGTTAATATATCCGAGAGAAACTTAGAAACATGTCCTGAATAAACTATACGTTGTTGGACTATCATTAAATAATTAAAATACATAAATATCAATTTATTTTGAAAAGAACTCTTACTCCCAAAACAAAGCCTCATTTTTGATTATGCTATTTAATCTAAAAGTTAATTTTTATAAATAAGGGTTGCATGTTTGCAGTTTTGCTTAATGTAATTATTATGTGCACGGAGCTATGGTGAAAGTATTTTTTATTTTGTTTGTCCTGCAACCACAGAATGTTAGAAAAACCGAGTTCTAGAAGATGTAAACAAAAACAGTAAATATGTAAAATTAAAAAAGAAGAAGAAGCTGTTGAAAAACGTAAAGTGAATGCAGGTCTTTGTATCACTCTTGGAAGATAGGTGCTTTTTTACGTAGCTTTGAAAACATGATAAATTTGCTTCACAACAATGTTTTTATTAATATAAAGCTAATATAAGAAGAGGTTGTGTATTGTTTAAGATGTAAGATTTATAATCATGACAGATTCTGTTTACTTAAATGAATAGCTTTATTATAAAATACAGGATAAGGAAAAATACGAAAGGCAAAAAAAAGAAAACAAAAAAGAAACCTTATGTGTTATATTCACATGATTATCTCTATTCACTCTTCTACAAATTACTTTTACAAAAGCTTATTCTTGTATCTACTTCTTCTTAAATGAGATAAAATTTCATTGCACATTTCGTTGTAAATATAAGGATTCATAGGCCAAAGCGAGTCAGATTATTGAAAACCAGATGATGACTTTGAAATTCCATGCTCTTAGCATGACCACGAGGAAAATACAAATACAGACTTCCAACTTGTATTTCAAAATTCAAACCAATAACAAAGATTTTCCCGGAAATGATTAACAGAATTTGACCTAAAATGTGTCCTTTACTGAGATTGCATTTTACGCACAGTAAGATTTTGCCTGTCTCTTACGGTGTACCAGTTATACAAAAAGTTGAGAACGAGGAAGAATTTACAAGTTATTCCCAGAACATAAAATTCAAGATACAAATTTTATTTTTCATGCAAATATCTTAAACATGCGGTATTTTACTAAAAATCGTTATAGCTGTTTTTGAGAAATTCAAAACAATAGCAAACATTTTCCACGTAAAGGGTTCTTTTCTACATGTACGTGAACATTACACACAAAAATCTGGCTTTGCTTATTCAAAGTTTTTGTAGCCCCTTTCTTCGTGATCTTGGCACAACTGGTACTCGGCAGAGTCATTTGTTTGTGCGGCCGGAGGGTCAGCAACTTGGTTCGTTTCCCAAAGTCTCCACATCTTAATTAAACTATTAAATGCTAATAACTATTAAACACTGCTAAACCTACAAAATTGCACTAAGTAAAACACCATATAACTTCTCTAAAGAAGTAAGATATAAGCTTAACTGTCACAGCTGCTAAAACGTACTGAAACCGAAGAAACAACAGAAATGACATTACAACAACGCTTTGCTTTGGTGGAGCTAAAGTAAGGACCACGCATTGTAGTTGAGGGATGGGAAGACCCTACTAATCGTTTACTGATGGATTTATGGTCAGGCTTCAAAGCTTTCCGTTTGCTTTGTAGCCGACTGGGGAAACGTTGCCTGCGACCAGTATACATGGGTCTGAAAATCAACCATTTCGTTGTTATAGGTCAAATAAGATGTATTCCATGAGTGAACAGACGGGTATGTACTACAAGTATGGCCGTGCAGGCAATGCAGCATGAGCACATGAACTTCATGAGAAAGGTACCCTGACAGGCCGTTACCGTGTACAAGGGCATTCGCACGAATTCACCAACGCTTGAGAGAGAATGGACAATTTGAGAGGAGTACTAGGGATATTGGGAGACCAAGAGCGGTACGAGGCATTGAGCTTGAAGAACGAGTTCTTCGTGCTGTGGATGCAGACCCATCACAAAGCACAAGACGTATGTCTGTAAGGGAAAGAGTTAGTCATATGACTATCAGGAGAATTCTGCATGAAAATCTTCTGTACCCGTATCACCTTCAATGTGTGCAAGGATTAAATGAGGCGGACTTTGAGCCAAGAAGATGTTTCTGTCAACGCATGTTACAGCAGTGCGCTGTGTTCATCAATTTCCTAGCCTGTATCTTATTCACGGATGAGGCTGGTTTTACTCGCGACGGCATCTTCAATTTTCATAACATTCATAACTGGGCGTTTGAAAATCCTAATGAAGTACGACAGGACAACCATCAACGGAGGTTCTCTCTCAACGTTTGGGGCGGAATTATTCATGATCACCTTATTGGTCCCTTCACGTCTGAATGGACAAACCTATCTCGTTTCTCAAAAATGAGTTGCATCAACTGATAATGTGCCTCTGGACATCATCCAACGAATGTGGTTTTTACACGATGGTGCTCCAGCGCATTGATAGTACGTAAGTTTTTGAATAATCGATTTCCGTAAGGATAGATTGGTCGAGGGGGACCCATTGCATGGACTGCTTGATCGAATGATTTGAATCCAATGGATTTCTTTGTCTGGGGACATTTGAAGTCCTTGGTTTTTGCGACTCCTGTACCTGATGCTGACGTATCCAAATTGGATTGACCAAATATGAAACACACCGGGAATTCTCAACAGAATACGCCAGAGCACAGAAGGCAGGCTTACTGCATGCATTGAAGTAAGAGGAAGCCACTTCGAGCAATTTTTGTAACTTTCGATTTTGTGTTGTAACTCTGAAATAAATGATTTTCATCCCATGTTCATAAGAACGTTTTTTACTGTTTTGATGTCAGGAACACGTCCCCCAAATATATGACACTGATAAAGATACATCCTATATTGTTACTTTCTCTACTAAGTATAGTAAGTAGAGGAAGTATTGTATTCCACCCAACAATTCGATACCGAGATTTCACCGAACTGCACATTTTGAAGCCCCCTGAATAAAAAAATAGCATTTTTAGAAAAAGGTCCGTATGTGTGTGTGAACGCCATAACTCAAAAACGAATAAACACCAAACTTGGTGCTTAAGTTCAATATATTCCAAAGATGTGACACGAAGATTCAAGAAAATCCCCAATCCCATACCATTTGCATGGAAATTTTTGGGGGATTTTTGATTTTCTAAAAAATGGCCAACATTTTTATTAAAATTATATTAAAGATATTTACATGACAAACAAAACACATATCTTGAAGGTTCTGGGAATAGCCTGTTAAGTCCTCTTAATTCGGAAGGAATTTTGTATAACCTTATTTAACCGGTAAACGTTAAGCCATAGACGAAAACATACTACACAAGAAATGTAGATCTTTTAAAAAAAAAATATTTTAAAGAACTTTCAGCCATTTCCGAGATATCCGTTAGCCATTCTTTTAACGTTCTGTCGATTTTCAATTGTTTCTCGCGATGTCATGGAAAGAGTCTGGAATTTTAATGCCAGCGTATAGCATACAGTTCTAAAACATTTGGCTATCGCTATTCCATTTATATCTATAACGAAGTGTGTAATGCAGCTATTTCCGGAAAGGTTTATCTGGATTAAAATGAAGTAGATAGGAAAATAAACTTTCGTAATAATAATAATTTGTATACCACTAATAAACCAGAGGGAAGAGAAATTCATGTAAATGTAACACATTAGATTATTATTCTTTTATGCCGAAGAAAGATTCTAGTCCCCATCGTAACAAAGTCGTGATTACGTATTTTGGCGTAAACGGCAATCAGGGACGATTCATGCACTGGAGAAGGCCAGCAAATAAGGGGACGATTCATAAACGAATCGTGCAGTAGAGCAGGCAAGCAGACAATTCACGAATCAGTAGGGGGATTTAGGGTTTCTAGATCACTTAATATGCAGGAATGTGTATTCATATGCAAATGAGGTCCACCACCCCCTCCCCCAGCTCCATGGTACTTTCTGTTGCAGCTGAGAGTCATAAATCTTGAGTATAATGGAAGCATGACAGGTAAGCAATTAAGGCTGTCAATCAACTGTCTAAACGAACAAAGGAATAATAAATTACGCTTCTGTAACAAAAGTGGAGACGTTATTCTACCCACTCCATATCCGGACACAGCACTTCTGCACCTGCAGCAACTCACCCCCAGTCACATTGTTTAACGACCGCGTGCAAAAGAACAAAAGGCTATCCATCAACTGTCAAAATGAACAATGGGGTAGGCTGGACAAAGGATCAGACGCTATTGTCCAAGCTCTATTGCAGGCATGGCGAGACTGTGAGCCTGCCCCGAAGCACCTTGATGCAACCTGGATAACAAAGCTATGGAAGGGGGACAATGTGGAAGGCGAGCGGGGTAGTGGTAAAGAACGAACTGATTCAGTGGCGTCCTGTACTCTGTATTTAAAGTAAATTAAGCTTCTCCAATGTCGTTTACAATGAGAGATTCGAAATCCGGAATTATGTTGTTTACAGCTAGACGTAACTGGCATGAAGATGTTCGTTCGTCTGTCGGGATCTGCATTTGCTTTTTACTAATTTAATCATGGAAAATAACTATTTATAGACGTACGCTGTACAAAATATTGCTTCCATGGAAATTGAATATGATCGAAGCTTCGGATATTTATTGTTGCATAAGATTTTAAAACATTCCACTCCTATTAAATCTTTGCATCTGACTTTAATGATTTCGTCAGACTGTAAATGAATCAGCTCCTCTTGCAGATTGATTCTGGCCTTTCTTACGTTTATGTTTAATGGATAGACATACACTGATATATCATATTTAAAAACCCTGAAATCACGAAATCTGTAATCACAAAATTCACTTTTAAGTGTGAAGAGAATACTAATGTTAGTACTGAATTTATCTGAGGAGAAATTTGAAAGGAGATTTAAACATGGAAAATAGTACACCTGCCCCTCTTTCAAGTGATCTACCCAGAGTGAAAGTGTGTTTACGAACGTCTGCACTGAACTATACTTATCAACAATATTTTGATTGCGTCGTTGAAATGTAGTATTCAGTTTAAGTGCGTACATATATCGCATAAGAAAGCTAAGTCGCAGACCCAGACCTCGTTATTTAGTTCCTAAATTTCCATTCCCTAAAAAAAGGAAACAATAAAATTACAATAAAATGACCTTAAAGCATATCAGAATAATGTAAATGTAAAGCTAAAATAAATTGCCTTTTCTTTCATGAATCCGGGGAATGCATCTCTGATGTCGAAGAACCGACGTAACATTGCACCTCTGCTAAGTCATCTAATATCACACAAATACTTAATATCTTAAATGATTCTCCCATATTTTTAAGTATACATATTTCGAAACTGTCGGTGTTTCAAAGCACTTCCTTTTATTTTGTTCACAACACAATCCATCACTATTGTAATGTAACCGACTTGGCACAAAGTGCTTCTTAATGCAACACACAATGGCAAGCATAAAAATTGCTCGAAATACCTTTATCACTGACAAAAAATGTTTTAGCCTGTCAATCAACCCAATTTTTCCCCAACCACGGCCTTTGCTCTGATACTAATTTTGACCACTGTAAACAATATCTTTCAATACTAATTTTTAGAGCTTTAAATAACTCCTCGCCAGTAGTACTGTCTTTTAGTAGGACTAAATCGAGCAAATACTCTTCAACATTAGGTTCCTTATCAACACCTCGAATGAAAATGGCCAATTGAGGTGTCAGTTACATCTGCACTCTCGTCCAGTGCAAGAGAAAACTTCACAAAGTCAGCCATTTTCAAATCCATCTGCCTTATTACGTCGGCAGAAAGCACTTCAACTTTCTTTGCAATGGTTTGTCGGAAAATATGCCAACACTCGAAATTGAGGACATAAAAACCCAGCAATTTTTATTAAACATGTTTTAATAAATTCTCCTTCCTGAAATGCCTTAAGGCCTTTGCAATTTCCCGTGTGACGATATAACTAGCGTGATTTCTTTTCTCTGCCATAATTTGAGTCTTTGTAGTTGGTTTAGGTCCATTGTTTTTTATCAATTTCAAAATTTCTTGCGTTCTTTTGCGTCCTGTGAACATGTGGAAAATTAGCAGTCTGACTTGTAGTTTAAATAAGAATTAAACTCTCATTATATAAAATGTTTAATAATAATAATAATAATAATAATAATAATAATAATAATAATAATAATACTTACAGACCCAACTTGCCTTGTAACTTGGCATATTCGGAATGATAAGCATTGAATTGCATTACTCCGCTTTGGGACATATAAAACATTTTGCATTGCCACCATCCTCAACGAAGAACTTCTGGTCCCATTCCATGAAATGTTCTGCTCTTCGAACGTTGCTTTGCAAGCGGGATTGCTAGCCGCCACTGTTTGACGTAGTACTGACCACGCTGACATGAATAGGAGGTGGAGGGGCGGGAGAAGCTACGGAGGGGTAGTGCGCGAGTCAACTGAAGCGCAAATTGACTCGCGAAGCACTGTTTCGCCATGGCTGCTCTATTGAATACTTTTAGGAATGCCACTTGCAAGCTCGCAGTCGCAATGTTTGACGACCACGTGCAGGAGAACAATAGAACATGCCGGACCCGAGTTAACAAAGGGACAGATGCTATTGTATTCCTTTCTATTGTCCAGAGCAAGGCTTCTTTAGAAAGACCACCCGTGTAGCATCCCAGTCCACTGGAATATGACAAAGAGGCAGTCTGGAGCCTTCTAACAAAAGGGAGCAGACGTTATTGTCATCCATTCCACTGTTCGGACATGTGCATGTTATGACAAAAGAAACTTGTGGAGGCTTTATACTTGCCCTATCTTTGTTTGTCCGAGTGAAAGACAGAGAGGTCAGTTTACCTGCTAGAGCATAAACAATTCTACCAACGCTCGAGTCCGCCATCATGGCGCCCTCACTGCCGAAGGCTACTTCTGAGTTTCTTCACGAAGTCCTACGGATATACCCGAACAAAGTTATACAAGCGCTCTGTTTATGTAGCTGACACTCTTCAAACAGCGATATATATCATTACATACATTAAACCTCTGTGTATACTTGGATATCCATAGATCGGTGTTCGATTCTTACTGCAATCAAAAAGTTTAATGTTTTAATTGCTAATGAGAAATTGATGATTTGATATTATATCATTACCCTGATTAATGAAAGACGTTATGGGTTACCTAAACGTCCTAGCTCAAATCCTAACAGCGAAACTCTAAGGCTTAAGAAATATTAAATTATGAGAGTATGTGCGGACAGATTAAAATGTGTTTGTGTAATATAATTTAATTTTTTATATATCATTACCCTGATTAATGCAGGATATCCTTAGGTGCCCAGATCTTCTAGTTCGAACCTTACCCTGAAACTCCAATGCGTAATAACTATTAAATTATGGAAGCATGCACGGGCAGGTTAAATACGTATTTAACAAATATAATTTAATTTTTTATATGACATTACAATGTTTAATGAGCTGTAGTCTTAGGAACCCAGAGGCCCTAGTTCGAATCTTACCCAGCGAATCGCTATAATAAATATTAAACTAGGTGAGTATGGGCGGATTAAAATTGCAATTAACAAATATAATTATTTATATTAAACCCTGGTGTATGCTTAGATATCCCGACGTCTAGACACGATTGTTTCTTCTTCTCTCTTTTTCTTTTTATCTTTCTCTTTCTTTCTTCTCGACTTACATCCAAGCGTTCACATATACACGAGCACACGCACATACATCAACAAGCATACACCAGCGCATGTGCTCATGCACCAGTGAACACGCGCACACACACGCATACGCCTACAAGCATAGACACAAACACCAGTTTACACACACACACACACACACACATATATATATATATATATATATATATATATATATATATATATATATATATACCAGTGTACTTGCACATACACATACACACATTCACACACCTCATACGTATACAAGCAAACACATACATACACCAGTGCACTTACACACGCGTATATACATACGCAGTACACTCGCACACTCACGCGCACACACACACACACATTCACGTACATAGACCAATACACTTACAGACTCACGCACTCATACACACCTACTAGCATAGACACATACACCAGTGCACTTACACACGCGCACACACATACACACTCATGCACAACCATGCACACATACACACACACAAGCACATACACACACGCATGCACATGCACACTCAAGCACACATCCTGAATGAAAAGAGATAAAATGATGCAATAAAACTAATTATAACCTTGGAATGTGACGCGCCATTTACGAATTGTTCCAAACTGGCCGGGATGCCAGGGTTCGAATCCTAAGAGTGATTACAAATTCATCTTCTAATAACTGCAAAGCTAATTAAGATAAAGACGCCAAATAAACTTTATTACATTTATGTCATTAGCTAGTTTCTTGTAAATGTATACTTGGATGCTGGCATCACGGGTTCGATCCTTAATTTTTAAATCTCCATTATCTCAAACTAAGAGAGATAGAGGGGTGGACCAAAGCATAATTGATAGCTCCTATGATGGGTAATTAATACTGTATATAATTTCCAATCAGTTGCCCGTAGTTCGAATCCCTATCGTTCAATGATTTCCTTAATTTTCCTCTATACTCTAGAATATATCACTTAGATTGATGCTGTAACTGCATAAAGGTCTTTTAAACATGTCAATCTAATATTATAAATAATTTTGTTTCTGGTGTTCTGAGTTCGAATACTGATTAAATGAATATTATAAATTTAATAACCCCGGAAATAATTAAGATAAAGACACCAAATAAACCTTATTGCGTTTATGTCATTAGGTAACTTCTTGTGAATGTATATCAGGGTACCAGGCGTCACGGGTTCGATCCTTAATCTTAAAATCTCTATTATCTCAGAAACTACCAGGGATAGAGGTGAGGACCAAAACATGATTGTTAGCTCCAATGATGGACAATTAATACAGCATATAATTGACAGTTAGTAGTCCTTAGTTCGAATCCCGATCTTTCAATGACTTCCTCAATCTTCCTCTCTACTATAGGATGTATCACTTAGGTTAATGTCATAACTGCATACAGCTCTTTTAAACATGACAAAATAATATAAATAATTTTGTTTCAGGTGTTCTGGGTTTGAATACAGATTAAATTTAATTTACATAAAATTTAATAGCTTATAACACAATTTAGATAGACACGTCAAATAAAAAGTTAACAGAATAGCAGCTCCCGAAATATCGTTATCATGACAAAATTAAAGTACTCAGTTCGAATCCTGAAGTGGTGATTCCATATATCTTCAAGCTTATGAATGATACAGCTTTGAGTAAAGATTATATGGTGGATGATGATGCAGGGGAACTAAATTACTAAAAATACTTTTATTAGAGCATTACCAGGTTCGATTCTAGAAGCTTAAAATCTGTGTAACTCTGGAAATCTTGCTTTGCTTGTGATTGTAGTGAAATGTAATGGTATACTGCGATAGCCGAGTATTAAGCATACAGGAATGCCATAATGTATACTGATTCTTTGGAGAATAAAGGGAAGTTGGAAAGTAAGAACTGAAATGTGAATGAAAACATGAAATAATGCAGTATATGCATGCATTTAACTAAACAAGGGAGAAAATCTTCTACGCTACCTATTAAGTGTATATTTCTAAAGGATTGTCGCAACAGAGTTAGAGTTAACCTTGGTGCAATGGCTAGCGGTGGTGGTTGCGCTAGGCTTTGAATGGCAACATCCGACGGAATGAGTATGCAAATACTTCTCTTGTTGGTGTGACTCCATAATATAAATTACCTTTTTATTAGCAGATAAGACTCAGCAAGATGGCTGAAGAGGGCAGCTTCCTGCCGACTCAGTGAGTTCAAGATCTCGAAATAGGTCTTAAATATGAGAAACACCTTAAAGAGAGCTCAAACAAGATACGTTAACAGGATTGCATCTTCGTTGGATGATTGTCATGTGATCTTGACTGAATGCTATAATTCGTTAACCGATCGAGAGCTTGCAGAAATGATTGGAAAATTATATCTCGAATATAAGAGCATGGCAGAGATGTGGAAATTTAAGACATGTAAGTTGTCTTTTGTATGTAGAAATGTCATACTTAAGTATTCAATGTTTTCCTATTTTACTATGAAAAAATTAATAAATAAAACAGCCGACTCATCGATATTACATATAAAGATACAAAAGATACATGTTATAGAATTTATAAAAAAATCATAAAATCACAATGTCACATGTTTTGAAGACAGATATACATATATATATCACATTGAAATAGCGCCTGATATCCGAATGTTTATACAAATCTTTTGAGTTTCATTTTACATGTATCGTAACAAAAAATGCAGTTCTTCCAGGTTACCTTTACTTACAAAAGCATGGTTTCTAAGACTTTCATTGTGTAATGTTTCAGACGGAATACGGGGAAGAATAAGAACAGATTGCAGCTCAGAAAAGCCTGCTAGTGCTCTTGGAGGTTAAAATCACCAGCGTCGTCATCTCCAAGAAACATTTCCACAAGAAGTGGGTGCTGACACATCTACATCACCGAAACACGTTAAGACAGGATTCTTATATAACACTCCAGGGCATACGATGAAAAAACACAGACAGTTTTGTATACAATCCAAGGCATAGCTGAGAGTTAGCTCGAGCGAGTCTCCGTATATTCAGTGAAAATAAAATTTGTGAATACTAATTTAAATGATTGTGAAATACTTTTAAATAGCGATGAAATTTGCAGGCTAAAAAGATTTGAATCGTTTATAGATTACCATTTAGGTAACCTAGCTGTTGCAAGTGCAATACCATAAGCTGGAACGAGGAGTTGGGGAGGAAAGTGACGGAAATGCACGATAAATAATAATAGTTGTAATAATAATAATAATAATAATAATAATAATAATAATAATAATAATAATAATAATAATAATGAAGAATGAAGGTATGATTTTACATAATGTTTTTATTCATTAAAAATCCTTACATTCCTAATGAAAAAATAAATCATTGCAATGATTAGTTTAAAATATAAGCTGCATCACATGAGTCAGAGGTTTGTATGTAAATCCTTTATCATGAATTATTAAACAATACAATGAGGACTGTACAGAGATATTTGCAGTAGCTTGAATTTCTATCTGATGTTGACACAGACATTTACAACTTCCTCTGGTTGATGAGAGCAATCTATAACAATTATACGAGTAAATTTAAGTAATCTTTTCTCTTCAATAAAGGATAATTCTCTTTTTCGTAATAAGAGCTTGAGTACATATGCAATGTTGCAAATTGCGAGTTTCCAAAGTCAAAGGATAACATTCACTATTACGATAAAGTCTCAAATTGGTTATGTTACAATAATCAAAAAAGGGACAGTATTTAGTTGCATTACTCGATCTTAAAGTCAGAGCACCAAAAATGACAAATCTCGAATTCTCCATTTTTATGTGGTGGCGTCATTCCAGGTAAATGCTTGCGGCACAGCAGGTTGAGTATGCAGATCCATGGCCCTAAATGGGTGAAACAGTCTTATCCAGCTTGGTAGTCTCGGGGATTTCAAGCATTTCAGCATCAGAAAGTCGAATCACAGGCCTTCTCCACTCGATTAGTACAGGTTTAACAGCAGTATTCTCTTAACCCTGAGGCTGTATAATACAGTTTTTTTAGTCCTTGGATCGAATCAGCACCAACACCGACTGTCTATCGTGTATAAGCTTTGCAGTAGTAACTGCTCCATTAGGTTTAGTAATACTTCCATTGATGTATAGATAACTTCCACTAGGTAAAGTATATAAATGCTCAGCTTGACAAATGATTCTAATCCCTTCATTAGCTGATATGTTATACGGTAAAAACACATGTTCCTCTTCTTTAACAATCTGGTCGTTGAAACTCGGTGTCCCGGTAACACTGGTGATATCCATGATTATAGGATTCTAAAGGCCAATGCCTGAAGAAACTTTTGATTAAATGACACTTTGGAAACTCGAGATTTGCATCATTGCATATATACTCAAGCTCTTATAACGAAAAAGAGAATTATCCTTTATTGAAGAGAAAAGATTACTTAAATTTGCTCGTATATTAGTTATACATTGCTCTCATCAACCAGAGGAAGTTGTAAATGTCTGTGTCAACATCATAATAGAAATTCATGCTACTGCAAATATCTCTGTACAGTCCTCATTGTATTGTTTAATAATTCATGATAACGGATTTACATACAAGCCTCTGACTCATGTGATGCAGCTTATATTTTGAACTAATCACTGCAATGATTTATTCTTTCATTAGGAATGTAAGGATTTTTAATGAATAAAAACATTATGTAAAAGCATACCTTCATTCTTTATTATTATTATTATTATTATTATTATTATTATTATTTATCCTGCATTTCCATCACTTTCCTCCCCAACTCCTCCTTCCAGCATATGCTATTGCACTTTCAACAGCTAGGTTACCTAAATGGTAATCTATAAACAATTCAAATCTTTTTAGCCTGCAAATTTCATCGCTATTTAAAAGTATTTCACAATCATTTAAATTAGTATTCACAAATTTTATTTCACCAAATATAGGGAGACTCGCTTGAGCTAACTTTCAGCTATGCCTTGGATTGTATACAAAACTGTCCATGTTTTTTCATCGTATGCCCTGGAGTGTTATATAAGAATCCTGTCTTAACGTGTTTCGGTGATGTAGATGTGTCAGCACCCACTTCTTGTGGAAATGTTTCTTGGAGATGACGACGCTGGTGATTTTAACCTCCAAGAGCGTTAGCAGGCTTTCCTGAGCTGCAATCTCTTCTTATTCTTCCCCGTATTCCATCTGAAACATTACACAATGAAAGTCTTAGAAACCATGCTTTTGCAAGTAAAGGTAACCTGGAAGAACTGCATTTTTTGTTACGATACATGTAAAATGAAACACAAAAGATTTGTATAAACATTCGGATATCAGGCGCTATTTCAATGTGATATATTGAATACTTAAGTATGACATTTCTACATACAAAAGACAACTTACATGTCTTAAATTTCCACATCTCTGCCATGCTCTTATATTCGAGATATAAGTTTCCAGTCATTTCTGCAAGCTTTTGATCGGTTAACGAATTATAGCATTCAGTCAAGAACACGTGCCAATCATCCAACGAAGATGCAATCCTGTTACCGCATCTTGTTTGAGCTCTCTTTAAGGTCTTTCTCATATTTAAGACCTATTTCGAGATCTTGAACTCACCGAGTCGGCAGGAAGCTGCCCTCATCAGCCATCTTGCTGAGTCTATCTGCTAATAAAAATGTAATTTATACTATGGAGCCACACCAGCAAGAGAAGTATTCGCACACTCTCATTCTGTCAGATGTTGACATTCAAAGCCTAGCACAACCACCACCGCTAGCCATTGCACCAAGGTTAACTCTAACTCTGTTGCGACAATACTTTAGAAATATACACTTAATAGGTAGTGTAGAAGATTTTCTCGCTTGTTTAGTTAAATCATGCATATACTGATTTATTTCATGTTTTCATTCACATTTCAGTTCTTACTTTCCAACTTCCCTTTATTCTCCAAAGAATCAGTATACAATATGGCGTTCCTGTATGCTTAATACTCGGCTATCGCAGTATACCATTACATTTCACTACAATCACAAGCAAAGCAAGTTTTCCAGTGTTACACAGATTTTAAGCTTCTAGAATCGAACCTGGTAATGCTCTAATAAATGTATTTTTAGTAATTAGCTCCCCTGCATCATCATCCACCATATAATCTTTACTCAAAGCTGGTATGATTCATAAGCTTGAAGATATATGAAATCACCACTTCAGGATTCGAACTGAGTACTTTAAAGTAATTTTTGTCATGATAACGATATTTCGGGAGCTGCTATTCTGTTTACTTTTTATTTGACTTGTCTATCAAAATTATGTTATAAGCTATTAAATTTTTATGTAAATTAAATTTAATCTGTATTCGAACCCAGAACATCTGAAACAAAATTATTTATATTATTTTGTCATGTTTAAAAGAGCTGTATGCAGTTATGACATTAACCTAAGTGATACATCCTAGAGTAGAGAGGAAAATTGAGGAAGTCATTGAAAGATCGGGATTCGAACTAAGGACTACTAACTGTCAATTATATGCTGTATTAATTGTCCATCATTGGAGCTAACAATCATGTTTTGGTCCTCACCTCTATCCCTGGTAGTTTCTGAGATAATAGAGATTTTAAGATTAAGGATCGAACCCGTGACGCCTGGTACCCTGATATACATTCACAAGAAGCTACCTAATGACATAAACACAATAAGGTTTATTTGGTGTCTTTATCTTAATTATTTCTGGGGTTATTAAATTTATAATATTCATTTAATCAGTATTCGAACTCAGAACACCAGAAACAAAATTATTTATAATATTAGATTGACATGTTTAAAAGACCTTTATGCAGTTACAGCATCAATCTAAGTGATATATTCTAGAGTATAGAGGAAAATTAAGGAAGTCATTGAACGATAGGGATTCGAACTAAGGGCAACTGATTGGAAATTATATACAGTATTAATTACCCATCATAGGACCTATCAATTATGCTTTGGTCCACCCCTCTATCTCTCTTAGTTTGAGATAATGGAGATTTAAAAATTAAGGATCGAACCCGTGATGCCAGCATCCAAGTATACATTCACAAGAAACTAGCTAATGACATAAATGTAATAAAGTTTATTTGGCATCTTTATCTTAATTAGCTTTGCAGTTATTAGAAGATGAATTTGTAATCACTCTTAGGATTCGAACCCTGGCATCCCGGCCAGTTTGGAACAATTCGTAAATGGCGCGTCACATTCCAAGGTTATAATTAGTTTTTATTGCATCATTTTATCTCTTTTCATTCAGGATGTGTGCTTGAGTGTGCATGTGCATGCGTGTGTGTATGTGCTTGCGTGTGTGTATGTGTGTGCACGTGTGTAAGTGCACTGATGTATGTGTCTATGCTAGTAGGTATGTATGTGAGTGCGTGAGTCTGTAAGTGTACTGGTCTATGTACGTGAATGTGTGTGTGCGCGTGAGTGTGCGAGTGTACTGTGTAAGTATATATGTGTGTGTGCGTGCGTGCGTGGCTGCATGAGTGTGTAAGTGCACTGGTGTATGTATGTGTTTGCTTGTATACGTATGAGGTATGTGTGTGTATGTGCAAGTACACTGGTATATATATGTGTGTGTGTGTGTGTAAACTGGTGAATGTGTCTATGCTTGTAGGCGTATGCGTGTGTGCGCGTGTTCACTGGTGCATGAGCACATGCACTGGTGTATGCGTGTTGATGTATATGCGTGTGCTCGTGTATATGTGAACGCTTGGATGTGTTCAAGTCTAGAAGAAAGAAAGAGATAAAAAGAAAAAGAGAGAAGAAAGAATCGTGTCTAGGCGTCGGGATATCTAAGTATACACCAGGGTTTAATATAAATAATTATATTTGTTAAAAGCAATTTTAATCCGACTGCCCATATTCACCTAGTTTAATATTTATTATAGCGTTTCGCTGGGTTGCTAAGAATACACCTCATTAAACATTGTAATGTTATATAAAAATTAAATTATATTTGTTAAACGCGTATTTAACCTGCCCGTGCATGCTTCCATAATTTAATAGTTATTACGCATTAGAGTTTCAGGGTAATGATATATAAAAATTAAATTATATTTCTCAAACACATTTTAATCTGTCCGCACATACTCTGATAATTTAATATTTCTAAAGCATTAGAGTTTCGCTGGGTAAGAGACGAGCTAGGACGTTTAGGTAACTGATAACGTCTTTCATTAATCAGGGTAATGATATAATATTATCAAATTATCAATTTCTCATTAGCAATTAAAACACTGAACTTTTTGATTGCAGTAATAATCGAACACCGATCTATGGATATCCAAGTATACATATAGGTTTAATGTATGTAATGATATATGTTAAATATATTTTTATATCGGTGTTTGAAAAAGTGTCAGCTGCATAAACAGAGAGCTTGTATAACTATCTTCGGGTGTACCGTAGGACTTCGCGAGGACACTCGGAGAGAAGTAGCTTCGGCAGTGAGGGCGCCATGATGGCGGACTCGAGCATTGATAGAATTGTTTATGCTCTAGCAGGTAAACTGACCTCTCTGTCTTTCACACGGACAAAGACAGGGCAAGTATAAAGCCTCCACAAGTTTCTTTTGTCATAACATGCACGTGTCCGAACAATGGAATGGATGACAATAACGTCTGCTCCCTTTTGTTAGATGGCTCCAGACTGCCTCTTTGTCATATTCCAGTGGAATGGGATGCTACACGGGTGGTCTTTCTAAAGAAGCCTTGCTCTGGACAATAGAAGAGGGATACAATAGCATCTGTCCCTTTGTTAACTCGGGTCCGGCATGTTCTATTGTTCTTCTGCACGTGGTCAAGCAATGCGACTGCGAGCTTGCAGGTGGCATTCCCAAAAGTATTCAATAGAGCTGGGACAATAGCATCTGATCCTTTGTCCAGCATACTCCATTGTTCATTTTGAACAGTTGATGGATAGCCTTTTGTTCTTTTGCACGTGGTCGTTAAACAATGCGACCGGGGGGTGAGTTGCTGCAGGTGTCCAGATATGGAGTGGGTAGAATAACGTCTCCGCTTTTGTTACAGAAGCGTAATTTATTATTCCTTTGTTCGTTTTGATAGTTGATTGACAGCCTTAATTGCTTACCTGTCATGCTTCCATTATACTCAATATTTATGACCCTCAGCTGCAATAGAAAATACCATGGAGCTGGGGGGAGGGGGACCTCATTTGCATATGAATACACATTCCTGCATATTAAGTGGCCGAGAAACCATAAATTCCCCCCCTACTCGAATCGATTACTGCAAAAGAATCGCTCGACCCAATCCTACTTTCTGTTCACAGTGCATGATTGCATTCGCCTAGGCCGAGATGTCGCCCCGTCATGGCGTGTGTAGAAATGAAGTCGCTAGAGTTTAATTTCGTGAACCAACTTGATCCAGATGTGCATACCAAAGATCTGCATCTGTGGGTAGAACCCGGTCTGCCTTCTAGTCGCTGGTGAAAGAGTGGCACGTGTCAGCAGGTTGACCCTGCTGTTGATATTGCAATCAGACAACCGGATCTTCGGCAGTGGCTCTACTGTCCATTCCAAACCAGAGTGCCTTTCACTGAAAACAAACTCTTTGTATTATCCGCGCGAAAGTAGTTTGCAATCCCCGCCAATAATGGCTGCTTGTTGAACACTATTTAATCTATAAAAAGGCGCCCTGCGTGAGAATCAGTTCAAAATGCAACCTGAGGTAACAATCGATTTTATAAGTATGCGGCAATGAACATTTTACTTACGTTAATCACAATCCTCGGGCAAAAGAGCAACACCCAAATCCGAATCCTCCGAAGATGACTCAGTGCCATATCAGAACTACTCTCCAAAATAATGACAACCTTATCCACAATTCCACAGCACTGTCGCACTTAAAACAAGTTCCCACATTTTATCCTCTTCTATGTTGTATTATGTCTGTTTATATTCCCTGCTCGCTTTCGTGACACTTCTTACTGAAACGTCTGTAAAATCCGATATTAGTTTCGTAATATGCTATAATGCAAGTGTCGGGTATTTTTGTAATAGTGAATTGATTATATGAAGTATTGTTTGTTTTTAGCCACTCTTTTAACTGTTTCCCGCTTCTGTGTTTGAACAGTTTATTCGCACTACACGCACCTTCCTCTGCCATGTGAGCTCAAATACCAACTGACTAAATCACAAGATTTGACCTGAGCATATGTGTGTTAAGTGTATTATGAATGACTGTTCGCTTATCATATTTCCTGTGTTACGCAAAGTGTTTATTCAGTACTCAGATAGCACCTCTGGGAATTCATTGCTGCATTTCTTGTGTATGTAAAAAAGTGGCAGTCGTGCATACGGTTGTTATATGCTCTCGGCGTTAGCGCAATAGCAGGCGAAAATCATATTTTGTAATCTCTTAACAGCTAGTATATATCCATTAGCTTTAACAATGAGTTCTTATGATAACCGCAATAAAATGTGCAGTTCTATACCTTTCCTGCTCTAATATTTCATAATACAATACCTGTATTAAGGAACTATTTACGTTGGCGTAAGAGTATATTCTTGGGTTCGTGACAAGCCAAAGCACGTGCTTCTGTTTACATCAGAGGGAACTCTGGTTTAGAAGGGACAGTAGGACGCCCCCGGTGCAAAAGGTCCAAATGGGGACCTTAACTGCAAAATTGAATGCGAATGCAGCAGTTTTAAAACTTATTTATATAGGCATTATACAAAATCAGATTTAACCATATGTAAACAATTATGAGGTATAGATAATTCTTGATTTTACAAATTTGAAGAACAATGGTATCAAATAAAGATCTGTTGTTTTCGTCGTGTTAAAGCGACGGAGCAGTGATTGTAATTTTTGCTGAAAATAGGTTATTGGAGTATGTTAGGCACATTAAACTCACGAATAGAAATGCGGTAAACTGTTAGTGACAAAAGGGGAAATAACTTTTCTCCGAGAGAAACAAGAGTATTCACACCGTTGTTCAAGACGGCATTCTGCACATCTCTTGCTATATTGAAGCAGGTATAGGGCTCAGCATAACAAGCAAAATGCAAGCGAAGATTAAAGTAGCTTGTATAGCAATAGCATGAGTGTTTGAAACCATAGCAATATACAAGCTACACAACAAAAGAACCATCAATTTAAGATACCATGAACAATATCTTAAAGGCAGGAAAGAGCAGGAAACGACGCACACAGGTATTGTGACACAGCACGAATCAAAACGATGACGAAAAAATCACGATAGAGAGTAAAGGAAACCACGGGATCGAATGGCAACGCGAGGTTCATAATACGGTGGACATGTCTGTGAAAGGAGGTACAAGAAGAAAACTGGCAACCACTTAAAAAGCGATTATATATATGCTCAAAATAATAACAGATGACTCCTTCAGATAAAATACTGGAGTGCTAGACTGCTAATGGCTTCATTGTCAAATGCCAAGCATCAGACAACAAAAACGCAGTAGCATGCAATGGCCTGTGCCAAAATGGCATCACTTGACTTGCGTAGAATTACATGACCAGTTCAAAGTCTTAAAAAGGCAAAAATAAAAAGAAGTCAAAATTGCTGTGGCTAAGCAGCATCTGTGAGCAAGAGTTTTTATCTAACAAAATGGGTAAAAGCATGCACTAGGAATTAGAAACATTAAGGGCATCAATGACCAATAAACTGGACATAATGGCAGAAGCCATTATTAAACCAAGAGAAGCCATCGTGCAAGAACCCCACGAGACTGTCATTAGGAACACCCGATACCAGCCACATTTAAATCTTATCCTAGGAATGAGGAGATAAAACAAGGGACGAAAAACCTCCTCCCTAAAAAAGATCGTATCATATCAGAAGAGAGTGTGCAACGGTCCGGAACCCCCAGTAGCAAGGGATATGTCTCTCCTAACAAACCAGATGCCCACAAAGGAAGTCACTTCAGCGACAAAGAGGAGGAAGAATGAATGAGAGCGCAACGCAAGAGATGGAGGCCACGTGAGAAGATAATTGGTACCAACAGCAATGAGGACTAGGTTCAAGCAGAGGAAAGGAAAGCTTGGCTCTATGTAGGTAGATTAATGCGGGACAACTCAGCAGGCAAAGTGAAACACGATACCACTGTTTCTCGATACTCACTTTATAAAACCTGCAAAGGCGATAGCTTGTTTACTGAATTGTTCTTATTAGTATGTTTTCTGTGTATAAATGAATGTAACCAATTTTGTATTCTATGCCAATTCCGAAATTGTTCCTGTTTGACATTCTCCAATTGGCAGCAATTTTTTTTATCTTGATAATCCCACAGGTTATACCTATATTCCCTATTATTTATTAGTCTATGATGATGATAATAATAATTTTCTCTTTTTATTTAACTATGTTTTTACTTAAAACTTTCTTTAAAATTATTTTCTATCCACAAAAACACAAATACTAGCAATTCTTCTTTATTCTGCAATCTTGAAAATATAAAATAAATACATTTCACATGAAACTCAAAACAACTAAAAATAATGTGTGTTACACCATTCTAACACTATTCACAACTATCACATAACATATGTATTTTTTTCATTTATAATTAGCCAAATAACACAAAGCATAGCATATAGAAGAAATGTGCGCTCTCACGAATTTGCTGTGCTCCTCCACCTAGATGGCAGTGCTGTTGCTTAAGACAGAACAAAATCATGCATGTACTGCAACTATGTATTATAAACCATCAGTAACTAATGGTTTTGAAGACTTTAACTGCTCTAAATCTTTGGTTATTTCCGAGAATATTATGCTGCCTTAGATGAAGTGATCTCCTTCCTTATTTCTTTAGTATGGATTCTTCACAGCATAGGTATTGCCGCCACTTCACTTGAATCATATTTAAGCATGCAGGCATTCCAAAAACATATCAACACACAAGCTGTTTGCACAGGACAACTTTCCAGAGACAACATTTTCCACACATAATAGAATATCCTAAACACTTCTTGATGCATATGCAAGATATGACAGGTCCTCATCCGAATCGAATCATTTAATTAGCATTAGAGATGCAGGCACATTTTTAGGTTGATTTGGCGTGGAAAAGAGTGGAACACAGCTTGCATATTGTTATTTTTTTATGCAGGTCATACAAGGTATCCCGCTAAACAATAAATCAAACATTCTTTTGTAGCGTTAATTTCAGTTATGTTCGGCGCATCGTTTTCATCTGGAATCTGGAACAATCTAAATTCTGTCTTCAGTTTGTATCCTTATTCCAAAATTTTTATTTTCAATGTATGTGTACATAGATGTAGAAAGTCAACAGTGGACGGATGATCATCACAAGTGTATTTGGGTTACACTCCAGTTTAACTTCATCGAAAATTAGCACTCCAACACATTTGTTCTGTTTCTTTTCGATAAGAAAATCTACTGCATTTGTAGCATGGTAGTTCATGCCATACTGACATTCAAGAAGCTTTACTTCTGAGGATATGGAGGCAAACTGTGGCTTAAACAGTGTCTGTAAGTCTTAGATTTCATTTTCAAAAGTACATAATCCAGGAGAAATTCATCATATCTCATCCCTTTTATATATTTTAACATTTGCCTTCTTAACATTGTATCTACTATATATATATATATATATATATATATATATATATATATATATATATATATTATTTTTTATGCTAGCAAGAGATACAAACCATCTTGAATGTGTTGAGACAGTGTTTGATTTTGCATCTGCAATGTTATCTCTAAAAGTTTTAATTTAGCTTTGGCAAATTTAAATTTGTACTGTGTCCTAATCAAACTTGTTTTTGGTTCTTTAATTTACTCAACACAGCGATCGCCTCCATACCATATTTTTCAGTTTTCAAGTTCAATGAACTGCTACAAGCAGACTCATTTTCATTGTTGGCTGCATTTATAAAAAAATAAATTTAAATTGAGTTTTATTTATGGACGCTCTTTAACTGCTGTGGTTCTTAGCGTCCCATTCTATATTGGGCATGAAAGACTGGTAATTTTGCTCAGAGGCCTCTTTATCAGGCTTGAGGTTCTTTTATGTGCCGTAAATCTATGACACGGGACCACCGGCTTTACTTCCCTTCTGAAGGAAGCCATGCTAAGGACTTTTACGCCCGAAAAAATCCATCGCCCTCTGCCAGGTTTGAACCCGCGACCTTGGGAACTAGAGGCTAGCACGGTACCACTAGTCCACGGAGGACGACTAAAAAAGGAATATTGTTAAACGCAATTTTGTAAACCAGCAATGCATGCTTTTCACATGAGGCTTGCGCTTCTTAACTGCCTCTAAAAAGTACTTGGGCAATTTAGGAAATATTTCGGAACTGCATCTGGCTTTAGCTTCCGTATATGTCTTGGTATTTCTAATGTTTCCTGTTTAATACACAGGCATAAACTTTTAGTAAAGTTAGGAGAAAAGTATCACACGCATAACAGTTATAAGTATGTTTTATAGACAGCAAGGCCTAAAAGTAGAACTTCTAACACAGTGCACACAAGCTAAAAGCTTTAGATTTATCACACTAGTGCGATAATCTGCATTGTAACCAAGTTTGGTTTCATGTCCAATCACATCACAATTACCCTTTATATTTGTACATGTTTAATAACTTGATTTGGTTTGAATGGGTTTTTCTTTTCATTATGTCATTTCACATGATTAATTTCTCATGGCGTTCGCATTATCTGTTTACAATACAATTGCTTGTAGAGTTAGCCTATACATTATATCAGCAGCTTTCTTTGATATACAATGCTACTCTTTTATTTAACCTACATAAAGATTAAATGACGGAAATTATGAATTCAGATGAAACTGGAATGGAAGTGAAATTTCAGAAGCAGCAGAAAGAATAACACTAGAAGTACTTATCTAAAAAATCCAGAAAGCAATATGATATAGCATTTGATCACTTCATTGCCTGGTGTAAGGCAAAACATAGTGAAAATAATTTCACTGAAAATGACTGCTAGCAAATTAACAAAACATCTGACATCTCGCTTTTTTAATGTCATTTCTCTTGTTTCAAGAACATGTTCTATATGCGACATCTGTTAGTTTCAGAAATCAATATAATATGATATAGGTAATATTATTTGATATTTTAGAAATTCAAGCAGTCTAAAAATAGTATATGCCACACGTGTTAATAGTGGTTTTATTTTGCTCAAAGGATTGCAAAAATCGGCCTACAGCCTTTGATTCGTAAACATTCCTACTTGCAGAATAAAATCCTACTCTTACTGCTTGTATCATAATCTAATATTCTGCCTTTCCTAGGGAAGACCGTTCCCCCATTTTAAGAAAATACTGTCATTGGTTGGTCTAAGAAATGTCTCGTCCCTGTAGATACATCGTATACAGAGACCTGCAGCCGGGTGCTGCCAAAATATGGGCATCTTGCAATTCTTTCACTGTATTCACACAAGTGATAATAGTTATGCAGATTTTAGCACATAATGCAACCTGTACTAAATAACAGAGATACAATCTGAAGACAGTAAGCTGACTGACATTTATTACAAACTTAATTATTTGGTTGCGCATTACAAAGCAATCAACATGCTTGCCAATATCTAAACCAGCATACCCACCATCACAAGCGAATGTGCTGCCACTACTTTGCGCAACCGTTTCCTTCATTTGGCTTACAGTGGCAAACAGGAAAGATTACATTTCTCCTTCTACATGCTATGCACTAAGATTAAGCCTCTGCTACCCACCCTTATACATTAGCATATACATGTTTAATACAAAGGGACATTAGACACAATTAAAAATTTGAAGAAAAAATTCAAGATAGTATTATATGAAATGCAGAGACATAAAGGAATCAAGGATTTTTGTTTAAGAACATGAGCATTCTTGAAAGAACAAATATTTCCATGCATTGTATTAGCTCATGTCTTAAGTTCTGATTTGTTTCTGCTGGATTCACAGATTTTGGTCATCAGAGTAGGTAAATGTAAAGGCTGAGAGTGGGTCAACAAACCAGGCTATTGCAGAAATGTGATTTAGTGCATCAGCTAAATCAGCTTCATTCACAACTCAGTTAACACTGCATGTTAAAAGGAGTACCTCTACTCCTTCCCCCATTGTTTTGCATGTTTTCATTTAGACACAAGAGCCTATGGAATTTTGCATTCATTTGCCCACAGGAAACATAGTCAAGGTCTATCAAGTACTGTAGTCCAGCAACTCTTTGGGGACACATGCAATGCAATAACGCGAAGTCTCGACTCCTTTCATTCCTTATCTAGCATAAAGTTAAATGCAACAACTTTCAATAATGCAAAATTTAAAAAACTTAAAAGCATCACAAAAGTATTAGAAGTTTATCTCCAAGTATTAGACATAGTATGGTACCACTGAGTATTGAGATTATCAACGGTATTGAAGCCCCATCACTAATAATAAATAGAATTAATATTAATAATTTCCTTGCTTCCCTTTTTTTGCAACTATATTTTGTGCTGAAAACTTTCTTTTAAAGAATTTTCTATTCATAGAAGAACAAAAACTCACAGTTCTTCTTTATTCTGCAATCTTGAAAATATAAACTAATACATATTTTATGTGGAACTCGAACTAAAAATAATGTACGTGTTACATTATTCTATCACTACTCACATTTACCACATAACATATTTTTTCATCCGATAATAAGTAATTAGCCATATAACACTTGGAAACATAGTAAGTTTGTAGATTAAGCCTCTATACTACTCGCCCTCATACATTAGCATATACATGTTTAATACAAAGGTTTGATTTGCATAAACATAAATATATGGAAGGAAAGAACAAATATTTCATGTGCTGTATTATCTCACATCTTAAGTTCTGATTTGCTTCTGCTGGATTCACAGGTTTTGGTCACTGGAATAGGTAAATATAATGGCTGAGTGAGTCACCAAGCCAGGCTATTGCAGAAACATGATTTAGTGCATCAGCTAAATCAACTTCATTCACAACTCAGTTAACGCTGCATGTTATACGAGTACCTCTACTCTTTCTCCCATTGTTTTGCACGTTTTCATTTAGACACAAGAGTCTATGGAATGTTGCATTGATTCACCCACAGAAAATGCAGTCAAGGTCTATCAAAAACTATAGTCCAGCAACTCTTTGAGGACACGTGTGAGGCAATAAAGTGAGTCTTGACTCCTTTCATTCCCTATCTAGCATAAAGTTAACCCATTAGTGCCCAAATTAATTTTTTTTGTTTCTAAATGTATTACCTTTTCCTTGTTTTGAAAAGGCTCCAAATGTTTCTAATGCAATAAACAATTTTTAAACATAAGTAAATACAAATCATAAACAAAATAATTTTATTTGGTATGATAAGCAATGAAAAATTCAAAGCAGTCCTACATTACATTTCTGGCACTGCGTACGCACTTTTGTCTTGCAGTTTATTCCAGCACATTGTCTTCTTTTGAGTTCCTGTATTTTCACAATCAGGTGATTCAGTTCATGAAACCGAAGCTCTTTTGCTGCAGTATTCAAGTTTGAGTGGTGTCCTTTCAATGGTGTTGCATACCTTTTCAAGTATACCTGCACAATTTCAATTTGAAAATTTACATCATAAATTGTATTTCCATTTTTGTGGTAGAGTATTCAGGAACTGTGCACAGTGACATCCAATAATCAACTGAAAAGAGCCCAGTACCATTTCGTGTTACGGCTATTTATCAAGTTTCTGGTATGTCTATACTCACAAAAACAATTATGTTATTGTAGTTGTAATATTACTGAAATGATTCAAAATATATGAAAAATCTTAAAACAAAGCTGGTGAAATTATTTCCTTCACTGAATATATAGCAGCATTTTTCACTTGTCAAAGGCATTAATTACATTAACAATTTTGTCGTAATATTGAGCTTAGTATACGAAAGCTGTACGCTGTAGTCCCAGACTGAGTTAAAATTGGTTGTGGAGCCAAGGGAACTCCAGTTTCTGTCCCCTTAAGCATTTTGATTCTTGAGGGTGCCTTGCAAAATATCTTTTTCACATATCAACATATGAAAAACAGCTCTAATTTCTTCTGCAACTCGGTAATGAACATGTACTAGACATGTTTAATGTATTAATGTGGCATAATGTTTAACATGATATCTTAAACTTCCTTTGAGCTCTAGGTGACATACGTTACATCTAATGGTTTCGCCATTTGTGCTGAAGTTTTGGTGTCTGATTCTTCTTTACTTTAGGCATATTGCCACACTTCTCCTGAACTGCATCCCATATCACCTGAAGTTACCTGGTTGTGCTAATGTCAGCAATTTTGTAGTTAACAATGGTCTGTGGCTGTGCTGTTGTTACTACTACACTGCACAATAAGACTGATTACAACAGTGAAAAGTGTGATACTGAATACTGATATAAAGAGTACCTGCCTTCCAACACATGTCATATATTTTTCAAGATAAAAAAACTACAGCAACCATTTGACTTCCTCTTAGAAATGCAGCCATAATGTGCATGCATAATGAATCGTAGTGACAAAGTCTGCAATGGATGTTCAACAGAAGTTTCTGAGTTTCCGAGACTCAAGCTCCCATGTCAACTGCCCATTAAACATGCACTCGATCACCTTGCAAAGTGCAACTAGTGAGGGAGATTGGTTGGTAACTGGAAGGAGATGATGATCTTCCCCAGATTTTAGTATTGGGACAATGGTGGCCTCGTGCCAAGCAGCAAGAAACTTTGTCATTTGCCACATATGGTTATAGACCTGCAAGAGAAAGAGTTTAATATTGGAAGAGAGGTGCTGCAGCATTAAGATATGAATGCCAACTGTCCTAGGAGCTGAGTGCCTTGAGAATAGGGGCTGCTGCTGCTGCTCTAGCATGGTAAAAAAAGTGTTGTAACACGCACGATTAACAGATTTAAAACAAAGCTCTTAAAATTCTACCCAGTTATTTATAGAGCAAACACCTTGGGCTGTTTTAAGCTAATTGGATTAACTTGAAACAGCTGCAAACGCATTACCCAGAGTGTCGGCAACATGAATCAGATCGACAGTGGACACACATGAAATATTTACAAGACTTACAAAGGAATAGAGAGAGCATTCATTCTGAAACCTTGACTGAAATCTTAGTAGTATAAATGACATCCTATTAGGCAGTCATATACCAGAATTCAGTTGCCTCTCTGGACATTCAGCACCTGCAATCAAGCGTGAAAGAGTGGAAATAAATCTTTTATCCTCCATTTTAAGTCTCTATGGGTAGCATCATTACTGCTTGATGTTCGGAATGGGTAAAGATAAATGCATTACTAAAGCTTGTTTCAATCTTAAAAGACAATATGGAGGTAAATGGGATATCTCTGTCTCTATCTAATGTATACATGTTGCCATTAGCTTCGTCCTTTTCTACTCTCACACTGTCACCAAATTACTAATAAGTAATAACATGCTGTAAATATTTGTTATAAATTTCAACTTTGAGCACATTATCCTATGCAGAACATTTTTCTCTATCAGATTATATCATTTTTAGAGCCTTTGTGTGCACAAATTTCTAAAGAAAACGAGTTTTTCCAGTAAAAGTCCAATATTTGCTGTTTCTAGCTTATCATGCAGTAACTAATAAACTAATGGATAGAATGCAACAGCGTTTTTTTCTTAGCTAGAGTAAACTAGTGTGCTGACACATGCTCAGTTTGAATTCTATACCTTTAATAAGATGAGTGCTATAATTTTTTTAAATTAAATATTTCCGGAAAATTCTATACCTATGCAGTAGAAAAGTCAGCTGGTGAGGACTTTTTTGTTATTGGGTTTACACCTGGGACCAAGTGAGAGAAAATGTTGGAGGGTTGGAGACAGTTTTTAAAAGAAGCCGGAATCATTAACTTCTTGCATTCATTGTGTATGACAAACAAAAGTCATCCATCTATTCAGCTAACAGGCCAGGTGTGACATAGAAGTCAGTGAAGGTTAACATCAGTTGGAAGGAAGTGGGTATGTTCATAGTGTGGTGTTATGTAGGTTATTTAACACTTTACATAAATATTTATGGTTATGGAGGGAGAACCTAGGAAGAGACGAAATGTTGGTAAACTAAGAAGAGTAATAATGAATGTGTTAGATTATCAAGTACGATGAGTGTTAGTACGGAAGTAAAAGAAACAGCTAAGGCTACCTGGGTGTTCAGAAACAGTAGTGTATAGAATAAAGAAAGGAACGAATGAAAAGATCTCCAAGGACCCATAAAAAAGAATGCAAAAAAGAATGGGTGAAACAAAAGCATGCTAGGTTAATGCAATATAATGGAATAGTGCAAAGTGAGTGTGGCGCATCATTCATTCTTGGCTGATTGAAAACATTCCACCCACATCGAATGTAATTTTGTTAAGGGTAAACAGTGATACCCTTCCAAATTACAGCTTCTATATTTTGTATCTCCATATTTTTTTGATATGCATTTTTACGCCTGTAAAATCGTATTTTGAAGTACTAAAAATACGAGGAAACAAAGTGCAGGTGAAAATTAAATATTTTACAATTGCCTTAAACAGCAGTGCAGATATTTCACTATTTGGTGATATATCATTCACAAGATGACATTAAATTGTAAGACTGATCGCAGTTGGGCACCAAATTTGCAAGCGTATATGTATAGTACATGTGGCAACAGTGTGCCCCATTTAACCTGTATTGTCTTTTAAGCATGAGATGCAATAATATAGTTCCAATGGCGTGATGATGATGGATGTCCAGCAGCCACTGATTAGTGTCAGCAATATTGCTCTATAAATCTTATAGATCTAGGGGGACAGCTGAGCTTTTGTATCTGGCATATTAACAAGACATCTTTTCTGCCAACAAAGCTTTATGTAAGAACTTTATTGGAGCACACTTAGTTACCTTGTGGATTCAAAAGATTACTTCCCTTAGCTTTGAACTTCCAGAATGCTGTGGAAGGCTGGCTTTGCTTTCCCACGCTTCCTGGAAAATACTACTATGTTTGTCAATGTATAACAGCCTGCAGGCCTAAATTGTTAATTGGAAATAGTAACTCAATTTTCAGGCTCTATAAGATCTTGGCTGAAAATATTTTTGTCCTTTATGTTAATGAAAGAAAAAAAGAAATATTTATGCAAAACTATAAAAATAATTACTTTTTAATGTTTAAAAAATGAATATCACACAAAATATGAAGAAATGAGAGGAACCATGAAATCATGAACACTTTGCCAAATATTATCAAATATAAAATGTTCCTCCAGATATTGCATTGCATACATGTGTTACCAAAATCCTTGTTTCCATTCCACTAGTAGGCACAATCTGGAAATTAAATTCCATATTTTTTAGTAAGACAGGTCTGCAAAATTTAGATGGTCAAAAAGTGTTTGTGAAATTTCATCTGAAGTTTACATAATTTGGTATGCGATTCCAAATATAAACACCATTTTTCTTTATCATGTTAAATATTTTCCACAAAGTTTATTTGAATATACGGGAAAAGAATAAATAAATCCATATTATGATAGAAACATATGTTTGTGAATTAAAATTAAAAATAGCATCATATGTGATATTTTATAAGCAGAAAATCACTTCAAGGATTTACTTACGTTTTATACATCCATGTGGTGCCTTTTTCGTCTTGCCTAAAATCTCCATCTGCCACTTCTGCTTTTGCAAGATGCTTGTGGTACTTTTCTGTGTAGAACGAACAATAGTCCACAATCATACTGACATTCCCTCTACCCTGGTATCTGCGTTCCATTTCTTTGACATCTTGGTGGAATCTGTCACTCTGTTCTTCGTTAACATCATCAAGATTTTGAGGAAAGTAGTCCAGATGAAAATGTAGGAAAAGAACTTTCAGGCTCATTGAACAGCCCATAGTATGAACTTCATGTTGTCCATTATGGCCTTAACATTTGGATGCTTATAGTTTCCAAGAAATGTCTATGCAACATCTTTGAATGCTGTCCATTTTTGTTTTGAATACTTCACCTCTAAAGAGTTTCTGAATATCTGGACCGACAAAAACACCTTCTTTTGCTTTTGCTTCTGCTTCTAAGAGGCCCTGAAATTTGCTGTGCAAGTATTTTTGTGCAGCAAGGCCTTCATAAATGGTTTCATTAGTCCAAGCTTTGTATGAAGTAGTGGAAGGAGAACTTTTCTTCACTCAATCAAACTTTCTTGTAAAATATTTTTGCTTCCAGGTTCTACATTTATCTTAGATGGTACTCTCTTTTAATCCAAGGCTGAACCCTATCTCTACTATTCCATAAATACAAGAAGCATGGAGAATTTAAAATAGCCTCCCTGCTATCCAAGAGGCATGAGTATTACTTTTATATTGTCCATATTATCCAACCATGATCATTGTATTTCAATTTAGAGAGGATTAATGCTAAGTTCTCATAGCATTCTTTCAAATGTACAGAATGTCCTACAGGCACTGAAGCATTCTTGTTGTCATTGTGAAGAAGTACTGCTTTGAGACTCCTTTTTAATGAATCAATAAAGAGCCTCCACTCTTTCATGTCATACAGTATTTTAAACTCATCAAACAGTCCATTGGTGCCACTGCAGTAAACCAGATCATTTTCTTGTGAAAAGCAGGATATAAAATTTCTTTCTCGATGTCTGAGCCATGAGAAAGAGGTACCAGGAGCCAATAAGTGTTTTTCTTTTAACCTAGAACCTACAGTTCTGCTGAATCTTTAGGAAGATCTAAGTCTCTAACTAAGTCATTCAGTTTAGGTTGTGAAAAATGTTTGGGCTCTGTACCATCTGTGACTATGAATTCATCACAATTCTTGGATTTATTGTCAGTGTCATCAGGTACTTTTTCTACTTTATCTGGGGGTGAAGGTAAAGGGCAACTTGCTGACTGAATGCTAGGATAAAACATTTTATTTTTTTAGATTGTACCCTCCTACATTACATGAACAGAAGTAACACTGTGCAGGACCCTCTAGAAACAACGGACCTGACACTGGGTTCGAGATTGAGAAAAATGGCGGCGGTAGTTGGTGGCGATCCCTGAGGTGTTTACACTCGCTAACTGCTCGTGCTGTGTTTCCGATGCCTGTGATTTATAGTATTTTAGCAACTGCGGCAGTTTGTAATCACATTAGCGAAGCAATAGTATTTGAAAACCTTTATTTGAACAATTTGGGAAACGGGAATAGTCCCAGTCATGCGTTTTCAGTGCCGTGTGCTTTCCAAGTGTTAGTTATGTTTGCTAATACATTACATGTAGATTATGGCTACATTAAATGTAAAGTATAATTATACATTTTGTAATTTATCTACTTGAGAATATAGTTTGTGTCACGGTTACTGTGGTGAAATAAAGAAATTGTTACAGTTTGGACGTTATAGTTGTAAATATACTTAACCTAAAACATTACGCCATTACGTTTCCGGGTGTAAATCGAACTTTGATTATAATGAATAGAGATGCAAATAATTGTGATAAATATTTTAAAATATGCTATATGCAGTGTTAATTTGATTTATAAAATATACTAAATTTATGTATATTTGTGAGATACAATAAAACAATTATGAGTATTTGAGTGTGTATGTGTATAGTGAGTCCCAGTTATTCTCATATACCGGAGTAGTGCCATTCATATTTCCAAAATATATTTACAGTTAACATACATAAATCCGTTGTTTCCGACTTAGTTATAGGAAAGGATAAATTCCGTTACGGTGGTTCTTTTATAACGGTTCCAAGAAAGTGGTTAAACTGCAGAATCGTGCATTTCTGACTGTTTTAATTCAGCCATCGTATTTATGCTGTTACGTTGTTGCATGCAATACTGTAGACTGCATGAATGTTGTTTTGCAATGCTGTTTAAGGTTATGTATTTCATATATTTCACTTGCAGTGCTGGTTTAAGACTACTTATTTGTTATATTTCAGTCAGTCGGTGTGAACTCTGCAAAAACTAGTAAAGGATGCTATAAGTTGCTAAGTGGTATAGTTTCGAATAATTATTGGAAACTTATAAATGAAAATCGTTCAGTGAAAGCAAAAGTAACCCTAAAGCTTCTAAATTTAATAGCTAATTACTGTAAACAACGCGATTTCGTGCCATCCAGTGTATATTTTGTGCATATAATATTGGGTACAGTGTGATTAACAGTGTAAATAATGACACGTAATTTTGAGTGAACTCAATCAGTGTTAACCTCAATACCAACAGTTCTGTTTCATGCAAGTATTACAGTGTTTGCAGTTTATAAGACCATGTCCTTTGTAGTTTAAATAAGTAGCCGTAGTTTAGAAATGCTGTTAAGTTATTACATACAAAACTGTAGACTGCATGAATGTTGTTTGAGGTTACATATTTCATTTAATGTTAAAATGCATTTCGTTTACTTAAAAGACAGCGTTTTTGTGCACAACAGCATATATTTACACAAAAGATATGTCACTGCACCACATTAATTGTATTTACTGTGGAGAAGTCATAACTTGTAGACAAGAACTGATTAAGGCATTTCCCAAATTCCCACCACAAACGGCCGCCATTTTGAAGTCAGTGTCAGGTCCGTTATCCAGAGGGTCCTGCACTGTGTAGTGTTATTGTACTGTGTAACAGTACTGTAATTAGTACTGTGGTTTGTGGGTTCCATTCATAACATTGGATGCCCAAAGCTGAAAGACATTTTTTTTTAACCTTGAGACCATTGTCAAAGTTCTTCCACACATATGCAATACATCTTATGTGGAGCCCATGGTTTGTCTTGATCACCTTGACTCATCCTGAAGTATGCATAATAAACTTTTTTTTACAGTCAGTAATGTTTATTTGCTTCTTCTTTACGTGTTCTCCACAAAGGTAAATTACAACAGCCCCTTGAGGTCATCTTATGCACTCAATGTCTGCTATACCTTAAAAAAATTCACAACTGCAGTATAACTGTACTTCTTGCAAAGAAATCTACACTGGAATAACAGAGTTCTAGTAACAACCGAGTTCAGAAGTGAACAACAATGGAAATGCAGTTGTACAACAATGCATCCTGCTTTAAGTCAGAATTCTGTCTTGCTGTGAAACAACTAAAGCAAGGGTACCAATCGCATGACAGAAAAATGTATTTTTTCTGTAGAACTTAAAATGCTGATTTGTGCAAAACATGATGGGTGAAGGAATTTTTTAATTATTTTTTTCTGAATTCGGCATCCAAAAATCTAAGTAAATCAGCGATTGCTTTGCAGACAATGTTTCAGCTGCAGTCCTATATGATAAGGAAGAAATTGGGAAAACTGTAAACCCATTTTATTTTGAAATGGACAAACAGCATTATATAATCAGTTCCCTCCTAAAATATGCTATGCCTAACTTAGACTAAGTAAATTATGATAAGGTGTAATTAGGTATCATATTTTTTGCTCAATAGTATATTTTCCTTCCATTAAGAACATAATATGCCAAAATTAAGAATGCTAACATACAGTTAGAAACATACAATTATTCAAGTTGGCAAAGGCAACTTTAACAGTCCACAAGTTTGAAAAAGTTGCAAATTTCACCTCTCTTTCACTTAACATATATTATCCATTCACATTTTTCTTAGTTAATATCACCACAAAAGATTAAAGGAAGGAAAGAAAGACAGACAGAGAAAAAATACATCTTCTGTTGGCCTTTAAAGAAATTAATTTTACCCATTTCCAAATTTCACCTTCTGATCACTGTCTTTGATAACACTCACAAAAAAATGCAAACACTTCAATGTTCTCAAAGTAGTCATTATTCCCATTCTGTTGTTCCAGGTGGCTTGGAAGTCAAGTCATACAGGACTCTTGAAACTCCAGGAACACCCAGAATTTCTGTCATCATCTTTTGGATAACCTAGAATTTGGTAAACATATTCAAATTACATTTCTGCTGATTGCTAGAAGAGAGTACTTGTAATTTACAGGAGGAAATTTCTACTGCAAATATAACTGAGACCCAGAAATTATAGTTTTAATAGTTACATTATAGCTTATGACAAAATGGTATTAGTTCTGACAAAAATGAAGCTAAGGGCTGCAATTCTTTATATTCATGTTTGAATAAATTAAAAACAACAATCATGTTAGCAATGTATTATTGCATGAACACATAAGTTTTGTAAAATGTCTGTTCTATATGGATGCACTATTGATAAACCTTCAAAGATGGACACATTTTAATAATTTTTGCCATGATCTTGGAAATTCTCTATTTGCCTTATTTTAGCTCCCGTAATTTGCATCACAGATAATGGGGTCAAAATCTGGGCTACTTTAGATTAAACTGTTGATGTTGGCAGATCTATCACCACCATATCACCAGTGCATAGATTTCTTCTGAAAATAAAATATTGAAGTTCTTTACTACTACTTTGTCAGAGCATTATTTCTACTATTAGTCAGCAAAGATCACATGCACATTAGCTGAAATTTATGAGACAACATATGACAACACTGTAAGCATCTGGGTTTTGGAGCTACCATTATACGTAAAAATAATTAAATTTGCTGCATCTGGTGAATAAAATGGTTGTAATGTCATACACTAGTATAAGATGGTGCGAGTTATAATCTATGCATTTATTGAATAGTTCAGATATTCTACATTAATGTTTATATTAATAAGATTTTGTGTGTCATAATTCAGTATATACCACAACTGAATGAAATTAATGATGTTCATGCACATATTCAAGCAAGCTTTGACACTATAGTCATAGGAGGAAAAGGAAATGCATAAATCATGTACTTATACAACAAGGTATGCACCACCGCTGCCACACCCCCACCATCAGAATGAAGTATATATCAAATTAACTGCATAGACTGTGATGAAGAATACATAGGCAAAACAAAAAGAAACTTGAAAACCAGACTAAGAGAAGACCTTCGTTGCAAAAAATACAAACAAATTGAAAAATCAGCCATAGCAGCACATTTTTGGAACTCCAACCATATCATTCCAGAAGCCAACCTTCTTAGAGCAGAAGATTACCCAACTGAGCTTTCAGTATGGGAAAATATCCATATTGTAACAAATGACAAGTCCAATTGCTGCTGAACTTTATTTGTTGCTTAGATGCTCTGCAACACTCAACTTCTCTGCTGCTCTCAGCTGTCGACTGCACTTGATTGTCCGACTCAACTCAACAACTCCATTCTAACAGTCCCCTTATATACCCCCAACAAAACGGTATGTTCTCAATTGGGGCAGCTTCTCAAACCAACTTACAGTAGAGATGGCATGTGATCTTGCAGCAGTAAAAATTAACTTAAAATAAAAAAATGTAATACTTATTAGGATGTATAGGGCACCATCAGGAGATAAGAAAATATTTTTTAAAAATATAGAAAAATTCTTAAATACCATACAAGAAAATAAAATAAAAATTTTAATGGGGGATTTTAATATCAACCTATTAAATGATAGTTCAGAAAAACGTACTTTAGGAGAAATCCTAGATAGACATAATTTAAAAATAGGCATTGGAGAACCCACTAGAGTGACGAAGCGGTCGGAAACTTGTATTGATAACATTTTTATAAATTTAGAGGAAACAAAATGGAAAGCAGCTATCTAAAAGCAGGAATAGGGGATCATTTTGGACAAACTATTAAATTAAATGTAAATAAAGATAAATTCACAAATATGTTCGAATATAAGAGGCAAATAAATGATGAAAATATAGTAAAGTTTAAAATGTTCCTTAAACAGAAAAGTTGGAAAGAAGTATACGAAGCCGAGACAGTAAATGAAAAGTATGATATTTTTAATAAAATCGTGCAAAAAGGAATGGATAGTATTATGACGGTAAAAAAAGTAAAAGTAAAAAATGGTAAAGGTAGTATAAATATGGGATGGGTGACAAAAGGCATAAAAATCTCATGGGAAAGATTGAAGTTCTTAAATTCAATAATGTACCCAAATATAAATGAAAAATCTAGGGATTATATAACAAGGTATAACAATATTTTCAAAAGTGTAGTAGAAAGTGCAAAAAAGGCAATACAGTAGGGAATTGATACAGAAATCTGAAAATAAAACAAAAACAATATGACATATGGCAAATATGGTCCATAACCAAAGCAAAAATAAACATGGAAAATTTAGTCATAAAAAATCAAGGTAAAGAAATAAAAGAAACAAAGAAAATTTGTGAAATTTTTAATGAATATTATGTAAATATAGCAGCAGAATTAAATTTAAATAAACAAAAAAATAGCTAAAAACATGTCTAAAAAAACAAACAAGCCAATTAAATAGTATGGAGTCTTTGAAGTGCCAGAAGAAAGTGTAAAAAATGAAATAAAGAAGTTAAAATCAATGAAATCAAGTGGCCTAGACAAAATCTCGAACTTGTTACTAAAACACATAAAACAAGAAATTAGCAAAATCCTAACACACATTATAAATATATCGTTAACGCAAGGCATTTTTCCAGATATGCTAAAGAAGGTAATAGTTAGGCCAATATTTAAACATAAGGGGAGTAAAAAGGACATAGAAAATTATAGGCCAATTACTCTATGTTCTGCGATATCAAAAGTAATGGAAGGTTTATATATAATACACTTGCAAAATTATCTTAAAAAACTAGATGTTTTATCAAAATGGCAATATGGATTTCAAACACACAAGTCAATGATAAATGCGATTGAAAAGGCAAATAATATAATTGTAAATGCAATAAATGACCATGAATCAGTGGTGGCTATCTTCATAGATTTATCAAAGGCCTTTGATTGTATGAATATAAAAATATTACTAAATAAATTAGAAACATGTGGTATTCGAGGTTTAGCGCTGGATTGGATATCAATATATCTGGAAAATCGAGCACAATGTGTCAAAATAAATCATCATGGTGTCATAAAAAAGATGAAGTCAGATTTCAAAATAGTAAAACAAGGGGTCCCGCAAGGTTCAAAATTGGGGCCATTTTTATTTCTTATATATAAATGAAATTTTTGAAGTCATGCAAGAAAATGGAGGCATCAGAATTGGATATGCAGATGGCATGACTGTCATAATTGAAGGTCAAACAGCAAAAGAGGTTAAAATTACAGCAAATTCAATTTTAAAAGTTATAAAACAATATTATGCAAATTTAGATATGATAATAAATACACAAAAGACAGCGTGTATTAACTTTGAATTAACAAAACTTAACCCGAGTAGTATTAAACTAAGTATATATGGGGAAAACATTAGAAATAAATTGCACTAATTTTCTTGGAGTAATAATTGATAAACGTTTAAATTGGCAATTTCGTGTAGCATCAATTTATGTAATGAGACAATTAACTAAAATAATGGACAATAAAACAGGTCTATTATGCTTTTATATATTCGCATGCAAGATATGGAATTACGTTATGGGGAAATATTACAGCAAGAGAAATGGGTAGTCTTTAAACTGAAAAAAAAAAAAAAAAAAAAAAAAAAAGCAAAATGGAAAACAAACAAACTTGCAGGGGGGTGTTTAAGAATCCAAACTTGTTAATAGTGATATATATATATATATATATATATATATATATATATATATATATATGAGTGCGTCCAAGATAATAGTGTTCAAGAAAGGATCAAAATTAAAAAGAGAGGAAAGATGGTGCATAAATGGAGAGCAAATAGAGGTGGTAAAAGAATTTGATTACTTGGGGATTAGATTCTCAAGCAACGGGAAGTGGGAAGCACAATCTAAATATGCACAATTGAAAGGAAAGCTAGCGATGAAAGCTGTTAGAGTTTGCTTGTGCAAAACACCCACGCTAACAATGAACTGGTTGGAAAGGCTATATGAAGCTGTAGTAGAGTCAAAAATGTTATATGGAATAGAAATATGGGGGGTGGCAAAGGGATGGATTAAGATTGATATAGTCCATAGAATGTTTTGTAAAGAAGTTTTGGGTTTACCCAAGAGTTCACCAAGGGGCACTGGCAGAGCTAGGAAGGGTAGGGAGAAAAGGTATAATAGTGGAAAGAATTTTGAAGTATTGGTATAGATGTTTAAATTTAGAAGATAGTAATATATTAAAAGAATGTATACAGTTTCAAAAAGCTGTCCTAGGAGAAGAGTGTTGGTTAGGGGAGATGGGAAATGTCCTAAAAGAAATTGGTATGAGGAATATTTTCCTATTAGATAAATATAATAACAGTGGGTTTTGGAAAGAAGTGAGATTGAGGGTGGAAGATATCGAGAAACAAGAGATATGGGCTAGTTTTGAGGATAAAAGATCATTGATCTTGTATAAATCAGTTAAAAGAAATTGGGGAAGGGAGAAGTATGTAGATATATGTAATCAATTTGGTAGAATAGGTCTTGCGTGGATGCGCACAGGAGTAATATTTTTAAAAAGGAATGGATATAATTGTTTGGGGAGATGTATTATGTGTGATGAATCGGGTAGTACTTATCATTGTCTAATAGAATGTGATAAGGTTAAAAGGTGGAGAGAGGTTATATGGAATAAAAAATGGGACAAGCTAAACAAAGAAGCAGTAGCATTAAGAATGTTGGGAAGCACAAAAGTAGAAACAATTAAAATGATGGGGACATTTTTAGGCAACACAAGGGATAAGTGGATAAGGAGCTTAAGAAAGGTACAGCTGAACGAGCATAGTTTGTAAAGTGGAGAGATGGTATAGTAGCTTTACCCCATATATACAGCCTAGGGGCTAAATATGGGGGAGCTAGAAAACTGGCACACTAGACATAAGTTTTAGATGTAAGCTTTATTTGTATTATTGTAATAATGATGAAATAAATATTACATATTACATATATATGAATGCATAAAAACTGTGATAAATATAAATATGCAAAAAAATTCCAGTGTACATAACCATAATTTAAGGAACAATGATGATTATTATAGAATAACATTAAGGGGAACTCTAAATGATCGTGCCATTGAAGTTAGAGGAAGAGAATTATTCAATAAATTACCTAGAGAAATAAAGAACATAAACCAGCCAAATGTAATGAAAACAATAAAGAAATACTTAATAGAAAATGAATTTTATAGTATAGATGAATTTAGACATGGTAAAGCAATGTAAAGTGAAAATGATATTTAAGGTAAACTTAATGTAAATGCAATGTAAAAGAAGTAATGTAAAATTATAAGCTGTACTTGTTAAATTATTTTGTATTTGTAATTGGACATGTCCTTTAAATGTATTTAAAAGAATGATAATAAATAAAACCTGCTGCCAAGGAAATTTCAGAAGGGCAGGGAGTGCACATAAAGGGTTTGTTGCCTCGACCATTATTGTGCAGATCATTTGTTCTAAAGGCCATTATTGCGCAGGGCCAGCTGAAGACACTAACAATCCAGGCAGCTAGATAATAGTGCCAGCACATGCTCTTACTGGCAAGGCTCACTGGCAACTTCACACATGTGGTCACAATATTATAAAAAACAAGGACCGAATTATGAAATTCGATCTCCCATTAGACCAGCTCAGCAAGTTCATATCACCACCATCAGAGACCTCCACCTCAAGAGAACACAAGACGACACAACTACAACTAGTCGGCTGTAAGCTGAAGATGGGAATGAAGATTCCTGAAACATGTCCAATTTTCAACAAGTGAGTGAGTTATAGTGTAAGCCTAACCTACTCTCAATTAATTTTGAATTAACCTCACTGTTCCAAAAATTTCCAGTTATTAGTGATTTTTATGCTATGTTGGGTCTTTAAGTGATTGTAGTATGTTTGGTGTTTCAGGAAGCTGTTTGCTGGTTTGAATATGCAGGATGCAAACTTCTTGATCATGACACAAAAATATTACTGTTTACTATTATAACAAGACACATGATTAGCAATCATCATTCCTTGCACATCAGTGCATAGAATTTTGCAACATTGGTAGGTGTGGGAAGAAAATATCTCAAGGAGACAATGTAGTTTCAAGTATTTTCTGTTCCTTGCTGGCGAAAGAATGCAAGCGTGTTTGAAGATCCTTCTTAATCTATTTGCTATTAGTTCCAAATGTATACAAGTATTGCAAACTAAACTAAAAAACAATGAATTCCTACTATATCAAAGGTACCAGCACATGAATTACACCAAAAATGAAAATATGCACTTGATTGCTAACACATCCACTCCTTTCCTACGCAAGAAAGTCATTAGAACAGAACAAAAACTATAAGCACTTACTTTCCACCAGATTTAAATGTAAAGAAAGTGCACTCCATGTTTGTGGAAAAGTATACAGATACTAAATTAAATTAAACTGAGTTTTATTTATGGACACTCTTTAAGGGGGAGTGATGGGTGAAATTTCTATTTTGCACAATTTTAAAGCTATATACTTAATTTTTTGTACACATATTTGGGGTGTTATGTGGAACTACTTGGCAGATTTTCATTTTTGTATGTCAATTAGTTTTTGAATTATTGAAAATTTTCTTTAAAAATATTTGCATATTTCAAAATGAAATACACTTCATACTTTTTGGAGAAAAAGTTTGAATTTTTTTTTTTACAAAACCAGAAACTCATCTAGAAAAACTTGATGCATTGGTTTTGTAATATCTTAACTGTAAAAAAAAAAAAAAAAAAAAAAAAAAAAAGACCTGCATAGCAAAACTTTCAATCACTACACACATTTTATTTTTTATCTCAAAAAGCACTAAGTTAATCCTAAATTCCATGCATCAGTTTTTTTTTTTGTTATGCTTTATAGAAAGTACAGTAGAAATTTGAGTCCTCTAGCACCTTATTTGTGGAGCTTATTTTGCTTTGAATGAGTAAAAGTGTAGCAAAAATTAAAGTGAGTTTTAAAAGTTAGTGTGCAGTTAACCATAAATAATGACTTGCAGACCTTCCTAGAAGTGTCCAGCTTAGATGTGTCATTTCTACTCTTTTTTTTCATTACAAGCACTGCAAATCAGTTCTAATTTATGGCATAAGCCAAGCCTTTCAGTGCCAAGGCCTATATACAAACGCTTTTGATTGTGGTCATTACACTTCAGGTCTTTCACCAATGATGACAGTAAAACTGGTGTCCACTAATATATATTTACAGTCTTCATTATTTACTACAGGTATATGTTCGTAATTATCCTCCAGCTGTTTTTGCCTTAAATTTTTCTTTTGTACATCACATTCTCGCTCATCTAACCTTTCATCATGGTATTATTTACACTTGTTTCTGGTCCATGCATATGAAACAACATATAATTTGATCTCAATTTTTGAAGATTTAGAAGCTTGTAACAGTGATGTGTCATAATTTAAAATAGAGAGTTGAGAATGCTGACGATGGGGACAAGCCGTCTCCCGAAACGCGTTCAAGTAAGTTTATCATAGTGATGTAGTGTAACAACCCTCAACTCTCTATTTTAAAATATAATTTGATGTTACATGACATCTACCATCAGAGCTGCTGTTACTATGTTATACCGATCATGGCAGCTCAGTGACAGATCAGAAATTAACTTTCATGGAAAAAATTCCACAAAAATTGGTAAAAAAAGAAAGTGGATTTGTTGCTTCATGATTACATCACCTGCCATGCCTTCTCAGGGACATTTAAGGATGTAAATATGATGTAATAACTTCCAGGCACTGTAGTGCTTTAAAACTTCGCATATATGCACTTCAAACCACCTAGTACTTTTTGGCACAAAAACACAAAATGTGAAATTTTTGGTCACATTTTCACCTGTTTCCCCCCTTAACTACCATTGTCCTTAGTGTCCCATTCTATACTGGGCTTGAAAGACCAGAAATTTTGCTCAGAGACCTCTATCAGGCTTGAGGTTCTTTTACGTGGCGTAAATGTATGATATGGAACCACTGGCTTTACTTCCCTTCCAAAGGAAACCATGCTAAGGATTTTTATGACCGAAAAAAATCCACCACCCTCTGCCGGGCTTGAAACTGCGACCTCAGGAACTGGCGGCTAGCATGATACTTCTAGACCATGGAGGACAACATCCAGATATTCATTTATCACTTCACCAATATAGAGATGTGTTTAGGTCTTGATTTAATTTCAAAACTTGAGCTTCCACATGCCATAAATGTGATAAGTATTTTGTTCAACCTGCACCATAGAAAAGTACAGCAAGCATATATTGTATTGACAGAGGACACAAAATAATGGTGTCAAGGTTTATGCACTGATATGCAACAAGTTTCCTTTTTTTAATACACTTAAATGTATTTTATCAGAGGCAGTTCTCAACGTACAACTACTGTGTTACTGATGTTGGCTTTGGTCAAGCAGCTATGCAATATAGCATGAGGGGGTTGCAAAATGAAGGGCTTCTAAAGTTGTTTCTTGTTTATTTACTTATATAATGCAAAATTTCAAACCTCTACCTTTTAGTAAAACAAGGCATCTCATTGTTTGGTCTGACAGGTGTGTGGCACAAATTAACAATCACCATTGAGGCATAGTGACAGGCATTTTGCACTGGCAGAAAAGCAAAAACAGGAAAACAAAAGTTTATGTTCCATTCCAATGGGATGAGGTGATAGTATCTGCCAGACCAAATGATCTATTCCAGGTTACTTAAACAGAGTCAGAGAATTCCAAACATTTTGATATATTGAACAAAGGTATGACACATTCTAAAGAATTTAAACTAACAGAAGCAATGTGACAAACATTTTCAATGATGATCCCTTTTCTGTTAATGTGAGACAATCTTAGGGACTACCCAGTTATGGGTTGTGTATCCATTTAAGCAGGAACAGTGGGGAAAAGGAATTCTACCTGCCATTATTCGTCCTGCAGCACTGCAGCCTTTATTTATGAAGGTCCCTTACCCATCACAAAAGAGAAGCAAGATCTTACACATATGTGTAATTTCATTTCTAATATTGAGCATCAAATGATCTACATGGATTTATGTTTCGAACTGTATCTGTTCAGCAGTGTACAATCATCTGCTGTACTTTGATAACCTATGTCATATGTTATCCTTTTTTTCTATTTTGCTATTAATAATCAAGTGACATTTATGTTGTTTAAAACAAAATAAAAACATGAATTTGTGCTTAACTTTTCAAATTTTTTCTTTTTAACTGATAATACATCTTTATTTCACTGTAATCTAACACACACACAAAAAAAAGAAGAGCTATTTCCAAAAGAATAACGAAATACTATTTGACTTATAATGGTTGAATAAACCCTTAATCATGATTACTCTGGTAGCTAAACTCTTTTATGACAGAGGAAATGCCTATCAGAAGCATTTTGTTGATACTGTAAAATAGATTTTTTTTGTTAATAGCATCTTTTAACTGGTTAGATCATATTGGACGATGAATGAAATGATGCCCATATGAATCCAGGGTCCATAGAGATTAAAGTTGCCTGACATCTGCCAGTTTAGGATAAGGGAAAACCCCGGAAAAAAACCTTGTCCAGGTAATTCACCGTAATCAAGATTTTAACTCAGGCCCTCTTGAATGTGAGGCAGACATGCTACCCCCATACCATAGAGGCAGGCTAAAATAGATATTTTGTTGGTTACATTCTTATTCGAGGGAGGTCTTCAATTATCAAGTGCAAAAAAAGCCAATTTACTTAATGGAGAAGGATTTAGCCTGGGTGAAAATCAGTGAAGAGTTTAATTGCAATGCACACATTTCTCCCAGGTCCAGTATGCAACTGTGGCAATTATATACTAACATTAAATACAGCACCAAAAATGCTGGATGACAAAAGCATTTATAACAGTTTAAAACTGATGGTAAATGCTACATTGAAAAGTAAGTGGACAAAAATGTGTTATAATTGTTAAGAATCAAGTAGACCCTTATAAAAATATTGTTTGCTTCTTGAAGCAATTGCTTTGGAAAGCTTCCACACAAATGGTAATTTTGGAAATGCCAACACTGTCACCTAACATTGAATGAAAAATGCCAAGGGCATTAAGACTCCAGAGGACTTGTAGCATAGGAGAAAGAGCTTTGTTTCTGTTGGTAGCATTCTAACCTCTTCTACTTCTTCCACAGCCCTGCTCATGACAGCGTGGACAGTCTGTACTGCTATAAAATTCTCCCGTTGCAAGTTTTCAAATTCAATATGATGCATGGCTCTTCTTTGGTTAGCATTTAAAAGACTCCAAATACAGCAACTCCTCATCAATAGCTTAGTTTGTAACAGAAATTTTCCAAATTCTAAGATTTGTTTAAGCATTAACACAAGGGTAAGGCCATGTTATTTTTTAACACAATGTTACTGCTAACATTGTTAGATGAAACGGAATTAGTGCTAACTTCAATGTTAAGTCAGTTTTACACTGTGTTAACATTTAACATCAGTTGGTAAAATTGGCCCCTAGTGTCACATGATGATAATGTAACTGTTTAGTATAGGGTGATGTTTTTTAGAATAAGCAAGTCATCGACATCTTTTCCTGGACTACACTCCGATCTATTTCTACATTAGTATAAGTATTTAATTGCTGTTACATTAAATCCAACAGTAGTGATGCCTCCTCAAAATGGTGTAACTGTTTGTTTCATTTTTGTGGAAGTGACATTTGCAAGTGAAAGAATTGCCATTACTCTGATTTAAAAAACTATACATAAAATGTAAGATCACATGCTAAGACAAAGCCTGGGACCTCATGCATGCTGCAGTGCATCTGCTATAACCCTTCTGAAATGGCTAAGAGATGTGAAAGTGTTGATGCCATTTGCTGCTCCTACATTGTGAAGGGAGGCAAATAATAATACAAATAACTGTTATATGCTGCTATGCATGTGCTACATTGCTTCTGTACTAAGCATATGTTTTAAAACATCAAAATATGTTACAGAGCAATGAATTGCTAATTTATCATTTCCTTTTTGTTTTCTGATGCTTAAAAGTCGTTTCATACTAATTTTTAACTTAACTGAGTTAAAATATGATAAAATAATCCTTATGATTTGAAGGATATACACAAAAAGTATTATGCTTCTAGCTTACACGAGAGAGAGAGAGAGAGAGAGGGGGGGGGAGAGGGAGAGGGAGAGAAAATAAGAGCAAGGGATGGAGATATGATATAAACCATACTCAAATCTATATAGTTGTCATATCCATGTTTAGCCTGGAACTGTTAGGGAATTCTGCACCTCTCTGTCCACTTGCGTTGGCTTTGCTATGCAACCTATGTGTTCTCCTGTTCCCTCATCTCATCTGTTCCTCCTGGGGGTGTACACAATAGATGTTACATGTCTCCTCCATTCACTAGTCCAATACTTATCCATGTTTAGTACCATAAAATCATTAAGAATTGGCTAATTTAATTTCAGGGGGGAATTCCTGTACCACTGTAGGAATGCTAAGTTTCAGCAATAAACTAGAGAATAGGTTTTATCACTGATTGCTATAGAGTACATTAAATTATAGACTTAAAAATTTAGTGGATCTGTAACTATTATATGCGGGGTGATCAGAAACTAAGGTTACAAGGCCGATATTCCTGTGGTTTCATCTGTTATAGAGAAGTTAGTAGTGTGCAGTAATTCTAATACAGGTGGCTGGCAACTGTGCAGAGTTTCACACACCCACCACCTACAGCTCTAGTTGTAGGTAAACAGAAATGGCGACTCGTTTGAAAACTGGTCTCACGAAGAACTCCACTCTGTTATTCAATTTCTGTGGGTGAAACATGTAACTGCGACTGAAATTCACCGGCAGCTGGTAGAGGTTTACGGAGAGACTGTAATGTCTCGTCAGCAGGCTGGAGAATGGTGTCGAAAGTTTGCAGCTGGTAGAGAAAGCGTCACCGACAGGGATCACAGTGGCTGACCCAGCACGACATCAACAGATTTGAACACAGCTCGCATGGAGGAGCTGATTCAGAATAACAGGAGGATCACATTATGGCATATGATGGTAAAATTGGGGATGTTGTTTGGAAGTGTTTGTCATATTGTTCATGATATTCTGCAGTACCGGAAAGCTTGTTCCCGATGGGTTTCACAAAATCTGTCCACCAACACAAGGAGAAGCGCATGGGGGCAGGTCTGCAACTTTTACAATGGTTCTCCAAGGAAGGTAACAGTTTCCTTCACCACATTGTCACGGGAGACGAGACACGGATCCACATCATCCCCAGTAGTAAGCAGTCATCAATGGAGTGGAAACACCCTTCCTCTCCAAAGACAAAGAAGTTTAAGGTGATGCCATCTGACGGGAAGGTGATGGCCACAATGTTTTGGGACAGCACAGGTGTCATACTCGTGGAGTTTTTGGAAAGAGGGCACACAGTGTCCACTAACTGATATTGCAAGACCTTGACACGATTGTGTGAAGCAATCAGGAGGAAATGGCCAGGACTCCTCACTGAGGGCATCATCTTCCTTCACGACAATGTGCAACCTCATACAGCCCAGAAGACCACCACACTGTTGAAGCAGTTTCACTGGGACATCATTGACCACCCTCCCATGACCCGGACCTCACTCCAAGCGACTTTCACCTTTCTCCTCACTTGAAGGAGCACCTAGGAGGCTACTGACTTGCTTCAGATGAGGAGGTGAAACACTTCGCGACAATGTGGCTGAACACCAAGGACAGGATTTTTACTAGGAGGAATGTTCAAACTCATCCCATGAGGTGACAAGTGCCTAAACCAATATGGAGACAATGTCAGAAAATAACCTAATGTATGTACTATCAGTTGGCTGTATGAAATAAAATGTACACGTTTCACTGCAGGCTTTGTAACCTTAATTTATCATCCCTCATGTAGGAAGTCACGAGACAGGATTTTAAATTAATAATTCTGTCTGTTCTTCCAGATGTGTAAATTTTCCTATGTTTCTAGTTCTGTTGCTCATAATGCGTTTTAGTTGCTTTGGATTTTTCTTGACCCTCATGGTGTTCCTGCCAAAAATGCCATTCTGTTGCCGATTTGCCAGGTTATAAATGTTGTGTTTTATATACTCATCGAAATGAGCTTGTTTTCTGTGTATTCCAAATTGTAGTTCTTTGTCCTTTTTGGTAACTTTTTAAGTCCAGGAAAGGTAACTGTCCATTGTGTTCTTTCTCTAATGTAAAGCTAATGGTCTTCTCCTGTAGGTTTAAAAGTATTAATGCATCATCCGTGTGTCTGTCTGGAACTATAGCAAATATGTTGCCAAAATACACCATTTGTTGAATACTGTGGGATGTTATATAAAGCACAATAATTTATAACTCAGTACCACACCAACATGCAGTAATAAATAGTCCCATACAAAGATTAGTGAATTGTCTAGTAAGGAAGATGAGACAGGGAAAGAAAGAGGGGAGCAGCAGCAGAGTCTCGGCTCGGAAGGAGAGGGAACTATTATGTCATCACCGCACGGAAGCATTCTGGTGTTACAGAAAGAAAGCCAAAAATCAATGGAAGGTTACAGATTGAGAAGTAAACAAAACTTAGAAAAGTTTAGAGCTTTCAGGGGCAGAACAGGGGTCCAGAGCAAAAGAAGTACTATGGGTTATAATCCAAGATAAATAGCTAGATGACGGAAACATATGTGTAGGTATAGTTTATAACCCACCTGTTACCTCAGATTTATATAATCTTTTAGAGAAAGATATAGAGAGGCTAAGGGCTAAGTATACACATATTGAGATAGTAATAATGGGCGATTTCAATGTAAGAATAGGGGAAAATGATGTAAAGAGTTGAACAGGGCAAAAAGCAGCTCACATTAGGGAAGTAAATGATGTAAGTGTCGTGATGGCAGTAGGAATAGCAAGGAGAGAGTGATTATAGTTCTTAAAGGGGTTAAAGGGGAGGTCGAGAAAAACAAAGCAAAAGACAAATTATAAGTAAATTGCACACAAGGGTTGAAGTAGTGGAATATAGCAAAGCGGACATAATCTAGAATGTCAATATAAAGAAACTGGAAAGTTTAGAGAACAATACGGTAAGTAGCAAGATGGTAAGGCGGACAATGATAGAATCTGTTACTGAAAAGCAAAACTAATGCTAATGATTGTTAAATATTGTAAGCTTGGGTATGATCAGCAAAAGGAGCCAGGGCTCGATGCTGATCATGCCCAAATGAATTGTAAAACCTCAACACTCAATAAAGAATTACAATTACAAAGATTACAAAAACATATCTTTAAACAAAGAGGAATACAACATAGAGCTGAAAAAATCATAGAGATTGTAGAAAACAATGCTTTCAGCAGTCAACTAGGGCACAAGAAAGTACATTAAACAAATCGAAGAGACCAGCACTCTCTCCACAATTAAAGAAGAAAGTAAGATGTTGAAAAAAATTCACATCCACTCAGTAGCATTCAACAAATTCAAAATAATTTTCGAAGAACATGACATCATCCTGGCACTAAAGAACAACCATTCCATAAAAAAACCTATTAGACTCAAAATGAAATTGCACCAGGAATATACCAGATTGAATTTAAGGACTTAACTAGATTTACATAGGAAAGGCAGAAAGAAACCATACCAGAACAAAGGAACATTTCAGAAATATAAGAATGAAGCAAAATGACAAATCAGCAAAAGCCGGGATTTTTGGTAGGAACTTCATGACATCCAAATAATCCGAAGCTTACTAAAACACCCAACAGGAGCAACAGAACTAGCAACATGGGGAAATAAACACATCTGGAAGAACAAAGAGTTATGAACTTTGAAATCCTGCCTGGTGACATACTACTAAGAAGGTTCATCCATCCACCACCAAGGAGAAATGCATTCACTTCAAGCAATACTGGCAGTCATAAAAAAGCTGATGATGCAAGCAAAGGCTTTCAAAACATGTTCTAAATGAATGTTAAGTGACGTATAAGTTTACAGATCAACTCAAGTGTTAGTTCTATTATTAGTGACAACACTGTAACCAAGTCCTCCCCACAGTCTAACACACTAAATTATTACTACTGTTATCATCAACTGATTTATTTTTCTTGTAGACCTTGTACTTGATCTTATGCACAATATGTTTTGCATATGTTATGTCTCTCTGCCGTTTAGTGGATTAAAACAAGCATGTCTTACTTTCAGGTACATATTTAATATCTGTTTCTGGAGGGTATCAGAGGAGAGACCTAATTGGAGTATGTCTTTTCCTTATTAATCCTTACTATCTGCATATGTATTTAAAAAAAAATCCTATTGATGAGTTTACCAAAGTAAAAGGATATCATTAACATTCTAATGCTTTAACAAATTATGTACATTTTTTATGCTTGTGCAGCTAACCTTAAACAAAGAATTGTTCCGGTGATAACCTCACCTTCCTGTTATTGAAATTTCTATATTTCCAATGTACTGCAGTTTATAATTTATGTACAACACACACACTCCAAGAACACAATGAGAGAAAATGCAATAATTGAAAGGAAAGGCAAGAAGTAAAATTTAAGTTATTAGTGGAATATACTTTTGTTTTCAAAATCAACTTTTAACTCCAGTCACTTATTTTTCTCTACAAGGTATCTTGTGTTTAGAACATCATATTAATATAAAGTATAACAAAAATACACAATGAAAAGGAATTACAAAGTCATTGTTGACTAACATATTTGTTTCATTCTTCGTGTGAGACTAAAACCGAAACATTGCAAGGCTGTAAAGGGGGTGAAAGAAATTGTGGTACTCATGTGGTAATCTCTCCAAGCACATAAGTGTCCTTAGTAAGATGTTAACAAATAAGTTGAGAAAGATACATTTACTACTTTCTAGAAACCATCACAAAACGTCACCTCTTACCTGATCCTGCCTGCTTACTAACATTGCAAAATTGAAAGATTATTTACATCCATGTCTGCCTTCGAAACCATTGTAAATTGCTGTTCTCTTCAAGATTACCTTAAATGATGACATACATGGATTGACAAGAGCTTATCTACCTGCATATTGTTTTTCTTAATACAACTTGTAGATATGTTTTATTGTATATACTTGTGGACGAAACCAATAACTCTGTATGATTTCTTATGGTGAATAAATATGTATGTATGTATCACATCATTTTGCAGATGGTAAGTTCAAATGGATGGGATTTAATTGCATTGTTTACAAAGATACATCATGTGTCTGCCACCTCATCCTTTCAGAGCAGTGTGCTAAATAAGAGTTAACTTCATTCCAAATTTTATTTGCTTGAGATCCATTTTAGGCATTCGCCTTGATATGCAAGAAAAAACCTATAATATCAGTAATACTAAAATAGTTATTTCCAAACTGCTAGAGAAAGTTTTATCTTTACAGTAGGAGTGAGATGTTTATGGCCACCATGTGAGGCTGGAATTTCCAAATGAGTTTCATAACAGCACTTTAACTACCAATTAAATACAATATCGTTTTTTCCCAATATGTTGCTTTCTTTTATTTCTTTTCTTATCCAATACAGTAATTCCATTTGAAAAAGTAGATAAGTTTAATTTTGAAGCATACAACTCTTGCAGTTAACTAAATATTCAGATTATATACTGTTATGCTACTAATATCTGGAAACTAAAATGCATCTTACAAAGCTAAATATATTAGACAGAATTTTCAACGTAATGTACTGAAATGCCACATATTGTGAAACACAACTAATATATTGCAATATGAAGACTAAACATGTGCAGCATTCCTGAGAAACTTTGCAATACTCAAGGTACTACTCTGTTGATACTGTAAATGTGGATACACTATGTACACTATTTACACTGAATTTATATACTATTCTACACACCAAGAGCCAGTTTCACCAACAACAATAATCTTATTTAACTCAAGTAAAAAGAGTTAAAACCATGTTTTGGTACAAAAGCTGTTTCACCAAACAGTATAATGTTTACCAAGGCCTGCAAACCTGGTTAAAGCACTAACAGCAGTTTTCCACTGTTTATGGATCGACATCATAGTCAGCAAAGGCCCCCCCCCAAAAAAAAGGGCACAGCAATGAGTAAAGGATTGGTTATGGAGAATGGCGAATATGAAAACACAGATATATGAATATGTGCAGTACAAAAGAAATAGAAGGCAACCAAGATGGATTAGAGAGAGACGCAATTATTTCAATTTATATGATGATGTAGATTTTGTGGCGAGGTTTTGTCTCACAAAACAATCTGTCTCCCTATTTTGGAACAAATAGAGCAAGAACATGAATTCCCTTCCAAAAATTAAGCAGTTAGTTCATATGGAATAAAATTTCATTAATAAATTTAAGATCTGCCCACCACAGAATCAATAATAATTACTTTTTGCACCACCACACTAACCTTTATTTCTCTACTGCATTGTGTATCGTCACTCCTGGTACACATTTCACCACCCTTTAGCACCAGAAATGCATGTATATTGTCATATTGTTTCAATCTCGACATATTTTGTGGTACAATAAAATATAACCAAACTTTTCAGTTTCCACCTTCCTTTCCACAGTATGTATATAATTGTTTTTATGAAATATCCTGTGAGATCAGGTATAGCTGAAGACCACTGTATAACTTCAAAAAACCTATACTATGTAATCTGTTCTATTTACACACAAACGCACAAGTAAGTGCTTTCAAATCCTACTGACAAGGAATACCTTTCAGTTGGACCAGACCGATTACCAAGAAACTTGGTAGAATTATCAATACTGACATCTTAAAGGGGTGGTTAGAACCATTTTACTATAAAATAATATTTACACACTACAAAATCATTTCATTTTTCCTGTAGTTTTAAATGGACTTTCCTTTGGCAAGACCAGCAAAGCTTGACATGGCACAGTTGCTACAACACCTCTCCCCTCTGAGTTAACTGTTCCTGCTGCACAGCAGAGTGGCAGGCCTCGGAAAACAATACATTTCCTTCATTAAGAATTCAAATGACAATACTTATAACCCACATTTCTACATGGATGCCCACGTATTTTTATGATGTAATATTTTAGATTTACTAAAAGAAGCAAGAGGTATTATAATATCTCTGCTCTAATAACATTCATCTGTTACTACATGAGATTAGAAGAATCCAGAGGTTTATTTTCTTCAATTCTAGTACAAAATGACTTTGGAAATGTTACAAGAAGTTGACTAATGTATATAAGCTATAACTACACATAGACCTACATATATAAAGCATGTAATATGTTTTGATATACAAAATTTCGGCCTTCACTGTATAGTTAAAATCTTACTTATTGTTACTTCTCTTTCAATCCTGATGGTACAAATGCTAATGAGGAACTTTGATAAAGTGGTCATAACATAGGGGTTGTGAACACCAGGAGCACTTAACAAATGCTACACTCCCTCAGCCATCATCCTCCGTGGTCTAGTGGTACCATTATGCTAGCCTCTAGTTCCTGAGGTCGCAGGTTCAAAGCTGACAGGGGTGATGGATTTTTCTTGGGCGTAAAAATCCTTAGCATGGCTTTCTTCAGAAGGGAAGTAAATCCAGTGGTCCTGTGTCTTAGGTTTACGGAACATAAAAGAACCTCAAGCATGATAAAGGGGCCTCTGAGCAAAATTTCTGGTCTTTCACGCCCAATATAGAATGGGACGCTAAGAACTGTAGCAGTTAAAGAGTGTCCATAAATAAAACTCAGTTTAATTTTTTTACTTCAACAGCAGGCATCTGAAGCACACTGTGACAAGGAAAAGTCAAATGCTATCTCAGTTATGTTTGCAAAATCAAAATTGTATTCTGCGTTTCATATACACATTTTTTCCACACATAACAGTGGATGTCCCTATTGCATTTTGAAGGTAGTTGGTTGTAAACAACAGAATGTAACTTCATTATGAACATTCTGTCTGTCAATTTTGTTCCTCCGACATTGTGAATACTTACATAATCTTCAATACATCGTACATATACTTTATATTGTCGAAAAATTTTGTAGTTTTAGGGGAAAAGATTTTCATTATTACTGTCTTCTCTAATAGCAATACATGAAGGATATTTTCTCTTTATGAGCAGACTGCAAATTGCAAAAAAGTGAACTTGGCTGGGCTGCACTGCACTGTACTGTACTGTATCATTGAAAACGTTTCAGTGAAAGTTTCTCAAATGTTCTTCAGTAATTTTTCCACTAGAATTACAATACACAAATATTTGGTGAATATTGTCATTATTTTCTTTTCTGCATTTGACCTGAATTAGTTTCCTTTAACTTCTTGAAAACAAATATAGTTTTTTACCTAGCTCATCTGGCATGGATATTTCAACTGTGTAAAAATGTGGTGTGCCATGGACAGACTGAACCGATATGGTAGTAGATTTCTCTCCTTTTCTCGCTAATGTCTGATTCCCTGCCATATCGTAGTTAAATTGATGTTGATCACAATTCCATATGCAGCTATTTTCATTGTTGTTGTCCCTGATGAACTGATTTATTTCTTATACAAACAAATTAGCTTACTCCACATATTTTATTTCATCTTCCACATTTTTAACAGCAACAATGTTATGCTTCTGAACGAAAATCGATTTTGTTGTTTCAGTTAGTCAATAAAAAACATTGATGATTTGAAGTTCCTTAAATTCACTTCCTCTGGAATAATTTGTGCCCAAGTTTGTAGATGCCAATAATGAACATTAACACCTTCTCTCTTGCTTCACAAAATCTGTTCATTACATGCTCTTTTATTTGCATTAACTTGATTTCTCTACTGCCTTTACTGTGTGATGATCCATACGATCATTTTTTTCTCTCCATAATCTAAAACAGTCTTTATATTTCTATTATTGAAAAGAGAAGGTCACTTTTTTAGAATCTGTGCATATGATTTCAGTCCTTTATTCACCGATGTTCTAAATTCATAAACTTCGTTGAGAATCTCATAATAGGTTTGGAATATACCTACTCTTTTAGGACATTTCTGTAGAGATACTGCATAACTACTGGAGCACCCATTTGTTTCGCTGGACGATTTGTTTATATCATCCACATTTTCACAACTCCTATAATTTTTAATGTGTCATCTGATGCAGTAATTTGTATCACAAATTACTTAAATGTAAATAATGGTTGTAATATGAATATGCATTTTTATGTGACATTGATTTCAGATGTTTATTAATTGTAATTATTATTGGGAAATAAGTTTATAAGGCTTTACTGAAACTGTCAATAATAGCGCAATAATGCAGAGAGGGGGGTGAGCTGTTTATCATTATTGGAAACGAGGAAGTTACGTAATGTTGGCGCGTTTTCGGTAGAAACTTCTGGAATGTGTTCTCCCTAAAGCAATATGTATTCGTGGTTTTCATTGGATATTAAAATAGACGCTAATGTTGGCGCGTTTTATTAGCCAATAGCAGTTCATTTATAATCTTTAGGCGTATCTTGATGCAGGCGTATAAATAGGGTAGGTTCGAGGTAGCTTGCCCCGCAGTTCATCAAAAATCTGTGTACACTACACATCGTCTTTACGCAGTTCATCAAAATTCTTTGTGCAATACACGTCGTCTTAACTTCGTCAAAAATATTTATATGAGATACGTCGGCTATAGATTCACAAGTTATGAAAATCTAAAGTATTATAAAGTTAATTATACACAAAGTTGAAGTACGTGAATTAAAAGTGATCAGTAAGAAGTATTATAACAGTTTCAGTTTGGCGAGTATCTAAATCAATATGTAAAAGTGATAGTGAACGTGTTCGACAATAAAAATTATAAAAAAACAAATTTCTTCATCAGTGTAATTTTTTGAATAAAAGATTCCTTTCCGCTTCACAACCTGTATTGAGACACATGTTCGACCCCAGGACAACAGGATAATAGCTAGCCGGAGGACATTTGAAATAAAATCAAACACAAGCTAATACTGCCACAAATTGCTAACGCCAGATGGAGCTACGAACCTAACAAATGAATGACGTCATAAGATGGCTTCCACTCACATGAAGTAAACACAATATAAGATCTCCAAGTTTTAACAACATTACATAAAAACACATTACATAAGCACCATTTACTTCACATCATTCATATCACTAAAATCTATCATCATCTGTATGTTTTTTTTTCACCCAGAACATTATAATATTTTTTTTCTATTATATCCTAGAGAAAATTTGCAAACTGCTGGTCCTCTACACCAGGTTGCATTCTGTTTGCAAACTTGTGCTAACTCTATTCTTTAATATGTTGATAACATTCACTGGATTAATAAAATTCATGCTGTTTTCCTATATTTCAACTGTGCTAGATGGCAACTACTTACATACTGTAGGCTACAGTCAAGTGCCAGCGCCCGCTGCCTGCAGCTATGTCATGAGTGCCTTGCCATGCCAAGCTGCACAGCTGATCTTTAACAAACAATTATAGTTTTACCATTGATTTTGTGGCAAAATGATTATTGCCAATGCATTTGGAATGTATTAACTGCTTCACCAAATTTCATCCAAATTGGTCTGATTCAACTGAATGGTTCCCCTTGTAAGAAAGTCTTTAATCAACTTTTATTTTAAAGAATCACATTTTTCTTTTTTTGTATCACCCTTATTAATTTACGAAGCCTTAATCTGTAAGACAGCCATGTTTCCTCTTGTTGTTCAAGGTAATCTAGCAAATTTCTGTCCATTTAAGAGATGATGAATGGCAGATGCTTTTTTTGTGGAATCATAATGGTCATCATAAAGTGCAAACCATTCTTCTCATACTGTGCATACATAAAAATTTCATCATCATTACCAACCACATGACCTGGCAGTGTCTGTTAACTGCAAACTATTCTTCAATGTTCTCACTGTCCATGTTTTTGCAGGCAGGTACAACTTTTAATGCAGAAGCATTATTTCTGTTCTTTCACATATTCTACCAAGGGATTCCCATTTGAAGGGTGAATGGTTGGAGAACCATAAAGTATCGTAAAAGTGAAAGCTTACTTGGGGAGGCCTACTGTACAGTTGTTATCAAATCATAGTCCACCAAAACACTTCGACATACATAGAAATCACTTTGGAATCCAAACTATACCAGCTGGTAATGGAAAAAAAGTAAGTAATGGAATATAACAGGAAAAATTATCGCTGTTGGTGAACGCAGCCCTTAGTTGATATGCCTGCTTCTTCTGGCCTAAACTTTTAACACCTCCTCTGGATCAATATGTTAATCCTAATGGACAGATATGGCCAGATTACTCAAGCACTCATTACTAGTTCTGTTTCAGAGGTGTCTCTTCAGTCGTTTTATTGCTGGGAATAATCTGTTGGCATTAGTGGTTGAGACAGGGAAGGTGGTTTAAATTTTGAGCGGACAGTGGATCATGGGGTACGGCTCTCTATAGGACATGGAAAGCAGTGCATCATTTGATCTCAAACTTTTCTTCTTAAATTTCCATTTTGGCACCACACACAATATTCTGCCTCCATTTCAATATTACTGGCATTATCATCCAAATACAAAAAAAAGATTTCATATAAGTGGTCAGCTGCAGTTTCTAGGGCATTATTTTGGCAGCAAACCATCAAAAGCACAAAACATGTTCTTGTTTTCTTTTTTAATTTTATATATATATAATTAATTGAAATTAATTATACTTTTTAGAGACCTTGTCCTGGTCTTGGCAAGTGTTTAATATAGCCCACTGAAAAATTCAATGACACAGCCGGGATTTGAACATGGTTCTCCCCCTCTTTGTGTGGTTGCTCTAACCATTGAGCTACTGTGACAACATGCCATGGGGCATTGGATTCCCCAATTGGCTCAAGTTGTTTCCCGGATAGATCACCAAGGCATCTCACTAGAGATGGCAATCTCAATGGCGACCTATCATTACAAGTACTTTAATGCTGGGTGCTTATGGGTTTCTTTCTTAACTATCTCACACGCGCACGCCCACACACATGCACACGCACAAAAAATTGAAATTAATTATACTTTTTAGAGACCTTAGCCTGCTCTTGGCAAATTTTTGATATAGAGTCAAATGAAAACTTTAATGCCACAGCTGGGATTTAAACACGGTTCTCCTACTCTCCATGCGAGAATTTTATCTTCAGGTTTTGGTTTTGCAGATTTAGCTTTTTTTCTATTTATTAACTCTCTAACCATTGAGCTACTGTAACAACATGCCGGTGAGACATTGAGTTCCCCAATTGATTCAAGTTGTTTCCCAGATAGACCATCAAGGCATCTCACTAGAGATGACAATCTCATTGGCCACCTGGCATCGCAAGTACTTTAACATTGGGTGCTTATGGTGTTTTTCAGTTGACTCTATATTAAAAACTTGCCAAGACCAGGCCAAGGTCTCTAAAAAGTATAATTAATTTCAATTAATATATATATATAATAATTAAAAAGAAAACCTTAAGAAATCCATAAGCACCCAGTATTAAAGTACTTGCGATGGCAGCTCGCCATTGGGATTGTCATCTCTAGCGAGATGCCTTGGTTGTCTATCTGGGAAACAACTTGAGCCAATTGGGGAATTCAATGTCCCACAAGCATGTTGTCACAGTAGCTCAATGGTTAGAGCAACCGCACGGAGAGCGTGAGAACCGTGTCCAAATCCCGGCTGTGGCATTAAGTTTTTAAGTTAACTCTATAAAAAAAAAGTTATTGTTTTCTTTAAACCATATTTCAAAGTTAGAAATCAATTCATCACTACATGATATAAATACAGATTTTCTAAACTACTCTTCTGGTGTCTTTCTTGTGTGATTGTCCCTCTTTGTCTTTTTTCCTGCTATGTGTTGAATTATTATTTTACAACTGAAAGAGTTTTCATTATTGCTAAATATTGATTAATGATCTTATGAACTTCAGCAGCTATATTTCAAATGCAATTTAACAAAAAACTCTATCACTGTGACTGACACTACATTCTAAATGGTACTTATTCTACATCTCTATCTAAATTTCTTCTCACATTTTATAACATTACAATAAGCTCACTGTACTATTTATATTTAAATCCTGATAACTAAAGTACAGATTTACAACAATTTTTAGAATTGAAATCAAGAAAAATGTAGTACATTTTATGAAACACTTGGTCCGACAGCTGTTTAATGGTTGTACTCTTCTTGATATCAATAATATAATCTACCTGGGACCATGAGAATTCATTATATACCTACTTTGTTATACCTCAAAACCTTCACTGCAACAGATATGTGACTATCTGATACAACCTTCCTGCATAGTGCTTTATCACTTTCTTCCCTGAAATGAAACCCACATCCAATCATCGCAGCTCACATTAGCAGCTTCAGGTTCACTTTCAGTGATTTCATTTATTGTATTAATTTGCCCACTAAGGAAATCAAAATATCTGTACTGCTTTGGCCTTAGAGATGCGGCTGCTACTTTAATTTCATATGGCGATATCTTCTCAAAGAAGTGGAGTTGACATGTTTCTGTTCTATTCATGTGTTCTTTTCATTTGGAGTCTAAATTAACTGCCTCAGGAATGTAGAGAATAGGAACTTTATCAAATATTTTTCATGCGCATTCTGCAAACACTTGCTGTTTGATGATCTGCAGTTCTGTAAAGTGAGCTCCTTTACTCTAGTTTTAATTGATCTGCCAGGTCCATCAATGGCCCCTTTTCTATGACTTGTTGCTGAGAAGTAGCATTGAAACTGTTCATGAATTACTATGAATTCGACAGTGTTTCACACCAAACACTAATATATAAACTAGAATCTTATGGCATAAGAATTAAAATGTTAAACATAATTAAGTCTTAACTAAGCAACAGAAAATGTTTGACAGAAAATTTACCATAAAATAGGCATAAAAAATACAAAGTTCATATCAGAACAAACAGAAGTAACAGTTGGAGTACCACAAGGGTCTGTTCTGAGGCCACTGTTATACCTAGTACATGTAAATAGCCTACCAAATATCACGACAAATACTATTATATCCTATGCAGACAATACCTCAATGATTTGCCTGGATAAATCCCAGTCAATTAAAGAACACAATTTCCCATTCTGTAAAACAGCTAGCAAACTACCTTAATACTATAAACTTAAAAGTAAATTCTTGTAAAAGTAAGCTGATCCTATTTGAACATCGCCATATTAATAAAGAAGCAGATATTGTTGTGTTTTTAAATAACACTAAAATTGAAAAAGTTGACAACCATAATTTCTTGGGCATACACATAGATAGTAAGCTAACTTATGAAGCTCGTACTGATTATGTATGTAAAAAGATTAGTTCTAATATATATGCATTAAGATAATTATCATTGCATTTAGATAAAAAGATGTTACAAATCTTATAGTTTGGCATCATATACCCCTATATCTCCTATGACATAGAATTATGGGGAAGTACTAGCATTGCTAATATGAATAGGATATTGTACTGGAAAGAACAAAAAAAAAATGCTTATGATGTATATATGGGCTAGCAAAAACAGAATCGTGTAGAAATGTATTTATAGATAACAAAATTCTTATAGTGGTGGGGTAATATGTACATAAGGTAATAGTTATTGCAACAGAAAAGCTAAATAATGGGCTAAGTAACAGTGTACTTTACATGTATCATACTAGAGGTAAGGACAATTAATTCAGGACACATGTTAACTGTAAATCTACCTGCAAGGACCCATTGATCAAGGGATTGATATTATTCAATAAATTACCAATGGAGGTTAAATTACATACAGGAAAGAGATTTAAAAATGAACTTAAAGCATTTCTCAAAAATGTTTATATAGGGTGGATGAACTCTGATATTTATGTTCATAGAAATTAATTATAGTGGATAAAGATTTGTAAAAATGTTATGTTATATAAATGAAAGAGATTGAAACATATCTAACTCAAACTGTATATATGTAAATAGCAATTAAATATAAGTGACCAAGACTTGTTTAATGTTAAACTGCACAAAGGAAATAGTGTGTATGTAAATAAATGTGTACTTGATGTAATTTGATAATGTAGAATGTATGACAAAGTCCAAAACTTGTACGAAGTCTATGGACAATAAATAAATATTATTATTATGCCTAAACATAATTAATATCTCTGCTTGAAATGTTATGCACTGCCATCTGATTGATTGAATACCTTTGCGATGCCCAAATCAGAAAACTTTCTCTTGATTGCCTCTAAAATTGCAGCACTGAACATGGCAACAGCATTATTTATTACCTTGCAAGTAATCTGACAACTACAATGGAAGTAACAATTAGGATCCTAAATATGCCATGCATGCATACCAAGTGCATGAGTTGCTTGCCAATTGCTCAGACTGCATTTCATCTTGATACAACAAATACTAATTTGTATTACAATACATTTGCAACACGACAGTGATATTGGGAATATTTTCCTTCAAGTTGTTAAAACTTTGAGCTTGCTGATGTACAAACACATGCTGAAGGAGTTTTGGCAACTTTGATTCTAAGTGAAGAATTATATCATCAACTGTGTCAACCATTGCTGTCTAGATGCTTTATTGGTTTCATCAGTTACCCACTACTGATAAGAGATTTCTTCACCCCACACCTCATCTGGGACTGTTTTACTCAAGAGTTTGATCATGGCATGAAATTTAGTTTATTTTTCACATTTAATGCATATTTGTAACACATATTCCTCAGGGTTACTGTCAGATATGAGGGTCATCCCAAAATTATTGCTTCCTATTTATTTCCATGGAAACTACAACATATACAGAAAGCACAATAACACATTTAAATAGAACAACATTTCAGCTATATACTGTTATTTTTCCACATAGTCACCGCCATTTGTTATGCACTTTTGCCAATGATGAACAAGAACCTGCATGCCTATTCATAAAAACTGAACCGGCTGAGGCTAGCCACTGTCTTACAGCTTTGACTACAGCATCTGAGTCTGGAAAATGTTTCCCGCATAGTCAATCTTTCATAGGTCCAAAAAGTTGCAAGTCTGAAGGTGCGAAATCAGGACTGTATAGTGGATGTGGTAGGACAGTCTAGCCAAACTTGGCAATGAGTTCCAAGGCTACAAAACTGATGTGGGGACTGGCATTATCCTGTTGCAACTGGAAGTTTGTCTTCTTCTCTGGCATGACTCTGGAAATTCAGGCTTTTGGTCTAGTCAGTGTTGTCTTGTAGCATTCTGAATTGACAGTTGCTTTAGGCTCCAAGATATCCAAAAGAACCACACCATGCCTATCCCAGAAGACTGCACATCATTTTGCCTTCAGATTCTTTGTTGAAGTTGCACACTCCACTGTCTTTTGGATTGTGGTCATAGTGGTGACACCACGTCTCAACTCCGCTGATGATGGCGTTCAGAAAATTGTCATCTTCAGCCTCAAATTGGTCCAACAATCCCAGCAAATTTCCATTCAATGATTTTTTTTTTTTTTTTTTTTTGGTTTTGTGTAAGCATCTGCAGGACCCATCTCGCACACACTTTGCAATAATCAAGGTTGTGCAACGTCTTATCTAAGACATTATAGCTGACATTCAACTGTGCACACTATTCCTAGGTCATAATCCACCGATAATCACTGATGAGTTGATTGAGACACTGTTCATTATAAGGGATAGAAGCTAAGCAGGGTCGACTGGGGCATGGCTTGTCATGTACATCCCTTTCACCACTATTGAAATTAACACATTACTCACATCTACTGTATTGTCTCCATACGCCTTTAACAAGCATTGATGGATTTCAATTGATGCAATTTGTTCAGCAGTGATGAATTCAATGACACATCTGTTTTATATGCACCTCGATGTCATATGCCATTTTAGAATACTCCCCTGCTGCTGCTGTCATAGGAAAACGAAACTAATACATTAGTGGGAAGATTCAACAATTAGTACTATACCAATATAATCTAGCTTGGGCACTCAAAGCCAACACAAAAAAATGGAAGGCATTAGTTTTGGAATGACCTCACACCCTGTAGTTTCTAAATTTCACTGTAGAGTTTCGTATGAAAGAGCATGTGCTTAGTATCAAGTGAACATTTTCATATAAATGGACTGTTTTGTTGGGTATTGGGTCCTCAGCCAAACATGTTTTGGCCTTAGTTCATGGAATATATTTTTCCCAATATGTATGCAATAAAATTCACTTCTGGATAATTTGTAATAACTTCCTCCTAATGTGTAGATATCACTTTTGAACATTATATTTTCCAATACAAACAAAATGTTGGGAAGATATAAGGGTGGGCCATACTGATGGAGGGAGGGAACAAAAAAACAAAAAAAAACCCACCCACCCACCCACCCACACACATTTATTTACTTTATTTGGATAAGAAAAGGAAGGAAAGCCACATATTATGAAAAAACAATATTGTATTTAACTGGTAATTAAAGTGCTGTTATGGAACTCATTTGGAAATTTCAGCCTCACATGATGGTCATAAACATCTCAAGGGGCGCCCACAGGATTTCATCTCAGTAGGGCCAAAACACTTTACTGATATACAACACCTTTAGTGATGGGACATTATTCTATGGTCATCCTCTTCCCTATCAGTTTTTGCACTGTATTTTTATACATGGCAATGTTAAAAACATGAAAACAATAGGTAATATTATTATATTCTACACAGTATAAGTAATCTGAAGGCATACTGTACATAAAACTATAAGAATCATGTGGACACTAAATGAATTCTCAGTAGGGGCAACTGGCCCTGCTGGCTCCCCTCAGCGGGTGCCATTGACTTCTACTGTAAAGATAAAAACTTTCTTTAGCAGTTTGGAAATGACTATTTTAGTATTCTGTTATTACTAATATTATAGGTTTTTTCTTGCATACCTATGTGAATGCCTGAAATGGATTTCAAATAAAAGGGTAGCCCAGACAGCAAATAAAATTTGGAATGAAGTTAACTCTTATTTAGCACACTGCTCTGAAAAGATCAGCTGGCACACACATAATGGGACACATTGTATCTTCTGCAAATAACGCAATTAAATCATATCCATTTGAACTTACCATCTGCAAAATGATGTGATTTAAAATGGTCTTTCAATTTTACAATGTTAGTAAGCAGACAGAATCAAGTAAGAGTTAATACTTTCTGATGGTTTCTAGACAGTAGTAAATCTATCTTTCTTAACTTGTCTATTAACGTCTTACTTAGAACACTTATGTGTTTGGAGAGATTATCACAAAAGTACCACAATGTTCACCCTCTTTACAGCCTTGCAATGTTTCGGTTTCAGTCACACACAAAGAATGAAACAAATATATTAGTCAACAATGACTTTGGAATTCCTTTTCATTGTGTATTTTTGTTATACTTCATATTAATAACATGTTCTAAACACAAGATACCTTGTAGAGAAAATAAGTGACTGGAGCTAAAAGTTGATTTTGAAAACAAAAGTATATTCCACTAATAACCTAAATTTTTACTTTTTGCCCTTTCTTTCAATTATTGCATTTTCTCTCATTATGTTCTTATAGCGTGTCGGTTGTACATAAATATAAATAAACCAGAATACATTGGAAATATAGAAATTTCAATAACAGGAAGGTGAGGTTATCACCGGAACAATTGTTTTGTTTAAGGTTGGTTGCATAGTGCTGGTACTGCTTCAAGCATGAAAAATGTACATAATCTGTTGAAGCATTAGAATGTTAATGATATTCTGTTACTTTGGTAAACTCCCAAAAATGGATTTCTAAATATGTTGTAACTCAGATTTCTTTCTAACACAACATACAATTTTTGCTGAACTTTCTCTTCTACATCTCCTCGGACAGCATGCAGCATCTTCTTTGTATCCTCAATTGTATCCATGGATTCAACAAGGGTAAGTCCAACAAATTCTAGTTTTGTGACACTGTCAGCGATCTAGCTGAAATTACTGTCTATAAATGCAATATCAGAAGCTAGTTTGAATTCTTAAACAAGTTTTGAGCATCTCAACTGACACAGCACAATTTGGTGGAAATGAGTCAACAACAGATTTAACTTCCCGAAAATGTTCATTATAAAAATGAACTGCTTGCATCCAAGTGCCCCATTGAGTTAGCACAGGGTTTGGAGGAAATGGCACATCTGGCAGTTGCTCTCTGTAAGCTTGTACGCATTGTGGTGCCTTCACGAACACTTTTTTCGTAGGAGATACACGTTGCTTGACTTTGGGAAAACTGACTCTCACAGTTTCTGCAACACGTTGAAGAGCATGGGCCATACAAGTGAAGTGAACCATGTGAGGATAAAACACTTTAAGTGCAACAGCAACTTTAACATATATGCTGCACTGTCTGTGTACAACATGAGAACCCTTTCTTCCTGGACAACTGGCTACAACACTTAAGACAGTCATTGACAAATTCAAAAATAAAGGAGTGGTTTATGCAGTCTAATTCTTTGCTTTCAATGAGAGATGCTTTAGATGGAGCATCTGCATGGAGCAACTTGCCGATGATTAAATTTGTGACATCAGTCACAAGCACAGCCCCAAGATAGTTGTTTCATCTACAGAAATCCAGATGAAAGAACTGTCTATTTCTCTCTTAATGGTCACCAGAGCTTCTTCATAGCAAACACCAAGCTATCCCTTCTGAAGTTTGGACTCCTCAGGAGCAATATTTTTCCAGGAAGACCCAGTACTTGGTACTTGAATTTTGTTCCAAGGAATATTTGCAGTTACCATTGCTTGGCATATCTCTTTGAGAAACTTGCTTACTGAAGAATCCTGCTGCATATGAGTCAAGAAAACTTGTTTTTTCTATGCTTGCAGTTGTTTATTTCTCGCATGAAGTTAACTTTGAACATTTTGTTCTAATTGAGATTTCACAGAGCACCCAATTTCTTATCACACAATCAGCACACCACCACTTTACCATCAGTGGTAAATGCATAATCGATAATTACTCATGACTGAAGTTTTGCAGATAATGATGAGGTAATTGGAGTCATTTGTAACATTTTATCTGTATTCACTTATGTTCAGTAACAGCAATTTACTGGGACAAACTGAATAAACCGAACTCTTTGTGGTCAGACAAGGTTAGGATATTCCAGACTTGGGCTACATTTAAAACCAATTAGCAAACATTGCATTTGTGCACCTTCAAACCACCCCAGAATAACAAAGCGCTACCATATTCCACAAAAACAGGCTAATGGCCTGTCAATTGTGTAAGTGTCTCAGCAAGGTTCAGAACAAAACACATTGTATGAAAGCAGAAATATTACCTGTTTCATAGCCCTTAGCACCATGCATAACAATTATTTTAGCGAACTTATACATTTTGAAGACCATTTTATGTAAAAACATTTATTAGTCTAATAAATATGTAAAAACATGTAACATGTTTATGTCCCTGTTTATGTGATTCATCAACATTTTTAGTTATTAAGAAAGTACATATTATTAAAGTACAGAAAGGAAAAAAATATGTAATTACATAAGAATCCGGACTCCAGTCATAACACATTACAAGGTGGGCTTGTTAGCTCCATGCTTAACACCCACCCTGGAGGACCAGGCCTCCTTGTTTCTGACCCCTGGAGACAGGGTGGTGTGGTTATACTCCCAATCATTAGGCGGCTCAGGCACCATTCCCTGTATTCATCAAGGTGAGCCCCCGAGGGCAGTGGTTTCATCTAGTATAAAATATACTGGATTATCAGCTACTCCTTGTCTGATCTGTTGTAATTTTGCTTCATAAGGAGGCTGGAGATATGATTTTTGGTAGGTGCTTTCATTTGGAACAGACTTTCCAGCATATTTCCACAAATACAATTTTATAATGGCATTGTTAAGCTTGGAAAGAGGAGTAACACACGCCAAAAATGTCTTTGTTGTTTCAGTGAAAAATTAATTTTTATTTCTTGAATTTGAAGAAACCAATGCCTTGCCAATAAACTGTTGTCACATTCCACCTTTACTAAACTGTAGTTCCTTATTCTTCACTTGTTTTGAACTACCTATATGCACTTAAGATGATTACTTTGGTGTTTTTCATCAATCGTTGTTGAAATATAATGAACATTGTACCTCAGAATTGATCCATCACTCTACCATTTGAACTGAACTGTTTAACAATAATATGTAATTTCTTGGCATTCACTTTCTGTTTTGGCATGCTGAATTCTGACAAGGAATGACAAAGACACTAGGCACTAGCCAAAGCATTCTCTGAATTGAAAAGAATTGAAACTCTTCTCAAAGTTACCAAATGTCTGGTTAGTCTGACTTTGCCCTTCCCCTTTGTGGACCTTTGGCATAAAGGGAGTTCATTGAGGTGGTGCAAACTAATTTGAAAGCTTTTACCTGGCAGGAATGCACTGAAACGGAACTAATGTGATACCACCTTAGAATCTGTACGTTGTAATAAAACATTCACTAAGCAGGAGGTTGTCCATTTATTTTAAACATAAATTTTTAATTTTTATAGAAAAAAGCATGGCTAAGGAGCAAAAATAAGAGAAAAAAAAAGGCTTTGAAAACGAACATTTCATATTTTCTTTGCAAGGTATGTCAATTTGGGCATTTTAATAGAAAAAATTTAAGGTGCAGCAACTGAAATTCCTAGCTCTAGTCATGTTGAACCAAGAGACAATCAGTTTATTGAATGAATGAACAAAGTTGATACAATTTACACACACTCTTATTTTTATTATATTTTGGAATCTACTATGACCACACACTTTTTTAACATATGTTGGCATAGGACTGCAGCTTCAATATTTACACCGTGAGACACTGTTATGTCTGCCTAATACTACAATTTCTTAATGGAATGGCTTTTCCTCATCATTTATCTGAAACTAAAGGAAAATATCAGGCAAGAAATTCACCCAATTTTGGATATCAAACTCTGAGTGCGAAGGAAAATTTCCTCAGAAGATGCCAGAAATGTGTAGATAAAGGACAACATTTCCATCATCTTTTATAAAGTATGTGCTTATTATAAATGTATTTGTAACTTTAGCTATGGGAACATGAGGCAGTTGCAGGGATATTATAACTGTTTTGGCAGGAGTCCGAGCTTTGGCGACCACAGTATGAAGGAAAAGCACTGTATTACTGCACAGTTTAATAAATGCTTTAGAAAATATAAAGACATATATATTAAATAAAGTTATAAAGCATACAAATAATAAACACATTAAAAGGTACCAGAATAAAATGAAAGCCTCATGGAAAGTAAATAAGAATGAAACAAAGGATAATAAGATTCTAAATAAAACTGGGTGAGCAATACTTGACGCAACTGTAGGACTGACCGGTAGCGCTGGCCGCTATGTCAGCGGAGGCAGGGAGTATATTTCCCCTCCGCTGAGAGTTGAAATCTTGTGCAAGTAGCACATACAGCCAGCTTCTCATTACAGGGAATTCGAGATGTGTTCCAAGATAGAGTTATCACTAACAACATATGGCTCCCTTGTTCCCCCGATTTAACCCCCTGCAATTTTTATCTCTGGGGGGGGGCATTTAAAGAGAAAGTGTACAAAATAAATCCACACACTTTAGATGAACAATTTCCTAAGCAGATGTCAGAAATGCTTGAACAATGAAGGGAGGCAGTTCCAGCATCTCTTTGCATCATATATTAAATATGCGAGTAATTTACTTTCTTTTTAAGTGTTTATGTTATGCATGTTAGAAATAACTTATGCGACAAACCGTACTATATTTACTGCAGACTTCCTGTCACCCTCACCAGCCGGCTGCATGCTGCAAAACCAGTTGCATGAAGGATCGTTCACCCCATATAATACTAAAGGAAGACTCATAAATAGTAACTAACCCAAGTTAATAGTTGAAACATTTAATGATTATTTTATAAACTTAGCTGAAAATCTTGCTCCAAAACAAAGAAAAAGAGGTGATTCTAAAAATAATAATGGTACAGATATATCTAAATCAAGAGTGTTCTTATATCAGAAATATTTTCAATAGTATCCAAACTGAAATCAAAATATTCATCTGAAATTGATGAGGTTCCTGATGTTCTGTTGAAGTGTGCTCTTTTTATTGCAAACCCATTGGCAGATATCTATAGCAGTTCATTTGAGCATGCAGTATTTCCAGATGGCTTAAAAACTTCCACAAAGTAAAGCCATTATATAAAAAAGGCGAAAACACTCTTATAAACAAATATAGACCAATTTCACTTTTATCTAGCTTCTCTAAAGTATTATAAAAGATCTTCTATAAAATATTGTCATTTATAGAAAGTATGATACATATGATATATTTATTTGTACCGAATAGTTACAAGTTTTCAATTCCATACATATGTCTTAATTTTACCTTATCTTATGTGCAAATTTGTCTGATGTGTATCTATTGCAATCCTCAGCACGCTTGGCACCCTGGCCTTTTGCATCATTGTGGAGCCCTTGTACTCTCTTATTCTTCTACATTTGTGACACTCTCCCCCTTTTCCCTTGTCTCTTTCTACTCTTTTGCCCCTTTAGTTTCCTGATCCCTTTCCTTATCCCTCTATTCCTTTTTTCTTGTTTCCTGGTTAACATTTTTACAACCCATTTTGTCACATACCATTGATCCAGTTCCACGCATTCTACTAATTAGTGTACTACACTCCCTTCACCTCCATGTAATTTGCACATTCCTGCTTCACTTGGTCTTAAACCTTTAAGAAACATACTCCCATTCTCATTCATGCCATCCCTTCCCTCTCCTGTTTATTGCAATTGTCAATATACCACTCTCTTTCCCATTCTCTTCTTAGGTTCTGTAGAAGTTTAATGACGTTTTACTTTCTATACTTCCCCATATCTTGTCTTTCTATGTCCTCCATTCTTTCTCTAACCTTTTTCCAGAAACCTTCCACATTTCTTTCTCCTAATTTCCATATGTCTCTAATTCCTATATTTTCCATTAAGTTCCTTACCTCACTCCAACAACTGTTATTATTTTCTGTTTTTCTTTGTTGATCCATACATATTCTTAAAATGTTTCCCTCCTCCTTCTGCTAGACCTCTATACCAAAAATTCAACATTCTTTCCAAAATTATTCCTTTTCTCTTTGTCTTTCCTATTTCCAATACTGTTACTTTCCCTAATGCTGCTCTTGATGGTCCTAATAATTCTTTGCAAAATGATTTATAAATGTGTACACTACGTTACTTGTTTCTGAGGCCCTCCTTCAGATTTCTGTGGCATAAAACATTTTTGCCTCTGCCAAAGCCTCATACATTCTTTCCATCCATTTTGCTGAAATTTCCAATTTGTAATTGCATCTTAATCCTGCTAAGCTATCTTATCTTTCGCTACTATCTTCCTGTTGTGTGCATCCCATTCCCCATTGCCACTTAACCTTACTCCCAGATATTCAAATTCCTTGATCACCTTGAGTTTTTATACCCTTCCACTTTTTTCACCCAAGTATTTATTAATTATTGTTTACAGAAAGCAATGATCCGATACAAAAAACACAGCATGGGTTTTGCAAAAGTAAATCCACAGAAACTGCTCTCTTAAATTTTGTAAACAGTATAATAAATACTCTATATAATAAAGGAAAAATGTAAGGTGCATTTTATCTAACTAAAGTTTTTCATCTTTTAAGCTATCCTTTGTTATTTAAAAAATCAGAATGTATGGTTATCAGATGACATGCCTTTAGCATGTATTAAATCATATCTTGAAGACAAACAGCAAATAGTAGAACTTTTACATAATGAGAAATATCATATTAAAAAATATGTATCACACAGCAGAAATATTACATTTGGTGTCCCATAAGAGTGTGTCTTAGGTCCCATTCTTTTCTTATTATTTGTAAATAAATTTAAATCAAAATATGTTATAGCTAAAACACAGTATGCAGATGACATGAACATAACAACTGAAGGCAGTAGAAACCGCAAATTACAAAACTTAGCAAAGTGTTGATTATTTCCAAATGGTTCAGCAACAATAATTTAATAGTAAACATACATAGTTAAGATACTTTTATTTCATTGTTCCCAAAATAAATGTTGCAAACAAGTATAACCAATGTTTGATAATAAAGTAATTAAATATGCGGATACTACTAATTTCTTGGTCTTTGGATCCAAAGTCAATTTAAAACGATACACACACTTTGATCAAATTAATAAAAAGATGAGTATAATATGCTCTAACTTTAAACAACTAGCATATACAGTAAATGTAGGGACACTCAGGTATATGTTTTTGCATGTGTTCACTCTAATCTAAATATAGTATAACTCTATGGGGCAGTATAACTCACCTTACTGTACCTTATTATTCATTATATGAAAAAGTATTCTAAGGATAATGGAAGGAGTTAATCCAAGATCTTCATGCAGGCCAATGTTTAAAAAATTTAAAACCTTACCTCTTCCTTACATTTTTATCTTCATAATTCTAATACTTATTAAATTAAACAGTGGAAGTGGTTATTTTACTTTTAGGGCCTGTATTACGCTCTGTGGTTAACGTTTGGAGTAATGGTTAACTGGGAGTTATGTCCAAATGTCAGTATTATCACATTCAGTTAAGCGCTAACCAAGAGTTATTTCCAGAGGTACATTAACCACCACCTCAAGTGGTGATTAGTGAGATAACTTGGAGTTTACTAGTGCTTCACACAAAAAGTGGCATATCTTCAGTTGCAATTGAATGTTGAAAGCGATTCTGAAGCTGAAATGCTGGCACAGGATTTATTTAATAGAAGAAGAGCAAAGAGAATAAGAACGTGAAAAGATAATTTTGAGGAGTGGGACAAGGAAGAGTTTCGACAACAATACAAATTGTCAAAAACTAGGATGCTGGGAATTTTAGAGGAGATAAGAGATCGAATTGAATTTGCGACAGAAAGTTAAGTTTCCAGCATGTACATATATAAGATCATAGAAGCATAGTGATATACTCTTGGCATTTTGAAAATGAAATAAAATAAACCAACATGAGTTTTAGATATATCTTTACAGCATAGGTTATGCAATTATAATTCTAGTGCCCCATGGTGCAGGGGTTTGTTACAAGAAATACAATGTTGTTTTGTGTGGTTTTTTAATACACCACCACATGTTTTAATGAACATAAACGTAATAAACAACGCATGGCAAGTTACACATTTTTTGAACAGAAAATACATGGAACAGCTCTCGCTAGCCACAGTATATATATATAGGATGTCGTCAAAAACATGCAGAACCTAAGATCATTATTGTTAACTGTAACTGTTAAATGCCGGTAGAGACAACGATTTTGCATTTCATTAAAGCATTACAAAGCGAAGGTAACAGGCTTTGAAGTGAATAGCCAATAAAAAAAGAGGCAATTTAGGTTATGGTTGATTACCTGCAAACTGTTACTGTAAGCACTGTTCACAGATTTCTGATAGTATCTGCCTGATACCATATTGGTTCTGTCCTTCAGTGTACCTTAATGCATACAATTTCCTACTATATGTGAATTGTATGCAGTACACATCTCAATGCAAGCTTACAGATTACTTATGATTGTCACGCCACAGATCCTGCAATTGCAGTGCACAAATACATTGCAATGAATTGTACATATAAAGAAATGTTAAAACTACCCATGATGTAGTGTGTGATGCTTAAATAAAGCCATTTATTTTCTCAATTAGTTTTTCATATGAGCATAATACTGTCACTTAAATGTGGCCTTTGGATTGAAAAGTTAAATGCTCAAAATTAATAATAGTTTTTATGTAAACTGTTTTCTTAAAAGAGAACAAAGGTTTCATAACAATTGGCCAAACGTACATATCTATTGTTTAAGAAGAAAAAAAAAATTTAGGTAGATACTTACTGGGGTCAGATGCCATATTTTATAACAATTTTGCTTTTATTCATGGATATACCTTGTAATTTTTTAAACTTCACTGTTTGTATATATCTCATGAAAACTGTTTGACCTATTTCATGGGAATTCATGTGAGGAGATGTGAATTATCCATGAAAATAATCTAACCAGATTTTAGCCAAGTCATAAAAGTTGTACATTATTATTATCATCATCATCATCAGTATTAATAACAAGGTGTGTCCCTGTTTTTAAACACCTTGCTACTGGAATCTTTTGGTCTTAATAAATTTGCAAAACATTCCCTAAGGTTAAGATACTCTGTTTGACACCAACTTATTAGATTAGCAATCACATTAATTGAAAACATTACAAGTAAACTGGTGTTATAAATTAAAAGTTTTCAACATAAATTTGTAATATTTGTTGTTTCAAGCAATTTCTGTCCATTATTCTGTTTAGTGTAACAAGCACAATAAATAATAATAATAATAATAATAATAATAATAATAATAATAATAATAATAATAATAATAATAATAATATAATAATAATAATTTTTATTATTACTACTGTAATTTGCAGTTTGTAAGAACACTTGGCAACTGAGCTGAACCCCTTCATAGATAAACTCTGAAATCATCCCAGATGTTACTTTGTTGGAGTAGGATATAATAAGAAAGAAAGAAAACCTGCGATCTGCAACAACTAGCTTTCATAGAACTAATGCCCACAAAACTAACCTCAACTAAATGAAGTTAACTTACACTTTATGAAGCACAGGCATCTAGCTACCAAGAGGCGTAGCTACAGAGGGGTTTTGGAGGTTGGACCCCTCCCCTTTGCTAAGAAAACTTTGTTAAATAGCATCTTTCTAGGTTGGTGGGAACCAGGTACTTCCTAATCATATCACCGGTAGTGCCAAATTTATGCTGCATATCTTAGACAATATCGCCAACGGTGACAACAACAGAAACTATACTCATCAAAATTCGCAGGCTTTCACGACCGGCGTCAATATTAAATAAAGTATTATCCGGGTTTGTGGGCCATGGTCTACTGGGCTCCTCCTTTTTCTTCCCAGATGTTTCGTCTGTGACTATGGCAGACATCTTCAGTGACAGTGGCGAGGTCGAAGTGTTCTGGCAAAAGCTTCAACAGCGACTGTGCTTGATGCACTCTGGACTGCAGTACTTATACCAACAGCTTCAGGGAGGTCTGCACTGATTGGTTAGGGTTGGCGGTGGGCTGGACTTGGGTAGCTAGAGTGCTGCATTCTGCTGGCGTCTGATCCATACTCGAAGAAGGAGAACATATCATTCAGCATGAAAACACAGATATCCTGGTATCAACCTCTCATTACCATTCACATTTATATCGCGAAGCCATTGAAATACAAAAGCATAAATACATCAACCATAAGGAGAAAGGTCTAAAGCTGGACAGAATATGGCAAACAGCACAAACCACAGTCAAAGTCAAGCATTTCACCCGAATCAATCAGATGCCAGCAGAACGCAGTACTCCATCTACCAAAGTCCAGCCCACCACCAACCCGAACCAATCACTGCAGACCTCCCCGCCAGCCGCTGGTATAAATACCGCAGTCCAGAGTGCATCAAGCACAGTCACTATCAAAACTTCTGCCAGAAACATACTTCGCCACTGCCACTGAAGATGTCTGCCACAGTTGAAGACGAAACATCTGGGAAGAAGAAGGAGCCCAGTAGACCACGGCCCACAAGCCCGGATAATACTTTATTTAATAGAAATTGTACTTTTAGATGGCATTGGTACAACAATGTTTTCGTTCCAGTGCTAAATTTGAATGGTTTCCAAATGAGTGCAATATTTCCCAGTTAAGAACCTAACTAGAAACCCTATTTAGTAGCAAAATAAAATGGCCTCCAGTGGTAATATAAAATATTTCAATGGTCATTACTTCTCATGTCACAACATATTTGCCACTCAGAATACACATAACATGCTATCCTATATTAATTCCAATTGCTACACCTTAATCTGTGAATATAAATTCAATTTATTTAAATATTTAAACTCAGGATTAATTTATGTTTATCACTTGAATTGATACAAACGGTTTACAAAATGGATCCCTATACATAACCCTCCCCCCTAATATGTTTCTGATTATGCCACTGTAGCTACTTCACCAGTTTGCTGAAATCTGGATCTTTTTTCCCCCCTCTTGAAAATATTAGTTACAGAAACAAAATAATTAATGCTATACATAGTAAGGATTCAACCTAATGAAGGATTTTCCAACTATAATTCTCATTTTCAAACAAAAACTATCAACCTTTCTGCATAAAATGTTATTACCCTTTCCATTTTAACACATCTTTGTATAGTATCACGTCTTTAAGTTGTCATCACTGAAATAATGGCAATTCTCTGAATTCAGGATAGTTCACTTATGTTTAATAATTTAGTTTGAATTAATTCACAGTGATGCATCTGTGTACCTTTTGTAATACTACCTACCTTCTGAATTACAAAAGAAAGGATATGGAATTTCTTTTCTTTTCAGAAATTCATGTCTTCCAGCAATGGAGCAACTTTTGATGACATTGCGCTACATTGTTACCGCTGGGTAACCTCTATATACCTCAAATCAGTGATATAGCAGTGTGCATAAAACAACAGCTGGGCGACTCATTAGCAACATTACTGCTGCCAATGCCTCATTAAGGCCGAGGTACATTAGACTACCTCAAACTCGGGAAGATGTGCAGGATGTCCGGAGGAAGTGTTTTGATACGGCAGCATTCCCAAGAGTAATAGGTGCTATTTATTGCACCATGTGCACATTAAATCTCCAGGTGATAAAGAGGCAGAACAATTTTGAAACAGAAAAGGCTATTTTTCCTTTAAGGTTCAGACACTGGTTGCTGCCAACCTAATGATCCAGGACATTGTGCATGATGGCCTAGGTCTGCACGACTCCACTATTTTTTTACCATTCCAGACTTAGGAATCGACTGAAAAACAATGAGTTAGGAAACAGTGTGGTGTTGTGCCATTCTGCATATGCAGTAGGCCCACACCTTCTTCCTCCCCTGCAGGCTATGCAGCTACCAGAGGAGCAGCTGTACAACGAATCCCAAATCCAATTAAGGAACATTGTGGAAAGGTGTTATGGTGTTTGGAAAGCAAGGTTCCTGTTCTGTCTTTGGGAATTCAGGCAAATGTTAGCTGGGTTCAGAACATAATTGTTGCATATGCTATGCTGCACAATATAGCACAAGCAAATAATGATGATGTTCCTCCAGTTGAGGCAGACATCCAATGTCAGTTGGAGGAATACATGCAAGAGGAGCAAGTGTTGGCAGTGCTTCAAGAAGCACATGTACTGAATCTTGTATACGATGCAGTACACAGAAAATTTGTGCAGTATTTTCACAACAGACTACAGGCACAGATATTGTAATAACTGTAGCAGCTGACTTATTTTATCCTTTTTTAAACTATTGGTAAAGAACAATTATGTTTTTTTTTTGCAAGTTGAGTGTTATATTATTATTATTTCATTTTTCTATCAATTTATGCAACACTTTTCAGGGTATGTGCTAACTAATGTTAAGAGAAAAATTGCAATTCTTAACCTGTTGAATGCTAAATTTTTATTTCATTTCCCTGCGATTTCTTTTTTTACCACCTTTCAGGTATGTGCTAATCTGTTTATATTTATCACTGAATACTGGATAAAATGGTTAACAATGAGTAATTTTGGTAATCAAAAATTAAAACACAAATCTGACAAATACATGAATTTTTATTCCTTTTCAAGTTTTTTTTTTATTAACTTTATATGCAAATCCAACAGAATGCTTTGTTTTTCCAATATTTTCATCTCTGCCTCAAGTTTTTACTGTGTCTTTTGCTGCCTATTATTGAACTCTTTCTGGAGCAGCTGCTGCTGAAGTAGTGCAACTTCCTTTCTCTCTTTTGCCCAAGAAATAACATTTTTACTGGAAATCAAAGGTGATGTGTTTACCTGTCATTTTCTTTCTGTGAACAGTAAAAAATGTATGATTACACAACAATAGAGTATTACTTTGGCCTCTGTACTTTCTAAATGCAGATAAAGAAATTGCACCCTTTCAACAACATTGCCACAACTTAAAAAGCCAGTTTTGAGATAATTGCATTTGAAAAATTTGATTCGTGATATTAACGGAATATTCTGAATTGCAACACCGACATATCTCATGTAACTATCTTTTGGAAGCTGGTTCAAGATATGGCAGTTCATTTTTGGTAGAGAACTATTCAATGAACCAGGAAAGGCATGTGACTCAAAAGAGCCGCCAATTTTTGAGTTGTGGCAGTGTTGTTCTAGGGGTGTGAAATGTGCAAATATTACAGGACCATAATATTATTGCTTCTGATATTGGGCTTTAAGTTTGTAAAGGCCAATGCACTGGTCAAGTAGCAAGTTGCTCAGCATTTCCATTTGCAGGAGTTTTATGAAGGGACTGTTATTTTCCATTTTTTATTTGTATGCTAATCTTAAATTAGAGTAATTCAAGAGAAGGCCCACCTGGTGGTAACAAACATTGCCTTCTCTCCTGAAGAGCCCAGTTTCAGTTGGTGCAAGATCCTGGATAAAATATGTCCCTCAACCTCAAACAACAAATAGCTAACTTTCAGCTCAATGGATCCTGCGCTCATTTGAGCATCATTTCATTCACTTCAGATATGAGTTATTAAAATGTTATATAATACTTACTCTGGTAGTCCTTCCATTGCCTCACCCATCCTCCACTTTTCAGTGAGCACCCCTCTATACCAGGAGCCAGAAACCCAAGTTGTTTAACACTAGTGGAAAGGTAGAACCAGATGGCTGAAAAATTCAATGCCATAGCTGGCATATGAAACATGGATCTCCAAGTTTCTGTCCACTTGCTCTAACCAACAGAGCTACCATGGCAACATGCAGGTAGGACATTAAATTCTTCAGCTGACTCACATTTTTCCCAGTAAACCACACAAGATCTCAAATTCTTTTGAGATGACATACCCCAATGGTGACTTACAATGGCATAAGTATTTTAACTCCTGAGCTTCATTAGTTTAGCCTCTAGTAGATCAATTAATGGAAATAATTGTTCTGCTCACTAATGCTTACTTATCTTTAAAAGTTAATAATTTGAAACACAATTTTGTTTCTAGCTTCTTTCAATATACAAAATATGGCTAACATTCTTGCAAGTCTTTTGGCAAGGATAAGATGCTAACTTGATTGATATGTTATCACTTAAATCCCACACTTACTCCCATGAACTGTGGACTTTTCTTATGAATCAAGCAAGACAATCGTTCAGAGACATTTGCCAAGATAAGTAGTAACTTAGAAAATGAAAATGCATATAATAGTGGCTTTAAGAGTATACATGAACATCTTAAAGAGCTGTAACCCTTCCACCAGCCTGTGTTAAGACACTTTCTTATATAGTATAACCATTGCAACATGTCAACAAATTACTCCATTTTGTTAATAGTGCCCAGGTCATATGAACACATGCTAACCTCGGGTTGAATTTCAAAAACACACAACCCTGTGGTTTCACTGCAGCATCTATGGTGCCTGATGGCATATCCTCACCCCTACTCATTCTATGACATTTTTATCTCACTGTATTTTTCACTCATGTTGGTGGGCTTTGGGATAAACTACATGAATTATGATAGCCACAAACTGCCCACTCTGGCCAAACCATAAATTAAACAGCGAAGGTAAAATATGGAACAAAGCTGCTCATATTGACATTTCAAATGACAGGAATTAATACAGTAATAAAATTGTAAAAGTAAGGTACTGTGTAAAGTTATGTTTGAAACAAATGGTATATACTTGCTTTATATTTTAAATAAATACTGAACATTATGTAAAAGAAAAATAAATCTGCTGTAAATGCAAAAGATCCACCCTGGCACAGACTAGAATATGTCCATCTACATGTAGTTCTTAAATAGGCTAAAATGAAATTGAATTTATACAATAATTTTGGAACTTTGCCAAATTTAATCCTACAGTCATCCATGATGAAAACCACTTTGCTGTTGGAACCTAACTCATAAATTTTCAGAATAATGAAAAAGATAAAATATCATAAAAAGACCTATGACAAAGGAATAGCTCATGTGGCAATACAAATCATTCTTATACTACCACCACTATCACACACCATTCAAGTGATCTGGATAAATGTACAAGTTTCATGTGAACATCAATGTTCCATCTTATGATAAGGAAAATGCTATTGCTAGAAAGAAGAAAACCCTTCATGCAAACATCGCTGTTCCATGATAAGTAAAGTACTATAAACTTCATGCAAACATCAGTGTTTCCCTGATTATAAAGAAAGTGCTATTGCAAGCAAACAAAACCTTCATGCAAACATCAGTGTTCTCTCTGATGATAAGTAAAGTATTATTGCAAGTAAATAAAAACTTGTTCCCTGATGATAAGGGAAATATTATTGCAAGCAAACAAAAACTTCATGTAAACATTAATGCTTCCCCTGATGATAGGGAAAGTATTATTGCAAGCAAACAAAAACTGCATGCAAACATCAGTGTTTCCTCTGATGATAAGTATTATTGCATGTGAATAAAAACTTGGTGCAAATATCTGTGTTACCCTGATTATAAGGAAAGTATTACTGCAAGCAAACATCACTGATCCATCTTATATATTCACTGTATTTCACGGTTTCAAAATAGACACCCACTATTCATCTATAAATTCCTGAATAGAGTATAATATGCCTTGCTGCACAGGTATTTTGTTAAAACAGACATATTTTTCTACACTCCTGGATGATAGTAATTTTAAATTGTTTAAGAGTGTATTAAATATTCTTACCACATACATAGCAAATTCCTTTTTGTTAGCAGGTTAAGTTAGCATCAGTCAAACATTTCTCTGAAAGAGCTCTTACCTGCACTGCCAGCAGTTCGTAAAGCAGCACTTCTGAGTGTTTTCAGCATTTTAGCTGAAAACTCTCCAGTCAAGATCTATAAATTACAAAATTATTTATAAATACATATTGTTACATTTCTCTACCCTTCACCTACAGCAGAGAAAACATTACACAGAACCCAAAAGTTAAAAAGTAAGATGTATGTTTTGAGATCTTATCCAACAAATTAAGAAAAAAAGTGTATGCATAAGGTGTGAGCTGCATAGATTTTACATAACCATACACAAGTAAATATGGAATTTGATATTTTTCTGACACTTCCTGACAAAGCACAGCAAAGATTTGATATTTGTTTTCCTTAACTCAACTAGCCCTTTATAGTGAGGGTGATTGTTATGTTCTCAAAATAATTATGTTTATTACAGTATTTAGAGACACCTTCATTCTCATTATATGTATACAGATACTTCCTACACAAAACTATTTCTTTCTTCTTTCCCCCTGACATTGTTAGCAACTACATGTTATATAGCCAATATACCAAATTTTGTCCAGTTGAAGTACATGCCAATAAATGCAGTGATGTATGCAGTTGCATTACTTGCACAATTCTCGCATGTATTCTGCATTCTCAGTAACATTCAAAATAAGACTTTTTTTTCATTCTGTGCTCAGGCATTTACTCTGGAAATTCTGAAATTTGATTTGATTGGTAATTTGGTTATATTTAAATAACCAGTATACATATTCGTGCGCCGGACTGTGGTCATACTGAGGAATTTTCTGATTAAAGATAAATTCTATGCCCAGCCAGCACCCGTGAATATTCCTACAGTACATATGTAACCTACTTACTGCAAAGACCCAAAGCCCATATGAAAAACCTAGGCTCAGGAATCCTAATTTTGTCGCGAATTAAAAGTAGGAAGATAATATTACAATAGCTTCAGCATAGTTAATGTTCGTTATAGAATAAAGATTTTTTTAAAAAAATGTAGCATTATTGTCTATATAACAGCCTAGAAATTCAAATAACAATGAGTTTAGCAAATATACTGCTTGCACCACTCATTAACCACTTCAGTCTGAAAATGTTCATTTTGCAGCAATGAGTTTTCAGGCACTGTTGTGTAATCTTGATTTTCATGCCATGGACCAAGGTTCAAAACCTACTTAGGTGTAGCTGAGTGACTATGGTTTTTGATTGAAACTTCCGCATGTCTTTTGAAGACTACCACAAGCACAGAGAGCTGCTCCAGCTTTTCCTTGTACAGCTACTGAAGTACATGATGCATACAAAAGATGCACAACTAATGGACCACGCAGCTTGGTATACATGCAATATATACACTGAAGGCTTCTCTTACCTTATGCTACAGCTGATGCTTCTGGATGCTGCTGCTCTGCTTCAGCAGGCTCACTAGCTGCTGAAGGGTTGGGAATATCCCCATCACTACCAGGAATGACAATCTCCACACTGCCTATGTCATCTGCAATATCATTATACATTAGTACAAGACAATTACTTGTGTTTACTTTTATTGTTAAAAGTAGAGAAAACTGCTGCAATTCTTACCAATAAGATCGCAGTCACTGACAGGTTGCAGCCCACTGCCTGTGCTGCCCATCAACGAATTCAGCAAGTCACTTGTTGGTGATGGCTTTCCTCCTCCTGTCCCATATAATGCATGTTTTCTTTCAGCATTTGCCTGGTGTGTTTCCTTTTTTAGAAAGGCGTACTTCTCACCAATCTGCATTTAAGTTTGCTGCATTGCCATCCGGGCATTGAATTGCCTTGCAATAAGCTCACAAGCTCTCTTCTAAAATGGTATAATCACAAAGTGTGTATTTATACAATGTAAGATTAAAGAAAAGGTCTAAAGAAAAGTACAATTGCAAGGTAATGTAATGCAAACCTACCTTTTCCTTTCATGCGGCCGCTCCTGTGGCTTCATTTTTTACCACACCTTTATGTTGTTGGATCAGCTCCAACAGCACCATATTATCCTCTTCTGAATAATTTGCGGAGCACTTTCTCTTCTCTACACCTTCCATTTTATATTCTTGAATATACCTAACAATCTAACCTATCAATTACTATATTTTCAGTAAACGCTGTGAAGAAATCTAATCTATTATGTTTTCAATAAACTAACAATAACTAGTGCTCCTGTTTTTAACAGTTAACAATAAGTATATTGTACTATGCTAAATCCTAATATGAACTAAATATTAATGAAAATTATAAATATATATGCACAAACTGCTGCTTCTATCGCTTTGAATTTACCAATGTCTGCTACATGCTTAATACTTCCCTACTAAAACACATTCTAATTATACAGGTTGCCACAAGATAGCGTTGCAAACACAATAAAATCCTAATGAAAAACATTACCAACTGCTCACATAACATCATGATTGTCAGGGTAACAAACCTACAGTCAAATTGTGTTCATAATGCGAGGCACTGAATCTAACCATCAGGTAGCAACAACTGAAAGGTAACAAACCGCAGCAATTAACTAGTAATATAGGCCCTCAATGACATAATTCATAACCATAACATAAGACAAGACATTCATGTGCAGAAAAACAACCCAAGTACTCACTGTAATAGTGTAATAAACTTAGGAATAACATTTTTTTTAATAATTTGTCTATAGCTAACAAAACCACATTTAAAATTTCAGTGTTTAAAAATGTAGTAATAGCATATTTGCTTTGGAAGTGTTTTTACTCCACTGATGAATTCCTGGGAACTTGTTAATAATCTCATTACTAAAAATAGAGAGTTGAGGGTTGTTACACTACATCACTATGATATTCTTACTTGAACGCGTTTCGGGAGACGGCTTGTGCAGTGTAACAACCCTCAACTCTCTATTTTAAATATGACACATCACTGTTACTAGCTTCTAAATCTTCAAAATTAATCTCATTACTATGCTTTTATCTCCAATTTTTTCTTTTTTGTTGTATTGAATTAGTATATATATTAAAAGTTTTGTCAATGTCTTTTATTACTTTTTTATATTTTAAACTACAGGAGTGACTTTTAGCTATGGTGAAGCAATCAATTTCCAAATAATTATAACTGCAATTATTTCTGTAAATTTTTTGGCTTGTTGTATAGTCATGGTACCTAAGGTGAATTTTAGCTCCCTTTTAAGCAATCAATTTTGTAAATAATTATAACTGCAATTTTGTACATTTTTTGACTTATCTTATATTACAATACCTATGTATATATGTGAAATTTTACAGGATTATTTGGCATATGGTTTAAGAAGCCATATGAGCTAAGCCAATGTGTGCCTGCTGTGGTTGCACTGCGGGTGCACTGTGCCAGAGTGAGGAGAGAGAGAGAGAGAGGAAAGTAACATTCATTGCATCACAAACTGTCAGAACATAAACTTATGCAGCAAATGATGCTTCTACATAGCATTATAACCTGTAACATTCAATATTAATCTGTTTATTTACTGAAAACAATGTACCTGAATTTCTAAAAGCAACTTATTGTAGAGGAGTTGCTAGTTCGTCATCCTCATCTTCATCTTCTTCTTCTTCTTCCTCCTCATCCTCGCTTAATTCGGAATCAATTTCCTGCCAATTTATATCCAATTTTTTACGGTGTTATCTCGAGCCACTTCTTTATGGAAATCCTCTTCCTGGAGTTTTTCGCAGTGTGCAATATGACTAACTCAGTCTTGTTTCGCTCTGTCAAGTGCAGCATGCATAAGTCTTTCAACATCCACAAGATGAAAAGTGGTGTTTTCTTTAGTGGCTTCCCCCTTTACCTTAGCCCAAATCAATTCTATGGGTTGCACTGGTAATGATAAGGAAGTAAACGAATAACTTGGTGACTCTTTTCTAACGTCATTTGATCTAGCCTGTACTTTTTTCTTGAATTTTCTATTGGTTTTCTTTTTGTAACAATTCTGCTCTAGTTTCAGAAGGGTAGAATGCTATGTTATTACATGTCAGTCAGTTATGAATATCTTGCTTTTTGGAATTAGTAGAGGGAGGTTTATCTAAGATTTTAGAATGGTAGCTTGCATTATTGATAATGATGATTGATCCCTCTTCTGCTTTTGGGAATGAATCCTGTTTGTGCAGAACCTGTATGACAAATTATAAGCCTGTTTCCTGCTCCTACAGATATCTTGAGTCCATCTCTTCCCATTGAATCTTGTCATTTGTTTTGCATGCAATGGTTGCAATTTACCCAGATCTCAAGATAAAAAATGGGGCAGGTATCTCCAGATTCCCTAAGCATATGTATAGTTCTTAAAAATTGTATTCTCGCAGCAACAATATCACCTCTTTCTAGCAAGAATTTATGCCCATCATTAATTTTTTTGTATCAGAATCCCAAATTTTTCAGTATTAATCCCATTGAAGTAAAGGAACCAATATAATATGTTTTCCCTTTATAATATGAAACAGCATTTTAATAGTGGGGTATTCGCCATTTCATATATTGTGCAGTGCAGTACATCTTTTTAAAATCATCTAAATTGGAGACACTTTTCTGCTTTCTGGCATGCTTTCCTGCAGTTTCAAATAAAGATTCAACAATTTCTGTGCCAGATGTTTTTCCCTCTTTCACAATGTGCAACATAGTAAGTACACTCATGTTGCACGCTTTGGCCACAAGTTCCTGGCTTTGTGAAAAATTTGATCACGTGCTTCCTTAGACGACAACTGCTTAAGGAAAGAGTACACTTTAAAAATAATATTTCTGGCCTGGGAACCAAGCACTTTGCCCTTGGTGCCTCCACTGTTGGTATTAGGTTTAGAAAGTGACATTAACACCTCACAAAACACAGAATATAAAAATAAAATTATGTTTATTGTCACAGTTACACAAAGCACATAAAACTTAATTTGCCTTACATAATGGTCTTGAACTGAACTTCAACGAACACGCATGCGCTCACATCCAGACTGCAGTGAACCGTGTTCAGTTAATTTATAAAATAAATACTTGCAGTTCAAAACAACACTTCGTAAATGTCTCACTGACTACTGCTTAATGAAAAGAAATAACACATGGGTAAGGTTGGAAGTTTGAACATACTGCAAACAAAAACACAAGAGTAAGCAATGTTTATTCCTAGATCAATAACTCGAGAAGTATACGACGTAGAAACATAGGCTTTGGACAGACTGCATCAAAATTTTTTGTTGCATATACCTAGGCACATTACAATGTCAAATTTCCAGTAGTAATTTTGGGTGCATGAAAAAGAGGAAACTGTTGCTCATGCTTGTGCCATGGGTGTCTGATCTAGGCAACACTACAAGCCTACGATAGACCAGCCACTCTAGGTGAGCCCCTCCTAGTACTGCCTCATATGCCTTATAATAAATATTTATCTATATGAATATCTATCTATAAGGGATAGCGTGTTCATTATATTTCTTAGGTCTTTGCAAAATGGATGGATTCATTATGCAAAAATGATAAAGTACTGTTTTATACTCCAGTGATTCCATTATGCCCTAGACTGAACTGCCAATATGGAAAATGGGTAATAGTTACAACTCCTGCATATGAGAGCTAATTGTTTGTTGGGTTTTAGTTTACTTATTTTTAACATTCATACATACTCTTAATAGACAATTATTTTCTTTGCTTCTGTGCCCCATAGCAATCAGAAATCCATCAACTTAATGCAACATGTTTGTGATTTTAATTCATTTATTAAAATACTGAATGTGAAATATACTTTCAATTTTCCTAATAGAGTATGGGCATTTTAAGGTGAGGCCACAGACCAGCTAAATGCATAGCATGCTGTACTGCAGTGACCTCGGTACTTTTCCAATGCACAACTGGCAGTGCATGACACAGTCAAGGTTATCTTTATTAACTGTGTTTCAGTCACTGCTGTGTCCATGCTGTAAAGAGAGTTGTCATTGTGTATCTCAAAGGTGAAAGTTATTCAAGATATTTATGTTGTGTGTGATTTGCTTAAGAGTGTTAATGTCTTGTTATTAGTCCACTGCAATGCCTGCTGACAAATTCAAACTTGAAAAACAAATTTTTATGATACATACATAAAAACTGAAGCATGTAGACAGGTGTGTAGAAAATTTCAGGAGAAATTTCCTGGTATTCCAGTTCCAAGTAGAGAAAGTGTTAAGTCGTCTGGTTAATAAGTCTAGGACAACGAGATCGCTAAACGCTAAACTTAAGCAAAAACGAAATGTTCTAACGGAGGAAAAAATTGATGAAACTGGTGCATCTATTTGTGGGGAACCCTGAAAAAAGTTTATAGGAACAATCCCCATACCATAGACAAACTTAAGGGCAATATAAAAACAGAAATTATGATCCCCAGTGTAAGTGTGTGCGGAGCACACATACACATGATACGGCCTCACCATAAAACTTGCACTGTACTAGGACAAAGAAAGCATATACTTATATATAATGGCAATTCTTTGCCAGGAATTCCTGAACCTCAGTCATAAAAACATGGGTACAAAAAGGTATGAGTATAATTAGCACTCAGAAATACATCAACTTAGTGCAACATGTTTGTGATTTTAGTTCATTTATTAGAATACTGAATGTGAAATATTCTTTCAATTTTCATAACAATAGGACAAAGAAAGCATATACTTTCATCTAATGGCAATTCTTTGACAGGAATTCCTGGAACACCATCGTAAAATCATGGGTACAGAAAGGTATGAGTACAATCAACACTCAGAAATCCATCAACTTAGTGCAACATGCTTGTGACTTTATTTCATTTTTTACAATACTAAATGTGAAATATTCTTTTTATTTTCATAATACTAGGTCAATAAAAGCATATACTTACATCTAATGGCAATTCTTTGCCAGGAATTGCAGGAATCCCAGTCATAAAATCATGGGTACAGAAAGGTCTGAGTACAATTGAACGCTGACATGAAGGAATTCGAGATGCCTGATCTCTGTCAAAATGTATGGGAATCAACACCACAGGCATCTGGCTGACAACATGAAGATGTCCTGATGTTGACAGCACCTGCAAATGGGAACCATTTAAAGGTACTTTTTTTTGCAGAATGAAGTAAAATCTCTCATAACCAGCACCTGATAAAATTAACTGGTTATACCCATACAGAAGCAATTTTGAAGGTAAAAATTTAAACCCATTATATAATAAAAATGTAATGGACATACATTCTAAAAAAACTCATATGTATGGTTGAAGTGTTGAAAAGCATAAGTATTATACAGTATATAACTGTGGGCACTGGAAGATGGATGGGAAACAATACAATTTGATTCACTGCAATTTTTGCAGAGCAGTAAGGTGGTTAAACTAAAATAAGATGGGCATCCAGGATATTATCTCATAATGGATATAATAGTACACTTTTGATATGGATTTCTGAAATTAAGAGAAAAGATGTGTTAAAGAGAATGTGAGATATCAAATCCAATTCCTACAAAATGGGGAAAAGCAAAGCCATTAGAGGGTAGCTTAAAAATTGAGGTTTATTAGACATATGGATGCTATGGGAGAGTAATGGGAGGTGATTTGAAATTATAGAAATCCAAACAGTAATGGGTAAGCTAACACAAAAGTACTTCATTAACCTTCTTTATTTCAAAGAAACAAAATTTGGAGAGGGAAATAAAGTACAGCCTTGGTGATTCTAGGTGGATGGGACTGCGATTACCTCAAAACATAAACTTGGACTTGCAAAATTACATGCAAAATCCTGTGTATACCAAAAGAATTTTACTTATGTTAAACATCATAGTACAGTAGTTTAGAAAACAAAAACATAGAGATTGCCTTAACTAAAAAGGAACTGCCAAGTGTGTTTTGAAATTAAACTACTTAAGTTAAACATTTCCGTAGTGATGAAAACAAAGCACTCATTTCATTATATTTTAAAAAAATTGTTAAGTGTCTTCTGTTTTACTGAACTGTACTATTTACAAGCAGCAATGTCACACCACTGTCTAAACAACAGGTTGCCTCAGGCTGCTGTTTGACATTATGCATAGCTGCATAATGTTAACCACCACTCTATGATGTCCATCTTCACTGTTCTCATTTCTGCACTCTCGCTCTTAAAACTTTTGTTCCATGACTTGACTAGTGTTTCCGACTTTTTTCACTCCATGACTCAGCCAGCCAGTACATAATGTCCATCACTGTTATTTTATTTTAAAGCTGCAACAATGCTATCCTAACCTTCTGTTGCTTGTAGAAGAGATTCTAGTAACCGCCACTGATACTTTTTCTTGAGGCATTGCAGAACTCCCAGATCCATAGGCAAATGAAAGAGGTGTCCTTAGGTGGCAAAAATAAGATTCTCTGCAGTTCATCTTCACTTGGTTGTTAACCTGTATTGTCCAGTGTTGAAATTTCTTTGCATGGCAAACCTTTCTCATTCAAAAACTTTTTCACCTATGGTACAATATCATCAAAAAGTACATTCTTGAATATTTCCTGGTCAATCTACTTTTTTGTGTGTGTAGGACAGCACTTCCATGTCAATGTGTTTAAATGCTCTAGGTTTAGCAAAATTTCCAATAACAAGCTTAAGCCTACAATTTCCTGAAGCATTGGAAACAACCAGAACTGCGAGTCATTCTTTGCTTTTTTGTGACCAGGAGTACTTTTTTCTTCATGTAAAGTGAGTGTTTTCGCTGGTAACATTTTGAAGTTGAGCCACATTTCAACCAAGTTATAAAGCTGATCAGTTGCAAGGTTCTCATTTTTCACGAGTTTTTGAAATTACATACGAAATTGCAGAAAGGCCTGTAGATGCAGTACACCATACTTTTCATCCATTTGTCCCATGTTGCAGTGAAGTTAGCATCTGCTTCATTCAACTGGTTTCTTAACATCAAGTGGGCTTTATTTTTGACCTTGTTGGATAACCACATTTACAGTGTTTCACTTGTTTTTTTATACTCCCACTGTTTCAATATCTTCAGTCAAAAGATTCATCAAAGCAGATGAAAATGTTTCAAGGTTATTTCTGTTTCATTGCCAACGGCTGACTGTGACCTCACCAACACTGTATTCTGTGACAAGCTTTTGATTTCACCTTTGTGAAGTCTTCTTAATACCTCCAACTTCAATTTTAAGGCAACAAATTTCCTTGTGTATTTTGTACTTTTGTCAGCACTCATAGTGAATAGAAGTAAAACATTACCTGCTTGAACAAAGGCAATGAACCACAGCTACATGTACAAACAATACATTCAAAGCCCTGACTGATTATTTTTAGAGTGCAGCACAATGAAGGTTAGGAGAGGGGAGTGGTGGAGAACAGTAGGATTGGAGAACTGCCAAACTGTTTTCAAGGCCAGTGTCCAGCCTTTAAGGGTTACTCATCAAGTATGCCTCACATGCGTTTTTGCTCAGCTTTCACTTCATATAAACACACACAAAAAACTGACAATTTATTATGTTAATTCAAAATTTTCACCTCAGATTTATAGGAATATGGAACTATTGAGACACTACTGTACACTTAAATACGAGGGTGGGTCAAAAAATAACAGGAACACTTTTTTTGTTTTGACACCATGATTTTTTTTTATTTGAATTTAACTACAAACTTTCAAAATACCCTCCTTCTGAGGCTACAAACTGGTTCCAATGTTCTCTCCACTTTTCAAAACACTCAGAGAAGTCCTTATTTGACATCCTGTTCAGTATACCCGAAACAACACTACTTAGTTCTTTATCGGTTTGAAATTGGCGCCCACGAAGTATTTTTTCACTCATGGAAACAGATAGAAATCGCAGGGTGCTAGATCCAGTGAATATGGTGGGTGGGGCATGATTTTGATACCTAGTTGAGTGATTGTCGCTTGTGTTGCTATGGCTCGATGAGCAGGGGCGTTGTCCTGGTGGAGGATCCATCCATTGGCAGCAACTTCAGGTCTCTTCTTAGTCATTTTCATCTTGAGTGGTCCTTTAAGGATGTTACTGTAGTATTGAGCAGTCACTGTGGTATGTTTAGGAACCACCTGATCATAAATTACCCCAATTTTGTCGAAAAACACAAGGTGCATGACTTTCCCTGCACTTGGTTGCACCTTTCCTTGGGCTGGAAAGATGTTTCCATTGTGCACTTTGTTGTTTGGTTTCCAGACCTTAGTGATGAAACCAGCTTTAATCACATGTGACAAACTTGCCCAGAAAGTTGGATTCCCTCTGAAGCCACTGCTGGCAGATCATGACCCGATGAGACATCTGTTCCTCATGAAGCAATTGTGGAACCCATTTTGGTGCCACTTTTCTGTAGCCCAAATCATTAAGAATTATGTCTTCAACTGACCCATACAAAATTTCATGTCTGTAATCTTCGCTATTGTTAATCATCGATCTCCCTGCAACATGATGTCAATGGTGTTGCAGTTCACTTCAGTTTTTGATGTGGAGGGCCGTCCTGGATGTGGAGCACCTTCAAGACTTTTTTCACTATCTTGAAGTTTTTTATGCAATTCAAAAACACATGTTTTGATAAAGCTTGGTCTCCATATGCTTCCGGTATCATTTGCAGCATTTTTGTTCCTGATTTTTTCAGAAGAACACAAAACTGAATTGATGCTCATTGTTCTAACTTGAAATCCACGTTGGGTCACTGAAACACGAGCTTGCACAATGGCTCCCTCGGAAACTGAACAGAACGCAGACAATGTGCATATTCCAGCGTCAGTCAAGATCAGACTTATCTGTTACCAAGATTGGTGAAATTTTATGCACGCGTGTTTAAACAGAAAAAAAATAATTCCTGTTATTTTTTGACCCATCCTCGTAGGGTGGCAAATAGAAGGATAAAGATTGGTATTAATGTCACATGCATTCTAACTGAAAGAATTAAGAAATACATTTGAATAAATTGTGTACCTATTCATTATGTGGGAGTAAAGGAAATGTATATCATATGCATTCAGGAAAAGTTGTTAGTTCAAAACTTATTTTTAAGATAGTACTATGCTGTCATCCCAAATAATGGTTCCATCATTTGGTGAACCTTATCTGGCCCAAAGGCTTTCTACTGCTGACTTAGAGGGGTTGCTTTTTGCTAAATCAGTATTCACAAATATTGCCAGCTAGAAATCCATAACTCCTATATTATGATTTCCAGTTAAGGTTCTGGCTAACCTCTCTAGATCCAAATGTTGAAGAGAAATAAAGGGCTTTGGACAGTGGTTAGAGAAAAGTAAGAGGTAGTGTATCTTACTTTGAATAGAAAACTATGGTGAATGTGTGATGGTAAAGTAATCAATAAGTGACAAGTGAAAAACAAGTGGAAATGGGACATGAAAAACTGAAGCAAGATAATTTATTGACAGGAAATTGTAAAATGTAGATAAAATGTAGTGATTGTCTACAAAATAGTGGCCAGGGTCAAAGTTCAGTAGACAATCAAATTGTAAATCTCTTAGCACAATAAATACATAAATGAATAAAAACTAGGAATTATTTATACTGATGAACTAATCACCATTTAGGTAGTAGAGTGCTGGCTTGGATTTTACTATACAACTTCAACAGGAGGAGGGCCAAATCAATTAGATTTTGAAAGGGTAATTTTGAGGAGTGGGATGAACAGGAATTTTGAAAACAAGTTCAAGTTATTTTCTAACATATTTTTCTTGTATGAGCTGGGAGGTCACATGGTGGATCTGGCAGCAGCAGCAGCAGATGGAAATGTCCTCCTCCTGACACCTTTTTAGAAAACTTTCTTTTGTGTGCATCAGTTTAGCATTTGAAACAGATTTAATTTCTCTAGTTTGGGGGACTGACCTAACACTTAGGTTTTCAAGTTCCCTCAATAAATAAAAATCACATGATGTGAGATATAGGGACTGTGGAGGCCATAACCCCCATTCTAATTATGCTAACTTAAAGCATTTTCCTGAATAAAATGTAATGAGACCAGCTGTATGCATGGTGGCAGATGCTTTCTGGAAATATCCTGCTAACATTCAATATCAGTCAATTGTTCAAAGAATGGTGTATGTCCTTTCTGCATTTCACATTTTGTTATCTGTAAAAAAAATATTGGTCATATATCATGTATGCATTTCCATGCATCATAAGCTGATTTTCTCATCCTGAAATGGGGTTTCGTGCAATAAACTGGGTTTCTCTGTGCTCCAAAACTGGTTATTCTGCATTGAAACACGGCCTTGTAAATACAACCATGATTTGTTACAGAAGAGTATTAAATTTGAATCAAGTGGCCCTCATTAACATTCCTAAAAATGCAATTACAGAAATCTACTACACTCATTATCATGTGGTAGCAACTCATGGACAAGAGTGATCTTGTTTGGTTTCAACTTTAAGAGTTTGGTAGCTCACCATAGTAAGTTCATTCACATTGCTGTTTCCTGTGCAGAGATTTTTTAATAGAATATTCTAATCAATCTCAAAATTCATCTAAGCAATAAACAAGTGTCCTTTATTGTTTGCTTCTTGTTGAGAATTGAGCCATTTTCCCTATATTCATTTACAAGTTTTCATGGCTTCTATGCTAGGAAGATGTGTGAATTCTGTTAAAAATCACCTTCTAAATTCCATGCAAGATGATGATTCACATACAAGTTGTGCATAAAAATACTTTGCTGCAGCTTGTGGCATTATTACATCATAAAACCAAAAATGCTTGTAAAGCATAGATACTATAATCACTTCCAAACTAGACACATGCTTGCTAAGATTGAGGAATGAACAAACATAAGCCAAAGCTACAAGTTGCATAGTGGAGTTGCCATGGTGTGCTAACTGGCCGAGTTGTAAAGCCTACGACAAAATAAATGAGCAACAGCCACAGAGGAGTTCAATTCAGAAAACATTCGAAGCATTTGCTGATGCTGCATTCACAATACACAATTTAATACCACTCTGCATTCATTTCAAAGCTCTGCAATAAGTAGGAAGATGCCTTTTATTATCATTGTATGCATGGTAGCCAAGCGGTGAAATGCATGTGTCTTATAATTGGAACAACCTGGGTTCAAATCTTTGGTGTATATGTTCTTTTACATTTATTAGTTAAATTTTAATTTGTTAAATATGTGACAATGTCCTTTGTTTTCCATGCATAAGATATTTATTAATTTTAAGACATTCATGCATAAAAACACAAATTACTCTTTTCGTTTTCAAAATAAATGCCATATTAATACGAATTCTAAAGTGAAAAACTAAACCAAATATTTGACTTAGCATTGGGTGTACAAACCCTCTGTCTCATTCTTCAGTTATAAATGGTCCTGGCATGATCATGTGCATACATCTCAAAGCCTTGGAGTTCTGTATATGTTAGCAATCATACTGACTTGCTATGCTGTGAGCACACATAAAGACAAAGTTACAAGGAGATCTCTCCTTATGTTAGTGAACATTGCTGGATACTCTGTCTCTCAGGCTGCAAAAGCACTTGAAGTCCCTATAACTATGGCTACAAGGTGGATGTGGTTATCCAGGGAGGGGATGGTTCATGTCGAAAACATCTGTCCACTCCTCAGTAGGACACTGCGCTTATAGAAGAGACAGACAGGAATCCCTTCCTGTGTCTACAACTAGAAGTAACTCTAATTTCCCAGGTGGAACCACACAGCTTGACTACAGCAGGTCTCTTTGCTCGATTGGCAGCTAAGAAGCAGCATCTTACAGATGATCACGGATTTTCTTGCCTGCATTTGCAGAATAAAATGTTAACCATAACTGGAATAGGGTTATATTCACAGATGAGGTGACATTTTCATCTACAAATGGGGGAAAAGCAATTGTCTACTGCCCCAGAGGAAAATGTTAAGACGCAAAATAGTGGCACAAATGGATTGCCAAGGTCGCGCATCTGTGTCTTGTTGGATGTCATGAGATAGCCTACATGCGTTGTGGCAGCTTGATGACATATTAAACAGCCAGCAGTATGAAAACATCCTCAAAAAATAATGGTTTCTTCAGTAAGGACTAGATATTGCAAGTGGAATGATTGAATTCCAGTAGGATAACCACCCTATCCACACAAGTCAGCAGGTTTCAAACTGATTATCACAAAGGCAAAATATCAGTGATTGATTTGGCCTCCTTGCTCACCAGATTTGAATCCTATTGAAAATGGAAATTGAAAATGTGTGAAGAAAGTTTTGGCATTAAACTGGCCTGCAACATAATGCAAGACAAGAGAGGTTTTGTGGGATCAAATACAGCAAGGGTGGCGAAAACGACTTCCTTCCGCGAGTCACCAAATATGCAACACGCACGGCGCCACTCAGCAGCATGTGAAAATCAAACGGACAGTTGCAGAGAGGGAACGTGCACCTGCGAGTCAAAATAACTCGCGAGTCATGTTTTCGCCACCTCTGAAATACAGGATGCTTTGGAGGAAGTATCCTCTTGTGAAAATGTGACTAGGTACTTGAATATCATCCATGCCTGCAGAATGAGGACAGTAATAGGAGCAGATGCTTTACACATCTGATATTAAGTTAATTTCTATTTTTATTTTTATTTGTTTTTTCATTTAGGAATATAATATTTACTTATTTCATACTCAGTTTGTAAACAAAAAAGAGAGCGTTTCAGTTTTTATGTGCCTTGAAATGAAATAAACCTTAGGAATTGAAAATAATAATATAATATGCATAATAAACACTGTGTGCTACATATTTGCTTATAACCGCTCGGCTGTCAGCACATATTCAGTAGCTGTCATTTAACATGAAAGGTGATAATAGAATGAAGAAAGGATATAAACTAAAAACGATGGAAAATTGGTATTGGGAAGGAACGGAGTTGGAAGTAGTGAGGAAAATTGACTATCTAGGAGTAAGGCTCAATAGTGCAGGGGATTGGGGAAAACAGAAGAAAAAAGTAATAACAAAGGGGAAACAAGCAATACAGGTAATCAGAGCATGTGTGAACAAAATACCAGAAATGCAAATTATGTGGCTAGAAAAGATATATATAGCATGGTGGTGGAAGCAAGGATGTTACACGCATCAGGGATATGGGGGCTGGAAAAAGGATAGGAAAATGTAGATGCTATACATAGGAGTTTTTGGAGAATAAGCTTGAGATTACTAAGAAATTCATCTAATGGAGTAGCACAAGTAGAACTAGGGAGGATGGGAGCAAAAGGCAAAATGGTAGAAAGGGCAATCAAATACTGGTTCAGAATAAAGCTACTAGAGGAAAATGATATACTAAAACAATGTTTGGTTGTACAGGAGAAAATGCAGAAAAAAGAAAATTGGATTCACAAGATACAGACAACATTGGAAGAAATAGGAATGGGGGAAAAAATGGGCAGAAAGAACAAAAGTAAGGGTTTCTGGAAAAAAATTAGAACAAGAGTGGAGGGCATTGAAAAGCAAGAAATTATAAGTACTTTCAAGGAAGAAAGGTCATTAGTAGATTATAAATATTTTAAAATGGAATGGGGAAAAGAAAGATACATCAAAATATGCAACAAAGAGGCCAGAATGGGGTATGCATCGGCGAGGACAGGTGTAACGAATTTAAGTGGTCTAACACGAAGAAGGGGGAGAGGTATGCTAAATGTAATGGATTACATGTGAATTGGCATTATATTCTGGAATACGAAGATACAGATAAAGGAAGATATAATTTAATACTAAGAGAAATGGAAAAATTTACCAATAGAGCTAAAATTGGGAAGATTTTTAATACAAAATAAAATGAATATATGGAGAAAGCAGGAAAATATTTAGAAGAAATAAGGTTAAAACTGTTAAAAGAAATGTGAAGCAAATTAGTGAATATACGGAAAAGCAGTGGCGTGCATTATGGGTACGCTAAGTAAGTTGCACCTTCTCTTATAATGCGCTTCTGTGCAACTTTTCCCTTCACAATGTCTATAAGCACAACCATGTTCTCGCAGCAGCAAGTATGTGAGAGTCATTAGGGAATGCGGCACTTTCTAGGGCCCCATGCTGAGCGTAAGAATGTATCCAAGGAACAGCATTGAGGTGCTGATGCATGCGCTCTCCAAACAGAGTTGTGGTGCTTGCTATGTACAGCAGCCTAGTAGGTGCTGTCTGTGCTTACTTTTGGTTTATTCTGTACTGTGAACTGCGAGTCAATTGTCATGTTGTCCATTCTATAAAAGTGTGTTGTAGTGAAATATTGTAATCCAAATTAGGCCAACTGAAAGACGTGTAACTGAAGACGTAATGAAAAAACCTTTTAGCTCTCATGCTTCCAATGAGAAAAAAGAAATTATAAATGTAGGCAGATCTGTGCCAGCGATCCCTGAGCTGAAGTTCCAACATATGGAAAAATTTCTGTTATTTTAACATCCAACAATATGGGTAGGCCAATTGCCTAGCAGGTAGCTCTAAGCTAAATAAACTATTTTACTAGCGATGCTTGTTGTTTTGACATGAATGTAATGTATGAAACAAAGACGGCTACAGTAATTTAAATAATTTGACAATGCTATCACAAGACACAAACGATCACAAAATCATCTGTGTTCAGTTGTTCAGCTTGCGTATTATGGTAGTGTTCACATAGACACTCAACGAAAATTACGTGTCTCAACGAAATAGTAAAAAGGAATAGAGAAATTTTTAAATGATTGGCACAAATTGCTTCTTAGCAATGCAAGAATTGTCTTTCAGAGGACATGATGAAAGAGAAGATTCCCTCAACAAAGGAAATTATGCAGAATTACTGAATTTGTTAGGGGTTTATGAAGTACCTTACGACAGCACTTAGAATTGGCAATAACATTCAAGGGCACTTCCAACAGAATCCAAAATTATCTCATTACTGCTATATGTACTATACTGATGAAATGCATTAAAAATGAAATTTCAGGGGCTCAGTTTGTTGCTTTCATTTTAGATGAAACATCAGATGTCAGCTCTATACTACTCTTCAATATGTTTATGATCAAACTGCAGATATACAAGAAATGTTCATCTCCTTTGCTGATAAGTGCAGATAGTTCTGCTAATGGTCTCTTTGATCATGCAATGGACACAATAACCTCATATGACATTAGACACAAGTTGGTTGCCCAGACATATGATGGTGCGGCAGTCATGGCTGATGAATTAAATGGTCTAAGAACAAGAGTATACAAGAAATGTGCCCCAGAGCTCTGCTTGTTCATTGCTTCAGCCATGTACTAAATCTAATGCCACCACATTCAGTTATGAACTTAAAAGAATGTCGCATTTTCTTTCAAACTCTGACTGGGCTGAGTTCGTTTTTCTCGAAATCTATTAAGTGCTCTTAGTGAATACTCCAAAAATAAACTTCCTCATAATGCACCCACATGTTGGAATTTCACTTCCAGAGCCATAAATGCGGTGAAAGAAAATCACGAGCTATTAATTGCATTCTTTCAAAGTGCTCTTCACAACTCCTCAGACTGGGAACATGAAACTGTTGCTCTGGCTCATGGATACCTGCATTTTCTCTTAGATTTTGAAACAGTACTTATCCTGCAGGTGTTTTCTCAAATTTATACATATACTGATGTTTTATACAACATACTACAGTAAAACATTTAGATATTCTTTATGTGTGGACAAAGTTAATGTCACCAAACAGTTCATTTTAAAGCTAAGAGATCAATTCTATACACTGTGGTCTGTCATTAGCAAAGAGGATAAAGACGTTGGTTTTCAAGAAAATGCCAGGGAAATAATGTTGTCAAATACAGAAGGTTGTATTTTGAAATAATGACAATGTCATAACTCAAATTTGCACATCGATACGGAAATCTGCCACAGTTGGAATTCATTTCATTACTTGATCTGATGAAATTAGGCAAAGCACGATGCAATTTTTTATGTAATCTGTCTGAAAAATGAATTGACAGTGCTGTATTCAATGGAAGAGTTTAAAGGTAAGTTAGCTCATGAGCTGGTAAAACACCTTAAATCAAGCCACCTACATATAGCATTTCTTGAACTGTATAAATTGGCTTTACTAGTTTTGACAATCCAAGTACTTCTGCTTCAGCCGAAAGATCATTTTCGTCCCTTAAACAGATTAAATCCTTCCAAAGATCAACTCAAGGACAAGAAAGATTGAGCAGTCTGGCTTTGATAACTATCGAAAAGCCAAAATTGCAAGAATTAAGAAATTGTTCTGCATTCCATGGTGATGTTATTCGGAGTTCTGCAGCAAGGAGGGGAGAATGGAGTTTAATTTCAAGTAAATCAGATATTATTTGTTAGTACATTTTTATATTTAAAGAAATGTGCAATAAATATTGCAATATCCACATGGTCATTTAAACATAGTTAATGCAAATTTATAAAACTGTAGGGCCTACCTCAACTCAGAAGGTACTGCACACCACTGGTAACAAGGCAAAAAAGTAAATAGTGGATACATTATACTTCCTCATTATATGTACAACAGAATGTCAAATATAAGGGGAAGAGAAATAATAGGCAACTTTAGTGTATAAATTGTATGTAAAGTTCAAAACAGACAAATCATTCATTCATTCATTAGAGCACTTTAAAGCTGAACAAAATTAATAATTTTAGCACAAAACTGTAATTATCACAAAAGTCTAATGGGGCACTGCCGCTAGAACAGTTAAGTGGAAGTCCTTTGCCTCATTTGTTATTTTGAAATACTGCATTAGTTTCTTAATGTCATTCTTTTTTTCTTTAGATGCCATGTTAACTTCTGGAAGAACATGGGAATTTAACATATAGTGTCGCATGTTTTAACTCCTGGTTTTATCACATACACTGCCACTGGACACGATGTATATGTGTTCTGCACTTCAATAGACACACTACGATGCATGGTTGATTTTTTTTTTTTTGGGTAAGTGATCATTCCCTGCAGAGTCATTTTGAAAGGCAAAGTTGATAGTAACACCTTTTGAGCACTGGCCTTTAAGTCCAACATTTTCCAGTCCTTGTTGAGGATCTTCACTGTGCCATGATTCTTCAATATCTTGTAGTAAGTAACCACTAGGTGTCAAGATGTCTTCCATTCTTCTGAAAACATGATCTGGAGCCATATAACTATGACCACATGTCAGGAAAAATGAAGAATGTGATCAAAACATCTGCTTTGCTACAAAAAAGCCATGAGCATTGCCATTATAATGCTCATTGCCATTATAATGCTGTTCTTGTTCTGACTGGCACAAGAATCTGAAAACAGATGAAGGGCTGTTGGTTAAAGCTTTTTTTTCTAGATTTAATAAAAAATCTAGTACTGCAGATGTAACTTGGTTACATCCTTTTGGTGACTTAGTTTCCAACCAAGTATACAAAGAAATTCTTTCTCTTCTTGTGTCTTCGAATGAATCATGACACACAGGTTGTACAGCCATATTTGTCTTGCATAGAACACTTCACCGACAGATAATTTTGGCTATAGTTGGTTCTGCTGTAAATCAAAACATATCTTTATTACTTCTGGATTATCATCCTCCATAATTTTGTAAAACTTGTCTGCACGGAGTTTGTCGTTTATACTGGGTCCTGAGTTCATTCTTTTTTGACAAGTTTGTCTCTGCTTTTATTTGCAAAAGGGCTACTTTGAACAGGAATCTGTGTGGGGCATTTTTAAAAGAAAAGTTGAAAAAAGTGGCAAAATATATATTTACACTCTCACAAGGAGCTAGTCTCAAATCCCAGGTTTTTTCTGTTCGTACAGAAACTTGCCCACATTTCTTTAGCAGAGAGTTCTGGAGGTAGATATGCTCTGCTAGATTTTCCCCTAGTATAGTGGCGCTCTCTGCATTTGTATGTCTTTATGTCTTTTTTACTGCTATTGTTAAGATTATCATGCTTCTTACCTGCAATATTTCCTCCCCGGTTTTCCTTTGGTGACTCTCCTGTAAAATGAAATCTGTTTGCTAGGAGAGACAATTGGTCCTTTGAGAAACCAGTTATACCTTGGAAACTTGACGCACAAACAGGTACTATCTGTCCATCTGTTTTCTTGACACTATATTTTATCAATACATTTTTTTTTTTTTTTTCGAAGACTGTATCAGCCACCCTACACTGATGATATGATGGTCATAAACTTCAAAAGCAATTTGTCCTGATCTATTTTGCACAATGTCTGTAATTTATTATGAAATACACTAATATCTTCATACATCAACTCTGTCACTTAACACTGCTTACTTCCTTTAGCTTTTGGACTGTATGGAGAGTCTGCTAGTCCATTACGTTTAACTGTACAGGATTTTTCTCTTTAGCTCTTGATTTTCTACCAGCTACTGTTTCTTGAACCATAATAAATTCACCTCCTGTATCCATTATTTCGCACACAAGTGTACCGATCTGCAACCAGAAGAAAAGTCATGAGAGGTATCTGCTAGCTTTGCACCTGCATGGTTTCAGATACGAATGCTACGTCAGAGCAGTACAGGTCAAGTGGAAAACATTAGCTCACGCTTAAATTGAAAGCTTTCAATACGAATATTTACACAGCCAACCTATGTCCAAGGATGCAAGGATTCATATTTTGCTCCTTGTGACCTGAGAACCACGGAACCTTCTCGCAGAATCACAGTAGTTGGAATTTTACAACGTATGTCCAAGGATGCAAGGATTCATATTTTGCTCCTTGTCACCTGAGAACTGCAGGACCTTCTCATAGAATCACAATAGTTGGAATATTATGACACTGGAGAATGCTCTTACTTAAAATCTTACATAGTAAAACCTGTCTTCAACGGACCCCTTGTTAATGGAAATATTTCATGGTCCCATGAATTTTGGGATGAAAAACATGCTAAATACCCTTTATTAAACGGAAACTGTCTTACGCGGACAACGGAAACAAAAGTACGCCGTTTAACGGAAACTTTCCATTTCCGGAATGCAGAGTTTAGAAAAATTTTCAGGCACCCTGTGAAAATCTGCTCTAAGTATGTGATGTTTAAGTTGAAACATGACCATTTTGCTGCTACCTGACCAGTCTAGAAGGGGGGTGTGCTAATGACGGTCCGAATATTGAGAAACCTGTCACACTCATCCTTCCCTGCATAGTTAAGTTAACAACAAGCACGGCCGATTGTCTTTTATTATTGTCTTCCGTTTCTGTTTCCTGCTCTAATGACTATTCAGAAAGCATAGAATACAGCTCCAAACTTACATAGGTGATGATTTAGTTCAGCAGTAGTCACCATGGCTTCGAAAACAAAAGTTGTGCTCAAGCCTGATAAAGAGGCCTCTGAGCAAAATTACCGGTATTTCATGCCCAAAATAGAATGGGACGCTAAGGACCACAGCAGTTAAATAGCATCCATATATAAAACTCAATTTTTTAAGTTTACGGGATTCTAAAGAAGAAAACAGAAAATATGAAGTGGTGGGAAAATTGTGCTAATGGAAAAATAAAGAGAGAACTTAAGAAAACTGAAAACCAAGACATTAATGAAATAGTGTGGGAGTGGTTTGTTAGTGTTAAGGCAAAAATCACCACATATCGGGGTCTATGTTACACAAATATGCTAAAAAGGTAGCTGAAAAACTGGGTAAGACTGAGTTCAAAGCATCTAATGGATGATTGGAGAGTTTAAGCAAAAGACAACAGATAGTTTTTAATGAACTTTGTGGTGAATCAAGTGATGTTAATGTTGAAACATTGCTGATTGGATTGCAACTACCTTCAATAATCAAAGGATACGAACCTGAAAACATAGCAAACGGCGACAAGACAGGACTATTCTTTTGCGTGTTACCGAATAAATCACTGTGTTTAAAAGGTGAGAATACGTGTATGTTTATGGTTTAATTTTGTTAATAGCCTAGGCCTACCTTCGTTAAACAGAAACCTATCTTTAACAGAAATGTTCAAGAGCCCCGCTCAACTCCGCTGAGACAGGTTTTACTGTACTATGGCGAAACACATTTTACTTGGTCTTGTGTATGTTTCAAATAAGGAGTCCAGCATGTATTGAGTTTTGCATAAACTAACTGACTGCATCTATTGATTTCTGAAAAAACCTGGAATGTTACATTGTCTCTAATAACGGCATGAATAAAGCTTCGCTAAATCTGATTTCATAGATCGATTGAGACGCTAAAAAATATATAGATGCAATATACCAGGCGAGTCAGCTGCCCCTAGGTCTTCATATCTATGCAACCTGCAGTTTATAGTCTAATGTGAAAACATTGACCCTTTTAGCAAACAAACTGTTTTTGTAGCTCTGCCCTTCTATTTGGTACTACATGCAACCCCCATTAATGATTAAAGGTCTGAATGAGCCATGGAGCTGCGAAAGGCTTAAAAAAAGATGGCTCTTTATGGATATAATGCTTGCAAGGAGGTAGAGGAATGTTCTACCGAAGAGTGGGTCAGAATATGTAAGTACTGGCCGAATGGGTTAGCTGACAGAATGTGATGAAGCAAAGGTTAGCTTCGGAGGTTCGAATATAATACTTACACGAAATTGTTTTGGTTCTTTTTTTCTTTCTTTTCTTTCTCCTTGTGTTTATTTTCTGTATTTTAGTATACTAATATATTTATATTTGTTATTGGCTCTCCTGTGTGCCAAAGACACAAGAATTACAATCAGATAATAATTGAGGATCATGTTTACCCTAATAATTTGTACCGTATCTGGTGTTGTAAATTGTGTTACATAGTTAGCTTTCATTCTTTTGGGCGCATGTCAATGCTATTAAATCTAACAGTTTTTGTTTCATATTTAAACCTTATGTTTTACTTCTTCTTCTGACAAAGGAATTGTAAATGTGCTAAGTTCATGGGTAAACAGAATAATAAATTTTTAAAGAGCATGGATTTCATCAACGAAGCAAATGTTCAAAATGATGACCCCCTTCATCAATGCACATTTGGGTACGTTGCCAGAGACACCTTCTTGCATTGCTGTAACATGCACAGTGTAATCTGCCTGCATTCTTCATGTATGAGTGCCTGTAGATGATTTGGACTTTGCAGTTCTTGTCGTAGACCCATTCCTTTAAATTATCCCACAGAAAGAAATCCAGTGGGGTGAGATCAGGTGATCTAGGGAGCCTGCGACTGGGTCCCCTTGGCCAATCCATTTTCTGGACATGTTCTATGTAAGTGATTCTTACAATCAGTGTCCGGTGTGGTGGAGTTCCATCCTACTGGATCCACATTCCTGTCTTTTTCACTATTGGCACATCTTCTTGTAGAAATGCAAAACACCATGGTACTGTGAGATAACGTTAAAAAAGTGCAGTCCAATTAGCTGGTTGCCTAATATTCCAGATCAGACATTGATGCTCCACTCTGGAATGCAGCTTCACACATCCAGTGAGGATTGCCTATACTCCAGTAGTGCATATTATGACAGTTGACTCCCTTATTGTGGAATGTGGTTTCAACACTGAAGAGAACATTTCCTAAAAACTCTGCATCCATTTGCGCTCGCTGCTGTAGCCACTGTGCATATATCATTTGCGCTGAAAGTCACGTCTGTGGAGAACCTGGTGTAGTTGTAGATGGTATGGATGATATTTATTATGGTGCAATATGCGCATCACTGAGGACCAACTTAGACTTATGTACAGATTTTGTGCTATGACCCTTGAACTGGTATGCGGATTGTTTTCTATTGCGTTTCGCACAGCTTCTTCATTGCCTCCAAAGGTTACTGGAGCATTGCGAGCAGGTGGTGCTCTTCCAAATCATCCTGTTTCATGAAGGTGTCTTTCAGCCCTTCGAAATGTGTCTGCAGTAGGTGCCCTCCTTCCTGGAAACCGTTCTTTATACAGGCGCTTTGCTAACAGTGTGTTATACCTTGTTTATCCATAGATAAACAGCATGTCAACATACTCATGGTTTGTATACATTATGACAGCAGCCGTGTCTCATAGAAAGGTTTCAAATACTCAGTAGGTAATGGAGAGTTTATTCATGCCAAGCACTGATGCAGGCGCAAACAGCTAAAGCCACTTTGCATACGTGAAGTGTTTTAAACTTGGTTGAATGGGTCAAGCATAATACTGAGCACAATAAATTACCTACTACAAAGTATAAATTATCCACCTGTCAGGGAAAAATATGGTGATTATTCTATTTTGTATACACTCATAATGTTATCAAAAAGTTATTTGTATCATAATACCAAATTATAGGCCCAAGGAGATAAAACAAAAGATATTAAAAAGTTTGAACTTAACAGGAAGAATTTGAAGCCCAACTGAAGTGGGACAGTGGTAAAGCAACCATGATAATGCCAATTGGCCAATGCTACCTTGAGAGCCGAGGTTCCTATAGGAATAAGTAATCGCATAACTCAGACCCCATCTCGAATTTTCACACACTTTTTGGAGCTTTGTACAGTGTTTGGAGCTCATTTTGGTAGTTTTAGCTCAAATAAACAAACTGTATCAGCTATTTCAATTACTGTATGAACTGAAATATGACATAGTTTGTGACAGAAGCGAAATTATCTACCTAATACCCAACATTTTTTGACAAGGCTGTACAATAAACCTTTATTGCCTGATGGCTTTAATCCAACTGGTTGCACTGCATAGATCTGCCATTTTGTTTTCAAACAGTTTTGTCAGCCGATGCATGTGATAGGTTGTTCCTTCAGGGACATTTTCAAAGGTGTGTATGAATGTATGCTAAAGAATAAAAGTTTGTAAAATCAGCTAAAAGTACTACTGCAGCTTCGAGTGTCAGGGTGGGATGTTTTTTGGCATCGCATACATGGTAATTGCATTCTGTCCCGTAAAACACTTATGTGCTGAGTTATCTACCCCTCCTCTATAAAGTGTTATGCAAATCAGCCATTAGAAGGTATTCAAGAAAGTCGTAAGTCACATGTCGTTTAGCATGTTGCATAAATTCAAAAATAAATAGGGTGCAGCTGACTCGCCTGGTATAACTCATTTTCGGAAATTTTTGCATTTATCGACTTTTGATGCTCCTCAATTGGTGGCTTGTATGCCGGCCACCTCGGCTTGGTCTACCACTGAAAGAGGTGTAATATCCCTGCAACTGCTTCACATCCTCATAGCTATAGTTACAATTACATGATAACAAGCACATTTCTTATCGTAAGAGATGTTGGAAATTTTGTCCTCCTCTATCTACACATTTCTAGCATCCTCTGAGGAAATCTGCATTCACACTCATGAGTTCAATATGAATGAATTTCTCGCATGATGTTTTCTTTTAGTTCTTCCAATGTATGAGAGTTTGTTGTATACACGTCATTTTTCAAGTTTCCCCATAGGTACAAATCACACACAGTTAAATCAGGGGATTGTGAGGGCCACAATCCCTTAGTAATTACTAGAGCTAGGATAGTTATGCATCAAAAAATGCAAAATATGTATGTAATTATGTGATTTAAAATAGAGATATATGCATTATCAGCCCAGAAAATATGTACCATCCAAAAGCTCACAAAAGGATGAAATAATGAAAAAAATCTTATGCTCTTTTCATCCATTATTTTTGACACTGAAAATCTAACAAGCAACCTATCACTATGCTCATATCAAAAGTACCCCAAACATTTTACTATGTCTTCTATATACTATAAGCAGCTCATGTTCCAAAAATTTGCTGCTGTTTTCAACTGCAAGTACCCCAAAATGAGTTGAGAATATCTTGGAACATACAGGGAAAATAACATGGCACCGCAAGAAATGAACTGGACAAACCTGATGCGCCGACGGTTTATCGTCCGCACATGCATTACAGGCTCTCTTGTGTGAGTTCAGGATCGATCGTATGTGCTCGGAAGTTTCAGCCTGAGAAAGACTGTGTCTGTCGGTGGGATCTTTCTGCCACAATAGGTTTTGTTGCCTTATGTTTGTTTCTTTAAAGAATTTGACATGAATCCTGTTAATGTTTGTGTTGCTTCATTTTCAAGAGCGTGGTTTTTCTTAGGATGTAATAAGTTCGGAAGTTATGGGAAATTAGCCGGCATATTAACTTGTTAGAAACAAATCCTACAGGTGTTGGAGTTACTTAAAAAACAACTCTAGATGTAGAAGAAGAGGATAATGGCAGTGGTGACAGTTCATCTTCAATCTCCACGTGTGAAATTCACTCTCCAAGCACAAGAGGTATAACAGAACCAAGTTCTAGCCCTGTTTTGGAATCTAGTGACACTAACAATAAAGACTAGTTTCCAGTGAAGTCAACTAGTTCCAATTTTGTTTGCAGTTCACAAAAGAAGAGAGAACATATTAGTAATGAATATAACAGAAATGTTGCATCTTTCTGATTAAATGATGGTGAGAAGAAGCAACTTTCATTGTCCAATGTTTGCAGCAGATTTCATTTGGCGACTTCACTGAGGCAATTATTTGCTTGGAAAAAGCATGTGGAAACTGCGCTCTTAAATCCCACTGATCATAAAAAATATATGTATAATAAATTGATTCTTCTGCTTGGGTCTCTTGTTTCAAACTCATTTATAAAATTAAAAGCAGGAAGATAACAAAATTCATTCATGGGCATTCGTAAAGGAAGAAGAAGAAAAAGACAAAGTGGGAGAAAGTTGTTTTGGAAACAGCTAGAGAGTGACTGTCAAATTATCCCCCTTCCTGTATTTATGACACCAACCAGAGTGGTTTTGAGCACGAAATGAGAGCAAAAAGGACCTTATATTTTGTTGGGGAGAAACGTGTACAAACTGTTGCACAATCTATTAGTGCACTGACCCATTCATACACCATTATGCCCAATATTAGTATGGATAGGTCTATTTTCCCTAAATTATTTGTTCTACTGCAAAATACTGGCAGTTTCCGGCCCAAGTTTCAAGGCCGATGTTTACGGCAGAACATTTAATTGTGAAAGCAACGAAATCAGAGAAAATGGGGGAAAAAAGAGTTGAGATCCTGGTTTAATGAAGCCTTTTTCCCCTGCTCTGAAAATAACATGCTCTACTGTTGGATTCGTGGACGGGTTATAATGATACTACATGTCTTCAAGATATTCCTCCCAGAAAAACTATTGAAGTCCTGCAGATTCCTCCGCTGAACCATGGGGCAACTTCAGCCTTTGGATAAACTTTTCTTCCGGCAATGTATATCATTTCATCATCGTCTGACTGAAATTATAACAGCTAATAAGATCATTCATTTTGAGGTTTTTCAGCGGGACAGTATTTTGAAAATGCAGTCATTTACTCATTACCAAATTTCTTCCCCGTGGTTCCGGAAGTTCACAACCAGATATACAACAGAGTGACCCCCCCCCCCCCCGAGTTCATTTTACCTGTTAAATTCGGTCTACAAGCACGTGTAAGAATATGTAAAGAAGCATGCGAAAATGATGCAATTATTTGCTGTGCATGGTGCCAAAAAACTTGTGTTTTAATCACTGTATCAACATCAGTCACTTTTGTTTTCCTTTTGCACCTGCAAGCCACTAACAGAGATGGTCGATTGTCTACCCTATGTGCATCCAGAATGCCGCACTGCAGCTAAGAGATGTCCAACTCTTACTTTTCCACTGCTTCGACCTGACATTTTCCAGCTTCGATCTCGGGTGTTTGCAGTTGAAAACAGCAACTAATTTTTGGCACATGGACTTCTCATAGCACATAGATGAGACAGTAAAATGTTTGAGGTACTTTTAGATATGAGTATAGTGATAGGTTCCTTGCAAGTTAACATACTGTATAATCTACCAAAGCAATAAGCATGCTGCTGTAAAACTCCTGATTTTGTAGACTGCAACTGCTGCTGAAGTTAATTCTTCCCACTGCAGTATATAACAGCAATCATTTGAAGGTTTGAAAACAGAAATGCTTCTCTGTTGCTTCTAAGAATTGATTTGTATTGAGAAAAACGTTTGGCTACAACAGACATTATAGGCACATATTTAGGGTTGAATTCATAATCGTCACTGATTTCAAGGAAGTCCTTAAGCAGCGACTTTCAATACACAGATGCTACTCTTTCAGGTAAATAAGGAAATGCTTATTATACAAGGAAGTTCCGACCTCTGCTTATATGCAATAAGGAGAGTTGATGCCATCTTGCCTTCAACGGAGGTTAATGATAACAGCAATTTTGTAAAGTATATGGAGTTTCATAATGAAATTATACTGTACATTAATAAACATATTTGCATGATTTGCAGAGTTCACTCGAAATGCATAGGGATGCTGAATTTAAGAAGCGATATTGGTTTACCAAAGCCACTGTTGTAATAATCTAATGCCTCTGCTAAGCAACATAATCTTAACAAGCAGAGGTTATGAAGTCCCAATGTGAGTCCCATAGAATCTCAGTTCTATGACACTATCCGTGTTTTCTGTTCAGACATTTTCCCATTTATGTTGTCTAAAATCCTTAGGTCCCTAGAAAACGAGATTCCGCTGCATTTATTCAGAAGCATTTAATAAAATCCTAAAAATAAAATGCGGAAATATTTCTGCAATAAATAAAGTACATCTCTGCAGTGCTTTTCTCGATCAAATTGCCTATTTCGCATAATCACTACGACTACAATGGATCACTTAACAAGACACATGTCTTTACCATTAATTTGCAAATATATGTTGGGTTATCAAAATCTTGAACAGAGGTTTACCGATTTCATATGTAAAACTGCTGTTAAAGCCAAACATTGTAAGTTATTGACTACTTTGCATTTCTGCCTACTGCTAGATGGTGTAGTAATTGCATTTGTGGTTTGTTTCCATGCATGCATATACATAGTGCGCAGATTGTAGTAAATATTTCCGGCTACTAACACTTCATGTTAGAAAGTCAGGTTTTCAGTTTTAAAACAGTCCATGAGTGAATACCACATCACACAGTGTATGACTGCCTGCATTCTACTATGTCTTTGTATCTCAGCACTAACTCTTTTAATTGGTTTCTTTCCTGCTCGCTGAAATGCTTTCCTTTTGGTATGTTTTCGACCTAACTAATGTAATTGTATAACTATTACTACAAACCCTTCACTAAATTTACAATCGACTTGATTTTAAACTAAAGTTAACTAATTAATAAATATACCATTTAAAACTCGCTAACTTCTACCATGTGCTCAACAGCTGTTTTGAACAAAACAACAACGAATATGGAAATGGTGGCTGTCTATGTGGCCACCTGCATGCTTGTTTACACATTCCTTCGCATATCCGAGTGGCTGTGAAACTGCTGAACATGTTGTTACATGTGTTTTGGAAATAAGTAAGTGTTTAGCGCTGAGCATATAATTACCATCTATGTATACCAAATGGTAATAAGCATTTCCTTATCAGAAGGAAATACTTATTGCTTAAGCATCTCCTTTTCACATAAGTGATGACTATGAATTTGACTCTAAAAGTTGCTAACTCTTCCAGCATCTTCAATGTCGGACAATTTGCTTTCTGTTTTACCAGACAAGATATTGGCAATGTGTCATAATGTATGATACCTCAGATTATTTCGAAGTGCATAATTAAATTTCTCTACTACTTTCTTTGCAGTTTCACCTGGCCCAAATTTAAGTTCTAGTATGAGGTTTCCTATTACACTTATATTTGTGACCAGTGGTACATCATTTCGTTCAAGTGCTATGAGGACTCTAGAAATGCAGGTGAAATGTGACTATGTAAATAAATTCCTCCTTTATTCCATCCCTACATATACTGCTTTGCGCTTCAACAATGCTTTCTGTTTCTTTTTCATTTAGTTCTTGTAGTATCCTCTTAATAATGTGAGAATTGTTACAATAATATATAGCAGTCTATAACCGGATCCCCCATCTAGTAATAACTGGTTCAGGAGGAAGTGAAATTTACAGTGCCAACGTAAACAAATTGATTCTACCTGGAGATATAAGAAAAACTTTTTTTGCATTTGATATTAAACAAATAACAGTAGGGAAATTTAAGCGTGCTGTTTCACTCAGATGGTGTACGGCATGTGCCAAGCATGTCACATGATATGATGGGGCTTAAGGGCGCTAAACAGCTAAAGTAATCAGCGCCCTTACAAAGTATAAAATTTAAAATCCAAAACTAAAATACGGCACACAAACCCGCTTAGTCTAAAACACTAAAAACAAACAGTAAAAGCTAAGGCACACCACATTAAAGCCATTGTAAATAAAACAAGAAAAGAGTAAAATGACGTGTCAAGAACTGTAGAACGCAAGGGACATGAGCGCCATATGTCCACTGGGGAGAAGAGCCCCATTAAAACAGACAATATAAAATCACAAAGCTAAAAGATGCTCAGTGCATCAAATGCCCGATTAAAACCGCTATCACTTATAAAATGTAAAAGACATTCTACAGCACATGCATCGTCTGCCAAAACATTGGCTATGCCAACAGGCAGACCCACACGAACACACAATGGAGCTAAAACTTGACACTCTGCTAAAATGTGATGCACCATTAAGGGCGCATCACACTGCTCACAGAGTGGTGCGGGGTCACCACTGAGCAGGTATCTATGACTAAAAAGGCAATGTCCAATTCATAAACGAGCTAAAAGTACCTCTTCCCACGGAGAAGAGGTACCCCGGACTAACCGAAGAGGTTTAACCTCCTGCAACTTGTTCCCCCAGAGGGCCATCCACTCATCCCGCCAAAGCGAGAGGATGCGGCTACGTATAGTAACAAACAAATCCGTGGAGGGAACAACAGAGGTAAAATATCTGGGCGATAAAATTGCCGATTTGGCAGCGGCGTCGGCAGACTCGTTACCTGAGATGCCCACATGACCTGGAATCCACATGAAGGAGACGCTGATGCCAGAGGCACCAAGCGAGTGGAGCAGGTAATGTATGCGCTGTACGAGGGGCTGGTAATTATACAGCGTGTGAATACTCTGAAGGGCACTCAGAGAGTCCGTACAAACAACACAGTGCCGCTGAATGTATAAAACGGGTTTATATACACTAAAAAGTTTGGCGGTAAAAATTGAACATAAACAAAAACCACGTAAACAAAAGGTAAAACTATGTTGACCAAAAACAAAAGCACACCCTACTCCAACATCAGTCTTAGACCCATCAGTATATATAAAATGAAAGTCCACGAATTACGCCTGAAGTTCTAAAAATGCGGATCTAAGGACTGAAGAAGGGGTCTCATTCTTTGGCATCGACGTTAACCCAAGGTGACAGTGGGCCTCAGCGCGCAACCATGGAGGAAAACGCGTTTCCCCCCCTGGGAAGGGCCGGAGTTGGCGTAACGTCCAGATGCCGAAGAAGCTGTCGAAATCGAACCCCTGGAGGGAGCATTGCACAGGAGCTAAATAAATATTGCCGGTCAAGCGAATCCTCGAAAAATATCTCAAAGGACCGGTGGTCAGGCAAACTTGAGAGTCGACATGCATAGCTGCACAAAAGCATCTCACGCCTGAAGGACAGCGGAGGCTCTGCAGCTTCAGCATACAGACTGGGAACAGGGCTGGTTGGAAAGGCCCCCGTAGCGACTCTTATGCCACGATGGTGAATGGCATTAAGGCGACGTAACACAGATGGACGTGCCGATGAACAGACAATACACCCATAATCAAGCTTGGACTGGACCAAAGAGCAATAAAGATGCAAAAGGATGGTCCGATCAGCTCCCCAGGATGTGCCACTTAAAACACGTAAAAGATTAAGAGAACGGTCACACTTTGCTTTTAAAAAGGAAATGTGCGAAGTCCAGCTCAGCTTTCTATCAAAGATCAACCCCAAACATTTCACCTCGTCTGCAAACAGAAGTATCTCCGGCCCAAGATGGAGAGAGGGAGGAGGGAAAGCCTTCCCGCACCAGAAATTGATACAGGCGGATTTCTCGGCGGTAGATACACCTCTGGAGACGGCGTTCGAGCAGACAGGTCCGCCATGAACTGCAATAAATAGCAAAATCATCAACGAAAAGGGACGATGAAATACCAGGTGGAAGACACTTAACAATGGGATTGATACAGTCGCAAAAAGTGTGACACTGAGTACAAAGCCCTGCGGTACATCGTTCTCTTGAATAAAACTACTAGATAAAACCGAGCCCACACGTACACGAAAGACGCGATCCGTCATAAACTCCCGAAGAAATATGGGAAGACGACCGCGTAAATTCCATTCATGGAGTGTACGTAAAATGCCGCCCCTCCAACAAATGTCATAAGCTTTCTCCAGGTCAAAAAACACAGCCACTGTTTGACACTTTCTCAGAAATGCATTCAAAATATGCGTCGACAGAGACACCAGATGGTCGACGGTAGAGCGATGGCGATGAAATCCGCACTGAGCGTTCGCTAAAGGTTTCTGAGACTCAAGCCACCATGTCAACCGCCCGCTGATCATGCGCTTCATCACCTTGCAAATACAGCTGGTGAGGGAGATAGGGCGGTAGCTGGAAGGTAGTTGGCGATCCTTCCCAGGCTTAAGTATAGGGACAACGGTGGCTTCGCGCCAAACTGAAGGAAAAACGCCGTCTTGCCAAATACGGTTATACACCTGTAAAAGAAAGAGTTTACTGTCGGATGAAAGGTGCTTTAACATCAGGACATGAAGGCCGTCCGGCCCAGAGTGGAGTGCTTAGATAAAAGGAGGGCATACTCCAGCTCCCTCATTGTGAAAAGTTAATTATAACACTCCTGATTTGGAGACCGTAAACTATAGGTCACGGAATCAAGTCGGTCTTTGAGAGTGCGAAAGCCGGCGGAATAATGGTCAGAACTGGAAACCGCCTCAAAGGCAAAGTGTTAGCAACGGCAGCCGGATCCACTATGGTGGCATTGGAAACCTGAAGGCCAGACACAGTACAATGCGACACTTTACCGGAGAAGCGACGATGTTTATCCCAAACAGAGGAAGGCATGAAGCGATTAAAAGACTCGACAAAATGAGTCCAAGATGCCTTCTTGCTATCCTGAATAATGCGACGAGCCCTGGCACGCGATTGTTTAAAAGTAACCAAATTATCAAGTGTAGGGTGTTGCCGAAACACCCTGAGTGCAGCTCTACGGGCACGAACGGCGACCCGACAGTCCTCGGTCCACCACGGAACAGGAATACGCCGAGGGTGGGAGAACGAACGGGGAATTGTGCGTTCGGCGGCAGATAGGATCGTAGACGTAAGGTGTTGGACCATTTGGTTAACGTCAATGAAGGGCTGGTCCACAAAAGGCACGAGGCTGGAATACAGCCCCCAATCGGCTTTAAGGAATTGCCAGGTAGGTGCTCTGGAAGGCTGGACGTGGTGAGACAAAAGAGAAACGATGCAGGGGTAATGATCGCTGGAGTTGGTGTCAGCGACAAGCAAGCTGGATGGAGCAAACGGCAAGGTCCAAGTGAGAAAATGTACCAGAAGAATCTGAAAGAAAAGTAGGCTCACCTGTATTGAGGATGGGGAGGTTGAACTGATAAAAAATGTCGGAAAGAAGAGTTCCCCTCGCACAAGCCCTTGGCGAACCCCACAGGGGGTGATGGGCATTAAAATCTCCCAACAGAAGAAATGGTGTTGGGAGAGCGGACAGGAGATCTCGAATGTCCGCGGTAGCGAGGGGAGACGATGGAAGTAAATACACGGAGCAAACGGAAAAGAAAAAGCCGGGTAATTGAAGCCTAACGGCAACAGCTTGCAAGTCGGACGTAAGAGTGAGTGTTTGAAAATGAACGTCGTTGCGAACTAATAACATGACACCTCCATGAGCAGGAGTACCCTCATCCGGTGCAAGATCGTAGCGAACCGGAGTATGCCCTCGGAGATCAAAAGGATCGTGAGGGCGAAGCTTAGTCTTCTGCAAATACGCGACTATAGGTGAATGGGAACGCACTAAAAATTGCAGTTCCGCCCTATCCGATTGTACACCACGTAAATTCCAGGTCAGGATAGCCATGAATAAACTTCTTACTTAGAAGGGCGGCTCAACATAACTTTTTGCTTAACCTTGGGGCTCGGGCTTTTGTTATGGAGTTGATCAGACTCCATAGGCTCTTCGAAGGGAAGACCCAAGCGCTCAGTGCCAGAAACCGATTCAAGCGCCGAGAATCGGTTCTGGGTGGCAATGGGTGAAGGGGCCGCTGAGCGCGGCTTGTCCCAGGAACATCCTCGGACTGCGACCTCCGAGGAGAAGGTGAACTTTTCTTACCGCGCGCACGCGGAGGGTCTTTGAGAAAATCTTCCTTGCGCAGTTTCTGCTTGGACTTCTTGTCAATGCTTTGCGACTTCAGCACCTTAGGGCCAGCTTTTGATGGCTTGATGACTGTGCCAAAGATAGATGGCCTTATGGTAGTCGCGGTCAAGGAAGTCATGGTCCAGGTCTATGTTTCGGCATCCCTTCGGGGTACTGGCGAGGTAACAACAGAGCTGAATGTGCCAGATCGCAGGAGCGAAGGTTGGCGCGCATGGAAACGCCTCCGGGCTTCCGCGAAGGACAGCTTTTCCTTTACCCGGATCCCCTAGATCGCCTTCTCGTCCAAGTACCGCGGACAGTCGGCAAATGACGCAGAATGAAACCCTTTGCGGTTAATAAGGACGGGGACTGATGAACAGGTACCATCATGTGAGGGCTGACTGCAAGAGGCCCAGATAGAAACGGCACTCTTACAAGAGACTTGCGTATGCCCAAAACGTTGGCATTTAAAGCAACGCAGAGGTCTAGGAATATAGGGCCTCACAGCAATACGTTCGTACCCTGCTGAAATACTCGTGGGTAGATCGAAACCATCGAAAGTTATAAACAGGGTACGAGTGGGTACCAACACCCCGTCGCGTTTAGCCTGCACTCGATGAACCGCTGTCACCTTTTGTTCTGAAAGATATTCAACTAGGTCATCGTCCGATATACCATCTAGGCTATGCGTGGTGACGACGCCTCGACAGGAATTGAAGGTGCGGTGCTTCTCAACACGGATCGGATAGACGTGGAGAAGCGTAGCGTGCAACAAGGTCTTAGTTTGTTGATCGAACTTGCTTTGTACTAATAATGAACCGTTTCGAAGTCGTGTGCAGAAATGAACCGAACCAGCAATAGAGTCAATGCCCTTCTGTACTATAAAAGGGCTCACCTTCTCAAACGATTGTCCTTCCTCTGTTCGCGTAATGACTAAGTAACAACCAGATGTCGGTGGTGCTACTTCTGTTACCAAAACTTTTCGGCGCTTGTTCGAAATAATGGAGAAAGAGGGCTCCATAGTGAAAGAAATCCTCCACCATTGCAACCGTGTCCGACCTCGGGCTCTAACTTCCCGGGCGTTACCCCGGCTAGGGTGAGTGGCCTATCTATACCTGTCTCACCCCAGGGTCACACCTCCCAGACCATAAGACAGAGGGACCCAATGGCCATGGGAAGTCAGCAGCTCATGCAATGGCCCCCCCTCAGGACTGCAGTTGAACAGCGGATACGAACACAAACCCTACATGACGACCCCAGGTGGTGGGGATGATGCCATTATCCACTCACCCAGCTGTGCACCCAGTGTGTGGGTATCCGTCAGGCTGTGTCCACGGAGGATTAAAATAAATAAAATGGGAAAATAAACCACAAGTGTGTGGGCGTTTCGCACGCAAGGTAGGCCGGTACGGAAGAAAAAGAGATGTGCGAATGGTCGTGGTGCGAAATGGTTGGAAATAGACTAGAGAAGAAAGAAACGATGGCGAGGGGCTGCATGGAACGAGATGCAAAGAACGCATGAGAGCCTACCTTGTGTCCCCCAGTCACGAGGACGAACCCACCTCGACCGGACAAGGGTGAAAGGGATGACGATGGCAATGAGTGGCTTGAGACCCCGGGTGCGCCAAACCTGTACTCACATACAGTGAGCCCCTGGGGGGGGCATGTTACATGAATCATTCTATTATACAAAAATTTTAGTCCCCTACCTGACTTAACCATATAGGGGGGCAGCATCTGATAAGGAAACTACACCTTCATATTTAGTTCCCTCTGGCCACAATAACAGCATTGTATTACTGAACACTTTTACGATAGTGGAATGATTTGTTCTTTCTATTCCTTCCACTGTTAGAAAACAAGCTTTTGAAATTTCATTTTGACCAAGCGTACCAACAATTACATTACATACAGATCATTTACATGAATCTGGAGTTTCATCCAAACTAACCCAGATTAGATTATGTATAATAGAATCACGAATTTCTTGTACTGTTCTTTTATAAATTAAATGAATATAATGTTTGCGAAGAGTAGGCTATTGTGGTATAACTTGTTTTGTGTATGTTTCTAGAAACGTACGTAATTTACGATGTAATTTATATAGCAGAATGTCAGCACTAGTGAAAGGCTCATATAGGCCCTTATTTAAAGCTGACAATTGGAGGCCGAAAGTTGAACAATTTGCTTTGTTTGGGGTACTTACTTTTAGCACACACTGTTTAAAACTTTTCTTCAGCGAAACATTTCTTAAATGTTTTGCTGTTTTCAAATGCTGTGTCACTTGAAAATGGGTGTTTGCACTTATACATCTTTCATACGCAACACAAAATAACATAAGCTCACCTGTAATTAGCACATCTTCATTTTCATGTACATACAAACTGAGTTGAGTAGATAACCGAATTTCGCTGATGGCATTTTTCTACAAGCGAACACTGGAGTTTAACTATAACAAGTATGGGGACCAAAATGTAACATCTGGCCATTCAACATTCACAATCAAAACTAAACTGGAATGCAGAGTGACTGAATAATTAAAAGCTTAAAAATGCCTTCAGCTCTACCATATTCATCCCATGGCATCATGATATGCAATATAATATTTACATACAAGAGCAATGTGTGTACAGAATTGGTAATCTTAGTTATTCTTAGTGTGCTCCTAAATCCACATATCTGATCTTTGCAGACGAACATTTAGAGTAAGATCTGTTATAGTCACAGCATTTATGTTTGCTGAGATTGCCAGTCATCCAAGATATGACTGTTTGTTACTGTTAGCGTACGATATTTAACAGGAATGAATCCAATTTGTAATACTTTTTTTTTTAAAAGATTAGTAAATAAATTATATATTTTAAATATTTTCCTTTCAAAATTGAAGGATACATACAATTGTAATGATACCCTCTAAATATTATGCAATTATGAAAATATCCATAATATGAGAAAACATGCAATATAAAATTTAGATTTTCAGATTCAGAAGACATTATTTCCTGCGCATATTACAATATGCGTATGTTTTAATAAACAAGTAAAACATTATTATATAACTATCCTGGCCCTACTAATTACCTATCTTCAAAAATTTCTGAATTAAATTTAACGACTCATCAGCAGTATGCATGGTAGTAGTGTCTTGTTGGAAAAATCCAGACTGATACTGAAAACATCACTCACCTGTTCAAAAAATGGTGTGAGTGTGGCATACCTGCATCTCTCTGTATTTATTATTTGTTCAAAAAGTATTGGTTCTATTATTATGTATCACTTACTGACATTAATTTTTATGTCGTGCAAGGGAATGCTGCATAGGGTTTCTCTGCACTCAATAAATAAAAGTAATCTGGCTATCATGATACACAGACTTAGTCTATATGAAAAGCTGCCTAGTTATGCTGGTGTAAAATTCTATAATAGGCTGCCAGCAGAACTTAAAAGATATGACAATTACCAAAAATTTAAATCTAGTTTGCAAGCTTACCTAACTGAAATGTTTTTTATTCACTTGAGGAATTTTTAAAATAACTTACAAGTTCAATTACATCTTGTCTTATACACTTTGATTTTTTTTAATTTATTTTATATCCACATAAAGTATCATTTATACTAGGATTACAATGCTTTAATATAATATATGCATATTTAAATCTGACGACTTGCCTGTTTTCAGCAATGCTCTGTAAAACATAAGGTGATAATATATTATTATTATTATTATTATTATTATTATTATTATTATTATTATTATTATGTACCTATTTTATTAAGAATTTATTCTGGTAAGCTCTGTTTCAATTACTTACATTAGGAAACGCTGTGGTATCATTATATGTTAAAACAACCACTTTGCACTCATTTCTTCCTACAGCATTTGGATTCTCATGTGTATATGCATATGCAGACACCTAGTTCTCACTGGACTACTTAAAGAGTTTGTAACCCTGATCCAGACTTCCCACCATGAATGCGCTTGGTTAAAGGTAGGCCATTATCTGAATCAGTTATAGGTATCTCCATATATGTGTAACATGTATATGTAACAAATCACTAATTTAGTTAATCTTCTTCATGTGAAAGTGGATGAAGAACTGAGAAACAATCATGAGTTAAAGGGGAACGAAACACAAAAATGAATATTTCATTCACCATATTAGTTTATTTGTTGTCAGAAATAAATAACAATGCACACAGTTTCACCATCCCAAGGTGAATGGTTATCGGGTTATGACCTGTTGTTGAGTTGACGCGTGATGTCATGAGAGCCACACTGCACCCAGACAAGACATATGCAGCATAGATGTTTTAAATGACTAACAAGCTTACGTATTAATTTCACTAGATGTTCATAACTTGTCTGAATCACAAAGAGTAGAGCTAAAGCTAGCCAATCACTTTCCATAATTCAGTTAATATCTACTAGATGATAAACAGCAGTCCAACATCTGCTTTAAAAATGAGTGAACGTGGTATCTGATCTTATCAGTTGAACCAAAAAAGAGCGATTTTGAAGATTTACACCATTCTGAAGCGATTCTGAGACAGTTAATGTGAACACCGAAAACCGAGCTGGTTCCATTCATTTGTGTAAGTGTAAGGAATATATACCAATGGATGACAAGGAAAGTGTGTGTTGCTCGGACTATGAAAACACAAACTTGGTGAAGAGTGATTTGGTATCACAAAGCATTCTAATTTTCACAAATTAGTTATAGATCATGATGTTTTGAATATTATGAGGCATAATTAAGCGTTAAAAACAAAAGTTGAGCTAAAAAGAAATTACTCACTGCCAACAATCCTGCTAATAAGACCTGGCAGTATTCCTGCTACAAACAGTTTAGATTAATTCAGGGACTGCTATTGGATACAGAAGAAGAGTTGTCATACCATCACGTATAATGCTTAGTATTAGAAATGCTTTTCCAGAACCTAGCGAAGTGTATGTAGGCTTCAAACTTCACTAATAAACACAAATTAGAAATAGTAAGTTTTAAATTCAACCATTATTTATTATTATTATTTAAAACTTTATAATGTGTCTGTGGCGAACCTTCTTAGGTTGACTGAAAACGTGAGAAGTGCTTCAATCGTAGTAACTCTAATGGAGATCGAAGCGTGGGAGCTATATTCTTCAATAGTGGCAGATCTATTGCTGCATCCGGTAATGGATCCACACAACATGCATGCAGAAATTTTTTTATTTCACGCACTATCATCAGTTTCCATTCTTCATTAGATTCCTCATGTTTATTTTTCATGATCCAAGACCTAGATACTTTGGAGTACTGGGTTTTGACACAGTCTTTTTTTTATTTTATTTACATTGAAATGTGATCTAGCGCTGCCATCATGGATCTAAGTTGAAGGCCATTATATGAAAAATGTATTCTTTTCGGAGCAAATCTGAGATGAAGAATGTGATAACTTTCTAAACTGCCAGTATATACATAATGTCCAATGAGCCAAATCTTAAAAGAAGGTGCTATCTGAAATAATTTTCTTTAGAGCATGATAAGTGTTTGATTCACCTTTAATCCATATTATTTCTTTGGTCTTCTTCCAAAAATTCACCATGTTCACAAGATTTCCATTCACCACTTTCTAAGCCATCTATGTTCATTTTTTATATGATGAAGAATTGATGTGAATTTTGCAATTAATATGGTACCATTCTCATTACAGTTTTGCGCAGCACACCATAAATGGTTATTTATACTGGCTTTCCATTCCATTAGCTGTGGGTATTTTTTTTCTACCATTTTAATTTTTTTCATTAGACTACACAAATGCCATACATCAAATTCATGTTCAACTTCTGGATACGAGTTTTCAACAAGTATCTTACACTGAGAAAAACTTCAATTCTACACATTTCCTGTTTTGCAAGCCTAGTCATTATATTGTCACAAGCAGTCTTTTTCAAAGCGCCTTTCACCATTCCTCTTTGACCAAGTTCAAAATCAATAATTTTGCTGGAATTAAATCCATAACAGAACAGACCAAATATTTAGCTGAAAATCCTGGGAAGTTATACTGCCTATCTCCTGCCAATCATATACGTATACCCCAATCTGTTAATGAATTCAAGTTCTTTTTTCTTTCTTGAATCCAAAATGCTCTAACAACTGCTGCTGCCATGCTTCAAATGGTTTTATTGAATGTATGCCTTGAAAACATTGCCAAACCCAGCAATTTGCAGAAGGACTTAAACTGCTGAAACAATATACCAGATTATGATAAAGAACTTGCTATTACAGCATTTCCTTTCGGTTTCTTTCCTGATAAACTTTGTGAGTTTCAAGTGAATGTATACTACCGCAATAACACACTGTTTTAACACATAGCATTGTTCCTTTGATGTAATGAGAACTTGTTTTGACTTCATTTCTACATAAAACACATACCTTGAAAAATAAAAGTAGAGATGTCCAAGCAACAATGAAATATTCCACTGTAGCTTCATTTCCATGTATGGTGAAAGTCTCTCCTCCTTCTTCCTCGTTATCACTTGTATCAGAATCTGAAGTATCAGGTTTGTAGAAACTTTCATTCAGCCTATCCTGATCTTCATCATTGTTTGTTTTGTGGATTTTTCAGGTTCTAACAATATGCATTTCCTTATGATTTCAGTACCTAGTTTACATTGTACTTCTGAATTCTTGCAAGCATTCTATTCTGAATTCTCTTTCAAATCATCATCGCCTTCTTTGTCAGTCTTATTACAAGTAACACTATCACATAGCTCAGAAACTAAGCTTTTACGATTTCTAGCCTCATATTGTTCTGTTCTTTGTTGTTTGCTCTTGGATAAAGATGGTGAAGGATCAATTGTCTTACTAGAACTTGATATCTGGAAATTGTCTTCATTTTTTCTTATAGTAAGAATAGTTCCAGGTTTTAAAAAAGGCCCTCTGAAATTTTCATCAGGCATAAGCTGCTTTTTTTAATAACTGTGTCTGTTCATAATGTGTCCTTAAAATGGAAGGAACATAACCAGGACCATGCAAAAAATCTTTTCTTTTGCAAAATTCTAACTATATCCTATATTTTTTGGGAGATTTGTCTGTTTGGAAACGTGTGAAAATTAATTCCCTTGTCTGTTTCTCTTCTCACATTACAGCCATATACACAATATTAAGGCATTTTATTTATCACATAATTATGTTGTTTGTATAATACTAAACTGACTCAGTAACACCATCACCAAAACACCACCACAAAGTACGCTACTCTTGAATTTAAATACCAACAAGAACAAATTTTGAAAATGTATTACTGCATGTGCAGCAATGATTGACTTGTGATCTCCAAACTGCTTCCAGAGCAGACTGGCACTGATAAGGTGGTTATTATTTCACTTGCTCAGCAACAATGGTGTGGCGGAGTAAGAAGAAAATGCTACCACTACATTTTACAGGTGATATCCTTCATTTAGGAAGAAACATGATTTTTGGGTTTTGTTCCTCTTTAATGTGGAATAAAAGGATATTATGTACTGTTGCTTGGAGGATGCTCGACTATTATCAGACTTTTTATATCTCAACTACAAACAGCTTGTATTCAGTGACTTTTGCTATAGATGATTGAGAGCATTACCAAGGTTTGCAAAATTTCAGTTTTCATAGCCTTGAAAGTATGGCAAAAGCCTGTTTTTGATTAAACTGAGCAATAAGGTTGATTAATAATTTCTAAAACTGAGTGTTTATGCAGCTTTAAATGCCGGCGAACAAAAGAAAATGATATTAACTAAAGGAAAACTCTCCTTGAAAGCTATAAATACAGCGGAAATAAAATATAGGGATACAAACAAAGTGGTTGGAGAGGGTCTAGTCTATCTGGCATCAGTTGAGGCTAAGATGCTTTACACAGCAGAGATTTAGGCTTTGGAGGAGGGTTGGACAAATGTCAATATGATTCAAAGGAACTTTTGTAAACAAATCTTGGGCTTGCCCAGAGCTTCACTGATGGCATGGCACAACCATAATTAGGAAGTAGTGGTATCAATGGGAAAAATTTGGAAGGGGTACTGAATATTGGTTTAGAATTACAAAATTTAGATGAGCAAAATATCTCACATCAGTGTCCTAAAAGTCCAGGAAAGGTTAAATCAAGACGAAACTTGGTTCAATAGGATTGAGGAAATTCTGGGAAAAATTGGTTTTGGAGAGCTAGATTATCACTGGAAGTATGTCTCTGGAAAGGAATTAAATTAAGAATTGAAGATACTGAAAGACAAGAAATATATGCTAGTTTAAATTTCAAAACTTCATTAAGTATATTGATTTATATAAAGATGGAAGCAGGTTAAAACTTCCCTTAGCACTTTTGCCTTTTAAGGCTTATTGTATTATTCTATCTTTATACTTTTTAATAGACCTGTTCCTTTAATAAGGAGCAAAAGACTTTTAGATAAATTCTTTGTAGGAATGTCTTCCTCTGGGTTTACAATACCCAGAAGGCTGTGTGTTTTTTTTCCCCCTCTCTTTTCCTACTTAAGGCTTTACATTTAACCCTTCAGTACTCACGCACATTACTGTAATGTGTTTACTTGCATGGGGGACATGTATCACCCATTTTATGTTTCTTATTTAATCAACAATTTTGTACATTTTATTAATAAGGATGATTACTGTGTTATAACAAAGTATATTTTACTTATATATAAAAAGAAATTTGTGTGAAGGTTATACTCATAAAAATGTATATTTATGAATGAAATTCAAGTACCTCTCATGTTTAAAATTTGAAAAAGAGTTTAGAATGTTCACACTAACAGTATGGAAAGATACCTGAGTAGTCTGTACTTCGTCCCAACCCCCCCAGGTATCGTCCTTGTTAGAATTCCACTTGAGTGTCATTTGTTTATAACTTATTTCTTTGTAATGTATTATGAAAACTAACGTAATAACCACATATCTATTGCAAAACCAAATCAAGAGGATATTAGGAGTCTTTGTTTCAGTGTTATGAATTTCTTTAAAATTTTCTGTTTGTTTTTGCAGAGAGTGTGCACATAAGGCAAACAATTTTATTTCAGACTTTCACCAAGAGGAATGCCCTAAACCAATTATCTCCGTAATATTCCTATTACTCTCTTTGAAATAGATCAGTGAATCTTGTCCTGACACCCTTTAGTGAGTTACTAAGTTTACAGTGTCCTGAGTCACTACCAAGGTATGTTTCCAGAGTGAGGGTGGTGGTAGTGCTAACAGGTAAAAATAAATAAAGAGTATAAAAAGTAAGTCCAAGTACACCTAACGATATGAAATTCTTAAGAATTTTTAACATCCATAAAATATAAAATAAGCATTAATGAAACATAAGAGTATACGAATTAAAATATAGTAGAAGAAGGCAGTATATACATTGTACAATAATTGGAAATGCAGCAACAGCTTGTGGGTGGCGGTAAGGCAAGAGGCTGGTAATAAACATCATCTCGAATAAGGAGCATGTCACCGCCATGTGCATGAATGCCCTTCTTCGGTGCAAGATCACAGCACACTGGGATATAGTGACAGATATCAAAAGTAGCTTGAGGGCACAGCTTAGTCTCCTGCAAGCAAGTGATCATAGGAGTATAAGAATACAGCAAAAGTTGAAGTTCTGCCCTGCGCATACATACACCATGTACATTGCATGTCAGTAGGTCCATTTGGGAAGGAATAAGGTTTTGTTTATTTGGCCAATTCAAAATGAACTTTTTCTTCCATGTTGGGTTTGAAGATTTGGTTGGATCTGATCCTGATACATTGACTCCTTGGAATGAATGGCTCTGCCTCAGATGTTGGAAGTGGTTCCAGTGGAGAATTGTTTTACTGTGGTAATTGGCAGGTTAACAACCTGCCAACTGCGGCTTGACCCAGGAGTGTTCTGGGATTAAGAACTCTGAGAAGAGGGTGACAGAGTTTTGCCTGTTCCCCCGGATGGTTGAACTTGCACAAAATCCTCCTGGGAGTACTACTTCAACTTCCCCAGTAAGGCTTGAAGGGCAATCTGTTTGGCTTAGTCGCAGTGACTGTGGCCATAGATGGCATACTGCTGGAGCTTGTTAATGATGGCTGGACCCTGTTTTCAGAAAGGTTGGTTAAAGTGCATGTGTGGTGGCATCCATTTGGCATACTGGTGTAGCAGCAACAGATCTAAAAGTGTTGTATCTCAGAGTAACAGCTGACGACCAAGATGCATTTCTGGGCTTCTGTAAGGAGAGTTTCTCCTTAACCTGGAGCTCCTGGATGGCCTTCTGATCCAAGTATCATGGACAGTTTGAGAATAAGCCGAATGAGCTGCCTTGCAACTGACAGATGTGGAGGTGCAATTGCCCGCATGTAGGTAATGTCATATGAAGTGAATAATAAGCTGGCTTGTATTTATGCAACTGCCATTGTAAGCACACTTCAAATATGCAACAGGAAGTACCTACTCATTTTTGACACATCAGAATTATTTCAGCTAGGATTCACTCATCTTTATACATAATTAGGCTTTACATATGAGGATTGTTGTTATTAAGAGAGCAAAACACATTACATTATTATTAAGAACTGGTTTCATGCAGCTTCTAACTTATTCCATTATTCTATTCATTATTAGTGTACAAGATCATCTTTGTTGTTTTTTGTATTACGTACCTTACAAGCCTTTTGTACAAATTCATGGCTCTAATTCACCCTTATGTAAATAGATTATTACTCCTTACTTACCAGTGTTAGTATTCTTGAAACTTGTTCTTACCTGATTGGCAACATAATCAGCTTGTCTCAAAGTGCTGAGCACATTTGAAGTTAAGAATGTAGGGGTAATATCCAGAACTTGATCTCGAACCAATCCTCCCCATATGTAACACACACGGTTCACATTGCGACATACACGTGGTATAACTCGTGCTAAAAACATCATATCTGCCCAGTCTGGATCCTTTTCACTTGATAAACCAACAACATAGCAGTAGGTACGGCAGTCTCCCTATACGTGCATCAACATAATTTAAATTAAATATCTGGATTCAAGATCATCAACATATTAACTGAAATACTTACTTAGATACTAATAGTTTAATGAATTCCAAAGATTAAGAGGGAACAAAATGTTATTAGTTACCTTCATTATAAATGAAACACAACTTCTTATACTTTTCAGCAGAAAAATGATTTTAAAAAGTCGGAACTTAAGAAAATCTTCTCATGTGAATCAAATAATTCAAATAAATTTACTGTAGACCAATTTTGTTTAAGCTCTGTGATTTAATTTCTATTTCTGCTAAGCATTATGTTAATGAGTACATTTAACTGATTTTCTTACTGCTCTGCCCTCTTGAATACTATTCAAGGATCTTTCAGAATGGTTAGGCATTTTGTGACTGACTGATGTTAAACCACTTTTTGAGGGTAAGGAGTTTTCTTGTCACAATCTGGGAACTGCAGAACAGTCCAGAATTGGAGACACAGTGCATAGAGAGACAATGCTAGTTACATGTCATGGAAGCATACTTGCAAAGTACATTAAATTCTGCCTTAGGTAGGGGTGTTACTTCTTGGTAATAATATATGCAAAATGTATTAAAGTATAATATGAATAAAAAGTCATATACTAAAGAATATATATCTGCACATTAAGGCAAAATTTATAGAAATTTGTAAAACTCACCCATAATCATGATATTTGCAATGATAAATGTCTTTTAATGGATGATATGCACAAAATATTGCATTTTTTGAAATAAAAAATGGAATTTTATTCCTGCAAAACTGTGCTTCCACATATTTAATTATTCAGCACCACTGTGAATGGTTGTTATCAACAATATATGCACAAACAACATCCAGGGAGCAGACAATCTGACAATATTCATCTCTTTATCTAATATGATTACTGCCCTTGAGAGAATAAGGGCTATGTTGGCTGTGTTGCCACCATCTCATAATCAAGAACAATTGGGTACCCTGACTCTTCTAGGCACGTGAAGGAACTGGCAAGCCATATCTGGTTCCTAAGAGAAGTACGGTAGAAGTTTCACAGTACATTGTAAGTGAAAGTGTTGTGTGTGTTAACTGCTGTAATCAGTTTTTGGTTTTGCATTTCATTAATTTCAACATGGGAAAACCATCCATGATTACAATTCATTCTCATGAAGGAATATGCAAAATAAACTTTTGTTTTATTGTTTGCTTTTGATACAAAGAATAAAATTATGATGTGCAAAGTATACAACATGAGCATTCACATGGGATTGAAAAGATTAATGTGACAAATATCTTAATGGTGAAGTACATAAGAAAAAGGAATAAGTTCAGCAGACAAAACAACAGTTATGAATAGACAGCTTCATAAACACTACACACGTTAAAGCTGAGAATGAACACTTTGTAGCAAGTACAGTGTCAGCCTTCCTGGCAACAACTATTCCTATAACAAACTTAACCACCCTAATATTTGTGCTTGAATGAATAACTATACTGAATGTAAGACTGTAATTAATAACTAGTAGCAAGAAAGCTGTGGGAGGAGAATGTTTTCTATTTGTATACACACATTAGTGGAATTAACATAATTGTATTGTTGGAAGTTTCTGAACTGTACACAAAGAATTAATTTCCGTCCAAACTCATAATAACTTTGCAAGACTGTATCTCTTAATTTGATAAAATAGACATAAGTCCTTTTTAATTTTATTCATTGATATTTATATAGTCAGAAATACTTGTGTTAGGTTGGCACAATTGTACTTCTGCTCATGCAACTTTATTTTCCCTGAATCCAGGTACAGATTTTTCACTAGCTAACACTCAGTGGAAAAATTATGTTTCAAGAGAAGAGTAGGAAAACAGTGTAAGGGAAGCAGTAGTTGAGAAGAAACTAACTGTGCTATGTGACAAGATAACCAACGGGAAAGGTAAAGCAGCTTTTATTATTATTTTCTGGATTTCTAAGCAGTGCGGTGGTTCTGTAAAACTGTTTGTGGCAGGAGTGAAGGTGCTTGAAAAAGTGATTGCAGTTGAATGCTCTCAGGAACTCTTGTCTATCTTCACATGTTTCTCAATGGACTACAAGTACATTATGGCTGTAGTGACAGATAGTGGCAGGTACATGTCATACCGTATGCTTACAATTAAGGGCCTTGTCTCAGAAAGTCTAACACATGCTCAGTACTGGGCTGATAAGCTAGATTGCATATAATTAGAATGCACGTGGTTCTCTTTGATACTTAAAGAATACCCAAACAGTGAGAAATCTGGAAAATGTTTCCTTCACCAGAAATAACTGGATGGGGATCTTGAATGACATCAGTTCTATACATGGAAGAACATTTGGAGTATACTGTGGGATACTTCAAAGAGCTGGAAGACAGTACACATTCAACATCTCTTTCATATTTCTGCAACCTCACTTCTGAAAATCTGAAGCCAATTCAGTGTGAGACTACACTTGCCAGAGCACTGTTCTTCCATTGTAGATCCAATTACCAATTCTGAAGGAGTCTCCTATCCACTGGCTCATTAAGTTGCACTTCAAGCATGAAGGATGTATGTTGAGTGGCAAATTGTGGAAAAGGGTGTTGTAAGTGATTCTGCCATGGATATCCTTGCAAACCTAAGAAAGGATTGGATTCAACACTTAAAGCCTGGTTCTAGCTAGTGGCAGCAAAAACTGTTGCAAAGCTGACATATTTTATGAAGAGCCCTGCAGGTGAACTACTCAGAACCATTGCAGAACTCTTCTTTCTTCATTCTCTTCTGAGCATCCCAGTTGACCACACTCTGCTCAAGAAGTTAAAAGTATCCCAGGACTAGACAATATTGCAAAACACAATTTAATAAAAAGATACCAAGTACTCCTGTAGTTTGCAATGGAACATGAAGGAGAAAAAAGTTGACAGTGATTGTGTTAATATTTTTTTGGCAAGCATTCTTGAAGATCACCACAGTTTTTCTTCAGTGTCTGCAGCTTCTGTTTCAATGGCAAATGTGGACTTGGAGGAGCATTCTCTGCATATTAAGACATTTTATTTAACCATAGGGTATCTCTATCTTGTACAAGTATCATAACTGTTCTTAGTCTATATATGGATGAAAACAAGCCTTGCAATTAATGTGTACAATAAAAATTTTCTGTAGTTTTGAAAGCAGCCTCAATGACAACTTGTTTATAAAAACTAAAACTTGATTCATTTATATTTGGAGTCTTAAGCCAATAGTGGTGGAAGGATGTTTATGGGATGGAACAGAAAATTAATGAAAACTTAAACATGGTAGCCAAAAAAATAAAGGACTTTAAAGAAGAAGTGCATGGAATAAGAAGAGAGGTAGATGAAACCTAAAATAGGATAGAAGAAGCTTTATATTATCTTCATAGAGTAAGAAGACAAAGTGGAAACAGACCCATCATAGTTAAACTAGACACTTTACAGGTAAAAATATGAAATTACGAAAAGAGCAAAAAAACTAAGGGAGACTGAAATATTTATTAATAAAGATTTGATACCCAAGTAAAGACATCAAAAGAGAATTAATACTGAAAATGATGCAGGCAAGATCTGTTGGAAAGAGTGTGTATGTAGAAATCTGTGACTTTGGATTGATGGATAATGGATACTTACGGAGAACAGTGACATTTGGCACAACAGAACGAAAGAGAGCAAAAATGTAAGGAACATAAGGAAGCAGCAGGAAGTACAAAGTTCAGCACTGAAAAGGAGACATTTTGGGTAATCAAAAAAGGAAGATTGAAAAGAAATAGAGAGGGAAGCAAAGAAACCAAAGAAGGGAACAGCAAGTGCAAAGAGGAGTGATATGCAAACAGTGGAATGCAGTGCATCACCAAATAAAACATTCCAAGAACCTGGTAGAGGGATGTGAATTGCAGAAGGTGATTACATCACAGGGAAGATCTGATGTGACATGAAAGAAGATGGAGTCACCAAGGCAGGAAGATATTCAATCAGCACACAGACTGGCAACAGAGAAGGAGTGGCAAATGAGCAGTGCAGAAAGTGCAGGAGGGGATGATAGTATAGTGTCATCAGAGCATGACAGTCTGCTAGTGGAATTCAATTAGGAAGTAAAAAAGTGATTAAATGCATTCAGAAAAAGAATGGGTTCTCAATAATATCTAGAGAAGGGGAGGCATTTTGGTTTCTGGAATAATTGTAAAGGTCTAAAGAATAAAATTGGCAGTGGGAGTTCTATTATCATTTACTAATGAAAATAAATGTTTTGGCGGCAGAAACATGGCTAGGCTAAGATGACATTAAAATTGATGATTTCAGTTATATTGAGGAGGAAAGGGAAAATGATAGCCAGAAAAGGTAGAGTATCAGGAGGATTAGGGGTGTTTTGTCAAAAAGTCACTGAAAAAATGAAAGAAATTCTTAACCTACTGACTGTACAGTAAAAGTGGTTGCTCAAACAGAAATGAGATAAGTAGCAAGAAAAGGTTTGATTATGAAAAGAGTTATAAATAACGACAAGAATTCCAAGTAAATGCATGTTTTTATAGGATCATTGGACATAGCTCAAACTTAGTACTTATCCATTTCATTACTTTCTGATTCCAAAATGTGTGCTTTTTCTGTGCATATTTTGGCCTTTTTGGGGATAAAAACATGCATAATGCATATATAAGCATTTTTAGCTTAATTAATGCATATAATATACATTATTTTCAATTTAAATGTAGGTTTTAATGGTTTTGAGTAGATAACTTAGTTTTTCGATTTTACGATCCTTATTTTTGTTTCAGGAATCAGGACTGAAGAAAGAAAGGGGGGGGTGACAAATAGAAAATTAAGATTTTCAGAATAGGATGACTTTCCCAGAATTTTACCGACAACCCTCTGCAGACTGCCTGTCTTAAACAGTTTTATTTATCCGCAACAATCACCAACAAGCCTTTGTTTCGTAACAATGAAAATTTAGTGTTCTAAGTCGGGTACTGTGGCTGATGTGACAAAGACACAGCTGCAGAGTGGTTTTGTAGAATTTGAACACACCTTACTAGCAATTTTGATTCTTCTAAAACTGAAATAATTCGCTAAACTGTCTTCACAATGTGTGAGTGTGTGTGGTAAATGTCTGTGTTATTCTGTTTGCATGTGTTAACATGCTTGTAATATGCCTCCAATTAAAGGTTCCAGAAGTGTACTCCTTGCACAGTGGATAAAAGGAAAGGATTTTATTAGATCAGATAGGGATGTATTCTGTGATTGTTGCAGTAAAGAGGTAAGCTATTCTTTTTCTGAAATTTTTCTATGGCACTTGTTCTTTGTAAAACATTACAAAATTTATTTTAAATAATTAATTAAATAAGAATGCCAGGTTTTCTAATAATCATATCCATATAACTGGAAGATCCTTTATAATTTGAGATAAAATGTACTAAAAATTTCAAGCTGAACAGCATGTTGTATCTGCGTCACATATTGCAAGAATACGAAAAACAAAAGAATCTGCAACATACCAAATCCAATCATTTATTACTTTTCCTACACCTAAGGCACTGCAAAATAATTTTTACATGGATTTGTGCAACGCTTTTGTAAGAGCAAATATACCACTTGAGAAACTCAGAAACTTTTTTTTTGAGAAGTATACATCAAAAGATGATCCCTTGACATTGAGGAAAATTTATGTTCCAAAATCTTATAATCAGGTAGGTTCACGTAATGTTGAGAATATTATTTTTTTAGAAGGAGTATTGTTATTTGCCCCACGTTTTGGGCATCAATTTGAGAAATATGTTATTGTTTTGGTTTGTTTGCCCCACGTATGGGAGCCTAGTTGAAGAAGTTATTGTTTCACGTATGGAAAAGCCGATTTGAAGTACGAGTTGTATTATATTTCAACTGTTGGGGAGCCGAACTTGAAGTTGGTTACAACCGCACATATAGTAAACAGTTTCCGGTAGCCTTCGCCCCAAATGTACTTTCTGGTGGCCTTTGCCCCAAGTTCAAAAATATATTAACTTTGTAATTTGACTGTTTCTTTAAATATTATATATTTACGTTTGTCTCAGCTGCGTCAGTATTTATTTCAGACACACATTTCTCTTAGCAGGGCGTGATGCAACAAGAATATAGGCTTACACAGACTATTATTTTACTTCACTCCTTTTATTAATACTTGATATGATTTAAATAACACCACTAATATAAAGAGAGAGCTGTGAGATGTTTTTATTAAATACTTGCACTTTTAACAGTAAACTATTTTGTCTCACTCAAAATACGTATAAAATCTCTCGAGGATGCATCACGCATCCGGTTACAGTCACTGTCTGCAGGAACTGACTTGTAGATTTGTAAATTTTGCTATATTTCAGTTTCTGATTGGCTAATCTTACTCCAATAGAATACTTTCATTTAACTAAAGCCTTTTCTGGTTGTTGATTGGCTATTTTATAAACTGTCACTAAAATTACATTATTGTTACTCCAAGAATCACAAGTAGTACTGTTAAACTTTCTTACTCATTATTGACTCAAGGTTACCTCATTGTTAGCAACTTTTAACTTATTATTCTCACAGCTCTTACATTATTAAATTACGTAATATATTCACATAAAAATTATTACACATGGATATAATAGTATACAATAATATAAACATAAACAATGACTGTTACATACATTTTACAAATTATTACATACACATATTGCTTCAAGGCGGGCTGTTATTGAATTTACATATATAATTAGACTGAAATTATTTAAGTGTTAAAAATACTGCCTCAATGTATTTGCCAAAATAAATTTTATTTTGTGTAAAAACAAATGAAAACTATTTTCACCCATGTATAAATACATGTTGTTTTGCTAACCAGATATTGGATAAAATTTATGACGACTTGGGAACTTCAAACATATGGACATCTGTAGACAAAACTACTGATCCTAGGGCGCTATGTTGCTAACCTAATGGTAGGAAAATTAACTGAGGATGGGGCTGGTCGACCCTATCTAGTGTGCTGTAAAGTCCTGCAAAAAAGCAAATAACTCCACAATTGCTTATTTCTTTGATGATGGATTGCATAAGTTTTAATCACATATTGCAACTGATTAAGATTTTAAATAATTATTTTATTCTCATTCAAGATCCTATTTTTATAAATCATTTTCTGAGAAAACTATTCTTATATTTTAGGTATTCTGTGGCCAAATCTAAATAAAAGCAGAGTTCTTTTGCTGTTAAGTGATGCTGCTCCCTACATACTGAAGGCTGGGAAAGCAATCAAAACATTCTACCCAAATGTAAAGCACATTATATGTCTTGCTCATGGGCTCCATCGTGTTGCAGAAGCAATATGCTATAATTATGGCAATGTGAATAATTTGATATCCTCAACTAAAAAGGTATGTGTAAAAATTAGGTTTCTACTAGTATTAATGGTCCCATAGCTGTAAATTGATATTTTGTTTTATACAGGTGTTTTTAAAAGCCACTGCACATGTAGCTGCTTACAAACAGAGTCTACCTGAGTTGCTGTTAGCCCCCTCAGGCCACCTTTACTAGATGGGGTACTTGAATGGAAGCTGCAATGTTTTACTCTGACAATTTTGATGAAATTAAATTGGTATGAAACAAAATTGATACATAGTTAATTGCAATAAAGTTAATACTTCAATATTTAATTTTAAAGTATATACTTTTTTCATTTTAGGTAGTAAACAGTTTCTTGCCAGATGATGCCATATGTATCAGAGATGCACAAGTCGCATTTGAATGCAAAAATGTGCATCTCTGATGACAAACTTCTCTTAGTTGCCCTCTACAATAACAAAATTAGAAGCCACATGTCTGCCACTGGTAGACTCATTGACAATTGTTGAATTCCAGATATTTCTCAGTCATGCCCAAGGGAAAGTAGGAGTAGATGCAAAGAACAAACTGGAGAGTGTCATAAACAGCAACCGACTACGGATTCTTTTGTTCAGTGAAGAAGGTATTTTGAGGTGAAAGCATGAATGAAGAACTTGACATGATACTGTCACAAATATGTTCGTTCAAATTTGCACCTAACTTCTTGTGATGTAGAGAGGTCATTTTCTGCCTACAAAAATATTTTGACTGATAAGTGCAGGAATCTTACAGGAAAACATCTAGTATTGTTGTTAGTTGTTAACTGTGCAAAAAGGGAATTGAATTAATGAATTGGGAACAAAAATGGCAGTGCATATTTTAACGCATTTTTGACTTGATCATACATGTATTGTAGTTTGATAGTGCATGAAAGCATTCATATTTTGGGATTTTATAGTGAATGGAATTCTCGTCTTTAGTTATAAATATTGACACAGATTCTTAAACTTAGATGAACAGTGTTTATTAAAGCAATGTTTAATATATCAAGAATTGTCTTTAATCAAAGGGTGGCTAAGAAGTTTAAGAAATAATTTAGAGAGCAATGGCTTAGGGAATGTTTGGAGGAAAAGAAAAACAAATGCTAAAGGGTTCCGGAAAAAGGCAAGAAGGCATTTTGGGGATATAGAGATACAAAAATTGTTTAGTAATTTAACAGAGATGAGATCACTGATAATTTGTTAGGTTGAAATGTGCATGGGAAAGAGAAAAATATAGTGATAAAGTAAATAAGGAGGAAAGAGAGGGTATAGCATGGGCAAATACAGGAGTGGAAGTTAAAGGTCAAAGAAATGGTTTTGCTCAGGGTGAGTGTCCATTATGTAGAGGGTAAGAAGACTTGGAACATATTATTGTTATGTTTGAATGTAAAGAAACTGAAAGCTGGAGGAAAAAATGCACTAACCACAAGATAAACTGGACAAAATAATGATGACGATAAAGATATTACTAAATAATGTAGGAGTATAGGACAATGTTTATATAAAGTGAAAAACAGGTGGAAATGAACAGTAAAGAGAGAAAAAGAACATTGAAATCATTGCAATAGAGAAATAAATTTGGCATGTAAAGTGGAAGTATGCTGAATGAACGGCCAGGCCAAACTATGCAGACAACCTTATCTATTGTAACATTCTTAGCAATTGACAAATAAATAAATATTTACATTTTAAACATTTTTATACAAATTTCATTGCAGTAGATCCACATTTACATCTCTCATCTGCACAAAGTGTACCTTAGGCTGCCTCCAGTTGTGTCTCGGGTTATTATATTGATGCTTATATTATTTATATATAACAGCTTATATACTGTATCCGCTGCAGTTAAATTTTACTTATTTTTTTGAAAAGTCCGAAATATGCACGGAAATACTATCCTTTATTTATTTTCATAAAATATTCACAGAAATTAAATCCTTTGAAGGGCCTTAATCAAGGGAAATATAATCACTATAAAGTTACACCCCTATCCATAGGCAAAACACATTGTTTATATATCAAATGCTAACTTTTATGCAGTATTGCTTACACTATATTTTATGTATGCCAAAGGAAGATTTTGTCCTATAAGTTTATAACAGTACAATCATAGCTTTAATGGTTTTCTGCACACATTAAATTGCTACTCCCTTGGACACTTTGTTATGTTTTCTGTGCTACAAATACAACTTTTATTCATTAAAATATTAAACAGTACTCTAATGTTACACAGAAGCATCAGTTGTTCAGCTTTATGTAAAGAAAGCAAAGAAAAGAAAAATCCAGCAACTCTGAATACAACTGGAACTTTGCAAATATACACATGTAAATTTTGACAAGTTATATAGTACTCAAAAACAACATGACTATAAAATAAGAACCAAAGGCCATTTAAAGCCACCAGAACACAGACTAACATTATTTGAAAAAAGCCCACTCTATGCAGGTATATTTAAGTTAAAATAGAGAGTTGAGGGTTGTTACACTACATCACTATGATATTCTTACTTGAACGCGTTTCGGGAGACGGCTTGTTCCCATCGTCAGCATTTTCTCTCAACTGATTTTTGCCGGTCATCGTCTGGGGGATGTGTGTAGTTTGTGGTATTCTCTGGTGCTGGATATTACTAAATCTTTCCCACATCTATTCAAAACCTGGTATAGGTATGTAGATGATATTTTTGCTATTGTTCCAAAAAAACTTTCAGAAGATGCTTTGAAATTATTAAATTTACAAAAAAGATCTATAAAATTCACAATGGAAAAAGAAGAAAATGGCCAATTACCTTACCTAGACATCAGGATCATCAGAAATAATGCACACAACAAACTAACGTTCGGCATTTACAGAAAACCAACGCACACAGAAAACTATATTAAAAACAATAGCTACAATCCTACAAGCCACAAACATGCAATTTTAAATAGTATTACAAACAGGTTAGTACATATACCAATGGAGAAAGAGGAATATCAGAAAGAATACCAACACATTATCAACATAGCCACTATAAATGGATACCAGAAAAAAACAATAGATAAGAAGATAAAAAGGTTTGAAAGACAGAAATACATCCAACAAATGACTACGTTACTCAGACAACAAAAACCACAAGCATATAGAAAATTCACTTATCACCCTTGGACACATCATAAATTTCAAAGGATTTTCAAAAAATACAACATCACCCTGTCTCCACAGAATAACCACAATATACAGAAACTACTATGCAACAGAACAAAAGATCCTATCCCCAACGATAAATCAGCTGGTATATATCAAATTGATTGTAATGAATGTAACCTGGTATACATAGGAAGAACCAAAAGAAATCTTGAAATAAGACTTAAAGAGCATATGAGATGCATTTACCAAAAGCAGCAAGATAAATCAGCAGTAGCACATCATTTCTGGTCTTCAAACCATGATATCACTCCAAACATAAAACTCTTAAAACCGATCAACAGCAGCAATGAATTGGACATCTGGGAAAAAATACATATTGTCAAACACAGGAATCACCTAATGAATTTTGAACTGCCGCCACCCAACAGCCTTTGGAGGTTCATCAGCACAGCACCAGAGAACACCACAAACCACACACATCCCCCAGACGATGACCGGCAAAAATCAGTTGAGAGAAAATGCTGACGATGGGAACAAGCCGTCTCCCGAAACGCGTTCAAGTAAGAATATCATAGTGATGTAGTGTAACAACCCTCAACTCTCTATTTTAAATTATGACACATCACTGTTACCAGCTTCTAAATCTTCAAAATTAGTCAATATTTAAGTTACCCATTAAAATAAGAGAAACAAAAGATATAAAATTATTCAGTAAAACTATCAAAAACATTTTTGTAAATAAGTCTTATTACTTGGTAAGGGAATATATGGAAGATAGTATGTAAATGTAACTAAAACCTAGTGCAAACTTTATGATTTGATGAAAGGGCCTTTGGCCTAAAATTGTTAACTAGATAAAAGAGACTATTTATAGATAACACACGTAAATCTATTGTATATAACTCTTGTTATTGCAATTTTTTCTTGACATGTCACCTATTTACTGAGCTTTTGCTCATTTGTAAATGTTTGTGATAAATACAGTTATCTTATCAGAATTCTTCAAAGAAATAACTTGCTGTGTAACACAGAGCTTTACTACTATACGCATACTTATACACAATATCTCCTTATTTTCTAAACTATAACTAATGTTGTACAGCAGATCATCCTAATGTGGTTATAGATTTTATAATAATATGAATTTCATTTTTTATGTCCAATTGTATCAATAAATATATCAATAAGTCCTTAATAATATGACAAGAGACTTCCTCTGTGGGCTGGTGGTTAGCATGTTAGTCTACAAATCCAGAGGTCCTAGGTTTGATTGGAGGGTGGAAATTTTTCTTTATACTCTGTCTCAGACAAGAACGATACTACTGTAAACAACCAGGTGGAGCGGACTCAACCTACCACCTGCCATGCTTGACATACACGTGTGCACATTAAGTTTTGCAACACTAGCTGTAGCAGCGCTAACTTCTTGATAATAAATTGAGTAAGGCATTGCCAATAACTTATTAAATCTGTGTGTTAAAGAATTACTATTATTGTGTTGTAGCATAAGGTTACACTTCAGGGTTTCTTTCTTAAGCATCCAGAAATAATGTGCAATCATTTGCCTCAGCTGTATTTTATTTCGGCGTATTTGCTCCATGATAAGCTGACAAGTTTTAAATTGCATATATGCAAGTGTTCTGGGCACATGAAGTATGCGAGAGGCATAGGAAATACAGTCTTAAATATCAAAGGCAACTCTGCATTAAACAATAACATCTGAATCAGCATTCACCTTGAGACCTACTTTGTTCTGAGAACGCCTTATGGATAGGAATACAACTGTTACATTAGTAATACAAAGCTAGGCTGCATATTATTTAAAAAATAATAAGTTAATACTGTAAAACTGTGCTTGTCTTTGATTTAATCTAGTCTCTATGCTTATGTATGAGGTCTGTTCAAAAAATTCCAGAACTTTGTCCACAACATTTTTCTACGCTTAGCTTTTACATATTATGCATGGTCTCCTTCGAAATACTCTCCTCCACAATTGATACACCGCTCCCAATGCTGTTTCCACTTCTGGAAGCAGTCTTGGCACATCTCTTTCTGGATCGTACGAAGTGCCGGCTGCGAATTTTCTTTTATCTCGTCTATTGTTGCAAATCTTTGTCCTTTCAATGGGGTTTTCAACTTTGGAAATAAAAAAAGTCTGCAGGGGCCAGGTCTGGAGAGTACAGAGGATGAGGCAGCACAGTGATATCGTTTTTTGTGCAATAGTCACGCACTAACAGGGATGAATGTGCAGGTGCATTATTGTGATGCAAGAGCTATGAATTGTTTCGCCACATTTCAGGCTGTTTCCTTCTCACATTTTCTTGCAGGCATTGCAACACGTACTGATAGTCAGTCTTCGATTGGCACACACAATTTCACTGACGGTCCTGACATGAGCGTCGTCGGTAGACGTTGAAGGGCATCCTGAATGAGGGTCATCTTTAACTTCCATCCGGCCATTTTTAAACCATGTGAACCATTCGTAACACTGAGTATGTCTTAAGCACTCTTCACTGTAGGCTTTCCTGCATCATTTGGTGTGTCTCTGTAAAGGTTTTCTCGAGTTTCACACAAAATTTAATGCAGACGTGTTGCTCCTCTAACTCTGCCTCTCAAAATTCGCAAACTGTGGAACACAACATTCTACTCAATACAGCACTGAACAATAACTAACAGACATAGAATAATGAAACTTCCAGCAGTTACACATTAAACATAGGCATGTACAGGGATGCCAACTGCATTTCGCTCCAACACTCCATTGGCGCAAAATTACTAATGTTCCGGAATTTTTTGAACAGACCTCGTATATGTCTGTTAACATTCTTTTCAGAATTCACAAGCCTAGAACACATCTGCGGTGCATGTGCAGGATACAGAGAAATGAATTCTAAACATTTGTAGACTATTCTCTCCCCGAAACTAATTCACGCTGAGCAGTGATTAGGAAACTACTTACAGTGCTGTACTTCTTAGAGGCAGTTATTGTGCGAAAACAAATAAAAGAAAACACCCATGAACTTCCTCCCACCAATCAGCAGGCCTAAGAGCGTTCTGTCTGTCTCCATCTCTCTCTTTCTTCCCTCCCATATGTTTGCAAGAGGATCATTCTTGGTTGAGACATATTATAGCCAAGATTATTCCTTATTCTCCTTAAAATCTGGAAGTACGAGGCATGTTTTTAAAGTAAGTACCATTTTAATATTTTGCCACTGCGGCGCTGCAGTCGCAATTTTGAGAATTTGCTAACACTTCCTCCATTCATTAGGAAGCCAGACGATGCTGTGAGCAATCGTCACTTTGTTTTTTTTCTGTTGTTAGAGTATTTCAAAATGTTCAAAACAATCCAATGACCTGCCAACTGTGAAGTCAGATCAGCGATTCATTTTTTGAATGTGAGAAATGTTACGTCAACAAACATTCATCGCCATTTATGTGAGGTTTATGGGGAAACAATATTGAGTGACAATACCTGACCACACACAGTCAAACAAACTCAAGATCTGATCGCATCATTTGGTTGGGAAGAATTCGACCATCCTCCCTACAGTTCAGATTTGGTACCAAGCGATTTTCATCTGTTTCTTTGGTGGAAAACATTTCAACGATGATGATGATGTGAAACAAGAAGTGCAGACTTGGCTTTTGTCACAGGTGGCATCATTCTTTGATGAAGGCATACAAAAACTGGTTTCTTGATATGAAAAGTGCCTGAATAACAGCGGTGACTATGTTGGGAAGTAGTGTAAGGTAATGAAGTATTTGGAAAAGAATGTTCTGTTATTTTTTTAAAAAAATTATTGGTACTTACTTTAAAAACATGTCTCATATGAACGAAAGTGCAAATGCACATGTGAATTTAATGTAATTACCCAAAATAATACACCCAGCTGTAAAATAAGTAAATATCATTGCTAATTAGTAGAGCTAGGATTTCGATGGCCTTGCAGTTTTTTTTTTCTTTTCTTTCTTTTTTTGTAAGTCTAATTCATTAATGAGTTCATTTTGCCTTCTGTTTTCACGAGCAAAGGAACACATCTGATCCCTACATTTCATTTCTTAGTAAGTTACTTTGCTTGGTTCTTAACAGTACCAGATTTAGAACTACATTTAAGCTCCAGGAAACTAGACAAAGACTACCTTCCTCCCCTTCTATGGATTGACAATGAACTTGCCCAGTCACCAGTTGTAACAATACTTCACAAGTAGCAGGTATACACATTCCTTAGTAGATGGCTCATTGTGTTTGTTAATGTCTTCTGGATAGCAGATGCAGATTAGCTGTCTTTTACACAGTATAAAGAACTGTAGTATGCAGTTCATCATGCCTAAAGCAAAGCAAAGCATGGCACATAAGTTAAATAATTGTGTTTCCTGTTATGGTGTAAAATTTTTCTCCACGGATGGGAATAAGCTTTTCTGTAAGGTATGCAAAGTAAGAGTGGCAGGCAAAAAGAAGTTAGTTCACTATAGACCAACACGTGAAGAAAGAAAAACACATTTGAGGTCTACAGCTGCTTGAAGGTAAAAGGACAGCACACCAAATTTTACTTGGTGAAGCCGGCTCTTCTTTAAGTTCACCTTTCTTTGAAGAACTCTGTGAAGTATTAATTTGTGCAGATATTCCATTGAACAAAGTGAATAATCCAAAGTTACATGTCTTCCTTGAAAAACATACTGGAAAGCCTTTACCAGATTCTTCAACATTAAGGTAGAATTACTTCAGTAGATGCTACCACAGAACAATGCAGAAAATTACGCAAAAAGTGTCAGGGGAAAAAAAAACTGAGTATGTACGGATGATAGTATGGACTCACTAGGCCATTATGTGGCAAATGTTGTAGGCACAATGGAAGAAGATAATTCAGAAGAACAATTCTTAATCAATTGTGAGCAGTTGGAAAGTGTAAATTTTTCAACAATTAGCAAAATGTTTTACAGGTCTTTAGGTTTAATATATCCCAATGGCATTCAATATGACAAGGTATGCTTGTTGTTCTCGAAGGCACCTTCAAGTTGAACATCCCTAATGTTCCTTTGCCTCCTTCCTCAGTTGCGACCAGATGGTGGACCTGGATGCAAGCATACAACTACTACTGCGAGAATATAAAGTGATGAAAAAATTTGTTCGGTAGTACTGATATGATCTCAATCAAAGTTGCTCAGGAACTTCTTTCTGACAGACAACTTGCAGGTAAAGCCAAATTTTGGATTTCTACCTGGTGCTATAACTTGCTTAGAAAAATCTGGAGTTACGTTAGTGGAGCAGAGAGACTTGGTGAACAACGTGGCAAGTGACTTAGAAAATGAATGGGAATGCGGGAAGGTTGTAGTGAATAAATTGATGCCCATTTTGAACAAAAATAAAGGGTTAGCTACACTGTCTTCAATTGCAGATGTTCTGCTGATACGTTTTCTCTTGGAGATCTACCAGGAGACTTGAAAGCAAGTGGCATAGTTCAAGTATGCTCCACTAGTATCAGTACATAAGGAAAGCAGCTTCTCAATGTACAAGACTTTGTTAGCAGATAATCAGCAGTAATTTTCCTTTGAAAATCTACAAATGGTGTTCATTGTGCATTGCAATTCAGGATTGATGAAATGAGCACTCCGTATTTGCTAGTAAAATAAAACCATTGTTTAAAGAATAACATTATAACATCTTTTTTCATAGTGTAACTTCATTAAATAAATTACTCTTTGCTTAATTGTATTTTTTATATTGTGTAATTCTGAATTTACCTTAAACTGATATTAAAACAAAATGTTTGTTTTAAGGGTATTTTTTGAAAAATTTTAGCTCATAATAGCATATTTTAAAGTGCATTTTTTAGTATTTTATAGGGGATTAAAATCCTAGTCCTACTGATGAGCAATTGTTCCAAAGACAAAAAGCTGCTGATATGACCTATGATGTTAAAAGCAGCATATAAATAAAAAGTATATTAGTGATTTTAGTAAGAAGCTTACAAACATTTGCAATTATTGTTACAATTCTAATTGTGATGTTTGTACATATTCCATATATTTCTCACTGTACTATTCTTAAAGATTATAATATATAGTAACCATATACTTTTTACTGTAATGAGAAAATCTGTAAGAATAAAACGATGAGGAAAAAGTTACCAATGAATTGTGTTCAATTCATTGTTATCATTAAATATACAGGATGGACCATTTAAGTTGAGACTGTACAATCTCTCCAAAACTAAGCATTGTAGAAAGAAATGTCTTGAGTAGAAGTTGCTTGATATTATGGGGAAAGTAAATGCCATTAATCATGCTTTATTTGGAGGATGTTGTGATGGTCATTTTAGAGTCAATTTAATTTTTTTAAATGGGAACCTACCTTTTTGTTTTCTCACTTCTCATAAAGAACTAAACAACATTTGCATAAAGCACTTTGCAATTGTTTTTACATCAACATAAACAACAATGAAAATTCTGAATGGACGCGTATGAAGAGCACAATGAATGCTTGGACCATACATGGATGGTCATTTGAGGGTCAAGTTATGTTTCGTAACTGGAAACCAAATTTTTTATTTTGTTTCCTTATTCCGCATCACAAAATAAACGACTTTTTATAAACCATTTTCTAATGAGAAAACAACATACAAAATGTAGGTTCCCACTGAAAAAAATTAAATTGACCCTAAAATGACCATCATAATGTCCTCCAAACAAAACACGACTAATGGTATTTACTTTCCCCCATAATATCAATAAACTTTTATTAAAGACATTTCTTTCTACACACTTAGTATTGGAGATATTGTGTAATCTCAACTTAAATGGTCCACCCTGTATAGTGAAAGGAAATAATGAACAAATAATATAATGCAATAAAACTACAGTCCCTTAATTTTATTTATATCATATGAGCACTTTTTCTTATATACCATACCTGAACACCCACACTCCGGATAGGTAACAAGGTGGCAACAAAATGTTGTTTGTTTGAAATTTTTCTCAACTCTTGCCTCTCCTCATCACTTGCCACACTTTCCACTCGATTCAACAATGCATGCTTCTATAAGAGGAAAATAATATTTTAATCAAATACTAAATCTCTCAGGAAGCTGTGCTCTCAATATTTTCACCATTCTCTTACCTTTTGAAGCATTTGGTCATACTCCACAAGAATTTTAACTAGTACTTGTGTTTCTGAAAAATCTCTTTCCATATAAGGTTCATCCGCACAGATAACACGAATGGCAAGGCCTGGTCCTGGAAATGGATGTCTCATAACAATGTCTGTTGGCAGCCCAAGCTCTCGTCCGAGCATACGAACCTAAGGAAAAAGCTAATAAGGTGAAATCTGTCAAGAATGGAAAATGGGTAAGCTGGAATCCTGTCTATTTCAGAAAAACATGTTGGTGCTTATGGAAACAACACTCTTTGTGTTATTTTTCCTCAAAACAATATGGAAACTGCTCAATAATGAAATAGAAAATTGTTTGCAACTAATTAAAATAGAAGTATCAGAATGGACGATTTCTGAGCTTTTGGACTGTGGTCTACTGGAACAACTTTTCTCACTTCTACATGCTTCATTCATAGCTGTGACGAACGTCTTCAGAGGCATTGCTGCAGTGATCTAATAGGAATCTGAGTGATGACTGTTTTGGAGACTGTTGGTATAGGTCTCGCCAGGGATATTGGCATATGACCTTCAGAGCTAGCCCAGTCAGCCAGCCCTCTGATGTTTCAATACCTCCCTTGCAAGTAGCACGTGATTCCTTCTGTCCAGTTGTGGTCCAGTTCCTTCCACCGTATACAACTCCCATAGCAACTTGCACCATTCTTCGAGCTGCAGCCCCGTATGTGTCATACATCTATACGGTAAATGACTCGCATTGTAGCTTATCATTAAAATTTTCACATGCCAAAATCCGTGGCGCGATCTATAACATGCTGTTTATAATATGAGTGGGTGGCACTTGCACCTCAAATCTGTGCGCCAGTGCCTGCTTGCTCATGATTGACCTGGGAGCAGAGTGGGTTGGACTAGTGCCAAAACTGCACTTCATGACTATGTTAGGTGAGCCGTCACTCTTCACCACTAGGCCCAGTGCTTGCTGCATCACCTTAACATTTGACCATTTAATTTGAAGATCCTTGATAATCTCTTGTAGAGCTGGGTGTGATGCTTTGTTGAGTCTTAATGATTTTTCCTTCCTATTGAAACTGTTTTTATATTTAAAAATCTCTATTGCCTCCCTGTTTAATCAGATGTGGTAATAAAAATAGATGATAGCACCTTGGTGTCTTTATAGCACATTATGTGTTCTCCTATTGCATGCAATGCATGTTCTGTCACAGTGGATTTATTAGGTTGTCCCAAAGGCAGCATCTCCTGCGATCTGTGAGAGGTGTGTTGATAATATGCTGAGTCATGTGAATGTACACTGCGCCATATGAGCACAGTATTCTATATACACTGGCTGAGGACAACTAATCTACTGGGTCCTTGGCTGTGCCACTCAAGATGTTTGTCACAGGTATGAACAAAATGTCTGGAAGTAAGAACAGCTCCAGTAGACCACTGTTCACAAGCCCGGAAATCGTCCATTCTGCTGTTGACAATGGCCTTTGTTGTTTAAAACCAGTTTTTACAACCAGTCCTGGTGCAAATTCATTGAGAGACATAGACATGCTGTACTTACAAGGAAATTGCAAATTTAGGTTATTTAACCCTACGTCGGTTGTGCTCTAATCTCAACACATCAATCATGCAGTATCTAGAAGAGGCCTATGACCTTTTAACTAATTTTGCATTTTGTGTGATTGTACTTCATTATTTTTTTTATAATAGGATTCACTTCTATCCTTTTTATATGAGTTCTCATTGGTAGTACAGCTGATTTGACAGTTTGTTTTTAATCTTAGTACTATAATTATGCCAGTCTTAACAAAATAAGCGAACAGTGAATATTGCATTATCAAAATCTTAACAGAAAATGCAGCAGATTTGTTAAAATATTGAATGAAACAAAAAAAACTAATTACATCAAAATATAATACATACAAATTTTTAGTTACAACATTTCTTTTTTCCTTTCATTCCGTTTTCCTAATCTGCCCTGTTTCTCCAAGTCCAAACTCATAAAACACTCATAGCATATCTTCTTCCACATTCCAAGCAAAAATATTTTTTACACTTCTTGCAACTATGTCTTGTCATTCTGGAGATCCTCTTTGGCTTAGCAAGTGTGCATGTGCCACAATGCTTCTTCTGAGAAAGAGTTAGATAGGGTCCCCCTGTTGGTTCTTGTCCGTCTTGAGATTCAGTTCGGTATTTTTGGAGCTTCAACTGTAGTTCTCTATGCAGTCCTACTAGATAAATACTCGTGTGTAAAAGCTCTTCTCATACTAGTTGCTCAATGTTCTAGGAAACAATCTTTTCTTGGTCACCTGTAGTCCATTTCTAACTGCTACTACTTGAGCATTTATGCCAGCTATATTTAGCATAGAAAAGAAAACAACTAATGGTTAACAACCTGTGTTTCTGGCCATGTTGTAGCTTGCACACATTATATCCAAAGTGCCCACTCCACTTTTTGTCTTGTAGAATGTTAGCATTATAGGTTTAGCACTTTCTCCAGTGATCATCAATTGAGCCATTTGTATGCATACTTGAAACTGTAAGCACATTTAGACTTTTACGAGGAATGTAGGAGACCAGAGTAACATGTTCATTGGTGACCTAATTTCCATGTGCTTCATGTTCAATAGCTCAGCTGGAAAACATTTATCATCATCCCAACATTTCTTTTTCTTCAACCATTAATACAGCTCATATCTGTATACCAGTTGTCAACATTATATTATGGCCAGTGTTATAGATAGGCTCTGCCATTCACTTAACAACCTTTGCAGGTTTAAAATAAAGAGAGTTGAGGGTTGTTACAATACATCACTAAAATATTCTTACTTGAACGCATTTCGGGAGATGGCTTGTTCCCATTGTCAGCATGTTCTCAACTATGTTTCCGGTCATCGTCTGGGGGACGTGTGTGGCTAGTGGTGTTCTCTGGTGCTGGGCTGAATAACCACAATATACAGAAACTACTATGCAACAGAACAAAAGATCCTATCCCCAACGATAAATCAGCTGGTATATATCAAATTGATTGTAATGAATGTAACCTGGTATACATAGGAAGAACCAAAAGAAATCTTGAAATAAGACTAAAAGAGCATATGAGATGCATTTACCAAAAGCAGCCAGATAAATCAGCAGTAGCACATCATTTCCGGTCTTCAAACCATGATATCACTCCGAACATAAAACTCTTAAAACCGATCAACAGCAGCAATGAATTGGACATCTGAGAAAAAATACATATTGTCAAACACAGGAATCACCTAATGAATTTCAAACTGCCACCACCCAGCAGCCTTTGGAGGTTCATAAGCCCAGCACCAGAGAACACCACTAGCCACACACATCCCCCAGACGATGACCGGAAACATCAGTTGAGAACATGCTGATGATGGGAACAAGCCGTCTCCCGAAACGCGTTCAAGTAAGAATATTTTAGTGATGTAGTGTAACAACCCTCAACTCTCTTTATTTTAAATGACACATCACTGTTACTAGCTTCAAAATCTTCAAAATTAGTCTTTGCAGGTTTGTTAGTTATGGAAAAAGATCCCTCAGGTTGCTTCCCTGCATAAATTTCCACATTATGGCAATAACAAATTTTAGCATCTGCCAGAGCATATATTTTAATGGCATATTTGGCCGGTTTTGATGGAATGTACTGTCTAAATCTACATCTTTCATTAAAGGCCTCAAGCTTTTCATCAATCATTACATAAGCCCCAAGAAAATAGCTACAGTTTTCAACAAATGATGAAAATATTTCACGGATTGCTGCTAAGCTATCCAAACTCTTTCACTACTTTCTTTTAGTTCTATCATAAAAATGGAGGCAGCGAAGAAGGAATTTGAATTATCTCAGATTCATTACAAGATGAAATTTTTCAACTCTTCTGCCATCTGTGCCCCAGAGATCTTCTAGAATCATTCTGTTTGCATGGAAAACACCAGCCAAATATAAATGACCTAAGAATGTCTTTAATTCAGTAATATCAGTCACTTTTGCATCTCTTTCCCTTTGAAATTTCCCTTTTACAGATTCTATATATTGATTTGTGTGCAGGACAATGATAGCCAACATTTCATCAGTTATAGTTTCCATCAGTCAAGTACATCTTTGGTGTGATGTGCTTCACAAATAACACCTGGCAATCTAATTAGCAAATTATGTGTGCTTATTCTTTGTGTACCTCTGGGTTCAGGATGATTTCCCCACTTTGTATTTCAATCCCTCCCTAAGTAGAACAGAGTATCTGTAACAAGATGTTCATCTTCTGTACCACTTTGTTCTATGTTGGAATTCTTTTCTCTTCTCTTGGGTGGAAAACCATCTGCATCAGTATCACTGTCTTCTTCACATTTTTCGTTCAATTTCCTTTTGTTGTCATCATCTTGAAGTAAACAGAGAGCTAATCCTAAGTTGTCTGGATTACTTAGATCATACGTCTTGCACGTTTCAGACATTGTAGAAAGAATGAACATGTTTGTTTGCATGGCCTCCAATGGATGCAAATGCTGAACTTCTCGACATGTGTAACCCCAATAGTGACGGCTTATCTAAAGACAAGCAATACATTGTCAGGCAGGAAGGTACTGAAAGTGACAGTCTTTAAAATTCAAACACCAAAAAGCAGTGTGGGAAAAACAGACACTGGCACTTTCTGGATGCACAGCGACCAACGGAGGGTTAAAAAGATTCCTTTATAAATATGTTTAACTGAGGGGTGACTGCATCTGGGATGCCTCATAGGGAATGGTTGCAAATCTTATGGATCTGTTGACTAGAGAAAAATTGGCTCTAGTCATCTTTTTCCTTCTGTGTTGTTTGGAATGGTTTCTTGCAGTATTAGAAAAGCTGTGCTTACTATAATCAACAATGTCACGTAAAACTGTAGCATTTTCATTTAATGATAGAAAATGAAAATATATTAATTAAAAGAAAAAGAGTGATGCAGCATGAAAGAACTATTGTTACAATTCAAATGTGACAAAACACAAATCTAAAAGACATGAGATAAAATAAAGAATGCATAATCAATGGTTTGCTTTAAGGCAGGAATGTTGATATGAAAAGCAATATAATGACCAAGGAATATGAATAAAGCAATGACCTGGTATGGGGATAGTTGATTACTGTCCATTCAAAGAGCATGGCTACTTCTGGTCCTATATTTCAGATCCATGCCCCTCTGAACATGAAAAATAATTGAATAAGCCAGGAATCATGGATTCAGAAATAGGCACAAAATCATATGGAATCAAATGTGTGGTTAAGCAGATGTCACTAATGGCTTATGTTTGTGAGTGGCAGTAAAACATTAAAGCCTTATCAGATGGATTTTAACTGAATTATGTGTACAGAGGAGATGAAACTTGCTTGATTTTCAGAACATTTCCTAAAAAGTAATTTTCTCTTTGTGGGAAAAACACATCTAACAGTGTAATTCTATTCATGGACCAAGGTGTAGTTTACACTATCAAAAGCCACTACAGCAAATTTGTTTGGTTGGTGATTTTTTATAGGATGGAAACTGCAAGCAGTGGCAGTGATACTGCTAACTCAATTTCTGTGCTAATGTTGACAAGGCAAAATGGAAAATAAAACTGGAGACCATCATCAAATGTTAATATAAAGTAAGTTATAATTATTTTTGGAGCTGTGTACATCTATAAACTTCATCATCGGGACGACCAGCCATAAGGAGGGAGCAATGTGACTGCATGCACTAAGTTACCTACAGACCGGCAGTGCAAGCGCCTTCCAGCTCATCTATCTGGCTGCAGATTAGGCTAATGGCTGATCACCCTCCAGAACAATAGTCAGTGTGACATACTAGCCCATTATGTGCTGCTTACCTGTTCCAGAACATTAGTTTCGGCACGTTCCAGTAGGTTCCTTCTCTAGAAAGTTCCGCTTTGTATGCAGGGACCATATAAGGACAGGTAGTTACAGATAATTACCGGGACAAGTAGTTCTGTTAGTCAAGAAGTGACTAAATGAAAAGTGGACAGTGCAGTTCAGTTGTGAATCATGATTCGGCAGTTCAATTGTGATTTGACTCAACGAATCAGTTGTGTTGTGTTTTGAGTGTGTGTCAAAAGTGACTCAAGTGTAATATTTGTGCTATGCTGGGTGCCTAGTGATAAATAAAGTGTGTTTTGCAGTAACTGGTGTTCTCATTCGTCACAATATGGATTCCCCAGGCTTGTTTCTATAATAATCTGATGTGCCACAACTGTAGCTTTGAACTTGCTTCCATCACAGAAATATGATAAAGCTTCCTTTAGTCTGTCATTTGCTTTTACTGTTATAAGAGGTATGAATTTTGAGCAAACCTTATCTCCACAATGGTATCTGAGGTACCCTCTATAGTACTACTGAACCACTCTTTTTCATGTGAGATATAGAAGCACCAATTAGCCACCAGTAGACTCCAAAAGCTAAGCAATACTGTCTTGCAGAAATAGGTCAAGTAAATGGTTTACAGGATGGTGTTTAATACTCATGTGCTGAACACACCAGATGTTTGTATTAAGTGCACATACTTATGATTAGTAACAAATGTTGCTTTCTGAAGATCCTCCGCTACAATCTCCACAGCTGCTAATTATTCTACAACTTTTACTTGAATATTCATTTCAGTTTTTGGGACATCAGGGGAAAGATGCTATGATTGCTTTTCCTGCAAACACAACTTTATCCATATAAAGGGGCATTCCAATTAACCATTATAATGAAGGGGGTAGGATTGATGGTTAACCGAAAATGACAGATAATCCATCTTAATATAAACAGTAAGTTTAACAAGCAATTACACAAAAACCTTACTAAACACACAAGCTTATGTTACATTTCTTGTATATTTAGAAAAATGGCAATAAAGGGGATTGTTATCTGTGGGGCAGGACTGCGCAGGAAGAGGTAACAGACTTTTGTTCCATAAAACCAATATAAGTGTGTGTACTTACTCACTTGCATCTGTTTTTCATCAATTTTATAGGTACATCACTAAGCGACTATACATTATGATCACTGCTATTGTCTGATTGCATGATCACTCTGCGAGTTGAAAATAAAACTTAAGTAAAACACAGATGAACGCATCAGAGTAACCTCTTGACTAGAGTACATTTTGATTTTGTATTCAATTCATAACATTGTTGCTGTGGTCACATGGAAAGCAATGTAACATAGACTTTTGTTCCATTATTGTTAAAGTGCACTTCACTTGAGGATTTTTGGAATACTGAAGCCACCTGTTGATATACAACATTCTCAAAATACCTGTAAACACATATTCAGGACACATCATAGATGTTTGTTTCGTGAATAACTCAATTTTTGCAAAATAAGACATAGATGCTAAAAAAAAAAGACAATGAGCTAAGCAGTTAAACAGTGAAGGATAACCGAGTTTTACTGCAATGAAAAGTGAGAGGAAACAAAACATTCTCTTTATAAGTATAATAACCTGTTCAAACAGACGTTGTTGCAGCAACAGAATGTTTTAGACTTTGGCTTGCAAGGGATCTACCAATGCATCTACTCTGTTTATGAGTTGGTTCTGTATGGTACGATGCTTTTGGTAGGCACAATTTCATACTGTGTACCAATATAAATTGTAATTTGAGATACATGCTGAAAACTCTGCCTGTTAACTAAGATCTAAAATGCACATGTGAATCAAATCATTTCCGACCTACAATGAAACATTACTTCATTTTGGGACACTCAATCGGACTTTGATCCTGTAGTCCCTCTTTCCTGATATCACCTGAACAATGACATCTTTTGAGATTTGAAGTGACTGTAATGTGATGTGGAAGAAATTAAACTCATTTAATGCACTGAGCATATCTCACATTCATTTAAATCATTTCTGACCTCCAATGAAACATTACTTAATTTTGGAACACTCAGTTCACTCACACTACACTTTGATTGTGTAGTCCCTCTTTCCTGGTATCACCTTAACAATGACATCTTTTGACATTTGAAGTGATTGTAGTGTGATAATGAAGAAAGCAAACTCATTTAATGCACTGAACATACCTCACATTCATTCCTTTTTCATCCGTATAATAGAAATGTCCTATATAGCAACATCTGCTCATTTCGCAACCTTAATCTATTTGCACTACCTTGCTTAGCAGTGATACCATTTAATAAAAAAATTAAAACACACATATGCGTTCACTGGTAACTATACCTGAAAAGTTATATTGAATTCTGTGCAGAGCAAACAGAACTGAGTAGATCTGAACTGGTCCTTGGGTTGATTAAGCTCATGGCCTTTCCTCCACAGGTGGAGAAAGAAACAACTGATTTTTGTCCTGCTGGTTGCCTAGTAAATGAGGATGCAAAGACATGCTCGAGTTGTTCTCATTGACTACAGAGTAAGCTCTGTTGACTTGTAAATGACTTCTCAATGAAATTACATGCAATGAATACTGATAGGTATTACATGTTATACATTAAATGTTTTAAATTTTGCTTGTAAAATGGCCAAATCTTTTAAAATTTTGTTTGTAAAATAGCCAAAATTTAAATTCTTTTATTAATGAGCTAAACCTAAGTAGCCTTTAATATCTGAAGACTGACAAATAAAATGCTACAATATTGCTATTGTGTTTACTACCTTAAAATTCTTAAAACATAGTTCTGGGATTCATAAAGCCTCAAAATAATATCATTGCCAAATTAGTAATAACTAGACATTTTACAACAAAGTTTCCTTAAAATGAAGTGCTTTTAAAAAACTTAAGTAATGAATATGTGAATAGAATCTTAGTTCACAATTCAAATATGTCATGGTTAGAAATATCTATGGGAGTTTTCACATATTTTGTGTGTGTGTGTGTATCAATAAGATAATAACTGGTATCCAGCTACTCAGAATTTATAGTAAATAATTAGTAAATTAAACGAAATAAAATGTAACAAATATTCCATACTAATCTAAACTACATTCTAACCAGTGGTTTCTGTTGTACAGGACATCCAGTGACAAAACTATACTTAATGTATGTGTGTTCATTTTCAACTAACCATACAGTAGTATAATGAATTAATGAAAATATATAAATATTTTTTTTTATAATGTCATATCGAAATTCAAAATTCTAACTGCTATATTTATTTATCCTTTCTATACTAGTTGAATACACTTTCCTAAAAAATGTATATTTTAACCATTCAGTTTTTTTTAATACACTTTAAGTAAATTTGCTTATTAATTTTATTACACTTATCACTTACACAAAATTTTTTACACACCTCATCTTTGTGAAAATCCTTGAGAGGCTCAACCACTCTGCCCTGTTCTCGCAACTGCCGAATAAGTTCACTATCATTATGGTGGGTTTTTATAATATCAGCTCTGTTACTAGCCAAATGTGATGCTGATTCTATCAGATCTGGTCTTAATGTTCCCTGAGCAAGGAACACTTCTTCAGGCTTGAGATTCAGCTCTGTTATGACCTCATTTGCCACCTAAGAGCAAATGTAATGCACAATATAATCAATGGTTAGGTACAAATAAGTATCTCCCATTTTTGCTTACAATAAACATTATAAAGCCAGATATGCAAATCACTGTATAATAATACTACCTTTACAAAAACATCCCCAATTATTTTTCTTTTTTCTTCTGGGCATGTAGCAAAGCAGAGCATCTTGGTAATGCGTGTCCTGGTGCTTGGTTCTCGTTTGTCCATGGGCACAGTGGTTGTTCCATGAAGAAATTGATGAAATGCATTAACAACTGTAAAGAAATGAAATAGTTCACAAAGTTAAAACTGCTTCATAATTGTCTCTTTATGCAAATGATAAAGCAGTAGAGAGAGAGAGAGAGAGAGAGAGGGGGTGGCAAACCATGAATGTGGGATGCTCATTAATCACATATCAAAATACAGCAAAACCACAAGCAAGCATTACAGTTTATACTTATTTTACAGAGTACCCACCATCTCCCCCTTCTTTTCACTTTATTTGGAATAAGTTTTTAATTGATGTTTACTTCTTTTCTTTATAATTGGTAAAATGAACTTTCCATATTTTTTAAGGAACAATGAGACATAGCATACAGTCTATAATATAAATATATGTTTTTTTTTCTTTCTTTTAGAAAAGAAGAACTATTATCTTCTGAATTTGCAGACATTTTTTAAAGCCCTTCATACTTAACAGCAGTGGAAATCCCACTCTCTTATATATCATTATCAGAGAACTTTTTATTTTGTACTGTTTTTGTAATTAGAATATTCTGTAGACTCTGCATTTTTGAACAGATTACATTGAAAACATTCCTATAAGCATTAGGAAAATCAGCAAAATTATTGTATTTGATAATTTTGCATGTCAAGAAATTTACCAACATGAGATTGTTATTTAAGCAAACCCCTGAGCTGGGGTTGTATCTACAGCTTTGGCTACAGAAAGCCAGCCTCAACCAACCTCGCCACTCAGGCTGACAAAAAGGTGCTTGAACAACTATTATGTTGTATTACTTCTCTACAGTTGCAAATTGTTCTATATTTAAACAATGATAATTTCTTCCACCTAATTATTGCATTTATGTTCATTTTTCTCTTTAATGCAGAATGTAGGCTGTTCATCCAACACCTTCGCATAAATCAGAGCTGTACCTCATTTTTCCAATAATTCCTAGACATCATCTCTATTGACTATCAGCATCCCTTTCCTTCCCCATTTCAAAGAACAAAACATTTTTGAGGGGGGGTCATCAAAGTTGTATATCAGTTCCATCTTCATGCTGATAGTTTAAGCATTTTCTCTCTCCCTGCTACTTGTATGCTGATGCTTGCAATAGGTACTGCCTTCCCATGTTAACTTGGAGTCAATCTACTATTTAGTGCTTCCATTGTATAACTCTGAATCTCACATATCTAATGAACAGATTTGTTTTCATTCAGTATTACGAAATAGTATTGCTAACAATGCACAAGAACAAGATATCAGCTATACTCTAAGGACAATACTGGAAACTTGCATTTAACATTGCAAGCAATGGTGAAAAAGTAACAATACAGCTCTAGTGCCATGAAATGTTGACTGTCTTCTCCTGGGGAGTAAACTTATGGGAGTAAATGCAGACTCCTGCTTGTCACAAATGCTAGTAAATTAAAACAAATAACAAAATAAGGAAACAGTGCAGTAATCAGTTCAATAACAGATTTAATTAATACTAAATTAAAAATTTATTACAGCCATGGTGAAAAATACAAGAATAAAATTTCTGTATTTGAAAACTTGGTCATTATTATGCCTATATTCACTTAAGCACAAATTTAGCAGTCTTCATATTGCATTTTTGTGTCTTGGTGACAATTTTTCCCTCAGATTCTTTATATAGTAATTTATCAGCACATAGAAATATTTATCAATGAACACATGGATACATTCATTACAAATGGAAATGTTAACCGTACACAAACCCTTTTAATGACTTTCAGCTTTACTCCAACTGGTTTTTAGAGAGAATATTGCTCATTGTTTTAAGTGTGTGAGAAAACAGTTGATTTAGAAGAAGTGAAGCATTATTAGGGAAATATACTTTGGAATCTTGATTGAGTTTTTTTGCTTGCTATGAGTGTTATGTCATAATTAGGGGTTTACTGAGGAAGATAAATTTAAATGCAATTCAAACATACAAATGGTAAACATCCAAATTAAAAGCAATCAAGATCCTTAAACATGATACTGGCAAGTACCGTAATAAAGCTCAATTTTTAGCTCAGATCTCAACTACTTTTTGACTGCATAATGTTTTTTGTAAAACCACAACACTTAGAATCTCCAATTACAAGGTCCATGGCTCACAGGATTTTTGATGCCCAAACACTTTCTTCGTATTCACATTCTGCACATAACTGCAGTTCAATGTATTAGTTGTATTTATAACTTCGATAGCAGCTGAGACTGTAAGAATTGGCAGAACAAACTGCAGTATAATGAATGCCCTGCTTACTTTGGCATAAAATACGATTTCCACTTTCATAGTCAGCAATGGAAAAGCAATAATTCAGGCAAAACTAAAGATCAACCAGAAGCCTTAACATGAAGGTACAACATTATACAGGTGGGGAGGAGGAAGGAAAAAACCAGACCTTAATTGTTCTTTTTGGAATGGAGCTGACCAGGCTCATGTAGAACATGTACTTAATGTTCTTCTGAAAAACATGAAAACTTTTGACTTATTTTATGGTCAGAATCAATTAAATACCAAATTAACATGACCACATTACAATATGCTCTTTGCACTATATCATTATTAAATCCATTTCTGTCTTTGATAGACCTTTATTATTTTCCACATTAGCATTTTACCTGTTGTTAAACATTAAATTAGTTTTATAGAAAAACTGAATGAGAGTTGAAATACTTAACATCACTCACATGTTTTTCATTTTGACCAGTTTCAAGAGCTACTTGCTCTCATCATCCGAAGTGGCCAACTGATTCCTGGTGGTGTTGCCCAGTGTGATTTGTGTATGGTGACATCTGGTGGTGGAGTGATGAACTTTCCATGGTGGGTTTGATGGTGGCAATTCAAAATTCATTACACAGTGTTTATGTTTTATGACTAAAATTTTTTCCAAAGTATCCAACACTGTGTTGTGTATTTTGTAGGTTTTAAGAGGTCATGTTTGGTGTGATTGGTCATCCAGAAATGGTGTGCAACAGCAAAATTTATTTGTCTGTTTGTATTTTATGTATCTCATATGCTCTTTAAATCTGGTTTCTAAATTTCTTTTAGTTTTACCTCTGTAAATTTGGTCACATTCTGGGCAACTGATTTGATAGATTCCTGCTGTTTTGCTCTGAGGTATTTGGTCCTTTGATTTGGAGTAATTTCTCTAAGCTGAATTTGTTTTGTGGAGCTAGGCAGATGTGTGTTTTGAAGATGTTGTGGAATTTATAGTGAGTGCTTGGGTGGAAAGTAAACTTCTTGAAAATCATTTTTTTTTTTTAATTTTTTTTGGGGGTGAGTTTTATGGTATCCTTAATGTGTTTGGGTTTTTCTTGAATTTTGCTATTTTCTTTTCCATGATTTGTTTGGTGAAGCCACTGTTTATAGCTGCGTTAACTATGTGTTTGTATTCTCCTGTTAAGGATGGGTAAACCAATCTATGAGCCAAACTGTTTAGGACTGCACGTTTGTGTGAGACCGGGTTGAAACTATTGTTTTTTATGTAGTTTTCCGAATGTGTAGGCTTCCTGTAGATGCCAAAATTTATCTTGTTCTGGGTTCTAATTAATTTTAAATCTATGAATGGTAATGTGCCTTCATTTTCAGGGAATCCTGGATGTGCTTGTTAGGTACTATTGCAAATATATCGACATATTTATGCCAAACTTTATAAATGTGAGGAAGGGAAGTAGTCATGTGTGTTTCTAAGTTACTCATGAAAAAGTCAGTGAGGAAAGGTGATTATGGATTGCCCATGCTAAGCCTGAAGTCTGTTGATCATACCTATTGTTGAAAGTGAAACTGTTCTGAGTGATGCAAGATCTGAGAGATTCAAAAGATCATCTACTTCCTTTTGTGGTATATTATTTGGGGTAAACCATTTTTTTAGTTGGTGTAGGAGTTTGTCCATTGGGATACAAAAAGGGCAGTGACATCAAAAGATTCCAGTTTATCTTCTGGTTTTAGTTTTATATGTTATATTTTCCTAATTAAGTCTTGAGAGTTCCTGATGCTTATACTTAGGTAGTGATGAGAATTTCTTGGGAAAAGAAAACAAACACCATGCAATGAATTTTGAATTGGCACCATCAAATTTACTATGGAAATTCATCACTCCACCACTAGATGTCACCAGAAACACATAACTGGACAACACCACCAGGAACCAGTTGGTCACTTCTGATGATGATAGCAAGTAGCTCTTGAAATTGGTCAAGATGAAAAACACATAAGTAATGTTAAGTGTTTCAACTCTGACTCAGTTTTTCTATAATTTCATATTCACATCGCTGTTACTAGCTTATACAAATATTATATAAATTAAATTGATTGTTATCATTTCTGCTTATGGGGCTTATAGTATTCAGGTCATATAGCATTCATTTGCAAGTGATACAGAATAATGAGAATTTAGTAAAAAAAACTGTTCTGAACCAGCAAGTAATTAATAAATGCAGAAGAGTTTTGTTAGTGGTCACATGTTTCCTAGTTACCTGGCAGTGGAAAATTATACGACACAGCAGCCAATACAACAAAATCACTCTTTGTGACTGGCATTGGAAAAAACTGCTGCTTTTCTGATGCAAAGTCTGATTTGCTTTTTTGGTGGTTTTTGTGAATTTTTTATTGCACTTTGCCTCAAGTGTTTAGAAGAAGGATTCATTACCATCAAGGAAGTCTGGAAATGGAAAGCAATGGCAACATTGCAAGTCACCTTTAATGTAAGGTTTGGAATTGCCTTGATGGTTTACCAAGATACTTGAATCAATAAAAGGGTTTAAAGTGCATATGGGTAACTTAACATGATAGCTTATGCAGTAAGAGCATCAGCATGGAGAGTTGAAGAACCATGGTACAAGTCCTGGCCATGGCAGTGAAGTTTTCAAATCTGATTCAGCTTTCTAACCTTAATAATGGTTAATTATAAGCCCAGAAATGTAAACCACTTACAAATTGCAAGACGCCTTTGAGGAATAATATTGCCAACATTTTGAGTTTGCCTTGAAGGTTTATCAAAATACTTAAATTAGCTGAGAAGGTTTAATGTGCACAGAGGTATCTCACCACAGTAGCTCAACTGGTAAGAGCATTAACACAGAGAGCCAAAGATTTGTAGTTCAAGTCCTAGTCTTGGATTTGAAGTTTACAATTCTGATTCACAACTTTTGAACTTAGTGCCCACACATGGCTAGTGTAAAAGAACAATTATCAAAAGTACAAGAAACATACTTTCGCTCTCTTCAGTCTGTTTTAAAACACAAAATACTGAGTAGTATCATCATTCTTAAGAACATATGAGAAATATTCTATTTTTTCTAACCCTTAACAATTTGGGTTGTTGAAGTCCAATAACTGAAAACAGTCTGAACATACTGCCTTGTCCTTACATGCATTTCTCAAGCGAGTCTGTGACAACTACTGTGACGTGCAGTGAGTGTTGCTGCGAGAGAGATTCAAGAAGTCTTGTGTTCGACTCCCGAGTGAAGTGAACCATCCGGAGTGAAGATGCTATGTCACAAAGAAGAAGTGAAGTAAAGTGACAAGAGGATTGAACTACTTCACCTTAGTGAAGTGAAGAAATGAAGTTGAACTAGATAAAAACAAAACAGCGACAACAAAAACAGTGAACAGTGACAGTTGAAAAACTGGACAGTCACAATATTCTGAACTTTTGAGTTTTACACATTTGGTCTAAATCATCCCTTTTGCATGTTGTTTTAACTCATATGGCAGATCTAACACTTACTCTCACTCTCTCTCTCTCCTCCCTCTTACAATTCTAAAGGATGATCTTGCATGCTTTCACCAAGTATAATTCTCACAGAAATGCAGGGAACAAATAATCGCACCTTTTTGTAATATTATGTGCTACATTGAAGATGATCCTTACAATATATTTGTTGCAGAACAAACCTGTGCTACAATTTCTTCCACTATATTTTCCAGTATTGACTTTAGAACATATATGAAGATAGTGTGACTTTCTCCAATTTTTCTGCTGTCACTTCTCTCAGTTTTCACTGTCACTGCTTTTATTTTTTTTATTTCAACTTCACTGGGTGTTCACTTCTCTGTCACTTCACTTTCTTCATGACGTAGCCTCCATTTCCAGACGGTTCACTTACTGGGAAGTTGAACACACGACCTCCACAATCCCTCACTCTGCAACAGCACCTGTTGCATGCCACAAACTTGCTCAGAGAATTGTACTTGATGTTGTATGGAAAACTCACTCGCATACTGACTGACGCAACTCAATCCTCACTGACTCACTCCTCTCGCGAGAACACTCACTTAAACAGGCAGTGGAATCTTCCTCAGAATATTCTAGATCTATTTCAACACATGTTCTAGAGGAAGGGGGGAGAAAATTCCAGAAGGTTCTGGTGTTTGTTTTGGGAGCTTTTTTGTTTAAGGGCACTCAACTGCTACATCATTAGCGCCCTAGAAGGTTCTGGTTACCTGCTGATAGCTTGCTGGGTGTTTACACTGGCAAGCAGTGCTTATCATTGTTTACTCTGACTGCCCGGCGCTGATCTCCCAATAACTTGGGCCAAAGCCACTGCGTCACAATACCAATATTGTTTGACACAACAATGCATGGCCTGATTATGCAGAGCATGAACATCGTTATTACAAAATGTACAGAAAGTGCCATATACAGATTCTTCACGTTCACTGCATTCTATTCCATTAGTTAGGCCGGACCTTATGTTTTGGGAACCAAACACTGTGTTAAGACATAAAGGAGTGTCATTTGATTGCAGTCAGTACTTTCAAAATACGGGGAATCTAGAAGAGAAGGCATTTTGCCTATGGACAAAATGAATGTGCTTTGGTTCACTGCTTCTCGTTTAAAATTTTCCAATGCAGACTACCACCCAGTCACATGTGCAGACTTGCACACTCTGCGCTTCAGTAAATGTTGGCAACACTTTGATGGATGGACAGAAGCAAGCATAGACACAACTCCCTTCCCCTCTTGACTCACATTTACTACAGCTACCACCCACCTTCCGGATACTTTGAACCTTGCCCATAATGATGTCCTCATCCTTAGCTATGCAAGCCTTAAAAGTATACCATGTGGCACCTCCATTTTTAACCCATTATGCACATAATTCATGATGTCATCTTCACACTAATCAACTGTCATAGCTGGTAATACAACCTAACCGAAGCATAAAAGTGAACATGCAATACACACTATTGCTCTTTCCTGCATTTTCTGACACATCTTCAATAGCCAATAGCATAAAGTCCCCATCTTACCTACCCAAGGAATGATCTTTAACGAGATTGAAAAGTAACATATTTTAGGCTGGTTGGTACATGCTGCTTAAAAGACATCAGCAATTACATATAACTTACAATCACTGTTTCATTTATTTCAATTTGAGAAATGTGCTTCACAATAACTTCTAAGACAAAAAATGAGCAGACTCTAGAAGCCTATATTTGTCTAGGTTCAACTTGTTTCCATGGTCAGTTCACACTGGTGGATCTCAGGACATTAGCCTTTAGCTTAAATCTACTATCATTCATATTGAGTCCACTCTGCTAAATGCATACCCATAGCCAAACAGTTATAAGCAAGTACTTACCAATGAGGATTCTGATGTGCATGGCCCATGCATTGGTATTTATCTTTTTTTGGCAGATAAATGCAATGTTTATTATGCACAATATTATTTCCAATTGCAAGGCTTGTTTGATTTTAAAGCATTTATGAGAACTTAAAGACTCTCCTTACTAAATATAAAATAAATAGTCAATAAATATTCCCATGTGAAGAAACAAATTGAAAATATAAATTAACTTAACATCATGTGTGTAAACCCTCTGCTTCTTATATTAATGCTCTCATTCTCTGGGACATGGACAAAATCAAATGGATAATCCAATTTTGATGAGAAGGTACTTCCTTCTAAACCAGGCATCACTAACTGGTTGTTCTTTGAGTAAAGGCGAGAGTAACCTTGCTCCCGCTGAATCAGCTACTGTGTACTGCGAGACCTTCAACTGTGCAGTGGTGGTATGCAACATTTTGCATTTGCAATATGTAATACACCGTTCATAAGTTAAGAACTATATGTACCTATTGTAGGTTCATGATTGATAGAATAATTGCTCTATTACATTGTCTCTTACATTAGTATTTATATTTCTGATATGAACATATACATATTTTCATAGGCTTGTAGTCATAACATAAACGATTGCAAAAAAATACAATTATTATAGTATTAACATAGTAAAACAACAAGCTTCTTAACTCAGTCAATACCATTGTAATCACATTGAAAAGCTAGCAACATGAGAGTTAATTTGTAACAAAAAACTTTCACATTTATTGTAGTGAATATGAACAGGTCTCTTGGTAATCAATTGGTGTCTCACACAAATCAAGCAAACTACAACATACTTATTAAATGAAGCATTACAAAGGAATGAGAGACCCACCACTGCTGCCAGAAGCCAATCTCTAACTGATATCATGTGTTTACCCACATCAAGCGAGTTGGTCATGCCTGTCCTAAGCATTCTGTATTTGAACCCATAAAATCTTGTGTCTTGCACTGTCTTCAACACTTTTTCCACCTCTGCACATGCATTTTCAATAGGATTCAAATCTGGTAAGCAAGGCTGACAATCAAGCATTGTCTATCTTGCTTTCGCGAGAACTAGTTTTTAACTTACTGACTTATGTGGACAGGAAGGATATCTAATGGGTTGAATAGCCGTTAGAAAGCAATGCTTGTTCTAAGTGGTCAATTAAAAAAAGAGCTTGCCGACCTGCTAAGACTCAACCTGCCAACCCAAAAACAAGAGCACCGCCTTTTTACCTTATTTCAGAAATGTTACCGACTGAATCGAACACATATTACAGCGTCATTACGTCAAGACGGTCTTCATGCCTACCAGACAATTAAGCAGTTTACTACGATCAGCCAAAGATCCCCCGGGAATCTCTGTCATCAGCTGGAGTATACTGCATTCCTTGTTCATGCAGCTCAGTCTACATTGGTACTACTCAGCGTAGCGTTAACACCAGGGTCACGGAGCACAAAAGAAGCTGCTGTCTGGGCCAAACAGAAAAGTCTATGGTCGCTGAACATGCTATTGAAGCGTACGGTGAACACATTATAAAGTTCCAGAATACTAGCATTCTTGCTTCAACATTATACTACCATGCCTGGCTACGAGAGGCCATTGAAATCTACAAAAACCCTAATAATTTTAATAAGGAAGAGGCCTTAAAACTAAACAGCAAATGGCACCCAGGCATCGAAAACAGAAAACATCATATAAGACAAGAAAACATTGTGCACCAATCAGAAAACAGCAACAGCATTAGAGAGATAGAACCCTGTTCACCGGCCGCCGTGCCTCTGCCCACTCCAGACCAATCAACGGAGAGCGCTCACGGTATAAATACTGTGACACCGACAGATTACACCAGCCTCCTCAACCAGTACATCATCATCATTGAACCAGCGACCGGAGGTAACAGGCCCCGGTGCGGAGCCATTGTTACGCTTAAGGAATAGAAGACACCACAGTTCCAAGGTCACTATCAGGGCATGCCATGGCAGGTACCTTTTCACCACAGCGGAGACTCCTGCCACACATAATGATCACCCTCGATCCTCCGGATTGCTTCGGTGGAACCGGACACCATGATGCCTAACGCCCCTAATAAAAAGTGCCACAACAGAATAAAATCCTTTTGCTCTTCCTTCTTCCTACCCAGATACCTTTATATTCTTGTTTTCCCTTATACCTTTATTTTCTGTTCCCCCCAAAAAAGCTGACGCGGACTTCGCTCACAGCCGCAGGGTGAACATGACAGGGAAGAAGAGGAGAAACTACACCGCAGTCAACAGGGAGCAGACGCCTACTGAGAACGCCAACGCCGTCCCCGACTCGCAGCCAACGACAGCGCCATCTCCTCCCCGCCGCCAATAGCAGCACAGTCGACATTGCCATCGCAGACAACCACCAACGCAATCACTTCTCTCTCGCAGCCGCCCCTTAACCCACCGTCGCCCTCTAGCACAGCCATGCGCGGAGTGCCACAACAGACCCAAGAGCAGAATGGAACTGATAACGGCATCGCCGAGGATACCTCACAGCCAACGACAGCACCACCTACACCGTCCAGCGCAGCCGACACTTTCATGCAGCCATCCCAGCCGACACTTAACTCGCTGCCACGCCTCGCGCAATTTTTCGCGGAGTGCACCGGCAGCTACCAGACGCCTTACTATTCAGCGCTGGTCTTCACTAATGAGAGCCACGAGAATACACACATCCAGAGGACCGTCGCAGCTGGTACGACTAGAGTTTAGGGACGAGGACGACTACAGGGCTGCCTGCTCTTGTGCAGGTGCTCCCCGTAGAGCCCAGTTGCAGCTTCCGCCCCGTCCCATGCCGCCGAAGCCTGCACATCAGAGCCATGCTGCCACTGCTGTGGAGCCGCCTACATCACAGCCTACTGCACAGCGCACAATTTGACATGCCGGCCTCTCTATTGCGCCACCTGCAATACCGTGGGACACTTCACCGGTCAAGCTTCCTGCCCAAGGAACCCGCGCAACCAGACGAACGCCGAGCTCACAGCCCAGCACCACCGACCGACCGACCGATTACTCACAGCCACATGAGTACAACGCCGCACTCCACAGCCTCCACTTAGATATCACCAGCATCACAACACTCCAACAACTCCAGGAATCTCAGCAAAACAACTCAGAACACTACACTACTGCCTGACGCCTCCATAGAAGACCTTGACGCCGAAATTCATGAACTGAAACGTACACTACATGACGCCACTTGCCGCATCGCTCTCGCAGGCAGTGACCACAATCAGGCAACATAGCCGACACAGCGCCTATAGCAATCAATACAGCCACAACAGCCATTCGCCATCATACTGCCGACAAGCTCCAGAAGATAGTCGACTACAACGACACCAGACCTACAGAAAAGCACAAGGACACCACTGCCATCCTACAGAAACACACCGACACCCTTCTGGCAAGAATCAACCAGCTGGAAGACTCCAGAAGATAGTCGACTACAACGACACCAGACCTACAGAAAAGCACAAGGATACCACTGCCATCCTACAGAAACACACCGACACACTTCTGGCAAGAATCAACCAGCTGGAAGACCAGATCGCAACACCACCCAGATTTCCGCATTATGACAGGAGACTGGACAGTCCGCCTAGGCCACGCTTCCCTACGGGCGTTAGGTCCAGCTCATCGATGAGGTACTAGCCTCACCACAGGACCTTCCAGATACACCACTACCCTGAATCTCAATGCATCAGAACTCTTCCTGATGACAGCTAGAATCACACGCCCCTCACGGCTAATGTAGCCACTGCTGTCTGCAGGTCTGTGTCAGGGCCTCGGTCATGTCACAGACCCTGTCCCCCACTTTCCTTTTATGTCTTCGTGACGCACGGCTCTCCGCGTAAGCGGAACCGGGTATTTCATTATGCGCCCACAAGCACTCGGTTTGCACTCGCGGTACCGGGCTGCACAGCACCAATGTTGTCAAAATAAAGAGTGTCACCACAATATAACATCCCTTCTCTCCCATTCATTTTTTCCCCTCCCTATATATACATGTTATCCCTTATATCTTTATACACACTGCCTTCTGAGGCAGTACTGTGAACAGTAGATCCTGCTTGCCTGCTAATTCATTTTTAAAGGCCAGTAGTAGGAAACGCCCCCATAAACCCTATAAAATCTCCCTAAAAATGGCCAAAACAGGACGATAACCCACCCGCGGTACCAGCCGCAGGGATGACGCTCAACAGGATCAAGAGAACATGAACGACTCGACAGCCGATAACCAGCCAAGCGACGCACCAAGAGGGGAACTGAAAGAAGCAACAGCACCAAAAGGTATCGCCTCCGCGAAAGAGCCAATCCCAAGCACTAGTACAACCGCACCGGAACCACAGCCAGGTTGCAGCAGACAGCCCGACAAACCAGCAAGTACCAGTGGCAAAGCGCCTGAAGCAACGGCTAGCGGCCAAGAATGCGCCGACCCTTTTCAAACAGCACGGCCGAACACCAATGTAAACAGCCATGGCAGAGGAACCACCGCCGACTACCTCAACCAGGTAAGGCATAATATCGCCAAGGCGTTTGTAGCAGACTACTATACAAAAAGCTACGCGGCCCTGATTGGAGACTTTGACAGGCTCTATAGGCCCAGCAACTACACAGCAGTCTATAGAGACCACATCCATGGGTTTCAGTTCAAAACTCTCAAAGATTATAACAACTTTGTGCACTACTGCAAGGCAAACAGGGTGCCCTTTCATGTCACGGCTCCAGTGAGCAACCGCACTTACAAGGTCGTGATCAAGGGACTTTATGCAAACTTGGACTCATCGGAACTGCACCAAGAATTACAGACTGGGCCTGGAACCGGTGAGCAAGAGGTTCTCAAGGATATCAAGAACACATATCCCAATCTACCTAGTTGAGCAGGGAAACATCGAGATATTAATGGCTATAAGAAGCCTCCGGGACCTGTTCCTTTGCAAGATTAAGGTGGAACCATAGAGAGCACCAAACGACCCACCGCAATGTGGAAAATGCCTCCGGTTCCGTCACCTCACAAAGAGCTGTGAGGCCCTACAGGTGTGTTCAGTATGCGCCGGACCACACCATAACAGACAATGTCAGAGCCTAACCAAGAGATGCGCTCTCTGCGGCTCGTCCCAGCATGGAGCACGCTGGAAGCGGTGCCCAGAGTACCAAAAGCTTGCATTTCCCGGCAGCCAACCGCAAGCACGTCCCGCCGCTCCCCACCAATGTAGGATGGCCACGCAAGAGGCGGGAACATACGCAGCCTTAAAAGTGGCCGATGTAACAACACAGCCACCACCCAGAATGCAGAACACGACAGACCACAACACAGCACAGACGTAAATGGAGCCTCCGTCAAGGCCAGCACAGAAAGTAGCAGCCACCACTCCTGGATGCCCGCAGCCACCATCAGAAGAACTAAAGGCAGATGTACTAGCACGAAACCGTCACAATGCACAGAAATACTCACTACAATTTGGGAAGGACAAGGAGGAAAACCCGACACCAAAGATAGGAACAAGCACCAGATTTCCCTTGTTCTTAATCGGCAAGCAAAACTACATGAGAGGATACGAGAAAATGATTGAAATCTATGAACTGGTATTCGAAGACCCATGCTTTACCAACACCACGGAAAGACAGAGGCACATCCTGTACTTCCTGGAGATATTCGCGCAAGGCCACTGAAGAAGTATGCCAACATCCCAAGACCACAGAACCCCTTCAGGAAATAAATCAGTGGGTAAAACAAACAAGCATGCCAAAAAACTAACAATCCAAGGAAGAGAAATGGCCAATCACACAGGGAACAACACCAAACCATCAGACACGCACAAGATCATCTACTGGAACATTCAGGGAGCCAGAAGCAAACTTCGAGAACTCAAACATTACCTTTATAACCACCTCATAACAGTAGCACTGCTGAACAAAACTCTTCTCACTCCAAAAGCGAAATTTAACATCCCGGGATACAAAATATACAGAACCGACAGACCAGACGGGAAACCACATGGCGGCACAGCGATAATTGTGCAGGAAAACCTTGCGCGCGCACACACACACACACACACACACACACACACACACTAACAGAAATGGAGGTCACAGCTATCTCGATTAACATACAAAACAGGTCCATAACACTAGTAAACGTATACTCCGCGCCAAAGCATTTAATTGTGCAAGATGTGGACACCATTCTAAACCTTGACCACGTAGTAATAGCAGCCGGCGATATTAATGCAAAGCATCAAGTTTGGGGTTACAGTATGCCAAATACCGAAGGCAACTCATTGTACGCACACATGTTAAGCAATGATTACATCATAGACCATCCCGGAGAGGCGACGCACATTCCGCAACAGACTAAACACACGCCCTACACGCTAGATATCACCCTGTTCAGAGACATTACCTTTAACTAGCCCATTGTAGATGCCTTAGCCTCAATTCATTTTGCTGCTCAAATTGGCATTGAAGCCCCTCCCATCTATCACTCCCCACCACCAAGCAGAAATTACAACAGAGCGAACTGGGATGCATTCGCCGCCCACGGCGAAATCTCCAACACTGGAAAATCACCAACAGGCAGACGTAGCCGCACAAGCACTAGAAAGGGCGATTCAGGCTGCAATAAAAGTCGCAGTCCTGCTCAAACCACCAACCAAGCATGTAACTACATACCCACCGAACTTGTTGGCCCTCATACACGAGAGTGACCACGAAAGGAGAAAATGGCAACGCACGCAAAATATAGTGCATAGGGTCAACATGGCGAACTTAAATAGTGCCATTATAACGAGATTAAACTCGCAAGCCCAAAAGCAGTGGGATCAAACCCTTGCGAATCTGCAACCGGAAATTAAGTGTGGCAGCTAGTTAGGACACTCAAAAGGCAACCAATAAACATTCCCCCACTCAAAACCCCGGCGGACCTTTACGCGGAGTGACAGGGGCAAAGCCAACGTATTGGTAGACACACTACAGAAAGCGTGCACACCCATGGCGGCCGCTTTGACCATAAACTTTGGGAAATCATTGAACAAAACATGCAAAACATCCTAGCATCCGCAGCGCACAACAAATGCAGGAAGACCAGCCCTGCAGAACTGTGCTGGATAATTAGGCACCTGAAAGAACACAAAGCCCCGGGTCCGGATCAAATACCAAATCTGGTATTAAAACACCTTACCAAAAAGGCGCTCCAGCACCTAAGCGACATTTGTAACTACTGCCTACAACAGGGTTACTATCCAAACTGCTGGAAACAAGCAAATGTACTCATGTTCCCAAAGCCTGGCAAGAATAGAGTAGACTCCAGCAATTATAGGCCAATTAGCCTACTAAAGACCGTCAGTAGGGTAGCGGAGAAAGTAATTCACAAGCGCCTGAACTCCCATATCAAAAACACAATATAATAATCAACAAACAATTTGGTCTCCGTGCGCACCATTCAACAACTCTACAGCTAACACGAACTGTAGAGCACATAACCAGGGGATTTAACGAAAAGAAGTCCACTGGAGTAGTTTTCCTGGGCGTACAGCGCGCCTTCGATACAGTATATCACGCGGGACTTGTACACAAACTCAGGGAACTAAAGTTCAATGACGCAATGATGCTCATAGCTCACAAGCTAACGGATCGACAATTCACAGTAAGCTTACAAGAACACTGCACCGAAGCGCGGAAAATAGAGGCCGGTGTCCCACTAATAGTCTGCTGGGACCCGTGCTCTTTAATTTATACATAAATGATGTACCTTAAACATACGGCACTCGACTTTCCATATACGCCGACGATACGGAAATTGCCGCGCAGTCCTGGAAGCCTGAAATTATCGGCCGGAGGCTACACACAGCGCTGTTAGAACTAGAACCCTGGCTGACGAAATGGCGGACAAAGGTCAATGCAGCTAAATCACGGGTTGTCCTTTTCTCCAAACAGACCAAACACTTTAACACAACTCAGCCCCTAGCGCTTTTGGCAACGCAGTTAACTGGACAAACAAGACCAAATATTTAGACGTAACCCTCGAATCCAAGCTTACCTTCGCAGGATACATATCTGACATTAGACAAAAAGCAAATCAGCAACTTGGAGGCATCTACCCGATCATAAATTGCAAGTGTACTGAGCAAGCAGATGGGTCTGACATAGTACAAGAGCGTAATTAGGCCGGACATGACCTGCGCGGCCCCAGCGTGGGGGCTACTGCGCCAAAACACATATAAAGAAGCTACAGCTGCCGCAAAACAAAGCTCTCCGAATAATAAAGAAGGTCCCAAAAACAGTCCCACTAGACTTGCTATATGAGGACGCAAAAATGCACACGATCGAGTTCATATATATAAGCAGGCCCATAATACACACAACACACCTATTCGGGACCTAGGACGCTATGAGGTCACCACGGACAAACACAATCGGTCACTATCGCTGTTTGACCGCACCATCCCATTGAGCCGCCACAGTACAAACGATCAAGCAGCCATCATGATGTACCTCGACAGCCTCATACCACCATAGACCACAAGTTTGCCCTCAAGTCCCCGGGCGGAACGGGGTGAGTGGGCAGCCCCAACTCATGACGACCACGGCGAACACCAGGGCAAGAGCAGAATGTACAGAAGAGAGCAAAAGGAGTGGGAAAAAAGCTGCTTTATTAAGCAGTAATGAGAACGGTGGCTCCTGCTTACCCGCTGCAGCCTTTTTGAAGGTTGACAGCAGGCCAAACCCCCAAGAAGCCCTCAAAAAATTGTGTGTGTGTGTATATATGTGTATATGTGTGTATATATATATATATATATATATACAATTTTTTCTAGGTGTACAATAGACTTGAAATCCTCTTTGCACGAGCATGAATACCACTACTAATCTTGGGTCCCCAATTCTGGGCTCTGTCAAGGCCAGTACCTAATCCCCACTCTGTCTGCATACTCTTGTAACATTCGGTTTACTTCGGCGGTACCGGACACCACCTTACCTTCGTTTTTCCATCCATCACCGTAGCGTAGCTTAGTGCATGGTAGGGGAGACGATGCAGATCCCTTTCGGATGATCGTCACCTGGTGTGGCGGAGGCGGGGCCACAAAAACAACAAAAACAAAAACAAACAAAAAAACTGACGCATCAGACGCGACGAAACCTTCGAGACTTCGACAGCGCCATTGAAAATGTCTACCGCAGTAGATGAAATGTCTGGAACCCCGATCTCCAGCAGACCACGGCTAAACAGCCGGAAGATTATCTTGTTATTTCGACGTCGGCCGTAAAAGTCTACGTACTCTCATTTATCAGACAAATATTTGTTTTAGTTTTATTACATGTCATAATCACCTTCATAGCAAAGGCACGTATGGATTAGAAGCACAATCTGGACAACTATTGTAGCCAGAAATGTATTCCCCAGTGTTAAGAAAATAGAAAGGATGATAAGAGGAAAGGAACTGTTATTAAAGGTGCAATTATAAAGTTTGGCATATTTCAATTACAAGTGACAATATTTATTTGAAAAAAAAACTCAGTAACTACCTAGGAAGGCGGATCGAAAAGTAACAAACAATATTTTTTTTACAAAAAAGTTTAATAGTTAAACAAACAAAAATCACAAATGAACTTACACCTTTTACCTACTTTTTGACACAGTCACCAAGTTTCTCAACACATTTCTCCCAACGTGATACCAGTTTCAATATGTCCGTTTCCTTTGAGTATAGCCATCTACGGACTGCTGATTTCACTTCCGCATCTGTCGCAAAGCGTTGGCCGGCCAGGAATTTCTTCATGGGACCAAACAGATGAAAGTACGACGGTGCAAGGTCCGGAATGTATGGTGGATGCTGGAGCACCTCCCAACAAAATTTGGTGATTTTCTGACGAACAGCAGCAACATGGGGGACGAGCATTGTCGTGAACAATTTTCATATCGTTAGCATTCATGTTGTGGCGTTTGCCACGAAGGGCACAACGCAACTTCACCGAAGTTTTCATGTAGGCTGCAGCATTCACAATGGTTCCGTGTTCAGCAAAGTCCACCAATACAACACCATGCATATCCCAGAACACCGTCACAAGCACTTTCCTAGCAGATTGAGTCACTTTGAATTTTTTCTTCACTGGGGAACCAGCATGCTTCCACTCCATACTTGCCTGCTTGGTTTCGGGCGTGTAGTGGTATGCCCACGACTCATCACCAGTGACGATTCCTTTCAGAAAGTCATGCCCTTCTGCGTTGCACCACGTTAGTTGATTCAAGCACGTCATCATTCTTAGAAACCCAGCGAGCACTAGCTTTACAAAATTTCAACGTGTCATGAACAATATCGTACACTGTACCATAGGGAATGTTGAACTGTTTTGATACGGCTAGCAGTTGCACACGCCGGTCGTTCAAAATTGCCGCCTCAATGTCTCTGATATTCTGCGGGATTGCAGCTGTTACCAGCCTCCCGGAGCGTTGCGAATCACTAATGTTCACACGGCACTTTAGGAAGAATGCACACCACCTGGAGACATTGCTACGGTCCATACAATCATCCCCATACGCGCCACGCATGTCCCTGTGAATATCACTCGGTTTTAGCCCTTTGGTCCACAAATATCGAACCACACCCCTCTGCTCTTCACACGTGGACGACAGCAATATGCGCACCATCTTTGTTGCGTAGTTCCTAATTCTCTCACTAGAGCTGCACATGAAACAAAAAATACCCTCTGTAGTGAAAACTTCAAACTATATTTGTGTGAAATTGCAACATTCCAGCTGCAATACCAAGGCAGAAAAAAATTATTGTGCGTTACTTTTCGATCCGCCCTCGTACATTTGTGGATTGCCATTATGAACGAAGTATGATACTCCATAGAGATCAATTTGTTTCTACACAAACTAAGAAATGTTGTGAACATATTAAAATCATATGAGGAAGAAAACTCTGGATAGTATGAACATTTAAATTTAGAAGAATTTTCTTTTTTTAGATTTCAGAAGAGAATGGCTGGATATAAAATTTATTTAAACGGTTTCAAATTACCAGCCATTATTTATTCATTAGTCTGGTTCATAAATGAGCTTGCTTAGCAACACAGAATAAACTATAAATTTGGTGATTGTAAACAAAAACGTTATGTGAATATTGCAACAAAAAAAAATTACCATAGATTAGAGCCGTTAATAAAAAAATTGTAACGATCATTACAAAAAATGTGCAACAACAATACGTTATCACATAAAAAGAGAATCATACGTAAAATTAAACTGCTTTCTAAACGATAATATATTTTACATATTATTTAAACTATACACATGATTCTGAAAGATAGCTACAGAATATTTTATAATGTTCTGAGTAATTGCATCGTGAATACTTTTAATAATTTTACATTTCCCCTCCATTTCACAAATATATCTGAGATTGTCCCTCGGGATCAAAAAAATTGGCTCCTACTTTTATTTTTAGGCCGTTTTTGTTGTTACTTCAGAAACAATATACTTACGAGGCGTATTCCAAAACTAAGGTCCATTTGGTCATAACAACAACATCGCTCACGAGACAAGCTTTCTATAGACAGTAATATGTGCCTACATATATACTTTACTTTTCCACATAATCGCCGTTCATATCTATACACTTGCTGTAACGCTGCACCAGCTTCTTTAACCCCTCGGCATAGAAGTCTGCTGCCTGGAACTTGAACCAGTTGGTAACGCTCGTCTCGAGTTCATTATCGGTTTGAAATCGTTGTCCACCCAGGCACCGTTTCAAATGCAAGAAGAGGAAACAGTCGCTTGGTGACAGGTCGGGACTGTACGGAGGATGCTCAGTTTCCAACGAAACTCTTGAATCTTCTCTTTGGTTTTAGCAGCTGTGTGCGGATGTGCGTTGTCGTGCAGGAGGATGATGCCAGACGACGGTTTCCCGCGGCGACGATTTTGGATCACACGTCTCAGTTTGGTAAGCGTTGCACAGTACAGTCAGCTGTAATTGGTGACCCACGGTCCATGAAATGAATCAAAAGGCCGCACTTTTCGTCCCAAAACATGGTAGCCATCATTTTGCGATTCAAGTACGGCGATTGCTTACACTTTTTTGATTTGGGTGAACCGGAACGGCGCCATTGCATTGACTGTTGTTTCGATTCTGCGTTGGTGTACGCTATCCATGTCTCGTCGCCCGTAACAATGTGGGAAAACAAACTATCTCCATCTTGTCTATAGCGCTCCAAAAACTGTCGTGGTCTAAGCATTCGTTGCTCTTTGTGCTGACCGGTGAGCAGTTTCGGCACCCACCTCGCACAAAGTTTCCGATATCCAAGCTGTTCAGTGATAATCCTATAACGTGAGGTTCGAGTAACATTTTGAAATTCATCAGCCAGGCCACTAATCGTCAAACGCCGATCACTTCGAAGTTTTTGGTTCACTTGCTCAACGATGTCGTCGGTCCGAATAATGGCCCTACCACTCCGTTGTTCATCGTGCATAATTGTGCGGCCATTTCGAAATTGTCGACACCAGTGTCGAATCGGTTTGTCACTCATTATGTCCGGTCCATACACAAGGCATAACTCACGATGGATGTCCGCAGCTGACGATCCTTTTGCCAGCAAAAATCTAATTACACCGCGCACTTCACAACTGGCGGGATCTGCTCTCACCTACTGGCAAACGCCTACTGTATCACACCAACACTGCGGTAGCTTCTAGGAGTCCGTAGACAGCGCTGCAGGCGTGAAATGTCATTCAGGCCTACCATCCGTTAAATATTGTTCACCGGACCTTAGTTTTGGAATACGCCTCGTATAAGAAAAACAAAGGAGAAAAATACCCAACCATTTTTAAGGCTTTTCCGTTAATGATTATAAAGCAGCTGTGTATCAATTTGCAATCTATCCTTGTTTCTCATATTATGTGACACTCATACATGAAGTAGATATGGACACTTCACTTATCCAGTATAATATGTGTAATACTGATATAAATAAGAAATTATTATATGCACTTCATGTTGACATGATGTGCAATTCAACCACAATAATATATGTTGAAAATGCTTGGAAGATAATTCACTAAGTGCTGCCATCTGTATTGAATGCTGAAATATTTGTTATTAAACAGGCTATTCTTTAAGCAACTCAGAATTTTTTAAAGAATTTAGTAATTTTAACAAATTGTCTTTCGCCTTTTGAATCACTAAAATCAGTTTTCTATCATTCAAATTGTAACCGGCATTTACTGAATTTAAAGTACTTACTGTATTTTATGGACTATAAGATGCACATTAATTTTTAAGCAATATTTCTGAAAAATAACACTTTTAACATTTATCATTAGGTTGCAAAGCCAGATTAAAAAAATAATTTTTTATTAGATTATAAAACCGAACTGACCTTTAAAATCCGAAAAGATCGTAATCTGAACTTTTTGTTTCTTCTTCTTCTTTGTCATCATTGTCCTCTTCATATATAAGATGGTCTTCACTGCCATCGAGAGCATTACTTATGCTGCTCTTTCAGTTTATAGCTTGCATCATATTAATGCCTTTTATTTCTTCCACTCTGAAACTAGCTACTAGCAAACATATTGTACTGTTACCGATAACACAAATTACTTTCAGTTCAAGTTCACTGGCACCACAAACTACCTTAATGCATTGCAGACTAGACAGTGTACATGGTTTGTGATGGCGAGGTGGGAGGGAGACAGAGATAGCGTTGTTGTGAAACCCTTGCTTGTCACATCGGAGCGCTGCTGCTGTCAGTTGAATCCAATGTTGCCAGATAGCGATGGGTTTTCTGGCATTGAATATATGGCCATTTTTATGACTGGTGGGAACTTTAAATCAAACACTGGACATTTTAATATCAGTTTCGAGTATAAGACGCACCTAGATTTTGGAGGCAATTTCTCAATGAAAAAAGTGCACGTTATAGTCCATAAAAATACCATAATATTTAAAAACAAACATAACATATTTCTCAAACTCTTTTGGATTCCTGACATAAGAACATTAAAGACAATCAATTGGTAGACGCATTAGCAAAATTACGCAGAGAAAAAGGAGAATTCTTTGACTAGTTTGACGTACACTTATATTTTAAAACATTGAAAAAGGAAGAAAGAAAAAAAAAGTTGATAAATGGTAAGAAAATGGAGTAAACTAAATGCTACAGTATTCAGAAAATTGTACCAAGTATTCCTGGTTCTATCGTTCCTTGAAAGGTAACAGTTACTGTTCTTGGAATCGGATCAGGGTAACTATCCACACCTGAATACTTACACAGAATTAAAATTGAAGACAATTCCTACTGTGATTGTGGAGAGCAGGGTTCAGTAGATCATTTGTTTTCTGACTATCCTTACGTGAAAAATTAGCTCTATTCTGAGTTAATTACAAACAATTTTAAAAACCCCATAGGTATGCAATCTTTGTTAAGCAAACCATCTCCAAAAGCTTGTAATTTACTGTTTAGATTCTTTTGAAATTTACAATATAATACAGGGTTAATTATTAAAAACAGAAGCACTACAAACAATAGTTTTCATGTTGAATTAGGAATGAGTCACACTATTTTTACACAAAACCTTCACTTACTAAGTTAATAAAACTGGAACGTTTTTGAGGGCATTCCTCCTCGTTATCAGCAGTTTGGTGTCTGGCAGTCAGTCACACACAGACCAATACACTATAGCAAGCGCAGTGAAGTAGTAATGGACCTTGTGGTTTCCAGGTTAGGTTTGTGTTATGTATATATGGATCAACATTAGTGTAATTTGCTGTTTTATTTACTGCACTGATGTTCCAGTGTACTATATGCTATGATTGTTCATATCAAACTTTTATCTATCTTCTTCCATTGACAACAACAGGTACTTAAACCAAATTGTGTGGTATTCTTTAACCTAGGGTACTGGGTATAAAGCTCAATAATACATTGTAGATTATACCGATAAATTAGATGTTTTTATTATTATAGCAGCTTATATTCCGTCAAGCCCTTTAATAGGAAAGGATAGTTATCCCTATCAGCTACTTAAATATATGCTCTGGTTAATGGTGTTATAAATTTACGTGCTAGGTACCTATGTTCCTTTATTATGGTATGATTGTATCCATGGGTACTTCATAACGATTCCTTATTTATTACTTAATAATGCTATTTTTACTGAATGGCTTACTTTTTTTTTACCTACACTGCTCATTTTGCTGGCAACCTGGCCTTATGGCTCAGCTGAGCAGCCCTTGCCACCCTTAATCAGCTATGATACACCCTCTCCCTCCTCCGTTTGCCCTTCTACCTTTCTTATTCCCTTACTTCTCTAATCCATTTCTCCTTTACTTTCTTTAAAAGCTTCCCCATATTCCTATTTTTCCTTTCTTCTTTTCTTGTCAACATTTTTAATGCTACTATTTTTCCATCCATTTTTTCCCATTTTTCCTCCCATACATTTTGTCTCCACTCCGCTAATTCTTTGCATTCTGTCATATAATGCTCTGTGCTTTCACTGCCTCTGCATAGTTCACAAATTCTGCTTTTTCTGCCCCTTACCCCTCTCAGGTACATTGATCCTGTTCTCATCCAGGCAAACACGTCTTTTTCCACTCTATTACAATAATCCACATACCCTTCTCTTCCCCATTTCCTTTTTACTAACCTATAGAACCCTGGTGATATTTTATTCTCTAAGCTTCCCCAGATCTCTTGTCTTTCTATATCCTCCACTCTGTATCTTAATGTTATCCAGAAGCTGTTGCTATTTCTTTCTCCTGCTCTCCAAATATCTCCCAGTCCTATCTTCTCCATAAGTTTTTCTACCCCTGTCCATCAGCTATTTTTATTTTTCGTACTGTTTTGTTGTTCCATACATATCCTTAAAATTTCCCCTTCATCTTTTTTCAGGCATCTAAACCAAAATTTCAATGTCTTTTCCAGTATCACTCCCTTTCTTCTTGTTCTTCCTAATTCTACTAACGCTACTTCCCCCGGTGCTGATCTTGGTAACCCCAATAGTTCTTTACAGAAGTTCTGTAGCTCTGGTCTACTTTTGCGCTTAATTCAGATCCCTCCCACCAAATTTCAACTGCATATAGTTTTCTTGCTTCTACCAATGTCTCATACATTCTTTCTATCCATTTAGTAAGCATTTCTAATTTGTATTTGCACATCCTTACTCCTGTCATTGTCACCTTTCCTTTAGCCAGAACATTCTTGCTATGCGCTACCCATTTACCATTAATGCTCATCCTCACTCCAAAATAATCAAACTCCTTGACAACTTTTAACTTTAAACCCCATCTGCCATTTCTTTTTTAAATTTGTTTCCTGTTTTAAATACCATAACTTTTGATTTGCTTATATTTACTTTAATTCCCCATTCTTCGCAAAATTCCTGTATCCCATTGATTGCTTTCTGTAGCCCAATTACCGTTATAGCCCCAACCATAAGGTCATCCACATATAGTAAACCTGGTATCTCTCTATTTGCTATTATGGGATGGTGCAGATTTTTTTTTCACTCTATCTAATATGTCATCTATGAATATTTTAAATAAATTGAGCTCAATTTGCACCCTTGCCTTAGTCCTATTTTTTGCTCAGTCATTTCTGTAATTCCATTATTTCCACATCTTATGAAAAGTTTTATATCTTTATAAATCTTCCTAATTTCTTTATAAAATTTTCACTTACTCCTTTCTTTCTTAATTTATAAGCTAATGTTTCTCTATTTATTGTATCCAATGCTTTTTCAAAATCTGCGAAAAAACATGTATGTCCTTCCTCTTGTCCTGCTCAAATGCTTATCTATTATAGTCTTTATTATAAATACATTATCTATTGTTTGTTTATCTTTTCTAAATCCAGCTTGGTATTCTGACAGTTTTCCTTCCTCTTCCACCCATTTTCTTAATCTATCAGCCAATATACCTGTGTATATTTTCCCTAATATTGATAATAAACTTCCTCCTTTATAATTCTCTGGTCTATTTGCTCGTCCCTTCCCTTTGTAGATTGGTACCATATACCTATTTTCCAACATTCTGGCTTGTCATTTTTTTCTTTAATTTTATTTAGTAATTTTATCATTTTTAAACCATTTTGCATTTCCCCATACGTTTTCCAAAATTCCCCTGGCATTCCATCTATTCCTTCTGTCTTGCCCTTTTTTATATTCTTTATTTGTGTTAAACATTCAGCTTCGGGATTTTACCATCTAATTTTTCATTAAATATTCCTCCTTATCCTACCTCTTTTGGATCTAGCCTTACTCTCTTCCCTTCTCCAATTTGCCTTTTAAAATATCCTATCCATTCACTTGGTGTAGTTTCATTTTTCTCCCCTCTTTTCTTGTTCGTCATCCTCCCATATATTTTTTACTATCCTTTTCATCTACTGCTGCCTTTAGTTTCCTTACTACATTTCCCTGCCATGCTTTCCTCTTAGCCTTTAATAAACCTTTATATCCTCCCTCAAGTTTCATCAGGTTTTTTTATCCCTTTCCTTCTCTGATCTCCTCCACCTAATAAGCTCTTTAAATACCTCCCTTTTTCTTACTCTACACTCATCAAATTCATCCCTGTCCCTGCTCTTGTTAGTAATAATTTCAGTAGCACTAATACTTTTTCTGGTTTTCCCTCATTCATAGCCATAGTTATTCCACACTCCAAAATCTGACTCATCATTGAATTTAATTCTTTAAAAAGTCCTCTTTTAGTTTCTCCCTCCATTTATATGCTTTTATTTTCTTTATTTGAGGTATTTCCTAATTCTTTACTTTCTGCTCCAAAACCTTTATTTCCATCATTAATGGAAAAATGGCTACTACTTACTGCTTCATTTAATATTTTAAATGTAGTGATTCTCTCCTCCAGTTCCTCACTACATAATATATAGTCTACTACACCTTGCCCATTTGCATTTACAAATGTAAACACCCCTTCATCTCCTTCCATTGTTTCATTACCTATTAACAAGTTGTTTACCTCACAGAATTCTAGTAGTTTTTCTTCTTTCCCTATTACTCACTCCATGCCTGCTTTTCCTTGACCTTATCACATCCCTATCCTCTTCTACCTGCTCTTTTCCTAATAACCTTGCATTCTCCTCCCCTATTCTCGCATTCAAATCTCCCATCATAATAAATTCTGTCTCTGGCATCTTTTCCCGTATTTCCTCCATGTCTTCTTCTAGTGTACTATAAAAATTACTGTTGTAAAAATATGACACTTCTGGAGGGTTATGTCACCCCATTCCTATTCTTACTCCATTATTCTGTTTAATTATTGACCATAACACATTGGAACCTCTATTCCCCATTTTTTCTATATCAATAGTTGTTTCGATATTGTTCTTCGCAAACAGGCCTACTCCTCCTGATGCTCTTCCCCTATCGCATCTTTTCCTTGGCTTTTTCTCCAGAAACTTAAAACCTGCTATCTCTGCTACCTCTTCCTTTCCCAAGCATGTCTCTGCCACTCCCACAATACCCATCGAGCACATAATGTTTTTAATTTCACTGCTCCCTATCTTATTTCTTAGCCCTTCCAATTCCAAAACATTGATTTCAATCCCTTATCCTATTTGTTATTTGGTTGTTCTTGAAACTTAAATCTCTCCATTTTCCTGTATCTTGTAGTTCTAGCCTCCATTTCCCTTTCTTCTCTTTCACCCCCTAAGCTCTCTTTCATCCTCCTTGCATATAATTTCTAAATCATCCTTTTTTATTATTTATTCTGCCTCATTCATGGATACTACCCGCATCGTTAGCCTGCTCGGCATTTTGCCCCTCCCCACACCTTCACTTCTGTCTCCCTTCCATCACTCCTCAACTCCTGCTGCCTCCCCTCTCCTTTCTTCTGGCCCCTCCCTTTGGTTCCTGATTCCCAAAAGTGACAGGTTAGTTTAGGTTTTTTTTATATACAATTTGGCTTGTGATTCCCGGGAGCGATAGGTTAGGGTAAGTTTAGTTATTTTACGTGCCTGGTTTCCACATCTTTTGCAACGAATTGCCCTTCGGAGTACACCGTGTTGTATTAATGGCTCCGTTAATTTGTCTTCTTTCTCCCAAAATCTGCGAATAAACCCTAACGTTTGGTGCTCACAGCTGTCACAATCCATCTTGTTACTCTCAATCTCAGCTTAAGGTCACTCACCCTTACGCTACACTTGCCGTGTTTTCTACCCCAATTCGCTACATTTCTATACGCTGGCTTCATTAATTCACATATATATGCAAGACAACTTTTCAGCGCGGATGGGTGGGCGCATTCCATTAATCGAGACATCTCCTATTATGAAAAGATTCAATAGGTATTATGCATCTTAAGAACCTAATTGAGGCATATCCGGGGAGTTTTTTTATTGCCATCAGTGTTGGTGCATAACAGAGCAGCAAATCGTTTTCCTTGCTTGCTTTACCCCCATAGCATTTTTCCCCGCGAAATGATTATGTTTTATTTGGAAGTTAAAAAACACACCCGCTTCATGCACATTAAAAACATCTTTAGGGTCATAGCCCTCAAGAAGACGAGGCAATGTTTCATTTTTTCCTAAATTCGACAATTTCTTCATGTAAACTGGCACTTTCACCACACATGATTTTGAACGAAAGGTTATGTGCTTCTTAAAATGATCAAACCATCCATTTGATGCGCTGAAATTCTCCAAGCCTATCTTAGCGGCAATTTCCAACGCCTTTTCCCGTAAAATGCTTCAAGTGGAATGTTCTCACTTCTTTTTCCCTCGAACCACCTCATTAATATATTTTCGAATTCGTCATATGGTGAAACATGCATATTCTTACGCATATTTACCCAGAACAGCACTGCACCTCCACATTCAAAATGTCGAACAATGATGCACGAGCCATTTCGTATTTTTTTCGGCATATACAACATAGAAATTTGTGGATCAACTTCCACATCCTTATTAATGGCAAACTTTTCTTGAATAATTAAACTCTTTCGCTTAGCAGTCATTGTATATGTCTTATTACTACTGGAACACACAAACTATAACTCAATACAACACGATGAAGGTGACGCCACGCTTTCGCAGTGGTCCTGTGTCATAGATTTATGGCACGTAAAAGAACCTCAAGCCTGATAAAGAGGCCTCTGAGCAAAATTACTTGTCTTTCACGCCTAATATAGAATGGGACGCTAAGGATTATAGCAGTTAAAGGAGCATCCATAAATAAAACCCAATAATAATAATAATAATAATAATGATGTGGGTTTTGCATCACAGTGATCTAAAACCTGCAGCGGATTTTGAATCAGTCAAGAAATTGATCCAGAAACCCCCAATGTTAAAAACGATATGTGCTACAACCCCGTTATGTTATGATAGGTTGTGTGTAGTTATGGAAGGAGTGTCTTGTATATGCCTCATCACTTCCCCTCCCTCTCTCTCCTGTGGTAAAGAGTTGTGTGTTTCAATAATGCAATTAATTCGGTCGTGCGTGCGTGTGTGTGTGTGTGTGTGTAATGATCGAATGAGTGTCAGGTCCCATTCCCTTCTTTCTCTCTGGGGATGGTAAGCGCTGTGTGTGTGTGCTTGTTGTGTGTCTCATCGCATCAATGTACCGCCCCCCTGGTAAGTGCGTGTACTGTTTTCATGTGCATCAGTATCCAAGAGAAAAAACATATGCCTCTGGTGAAATGAGAAGGCAATGAACGAAAAACTATTTAACTATCACAATGTGTCGATTCAGAGAAGAAAATGTAAACTTCTCATGCATCTTACGAATATTCCATGGTTATCTCACCACGTCAAAGTATGATAGAAAAGCGACATAATGGGAAAATAACGTAATGCATGACCGATGCATTTAAATTACGCTATGCATGGTTATCTGATCACATTAAGGTATAATACAAAAACGATCGACAGCTAAAACTGTTAAAACACTGGCAATGCATGACTTTGAAGCGTAAAAGATAAAAAAATTAATAATGCAGTTTAAGTTCAACTGCCCGCTTAAAAACAATGTCTATAAGCTCTAAAGTGAACTGTATCTCTCCTCGGACCGTAATTAAACGTTTGAGAGGAAATCCTTATACTAGGGAATATGGCGAATGGTCTTTTTCCTGCACTATAATCATTGGCACGCAGGACACGTGTGGCAAGGTAAAAGATCAAACTCTAAAAGCGAAGGTACCGTCCATGGATCGTAATTATATGTCTGAGACTAAAGTCTATTAAGGAGCAAGATGACCGGGTGATCATTCTCCTGGAGTATAATTAGATATATTAAGATGAACAATTGCATGTACGTGTGTACTTTGCCCACGTACATCCGACGAAAAAATAAAATAATGGGATAGAAAGCATGCTGCTGTGCACTTGTGTATGCGCACTAATAATTCAACAAAAATAACTAGTTAGGAAGCAACAAAATGTTCACTCCTATCGAATGAAAGCCAACAATAGGCAAAGAGTTGCGCACGCATATATGATATGACTAAAATAATCTTCGATTGAAAACCCCCCCACTATCGATAAATGGATTTGTATAAAACCATAACATTAAAAACTAAGATCTTAGTATCTGTGCGAGTGTGATCTGTGATGCATAAGACATAACATGTGAGCCATGGGAGTAGGTGAGGGTTTGACAACTTCAAGTTAAATGCGGTCAAAACAGCTTCTATATAAGGATATGTAAAATCACTCCAGTGTCATCATTGTACGAGACAGGACAGCAAACATGGATGGTAAGTGGACAATGTTTGCTATAAAACATTCAGTGTAAGATAGTTTTGTTCTCGTGTTTTTTGTTTGTTAAGATTATATACTTGTGGAAGTCTATCGAGACTAAGATATTTCCGGTGACTTAAATAGAACTAAAAATCCGGTTGAAACACATTTGAAATGATCAACTTTAAATATAAAGTGCTTGGCTAAAAATCCTGTTGAAACACGTTTGAAATGTTTGACCTAAATATAAAGTGCTTATACTAAACACCTGTCGAAACACGTTTGAAATGTTACAGATGGCATAGTAAATCAATTAAATGAACTGGGAGATGGTAGGACTATTCTACCTACGAAAAAACACGCTGACTTGGAGATGAACGTCCCCTTCAAAATAAATGGACTTAAGACAGCATGTACAAGATACGGAGAGCGCATAGTTCTAAATCTGGAAAAAAAATCAAATCCTTCTCCCGGAACATTTTAAAAACATGTCAGCAGAACAGAAACCTGCAATCAATTCAGGATACCAGCTTGTGTATATGGGTCAGGAAAGCCTGCCGAGTGGATACAAGCATCATAAGATATATTTTTTACAATCAAAGGTACTTACAAAAAGTTATCATTGTATAAACTTGCAAATCTGTTATTGCAATAACATTAATAAATGCATGCTAGGAAATAAAGAAAAACTATAAATATATTTAATCATTTTTGTTTTAAAACAGAAAAAATTCTTTGCATGTGTTAAAGGTAAAAACTCAGCTTTAACGACAATTTGCATCACTTTTAAAGAAAATTGCAATGAATATGTAGCATATATACATAAAATAATAATAATAATAATAATAATAATAATAATAATAATAATAATAATAATAATAATAATAATAATAATAATGTGTTAGAGAAATATTACAAAATGACTTTCCTTTCTCAGATCAAGAAACAACTGGTACTGCATAAAAAAACTTGCTGATACAATATCACTAATATAGAATTGTGCATCATTCCAGACAGCAGTGAATACATCTCCAACACAAAGGCAAAACCCCGAACGAAGCAAGGTTCGTAATTAAGTTTCCGAATGCAGGCTGGAAAAAATTATACAGTTACAAAAGTAATCTCAGTTTAAATAAAATCATGTGATCTTTTATTCTGCCAGTTTTCTGAAATAGTCATGTTTACACATTTATACTTCTAAAAAAATCATATTCCATCTATGAAGAGTATAAACTCAGTTTAAAAAAAATGAGTTTATTTTTGTAAGGAGAAAAAAGCAATGTGAGCCTAGAACATTATCGTGAATGTGTGAATAACAAAAAAGATATGTGTGTTCTTTTTACAGATGTTTGTTTGAATTGCAACTGAAAAAATAAGTTTAATATAGGAATAAATTATTGCAGCTTAATCAAAGATGTATGCATGTCTTAGTAGTATTCAAATTCATTTCAGCGTTGGAAAAAACTAAATAGAAAAATCTTACTGTATTTATACATGTGTTAAAAAAGTTTACTTTACTTTATTAGACTTCACAGAAAATAGCTTTAACAGATATGTGAATACATTTTTTTTCAGCTTAAACAAAACATATATGCAAGTAAAAATGTTTGTTTTCTCGTAATGGACGAAATACAACTTGTGCTAGAATGTTTATTTTGTCAGCATTAAAAATCAGATGTCACCTTAAGATATCAAACATTTCCTTCGAAAATAATGTGATGTGTATTTCAAAACATATAAAAATGGGCAAATAAATTTTCTTTCCAGCTTAATCAAACATTTGTGCATGTTTAAAAACTCAATTAATGTTATGGGAAAAATGTTTTTGTTTTCATGCACTGGACAAAATACAATTTGTGCTAGAATGTTTAATTTTTCAGCTTTAAAAAAATCAGACATTAGCTTAAGACATAAAACATTTCCTTTGAAAAAAAAGAAGAAAATAATGTTATATGTATTTCCAAACATATTAAATATGTCAATTGATTTTTTCTTTCCAGCTTAATCAAACATTTGTGCATGTTTAAAAAAAATTCAATTATTATTTTTGGGGGAAAAATTAAATTAAAAAAATTCTAATTGTATTTACACATGTGATCAAATAGACGTTTACTTTTTTTGGTTATTATAAAAAGTTCACGACTGTATGCATGTGGTGTGACACGAATACTAATACGATATTTGTATTATCATTTCAGAGGAATACGTGTACGCCATCTCCAATAAGACCCGAGCTGATTCGGCTGTCAAGAGGACCCGATCCGATCCCGAAGACGCTGGCGCATCCGCGGCAAAGAATGAGAGAATCGATTCGGTGAGTGAACAGAGGAATACGAAGGGTATTGCATGTATCGAAACAGAATCTGCATTTAAAAATCGGATGTATACAATTCAGATAGAAAACACGTTGGCTATCATTGATCCGGAATCATTTCTAGATGAATGTGAACCCCTGGTCAGCAATGAAATTCGGAGTAATCTCGGTCTTCACGCATCGGGAATAAAATTTTGTGCTACGTTATATACCAATACATCATTCAGACCCCTGAAAACGAAAAAATCGAGACATTTAATTTCAACAGTAAGATGCATCCTATATTATAGAATACAAACACTAGCAAAAGGTATGAGGATAAACTTAAAAACCCCATATTATTAAACGTTGAAACATTTGAATTGAAAAGCAGTTCGAAAGCTATTCTAAATATGTTCGTTAATTCTAAACGCTTGTCACTACCATCCTTTAAATGCAGGTTGTCACATATAAGTGCCCGAGTTCATAAAACATAAGAAAGCAGTGATCAATATTAAAAATACTGATACTAAATGTTACGGATACTTCTACTTGCATCCAAATAACCAGTAACGCGTAATGCTAATGGAGTGAATTCTTATTCCAAGTGCAACATGTTTAAAGAATTTGATTTCACAAGAATAAAATTTTCAGTATCCTTAGATGACATCCACAAATACGAAAAGCAAAATGATAATATATCGATCACTGTATATGGTATAGATCAATGTTCAATTATTCAACTATACCAAACCTCCAAAATTAAAGAGCATCACGTGATACTTTTAAGAATCACTATTGTTTAATAAACAATCTTTCTCGAATATTGGCGATGTAGCTAACTAAACACAGGTGTAAAATGAGTATATGTGAATGCTGCTTGAAACACTTTTCAAATGAAAATATCCTAGGCAAACATAAAATGAGATCCATGAAATCGCAAGTTGTTAGTATGCCTGAACTAGGGAAATATGTTACGGTTGTATTCATTTCTCAAATGTTCTCCCGTTCAATTCGTAGTATATGCAGACATCGAATCAATACTTTAAAAAGTGCATTCATGCCAGTCCTCTGTAGAGAACAGTTGGACGCGATCGGTACAGAGAGACGAAGCTGTGTCAATATCTCTAATTCTCGTACGTCAATATGACGATTCCTTGTCAAAATTCAAAATCTTTATAGGTCCTAATGCAATTCAAGAGTTTTTCAGTGAATTAAAATTAATTGCAGACGATATAATTTATATTTGCTCAAAAACAAAGAGTTAAACATGACAGATGAGATGAAATTAAAAAACGCTGATTGTCATCTATGTGAACGCAAATTTGAGTCAGACAATTTAAAAGTCAAAGACCACTTCACATTTCTGTGAAATTCATAGGTCCGGCACAATTCGTGTAATTTGAATAGGAAATTAGCAAATTTCATACCGATTTTTTTCCACTGTTTATCAAATTACGATTCACATTTTCTCGTGAAGAATCTCGTTTATGATCGAGAACCGATATCGTACATTTCACAAACATCAGAAAATTATCTATCATTCAGTAAGAGATACACATATAATGGAAAATTGATATATTTTAGATTTCTTGACAGTTATAGATTCCTCGATGATAAATTGAGCAATTAGGTGATATGGTAAACTCTAAGAAGTTTAAAAGTACAGAGCATACGAAAATCCCATACATCAACAGCTAATGAGACACAATGGTGTATTTCCATACACACATTTGGATTGCGTAGAGAAATTGAAAGATAACTCATTACTTGATATTTCAAAATTTGATAACATAAAAACACAAGACTATTTACATGCACAGCCAGTATGAAGAGAATTAAATATTAGAAATTTAGGCGAATACAATGATCTATACCTTAAGACTGACACACTGCTATTAACAGGCATTTTTTAAAAATTCAGAGAATTATATCTAAATTTATATAAACTAGATCCATGTCACTATTATACTATAGCACGGTTGGCATTTGATGCAATGCTGAAATCAAGTAAGGCTAAATTATCACTAATCACTGACCAAGATATGTAGTTTTTCGAATCGGGGATCGGGAGGGCTTTGCAGTGTCCGGGCGGTACTCCAAAGCGAATAACAGGTACACGCAGGATTACAACGAATCATTACCATCTAAATATTTAGCACTTTTTAGATTGCACGAACTTATGTGGATACTCAATGTCTAAGAGTCCCATGCCTTAGGGTGAAATCAGGTGGCTAGAGATGAAATTAACGCAACAGATTTATTGACGTACCGCTAGATTCGGAAACGGGTTAGGTGATTGAAGTCGATCTGGAATACCCTAAAGAAATCCACGACCACTATAATGATCTTCCATTGTGTCCAAAGAGCGAGATATCTCCGAAAGATAAAAGCAGAAAACTGTTGGCGACACTATCAGATAAGTCTAATTATGTGTTGCATTACCGTAATCTCCAGCAATGTGTACAATTAGGAATGAGGTTCAAACGCATACATACAGCAGTGGCTTACAAACAATCCTTTTGTATGAAAACATACATTGACTTGAACGCTGCCAAACGTGCTCAAGAAAAAAAATGGACAGAATTTATGGGAAAAAATTAATAACTGCGTTTATGGTAAATTTATCGAAAACGTGCGCAAGTATAACAATTTTCGTCTTGCTGCCAGTTAGAATCAGGCCCGTAAATTGATTTCACGTCAGACGTTTTAACGTTTCATAGTATTTGACGATAACCTTGTGGGGATGGAGTTGTCAAGAGAAGAAATTCACATGTGTAAGCCTGTATACATAGGATAGGCAATACTTGACATTTCTAAATGTGATGTATGACTTTTATTACAACGTTCTGAAAAAGAATCTAAACGATGATCTGGCTTTAAATTATACCGATAGAGATTCTTCTGTTTGAAACTAGTACAGATGTTTACGAATTTATCAAAACTATCCTTCGGTATTTTGATACAAGCAATTACAAGCCCGATAACATATATTCGATACCTCTGGTAAACAAACAAAAAAAATAATGGGTTTACTTAAAGATGAGAAATCTGGTACAATAATGACAGAATACGCAGGGTTAAGATCAAAATTATATGCATACCGTTTCGATGGGGAATTAATTAAAAAGTCGAAGGAAATTTCAAAGATGGCAATGCGTTCAATAACCTTCGAGGATTACTTATCCTGTCTCAATGACATGAACGTAGCACATTTCGCTAAACAAATAACATTCAAAAGTTATAAGCATGATATTCACACAGTAGAAATGAACAAAATTGCATTGAGAGGGCTTGATACCAGACGTTATAAAACGCATAAAACTTTGGCTTGCGGACATTATTCTATTCCTGCAGATCCTTCTAACTCTGAGCACATCTAACAGCTTCTTTCTCGCTGAAGAGATAAATTGGATGCCTGTAATTATACTGTTATACATTGTAATTTTGCTTAAGAACATTATAACAATTTTCTCGCTGAAGAGAGAATTTGTTTTTACATTATTTGCTTGCAAACTAACTCACCTTTGTAACGGTAAAGAGGATGAAACTATCCTACTTGATTTTGTTTGCAAATCAAATTTTTATGGAATGTATTGCTTAAGAACATTTTAAATTTTTCTCGCTGAAGAGAGAATTTGTTTTACATTTACTTATGATGCCATTTCATGTAATTCTGCTTAAGAAACATAATGCAAGCTTGAAGATTAAAAAAGCAAACTTGAGATCTTTTTTCTCGCTGTTTTACAATTGCGCCATTTCATTAATTCTACATAAGAAACATGACACAAAAAACTCAAGGGTTTTGTTGATAGTTCAACGTTTTGTGTAATTCGCAGCAATTTTCACGTGTTTTGTTTTATGACATGTATAACACGTAATTCAAGCTTAAAGCAAAGGGATTTAGTATGACACTTAAAGTTGAGAAATATGGTGTTTACTCAAATAATCTTTTTTCATGTCACAAGTTATGTTTTATGGAATCCATAGCACAGATACTCACTTTTGTAACGGTAAAAGATGCTTTTTATACCACATCCCGAATCATTCAACTCGATTTTGCTTTATGCTTGCTGTGTGTAAATCAATGTCACATGTTATATTTTATGGAATGTATATCACAGATCCTACTGCACTTTCGTAACGGTAAAGGGGTTTTTATATTATCAGTTTATGGTGTTTGTGTAGTTCTAAACACGGGATATATTATGATACTTTAACTTTATGTATGTAAATCAAATGTCACATATTATGTTTTATGGATTATACATCACAGATCCTACTGCACAGATACTCACTTTTGCAACGGTAAAGGGTTATTATCAGTTTATTGTGTTTGTATAGTTCAAAACAGGGAATATATTATGATACTTCAAGTTTATGTATGTGTCACATGTTACGTTTTATGAATGTATATCACAGATGCACAGAAACTCATTTTTGTAACGGTAAAGTTTTTTTTCCATATTATCAGTTTATGGTGTTTGCGTTGTTTAAAAACAGGGAATAGGCGTAGAAATAATAATAAATCAATTCATTTTGGATTCTTTTTGGTTTATTTAAGAACGAAAAAACAGAAAAAATACATTATAATATACCACATCCCAAATTATTTTTTTACAGCTTATTATTCTTTTTACTAATGTCCTAGTTACATTTTCTACACTACAGTATCTCTTCCTATCCATTCACTTCCTGGAAAGCTTAGCCAATTGACAAGTAATCTGTTCCATTGTCATCGTAATACCGTTTCTATGAGATGTGTCAGGGTACCGAGTTCTTAATAATTCATGACCGTAGAATCCACCTTGTATTTCCTTTCCCTCGCCATCTTACAGATAGGTGGGTGGGACTGTGTGTCTTACCCTGACAATGCGAAAAATTCCAATGCTCCAATTAAGTGTGTACCCTTTCTCGAGTAGATCCTTATGCCTAGAGATCCTCACATTGTCTTCAACATTGAAGCTCGTGCCGTTCCTCTTTTCGTACCTCAAAATATCACGACGATACATCGTGAGGAGATCGTTGTTCCTGACGTCGCGAGGCTTCATCTGAATCATCGAATGATAAGTATTGTTGTAGGTGTTAATGATTCTTGGCAAGAGATCCAGCCATTTATAGGAACCTCTAGCCAAACATTCCTAATGCATCATAGTTTTAAGAGTTCTTTTTAAACGTTCGACAGCTGCAGCCTTTATGACGCTGAATTTACTATAATGATTAATTGCATACTTGGCCATTAATTGTCTGAAATGCTTATAGTAAAATTCCTTGCCATTATCGGATTGAATATTCTTACGCACTGTATCCAGATCCTCCAGCATATCTCGCATTGCTTTTGTAACATTCACTCCGGTCTTGTCTTTTACAGGTCTTGCATAGGCCATTTTGAGTAAAAATTAATAGCAACAAGAATGTACTTATTTTCTGTTTTGTTTTGCGAATGGTATCATTTCAATAAGGTCTATTTGTAATAAGTCATTAAGACCTTTACTATTTTCCTGCGCAAAATCTCCTTCTGGCGGGGGAATGTAATTCATTAGCGATGTTTCGTCTAATCATGGTATTATTTTTGAGGTTTTCAATTCTGTGACGATCTCTTGAATGTACGCTGTATGTTTCAAATTGCCAGCCTCCCTCGATGCAATTAGCAATTTGAGTCTGCTAATCAGACTATTAGGATCGGACCAGTATACGTAGTCCAACTTCCTATCCATACGAGACCGGAACCAATCGTAGTGTCGATTAGCATGCGTATGATATTCTTATATTTATACCCCTTGTTCGATTTCAGACGACCGCTCCTGTTGTAGCCCTGTCTGTGAACTAGTTTGTTTCAAAATTTGAGAATAAATGCCCAAATCGTCTTCCGTATACGATGAGGTCTGAGGTACGCGCTTGAATATTAGTTCGTACAGCCCCGGGCTAGCCGCATAAGTCTCGTCTATCTGAATGTAATTAATTTATTTCCTATATTATAGTCCCCATCTTCGTACCGTACTCCGAAGGTAACGTCCAGATTGCTGCCGCTAGCTGTTCGAACCTCCTTCAGATAATTCGCAAGGGTATCGGCTTCTTTTTCTTCTTCTTCGGGGCGAGAGAGGGGTTTGCGCTTTTCTTGATTCTTTATTATATCCTTCAGAGGAACGGTGACGGGCTGAAGAACCTCGACATCACACGTTGGTTTTCAAACTTGAGACCCTTCAGGGAACGTAACTTTTCCCTTATCGCTTTACTGTGTCGAGCGATGGACTGCTTGAGTCTGATGTCATCTTAAAATGAATGCGCAATTAAGCTGTTGCTGTCAATATATAGGAGATTTTCAATTCAACACTTAGAATATGTCCATCTTTAGCACGATTAACTGGAGCTGTGAAGGTCAACTTGTCTATCATAACGGGTGCAGGTTAACTTTCAACTAGCTTATCGTTGTTTCCATTCTCATATTGGGATGGGTGATGGGATCATGGACCACGCAATCACCTCTCCGCTAACCTAGGACTTGTAGTATTCGAGTCCCGACGAAAGTATATAACTCTGTGAGCTACCTCTGTATGGTTTCGTTTGCAATGCAATGATGATCTGTCCTCTCATTTGTTCTAAAATAGCATTTATTACAACCACTTGCGATTTAAGAATATCAGTATTATTCATAGTTGAGGTTAGGCACTTATCCATCGAGCTCTGACGGTTTACCACGGTTTCCAGATTTTTTTTCTACTGCTGCAACAATTTCTTGAGGTATAGAAGCTAGAGTTCGGTTTAAAACGGTCTGTTTTTCAGCATTTTTCTTTAAAACTAAATGACATATTTTTTTAGTTGCAGCATCGTTATCGTCCACGGGATCGGCTATCTCCCTTATACGTTTCTTTCGAAAGGAAACGTTTCCGTTCGAATCGGGAAGCGACGTGCGTGCATTTATGTAATCTAAAATATATTTTTTATTCGGACCAGTATCGTGAACTGGAGGCAATAGTACCTTCATTCTTATCGTATACAGAATGACATTATTTTCTGCATCGCGTTTGAAGGCGTATTTACTCAGGTATTCCATTAGTCTCTGATGTTGACCTTCGAGCGATGTTTGCACGTGCTGCCTAAGCATAGCTTCAAATTCGCCCATACGCTGATAAGAAGTCTTTTCGGTGAACGTCTGCATTCGATGCTCGACGATAGTCGTAAGCGTATCCACATAGAGTTTAGTCGTTGCATCATAGTCTTCTTCAGGATCCTGAATGTTGCATAATCGCTTTTTCTTGAATTGATAGTTTCCCATATCATGTCGATTTATGATATAAGGACGGGATGGTCCTCCGCGATCCGAATCTGTCGATACTCATAGCTGTAATGAGCGATACTCTCTATTTATTCACTCTGATAAATACATCGAAACCTTTCTGTATCGTCCTTCATTCAGTGGGAATTCAGGTACTCTGACAACAAAGGGTCTCGAGTTCGATCCGTCATTACTCTCCCACACTTGCCGGGCCCTTAAACTCCACACCACCACCACCCACACTTGCTTACACAGCTCTCTGAATTCCGTATACGGCATGTCAGTATTTACGTAATCGTCGTATATGCGCTTTAAGTTGAGATTATCTTGTCTGAAGAGCACGATCATATTTGCATTGTCTCTAATTACATGTTTGGGTACCTTTGCATATGATTGTGCTAGGTATACAGCATCGACGTTGCGATGTCTACCCATGCAGTAATACTAAGCTATTTTACCCGGTTTCCCGTTGATGACGTCGTCGAATACGAATATGGTATTTTCTCTGGCTTCGGATGTTTGCAGTACTTTTTTTACCGTCCTCGAACGTACACACTCCTATATCGGGTATGGTTTTCAGCACTTTGAGCAGGTACCGATATTTCGGTTGATTCAGTGATTTCGAGTAAATGTAAAGATTCTCGAACCTTAGACCGTTCTCGTGGATTAGCAGGATGAGCAAGATGTTCGTCTTTCCCGCATTTGAGCTACCCAGAATGAGCGCTCTGACGTTGGTCGGGAAGAGAGAGCCGTGCCGTCGAAGTCTAAAACTTGTATAGGTAACGAAACTTTTGCTTCACTACTTCCATCGTGCGACTAAGATTATAAGGTATATATTTCCTTTTTATTTTCCTAGTGTATCATGGGCTCTGGAGGTGTTTTGGAAGTCCATCAAGAAGGGTTCTGGAGTACTTAATTCTTTGATTAATTCTCCACTGTTTTAGGCTCACTTGCCCGGCTACAGGTACTGCGGTCCTGGAACTAAGCTACATAAACGCTTGCAGCGGCAGGATCCGCCTACAAACGGATTGGACGCCGCGTGTCGAGAACACGATATCGCCTACGTCACGCATCGGGACACGGGTTTGAGGTATTTGGCAGTCTGCCGACGGTACTTTTGGCGAAAAGCTTGCCGCTAGACTTGTGGCCACCATCATGAAGGGAAAGCTGGCCACGGGCGCTGAATTGCGCAAGCGGCGGAAGAGAATACTACCACCACCCGCTAGAGGCGGGATCTTACCTTTGATACTGCTTTTGGCGGCGTTGGGTGCTGCGGGTAGCTTGGTAAGGGAAGCCGTACAGATCGCTACCTCGGTGGATAAGAAACGTGCTGCGGAGAAGCATCTGAACGAGCCGGTTCGTCACAATCAGCAGATGGAAGCCTTAGCCACCAGCAAGGGTAGAGGTATTAAGAAGGGAGGTGGACGACGCAGGAAGGGGCTTGTATCTACGTACAAAAACTCGGGGCGAGGTCTGTACATATCCCGGAAAAAGCCTTAAACGGTGCGGAGATTGAAGCTTATGCTAAACGTCTACGCATTCCTAATTTTAGAGGCGTATACATGCTAGACAAACTGCCTTAAGACCTAGACGTGCACAGAGGATCGTCAACTTGGATAGCTCGCAGAATCCGGGTACTCATTGAGTTGCTATACACAAGGATGGAAATTTAGCGTTTTATTTTGACAGTTTCGGCAATCTGAAACCTCCAAGAGAGATCGAATCCTATCTCGACGGTGTTAAGGTCATATATTACAGACATAGGTATCAGAATTTCTATTATGTGATTTGTGGTCATCTATGCTTGCAGTTTCTGTTATAAAACACTTTCGACAGGATGTTTGAATGGTCAAGATGAGTTACACTATCACCGCGAGCGGATCTGATTTTATTTTCTCTACCCATCTGAATCTGCCACTCCATCTGGATCCAAATGGAGTTTACGAGATTGCTCTACTGAATTTTGAGACATTTTACTCGATACCAAATGTTTATCCTAGCAATAACCTTTTCCATTATGTGCGGGATCGAAAACTTGAAACCATTGAAATTCAACCTGGCACTTATGAAATAGAAGATATAAACTTTCCTCAAGAATAAATCAAAGCCGGTGATGACTTTTTTCTCCGTCCCAATAATAACACCATGAAGGCTGAAGTTCAGTACCCCTACGTTATTGGTTTCACTCGAGAGAGGTCGGTGGGCTCTCTTCTCGGTTTCTCCGGCAAGCGCACGTTGGAGCCGGGTGTACTGACCGAGTCTGACGAACTGGTGAGCATCTTTAAGGTAAGCATCATACGCATCGAGTGCTGCCTTGCCGTTGGATCCTTCATTGACGGTAAAAGCGGGCATTCTCTCTACGAATATTTCCTGTCGGTTCCTCCGGGCTACCACATCTCACAGGAACCGCCCAGTCCTATATATCTACGCATCATCGACATGAATCTATGATCATCTCAGCATTCGAGTGGTAGACCAGAACGGGGATACGCTCGACCTCAGAAACGAAACTATTATAGCGAGACTACACATAAGACGGAATGGGAATAAATTTTAAAAGGCATTACTATGATAAAAAGCTTCTCTCGAGATTGATATCTACTCAGTCTTCGACGCGCAAACTGCTGGCACCATCCAAACGAGAGTTCCTCGAACGACTGGGCTTCAAGGTTATGCAATGGATGGTTTAGATGTGACCGGAGTTCCGACGTTTGACGATAAGATTAGTAAGGAGGAGGAACATCTCTTCCTACCTCACAATACGTCTGCTCTGGATGTGAATGATGAAATTAGAATACCATGCCAGGCCGAGGATTTGTACACGCTTCCTAGCAGAAGTTACCTCTACATAGAAGGATCTATATCAAAACCTACTGTTGAAGCTTCATCTGTAAAACTGACCAACAATGTCATGGTGTTTGTGTTTGATGAAGTTCGCTTAGATATGAATGGTACTAATATAGATAGAACGAGAAATCCCGGAATTTCTACGACTATGCGCAACTATGCAGCTCTCAACACTTTGGACTTCAATCGCCTGCAGAACGCCGGCTGGACCTATCCCGGAGAAGCTGTAGACATCGTGAACGCATCGAATGGGGTCTTCAACGCTATCGTTCCTCTTTCGATGGTTCTGGGTTGCGCAGACGATCACAAGGAGCTCATACTTAATAACAAGTTTGAACTCGTTCTCATTAGATCTAAAAATTCTAATAATTATCTGATGGGCAATGATCCGACTATCATTTAATCAGCAACGAATGGAGGATGCCCGTACTTAGACTCTCCGATGTCCAGAGGGTGGAGAAACTTAAACTCGTCAAGTCAGATCGTCCGCTGCACGTTGCCTTTCGAACCCTGGACCTTCAAACTCAACCTGCAGTACCGCAGACTAAAGCGTTCACATGGAACGTTGCAACGACATTGAGGCTTGAGAAACAGCGTTTTGTCATAGTGGGTGCACAGACCGACAGATTGAACTACCTTGCTAAAGATAGCTCTATCTTTGATCACTGCAATATCACCAATCTGAAGCTTTATCTCAACAGCGAATGCTATCTGTATCATGACATGAATTGAGATTTTGCAAATTCAAAGTTTGCATCTGTGTATGATCAGTATTCTAAATTTCAATACTCTTATTATGGCAAAGAAAATTACCCTCTTTTGAAGAGAAGTGACTTTCTGAAATATGCACCACTATTCATCATCGACTGTTCTCATTAACCGGAGGAGACTGTGACTGGAGTCATTAACATCAGATTGCATCGGCGAGTTTTCCTGCACAAACATCTTTGTTTTGTTTAGTTATTCATGATAAATTGTTCACTTATAAACCCCTAACTCATGTTGTTCAATCTATCATATAGGAAACGAAATGTATTTTGTTTATATCAATAAAGAATGGAATAAAATCTGTATATTATATTTTATTGATTTTAGCATACATCTCCTTTAACTTTTTTCTGACACTCCTACCTCTAACACATTGATTTATGAACGTCATGCAATTGAAATAAATACATTTGAAAGTATGGAATTAGTGTCTACAGTTCTGCTATTACAACAATGTACAGGTGTGACATTTTCATTTAGACACGTATTCACAAATGCTATTTTGAGTTTATTCATATGCAATGCTATATTATATGCATAATTATATTCTCAATGTACGATACACGAGGAAGCTTACCGTCTTTCACATACGTTTTAATCACGGCTATATTTTGAGCTATTATCGGCTAGTCCTCTTTTGTATGCATACAAAAGTTTCGTCACCTGCTTTGATGAAAACGGATGCGAGTTCGTAATGCAGTCCTATATTCACACGATGCTTGGAGCTGATGGAGATGTCGAGCATAAACACACTATTTGGATTCATCTTTCTCTGGCTTTTCTGGAATGGGATCAGAGATGAGTACTTTAACGTTCTCTTGAGAGGCTTCTAACATCATCTTCTTGTTTAAGACCTTTGCCTTGTTCCTCTTCTTCTCGGGCTTCTTTTCGGACCTGTAGACACATACACAAGATCTCTGTTTTAACACACGAGTCATCATTAAACCTCTTTCTTTTTTATTGACAATGATTCTGTTTACCTTTCTTCTTCTACACGTTCTTTCTCCTCCAGAGCTCGGACGTCGACACCGACCGATCCACGTCGCGGTGCGGAGGCACATCTTCTCCTTCGGGCATTCTGTAAAATACACATTTTTTGCTTAGTTATCATTTTTATCTCCTACAATATCTATTCTATCACATGTTCTTTACTTACTTACCCTTTTGCTTTGCGATATACGTCACAGTACTCTCCACAACGGAAGAATAACATTTGTTGATGCTGCGATGGTTCCTTACAGAAGGTATCCGTATCGCCATCGCATATTTACTCATGCTTATCGAGACATGCTTCATTTGCTCGTATTCATCGAGGTTCAACCAGCAACAGTTGTCGCTATTGCTCGCGATTCTGATATTTTCACTATTCATCGTGCTGGCTCACAGTCGACTGTGAACTCAGATCCGTTTTCGTCTCACACATCATGCTTTGTGGAGAGGGGGGAGTTTGAACATGTTCGTTCTTGCATTGGTGAGGTGTCCTCGCTAGCCTTCCGCTGACGTTTTTTTGGAATACTCTTGTAGCCTACCTTTTCTTCTGTCTTACATTATCATCATACACGCTTCTTATTCGTCATTCCATATTGACCGTCATCCTCCAACCTAGACTTACCATCCTCTTACGATCAATATATCTCATCCTTTCCATGATTTATACAATACATTCGTAAACAATAACGTACTGAGAAGCGCGCGCACACACGTTTTTTTTCTTCTATACATCAATGTGCTGAGAAAACACGTGCACACACTTACCAGGGGGCGGTACATTGATGCGATGACACACCCACACACAGCTCTTACCATCCCCAGAGAGAAAGAAGGGAATGGGACCTGACACTCATTCGATCATTACACACACAACTCTTTACCACAAGAGAGGGGAGAGGGAGAGGGAAGCGATGAGGCATATACAAGACACTCCTTCCATTAACTACACATAACCTATTATAACATAAGGGGTTTGTAGCACATGTCGTTTTTAACATTGGGGGTTTCTGGATCAATTTTTTGACCGATTCAAAATCCGCTGTGGGTTTTAGATCACTGTGTGAGTGATTCAAAATCCCCTAACCACCACCCACCACCACCAATAAAAATAATGTTTTCGCTTAGCCAATGCAAATACGAGCTGGCCGAAACTGAACAAGAAGTGACGCCACGCTTCTTAATAATGACATTTGTCTGCTAATTCCAGCGCCTTTACTGAACCAATCATCAGATGCGCTATTAGCGGCACATAAAATCGAATCGATATATCCGCGCGAAGTCCGAGATATGCTGTCTTAACATTCCTTATAAGCGGACTTTGCATTAAAGAAAGGTTCATTATTAGCGGGTTTACTTTAACATTTGTTTACGCAGCTTTTGAAAATGCTCGTTACAAACGGGAATTCCTTAAAAAGCGGGGACGTTAAAAACAGGTTCTACTGTATTTGTTAATGTTTTTGGACCAGTTACAGATCAGGGAGGTCCAAAGCTACAGGGTAACTCAATGAGCTCTGTCTCAGCTGTGTGAGAGTAAACAGTGGTATATACATACTAAAACAAGTGGCAGAAGTCTTGGACGAGGATAGTGTAATACAAGTATACTATGCAATTTGGGGCAGTATTTTAATACCTGAATAATTTCAATTGTTATTTATAGTAGGTAAATTCAATAACAATATGTATATATGTATGTAATAATTATTTAAATTGTATGTAACAGTCATTTCAAATGCTTATTTTTATTATAAATATGTTTATATGTTTTATTAATGTTATATGTGAATACATTACATACTCTAATAATGCAAGAACTGTGAGAATAGTAAATTTTAGGTTGCTAACAATGAGTAATAATGAGATAATTGTGGCAATAATGTGTTTGGAATTTAAAAATGTACTGGTCATGATTAAAGCGACGATGACGTAGTTTCAGTGACAATTTTAAAATTAGCCAATTAACAGCAAAAAAACTAAGTTAAATACAGAAATTCTATTGGACTAGAATTAGCCAATCAGAGACTTGCATTACCGAAGCTTAAGATTTTGACCGTTGAGGTTATTCAGTTCCTGGCAAGACATGATAGTGTGTAGATGGAAAAATGTGTTCTCTACGGGCGTTTAGTAAAAACAGATATACTCAAGTGAGTGTATAAAAGTTTCTCACAATCTTTTTTTTAAAACTGTAGTGGTTTATAAATATGTGCAAGAAGTTAAAATAAAAGTGAAAAATTTAAAAGTTTAATTCTGTTACATCTACAATAATTGTCATTACCATACCCTGTATAAGAATCCTGACTCTAAATTAAGACTGGCGCAGCCGAGGTAGATGTAAACAATAATATTGCGTAAGCATTAAATTCAAACTGACGCTAAAAACAACTATTAATACATAACTCTTCACATTTGCATAAACATATATTACGCAACATTACATAACAGCAGCAAATCATCTTCAAATTAGCGCACATACATGGGGCTAACTCAAAACAGCATCCACTCAAAAAGCAGCTAAAAATAATACGTGTAAAATTGTCAGCTGAATCCAAGGATAGCAATAATTCTTCAGGAGTCAGGGGCACATGGTTAACATCTCAACAACAATCAGCGCGGGAACACTGAGTATTAAAATTTAATAACAGCCAGAACAAAAGGTCAGGAAATTCCATTTTTATATTGTAATTTTTGTCAAGTTTAGGAAAAATATTGTTATTTTTGAGCAAATTTCATGTTATTACGAAGTGGAAAACTAAATTAAACAATTCAAAGGCAAATATAAAAAGTAAAATGGAAACTCAAAACAATGAAAGTATGGAGGTAGTTGAGGTTAGGTCAGGCAATACAGATTGTAATGTTGATTTACAATCAGAGCTTGAGAAAACAGATAAATCAAATGTAGATGAGCAGTTATCTGAAAATTCAGAGGTAGATGTAGAAAAAGACAGCAGTAGTATGCAAGGTCAATCAGATAGCAGTAGTACACAAGGTCAATCACCTTTATACATGTTAGTGCAAGGAACAAACCAAACAGATGCTATCCCTCACACATCTAGCCAACAAATGCAAGAAAACTTATCACAACAAAATGTTATGTGGCTTCTAAAAGCAAGAACTGATAAGTTAACTGAAACTAGTACAGAACAAAGTAATAAGATAGAGGAAATAAAAGTAGAATTAAGTAGAGAATGTAATAATAAGTTAAGAAAATAGTACAGAACTGAAAAACAAGTTAAAAGAACACAATACAGAGCTAAAAGTAGAATTAGGTAATAAATTAACTGAAAGAAATGTATCTAATATCAAAATTGATCTAGCGAGACAAATAGAAAATTGTATGAAAGAATGCAAAGCTGAAGACAAGAAGTTAGAAATAAAGCTAGAGCAATCTTCCAAAGCAATTCAAAACGACATAGATGTAAAAGTAAACAAAGGTTGTAAACAGCTAGAACAAAAATTGTCAAGTCATACTGACAAAAATGTCAATGAAACGGAGTTAAAACTTGCTGATACTAAACAGGGTATTTGTTACAAGTTAGAGAAACAGGGTGAAGAATTGAAAACAATGGTACAAAATACAAATGCAGATCTTGTGCAGATACAAATAGATTTAACTGGGGAAATTAATAAAATGCATGAAATGGTAAACACTAATGCAGATGCAGTAAAAGAAGCAAATACAGGGCAAGGACAAGTAAAATCAAGATAGATAAAATCAAAGATAAAGTACAGGAAAGTAGTAAACAAATTGATAAACTTAGAAATAGTTTTGAGAATTTAAGTACAAGTGTGCCAAGGGTAAATGCAAGTACAAATAGTTCTGTAAATGCTAATCAAATGCATGTCAATAATACAAGTACAGAAAGAAGTGTATCACCATTGTTATCTAACAACACAAGAGATGCTACTGCTTTTTCCATAGCATCAGCCTCTCAAACACACAACAATGTTGATGACACACATTTGCATGTACCAAACCAAGTATCAAACTATTATTCTGTGCTTAATGAGTTACCATTACCTAATTTTAATGCTTCCTCAAGTCCAGTACAGTTTATTAATGATCTCATAGAGCAGAGGTGGCGAAAACATGACTCACAGGCGCACCTTCCCTCTCTGCAACCATCCGTTTGATTTTCACATGCTGCTGAGTGAGCAGTGCGTGTTCCATATTTGGTGACTCGCGGAAGGAAGGACTCGTTTTCGCCAGCCTTGTTATAGAGTATTTTAAATTGAAAAATGTGCCTGAAGCATTAAAAATGATCCTAGTTAGAAAATGCTTTGACAGCAAAACTTTAGAATGGTTATATATGGTAGCAGACAGTGAAATGAACTTTGAAACTTTCATAATTCTATTCATGAATAAGTTTTGGAATACCACTGTACAACATAAGATTAGGGCAAGCCTAAGCTACTGACAGTACCATAGGGATGACAACTTATCAATGACAGATTATCTTATTAAATTTGCAGGATATGTCAGATATTTAACTCCAGCTATGCATGAGGAGGATTTCATTAGTTTAATTACTAGACATTACCCTCTACACATACAAAACTACATCTTAATTGCAAGACCCAAAACAATTTACGAGATGACAGAGTTAATATCATCATTAGAACAACAGGAAAATAGTAGTGGTAATGAAATGTGGAGTCCACACAGGCGAGACAGACAGATTAGGTGAGAAAGGCGTAATGATATGCCTTACAATACTCTCTATCACAATGTAAACAGAAGAAATAATGAATTTCAGGGTCAGAACAGATTCAATTACAACACACAAATAAGAGATTCAAGACAACAAGGGAGACAGGAACACATAAATTATGTGAGGACAGAAAGAATGAATCATCAGAATTCTACTTCACCCAGGGGTAATAATAGATTCCAGCATAGGGGAAATATGCAAAACAGGGGAAACTTCCACAATTATAATCAAACAAACGACAATCATCGAGAAGAACAAACACGTGGAGGACATAGCAATTTTAGAGAGAGAACAAGAGCTAGGGGGCATGGCTCGTACTCAAATATCAATGATAACAAAATAATAGTAACTGCGGTACAGCATGGTAATCCGGTAAATACTGAAAATACTTAACAGGAAAACTAAGTTATGTATTGCCTGACGTAGATTCTGGTAATACAGTACCTTCTGCTCTTAGCGGCATGAATAAAATATCTACACACTTTGATTGTTATCGTCTTAGTACAAACACAGGGAATTGTGAAAACAAATATGATTCACCATACAGACAAACTATTATAAAAGGAAAGAAAGTAAATGTTGCAGTAGATTCAGGATCATCAAGCTCTATTTGCTCGAAGAAATTTTTTGAATAATTGTTAAATGAAGGGATACACTCATGATAGCACCAATAAGCAACGTAATATGTAGGGTAGCCATAAGTACAATGGCCCAAACCATCAAATCACAAGCATTAATACCTACACAGATAGCAGATATTACATTGGAGGTTATGTTTTTAATTGTTCCAAACTTGATATGCCAAGTTATAATTGGGTGTGATGTTTTAATAGAGTTCTCTACGATAGTTGATTTTAAGAAGGACAGACTTATATTAAATAAAGGAGAAAAGAAGATATATGTGCCTTTTATAAAAGATAAAGTATGTACAGTACAAAGAATGGAAGAAGAAAATGCAGTATATGAAGAGTGCTTCATACAAATAGTTAATGTCCAAGCAAGCAGGGAAAACAATGAAAGGTTATTAACCCTTAACTTCGAAGAACAGAACACTGACCTTACCAAGTGGAACCCTTATGCAAAGAAATCTAAGGCAGAAGAAAATATTCTAGAGCAAGTAGAAGATAGTTATGCAACAGAGATAGAAGACAGGAAGATACACACAGACACGGTGATGACAAATACAATACTGACGGACAATGAAAAATTAATAATGGAAAAGGTATTAGAAGACAATAAACATGTTTTCAGTGAAATTCCAGGACGGTGTACATCATATGTTCACACATTCAGAGTAGAAAATGTACCAGCATTTCGAAGAAAGTATAATAATCTACCAGTGAATCTAAGAAACGAAGCTAAAAAATAAATAGCTAGTATGCTAGAAAATAACATCATTGAGCTTAGCAGTTCACAGTATATAAATAGTGTTTGTTGGACAGTAAAGAAAGACAATAGTTTAAGAATCACCATAGATGGAAGATATTTGAATATATTCAGGCTACCAGACCACTTTCAAAATGAAAGCATAGAACAAACAATAGCAAAATTATCATGTGGCAAATATATCTCTTCAACAGATCTTACAGCTTCATTCTGGCAAGTCGAGCTAGATCCTAAAGTACGTGATTACACAGGTTTTCAAGTTTTCGGATTACAATATAGGTATTGTGTAAATCCATATGGATTGAAGAATAGTGCTAGTGGATTCCTGAGAGCAATACATAGTATCTTTGATAACACAGCAGATGATTTCTTAATCAGATACACTGATGATTTCCTAATAATAAGTCAAACCTTTGAGGAACAATTAGAAAATGTAATTTATGTATTGAACAAATTACATGAACATGGCATGACAGTAAACATCAAAAAGACAACATTCTGTGTACCTGAAATTAAATTCTTAGGATATGTAATAAATGAAGTAGGCATTTGACCAGATGAAGAAAGAATTAGAAGCCATATTAAGAATACCACCACCTAAGAATATTCGACAGCTAAGACGTTTATTTGGAATTTGGAATTATGAAAGTACATTCTTACCAAGATATGCCATAGAAGTAGAACCTTTAAGACAACTTCTGAAGAAGACAAATAAATGGAAGTGGACAGCAGAGCTACAAGAATGTTTTGAAAATGTCCGAAAGCTGTTTGCAAATGCAATATTGTTGGAATGTCCAAGAGATGAGTTAGATTACGAGTTGTACGTGGATGCATCTTGTCAGGGATATGCAGGAATACTAGGACAAAGAGAACATGACAACACATTTCATGTAATTAGTACTGCATCACGTGGCTTAACTAATATTGAAAGGAATGCATCAGTAACAATGTTAGAAATTGGAGCACTATATTTTTCACTACTGAAATTCAAGACATATATATTTCAAAAGAAAGTGAAAATATATACAGATCATATTAGCTTAACTTTCATTCAGAAATGTAAGTTATATAGTGGCAAGTTAGCTAGAATGATTCTCGCTATAATGGAAATTGATGTTGAAATTGTACATATTCCAGGCAAACAAAATACATTCAGTGATTTAATATCAAGGATCAATCACAACAAACAATTTCCTGAAAGTTGTTCAAGACAGCAATATGAAATTAAGGTGCTTACAATAGACATTCAAATGAAGAAAGAATTGAAGAACCAATTCAAAAATATTAAAGAAGAGCAAGACAAAGATATTAAACTAGCAGGTTTAAAAGAAAATGCTCCAAAGATAGAAGAGGCACAGAACAGTACAATCGCTGTTAAAGATGGAGTATTATATAAGAAACATGGAAAGGAAATAAAGAGGTGGAAAACATATATTCCAACAAGCATGGAATTAGAAATAATACAACAATTTCATTTAGGATAAATACATGCAGGTACAGAGAAGACAACCCTAACCATTTTAGAAAAATTTATACATCTCTAAATTAGGACATAAAGTAAGAATATATATATATATATATATATATATATATATATATATATATATATATATATCATGTTGTGATCTTTGTCAGAAAGCAAAACAAATTAATGTTGCCTATGACTATACAACAAACTCAGTAATTAGAGATAAACCAAGATGTTTATTGAGTTTAAATTTACATGGTCCGATGCCTTTAAGTACATTTGGGTACAAATATTTATTTGTATCCTATGATGTGTTTAGCAAATATGTTAGAATTTATGCACTCAAGAATGCAACCAGCATAGCATGCTTAAATAAACTAACAAAATCATATTATTTAAAGGTGAGTCGAATAGTGTTACAATTTCGACTCACCTTTAAATAATATCAATACACATCACTGTTTCTAGCTTCTTTTCATTACAATACATACGTAACAAAATCATATTTCCCAGAGGAAGGAATAGTTGAGGCCATACTTTGTGATAATGCATCAGTGTTTACCAGTTCTAAATTTATGAATGGAATAAAAGATTTAGGAGTCAAACAGTATTTTTCATCAAGATACAGACCAAATGCCAATCCAGTAGAAAGAGAAATAAAAGAAATTGCAAATTTATCTACTTGTAGTATGTCATAACAAGCAGAGCAGTTGGTACTCATACATCAGTATTATTCAAAATCTAGTAAATCAATCCATAAATGTAGTTACAGGATTTAAACCAATTGAACTTCACCATGGAAAATTGTACAATACTTTGAGCCATAATACACCAGAAGTTATTGAAGACCAAACAATTAAATTACCAGAAAAAGAAGAAATCTTCAAAATAGGATTTTCGAAAATACAAGCAAAAGCCCTCAAGAGAAAACAAACACATGAAGAAAGAAAAAGAAGAATTTGGAAAATAAAGATAGGAGATCAAGTGTTAGTGAAGAACAATGGATTGTCAAATAAGCTTCGCAAAGAATATTGGAGATTATTTTTGAGCTACCATGGTCCTTATGAAGTAATTAATATATTTGGAACAGATACATATGAACTTAGGAACAATAACACAAATAAAACAATTGGAAAATTCCACAAACAAATGTTAAAGCCATATAAAAGTAAACAATCTGAGGTACAATAAGAGAAAGAAAATAATGTATCTGGAACATAAAAGGGGAAAGCAATGTAATTTAAAATTGTAAAGTACTATTTAAAATAATACTTTTTTTTTATGTAGAGAATTTTCAATAACAAAGGAAAGTTTAGAGAAAGAGAAGTAATTAAAATCCATTGTTAGTAAGAAAAACTGAGTAGCAACTATATTTATAGTTAGAAATTTTAGGAAACAAATTATAAAGAAAGGGTAACAAGTGTAAATATGTAATTTTATGTAAAATATATAGCATATAAACTGCTTACTAGTGAAAGTGATGGTGAATGAGCAAACTTAGCTCAGATCATTAATCTTATACAAGGTCATTAACCTTGAAAAGTGTCAAACAAGTGAATATGAAGTATTCAGCTATACATGAGTGTTGTGAAAAACCAGTGTTAAAGAAAAAGTATAAAAGTGAGAAAGTGACAGTGAAAGATAGGAAGTGCAATAATAAATGTTATGTTTCTTTCTTTTAAGGAGACTTTTAGAAAATATTTAAAAATTTAAAGAACAAAACAAAAAGAGTAAATTTTAAATATTTCTAAAAGGGTGCAATTTGAGGCAGTATTTTAATACCTGAATAATTTCAATTGTTATTTATAATAGGTAAATTCAATAACAGCCTGCCTTGAAACAATATGTATGTAATAATTATTTAAATTGTATGTAACAGTCATTTCAAATGCTTATTTTTATTATAAATATGTTTATATGTTTTATTAATGTTATATGTGAATACATTACATACTCTAATAATGCAAGAACTGTGAGAATAGTAAATTTTAGGTTGCTAACAATGAGTAATAATGAGATAATTGTGGCAATAAAGTGTTTGGAATTTAAAAATGTACTGGTCATGATTAAAGTGACAATGACGTAGTTTCAGTGACAATTTTAAAATTAGCCAATTAACAGCAAAAAAAAAATTTAAGTTAAATACAGGAATTCTATAGGACTAGAATTAGCCAATCAGAGACTTGCATTACCGAAGCTTAAGGTTTTGACCGTTGAGGTTATTCAGTTCCTGGCAAGACATGATAGTGTGTAGATGGAAAATTGTGTTCTCTATGGGCGTTTAGTAAAAACAGATATACTCGTTACGTGAGTGTATAAAAGTTTCTCACATTCTTTTTTTTAAAACTGTAGTGGTTTATAAATATGTGTAAGAAGTTAAAATAAAAGTGAAAAATTTAAAGGTTTAATTCTGTTACATCTACAATAATTGTCATTACCATACCCTGTATAAGAATCCTGACTCTAAATTAAGAGTGATGCAGCCGAGGCAGATTTAAACAATAATATTGCATACGCATTAGATTCAAACCGACGCTAAAAACAACTATTAATACATAATAACTCTTCAAGTTTGCATAAACATATATTACGCAACATTACGTAACAGCAGCAAATATCTTCAAATTAGCGCACATACATGGGGCTAACTCAAAACAGCATCCACTCATAAAGCAGCTAAAAATAATACGTGAGCCAACTCCGGAACCAACCACTCACATACTTCAAATTTGAAGAACATCCCAACTTCAATTTATACATTCAAATCTAAATTATGGGTTCATTTTGTGGGGATCAGCAAAGATGAAATATATACTAAAAATATTCAGATTGCAGAAAAGAGCGATAAGAATCATAGAAAAAATGTAAAGGAGGAGTTCCTGTAGAAACACGCTTAAAACATTTAGTTTAACATTCCCCTGGTTGTACATACATGAATGTTTTAAACATGTAATAAGAATCTATAAAGAACATTAGAATGTGAACGTACATGAGCACAACCTCGAAACAAACAAAATTATTTTAGACGTAGATTAAGAGGTTTTCTTGGAAACAAATGTATTGAGAGTAATGCAAAGGGTTTATATAACCACTTACCTTGTGCAATTAAAGCAATAAATGAAGATGAGTAAATGAAGAAATATAAACACATCTTGCCAAAAATGCCTTCTATTTAGTAGAAGGGTATAAAGCAGGAACTATTACACATGTTTAGTAATACCCCCCTCATGTTCATGCACATAAAATTTGTTCAACCTTGTAATTTTTTTTTTTTTTTTTTTTTACTTTGATGAATAAATCTGAATCAGATCATATTGTGGCGTATTAATAATTTGGGGGAGTTACATTATTGTTCTACATTGTCATTACCAGACACATTGTTGTTTACATCACTCTTGGCTGGTAGATTTGCTAGCCACGAGTAGTGGGAGATAGCGTCCGTCTCAGTTAGGATTCTGTGAGAAACGGACCACGTGTGTAAGCCGGGCTTTGGATCGGTGGACATCTCCTCCCGCCTTCCATTTTTAATAATGTAGGAACCCCAAACGGTTCCTCTTAACCTCCACACCATGCTTCGGTCCTCTGCAGCCAAGTAAGTATATGTCCTCTGAATGTACATGCTGGGTACTCAAAATTAATTTAGTTTTCATGTGAACTTTTAGGCCATCTACACAACATGTAACATTTTTGGTGAAGGTTGCCGTGTTTTTTGTGTGTGAGTATGTATGTGAAGTAATAGTTGTTGTTTGTGTGTCCATGTGGCGTGTGAAACAAAGTGTTGCATTTTGCGGTAAGTTTGTGAGATGTGAATAAAAGTGGTGCATGTTGCGGGTTTCTTTTAAGATTTCAGTGATTAAAATTTTTGGAGGGATTGTATGCTAGCTTCTGCAGCGTGTTTGGCTTCGTAACGTAACCATTACGTAGAAATTCAAAATTGTTCCCCAGAGGTCGGCGTGTTTGTTTTCTTTCTTTGGCGTAGCAAAAATTTCATTTTTTTTATTCACCATTTAGGCCCTGAAAATTCTTAACTTTTTAGTAGGTTTCCCATTTTTTTATGCGATGGCTACGTAAACCTTTGGCGTTTCTGCATTATTTCCCTCCATTTTCCATTCCCCCCTCCCACCCGCTCTTTCTCTTTTGTTTTTATTTTCTTCTCCATTCCCTTCTGCCACTTCTTTTTTCTGTGTTTTTTTTCTCCATGTGCTAACGTGTGTATCTTTATTGGATATTTTTGCTAATAATTCAATTACTGCTTTCATTTAGGTCTGAGTACAATTCTTGCAGCCCGGTGTGAGTTTAATGCTTAGTGCATGTGTCTCACATCTTTTCCTACAATGATCCCGTAGGACCATATAGACTTTAAATTTTTGATTCCTCTCTTTTGCAGATAATAAGTTTTTTTTTACACTATTTTCTCCATGTACTTTGTTTTGGGTAATAAGTGTGACATGTACTTACCATGATGCTTTAATGTGATTTTTCAGGTTTGTGAGGGTATTTTACTGTTATGGTATAAAAGAGAGATGTGTTTTGTTGTTGTTGTTTTTTTTTTTTTGTTTGCTCACTGGCTAAATTGCTGTTGTGTGATTAGTAAGTTAATTCTTGAAGTTTTGGTGTACTCACTGTGCTTGCTATATGTCCACAGTGATGTAAGATAGATATTTATAGAATATATGAGCTTGGTTACAGTGACAATGCAGTTCGCATCTACTGTGTTGGATGTATTGTACCCTCTGTTCACAGCAAGTTTGTCAGCTTTCGGAATGATGGAAATGGTTGAAGTGTCATCCTTCTGTCCGACAGCGGCAGGGATATCAAAATTCTACAGTTTATTACTCAGGTGGGTACAAGTCCTCAATCGCCACTGTTTATTACTGTTAGATTTAAATTGTTTCCCACAATTATATGCTTCACACTGCTAATGAAATAATAAAATGTCTCCACTTTAGAACTGTTGAGAAAGTTTTCAATTGGATTACTTCAACATAACGTTGAGCAAATTTTTCAACATTTTAAAAATAGCTTCTGATATTTGCGAATATTTTCAGCTTTGCAAGTGGTGGTTACCACCACCACCACCACCACCGCTGCCGCTGCTACCACCACCATCAACATCAAGTGTTATATCCTTGTGCTTACAACTGTTCAGAATGCATGCTTTTAACAAAATGCACAAATGTCAAGTGTTTTTTGATCTCAATTATTTATTTGCCTATTTTTTTCCCACCTTTAACTGTTGCCTTGAAGACACTGTGCTGTTGGATAAATAATGCACATTCCCATAGAAGGCGATCTACAGTTTGATCTTCCATCACTGCAAATACATCCTTTTAAACTGAATGAAATCTAATAAAAGGGTTGAAAATGTGTAATAATGTAAAAATTGTGAAAGATTGAAACTTTTATATTACAGCACATTTAAAACATATAAAAATGTCAGAAAATTCACAGTAATGTAGGAACCAGGAGCAAAATTTGGTGAAGTGTAAAGGTTCAACAATGTAAAATAATGGAAAATTATTTAAAAACACTGAAAATGCTTTCAAAAAGTATTTAAAAAGAAATCATTCTTGGTACTAATGCATATATTAAATTAGGATGAAAATATAATAGGAATGTTTGACTTCACTAACTCATAATGTATCCCCAAAGCAAACATTGTTTTATTCGAACATCCCTAGGCATCGGATGAGACACCTCAGTTACTACATATATCCAGCAAGGTTTCAGGTCCTCTAGACATACCAGACCATATTGCTCAGTGTGGAAGGAAGGGTTAGAGAAAAAGAATTGCCTCCCCTCATGCCAGGACGAGATCCTATGCATGTTGCTTAACCCTTTCAGGGATATGGAAGTCATATGACGTCCATGTTAAAATGCAGGAGAAAGGATATGGACGTCAATAGACGTCCTGTGTATACATGCATTTAATGCTTATTTAACCCTATTTATTATAATTTTTCTCTTTTATAATAAATTTAAATAAATTCTTTAAGATATCAAGGCTTACCTTTAAAGGTTTCTTCTTGAATGGTATACCTGAAAGCATGGATAAACACACAAGGGCACATCACATTCACGGCAAATCATATTGGTTTCCTTGCGAACACCTTTTTTGCGACACACCAGACACTTTCGAAATGGCCGCAACTTTTTTTGCGGTGGGTAGTATCCTTTTAGGAAAATGTTTTCCTTCAAGTCTGAGGGGTGCAGGGGTTGTGGATTTCTTACCCCCAGTATGAAGAGGCCTCTGAATGTTATACTGCTCAATTAGGCTACGAGCTATTGATATGCGGAAGTCCAGGTATGTCATTGTCTTGCGTGGGTTTAGAGCTCTCCAAATTACCACACAATTGTATATGGTTACATCCAACTGGTGCAAAAATACTTTTTTATACCACTTAACTGTTTTTCGTAAAGAGGGATATGCTTGCAATACCTGATCTACTAGATCCACACCCCCCCCCCATATGCATATTGTATTCCTGAATAACATCAGGCTTGGAAATTGACATTTTGGTGTGAGAATCTATTTTTCCAGTGTCAATCATCAAAATCTTAGAGCTGCAATTGGATAATGCCGTAACTACCCTCCTGTCTTGCCAAGCAATGTAGGTCAAAGGTGGGAGCTGACACACCTGCATTTCTCCTCTCCTTAGAGCCTTTGTATTCACGTCCTTTGGCAAGCCAATACGATTTGAACGTACTGTTCATATTGCATTTGTTTTTCTTTTGTAAAAGGCCATGTATAATTTTGGGGAGCTGTACCAATTATCTAAATATACAGTCCTACCCTGATCAAGTAGAGGTTCCATCAGGTGCATTACTATGGAGCCAGATAACCCCAAATCTTTGTCTCCAGTAATATCAGTCCCTTAACCAGTGTATATGCAACTATTATAAAGATATCCCGTTTTACTTTCACAAAGATCAAAACTCTTTATGCCAAATCTGGCCCTCTTTGTTTTGATGTATTGCTTCCAACCTAAGTGGCCCTTCCAAAGCATCAAGCTTTCATCAACAGTGACTTTTTCACTAGGCACGAAATTTTCTTTAAATTTTGAAATAATATAATAAAAAACCGGCCTGATTTTGTGTACCTTATCATTTACATTTTCTGTGCATATGAAATGTAGGAACCGCAAAATGGAAGTAAACCTGTTATTTGGCATGCATTTCCCAAAAAATGGAGTAGCTAGCATGTCTTCTGTAGACCAGTACATGTGTAATGTAGGTTTACAAATAACGCCCATGAGCGTAATTAGACCAAGTAGCCTGTAAATCTCATTCAGTGTTACTTCTGTCCACTTCTGAATTCTACTCTAAGGTCCTAAATTGCCTTTAGAGGTCAGGTCTTCCTTCACCTTACTCGCATATACATTTGTTTCTGTAACAATGAGAGACACTAAGTTAGCAGTAAAAAAATTTGTGAAAATGTCAATTGGTTGGCTGTCATAAGTCAGTTGAGCTTGGGGTTGTACACCGGAGGCTGTGTTCGTGAAGATATGTCTATTTGTGTTGGAGTTATTTTCACCACTCCACAATGTTGATTCTTCAAGAACACCTGAAGGAAGAGTGTCATTTTCTTCCTCACTGCTACCTATATCCTCAATACCCCCTTCAAAATCTGAAAAACCGCCGTCTATATCCAAATCACTATCACACAGTAGAAAGTCCTCCACATTTTCTGAAGTAATTTTAGAAGCCCGTACACTTCCTAGGCGAGCTAATTGATTTGCTACATTGCTAGTTGATGCCATGGTTAGCACTGAGATATAACCATTTCAAATTTTCTTTTCAGTACAGAACACGAAAGCTTTTCAGACTGAATGAAAATATCACTGCATTCTTCTACCATACACTTCGTTTGTGTAATATTCTAAGACGTAGGCACAAACAAATGTTAACAGACAGGTTTGCTTTGTTTGTAGCTGGCATGTTTCAATACACAGAAGTACATTATCACGTTGTAATATAAATGAAAGCATGAAACCTTGAACCGGAGAACACATCGCTGAGGCAGCTATATCATTCGTACGCACAAATAAGAAGCTAACTCACAAATTAGGTGCGTTCGATGCACAAATGGCTTTTGCTACAGAGAAACAAAGTAGTGATATTTCAACGTTTTTTTAAAATAGTTTACACTTTGTTGATACTGTAGATGTATACTACCTTTAATGAGCTTTAAACCAGTTTTTGTTTCATTAAGATAACTTAATAAATACTGAAGATATGAATGTGTATTTATGCAGCATTTTTACCCATTTAACAATTTAAATGTCTTGCGCTGTTTATTGGGTATCCATTCCCGGCCCGTGCAGGGTTTAAATGGCCATCGCTGAAGCGATTAAGCAAGCAGGCACAGACAGGAGCACACTGAAAACTGCATGCCTCTAATTGTATGTTTATTAAATTGCTTAATTTTATGTTATAATTATAGAGGTTACATTGTATTACAGATATTGCTTGAATTGTCAACATATAGCATCTACAATGAAGTCTATTGTAATATTTGCAATTACTTAATGACTGGTAAATAGTTTTATTTAATTAAATTTAGAAGTAGACCAAGGATGCAAACCAGATTGTTCCAATTACTGGATACATATGTTATTTCTCAGCCATCACTGCACATGACCAATCTGATAAACAGGAAGATGCCTATCACATACCTTGCAAATGAATGTAGGGTGGTATTAAATTGTGTTGTGCACGCAGTGTCAATGAAAGCTTCTGATATTTGTAGAACTGAATTCCCCCTCTGGCTATTATTCATTTTAACTGCTTTAGGGTGTACAACAATGAATGTGGGTTTTGTTAGCATGTGTTATAATAGAAACCATTTTGTAACTGCATATCTGGAATGATAAATCTGGGGAAACAATTGTTCTAGGAGTATTAAATTGAGGTTCTACTACACTTACACACTTTTGACAGAACTGAAAGTTTTTTTTCAGAATGGGCTAATAGCATATAGAAATATACAGAATGGACCATTTAAGTTGAGATTGTACAGTATCTCCAAAACTAAGCATTGTAGAAAGAAATTTCTTGAGCAAAAGTTGCTTGATATTATGGGGGAAAGTAAATGCCATTAGTGTGTTTTATTTGGGGGAGGTTATGACGGTCATTTTAGGGTCAATTTAAATTGACCCCAATTGTAGGTTCTCATTTAGAACTATTAAATTGACCCTAAAATGACCATCATAACGTCCTCCAAACAAAACACAACTAATGGCATTTACTTTCCCCCATAATATCAAGCAACTTTTATTAGACATTTCTTTCACAACGCTTAGTTTGGAGATATTGCACAGTCTCAACTCAAGTAGAACATCCTATATAATACAATGAAGATGCTCATTATGTTTAATTCTCTGATATATACACCACAAACAAATACAATGTGTATGTATTATGGCAGCATAGGAGCTGAGTGCCTTGGTTAAGTCAAAGAATGACACAGTGCATGTTCTGCGGTCAAGAGGCCATGGTGAGATATTCATTTTGCAGTTCTGTATAAATAACATTTATCTATATCTAAACCCAGGTGGAATTAAAATATGGCATGTCACAATTTAATACTTACACAGGTATGAACATGCAGTATTTTGTATAAAACTCATACTGAAATAGGCATAAAAGCTGCACAAATTCTACCCTATCCAATGTATAAAGCATAATGGCTGAGTGGTTTAAGTGTACATTCTTCTAGAGGACAAGATCAGTAGTTTTTTCACGAAGAAAATTCTTAAGACACTCGACTATTATTCTTCTCCAAGTATATCTATTATGTTTGTATGGTTTGAATTCTCTGTTAGATATGTCTTAAGGCTCAATGGCTTGCATGCAATTCATCACATTTTGTCAAATACCTCTCTCTCCCTCTTTTTCTGCGCTTTTGGTTGTGTTTTATTTATTTGGTAATGGATATATTTTATAGCTTATTTAAAATGAATAAGTGATATTGTGACTTTCTCCAGTTTCATTTTAACTGCCACTTCATTAAGTTCTCACTGTCTCTTCATTTATGTGATCTAGTTCAACTTTTCACTATCATTTAACTTAGTTTTCACTATCACTACACTTTCTGTGTGACATAGCAGCGTAACAAAACATGCATGACGTAGCATCTTCTTCCAGTTGGTTCACTCCTGAGGAGTTGAACACAAGACTTCTCCAGTATCTCGCAGAAGCAGCACTCACTGCACATCACAGCAATCATCAGAAACTTGCTAAGAGAATGGCACTCGCTAACTGATTGACTCACTCACTCACAAGAATGCTTGCTTATATGCCAATGGAGTCTTCCACTGAACATTTTAGAACTTTCTGGGCACACGTTTTGGAGGCGAGGGACGGAAACTTCTAGGAGAATCTGGTTCTCTGATGATACTGCTTCCAGTGTTTATGCTGGCAAGTATTTATAATATTTGTTTATCTCCGACTGCCCGGCGCTGACCTCCCAATAACCTTGAGCCATAGCTGCTGTGTCACAATATGCTGTATATTAATAAGAAGCTGTCTGATCCAGAGCAACAACATGAAGCAGTACATATTAGAATTCTCTGTGAGGATACGGTGACCTCTGCAATTTAGAAAAATGAAGAGAAAAACCTGCAATAAACTTAATATGCGAGACACTGTGGAATATGAAGGGAAAATTCAACAAAGGTAAGTTTTTTATTTCTATATCTGTCATATTCATTGACAAAAGTAATTTAAACAATTTTAACATAGTTTTAAATTTGTGAGTGAAATTTGTTCCATAATTTGGGTGCTGTCATTCAGATATTAGAAAATTCTATTTTGTAGGATTCTTCTGATTTACTTTTTTTTTAAAAAAAGTTAACTTCTATTGAGTTTGCCCCTAATACATGTAGCGTTTCATATTTAGATAAAATGCATTACACTAACATATTTTGAGGACTACCAAACCAAAATATGCTCAGTCCACTAGCAGATGAACTGTATTTTGAAATGGATTCCCCAATTTTTGATACAGCTGAATCAATCTATCTGTGTAAACCAGTTATATTAAACACCATTCCTTCTTGTATTAAGTAGAGTTCGAAATGTAGCATTTGGCAGTTTAGAAAGTGCCAGTCCACCAAGAAAAATGCAAAAAATGAGGTCTTAATGGGGGGGGGAAATTATATATACCAGGTGAGTCAGCTGCCCCTGTTTATTTTTTAATTTATGCAACATGCTAAGCGACATATGTGACTTATGCCTTTCTTGAATGCCTTTTAATGGCTGATTTGCATAACACTTTATAGAGGAAGGATAGATAACTGAGTGCATAAGTGTTTTATGGGATAGAATGCAATTGCTGTGTATGTCGATTCCAAAAACATACTACCCTGACACTGGGAGCTGCAGCAGCAGTTTTAGCTGATTTTACAAACTTTTATTCTTTAGCATACATTCATACAAAACCTTGAAGCACCCCTGAAGGAACAGCTTATCACATGCATCGGTTGACAAAACTATTTGAAAACAAAATCGCAGATCTACACAATGCGACCAATTGGATTTAAGCTGTCGGTCAACAAAGGTTTGTTGTACAGCCTTGTCAAAAAATGCTAAGTATTAGGTAGATAATTTCCCTTCTGTCACATGCTATGGGATATTTCAGTTCATACAGAAATTGAAATGGCTGATGCAGTTTGTTTATTTGAATTAAAACTACCAAAACGAGCTCCAAACACTGTATGAAGCTGCAAAAAGCATGTAAAGATTCAAGGTGGGGTCTGAGTACTGCAATTACTTATTCATATACGAACCCCAGCTCGCAAGGTAGGATTGGCCGAATGGTATTATCATGGTTCATTTACCACTGTGCTACTTCAGTTTGGGTTCAAATCCTTCATGTTAAGTTCAAACTTTTTATTACCTCTTGTTATATCTCTTTGGGCATATAATTTGATATTATGATACAAAGAACGTTTCTATAACATTATAAGTGTGTACAAAATAGAATAATCGCCATGTTTTCCACTGACAAGTGGATAATTTATGCTTCATAGTAGATATTTTATTGTGCTCAGTATTATGCTTGGTCCATTCAGCCAAGTTTAAAACACTTCACACATGCAAAGTGACTTTAGCTATTTGCACCTGCGTCAATATTTGGCGTGAATAAACTCTCCATTTTCTACTGAGTATTTTAAACCCTTCTACGAGACACGGCTGCTGTCATAATGTATACAAATGACGAGTATGTTGACATGCTGTTAATCTATGGAGAAACAAGGTGGAATGCACTGTCAGTTAAGTGCTTGTATTAAGAACGGTTTCCAGGAAGGACGGCACCTACTGCAGACACTTTACGAAGGGTTGAAAGACACCTTCATTAAACAGGAGGATTTTGAAGAGCACCACCTGCTCGCAATGCTCCAGTAACCTCTGGAGGCAATGAAGCACTGTGCGAAACACAATAGAAAACAATCCACATACCAGTTTAATGGACCATAGCACAAGATCTGCAAATAAGTCTCTCAGTAATGCACATATTGCACCGTAATAACTATCATCCATACCATCTACAACTACACCAGGCTCTCCACGGATGCAACTTTCAAGCGTGAGAGATATGGAGCTCCACCACACTGGTTGTAAGGAATCACTTACATAGAACATATCATCAAAAATGCATTGGCCAAGGGAGCCCAATTGCATGGCCCCCTAAATCACCTAATCTCACCCCACTGGATTTCTTTCTGTGAAATCATTTAAAGGAACGGGTCTACGGTCAAGAACCACAAAGCCCAAATCATCTACGGGCATTCATGTGTAAAGAATGCAGGCAGATTACACCGCACATGTTACAGCATGCAAGAAGGTCTCTCCAGCAACGTACCCAAATGTGCACTGATGAAGGGGGTCGTCATTTTGAACATTTACTTTGTTAATGAAATCCACGCTCTTTAACAATTTATTATGCTGTTTACCCGTGAACTTAGCACATGTACAACTCCTTTGTCAGTAGAAGTAAAACAAAGTTTAAACATAAAAAAGGAGAGAAAAAAAGAGAAAGAAAGAAAGAAAAAAAACTGTTATATTTAATAGCATCGACATGCACCCAAAAGAATGAAAGCTAACTATGTAACAAATTTACAAACCAGATACGGTACAGATTATTAGGGTAAACATGATCCACAATTATTATATGACTGTAATTCTTGTGTCTTTGGCTCACAGGAGAGCCAATAACAAAAATAAATAAATTAGTGTACTAAAATACAGAAAATAAATACAAGGAGAAAGAAAAAAACAGAACCAAAACATTTTGATGTAAATATTAGATTCGAGCCTCCAAAGCTAACCTTTGCTTCACCACATGTCATCAGTTAACCTACGCGGCCAGAACCCACGCATTCCATCCCGCTCTCCGGGAGAACATTCCTCTACTTCCTTGCAAGCATTATATTCCATGAGGAGCTGTCTTTTTTAAACCTTTTGCAGCTCCTTGGCTCATTCCGGCCTTTAATCATTAATGGTGGTTACGTACAGTAGGAACGATGGTTCTGTACCGATGAAGGCTCGATGCGCACTGGTTATCTGTACAGTGAGCGAGCCCCCAATTCTCGGGCATGCGCAGTAAGTGCCATCGCTTCAGTCGAGCGGCAGCAGTAGTTCGAGTAACATCTCTCTTGTCAGCCGTCTGTTGATGCTACCTTGAACGTTGTGTTTATAAATTAGTCACTATATGTTTCTGTAGGGGCGTCATTTCAGTTTCTGCATTGGGGGGCCAAGATTGCTTGGAGCAGTTTCACAAATGTTCATGTGGATTGTAACCATATATATATATATATAATGTTTTATTTCTTAAATGTGAAATATTGCTATTAATAGTACAATTGTAATGTTTCATTTGGTAGAGCAATAATGTTGCTCGTAACCTAGGGGAGGGGGCCAATTGACCCCCTGCCCCCCTAAATGACACCCCTGTGTTTCTGTAATTAAACTTTGATTGCATATAGTTATTGTGTATTTTGGTGTGTTTATTAGAGGTTCTTGCCTTCTGCGACGATTTATGTAAAAATAACAAAGGTTAATATAACACAAAATGATGGGGATAAATACAAAGAAATTGCTAATGGAAAAACTAATTCCTACCTTGCCTCTCAGATCTGTCTTGGTGATGCACAACGCACCGTACCATAGTGTGCAGTTGGTCTCATACCAAAATACGATGCAGAACTTGCCCCATTCTATGAAAGGATGCTAAGTTTGGAGCTTTACAACCTAAGTAAGGGTCAAAACCTATTCCGAAAATTTACGTTGATAGTTTGTAGGCCATGCACACAATGTTCTCCGATTACTGCCATAGTCTTCGGGGCTTACTCGAGTAGAACTCATCTGGGCTGATATAAAGCAATGGGTAGCTTGGTAGAACACCCTTTTAAACTACATGATGTTATTGATTAAGGTTAGCTAACAACATGTTGAGGACATTAGCGTAGAAAAGTGGGAAAATGCCTCTCAACACATTAAGTAGGAAGACAAATACATTGAAGAATCAACAAGGCCTGTTTGAAAATGTCTTAGAAGGTTCTGTAATCCAGGTTAGGAAATATAGTGACAGCGAACGAGAAGAAGACTGATGACGATGAAAGGGAAAGTCTTGCAGAAGAAAACGGCGGTGGTGGTATGTCTGGTGTAGAGTGTTTAGCACACTAATAAAGCCCCTGCTAGTTTACGACAACACATTTACGTGACAAGGTTTGTGTATAATGTGTAAATATAAAAGAATGATAGAGCAATCTGATAATAGTGAGAATAAACCAGTCAATGTAATGGTGTGGTGTTGTATGTTTATGTCGTATCAGCAAAGTCCCACGTCTTCCAGCAGGCAGGCAGACAGAGAGCTGCCTGGCGTTAGACATAGACTCTCTTCAGTGCAGGAGGAAACAAGGTCACTGGCACAGAACCATCATTCCTACTGTATATACCGAATAAATGGGCAGAGCTACAATAACAGTTGGTTTGCTAAAAGGGTAAATGTTTTCACATTTGACTATAAACTACGGATTGCATAGATACGAATACCTAGGGGCAGCTGACTCACCTGGTATATATATAATGTGTTACATTCACATGATGTTCTCTACCCATCATTTATTTTAATATAGCTTTTACAACTATTCTTACAGAACCTTATTTTTCTGTCTGCTTCATGTTATCGAGATAAACATTTGCAGCATTAGTTTCATCACACATTTCTTTGTAGGTACAAAGGGGATGCAGGAAACAAAGTGATAGTCAAATTTTTATATGCAGTTTGCTCTTTCCATAACACTGTAACAGCTCAATGCCAACTGCACTTCAAAAATTGACAAAAAGTATTGAAAAATTCAAACCAATAACGGCAAATAACTCAGAAATGGCTGATGCCACAATAACAGTTATTTGAAATAAATCTACATTTTTTGAATAATACATTTCTGTCTATTTCTTATGGTTTACCTTTTATACAAAATGTTTTCTGAATGAAGAGGACTTCACAGAAAATTAATGGTGTACACTTTGTCATGTAAACATCTTAAAGGGGAATGAAATACAAAAAGCATGTTTCTTCCTAAATGAAAGATATGACCTATAAAATGCAGTGGTAAGATTGTTTTCTTACTCTGCCACACCATTACTGCTGAGCAAGCAAAATAATAGCCACCTTATATGTCATCAGAGCCAGTCATGCACTCACTGGAAGCAGTTGGGAGATTACAAGTCAGTCATTGCTGCCCATGCAGTAATTCATTTTAAAAATTTCTTTTGTTGGTATTTAAGTTCAAGAGTAGTAGTGTACTTCATGGTGGTGTTTTGGTGATGGGTTACTGAGTCAGTTTATTATTATACAAACAACGTAATGTGTGAAAAATAAAATGCCTCAATGTTGTGCATATGGCTGCAATGTGAGATGGGAAACACATACGGGAACTCATTTTCACGCATTTCCAGAGACAAATCTCCCAAAAGATATAGGATATCTATATATGAATTTTGCAAAATTTTTTGCCTGGTACCGGTGGTCATTTGTGTTCCTTCCATTTTAAGGACATAGATTATAAAAAGACAGTTATTAAAGAAGCAGCTTATGCCAGATGAAAATTTCAGTGTCTTTATTAAAACTTGGAACTTCCTACTATAAGGAAAAATGAAGACAACTTCCAGATATAAAGTTCTAGTAAGACAACTGATCCTTCACCATCTTCATCCAAGAGCAAATAAAGAACAGAACGATATGAGGCTAGAAATCATAAAAATATAGTTTCTGAGCTATGCGATAGTGTTACTTACAATAAGACACAACGAAAGCGATGAAAGAACCAAGAATTCAGAAGTACAATATGAACTAGGTACTGAAATCATAAGGAAATATACATTGTTAGAACCTGAAAATATCTACGAAACAAGCAATGATGAGGAAGATCAGGATAAGCTGAATTAAAGTTTCTATGAACCTGATACTTCAGATTCTGGCACAAGTGATAACGAGGAAGAAGAAGAAACTTTCACCATACATGGAAATAAAGCTACAGCAGAATATTTCATTGTTGCTTTGACAACTCTACTTTTATTTTTCAAGGCATGTGTTTTATGTAGAAATGAAATCAAAAACAATTTCTCATTACATTAAAGGGACAATGCTATGTGTTAAAACAGTGTGTTATTGTGGTAATATATTCACTTAGAACTCTCAAAGTTTATCAGGAAAGAAACTGGAAAGAAATGCTTTAATATCAAGTTCTTGATTATTAACATCTGGCATATTGTTTCAGCAGTAAGTCCTTTTGCAAATCACTGGGTTTGGCAATGTTTTCAAGGTGTACATTTGGTAAAACCATTCAAAACATGGCAGCACCAGCTGTTAGAGCATTCTGGGTTCAAGAAAAAAAGAAGGAAAGAAGGAAGGAAGGAAGGAAAGAAAGAAAGAAAGAAAGAAAGAAACAACCACCTTGAATTCATTGGATGGTATAAATAAAAGCAAGCATTAGCTCATTTCTCACTAATTCCAAACAATTGCTCAGTTTTGTATAAATAAAGCTTTTCTGCTCAACCTCCTCACGAGCAAAATCTTGCTGACCTTGATTGCTGAGCTATTGCTTGCAATATGGTATAAATAAAAACAAGCCCTGCTCGCTTTTAGTAAGCTTTTGCTTGCTATTTCTTGAAGTACCTCAGCCTGCTCAATTACATTTTAGTACCGTGGTTGAGTTCATGATCATGGTCCCAGAGAGGAAAATAAAAATCACACGACTTGCATGACACGACTTTCTTTATCACTCTTTTACAAACAATTCTTACACAAGCTTATTGTTGGTATCTACTTCTTGTTAATCCAGATAAACTTCCATTACACATTTCATTGTAGGAATAAGAAGAATGCAGTAAACTAAAGCAATAATCAAATCTTTTAAATGTGGGTTGCTATTTGATGGATTTGAAATTCTGTTCTTTTCAGATGATTGCAGAAGAAAGAAAGGAAAAAACTGTTCTGATGTTCTACATTCACATGGCTTTCTCTAATTATTCTTCTACAAACTATACTTACAAGAGCTTATTATTTCAGCTTCTTCTTGTTAATCCAGATAAGCTTTCAATTTACATTTACAATTTTGTTATATGATACAGTAGGTAAAGTGAATCAGCTTTTCAAGGAGTGCATGACTATATGAGGGCTTTGAAATTCGATGCTCTTTACATGACCATGAGAAAATATTGAATACAGACTTTCCATTTGAGAAAATTATAAGTAGATATTTGAAAGTTCAAACCAATAACAAGGAATATCTCAGGAATGGTTAACTTAAAAAAAGAAATACTTCGACATAAATTGTGTGCTTTAACGCGAACAATCTTTTTATAGTAAGATTTTTTTGTAGATAGATTTGCCTATCTTATGGTTTACCAATTGTGCAAAAGTTACTCAGAATGAAGCGGACTTCCGAGGATATTCCCAGGAAATTCAATATATGCATTTGACATGAAAATATTTTATACATGTGATATTTAATCAAAATTGTTAAGAGCCATTTTTGAGAAAATAAAGCTTTTGGAAAAAGTTTCCATGTAAAGGGTAGTTTGGGGTGGGGGGAATTTCTTGAAAATCTTTCTGACACATGTTTGAAAGGTGCTGAACTTAAACACCAAACTTGTTATAAGGACTTTTCCTTTCTGAGTTTGCTGTTCAGACACAGATGCATAGTAGTACTCCTGTAGTAGGATCTCTTACAATTTAGCAGTGACATTCATTCAGAATGAAGAGCACTTCACAGGCTATTCCCAGAAAATTCGAGATATACCTAATTATATTTGCCATGCAAATATCTTAAACAATACCGCATTTTAATCAAAATTGTTGGAGCCATTTTTGAGAAAAGGGGTAGTTTTGGGGTAGAGGAATCTTCTTGAAAATCTTATCACATCCTTGGAGGATACTAAGTTTGAACTATTTTTTTTTTATTTATGCTATCCAAACACACATTTGCTAAAGATGTTTTTTTTTAATTCAGGCACTTTCTAAACGTGTATTTCTGATGAAATCTTGGTATCAAATTTTTGCGTAGAATGCGATACTTCCTCTACTTGTTGTACGTAAGTAGCAGAGAAAGTAAAAATTGTTTCAAGATGCAAGGACTCGGATGTTTGCAGATACAAACAGTTATTTAATAGAGAAAATGTAGAAGGTTGCGCAACATTTTCTTTCAAAGGCAAATGAAACACGAGGTGGACCTTTTAACAATGCTGAAAAGATCCTGAGGCTTTTCATCTTGCCTGGGTATTATGGTGCTAAACAGAATGTGAGTGAGGACATAGTGATCTGCTCTCATTACCGGAAGACTGGTAATATAATCAAAGCAATATACAAATGAACACTTACATGGATTATAACTAAAGAATTTCCTATAAAACCAAACTTAAATTTAACTTTCAATGAAATAAAACTCTTTCATCCAGTTTAACTTTAATTCACGATAACATCTTATAAATTCGTGGAATTACTTACTGTGATATTTTATATAGATGCAGAGGATATCAATATAAAGGTGCAAAAACAGAAGTACAAATAATGTACTTTCAATATATCAACTGTTGACACATTTGTAATACTATCAAATAAGGAAATGAAGGATTGGATTTAGAAAGATGATGAACATTATCTGTTTAAGGTTGGGTGAATCTCAATGTGTATTTAATTTGCCAAATCTTTAATTATGATTGTGTCATTTAAAATTTGTACCTCTATTAGGTTTCATAAATGAGAGTATGATTAACATGAACAAGTATATGAATATTTAACTTGCAGCAAAGATTAAATCGCCTCCTGACAGAAGAATAGGCGTGTTTGTTTACTCAGCTGATGTGTCGTGGTGAAGGTCACTGAGCAAAACCTTGGTAGGTGATAGCAATAACTCAATGAAGAGGGAAAATTTTTATTTATACCAAACCATGACCTGGTGCTCATTTCTCAACTTGCTTGGAGCTGCAGCTCACAAGCTATTGCTTGTTTTTATTTATATCACACATTAAAAGGTTGTGGTATACCTATATGCTTGGCAGGGGATGGGCAGTATGACTTCCCAGGATTTTCAAACAAATATTCTGTCATGAATTTAAATTCCTACAAGATATTGATTTTGAACTTGTTCAAAGAGGTGAAAGGCTGCTTGTGACAACATAATGACTAGGCTTGCAAAACAGAAAATGTGTAGAATTGAAGTTTTTCTCTCCCACAGACATAAAGGTATAAGATACCTGTTAAAAGCTCAGTATCCGGAAGTTGAACATGAATTTGATGTCTGGCATTTGTATAAAAATTTAATGAAAAAAATTAAAATGGTAGGAAAAAAAATACCCAGAGCTATATGGAAAACCAGTATAAATAACGATTTATGGTGGGCTGTGCAAAGCTGCAATGATAATGGTACCATATTAATTGCAAAATTCACATCAATTCTTCATTATATAAAAAGTGAACATAAATTGCTAGAAAACGGTGAATGTAAATCTTCTAAACATGATGGATTGTTGGAAAAAGAAATAAATTATGGATTAAAGCCTAATCAAATGCCTATCATTCTCTGAAGAAAATTATTTTGGATTGTACCTTCTTAAAAGATTTGGCCCATATTCGACATTATATACATATTGGCAGTTTAGAAAGTTATTACAGTCTTTGTCTCATATATGCTCCGAAAGGAATACATTTTTCATATAATGGCCTTCAACTTGGTTCCATGATAGCAGCGTTAGATCACAACTTCAATGTAAATAATAAAGGGACTGGTGTCAAAACTCAGTACTCCAAAGCATCTGGGTCTTGGATGATGAAAAATAAATATGAGGAATCTATCAAAGAATGGAAACTGCTGATAATGTGTAAAATAAAAAAAATCTCTGCACACACATTGTGTGGATCCATTACCGGATGCAGCAATTGATCTATCACTACTGAAGAATATAGCTCCCATGCTTTGACCTCTATTAGAGTTACTATGATTGAAACGGCTCTAATGCTTTCAGTTAACATAAGGTTGGGCACAGACACATTATAAAATGTTAAATAAATAAATAAATAATAATAATAATAGTGGAATTTAAAACTTGCTATTTTAATTTTTGTGTTTATTAGTGAAGTTTGAAGCCTCATATACTTTGCTGGGTTCTGGAAAAGCATTTCTAATAGTAAGCACTACACATGAAGGTTTGGCAACACTTCTTCTGTGTCCAAAATAGCAGTCCATGAATTAATACACACTGTAAATATTTTGTAGCAGGAATATTTCCAGGTCTTATTAGCAGGATTGCTGGCAGTGATTAATTTCTTTTTAGCTCAACTTTTTGTTTTTAATGCTATATTATGCCTCATAATATTCAAATCATGATATATAACTAGTTTGTGAAAATTAGAATGTTTTGTGATACAAAATCACTTATCAAGATTGTGTTTTCATAGTCCGAGCAACACACGCTATCCTCATCATTATTCATAGGATATATTCCTTACACTTACCCCAATGGATGGAACAGACACGATTTTTGATGTTCACACTATTTTGGAATTGCTGTCAGAATGGTTAAATCTTCAAAATCACTCTTTTTTGGTTCAACTGATAAGATTGGATACTACGTTCTCTCATTTTCAAAGCAGATGTTACTACTGTTTATCACCTATAGGTATTAGCTGGATTATGAAAAGTAATTGGCTAGCTTTAGCTCTGCTCTGTTATTCAGAGAAGTTAGGAACTTCTAGTGTAATTAACACGTAAACTTGTTAGTCATTTAAAACACCTGCATACGTCTTGTCTGGATGCAGGTGGCTCTCATGACGTCATGTGTCTACTCAACAACAGGCTGTAACCCGATAACCATTCACCTTGGGATGGTGAAAATGCATACATTGTTATTTATTCCTGACCACAAATAAACTAATGTGGTGATGAAATATTCATTTTTAAGAAAATCAAACATTTCTTAACATTTTCCATGTAAAGGATAGTTTGAAGTGGGGGGGATTTTCTTGAAAATCTTTGTGTCACATCTTTGGAAGATACTGAAATTAAATGCCAAGTTTGGTATTTATCAGAATTTTTGTTTTAGAGTTATCCGTGTGTGCACACGCACCTTGTTTCTAATAGTGCTTTATTTTGGGGGATTCAGGATGCCTAAAAGCATGTATTTCTGGTGAAATCTAAGCATCAAATTTTTGGGTGGAATACAATACTTCCCCTACTTACTATACATAGCAGAGAAAGTAAAAACTATCTACATACCACTTTTTATATGTATAACAGCAGACACAATAGTTAAGCAGCTTGAGTATTTCCTAAGCAACTCGAACTGCTCAACTATTCTGTCCTCAACTTTACATATTCTGATTGCTGTCTTTGTGTTATGTATTACCAGGTAAAATAAGGATGCACATAGGCCAAATAAAGTATCCTGTTCTGCCAGCAGTAATATTTTGTCATACTGCAAGAATGAAAACAATGAATATGTTCAGTTGGAGATGTGAGAATGGAAGTTATACCACAAAAGCACTAGGAGGGGTGGTTCATATGGGCCAGCAGGGTTGGGCACCGGTTTAAAATATTGTGGAACATGATTTCTCATATGTATCCTTCTACATACAATTTTATGAATTCAAAACCGAATGAACACAGCTGATAATATAAATAAATGGCAGCTTCTTAAAGCTAATTCACATGGGCATGGTAAAGATAAATGCTAGTTTCTTAGATCCATCTTTTGCAGGTGTGGTAAACATAAATTTCCCTTTTAGCACGCTACCATGGGCTAGTCCAGAACATCTAGCCAAAGATCCGTTTGAACTTAATTGATGGGCCAGGGTGTGTTTACAAGGACTTGTAATTGTCTTCCCTTAAGAGGGGATTGCCTTTCTCTGCTTATTTTTGTCTTCTCATAGGCCGACCCTCATATCACTTTCTCTCTCTTTAATGTGGATTGTCTTCAAAACTTGGAGCACTGGCCTCACATACCTGACTTACAGTCACTAGAGCAATGCAATACAATACAAAGACAAAACAACCCTTTCCCATCCACTTCCATTCTCTTAAAGATTATGTACATATCTGGAAAATGTTTCTAAATTCAAAGAAAAAAATCTGAATGTCTTTGGCCCACATGAATTGTAGCAATTATGCTTTCTCCTCTGGAATGTGTCATAACAGTAGTTATTAATGAAGAAAAGTCATTTAAAGACCAAGCATCTATCAAGTCATGGCTCTCTTCTGGCCTTATAGCCTGTGGTGTCTTTATGTTTCATTATAGAAGTTTTTACTCCTAAAGGTGGATTTATTTCACATTTCATTTCACCAAAAACAGCAAGTAGGTGATAAGTTGATTACATTTTCCCAAGTGTAATTAGAAATTGTGTTGTTACAATTAGCAAGCACCTTATAGTTCTGTTGAAAAGAAGCCAGTAGGTAGTGTTTCCATGATCGCAATACAGTAATTTTTATATCTGCTTTACAAAATTCCTTTCCATCAGCGAAAACATGTTAAGCATTTTTAAGAGTACCAGTTATTTCAGAGAGGTGGGGAGGGGTTACCATCACTGGCTCACCCTTCTTTTGGAACCACTGGCCACCACCTGACTAGAAGATGAATACAAAATTTACAATATGGAAGAGGAAATCAACATAGGAATGAGAATGAAAGCGCATGGAAAATATCTTTTTGATCAGAGAAGCATGAAAACTGGAAAACCACTGCCCCACATAAAGATGGAATCAACATACAGCTTTTATCATACCCCAAAACCTTTCTTTCATCTTCTGAAATGTGAATTACACTTAAGGCTGAATATACCAGAGATCAGGCCTTAACATCCTGAAACAGCCAGTGATACAAAGAAAGGGGATGTTGAAAATCTATAAAGATGGGGATAATTGGAGAATGGGATGAAGCTGCAATTTTGTGTAAAGATACTGAGCTGTATTTAGCAGTGAAAATGAATACAACTGTTAAAAGGAAGAAATGCACAATATTTAAATAAAGAACAATTTCTTGATTCTAGGGAAATATTGTATAAGGTTTCAAGTAGGTTTTTGCCAATTTGGGGGGCACGGTTGAGTGCTCGGTTTCTGTATCCATAAGTATGATTTCATGTCTATAGAATTTTTGGCATGTTAAAGCACTCCTATGACACAAATTCCAGCACACTTTGAGAGTGATATGCCCTGATAGCTGCTAAATAAATTTTATCAATGCATTAACAAGTGCATTTTGTTGAGCTTTTGTTATACAGTTAAGTTTGGCAGAAAGTCTGAATTCTATGTGTTTGCTTAAAGAAGAAACCACATGTGTTTTGCAAAAAAGTGATAGATGAAAGCTCCATAATCACTTATTTTTAAAACAGTAATAAAGTTTGCCATAGAGCCAATCATTGTATTGACACTTGTATGTTTTTTAATACATTACCAACACACACGCAACAAATAAAACATATAAAACAATTTAAAAGGGAACTGGAAAAAATATATGGTTCAAAGATGTTATTATTCAATAGACAAGTTTATAAATGATTAAATTTTAGTATTGTTACACTTTTTGTAGTATACAATTATTAAATTTTTTGTATTAGACAAAACTGTACATATTAGTTTAAGGACAAACTTTGTACATGCATTTTCTTTATAACAGCTTAAAAGAGTAGGATTGTATATAGGTAGAACTTAATATATTCTTTTGTATAATGTAACTTCTTTTGTACTTAGCATTTTCTTGACAGTATCATGAATTCGTGTAATTTTAATGGGCAGATAAATAAATGAAATGACAAGTATGGTTTACAACTTTGCGCTTTTTTTTAAGATCTTCGAAAATATTTTTGGATTGATTCAAAGTGCAGCGAGTACAAATTATGTTCAATTATGATATATAAATTTATTTTTCTGATTAATATTTAGGAACACAACCTTTGCACCATAATTTAAGTATGAACACATTCACAAAATGCAAGCAAGTATGGGAGATATCAGTTTTTCCCTTCACTTTGAAACTTGTTGTTATGGGCTGGTGTGTCTTTAATTTTCCAATTTATCAAATTGACATCCAGATGATAATTTAACTGTTTTTTCTGATTTTCTTCAGCAACATTTTTATATAAAACTGACATAAATGGAAATGGAGAGAATATTCATACAGACATTTTAGCTGTCTTTTGATTAGCATTCTTATTAGGTAACCATAGAAAATACAGCTGTTTCTTTGAATATTAAGGATCTGAAAACAACAATGCAAACTGATGACACTGACAGTATGTGCAGGATAATGAAATAACTTGGTCTTTGTGAAAACAATGTGTATGATTCCAAAGTTAGTTCTGGATATGTCCTATATAATTTCCTAAGCTTGAGGGAGCCGCTGGATGGTATCTGTCTAGATTCTTCTGTTTGGGAATGGAGTGCCCTACTCTTTGGAGGACTTACTTTTATCCAAGAATGAGCAAATGGAAATCTCAGATATTCTTTCCCGTGAATAAAATTTCAATACTTTAGTGCCAATTAAGCCCAATTTTATAGCTTTTAACAAAATTCAAGCATTGTATGAAATCATGGAAAAGTTAACGATCTCTGTGTTCAAATACCTTACTATTAACCCATCATGGTTAAGAGCACCCTGATAGTGTCTTGTGAAGCAGAATATGTAGTTCAAACACATGCAAGTGATAATCAATGAACTGGGTTGCTACAACACTGCATTTCATGCAAAATGCCTGGTTGATAACTTCTACTGTCTCCTACAAGCATGGAGGTGGTGTAGGGCATGGCTGACAATTATTCTAAGGATATGTACTGATTACGTTAATATAGACCAACCCATTTATATTGCCCCATTTTTACAGCCCACTTAGCATGCAAAAAGCACAGGTTCCTCATTCACGTTGAGTAACCCTGAGGGAAAACTTCTGCACTTCATGATCACGCCTGGCTATAAAAATTTAAGCCTGTTGTTGGTCTGACTAGATATTCACTACTTTTTTTCTGCTGATGACTGCAGTGACTGGTTCCCATGTCTTGGTGGTATTAGAGCACTAATCTCTTGAGATCTTGTTATTAAAAAATGCATATTTGGCATCTTAATAAGGGGCACATTCTGTCAGCAAAGTTTAACATAAATACTGTGTCAGTTTCCTTTTGAGATCCATATTAGTTCCACTTGATTTGTAACAAGTCACAGAATAACCACACATTCCTTATGGTTTCTAATCTGCTCCTCCATTACCTACATTCTTTGCATTCCAAGCAATACAATTTCAGAATTCACAGTGGCACATTAGGTTCCAACTGAAACTTATGTGATTTACATGGAAATTAAATCTCAGGAGGTGAGCATAAACAGTACCACTCAGGTATTACAATAAAATAAGACCTCAGTCCAATATAAGCTATGCATTTAAGGTACCGAAAAATTATAAAGAGGAAACTTTGGGGAATATTTGCTGGCATGACAAGATCCATAAATCTCCTATAAGTAGATGTTTGTGAATGCTTTGTGTTCACAATAATTGGCAAACATTTCCTGTCAAAAGAATGCATGTGATAGATGGAAACCAGTCCTCTGTTTTGAACAGTAAAACAGTCAATACATACTATGTAGCTTGTGTAAATGCATATGTAGGATTACTGGATTTGTGATAGACATGTCAAAATGCAGATCATGCAATTCTGATCAAGCAAGGGCCATATTTCAATTATGTTATATTGGTACATGTAACTAAATACTGTAGAACATATAAAAATGTTAACAGTTAATAAAATGTTAATCCTGCTAAAATACCTGGTTAATCTTGAATAATGTGACTGGTGGCTACTGGGTCTGACTCATAGCAGATTTCAAGTTGAATTATGCACTGTATTAGCCTAGCTCACATACCTACAGCAAGTAACAAGATTTGTAGTTCAGTCTAACATTATTTGGCAAGGTGAATAGTGGGAATAATATTATGTGAAGCTGTCTGTTGATTGTATGTAGTTATGGAAAATATTACAGAAGAGAGTGTTTATTTTGTCAAATGGAGTCACATGTAGACTGTCACCTTAAATTTATATAGAAACGCCCTGGTGCCACCATTCCTAACAAATCCACAATTTAAAGGTTATTAGAAAACTGTAAACAGACTGGGTTCATGCTAAACAAAAAGAAACGCACAGCCAAAAATTGTAACCAAATTAGATGAGAGGCTGTTGTGGAAAGAAGCCCAAGAAGATCCTATCTCACATTACAATGAGTCTTTAATGATGGTCATTGACTAGCCTGCTTGGCATTTTTTTGACTGCAAAAATTCATTGAGATTCAATAATGTGTTCAAATCTGCCAGACTTGTATAGACACTGAGGGACATATTTCTGAACACATCCTATAACAAAAGGTAAGCTTAACATATTCATGTGTTTCATATCATTAGCATTATTTAGTGGAGAAATGGCAGACTATTGCACAAATGGATTCATATAGTAGTGTTGGTGAGAGAGGAAGCTGCCAGTTACATTATTCAAAAGAAACTTGGTATGTGCCCTTTAAGTTTATTAAGTATATATATATAATCCCTGGAATATCCGTGCATACAGCACTGGCTTTAGAACTTGCCGACCCCTCATTCTGTTTGGTCATTTCCGTTTGTCTCCTCCATACATTCCTTGAATCGTTTTCTTCCGCAGCTGTTTGGCTATCAATGAATAATTGTAAATGACAAATGTAAGCTCATTTTCCTTCTGATCTCACTTGTTTAATTGCAATTTTTTATTAACAGCTTGCATAAAATCAGAAAATCTAAAAAGTAAAACACAGACACAAATAATATGATTGTTGCTTTCAAATTATAATCTTCCCAGAGACACAGGATTGTACAATATATTAGCAAACCTCTTACAAGCAACAGAAGCAGTATATTAAACATCAACAGTCAAAGGATATATTAAAAATGTGAAAGGAAATATAAAATTGGGTGTATGCTTATACCATCCCAAGGAGAGATTAAATGAATACTAACATTTATGTATATGTCTATCTGATATTTACTTCTATAATAATGAAATTTTAATACTATATATGAATGTGGTTAAAGAGTTGTGTAGTTAACGATGGTGCATCAGACTCTTAAATATATGCTGAGACACACACACACTGGACTATAAAACTTGCAGTGTTTCGACATTAGCAACAGTGGCCTCTCAACAGTCTGCTGGTACCATGGTAGAACAGTACAGATGTAATACAATCATTTCCTGATCTATTTTAAAAGTTTTCACTTACCTGCTTTAAAAACAGGGTTTTGAAAATCGTCAGCATCATTGTCCACATATTTTGGGCACTTCTTAAGAAACTATGCATCATTCATTGCAGTTAGCATTGACCAATAGCTGGTTATTTTCTAGCAGATATTTTGTTTACATTTTTAATGTGTCTGGGTTGTCTTGTATACAGTAATTGTTTTTTAATTTAAAACAGAGGTAAAAGCCTAAGGTGTTAGGTCATGGAACCAATGAGACCCCAATTCCTCTCTCATTCTTAAGCACACATTCAATTTTTTCATAAAAATATTTGCTCTGTGAACTTTGGCACAGTTTTTATGAAAAAAGTTAAATTATACTCTCTACTGATTAATTCTCTAAACCAGGGATGTCAAATTATAGTTGCCACTGCCAATAATACTAGTACAAATAAAATACTAATAATGATAACATGAAGAAAGAAAAATAAGCGGGGCATATAATACTTTTTTTGCATGTGATGCACCATACATCATGGAGGGGATCCTCATGAACAATATTATACTACATATGGTTTTAGAAGGTATATGAGCTTATCCAATTCATGCCCATGCTGGCTGCACTGCTGCTAAGTGATGCGCCAGAGCGAGGAAGGTGGGGAGAGAGAAAGAGGAAAAGTAATATTCCTCACATAAAAAATTGTCAGAACGTAAACTTACGTAGCAAAGGATGCTTCTACATAGCATTATAACCTATAACATTCAATATTAATGTATTTACTGAAAACAATGTACCTGAATTTCTGAAATGACTTATTGTACAGAAGTTGCAAGCTTATCATCTCCTCCTCCTCCTCCTCCTCCTCACTTAATTCGGAATCAGCTTCCTGCAGATTTATAACTAATTTTTGAACAGTGTTATCTTGAGCCACTTCTTTATGGGAATCATCTTCCTGCAGTTTACACAATGTGCAACATGACAAGCCCAGTCTTGTTTTGTCACTCTGTCAAGTGCAGCATGCATAAGCCTTTCAACATCCGCAAGACAAAAAGTAGTGTTTTCTTTAGCGACTTTCCCCTTTACCTTAGCCCAAATTAGTTCTATGAGGTTGTACTGACAATGACAAGGAGGTAAATGAATAATCTGGTGCTTCTTTTATAATGTAATTTTATCTATCTCATTTGTTTTTGAACTAATCTGCGCAATTTTTATTCACTGGTCTAGAATGGAATACCCACTTACTTTCGGGAATGCATCCCATTTATGTAGAACCTGCATGACAAATTATAAGCCTGTTTCCTATTCCCAGAGGTATATTGAGTTCCAAATCTTCCTGTCAAATCTTACTATATGTTTACTTGCAATGATTTTAATTTACGCATGTCTTATCAAGATAAAAAAATGGGGTGTGTATCCCCAGATTCCCTAAACATGTGCATAGTTCTTACAAACTGTATTCTTGCAGCAACTGCATTACTTCTTTCTAGCAAGAATTTATGCCCGTCATTAATTTTTTTGTATTTGAAGCCCAAATTTTTTAGTATTAATCCCACCAAGTAGAGGTCATAGTCTTATTTTTTCCCTCAATAATATGAACCAGCATTTTAATAGTGGGGTATTCACCATTGTCATACACCTCATATATTGTGCGGCAAAGTACCTCTTTTTCAAAATCATCAAAATTGAGAAACACTTTTTTGCTTTCTGACGTGCTTTCTTGGAGATTAAAATAAAGGTTCACCAATTTCTGTACTAGTTTTGTCATGTTTCACAATGCAGACACAGTATGCGCATTCATGGTACATGCCATGGCTGTGAGTTCCTGGCTTTGTGAAAAATTTATCTGATCTGTACTTCCTCTGATGCCAATTCCTTAAAGAAAGTGTACACCTTAAAAATATTATTTCTGGCCTGGGAGCAGAATACTTTGCCCTTAGTGCCTGCACCTGGTACCAGGTTTTGAAAGTGACATTATTAACAGTTAACAAAACACAGAATGTAAAAATAAGAACTTGATGCTTATTGTGACAGTGACACAAAGCACTAAAAACTTAATTTGCATTGGTCTTGAACTGCACCTCAATGAATATGCACACACACTTCCAGCTGCAGTAAATCATGTTCAAAAGAAATACTTGCAGTTCAAAACAACACTTTGTGAATGTCTGACTACTGCAGGGCGCTAATGACCTAGCAGTTGAATGCCCTTAAACAAAACAAAGAACTGACTACTGCTTAATGAAAAAAAATATAATACATGGGCAAGGTTGGCAGTTGGAATATACCGTAAACATAAACACGAGAGTAAGCAAAGTTTATTCCTGGAACAATAACTTGAGAAGTATATGGTGCAGAAACATGGCCTTTCGACAGGCTGCTTAAAAAAGTTTTCCACATAAACCTAGACACATTACGTCAAATTTCCAGTAGTAATTTTGGGTGCATGAAAAAGAAGAAACTCTGTTGCCCGTGCTAGGCAACTCTCCATGTCTATGATAGGTCAGTTGCTCTAAGTGAGCCCCTCCTAGTACTGCCTCATGTGCCATATAGGTTTGTCACTGCTCCAATAACATATCTAATACTTCTTTGGTCAAAACCCTACACTGTAAGTGAGGTTTATAACACTGAACACTACTAACGGTCTAAAATGTTTTGCACGGCGCTAATGACCTTTCCGAGTTTTGCGCCCTGAAACTCTGCTTAAAAAAAAAATGTCAAAAATTCATTATAAGATAAGGTTGGTTTACAATAACCAGGAATGGAAACCAGAAGAGAATGACAAACTTAAAACACATATATTACAATTTGAGCATTCAAAATTAATGGGAGTCTTTACTGGTTCCTGGGTGGTTGAGTTGGTTGTTCAAGTTTTAACGTTTTTGTTTCCAGAGTTGCACATTATTAGACCCATATTTGTGCACATTAGGCTCTTTACTATAAAAATCAGTCAAGGTAGCTGTGTCCTAAAACAGCCACTAGAGCTCTCTCTAGTCACAAGCTGGGAAAGTCAAACTGAAAGAAATTTCTGCAAACATGTGATACAACCTGACTTCCTCAGATTCACCAAGCGTTAGAGAACAATAAATAACAATACATAACTTTAATGCATTCTATTAATGAGGAAATGGCACATTTACTGGAAAAATCACAAACAGTAATCAATTTGCATTTAGAAAATATGTGCTATATCAAATTTTCACAATGGCTAACCTGTTTTATACTGGCTGAATTGGAAACAGGTGAACAAAAGTATCATTGGTCAGTTATAAACAACATCCCAATGCACAAAATAAATTTTCCACTTTGCTACCGATATGGTCAATGCTATGCATTGCTGTTTCTGCTCCCCGTGTGTTCTGAACCAAATGTTGCATGTTATTTTGCTTTCTGTTCTTGGGTTATAATGTATTGTATGGCCTGCAACTTTTACATCCTGAAATCTTTCTTCAAACTGTCTTTGAATCTGATGAGCTAACACATATGAATTCAAATTCACACTGTGCAGTAGAAAACAAATACTAAGCCATAATTCACTTCTCAATATTGAATACAGAACAAGACACCCTACATAACAACTAAATGATGTCAACCACTATTAGTCTGACATCAGAATCTATGTCGATTAACACTGTTCCTTGCAATGGTGGGGAATGTGCCTAAATGCTCAGTGGGAAAAACCAAAGTCAAACAGTTCACCGGATCTCTACAAGTTTGCAGTACATAATAACCCAACAAAGTAAGCTAAAGATTGCTAATATAAAACCCATCTTTATAATTAACAGATGAAAGAAAAGAAAGAAAAACAAAATATATATATTTTATGTGAAATAAATGCTAGTTACCTTTCAGTCGAAGACCAAGCTTTTCCAAAGACTGCTCAACTTTCTGACTTTCACCCTTTCTCATAAATCCATTATCAATATACACCGCCATCACGTGATCCTCACATAAAGCCTTATGGAGAAGTGCTGCACATACAGTGGAATCAACACCACCACTAACCAAGAGCTGCAAATCATACAGACATATTTTGGTGTACTTAATGTTTATATATGCATTTCTCATTTGATTTTGTACAGCTACTCTTATGAAAACAGCATGCTATAGGTTAATAAATGGATGGGGAACCAAGCACACATTCCATTTTTAATGTCATTTCTTGAAACACTAATTTTGCCATATTATTAATTATAAATACAGGCTTCAAGAAATAGAGAGATCATTTATTGAAATATAACTCTTCAATAAGGCTTCTTCTGCTCTTTGCAAAAGTATAATTTCAATTATTATGCTTGCTCTTCACAATGGCTACACTACAGTTTTAACTTAGTTGCTATGCTGCATCTACCCTGAACTGTTTGTTGCTGTAGTTTTTTTTTTCTTCTGTTTTTTTAAATAACTTTTCTGTAATTATTAATAGAGTTTACTTTCTCCTGCTTTGCAAATTTAAACTGCACATACAAAAATTGGGTAAAAGATTTGTGTAAGACTCCTAATGTACTTGGGAACAGTGGCATAACCAGAAAAATATTAAGGGGGGGGGTTATGTATAGGGATCCATTTCTTTAACAATTTCTATCAATTCAAATGATAAATATGAATTAATCCTAGTTGAAATATTTAAATAAATTAATTTTATGTTCACAGATTAAGGTGCAGCAATTGAAATTAAAATCATGTAGGATGTTTTGCGTATTCTAAGCAGCAAATGTGTCATGAGATGAGAATTAATGGCCACTGTGAAGTATTTATGCTGCTGTACACCATTTTATTTTGCAGCAAAATAGGGTTTCTAGTTATGTTCTAAACTCGGAGATATTGCACTCATTTGGAAACCACTCAAATTTAGTACCAGAATGAAAACATGCCCCCGATATCTTAACATGGTTGTACCCATGCCATCTAAAGTACAACTTCTGTTGCTGTAACCTTTGGCAATATTGTCAAGCAGCGTAAATACAGTGCTACTGGTGATACAATTAGTATCTCATTCTCAGCTACCTAGAAAGATGCTATTATTTCAACGAAGCTATTTTTGCTATTGATTTTTAAATTTTTTTAGCAAGGGGGTTCAAAACCCCTCCATAGCTACGTCTCTGCTTGGTAAGACTTGCAATGCTACATGCATTATCAATTATGATAAATGTGTTAATAGCATGTATAAAACTGAATGGAAAAAATGCACAATCTGAGTGTACCTTTAAAGAAGTTAAGAAACTAGATTTTTTCAAAAAACATAAGCATAACTGTATGGAACAACTCAAAACTGTAATACCAATAAATGTATGCCATAGATAGATTCAGCATACCAAATTTAAAAGCAAATTTTTTTTTCCATTCAAGCGATTAATTGGAGGAAATATCCTATGTGAGAGTTAACAATGGACTGTCCTGTGTTTTTGCCATCAGAGGTAGGAACAATTCATGGTATAAAATCTAGGCTTGGTTTTATACAGAGCGGTCCCTCAGCCATCTTGGCCAGTAGTCGCGATGCATGTTCCGTGCGCTATATTCAGTGTATCGGTTTATTATTCTCATTATTGATACTGATACCATATCATTACTGATTTTATGATTATTATGATATATCGATTACCTATTGACCAAACATAATTACTTTTCATTTTATCAGTACTAACTTTTTTCATAGTCGGTGTTGAAAGTGGTGTCCTTTGGCAGATAAACATTCTTGGCACCTTCTGATGAAATTACCATTCACACGCAAAGTTCTTGTTGCTTAATTTCCCTAATTTCTGTTCTTATATTGTTTTTAAGATCATCTATGGTGCGAGGATTATTCCTATAGACTCTATTTTTGAGAGTTCCCCACAGATAAAAGTCATACACAGTAAGATCCGGCGATCGAGCCGGCCATAACCCTTTAGAGATTATTCTGTCATCAAAAACATTCTTGATGTCTTCCAAGGAAGCCTCCGCAGTATGAGCTGTGGCAGAATCTTGTTGAAAATAGCCATATTCCCTCTCATTATCTGTCAACATTGCAAAAAATGGCACGAGAATATTTCTGCAGTACCTATCAGGATTTACGGTATCGTAAAATATGGGGCCTATTATCCGTTCTGCTGTTACAGCACACCATACACCAACTTTTTCATCATGTAAAGGAACCTCGTGAATTAAATGTGGATTTTCAGTACATCAATACCTATTGTTTTGTGAAGCAACATGGCCAGTCAAATGAAACCATGCCTCATATGAAAAAATTATTAGATGCGGGTCAACAGTACCGCTAGCAATATTTTGCAACATCCAGTTACAGAACTTTACGTGGGCTTCATCATCACGCGATCGTAATTGATGGACAATAGTCACTCTGTATGGTTTTAATTTCAACAGTTTCGTAGACCTATGTACTGAGGTTTTTGAAACACTGACTTGTTGTGCTACACGTCGTAAAGATTTATTCGGAGACCGTTCAAATGTTTCACCAATTTCATCAAGTTTTTCTTCCGTTAGAACCCTTTGTTTCTTTTTACAACTTACAACATTAAATGATCCCATTCTCTTCACTTTATTCACTAGATATTTAACTGTTTCTCTACTCGGAACTGGAACACCAGGAAATTTATCGTGAAATTGCCTACACACCTGTCTACATGAGTCGGTTTTCACATGCGTGTCATACATAAAAGTCTTTGTTCCAGCGAAAATTTGAGTACCATTTTTGGGTTGTAATAATCCGATAATTCAATCGCACACAAATACACATGCGTCTCACGTCTATACACAAGCAGCAATAACAGCTGACTGAAGCCCACTGCCACACGTCCGATAAGTGGAAGAGCCTGTGGCCTTGAGTTCATTCAGATGTGTCGCACAAGACTGCCGTGCAATTTCCGGCCAGTGCGCTGAGGGACTGCTCTGTAAATATGTTGCAGGCAAAGTATAAAATTCAGGAATTATATAGAATGCTTACTATGAACGATCTTCAAAGAGGGCCAGTACTCCATTAAGCTACTAACCACCTTATTGGCAGATTCTCTCCCATTATCGGATTGTAAAATCAAGGGAGCTCTGAACAATGTGAATATGTCCAAGAGGTGGTAGGCTACCTCTTCTGCTGTCTTAGATTTAAGAGGATGGAGGACAACAAATTTAGTGAGGTGATCCTGATACACCATTATAAATTTGTATTCTCTGTCAGGTTGGGATTGAAAATCGATAAGATCGATTTGACAATGGGAATTAAAATCTGAAAATGCCATGGGCTTCACTACAGCATCTCTCTTAACTCCCTTCTGTTTTCTCTGACACAGCTCACATAGGTGGATATACAGTTCAATATCATGACGTGTAACACTTTTGTACTTAGATGAAAGTTCCTTCAACATCCTGTCTCATCCTCCATGATAAATTGCCAAATGAGAGTCATGAAGCACGTGAAATAGTTCAGAATCTTTAACATAATACTGAAATCACTGGTTCCCTCTTTAACTGTATAAATTAATTTACTTTTGTTCTCAATAATTACATCATCATACCTCTTCAACAGCCAATAGTCCCAAGATTCCTTCTTCATGGTCATTTTAGCCTTCAACACATCCTTCACCACCCTATTATAATTTTCATCTGTGAGAAACACACAGTTTTTAGCACTATTACTTCTAATTTGAGAGAGTTCATCATAGAACAGATTTTTCATCAAACCAATCCGATCTTGTGAAAAGTCTGATTCACGTGTAGCAATTTGTTGCGACATCTTGAACACTAAGGAAAATACTGGTCTACTTCAAGTGAAGAAGCCAGTGTGTTACACAACAATACCAGAGTTTGAATTTAAATACGAAATACTGGTCTACTTAAAGCGAGGAGCCAGTGTGCTACACAACAATGACAGAATTTGAATTTAAATATGAAATATTATAAAAATAATACTTTGCCTGTTTCGGTTTTGTCATTCTGTAAAATGCCTAGGAAATATGTAAAATAATTTGTATTTCATACTCTACCTACTCATTTTAGTCATTCTATACATTGCCTAGTCATTATACAGAATGCCGGTTTTTAAACTTTGCTGGTAACATATATTTTGTGATGTAAAGCTGTGAGCCGAGCTTGGCACATGGATAGTGGTGTCCTTCAGTGGTGACTGACTAACTAGTTGGATGGATAAGGAAAGGGATGAGTGCTCTCATGCAACGTAAACACCAAAAGCACTATCAAGAGATAACAAAATTTGTTTTAACTACGGTATGTTAAATAATGTTAAAAGTGTTATAGAGGTGAAAAGGATTAGTAAATTACCTTAGAATTGTGTGTTGGAGTAGATGTTGACACTTCCAGAGCCTGTAACCCATTCACCCACCATTTTAAGAGTTCTTTCTTTTATAAGAACATCCAGGCATAACAATGACAAACTTTGCCATATTGTAGATAATGTGCGTAAGGAATTGCCAACCTATCGTAATCTGGGCAAATCCGCTAGACGGGCAATGTTTTAATGCTTTGTTGTTCTTGATGCAAGGAGTAATAATATTAAGGCCACAACTGCTTCATCCTCTACTTATAAAGAAATAAAAGGAAGTAAGTTAAGGTTATGTATATTACTGTGAATGCAGAGATGCAAGGAGTATTGATATTAAGGCCACAACTGCTTCACTTCTCTACTTATAAAGAAATAAAAGGAAATTAAGGTTATATATATTACTGCGAATGAGGAGGTGCATGGAATAGTAATATTAAGGCCACAACTGCTCCACTTTTCTACTTATAAAGAGATAAAAGGAAGTAAGTTAAGGTTATGTATATTACTGCAAATAAAGAAGTGCAAGCAGTAGTAATATTAAGGTCACAACTGCTTCACCCCTCTACTTATAAAGAAATAAAACAAAGTTAGGGTTATGTATATTACTGTGAAAAAAGAGGTGCAAGGAGTAATAATATTAAGGCTGCACTGCTTCACTCCTCTACTTATAAAGAAATAAAAGGAAGTTAGCATTATGTATATTACAGCGAATAAAGAGTTAAGAGAATAAAGACTAACAAACTGCTGTTTGTTAATCATATCTTGGCAGCTCTGCAGTTGTGAAGACACGAGGAAGCAAGCTCTGTGAGACGGAGCAAGTGGCACCCATAGGGAAACTCCATAATACTACTGTGTATCCAAATACCATAGTTTAAGGCAAGATTTTTTTGGCGGCTTCTTTCCTCCACCTCCCATATATATTTTCCAACAGTTATATACAAGCAAGTGTGCTCATGAATGAGTCAGTCAGTGATTTGTTACTCATGCGACAAAGTGCTGATTACTCAGTGTGTTATACGACTGAGATTGTGACATACAGTGAGTGCTGCTACTGTGAACAATTAGAGAGGTCTTGTGTCCGATGCCCTAGTGAATGAAGCAGAAGGAAGAAGAGGCTGCTTCGCATGTGTTTTATTATGCCGCTACATGCAAGGAAAAGTAAAGTGACAGTGAAAACTGAACTAAATCACATTAGTGAAGTGACAGATATGAGTAAGTACAACACACTTCAAGAAATGAATGTATGTAACTTTAGACAGTATTCTGAAATTTGCTTTTTAAAGATTTTATATTTGAATATAACTACATTTTTAAACATTGTTGCATCTGCATGTGCATAATGACAGATACATACTTTATATTATATGCTAACTGCACAAAGTAGTAGGTAGAAGCAACATTGCCCTAATATGTTGTTCTGTTTTGGTCAGGTTTGCATAAGATTCATGTATTGTAGATTTTTTTCTTATTTTACTTTGGTAGCTTTAAAATAACACTGTAAACACCATCCCAGAAATTGTTTTAATATCAGGATTTTTATTGTTGAAGTTGTGTCGTTGAGTTCCCAAGTATGAAAAAAATGTTCTGCAACTAATACAGGCACTACACACCCTATATCTTAATGAACTATTGTTTTGTGACAAAAATATTTTGTAATACATTCATTAAAATTTTAAACTAGATCTAATTCTATATGACAGTCTTTGTCCCTTCAACTTTAATTCTTCTTGACATTTCATACATCTGTCTTGTGTTGGATTGCGTGGTACTCTTCTCCTTCACCATGCACAAGTATTTATATGGGACTGTTTACACCATTAAGAGCTTCAGGAAAGTTCGATATTGGTGGGTCAACATTTACTTCTTCTTCATTCCCCCCCCCCCCCACCCCCCATAGATTTTCCATAAATGGCTGGCATTTAAGGCTGACAATTTTTGCAGCAGAATAAGTAGCCTGGTTTGTAGGAATATCACTTTACAAGGATGTACTCTTTAGCAAACATGTCCAGGTTTCTTTTCAAACATTGAGATGAGAGGGATTCCAAATTAGCCTCTGCTTCCACTAAATCTTTGTCTGCTTCTAATGAAGGAAGAAAACTTACTGTTTGGAAGCATTTGGTGATGGTCTTTGGCTTTATTTGCTATGCTCCAAATGAATCCAGTTCACAGCTTCAACACAGAAATTCATTTTGCAATTTCACTGGCACTGCCTGCATTTTCCACCTTGTTAATAAATTTTTGTAAACAAACCTTGAACCATGGGTGGAGTTGTACTGTTGGTATTTGGTGGATACAATGCCAGCTTCACCATGAACAACTTATGACAAGTAGAGTTGTCATGGAGTAGCAGCACTTGTCAATTTTCTTCTTCATATTGATGTTAAAATTATCCATTTCTCCATTAATGCATCCATCCAGTTTGTCGTCCTCCATGGTCTAGGGGTAATATGGTTCCTGAGGTCACTGGTTCAAACCCGGCAAAGGGCGATGTATTTTTTGGGGCATAAAAATCCTTAGCACGGCTTCCTTTGGAAGGGAAGTAAAGCCGGTGGTCCTGTGTCATAGACTTACGACATGTAAATGAACCTGAAGCCTGATAAATAGGCCTCTGATCAAAATTTCCAATCTTTCATGCCCCATATAGAATGGGATGCTAAGAAGCATAGTAGTTAAGGAACGTCCATAAATAAAACTCAATTTATTTTTTCCATCCAATTTTTCACTGCAGCTCCAAATTACTGCCATTAGGTCCTGCCATCAGGTCCTGAAGCAATGGGATCTAGCCATTTTGCCTATCAACACCTATTTTTCAAGGTTGCTGGTCATATGCATGTTTTTCTTTGTGGAGAGAAAGCAGCATTGTAAGTACTGCTGTGAAAACCAATCCAGTTTCATCCCATCTATAAACTTTCTTCAGTCGATTTTCATCTGTTAAACTTTTTAAAAGTTTTTCACACAATTTCTTTCACAATTCTGGAGTGGCCTTTCATACTGTAAGACCTTAAAGCTGGTCTTATGGGTACCAGACATGTCAGTGGAGACATGTCAGTGGTGGTGGTGGTCATGGAGGTGGTGGTGGAGGATTGTTGGGACCTGTTCAGCGATATTGGTTGATTAACAAAATGCTAGGTAGGTTTGTCTCTGAATAACAAATAGGAGTCAATAGACCAACTCCCCAACTCCAAGGTGCCTCTGGGATACCTGATGACCTCTTTAGGCATATCCAGCTACTGCGGAGCTATGCATGGGCAGATCTTAGTAATCCCTAGCTACTCGTGGGAGCAATATACATAGTTCCATACACTTTAATCTGGAGAGCTCCACTGGGGACTCGAAGGTATATACACAAAATTGGAAGTAGCAGGAGCTCGGAAAGGGGAACCTGCTACCCAGAGTGAACCAGTGAAGAGAGGGATGGTATCTCCCGGAGATAAGCAAAAACAGGCTCTGCCTTTCAAGGTTGCTGAGAATAAAGACAATTTGGGGACTTTGGCCAAGGAGGTTGGTTCCCTAAACTTGTAGACACAGCATCGATATGGAGCTGAGAAGCGGAAGAGGGCTAGGAAACTGGCTCAAGAATGGGGGAAGGAGGTGCCTACCATGATAAAGGGTGACCTTCCAGGTCCACCTGAGCCTAAACTGGGCCCTTATAGTACCTCAAAAAGAATCAGGTCAGAGGATACTGCTCTGCCTAGGGAGGCCAAAAAGGCGAGACCAATTAAACCTCACAGTTATGCTAAGACAGTTTGGAGTAACTGTGATCAAGGTGGCCATCGTAGATGAGAGCTTCCCCCAAATTGTGCTGACAGAGGAGCAGGGAAACCTTAAACAGGCAGTGGTTGGTAGGCTTATGGATGGGCTCCCCAAAGGGGTAGATGTTCTGAGGTTCAATAACTGCTACCTGGCAAAGGGAGCTCTAATAGTGCTCTGCAATGACAAGGTTACCTAGGAGCTAGGCACAGTAGTATGGTTAGTATTATAGGATATACCTGCAATGCAGGTATGGGTGGGCTCTAAGATTCAAAACAGTATTCCTGGATGCTTTCCAACCTATAAAAGGTTCATGGTCTGATGAATGGGGAGTGAGATTCTTTTCCAAGGACTCGAGAGGCAGAACACTGGAATCAGCACTAAGCAGTGGAGGTTCTATGACCGCATTGTGGTGAGTGTGGGTAGTGACTCTGCTGAATTCATTCTAAGCAAGACACTGAAAGTCCTTTGCAGCAGGACCCACATCACCTTTATGTTGGCTGGGGTTACCGCTAAAGAGGAAAAGAAAAAGCCAGGAGTCCAATAACAATGGTAAGTCAAGAGAACATTTATCATTGTATTCCTAGTTGTAAGGAGGGATGTAAATCCCAAGTAAACTCCAAAAGGGAGGTCCAGGGTTCACCTGAATAACTGGCTTCTCATGGAGAGTGTTAAAGGTTAGGCTTTGATGATATCTTTCATAGAGACCAACCTACAACACAATATTACTGCCTCTAGAATGCTATGCAATATCATAATGAGGCGGACTTGGAAGTCCCATAATCCAATAACCTTGACTAAGGTGAGGCCAGATTATGGGACTAGCATTAAAGGATTATTCTATTTTCACTGCTTCAGCTGAAGATAAACCCAGAACTTGAGACTTGACAAGACATAACAATGCCTGGGCTCTACCAAACTTCCTTAGCAGGGATCTGGTGGCAGTCTTGGTGAGGCATGGAGAAAGCAGACTGCATAGACAGGTGGTAGTGTGCTCTTTCCACTTTGTATAGGAATCTCCACCTCCTCAGAAGTTCAGGAATCTTGTAACATACTGTAGGAACAAAAACCTTAACTTACTGGTTGGCTATGACTTCAACACCCACCATAGCATTTGGGGAAACACGGAAATCAATATAAGAGGGGAGGCATTGCTCACGTTTTTGAGGACAACTGATATGGAGATCTTGAATCAAGGGAGCATTCTGGCTTTAGTAACTATCAGAGAGGAGGTCCTAGACTTGACCCTGGCATCCTTTGGGATCCAGGGGAAGTTAAGGATTAGAAGGTATGTATAGAATCTTCCTTATCCAATCAAAGACACATCTGATTCAATCTTGAGGGAACGGGAAGGGAGTGCCCAAACAGGAATCCCAAAAGGACCAATTGGGACTCATTTAGGGGAGACATGGAGGGTGGGCTCAGGAACAGACCTCGGATCGGTATAAGGAATGCGGGGGACTTAAGAGTTTTTCACGAACACCTTGGTCTCTGTATATAGAATGAACTAAGAAATGGGCAGAACAAAATCTAGATGGAATCTGCATTTAAGATCCATCAAAATTAAGACATGAAGGCTATATAATGCATATATGGCTAATAAGTGCGAGGTAATATGGGACTCATACAAAGAAACCCAGAGGTTATATAAAAGAGAGATCAGGAGGGCCTCTGAAGAATCTTGGAGGCTCTTCTGTAATAACATACAGAAGCAGTCTAATGCTGCTTGACTACAGTTATTACTGGTCTTGGAAGGTGCGGCCAGGCTGGCCTCTTTTGAGGCCTCCTATGGAGGTAAGATGCAATCAGAGGGAAGACCTTAAGGCTGCTGCTTGAAACTTACTTTCCAGGGACCCTGATCGAGAACCTGTCTGTCTGGGCATGCAGACCTTCACAATAATGCTGGAAAATGGCCTCTGAGATTATGACTTATAAAAAGTTAAATGGGCAACTTTTTTTTCTTTGGAGTCCTATAAAAGTACCACTCTAACATTCTTAATGTTGGAGGCTCTGGAAAGGCTGGTAGTTCGATATTTAAGAGAGGGGGTGTTAGTAAATAGACCCATACACCTCCATCAGTATGCCTAATGCCAGGTAAATCCATGGAATTGGTGCTCCATCAGGTAGTGGTAAGAGGGGACATTCGGCTGTGGAGAACTGGCCATGGCAGTCTTCCTGGACATAGAGGGTGCCTTTAATCAAATGACTTTAGGCACCATTAGGAAGTGTATAGAGAACAAAGGAGCTGGTCCAGTTATAATGGACTGGATAATGACCTCCTTGGAATGCTGACAGGATGTGGTGGCTTTGGGGAGTGAGACCATGAGGGCTTCAGTGGCTGCCCCCAAGGAGTTTTGCTGCCTACTCTATGGTGTCTGGTGGCGAAAGACGTATTGAACAGGTTCAACAGGGCAGAATTCATGCTCAAGGCTATGCCAATGACATATGCCTTAAGGCAAGTGGAAAATTCCCAGTACTATTTCGGAGCTCATACAGGGTTTCTTACATACTCTGGAAGAATGGTGTAAAGAAACTGACATGTCTGTTAATTCTGACAAGACTGAATTAATGGTCTTCACAAGGAGGAGGAGGCTGCCTGGTTTGGTAGAGTCCCTTCTGTTTGGGAGGAAATTAAAACTATCTGGTTCAGTTAAGTATCTAGGAATTATTCTGGATGCTGGACTGAGCTGGAAGAAGCATGTTGAAAATAAAATATAAATGGCCGACAAATTTTGGGCTAAGGTGGGGCCTTCGACCAAGGTTAGTCAGATGGCTCTACCTTATTTATAAGGCCCTCTGTAATGTATGTGCCATTGGACTGGTGCCTCATCTGTGAAGACAGTTGCAGCCAGGCTTAATGCACTGCAAAGACTATCTTGTTTGATGATAATCAGAGCTGTGAGAACTATTCCACAATTCACCTTAAGAGATTTTGGTGGGCCTTCAATAATGAGTTTAAGAGTTTGAAAAGTTACCAGTCATGATTATATCAAAGATAAGGTAAATTCAGTAACAGTTTAAAATTAGCCAATCAATAGCAAGGAAAAAGTTTAAATAAAATGCAGATATTCTATTGGACTAGAATTAGCCAATCAGAGACTTGAAATACCGAAGCTTACAGGTTTTACCGTTGAAAGTTGCTCAGTTGCTGGCAAGCCTTGGTAGTGAACAGATGTAAGATGTGTTCTCTACGAGTGAATTGTAAAATATGTATATGCGCTAAGTGAAAGTATTGAAGATTCTCACAGTTCTTAAAAAGTGTAGTGCTTTATAAAAATGTGCAAGAACTAATAAAAGAAGTGAATTTAAAAACTTAAATTCTGTGATGTCTACAATCATTGTCACACCGCACCCTAATTTAGAGATACGTGACTCTACAAACAAGACTGACGCAGCTGAGGCAAATTCAAACATAAATAATCTATAAAAGCAGTTTTAATAACTAAGTTAAATATTATAGTGTAAAACTTGCAGTGTAATAACAAAAACACATCTTGAAATCAGCTTCTCGTACGTAGCAGCATATTGTGTAATAACAGTAACTATTACGTAATCAACAAATTCAAACTGACGCCCAAAGCGTGTTTTAGGAACTCCTTAAATGCAACTAAATAAATATTACATAAAATACAATTACGTAAGCATACATCTTCTTCAAGCCCTCGTGTATTTGCAAATTAATGGTAAAGACAGCTGATTTGTTAAGTGGTCCATTGCAGTGGTGGTAATTATGCAAAATAGGCAATTTGATCAAGAAAAACACTGCAGAGATGTACTTCATTTATTGCAGAAATATTTCCGCATTTTATTTTTAGGATTTTATTAAATGATTCTGAGTAAGTGCAGCAGAACCTCGTTTTCTAGGGACCTAAGGACTTTGGAAAACATAAATGGGAAAACATCTGAACAGAAAACATATGGATAGTGTCATAGCACTGAGATTCCATACATTCTTTTTTAAGTAAGCCTGTCTCACATTGCAACTTCATAACCTCTGTTTATTAAGGTTATGCTGTTTAGCAAAGGCATTAGATTATTACAACAGTGGCTTTGGTAAACCGATATCGCTTCTTAAATTCAGCATCCCTATGCATTTCAACTAAATTCTGCAAATCACGCAAATTCGTTTATTAATGCGCAGTACAATTTCGTTATGAAATTCCATATACTCCACGAAATTGCTGTTATCGTTAACTTCTGTTGTAGGCATTTGATGCAAGATGGTGTCAGCTCTCCTTACTGCATATAAGCAAAGGTTGGAGTTTCCTTATGTGAATAAGCATTTCCTTATTCACCTGAAAGAGTAGCATCTGTGTATTGAAAATCACTGCTTAAGAACTTCCTTGAAATAAGCGATGACTATGAATTTGACCCTTAAAGTAAAAGAAGATGACAACTCTTTGGTACTCATAGACTTGACCACCCTGCTCTAAATTTACGTTTAAAATTGAGAAAGTAAAAAAGGTAGCATAGAGACAACAAGCACTTACAATTTTTACAAAGCAGATTTTAACAACATGTACAGCTTATAAAAGATTGTAAATGGGATCATATAGCATTATCTCGAGATATTAATTACTCAGTGGCAATTTTCTATGACAAAATTTACTCAATAATGGACAGATGTATACCCAAAAGAAAACAGTATTAACATAAATATCCTGTTTGGTTCATCAAAGAAATTATAAAGAATATAAGATTAAAAGAAAAGTACCGTAAAAATAAAACTGCATCAGAATATTATATGTGGTGTTATAAACACATTCGTAAAATCTTAAAAAGTCAAATTAAAATAGCCTTTAGAAATTATATTGAGCAAGTTGAAAACAAATTGTCACTAATGATTTCTGGCAGTTTATAAAAAACAAACGGAAACATCTTCAGGCACACACGGAGACGGAATATAAAGATAAAATATTAAAAACTCCTAATGAAATTGTAAACGGATATGCTGACTACTTTAAATCTGTTTATTCAGTAGTACTTCAAAATACACTTACATAACCGACAATACCATCAACATCTGGGACTCTCTTAATATAAGCCAAATAAGTGGAAATGAAATAAAATTTGCGTTAAAAAAACTTAAAAATAAAATATCTGCTGGGCCTGATGGAATACCGACTTACATTTTTAAAGGATGTGGTGATCTATTACTATACCCTCTAACATTAATTTATAACCAAATCCTACATCAAGGAAATTTTCCTAATATGTGGAAACAAACTAAAGTAATTACTATTCCTAAATCAGGAAATACTAAGATGATAAGCAACTATAGGCCTATTGCTGTACTGTCTACATCAGCAAAAATCATTGAAAGCATTATTTATACACACATATTTAATCATATCAAGTTAGCCGTTTCAGCATGGATTCATGCCCAAAAGATCTATTGTTACGAATCTTTTTAATTTTACCGAGTTTGTATCATTAAAACTAGACTGGTTTAAGCAAGTAGATGTAATGTATACAGATTTCCAAAAGGCATTCGATAAAGTTGATCATGACTGATTACTTGCTAAATTATTGAAATTGGGTTCTTCTCTTCCATTAATGAAAATACTTTGATCATACTTAAAAGACAGATCACAGGTAGTGTGTTATAAAAATTGTGTGCCATACCAGTTTAATGTTAATTCAGGGATCCCCCAAGGATCAAACTTAGGACCTTTGTCATTTTTGTGTTTTATAAATGATTTACCTAGTATCATTAAACATTCCAAAATATTAATGTTTGCTGAAGATGTTAAATTATAAAAAAGTATCAATAGTGTTATATTGTTTAAAACTTCAACATGATCTAGATTCTCTATATGCATGGAGCAAAACGAACAAACTTCCATTTAATATTAGTAAGTGTGTAAAAATGCCCTTCACCAGAAGTAAAAACCCCTTTAAATATATTTATAACATCAATAGGACATCACTCATTGAAGTATTGAAAATAAAGATTTAGGTGTACATTTTGCAACATATCTGATATTTAACAGACACATGAAATTAATTGTAACAAAATCGCTAAAATGTCTAGGCTTCAATATTAGGAATTCGTATACATTTAAAGAAAAAACATTAATTTGACTTTATAACTCCTTTGTTGGACAAAATCTCAAACATGCATCTATTATTTGGAATCCTAAGACCACAAAGTATGTGAACTTAATAGAAAAAGTACAATCAAAATTTTTAAAATATGTATGTACTATTTAAAAGAATTGCATGTCATCCTATGTACACAAATTACGAAATCCTCTTAGATATATTTAAATTTAAAGCTTTAAATTTCAGAAGAGGCATTGCAGGATTAATATTTCTGTATGAAGTATTACATTTTATTATTGATGATATTAATATTATCGCAAATATATTATTTTATGTACGAAATAAAATAAGTAGATTTAAGAAGTTTTTTTTTCACCCCAAGAGTAAACACAGAAATCTATAAAAATTCACCATTAAACAGAATTGTATATTTATATAACAAACTTCATTATTTCGATGTAGATGTTTTCAACATGTCTGAAACTCAGTTCAAAAATGCAATAGTCAATAATCATTATGTCGTAGATTAATACAATTATTTAAATTATAAATAATTGTATAATTACCATGCCACCTTCTCTTTTCTAGTTGTTTTTATTCCTTATAATTTTTTCTTATTTCATTCCTCTTCTTCGCAACTTTTATTGTTATTTATAATTTTTTTTTGTTTCTTCTGTATAATTTAGATTTATAAATGATTGTATGTTACTATATGTTTGTAATGAACATTGTAATTGGGCTTATGCCTGTTATGTTCAGAACAATAAATAAATAAATAAATAAATAAATAAATAAATAAATAAAATTCAAAATGAAATAATCCATGGTTTCCAATTAAACATTTTTGAAGGTAGGATTAAAAACAAGGTGTTGTGTTACTTAAGCAAAGGAAGATAAAAGTTAAAAAAATTCACTTTCTATCCATGGGGCTTCCAGAAATTCACTAAAATATTAAAAGAATATGATATATAGTACAGCACACAATGCTTAAAAAACATTCAGGACCAACACAAAGGACAAAATTTCAATGGGAAAAAATTCTGGTATTTATAGAATTGAATGTAAAGATCGTCAGAAAATATACATAAGGAAGACAAAGAACATAGACAAAAGGTTTAAAGAGAAACATGAAATATAAACAAATGGAGAAACCAGGAGTTGCAGAGTAATTTTGGTCCACAGATTATCACTGAAAGAAAAACCCAAACTTTTAAAGATCCTTTGAAAACTGGCATAACCCTCCATTTGGGAAAAATTATTCATACATAAAAATAAACAGAGAGTATTACACTTTGATGTTTCCATACAGAAAGGATCTCATCGTACAGTATGTCCAGCAAGAAAATGACATCTACAAATCAAAGGAGAAATTATGGCAGAGTGTCTAGGCTGATGATGGAGACAAAGGTCTCAGAAACATGTTCCAGTAAGTTCTGGGATAGAAAGTGAAGCTAGAGTAATAAAAATCTCAATTTGTTCATGGGGGGGGGGGGAGTTTTCCCAAAAAGAATTATGTATTACTTTGTTTCTAAAGTGTTGTCTTTGGTTGTTATTTCTGTAATTTATTGAACACATGTATCCCAGTAACAAGAGTATACCTACGTGCCAAATATTTTATTGAGTAACAAACTGATGAAATGAGTCAAATTTAAACATACTAACGCTTCACTAATAATACACATGCCTAGTAACAGCCCCAAAAACGTGCTACTAAGCTTAAGAATTAATAGTGAAGTGTAGGTGTGAAAACTTTGTTTTATAAAATAATATACCTATTAATTTGGTTGGTGTTAAAGGCTTCAATATAGGATTATATCCCCCTTAGGGCCAGTTGTACGAACTCAGAATAAACCTTGTTAGACGTTATTCTATGGTTAGGCGCTAAATTGTGTTGTACGACATCGGAACAGAGGCTATCAAGAGAATAATAATGGAATAACTTATTCTGTGTTTCTATATATAAGCCATTATTCCAAGAATAGAGTATAAAAAGGAAAATGACTGCTTGGGCACAGGACACAATTTTGTCCGATATAAATGATGAATTTCCTTATATTTTTTGAGAACCAGAAATCTTAACGTGATATTTTGTAGAGGTGGTTCGATAAATGAATACAACAGCAATGAGATTTAAGTTGAGAAAGGATATCGCTCTGAGATAATTTGATGGTTATTTAGAACATATGATAGGCAGACAGATAAAATGAAGTTACTATTTAAAATCAGTATAAGGTATCTAGAATACTATCAGCAAAATATTAGTTTTATGAAACAATGAAGTTAAATACTACCCAAGATAAACACAAAATGCCTACAGTATAGCAATTCACTACTACGAAGCGTAGCGATGTAAAGAACGAGGTTAAGTTATTATCGATGATACACAAAGGACTGGTTACTTCATAAAGCACAAAAACATCATTCAAAATGTAACGAAGCCACAAGTGTGAATATTCTGTGCGATATTCAGTATTTGAAGGTTATGTGTACGTTTAACTATGGTGAAGCTAACGATCGCGATGTGGGGAGGAGGTGCCGGTGATGACCAAATTAGTAGAGGCCTTCAGAGCTCCCATATTTTAATATAACATTAAGTTTAAATTATTTGAGAGCAAAATCATAACTTGTGTGTGTTTACAAAGGGGGTTTACTCCAAATGAATGCAGAGATAAACTCACTTTTATCATTGTCACTTGTTTGGATACGACGCAAAGCAGCTGGATGACATTAGAAGCAAGTTTTGGTCGAAAAGAGAACATGGTTAGTGCAAAATAATGCTCTCAATGTCATTGCTTTGATTGATAATTTCTAGCTGTTGCACTTAAGTATTGCCATCAAAAAAGTGCGAGCTGTAATGGGAGTATTTTCCTAATATCCCACTTGTACCAAACATTCTAATATTTCTGTTAGTTAATAATACCTGCTTAGCAAATAGTTTAGGTGCTTGATCTTGGTGCAGCGATTCAATTATATCTTAAGCTGACAGTGGTGTTAAAATATTTAAAATATAAGTTTTCAAAACTCGAATTAAAAAGTTATTTTAAGGAATACAATGACAAGCCAGGTTAAGTGCATTAGTTGTTTTGAGCATAGAAAATGACAGATACCGTAAACTGTATATCAGCACAAGTTGCAGCTTTGCACAAAATATAAGGTTATACACTCAAATACACTTACCCTATCGCAACAAGTCACAGCATCTGTGCATGTATGTTTTGTAATGAGTTATAAAATCATGCTTTTGCATCTGAACATACTTGGAAGCATTAATAATTGTTTCACAATACCGCAAACACTTCAAAAGTAACATCATCAACAACAACAACGACAACGATGATGATGATGATAATAATAATAATAATAATAATAATGTTTTTGGAGTAGTTGATTGTGAAAACAATGCAAATTGTTATACAACTTTCAGCAAAACAAGGTAGTAATTATGTATCAAGTTGGTCATGAATGACTTGCAAAATAGCCAACATTAGTTTTAAATCTACAAACAGTCGAATAGCTATTTAAGGAATAAAACTCTGCCATACAATTCGTCGTCATATTTATACCCTTGATAGGGTATTCCAAGAATAACTATTCCAAGATTTATTCAGAGTTTGTACAACCAGCCCTTAGCATTATAAGTATGAGTTTAACTGTTAGTTTTCTTTACCTTATTGCTTTTGATAAGGGAAAATGATAAAAACAATGGCTGCTAAGAGAGTTGCTTCTGTGCAATTGAAATCAAATTGGTTTCAGAATTTTTCTTTTAAAAATTAATGAGTGAAAATACATATTAATGTACTGATTATAAAAACTTCTAATCAGGCCAACATTTACTAAACAAGCAGCTGTACTTTTTTCAGCAACATATTCTTTACTTTTTTTTGTTAAAACTAGTTAATGTACATTATTGAAACCTCTTATTTTTTCTTCAAATACATAAGACCTTGGATTAAAAAAAATTTGAAATAATATAGGAGAGCATGGGAATGTAAAATATATATATATAAACATGTGCACAAGCTGGGAAAACTTGAGAAGCAATGCCTGTATCTTAACTATTTACTAGAACATATTTGAGTTATTTAGGCCCACATTGGTGTGTTTGACCATTGTATGTACTTTTAAGTTATGAGCAGGATATTCAATACTCATTGTGCTAGTATGCTTGGTACTGGAATTTACTGGGTTACCATGTGTTTGCTTTGTGTAGCCTGGTTTGAAACACACATATTTTTGTGTATACAGGCACTTAGCCCCACTTTCATTACAGCACAACGGAACTGTGGGCTTCTTCTTAACAAGCTTCCCACTGTAACAGTTAGTGAAAATCCAGGGTTTTATCTGGTAGAAGATGAAAAAATAGTCTCACTTCATTTGCATTATAAATATTGTCAGGGGTATAGTTTTTCAAAATTGACAAAAGCATTGTATTTTTTCACATAGTATAGAATCATTATCTAGGGCAGCAGCCTTCCCTCACACACTTCTGTAAACTGACATGTTGATTCTTTAATTTTTCAATCCAGCCACTGGATGCTTTAAAATAATCTAGTCCCATCTTCTATGCTAAATGTCACCTGAGCTTGAACCACAGTACTGACTATTGATACATTTGAAACTCATGCTTATTCAAACCACTTTAGTAGAATGTCTTCTAATTCTGGAAACTGAGCCTGATGATTACAATTTATTTTAGCATTCTTCCTTTCCTCAAAAGCAGTTTCAATTCATTTACATTTGATAACAATCGTGTTCAAGATTGACAGAGGAATGCTCAACATCCATGCTATATCCATATGTTTCATATTTGGATTATAATCTACTTCTAAAGAGATTTTCAGATTTTTCATGTTTGTTATTTGCCCCACCTTATTTTTCTCCACTGCAAACTAATACTACAAAATTAAATTGGGATGTACGTATGTTTAGTCAATACTAGCAACTATTCTTGGCATTTATCACAACTAGCTAAAGCATCTATCCCACCCACACATATTGCATCACACAGATGACGCACGTCATTGGCTGCCAATCCCATGCCAACCAAATCAAGGATTGACCAAAATAACGAATGAGGACATCAAACTTTGAATGTTAGTAAGCAGGAGCAGGAAAACATGCTAAACAAATCTTTTTATAGCATTTTGGAATGGGACCTTTATAATTCAATGTCATATATGGGAAAATCTGTTGCCGAAGAACTTATTGATGAGATACTACTGTATCTATTTTAACAATTTTATTTGTGACTGGGGATGTATTATAACCTTATGTTTTTGCATAAGACTTTGGTAACTGGCAATCCTGGTACGTATTATAGGTTAAGCTGTGAATACGTATGTTACATTTTTGTGTGTCAACCAATTCTTATATATTTATTTGTGCTAGCAATCTTCCTTAGAATATGGCTATACATCAGCCCAAGCTGTTATCTTGCCATATTCTACCCATATTAACCTCTTTAATTATAACATAAAAATGATGATGATAATAATAATAATGATACCAAAATAATAATCTTATAATAATATAATAATAATAATAATAATAATAATAATAATAATAATAATAATAATAATAATAATAATAATAATAATAATATAATTACATAACTTAACATCACATGATGAAATTAATTTACATCTCTTTTTATTGTCCATAACCATTTCTTTTTTACTTTGGACAGGTACTCTCCTACCTTTTTACTATCCTTGTTAAAAATCTTGCTTAAAGCTACTTTCCTGTCCAGTTTGAACCATTTCCCATTTACAGCTTCCTTTCTCCAATGCTGTGTACCTTTACAATCAAAACGATATGTTCTAAATCTTCTCTTTCCCCACATATTGGACACTGGTTCTGCGGGAACCCATTTCTCATTACTATTAGTCTCCATACACCTGCTCGTACCCAGGCTATACTTTCTCTTTGTTTCTTATTTGAGTTATCCACATACTGTTCTCTAGCCTATACATTTTTTATTAATATATATGATTCCAAGGAACATTTCTTCCCAATGTTACTAAATAAATTTTGTATCTCTATATCTTCAAACCTCTGACTAGCTTCTTTCCAAAAACCCTTAACATTATTTTCCCTCCTTTTCCAAATTTCTCCCAGACCACTATTTTCCAAATTAGTTTGTATACTATAGCTCCACCCATTTTTCTTTAAGCTCCTTTCCTGGAATTCCAAACACTGCCTCAACAAGTTCTTCTCTTCTAAATTTAATAGTCTGTATCAATATTTAAGAGCTCTCTCCATTATTAACCCTTTTGCGCCCACTCTCTGCATTTCAATTACAACAAATTCCTTAACTGTAGCATTTGGCAGGCCTAAAACTTCTCTACAAAAACTCCTATGTACCATATCTATCTCTTCCCAGCCTCGTTCTACTCCCCATATTTCACTTCCATATAACATTTTTGCTTCAACTACTGTGTTATATATTTTCTCTAGCCATTTAACATTTATATCTGGTATTCTATATTTGCACCCTCTAATCGCTGACATTGCCCCTTTCCCCTTTGTCAATACCAATTTCTTCTGTTTCTCCCATTTTCCACTCCCATCCATTTTAACCCCTACATATATACAATCTCTGATCACTTTATATTCCTTCTCTCCATTCTTCCACTTTTCATACTTGCCCAGTTTGGCATCTTTCTTAAACACTATAATTTGAGCCTTCTCTTGATTTACTTTCAGATTCCATTCATCACAGTATTTATTCATTTGCTGTAGGGACTGCTTCAGACCAATCGTTGAAACTGATCCTATCACTAAATCATCAGCGAATAATAACCCAGGGATTGATACCTTATTTATCACAGGCAACCAATTATTATTCCTTCCTATCTCAGTGAGGATATCATCAATATACAGATTAAATAACACTGGACTTAACTTGCATCCTTGTTGTAACCCCTTCCTTTGGTTTACTTCTTTTGTCACCAATCCTACTCCTACTTTCACACAAAATGTGTTCTCCATGTATAGAGCTTTAAATAAATTCACCATTTGTTGGCTTACTCCCTTCCTCAAGAGTTTGTGCCACAACAAATTTAAATCAATGCGGTCATACGCTTTCTCCAAATCAACAAATGCCATGTATAATTTTCCCCTTTTTTCTTTTAAATATTTATCCACCAGAGTTTTAATTATGAATAAATTATCTACTGTTCTTCTCCTCTTACAAAAACCCATTTGAAACTCTGAGAGGATATTATATTCCTCTACCTAGTTTTGTATCCTATTAGCTAAAATCCCTGTGAAAATCTTTCCAACATTTGAAAGTAATGCTATTCCCCTGTAATTATTGGGCTTATCAACGGTCCCCTTACCTTTATATATAGGATGAATTATTGCTTTCCTCCAATGCTCTGGTACATACCCCTTGGTTTTTATTACATTAAACAAATCAGTAAACATCTTTACTCTAGTCTCATCACTGCACCATTCTTTGATAAACTCAGGAGGAATTCCATCAATACCTGTTGCCTTATTATTTTTCATTGCCTTCACTTGTTTCACTACCTCCTCATCTCTTACTTCACTATCTAATATATCTATGTATCCCACTCCAAAATCTGGCACTGGTTTCATCTTAATAAAACCCTCCTCCTCGAATAACATTTTAAAATACTCCATCCAATCTGCTGAAGTCATATTTGGTTTAACTAACCATTTATTATACATGGATTTTAACACTCTCCACACCTTACTGGTGTTGTTCTCCCTTAAAACTTTAATCAGATAACTCTGTTCTTTATTTCTCCATTCTTGTTTCTTTTCTTCTAATAGTGCATTATATACATTCCTACTCTTTAGGTATTCCTTCTTATCTTCCTCATACCCTCTCTTTTTCCAACTTACTAATGCCTGTTTCACCACCTTTTTTGCTATTTTGCATTCCTCATCATACCACCCTATTTCCTTTATTACCCTGCCCCTCCTCCTTCTCATCCCTTCCCCTGCTCTTTGCATTAACATATTAAAAATATTGTTTACGTTCTCTATTTCCTGGTTCCTTATCATAAAACTCATTCCCTATTGACATATTTGATCATGCTTAGAATCTAATGTTAGTTTAAATTCTGCCCTCTGTTCCTCCCTCCATTTAAATTCAATATATTGCTTAGTATTCTTTCCCCATTCCCGTCTAACTTCCCTTACCTCCTCTGATCGCCTTTGAATCTCCACTACCAGTGGGAAGTGGGAACTATTAGATACAAAGTTTAGTACCTTAAAGTTTTCTATTGTATACGCCTTGCTAATCGGCCATAATATATAATCAATGACACTTTGCCCGTTCATACTAACAAAAGTAAACTCTCCCTTCAAATCATCTCCATATTTACCGTTCAATATATCTAAAGTGTTCACTTCACAAAATTCGATAAAACCATCACTTGACTTATAAATACACTTATTTACTTCACCTGAACTGCTCCCTTCTGGAACATGTTTCATTTCCCACAAACATATCACACTCTATATTCACATCCCCTTCACCTATTCTGATATTAAAATCCTCCATTATTATTACTTCCGTATTCCCGTACTTCTCTCCTAACCTATTTATATCTCTCTCTAGCGCCTTCAACAATTCAGGATTATGGTATTGCGAGGGAGCGGGTGCATTGTACACTACACCTAAACATATGGTTTTCTCATTTATCAGTTTATCTTCCAATATAATCTACAAAACATTTTTAATCCTGGACCAAGTATCTCTTAGTACTTTCCCTACAGATTGTCTTGCAAAAAGACCCACTCCCTCAGAAGCTCTTCCCTTCCTTGCTAACCCCTCCCCTTCTATTCCAACATATGTATAATCCTTAACCTCTATATTTACCTCCCTTAGCCAGGTTTCGGTTACCCCTAAATAATCTATCTTTTCTAGTAGATATCTTAACTTCCCTGTAAATATTTTATTTTTTAATCCCTCGCAATTCCAGAACCCAATCTTCCTCCTTCCTTTTTCCTTTCCCTATTGTGAACCTGTTCTGCTTCTAAATCTGTCCAACACTTTCCTACTCCGTAATTCTATTCCTGTTTTCTCCTTTGACGGTCCCGCTAAATTTCCGTCCAAAACCAGTATACTCCCACTGGGTGTCGACACAATTCTTTCCTCTCCCTCCGTTCCATCACTCTGAGACCACGCCCCTGCCCTGCCCATGGCCAGTTCACGTGCCAATTTAGCTTCCTCCCTCCTAGGTGAAATCACTTTCCTTGTTTCGCCAGCTGATGTCCTTGCGTCACTCTGATCTGACGTTCTGGCTACGTCATCTCCACGCCTTGTCTCTAACACCATCATCTTCTTTCCGCCAGCCCCACGTGCCGGTGACGTAACTTGTGTCGATCCTTATCCTCTGGTCTCCGATCGCTCTTTGAACTTTCTCTGCATTCTCTGGTCTCAGATGTATTTCACTGAATCATATCCTGCTCCTGGAATGTACTGTTCCTTGAGTCACTTTCATATCCCGTCACCATGCGCCCATCGACCCACAATCGTAGATTTTCTTATATATAGCAATCTATATTCATGTTTTATGCTAATCTAGACCTAATCAAATGATAATAAGAATTGCTTGAAATTCATAATTATGATAAATCAATGAAATGAAACTATTTAATAAAATATAAAATAGTTTCCAATAATACACTGCTGTTTGTGAAAATTGCAACACCAAGAAAGAATTTCCCGAATAACTCCAAACTTGGTGGAAGTGTAGAAGAGTGTGCAAGCAACAAGTGATTAGGTTTGCAGAGAGATGGGGTATAAATAGGCTGAGCAGAGCCCTCTCGTGTCGGTCCAACAAGGCCAGTGTTGTGCCCAGTGTAGTCAGTGCAGAGCAGTCAAATAAGGTGTAAACAATAAAGTAAGTGCAGGTATGCCGCGTTGACGTCAAAGGGAGCTATATCGGCATGTGAGTGAGTTAGAACGGGGCAGAATGATCGGTCTCCGGGAAGCGGGTTTGTCATATCATAACATTTCGGCTCATACCGGGTATGCTGTTATGACAGCGATGTGTGTGTGGAAACAGTGGATAGATGAAGGTTGTATGCAGCAAAGAGCGGATACTGGACCATGGAACATGACCACAGCATGGAATGACTGTCATCTTGTCTGCATGGCCATAATGGACTGTACATCTTCATCCACAGTGTTGGCTCGACGCTGGAGCATTGCAACAGGTGTGAGGTTTTCTGCATCAATGGTTCATTACCGTCTGCTGCAGGTTGGACTGGTTGCATGCATGCTCTTACATCGGCTTCCATTGTCCAGAAACCACAAGCTCCTCAACTGCAATGGGCACGTGAACACCATCCCTGGGGTGCTGAGTGGCAAAATGTAGTCTTTTCAGATGAGTCCCACTTCAACGTGTCCTACAGTGATGGCTGCATACGTGTCCGGCAGTACCATGGTGAGTGCAACCTGGAGGGCTGCATTGTTGAGCGGCATAGTGGACAAACACCAGGTGTGATGGTTTGGGGTGCCATTGGTTACAACAACCGATCTTGCCTCCTACAAATTGAGGGCACTTTGAACAGCAACCAGTACCTAATGGTGGTTGTAGAGCCTGAGGTACCCCCCCCCTACTTCAGGCATCTCCACAGGTCACATTTCAACAGGACAATGTCCGGCCACATATTACGAGGAATGTACAAGCCTTCTTCGAAGAGCAACGGGTACCATTGCTTCCCTGGCCTGCACGTTCGCCTGACATGTCACCCATCGAACATGTCTGGGATATGGTTGGTCAGCACCTGGTGCATCATGGTCCTCCAGTAACCAGTGTCATGAATTTGTGGGCTCAAATACAAACCGCATGGAGGAAAATCCCTCAGGAACTTATTCAGAACCTTTTTCATTGAATGCCACGGCATATAGCAGCTCTAATTGCAGCGCATGGAGGCCATACTAAATACTGAATATTAGGGCTTAAAGGTCATGTATAGATTTGAAAAGTTTATCATTTGTTACTTGTCATGTACCTAACATGTGGTATTAAATTCATTGAATTCATGCATTTCCTTCTTGGTGTTGCAATTTTCACAAATGGCAGTGTAGTTGGCAGGAAAAATTTAAACACCAGTGTGGAGATTATTTCATCTTATACAACGATAAGGGAGTTGCTAATGGAAGGTACTTGGAGACAAACATGTTTAGTCATGTGCTCGCATAACAATGGAAAATGGGTTCAACTTGAATTGTATAGTGCTAGAATTGGGCTATTTAATAGATCCAAATTCAAACTAGGAGGTGGTGCTTCAGAAAAAAGGGCTGCAGTGTCGTGGTTCGTATTTATGTTATCAGTGGAGTTCAGCTTAAGCCGGGACCAGAGATGAAAATATAATGGGAATGTTAAAACATATTAACATTACAAATTTAAAAGGGATGGAGAAGAGAAGCGATGAGAAAATTGATAGAAAATTTGAAGAAATGAAAACCATGTGGGGAAAATTTGAAGGAGAAGTCCACAATGAATTGGTAGAATGCAATCGGAGGATTATATACTTGGAAAAAGCAGAGTATGGGAGAAGAAAAATGAATGTAATAATTTTTGGAGTAGAAGATTTGAGAGAGAAAAGAGTATGGGACCAAATTCAAGAGATTTTTCAGGACAAGATGGGTATAAAACTGGGTGGATGGGAAATAAATGCCTTTAGAGTGGGTAGAAAAAGTCTGAACCCGAGACCAGTAATTGTTAAACTAAACACATTGAAAATGAAATGGACAATTCTATCAAACACCAGAAAATTAAATAGGACAAAAATATTTATAGAGCAAGATTATGTAAGAAAGATGGAGATATAAGAAGCATGTTACTTAGAGAAATGAAAATTGCAAGGGCTAAGGGAGAAAAAGCTTTCGTAAGGGGTCTTGACCTGTGGATTAATGGAAGGAAACAGGATATGCATCAGCTCAATTGAGGCAGTATTTTAATACCTGAATAATTTCAATTGTATTTTTATAATAAGTAAATTCAATAACAGCCCGCCTTGAAACAATATGTATGTAATAATTATTTTTAAATGTATGTAACAGTCATTGCAAATGCTTATTTTTACTGTAAACATGTTTTAATAATGTTATGTCAACACATTACATACTCTAATAATGCAAGAGCTGTGAGACTAATAAGTTTTAAGTTGCTAACAATGAGGTAATAATGAGGTAACCTTGTAGCAATAATGAGTTTGAGAGTTTGAATATTACTAGTCATTATAGCAACGATACTGTAAAATCCAATATCAGTTTAAAATTAGCCAATCAAAAGCAAAGAAAAAGCTTTAAGTAAAATGCAGATATTCTATTGGACTGGAATTAACCAATCAGAGACTTGAAATCCCGAAGCTTACAGGTTTAACAGTAGAAATAATGTTCAGTTGCTGGTAAACCTTGGTAGTGAACAGATGGAAGATGTGTTCTCTACAGAAATATTACGTGTGAATCGTAAAATATGTATATGCACTAAGTGAAAGTATTAAAGATTCTCACAGTTCTTAAAAAGTGTAGTGCTTTATAAAAATGTGCAAGGATTAATAAAAGAAGTGAATTTAAAAACTTAAATTCTGTGATGTCTACAATCATTGTCATACTGCACCCTGCCTAAGATACATGACTCTACAAACATTACTGATGCAGCCGAGGCAAATTCAAACATAAACAATATATATAGAAGCAGTTTTAATAACAAAGTTAAATATTATAGTGTAAAACTTGGAGTGTAACAACAAAATTACATCGTAAAATCAGCATCTCATATGTAGCAGCATATTGCGTAACAACAGTAACTATTATGTAATCAACAAATTCAAACCAACGCCCAAAGCGTGTTGCAAAATCCATAAAGCAACTAATATTTACGTAAATATATTACGTAACAAACACTTCTACTTCACAATATAAGACATATGTCAGAAACGGAGCATCAGGCACGTCTTTCATGTCCAATATAAAATGGGATGCTAAGGACCACAGCAGTTAAAGAGCATCTATAAATAAAACTCAATTTTATGGCTGATAAGTGATACAATTGTGGATTTGATGGTTTTTACTTTTATGGAAAATCATGGTATGGAAGTAAAAGGAAAGATAAAGGTCGTGGGTCAGGAGGTGTAGGTCTGTTAGAAAGAATTTACAAATTAAAGTGAAAGGTGTAAGGATTTAGGTGATAAAGCAGTTCTGTGGTGTGTTCTAAATGGTTTATGGGAGAAGGAAAGTGTTTGTGTTGCAGTAGTATATAACCCACCAAGTTCCCCGGAATTCTATGGCGCATATTTATTTAATAAGCTAAGACAGAACGTGAAGGAACTACTAAATACGCATTCATACAAAGGATTTATCATAATGGGTGACTAATGCAAGAGTTGGGGAAAGTCAAATTCAGTTAATAGATCTGGAAAGTGTGTTGGAGGGTAATGTGAGCGAAATGGACAAAAGAAAGAACAAAGATAAATGTATGAACAGCAAAGGTAAGAAACTAATAGAATTTTATGAGGGGTTTAATTTGGTGTTGTGTAATGGAGTGAAAGGTAAAAATGAGGAAGGGGAGTTTAGATTTGTAAACAGGAATGGCCAGAGCATTATAGACTATATTCTACACTCTTAAGATCTTGATGAATATTTTAGTGATTTTGAGATGATGAATATAGCCCGTTCTAGTAATCATTTCCCAATAAGGGTGATATTGCAGTGTACAAATAAGAAAAAAGAAAAGGTCTTAGAATAGGAGGGAATTGTAATCCAAAAATATAAGTGGAGGGAAGAAGAAGAAGAAGAAAAAGAAAAAGAAGAAAAAGAAGAAAAAAAAAAGAAAAAGAAGCATCTGGGAAATCAGCCAAGCTGGTTAAGGGTAATTGGTGTAGAGGAAGTGCTAAAAGAAAATAGAACTGAGGAAGCAGTAATGAGGCTGGAGGGGTTAATGAAACAAGTAGGGGCAAAAACAAGAATGAAAGAGGTTTTAAACACTATGAAGAAAGGGTGCTACAACGAAAAGTGTAGAAAGACAAAACAGAGAGTTTTAAGGGAATTAAGGAAATGGAGGCAAACGGAAGATTTACAGGAAAGAGAGAATTTTATAATTGAAAGGTGGGGATATAAAAAATCTTATGAAACCTAAAAAGAAGGAATGAGGGGGAAAAAATGTGCCAAAAAATTTTGGAGGCGCAAGAGCAAATGGTACAAAAACAATATGGTCTTTAGTGAAAAGAACATTGAAGGGGAGATCTAGTGAAAACAATATAAGCCCAGAAGTATGGTGCAATTACTTTGAAAATCTTTTAGGGTCAAAGCACCAAATAGGACATGTATAAGGGAATTAGAAAACATGAACTATATTCAGCAATTAGAGAGCCAGATAGAAGTAAACAAAGTACAGGGACAAATAAGAAGATTAAAAAGGAACAAAGCAAGTGGTATAGATGGAATACGATAATTTTGGAAGGCATGGAGTGCAAATGAAAGCAGATTAGGATTACTAGTGAGGATTATAAACAAAGTTTTTGTAGGAGGTACACTCTGTGAGGTTTAACTTGGCAGGTTTTCTACTGTCTTTGTCCCACACAGAATGCTGTCCTTGTCTAGCAGATGGGGTGGGACAGCAACGACTTCTTTGTTGCGATTTCTGAAAATTCCAGAACCGTAGAAGCTCGCAACCCTCCCGCTTCTATTGCATGTTGACTGAAGGTTGCAGTGGTGCATGAGCTGTGGAACTGTGAATTTGTTGTTTTGTGGTTTTACACGATACGCAAAATTTTTTCAGTGTTACAACATATGGATATAATGTTGTATTATTTTCTAGTAGTTTTGGTTGTATTTTTATTGTTTCAAATTGGGTCTCGAGGGAAAGTTCTAAAATCAGATGGTAGGGAAATGGTAGTTAAAGTTCGTTTTTTCAGTGATGAATGTGACGCATTGAAATGTGAAAAGCCGACTATTTCAGTGACAAGTATAGTTGAGAGAACTACTGCTGCTGCTACAGGTATTTCTGCTCGTTCCATCCAGTAAATTTTAAAAGAACACAAAAATGCTGAAGCTTAAGGCGGTAGATTGCAAACTCCAGGCAAAAAGTGCCCAAATAGGAGATCACAAAAAACAGAAAGAGACTCATTCACAGCAGCTGCTATTAAGCGAACATTCTATTCGTTATATCGTACAAACTTTCTGCCTAGTTTGCAGGACATATATGAGGTTTTAAAAGTTCAAGACTTAATGAAAGGAAGCGTGTGGTTGTTAAGAAAAATTCTTAAAAAGCTCCATTTCAGTTATAGTAAAAATTCACAAGGAAGACTTTTTTAATGGAACAAACGGATATTGTCTCTAAACGGTTTCAGTTTTTAAGACAAATGAAAGAACTGAGGGTTACTGGTAGGCCTGTAGTGTACCTTGACGAAACATGGGTAAATATAAACCATACGAGAAATAAGGTGTGGAAGTGTAATGGTGATGAAAATGATTTCCCTCTTAAAACACCAATAGGCAAATGACAGTGATTTATAGTTGTACATGCTGGATGTTCAACAGGGTTCATTCCTAATGCCTTGCTTTTATGTCAAAATCCAGTAAAGACTACCATGAAGAAATGGATACATGGATTGGTTTGTCAATAAATACTTACTTAACATTCCTTTTAATAGTGTCATTATGGACAATGCCCTTTATCATTCCATAGAAATTAATAAAGCACCCACTTCATCTTTACTCAAATCCTATATGCAGGAATGGCTCCGTAATAGAAATATTGGGTTTGATCCATGAGCGACAAAACCAGTGCTATATGAGTTAATTAAATTGAAAAAATATAACTTCAAAGTTATACACTCGCAGAAATGCATGGATATACCATAGTATGGTTGCCACCTTATCACTGTGATTTTAACGCTATAGAACTTATATGGGCACAAGTCAAGAACGATGTTGTTAAACATAATATTTCATTTAAAAGTGGTGATGTAAAAGTGTTGTTTGATAATGCTATTACAAAAGTGACTCCAGACAACTGGAAAAGGGTGTGTGAGCATGTACAAAACATTGAACAGTTTTACTGGTAGAAAGATCGTCTGATAGATGACATTACGGACAGATTAATCATAAATTTAGAAGAATCAGAATCGGAAGATGAATACGAAGATTCGTTCGAAGTTTCTGATGGTGAATCAGAGAATGAACAACAACCGGACAGAGAGGAGGAGGGGCACCCCACCACTGGTGCATGTTTGGCTGGTGTATCTGCTTTGCCTGTGTCACCACAGAGTGAGAGTGAGTATTCCTTTCTCTGTCTAAAAGGGACACCACAACTTAAACCTCACGGACAGTAGTGTACCAAAGAATTGGAGAACAGCTATTGTAGTGCCAATATTCAAGAATAAGGGGGACGTGAGCAACCCAGCAAATTATAGGGGAATTAGCTTACTATCCATCCTAGGCAAGATTTATACAGGGGTTTTGGCAGATAGGGTCCAAAAATGAGCAGAAGAGGGAAAATTTTCTCAGTTCCAAGCAGGTTTTAGGTAAAGCAAAAGAACAGTAGATGATATTTTTATGATAACCATGTTGGTAAATAAACACTTAGCAGAAAAGAGAGAGCGATTACACATGCTATTTGTGGATTTTGAAAAGGCTTTCGATACAATTAATCGGGAAGCACTATGGTTCAAATTGAGCGAGAAAGGAATGAGCACTAACTTTATTAGGCTTTTATAAAGAATATACACCAACAAGATTTTTGTATAAGAATGGCTAATAATAAAAGTAACTAAAAGTATTCAAAATAATATAGGTCTAAGACAAGGTTGTAGGTTAAGTCCTGTATTATTTAATTTGTTTATAGATGACATTATTGAGGCAAGGGTGGAGAATAGGCATGTGCCGATAATTAATAACAATGAAATGCCAGGATTGTTAATCGCAAATGATTTAGTGGCAGGATGTATATTCAATGTAGGAATAGTAAAATCTATCAGTGCAATAGATAGATTTTGCAAGAAATGGAGTGTCAGAATAAATGTAAGTACAACAAATATGGTATTTAAAAGAGGTAACAAGTTAAAGAGAGACGAGAGATGAGAGATGGTACTGGCAGGGAAGAGAAGTTGAGGTAGTCAATAAGTTTGATTATTTAGGAGTAAGATTAAATAGTAAGGGTACCTGAAGTGAGCAGAAGAAAATGCTACTAAAAGGAAAACTTGCATTAAATGCTATAAACGCATGTATGGACAAAACACCAGGGATGAAAATAAAATGGTTAGAGAAAGTTTATATGGCAACTTTCGAGGCAAGGATGCTCTTTGGGGACTGGAGGAAGGATGGGAAACTATAGATATGATACACGAAAACTTCTGCAAACAAATTTTGGGATTGCCAGGCTTCACCCAAGCAGAAATTAGGAATAATTGGAATTAGAGGAAAAATAGTGGAAAGAGTCTTGAAATGTTGGACTAGAATAAGCAAGCTAGATGAGCATAATGTTCTACATCAGTGTTTGGTGGTACAAGAAAGGCTTAAAAAGAAAGATACTTGGCTCAATAAGATAAAAGAAGTTATGGTGAAGAGATATGTGGGGAGATAGGGGATTTTTACAAAATGGTTTCCGGAAAGAAATTAGATTGAGAATGGAAAATATTGAAAAACAAAAAATATTTGCAAGTTTTAATTTGAAAAGTTGTTTGGAAACATATAGAGAAATGAAAGTGGACTGGAGCAGAGAAAATTACGTTGTTATATGTGACAAAGCAGCGAGAGAAGGTTTTGCATGGGCTAGAATAGGAGTGATGAAACTGAAAAGTTTAAGAATGCGGAGCGATCTAGAGAAATGCCCTTTGTGTAACATGAAAGATGATAATTGGCACATAATTTTGGAATGTAAGGAAACCAAGATACTTAGGCAGAGAATTGAAAAAAAGGAGTGGACAAATCTACCAAAACAAATTGAAAGGAAAAAGCTTATGAACGTAAAATTGAGAAAAAGCATAATAAAAGTAGGAAACTTTTTAGGGAGTAAGAGCCAAATGGTTGAACATTAGCAAGCAAGAGGAAAAAGAAAGTTAAATAATAGTAGGTATTGAATTTTAAGCTATAAGTAGAACCCAATAGTTCGGCAACCACAAGGTTTGAGTCTCTTGGGTCCCACGGGTTACAGCAACTCAGTATAGAGTTAAGAAGGTTAAATGTATGATTAAATCGTAAATCTTGTATTATGGTTTATGTTGATATCATTATTCTATTTGTATCAAGAAATTGTGCTTGTAGTAATGTAGCGTGCTACATGTTAAAATCTGCAATGGTGGGATGATGTAACGAACTGCTACAGGAAGAATGGGGGAAAGGGGCGAAGCTATCTCTATCCGTAAACCTGGCATTGACTTCCGAGGTCGTCTGGATACCAAACCAGGAACTAGTGAATCCTGAAAATGCCCACGTCTATGTTTTACTTAGAAATGAAAACTGTATCATTAAATTCAATACTTGTCGTAGCTTGGCAGGAGAGGAAGCCAGAGTGGAACTAAAGTTGCCTATAAAGGAAGACCATAACCATAAACTGATATTCACAGACAAAATAATTCCCAACAAACCAAACTGAGGACCTTTTCTAATATTAAATGCTTAGTTTTAAGAAAAAACCACACATGCATATGAAACCGTGCTTCGTTCCACAGTATAAGAATACAGAGTTGTAGAAATTATCCAAATAAACAAAATCATTTAATTAATGGTGCTTAACACATTCTTATTTTCAGCCATCAAATTTATGTTGTCCGTAAGTTTCAATTCGCTGAAGCTTAGGGCTGGTTTCACCAACCGATGTTAAAAATTCTGTAATATCTTGTTTGTTTACATTAAGTTTAAAATTTGACAATGTTAAAACTCTTGCATTTTATCAAGATTTTACAGTGAATTGTTAGCTAACATCTTGTTAATGTCACAGACAACTGCGAACCACAGCTTTCGAAAAGGCAGAGACCAATCTACATGGCTTTTAAACATGCTCAGGTGCACTTTTTTCTATGCATCACAGCACTCTTTTTTCAGTAGCAGACAACTGCAGTAAAACCTCTTTATAACATTTTTCTGAGGATTCAGAAAATTTAACCTTGTGCAAAAATTTGCATTATCCCAAAATGCGAAGAAAGAAAATAAAAAATAAATGTCCATACACTTGTCATATAAATCATACTTGAGCAGTGACAGAAATATTATAGATAACATAAGTACTGGTGACACAGTTACCAAATTTATGGAATGTTATTATTCCAGAAACTTTCTATATTATCCATAGAAACATGCTACCAGGCTTCCTAACACACCTGAACAGTCGCTGGTGCCAGATACAGTTCACAATGGAAGTGGAGAAGAATGGGTTCCTGCCGTTTCTTGACATCATGATCTCAAAAAATAACGGAAAACTAAGCCATGCAGTTTACTGGACACTGACCCATATGTAACTCTATCTAAATGTCAACAGCTTCAATCACAAGTTCCCATCAAGTAGGTGTACTGAACACCCTCACCCATAGAGCAGTCACCATTTTGGACCACAACTATCTATCTACAAGGAGAGCTAAAACACCTCAGCTACACTTTCTGGCAGAATGGCTATGCAATAAACGACATCAAAGCCTCCATCAAAAAAGCTGCATGTAAACAGCCCACCAGCATACGACTGACTACAGAAAAACCAATCACTTCCACTTGTATTCTTTTTACTGGCAATTTATCAAGTAAAATTAGCAGATTGTTAGCTAAACACAACATCAAGATGATCCACTTACCTCTGCCCAAAATCAGAGACATTATCAGACTGGTCAAAGTCAACCTTGAATTGTGAGTCCCAGGTGTCTACAACATCCCTTGTGAATGTGGCGCCGCCTACATAGGCCAAACCGGAAGAACAACATCCACCAGGATTGCTAAACACAACAGAAGTATACATCTGATGCAGCCGAAAAAAGTTGGATCTAGTGGAACACTGTTTCCAACAAGACCACAGGGCCAACTTTGGCAGTACAACTGTATTAGCCAAGTATGCAGGTTACTGACAATGGAGGAAGCTTTAGTCATCTTGTCTGAGAAAGTTAACCTGAACAGAGATTCCAGACTACAGCTCAGCACGGCCTGGAAACTGGCCTTAAAAATGTATGAAAACCAGCACAGAAACACAAAATCATCACACAAGATAGCTATTTGACTAAACAATTTTCTACAACGACCATGCCTTTTACCACCTCAGTGTACCAGACCTGTCTTCTAAGAGGTCCGGACTTAGCCACAGAAATTTATATAAATATGGAGTACCTACTCCTAATTTTGCATCATTCAGCTACCCTGAAGATGGGAATGATGTATATTCCTGAAATGCCGGTTTCTAGCCAACTCCACAACTGGCTGGAAGCCCGACAAAATCTAGAATATCTAAACTGATTAGTTTAAAAACCAGAATTTCACTTGTTTACCCATTGCTGAAAGACAGTATAAGAAAATACTTATACCGAAAATATATTTATAAATATAAAAACATAAGCTTTCAATAAATAAATACATTTAAAAAAATTAATCCGTGCAGATCATTTAAAACTGAGTAATGAAAACCAAGCTGCAAAACAAAAACTTACAAGGAATGATAAACAGAAAACTAATAAAACAAACTAAAAATAAAAGAAAAGAAAGAAAGAAAAAGAAATTGCAATTGAAAAGTCAGAAATCGTGTATCAAGTATTTTCTACTACAAAAGAAAGTTAAGCACATACAATTTGATGGTTTATGGTATGGCAAGTAGAGATGGCTCTTACATGTAGTATGAAACAGTTGCTAAGCATGGGGTAAATGAAGTTGCAAGTTGTTTGACTTTATTGGAAAACAAAAGGAAAGAAGGAAATAATTCTGTACTCAGATAGCTGTGGTGGTCAGTATAGAAAGAGATTTGTGTTTGCCCACCATGTACCAAGAGACCCAATGAACTATGAACCAGATATGAGGTGTTCTTCCACCGGGTGTGTGAACATGTGTTTCCAGTCGCCGCTGCAATCACAGTTACGCTACTGATGCTGGCTTTGCTTTGCTCTGCAGTATTGCATCGACTGTGATGCAATGTAGTTCAGCATGAGTTGGTGTAGTGTGGTTGTTATGAGTTATTTATTATTGTGTCCTATATTTTGTCACAATTATCGCTCTGTATATGTTTACTATACATGTATTTATGTATGATTTGTATGTGTTAACCCAGTCAGCTCAAGTGCATATAGATTTGCAGAATGATTCCCAGTGTAAAGGTTCCAGGTCATACAACACTTCATAACCTGTATAATAAATTTCAGGTCACAGGTAGTGTTCAGTCTAGTAAACCTAACAGACAGCGTAGGCTTCTTGCCGAAGAAACATTAGACGACATTGGTCATCGTTTGGGGTCTTTCCCTAGAAATCGCTTAGGCATCTTTCGTTACATGCAGTAATTTTGTATGGCTCTGTGCAAAGAGAGATTAAATTGTTGATGTTAAAACCATATAAAATAACTGTGGCATGCGCTCTTTAACCAGGTGCATTTTGCGAGTGGAGCCTCAATAATGTATACAATGGTGAACTAGACCTATATTTAATATTTTTTCTCAGAAGAGGCCCGGTTCTACCATCATGGATATGCGAGTACACAAAATAATCGTTATTGGAGCTCTGACAAACCTAATATTGTTCATAAAGTACCTCTTCATGATGAAAAAATTGGTGCATATTGGTGTGCCATGAGCAGAGAATGAATATTAGGGCCCAATTTTCTGAGTCAACAGTTGATGTCCCCACATATGTGAATACAATTTTGCCTCCATTTTTACAGAATTAACACACAGTGAAGTGCCTTTGTCTTTTTTCAACAAGACTCTTGACACAGCCCACAGAGCTAACATTTCAATGAGAACAATTGAAAATGTGTTTGAGGATGTCAGTATTATTAGTAGAGATTTATGGTCCCCTCAGTCCCCCAAACTAACCCCCTGTGACTTTTTTCTCTGGGGTAAATTAAAATATATAGTATATGAGACAAACCCACACACCTGGAAGCATTAAAACAAAATATCTCTCAGAATTTTGCAACGTGAACTATAGTAAGTAATGGATAATTTCTTAGAGGTGCCAAAAATGTATGGACAATATACTGGCCAGTTTCAGCACCTCCTTTCATAACATTGGTAAGTAAAACCTTTAAACATAGTTAAGGAAATTGTTGTATGGTTGCATCAGTGCCACTCTATATTTTCTATGACAGCAGCAGACAGCAACATGCGCAACCGTCGCAAACTGGAAAAACATGTGCAGCCAATTCGTAGTTTATTGGGTCTCCCTGTATATGTAACCGAAAATAATCAGGTTGGTACTACACAAAAGTTTCTGGAAAAGGCTAATAGTATACATTCCCTAAGAGAGGGGAGGGGGGAGGGGGAGGGGGGAGGGGAAGGGGGATGAGAGAGAAAAAGGAGTTACGTATTTTCACACCCCAACAAAGGTATTTCCTAGTGAAATTAGCAAAAGTCACTGGACAACCTTACAGAGCAAAGGAAATGGGCCAGAGTGACTTTTTGGATTTCAAGCAGCTGATAAAAAGGTACAGGGATCTAATATCCGTGTGTAAAAGAGGAAACATTCCTATTCCATACCAAAAATTCTATCAAAATCGAAACATATAAGAATGACCTGCATCAAAATCTGAAACACACAGAATGACCTGCCAATAATGAAAATTAATCTGAAGACTTACTGCAAAACTAGTAAAGCTGATAATATACTTTACTGTAGTATTAGCACTTTTTTAAGACCAACTTGTAGAAATGTCTCACTATTCACCAGTCTTTCTAATTGGTAACAGATTAAAGCAGTCACTGTTATTAGCAATATGTTATGGTTTTCTTATATTTTGGGTATCTGTTGGAAGTCATTGTAATGCATTCTTATTGTTGCAGTAATATGTGCAATGATTTTTTATAATATACATAATGCCTGTTTTCTTTTTTCAAATAACGATTTATGATAAATTCCTATCATATTAACTTTGTAAATATGGAAAAACATTGTAACTCACAAAAATCAGTGTCAACTAAACTCTAATATTCCATTTACAAAAAATATATAAGCATGTAAAGCGGAAATGCTCACCACTATTAACTATTAAAGCTGGAATAGAGCAATATTAAATCTAATACATTTTTATGAAATCCCTATTTTTCATGGCAGTCCTAACTTAGATTTTGCTCTACTGTAAAATTGCTGAAGTTGAGTTGCAATATTTTTCCTTACACAGTGCAACATAATCATGTTTAAATTATACAATCATTCAAACTGATGCGAGAGGACAGTTTTGAAACAGTTTATTACTTGCCTCTCTGCATCTTTGGGAAAATTTAAAGCAATTAACAAATAAATACATTAAAATCCTCATTTCAGGATTTCTACTGTCACTACAGGTTCATTCCATGATAAATTAACATATTTTAACAATGGCTTTTGGCACACCATTTGTGCTTTAGGTGAACTTTGGTGGGTGATATGTACAAACCCTCTAACTTAAAAAAACAAACAGTCTTTGCTGTATTTTTAAGCATTTTATTGCCTTGGATAAAATAAAAAAAGGTGAGAACGCAAACTTACCAAAACTTTATTGCTGCCTACAGTTTCCTTTATGTATTTAATACACTCTGCTTCTCTGCCTTGCATTGTGTAATTTCCAGTAAGACCACTGATGTCAAACAAGAAGTTCTTTATCATTGTTTTCCCATTAGTAGTAAGGTCTACCTGCAGAAATAAAAATAATAAATTATCTTCTATTTTAAAAATTGACTATTAAATATTAAAAACAATTGATTTAGCAAAATAATCATTGAACCACTACAATTAGATTACAGTGGTCAACATTGACTCTGCGGTATAAAGGAAAATATGTGACTTTAATGGAAATCAATGCCCTGCTTTAAAAAATGAGGTCTGTTTTTGGCTATCACATCTAGTTTTTATGATATGTGCATATATGTCTATGGTGCTAAATTCATTCAGCTTATATAGCTTACTGCTACATTTCATTATGTTATTCTAAATCTGTTGTTGATTTTCTTCCTAATCAGTTCACTTTCATCCTCCCTTATCACCCAGATGTTTATGTTTATATTCCCAGCTCTTACCAGTTTTGTTCTATGAGTCAGGTCTGTGTTCTTGTGAGGTATTTATGTTTATATTTACACCTAGCATAGATCTCAACTTCAGTTGAGCTGAAAACTTGTGTTAATATGCACGTTCGTCTTCTATATGTGTAGTGCTAAAATAAAAGTTTGAGTATGACTTCTACATCAGGATTATGCAGGAGTCAGTGCCTACAAAGTCCTCAGAAGTTTTGTTACATTTGTGGGTATTACGTGTTTGATGGGAAGGTACGTAAAATAGATTCACAAACAAAGAAACTATATTACTCATATTTCAAAGAGAAAGTTAGTGATCAGGATAAATTGTTCGCACCTCATATTGCACGTAACAGTTGTGTTGAGGGATTATGTTATTGGTATGAAGGAAAACGGAAGACAATGCCATTTTCCAAACCAATGATATGGAGAGAGCAGCAGAATCACCATGGCAATTGTTACTTTTGCATATGCAAAGTTGCTGGCTACAAATAAAAAAAAAAAAAAAAAAAAAAAAAAAAAAAAAAAAAAAAAAGCAGGAATTAAATATCCAAATCTTAAGTCAGCTACAAGGCCTATTTCTCATGGACCCAGACTACCCATACCTATACCACCAGTAGACCCCAATTTTAGTGAATCTGAAAGCAGCTCCGTGACTTCTGATATAAGCTGATTTCTGATCCAGAAGAATTTGACCATTCACCACAACAGTTTAGTCAATTTTAGTTAAATGATTTAGTGAGGGATTTAGGCCTCGTAAAACAAAAAAGTGAATTACTGGGGTCAAGATTAAAGGAGAATAATATTGTTATCACCTGACATTATATTTTCCTGGTACAGGAATCACAAAATACAGTTCTACAAGTACTACGCAGAAGAAGATCAACTTGTGTTTTGTGCGGATGTGTGCAATTTTATTCAACAAATGGGCAGGGAAGCATATGAGCCAAGTAACTAGTGCCTGTTTATTGATTCTTCCAAATGAAGACTTAAGGTAGTTTTACTTTATAATGACAACAAGCTTCAATACCCTTGCATATTCTACGAACCTAAGAGTGTCTTATGAAACTCTGAAGCGTGTTCTTGAAAAAATTAAGTATTGTGACCATGAGTGGCAAATATGTGGTGACTTGGTCATTGGTCTGTTACTAGGACAACAGCGAGGATGCACAAAATGCCCTTGTTTTCTTTGCAAATGGGATAGCAGGTCGAGGGGCAAACATTGGGAAACTGACCAATGGCCTGAGAGGCAGCAACTGGAACCTGGATCAAAAAAATGTTACTAATGTGCCTCTAGTTGATTGTCAAAAATTCTACTCCCTCCGTTACACATAAAACTTGGCATGATGAAACAATTCGTGAAAGCACTTGACAAAAGTTGCCCTTGCTTCCAGTACTTATGCACAAAGCTTCCATCATTGTCACAGGCAAAAATCAGAGAGGGAGTATTTGATGGACGACAGATAAGGAAATTGATGAAAGATGTTAATTTTACCAGCTCTATGAATGAAATTTAAAAAGATGCGTGGAATGGATTCAGAGAGTTTATTAAGAAATTTCTGGGCAATGTGAAAGACCCTCAACACAAAGAAGTTGTCAGAAATATGCTGGAAAATTTCAGACTGCTCGGCTGTAATATGAGTTTGAAGCTTCATTTCCTCAAGTCACATCTTGGCTACTTCCTGCCGAATTTAGAAGCTGTCAGTGAAGAGCAAGGTGAAAGGTTTCACCAGGACTTGAAAGACATTGAACGACATTATCAGGGACATTGGGATGTACATATGATGGCCGATTACTACTGGCGTCTTGCATGCGACGAACCTACCAGAGAACACTTGAGAAAATCATGTACACTGAAGTTCTATGGGAAAAGAAAAACTGGTACATAAGTTAAGTAACATACATTCTCAAATTCAGGTACGCTTTTATGCTATCATTCTTTATTTTCTTTAAAAGTTGTATATGAGTGTGTAATATTTCTGCAAATTTTACAATTATATTTTCATTGAACATTGTCATATTGCCAAAATGAGATGTGCTACGAAAAATGGAATGCATTTTTGAATTCTGTACACCACAATTAGTAGAAGTCGCATATTTTTAATCGTACCGCAGAAAAAAGTTTTCATTTGCAGCCCAGTGTTAATACTTTACAACATTCTCATCCACTATTGGATACTACTTCCTAAATTGGCAAAATATACCACACAGAACTCTTAGTACTGGCAGTGTTTACTATTCTCACTCTTTTTGGAAGTACAGTGTTATGAATACTTTGATATATTTGGCCCGTTTGTCAAGCAGTACTGTATGTGAAGGAGAAGGATTGTTGATATGCTTGAAGTTGGAAGAATGATGGACTATGGTGTAATGATGAGTGAGACAGTAAACAAATTATACTAAATAAATAACACTGAAAAGAAGATCAGGAGAGCCTTGGTAGAAAAACTAGTGAAGTGGAAACTGCTAGAAATAAGAGAAAAACAAATCAAATTACAGAAATACAGAATGAAGACCTGTTAGGAAATGTGGAATATTGAGCAATTTAGGGCATGCAACTCTTGAGTCAGAGCCAATCATACCACTTCACACAATACAGTAATAGATATATCGAATGAAGATTTCAAAAGAGCTCAAGAAGAGATTAAATCACCAGAAAGCAAAATGCAGAATTAAAAACAAAACTGCAGTATGCAGAACAAAATTTAAGCTGCAGTGGTAAACAAAGGTCTCGCCTAAACTAATGCAAGTAAGGATGACAACACTGCCTGATACAGTGTTTCAACATCAAATAACCCATCTTTGTGGTGTGGGGGTAGCATGTCTGCCTCACATTCAAGAGATCCTGAGTTTGAATCTCATTTAGGGTGAGCTACCCAGGTAAGGTATTTTCCAGGGTTTTTCCCTTATCCTGAAAAGATAAATTTGGGTAACTTTAAGCTCTATGAACCCCAGGCTCATTTGAGCATCATTTCACACATTCCATTTATTCATCATCCAAGATGACCTACCCAGTTAAAGGACATTACAGCAACTAAAACAATCATCAAATAGATGCAATCAGCAACAATGATTAATTCAGATCACTCAAGAACCACAGGCAACACTCTTTGGAATCATAGTATGTATATATGGTCAAATCCAAACCTTAAACCCAATACAATTGCAACAAGTTTAGAAAAAGTGAAGTGCTGCTCATGGGTGAATCAATGATAAAACAAAACATGTAAATGTAGAAGATATGGTGGTTAAAGCATTTCCTGGCATAAAAGCGAAACAAATGAAGAGGCAAATTGAAGACTAAGAATTTAGGAAGGCAACACAAAGGTAAACTGAAGACTAGGAATTTAGTGAGGCTATGCAAGGTTAGTGATGCCACATGTTGGTGCTAAATTTGTAAATCCAACAATCATTACACTCTACAAATTGCAGATTATGACAGAAATATCTTTAAGGCTTCTAAAGATAAAAATATGATCAGAATATACCCTCAAAATGTACAAGGCTTATATAATCAAAAACTATCTTTAGAAGTCTTACTGAATTCATATAAAATTAATGATATAACTTGTTTCTCTGAGCATTGTATGAAAAGTGAAGAAATTACACACATAAATTTTCAAAACTGCAAACTAGCTTCATATTACTGTAGAACAAATAAATAACTTTATGGATAATGTGTTTTTGTTAAAAAATAAAAATAATTTAAAGAGATGTTCAAAGTAAAGAATGAAAGCATTGAATCTCACTGAGAGCAGTGTAACTGAAATTCTTCATCACAATATTGTTCTCCTCTACTTTTATAGGACACCAGATGGCGATACTCATTTTTGAGTGTTTAAGTAAGATTCAAAATAATATGCAACAATAAAAAAATTGCCATATTAGGGGTTGGAACAGTGGCAGCTTGTGGCCTATCTCAGTGGGTGTGGGAAGTTTGTTATAGATTCATTGAATCTTCTCATAACAACCTTCCCTTCACAGTTGATAGATGGCAACAGTCTGCCTTGTTTATTTGTAACTTCTCTTCTTAGCATAAACCTAAAAGGTTTAATTTTTTTAGTTCAACACACAGCTCATTTTCACTTCACTCTACTACAGGCTTTCAAATTTACTGGTCTGGTGGTCTGCTGCTTTAAGCAGGCTCACGAACATAAAACAAGCAAAAAAGGCAATGTAAAGAAAGGTGTAACCACAGTAACAGTACGTAACTAAAGCAGTATTAACCACAGTAATTCTGCAATTTATGCGTATTTAAACTGGATGAAGTAAATGTAGTTGCAATATGCCACATATTATAACCATAACTTTCATGTTAATGCAGAAAATGGCATGGTTGTGATTAGAAAAGTTAAGTTAGCTGACCAGATAGAAGGGCTTTCTCCTCTTCTACATAAAGGAAGAGAGGTGAATGTGCTGAAGCAAAGAAAACAGAGAAATAAATGGAACTGGAGATGTCCAATAACACAGTGTGCTTGCACGCTAGGAATCGCTTCTCTCGGACTTGTCGACCACCTTATACATATCACAATACTGCACTCTGCACTTTTCCCCGTACCCCCTCACCCAAAAGCTTTCTCTGCTACTTGCATAATACTGCTTATGCGTCTCTACAGCTCTCTAACAAAGTGCATTCTTTTCCAGAATGAACAGGCGTGGAAATTAAATACACAAGTTCACAGAGAAGAAAGTCCGCACAGTGGACATCTTGAAATAGATATAGGGTAACTATACATATACGAGGGCTGATCAACAAAGACTGAGACTGATTATTTTTCACAGATATTTATTACTCCAATTCAATGTTTACATGATCTTTTTCAAAGTAGTCCCCTCCTACTTCAATGCACTTTTTATACCGTCTCTGCCAGTCCTTGAACACGTGCTGCAGACCATTCTTTGTCAGGTCCTTGAGAATCGCCTCACTTTTCTTGAGCACTGCTTCAGAGTTCTCAAATCGAATACCCCTAAGCTTTGCCTTTAGTAATGGGAATAAAAAAAGTCACAGGGTGCAAGATCGGGGCTATAAGGTGGATGTGGTACACAGGTAATGTTGAATCGAGCCAGAAACTGCATGACTTGATTTGCGACGTGAGGCCGTGCATTGCCATGATGAAGTCGCCACCCAGTCCAATAAAGCTCTGGTCGTTTCTTTGCAATGTGCTTCCTCAGTGTAGCCAATACTGACGTGTAGTATGCTGCTGTAACAGTAGTGTGAGGGGGAACTGCATGCTGGTAAATCATTCCATTACAGTCAAAAAATGTGATCACCATCACTTTCCCTGCAGATGGAACCACTTTTGCCTTTTTTGGTGTTGAAGAACCTGGCGATTTCCACACTGTGCTGGCTTGTTTTCCTTCAGGATCATAATGATGCAGCCATGACTCATCACTGGTGATAATCGATTTAAAAAATGCATCCCCTCCATCAGCAAAGAGACGCAGCACCTCACGGCTTGTCTCCATTCGCACAGCTTTTTGTTCGGGAGTCAACAGACGTGGCACTCAACGAGCACAAACTCGGGTCATATGGAGATGGTCATGCAAAATTGTAAACACACTGCCATATGAAATTCTCAACACTTCACTGAGGTTACATAATGTTATACACCGATCCTCTCAGACAATCACAGCAGCTGTGTTGATGTTGACTTTCAGTCACAGCAGAAGCCGAAACACCAGGCCCACCTTGCTTAACACTGACAAGTCGGCCTTCTTTGAAGTCCTTGAACCACCTAAACACTGTTGCATGAGGTAGTGCATTTTCACTGTACGCTTGTTTCAGCTTTTCATAAGTTTCAGTGACTGTATGGTTTAAATGAAAACAGAATTTAATTGCGCTGTACTGCTCCTCTCGCGTCACCTCCATTGTCTGGTATGCGAAATGCACGTAGGGTCTACAAAATAGAGCATTACCAACCTACCAATACGAGAGTGACCAACATTATACATAAAAACCTGCTCTTTTCAAATATTTATGTTACAGATGTTACATCACAGAAGCTACAGGAAAAAAATCAGTCTCAGTCTTTTTTGATCAGCCCTCATACAAGACCAATTCTGGGTGTGCAGTTGGGAGTGTGCAATCGCCCAAGAACTGCCATAGGGTTGGAATATAAACCTTATGGCCAATAAGCTGTAAAAAATTATAAGATTTCTTGCGGTTACATAATCTGAAGTCTATCATACATGTGTCCACCAGGATAACATCTCATTCTCCTACAATTATTGATCATGTGGCAGTAAGACAAGAACGCTTTAGTCTAGGAAATGTGTATGTTATAGAAGCCAGTTTCTCTGACCACTTTGCATAAATCCTTGAAATTTAAACAATAAATGAGTTATTATTGAATAGACCATCTCTACCATTATATTACTTAGTATAGGCACTTTTCAAGAATTATTGAAAAGAGAAACATGGAAAAACTATATGAAAAAAAACCAATATAATATAATTTCCAAATATTTGTCAACATAGCAAAATTATATCTTGATATTCCCATATCAACAACACACACAAAAATAAGGGATATAATGCTAAATCTTGGTTGAACAAAGGAACTGGAAAAACGTTTGGAAAGGCTAAATTCCTTAGTAAATTAAGCAAAACATATAATACTAAAAACTTTAAATTATGCTATATGGAGTACAAAGAGAGACAGGAGAGGGGGAGAGAGAGCGAGAGGGAGATACTATTAGCAGCAAAGCAGTACCAAAATGATAAGATCATTTGAAGTTCTGATGACAAAGCAAAATGAGTCTCACACAAGCAGTGGTGGAGAGCAGATGTAACTGCGCAGCACTCTGTTGCATTACAAAGATGGGAGACGATTTGGAAGTCTACTGGGAGAGATTTGGAAGATTTAGGAGAAGGAAATTTGCGAACGAAGGAGTGAGTAAACTGATTATGAAGGAGCAGTTATGGATAGTGATGGTAATAGCTGCATTGCTAATAATTGGAGGAACTGAGCTGAATCCCAGACCTAGGGATTTGAATCAAGCATTGGCAATGCTAAAAATAATGTTGGAAGATGTTATGGGCTAAAGAAGATGGAGAAGAACATTGAAAGAGTTAATAACAGGATGGAGGAGGTCAAAGGAACTTTGCAAAATTTAATGAGAGAGGTTAATAATGAACTCAACGTTTGTGGGAAAAGAATGGATAAGTTGGAAAGTAAGATCATGGCGTATCAAAGAAAAAGGAGTTTGATTATATTTGGAGTGGAAGAAGATACAGAAAGGTGGTTAATTCATCTAAAGAATAAATATTTGATAATAAATTGGAATTGAAACTAGATGGATGGGAAATAGTGGACTGTTTTAGGATAGGAGGAGGAGACAAATGTAGGACGATAAATGTAAACATTGCTACAATGAGTTTTAAAACGTGAAGAAATTAAAGGGAATGAAAATTTTTGTTGATCAAGACTGTACCAAAGAAGAGCAAACTGATGGTCATTTTTATTTGAAAAAACTAAACAGGCTAAAGAAGAAGGAAAAAGAGCATTTGTTAGAGGAACAGAGCTGTGGATTATTGGAAGGAAACAGGATATGAGTCCGCATGCAAAATTCATAAAAGAATGATACCACTGACTTAGCAGTGTATGTGGAGAATAGAGTTACAGAGAGAGTTGACAAAAGGAGGAAATGGCAGACATCAGAGAGATCAGCTGAAAAAATTGTGTGTTCATCAGGAGAGAAGGTGTGTGGTGTGATGTCACTTAGAAGGCATGTATCACCAGATGAGTAGAAGCGGCTGAATGCAATCTTGAAGACAACTGAGGGGGGAAAGTGTGCAAATGTAGACGGGTTGAGTGTTGTCTTAACACCAGAGGGCAGTATATTAGACGTACTTGACAGGAGGGAGGATTTATCAGCGGGAGATGGAGTAACAACTAGATATAAACTGAAGTTTTAAGGTATGGAGGAGTGCAACAAGTTACTGATTGGGTTTAAATGTAGCTTTTTTGGAATATAGAGAGTTAAAAGTGAAAATTAACAGTTAAGAAGTGCTAGGAATTTTAAGGTTGGGAGACATAATAGCAGTTGTTGAAACATGACTTGGTCAAGGTGACAGTGTGGATTTATTTTTTTTGTGTTAATAGGAATGTGTGATTAAAGGAGAAACAACAAAGGTAGAGTTTCCAGTGGTATAGGTGTATTTATGAGGAAAAATGTCAAGAGGTAAGGTATGTGAGGAGTCAGGAAGGGAAAATAAACAAGTGATACATTGAAACTAAATAAGAGTTAAAGGCGTAGACATAAGTTTGGTGTTGGGTGTAGTGTATAACCCACCTGCAAAATCGGAATTTTATAATGGTAATCTACTTGCTGAGCTTAGTGAAGATAAGGATGAATTAAGGGAAAATTATACCAAAACAGAGTTTACTATAATGGGGGATTTCAATACTGGCTTGGGAGAAAATCAAATAGGTCTGGAAAGTGATTATGCATGGGAGAAAGAAGGAAGGAAGGGTAAGAAGGAACTGTGATAAGGTGTGCAATAAAGGCGTTAAATCAATTAATTTTTGCGAAGATAACAGTTTGACAATGTGTAATGGTGATAGGGGAGCAGATGGTGGTGAATTTATATTTATGAGTGCAAATGATCAAAAGTGTAGTGAAGGGATGGATGAAAAACTTACTAATTTTTGAGTGACTGATGAAGTGGTAAATAGTTATCATTTTCCTTTATCAATGAGTATTAGTTTAGCAGAAAGTAGTAGATGTGATGAAGCATTAAACGAATTGAGATTTGTAAGTACATTTAAGTGGAAGGACTAGAGTAAGGTATTTAGACTCAGATTAAGACCAGCAGACACTGAGTTGATAAAATATGGAATAGAAGAGGCACTAAGGATGGGAGATGTATAGGGGGAAGTAAATGGACTGGAATTGGTAGTGAAAAGAGCTGGTATGACGATGTAGGCAAAACAGAAAAGCAATAAAACGTGTACAAATTGGTTTGATGAAAAATGTATAGAGGCTAAGAATTAAGTATTCTGCTTGAAGTACAGAAATGATGGGGAGTGGCAATACTTTTGTTACAGAAACAGGAATGGAAATATTTACTAGAAAGGAAAAAAATGAGGAAGGACAACAAAAAATGAATGGTAAGATAAAGATGGCAATAAGAGATAAGAACAACAAAGAAATGCGGGCAATTATAAAAAGTATTTACAAGAAAAATGAAATGAGATTACACCAAATGGAGAAAATATTTTGAAAGTTTGGTTGGTGTGGAATTTGTTAAAAGCAGTGAGTTGATTTTGAATAAAAAAGCAGCAAGGATTGAATGTTTACATGATGAAATTACAAGTAGTGAGACTGAATACCAAATTAGAATTTTGAAAAAGAATAAGGCAGCAAGTATAGATGGGATTGCAGGGGAATTTTGTAAAATGTTAAGAGTTATAAAACGTTAAGAGTTGTGCAATGGGTGGAGGATACTGACAAATTTATTTAACAAGATGAAAATGAGCAAGGCAATGCCTAAAAACTGGAGAATAAGTATGGTGGTAACATTATTTAAGGGAAAAGGGGAAATAATAGTCCAGGAAACTAAAGAGGAATCAGTTTGTTATCCATTTTAGGTAAAATTTATACTGGCACATTGGCTCTCAGAATACAATGGCTGGAACTAGAAGGGAAGTTGAGTAAATCAGGCAGGACTGTTGATAATATAATGATAATACAAACTGTAGTAAGCAACTACTTGAGGAACAAAAGAGGTAGAGTGTATATTTTGTTGCACTTCAAAACCGGTTATGTACACTTTTTGGCGAATTTGAGCTAAGCAAACTACAGGGAGCAGAATATCATCTAGAACTGTTCCTCGAAATAAGGAATGTGAACAAATCAAGATTAAGCTTGTGCAGATGTTTGAACAAACATACAAGGAGTTTTCCCTAGCTGCCTTAAGATCTCGAGTCATACCTGTTTTCAAGAAAGGTGATTTTACTTCTGCATCCAACTATCAACCTATAACAATTATACCCATAAGCTAAGTTGTAGAGCTTGTATCCGTAGTCAGCTCAATAACTATTTTGCAGACAATAAGCTGTTATATACCAAGCAGTTCGGTTTTAGGAGATTATCTACTGAAAAAGCAGTAGATTATGTTATCACTGAAATTTTAAATAACTTTGAAAAAAAGATAATGGGAGCTACCTTGGTATATTTAACCAAAGCTTTCGATTGTATTTGACATGCTATTTTGATTAACAAACTCAATTATTACGGAGTAAGTGGCATGAATTAAATTTGTTAGCATCCTGTCTTAACCAAAGAGAGTAGATGGTAGTTGTGAATACAAAAAATCTGAGTTAGCTCCAGTAATAGTAGGCATACCCCAAATACCATATAATTTAAAGGAGTTGAAGAAATGTGTAAATCAAGATATGCTATTCACATCTTGCTACGCCTTCTTTGAACCACACATATTGTATGGGGTTCCTTTGGGGGAATTGTGCAACCTCAAAAAATGTGTTTATATGGCAAAAGAAAATGCTTAGACTAATTTTAGGATTAAGACAACTGGATACATGTAAGCCTAGCTGTATAAACATCATACATGTTAAGGAAAATAAAAATTTATTCACAAATCGCTCTTCAGTACATAGTTACAAGGTTTGTCAGAAAGTAATGAGTCCTTTTCTTTTTTATCCTTAAATACATTAGTTGTGGAAGAAATTCAAATTTGGTGTAATTTCTCAAACCTTCTTCTGCAATCCACTCCAATAACAGCTACCCAAGTTAAGAGCTGGCAGCACTGCAGTCTGTTACAAAATGGCAGACATCGGTGTATGTATCAGGCAGTGTTCTGTGATAGAATTCTTGAATGCAGAAGGTGAAACACCCATTCACATTCATGAAAGACTGAAAAATGCTTATGGGGATGCAACAGCAGACGTCAGCGCTGTTAGACAATGGGTTCATCAGTGTAGAGAAGCTGAAGGGCGAACATCATTGGTTGATGAAAAGAGGAGTGGCAGGCCAGCAACTGCAATGACCCCAAGCAACATTCAGCGAATTGATGAGATCATTCATGAAGACCGCTGGGTAACAACAGATGAATTGTCTCTGATGTTCTCCATTGTTAAAGAAAGTGTGATGGAGATTATTGGAAAACTGGGGTACTCAAAAGTTTGTACATGACGGGTACCAAGAATGTTAACCGACCATAATAAAGAGACAAGAAAATAATAGCCTCCAATCTCTTGCAGCGCCACAATGTGGAGGGAGCGGCATTCTTGTCGAAAATTGTGACTGTAGACGAGGCTTAGGTTCATTTTTTTGAACCTGAATCAAAGAGGCAATCAATGGAATGGCATCACACACCCTCGCTAAGGAAGAAAAAATTAAAAATTGCAATCGGCAGGGAAAGTTATGGCAACAGTGTTTAGGGATGAGCAGGGTGTCATTCTGGTTGAATGCTTGCCTCATGGGTGCACAGTAAATTCTGTCCAGTAAATCAGCATCCTCAAGAAAATTAAAGCACGCCTTTGATGAGTTCGCCCATCAATAGCTATGGCACATGTTCTTCTTTTGCATGACAATGCAACACCACACACCAGTCTTTGCATCATTCAACAGATTGCACAAATTGGATGGGAAGTCTTGCCCCATCCACCATACAGCCCTGACGTAGCTCCATCAGATTTCCATGTGATCGGACCACTAAAGGAAGCTCATCATGGGGTTCACTCTGAAGATGAGTAGACCTTGAAAACGTCTGTGCGCCAATGGAAAGACTGATTTTTACTTCACTGGAATACATGCCTTGTTTCCAGATGGATCAAAACAGTGGAAAAAGATGGAGGTTAAATTGAAAAGTGACAAATTAAGCCTGAATGTTGTGGCTATCATGCTATGTAATTTTCATTTAATTTTGTTCAAAATTAAAAGAGAAAAAAAATATGAGGCATTACTTTCTGACTAACCCTCGTGTAATAATGACCTAGATACACGCCAGAATCACCTGAGAAAGACCATCAATAGCCACTGTTATCAACAGTTAAAATTATTTAACAAGGTTCCCCTGGAGGTAAAAGAACTGCCCCTAAACAGATTTGTTAACAAGTTAAAAAACTAGTTTAAACAGAAATCATTTTACTCTGTACAAGAATATATATACATAATATATATATATATATATATATATATATATATATATATATATATATATATATAATATTCATGCTATTGAATTCATGTGAATGCATTGTAAAATATTAATATGATTAAATATATTGTTACCGTATGCCTTATGTTTGTATATATCACTTGCAAATCTAATTAATATAACAGTTAACCTAGTGTATCATAAATACGAGTACCCTAGAAGCCATATAAATATGTTAAACTTGATTTCACACAATTACCTTAGATTATATGAAACAAACAAATTTGTAAATTCTTTGTACCTGTATACACATTTGTATATATTTATTTACAACTAACTGATGAAATCTATTGCTTTTGTAAGCTTAATGGTGAATAAAGCGTCATATCGTATCATATCAAAGCTGACCATGTTCGAGTGCACAAAATTGCACCTTTGAAACGGCAAAAGTGAACCCATTCAAACAGTATGGATTTGACTGTTATTTACCAAAATAATACGGTAACGTAATTTCTCATGAATTTGTCGCAACATGCTTTGCTGTCACACAGCTAAGAATATGATGGCAATGCAACTTCGGCTATGTACACGAAAAGCATGCGGTAACGTCGGTAGATGAAAAGCACATGGTGCCTCTAAACACCTGAGACAAAAAAAAGATTTATATGTATGGCTGGTGGACATGAGACAAGTACTTAGGAGGAGGAAAGACAATGTCGGTCAAATCCGGCCATGTGCTTTTCATCATATAGTCTATGTAGATTCAGATCTGCAAACAATATGCATCAAATATACAAGGAATGGTGCAATGAAACAGGCAACAAATCCATGGAAAAGGTTTAATGTGGTTTTGGAGAAGGAAAAATTCTGAATTTTTACACCAAGGAAGGATCAATGCGACATTTGAGTGGCATTCAAGGAAGGAAATTTAAGTGAAAAGGAATAGAGTTTGCACATTGAATAAAAGGATGTTGCACATAAAACAAAGGAAAATGCTGTTTCCTCTGCATCAGAAGCTGTCCTTATTGCCACAATAGATGTACAGCGTGTTTTGCTGTGTCCAAAATTGCAAGTCTCAAAACAGTATTATAGCCAAAAGTTGCAAGTACACAATTTTACAATTTACGTGACAAACAATAAACACGTTCACCTATATGTGTGGAACAAAGGGGAAGGGAGAGTGACGGCTAATGAGTTCACAAGTTGTATTGTAAACTTCATTGAAAAGAGCAGCTCCTACAAGAAGATAGTGCTCATTTCAGATAGTTGCTCCTATCAGAACAAAAGCAAAGTTTTGGCGAGCACTTTAGCCGATAAATCCAAACAATTGGAAATTGAACAGCTGATACTACAGAGGGGACATACTATGATGGAAGTAGACAGCGTACATTCCATTCTGGAGCATCTCTTCACCCCACCCATTTATACACTGGCACATTATGTCAGTAAAATGGAGTCAACAAGAATGAGAAAGAAAGATACCCACCCCTATACTATAAACTACCTGGACCACACTTTCTTCAAGAATTACGAAGCTCTCCCTTTCAATTACTCTGCTATTAGGCCAGGAAAGAAAGTAGGTGATCCAACTGTTGCAGACATAACAGTGCTTTTATACAAAGAAGGGGAAGTGTTCTATAAAGTAAATCACAGGGATGAATGGCATCCACTTCCACAGTGGAGAACACAGTAGAGTCAAATAAGCCACAAGTAACTCTACCAAGAGCAACGCAAAATAGACAAAACTAAATTTGGAAGTCTTCAGGCATTGAAAATGTTCATGCATAAGAAGTATCATGCATTTTATGACAGTTTTAAATGTGAATAGTTTGAATCTCAGTGTCATTATTTAAGTTGAATTATTAATTATCCACCATTACTTTGCTTGTTATTTTGTAGCGACATTTAAACATATTTAACCTTAATTTCTCCATTTCACATGAATACTAATGCTTATAATGTTAATTTATATACTGATTTTTAAATTGGTTTATAACTGAGTACTGATTATCAAAAGGAGTTTCCATCTGACAGAGGAAAGATTTATATCTCATGACTGGATGTGCTTAACTATTATGCTTTCATACATTTTTTAAAATTTTATTTCAATGTATTTAGACATTATTTAAGTTATATGTTCTGCCATTTACATAAATAAAAGCTATAATTTATTTCAATGCCTTTCAAACAGGCTATGTGGGGGGGGGGGAGAGATATATATATATATATATATATATATATATATATGGGCGCAGCTAAAAGCAGCTATGTGCAGATGATGTAGCTATTTCCTTAACTCTGGTGCAAATATCTCTATGAAATACATATTTCATGTAACAATACTGTAGAAATGGCAAACTATACCATGACATGCAGATATGTTGAAAATAATATTTGGCGAAATGTTTTCTGTCTCCTGTAAAATTACCTTTAGATCACATAGGCGATTTTGCGGGCGAGATGATATGTTTATTTGGCAACTTAATTAGAATTACTAAATAAAGTTTCAAACCTATGATTAAATAATGTACAATCTCTAATACAAATTATTATTCTCACTAAAAACAGAAATAAAAATCTTATCTACTTTCAATACTGCCTTTATAAAGTTGTTTGCCTAAATATATTTCGCCCCAGTACACACCACTCCAGGTTATTTGTGTATTGGCAGCTGTCACAATTATATTACATATCCATCCACATTTACATTTAACCACCCTATTATTCTTCTAATACGCCCATTCCTTTTTTTTTTTTTTTTTTTGGTTCTTTTACAGTTAAAATTTTCCTAATTAAAATTTTGCCATCTAAATTATTACATTTTTGTTGCCATGTTTATTCTCCCCACACCTTTGACTGCAGTGTAATATGCAATGAAAAGCTAGATTTATTTCTCCTCACATTGAAAAGGTATTTGGTACAATTACAAGAGTTGTACTGGTGTATAAAATGCAGAGTAAGTGAAGGGTTTATTTCAGTGATCCAAAAGTTGTATGATGGAGTTAAATTCTGCGTTAAATGTGCAGGAAATGGGATTACAGGGATGGTAGATCAGAAGATGGGTTTGAGACAAGGTTGCAAAGCGAGTCGTTTTGTTGAATTTATTTATTGATGATATTGTGGAAAGGATTCTAAAAGTATTCACACTGTCTGGTTGTAGAAAAGAAACTAGTACCAGGTTTGTTATTTGTAGATGATTCACTGGTAGGTTCTACTGCAGCAATTGGACTCCAATGAGCAATAAACAAAATAGGTAGATTTTGTGCAGAATGGAAACAGAAATTGAGTTTTATTTATGGATGCTCTTAACTACTATGGTCCTTAGTGCCCCATTCTATATTGGGCATGAAAGACCGGAAATTTTCTTCAGAGGCCTCTTTATCAGGCTTGAGGTCCTTTTACGTGCCGTAAATCTATGACATGGGACCATCGGCCTTACTTCCCTTCCAAAGGAAGTCATGCTAAGGATTTTGTGCAGAATGGGGTTTAAGAGTGAATATTAGGAAGTCGAAAATAGTAGTGTTTAGAAAGGGGGTAAATTAAAAAGAAACTAAAGATAGTTTTTGAATGGGCAGCTGAAGCAGGTGGTCTGTTCTGGTAGTTGATGTGAGGAGGCATTTGGGACTGGAAAGGATGCATAGTGGGTTTAAAATGTCTGGCTTCCTCACTGTACTTTGTCCTCTGCGACATTGCCTGTTGTCTTCTGGTATCGGTAGAGCTATGAGAGCATTTAAGATTTCTCAAGGGTGGAATTTCCTGATACTGTAGAATAATAAATCTGGATCTGTTTTTATCCACTTTATATTGTTTGTGTATAAGTATATTTACATGTATATACCGACTACATGAAATCAAACTCACCACCACCTCATCTAAATGTTTAATACAAGTTTTTGGTTTATCCCCATATCTCAGTAGTAACATTAACCCAAAGCTATGAGGCGCGAAACTACATTTATCATAGCACACATGATGATGGACTGTTTCGCTAGCCTGCGGAAAAGCTTGTAAGTTCCAATTCGGGGTGATATGACATGGGACAAAGCTACTCGCACATACACAATGTGTATGTCACTCGAGGGGTTAAATTTCGAAGCGTCCCCTGCAGAGTCAAAACGGAGAGTGATTCGTCTGCAAATTTTCAGAAACAGCTTCCTTGAAATTCCTCCCTACTTTCCTTGATCATGTGACTTTCACAGTTACTAGTGACACGTGATATCTAATTTTGCTTTGATTTGTCATTTTTATGTACAGTATTTTATTCTATTGGGCAAAGCGAACATTTGGCCACCCCCCCTTTAAGTTTAGAAAGTTCTCAACTGCGGAATGTTCACACACTGCCTTATTCTAATTATAACATGCACTTTTGGACAGTACCTAATCCTCATTCTGTTATTTCAAAGCACGTACCTCAGGTTAACAAAGGATGTATTTTCGGCCTGGCAGCACATTGTCTGTGCTTTACCTGAAGCCTACATTAAAATTCTTTTGTAACTGGGCCCGACGGGACCGTCCATTAGAAGGGTTGCCTTTTCAATTTGTAACTTTTCTCACGTGAGAACTGCATTTGTTCGCGTTCGCTATTGTATTGTTCAATGGGCTAATTAAACTGTTTATTAATGGTATTGTTTGTTTATCTACTGAATGTACGACTTCACAGCCTTTGAAAGAGGTTAAAGAATTTGATTATTTGGGTGGGGTTGTCAAGTAGTAGACATTAGGAACCACAAGGAAAGAATGTTATTACTAAAGGTAAAGTAGCAATGAGAGCAATTAGAATATTCTTAAATAAGATTCAGAGTATGTCAATAAAGTGGTTAGAGAAATTCTATGAAATGGTAGTGGAATGTATGTTATATGGAGTAGAAGCATGGGGACCTTCAAAGGGATGGTTGAAAATAGACTTAATTCCCAGAATGTTTTGTAGAGAGATATTGGGATTGCCTGAAGCTTCACCAAAGGGGATGGTATTGGCTGAGATAGAAAGGGTGGGGAGGAAGGGTTTGTTAATGGGAGAAATTTTTAAAATATTGGTACAGGATTTTGAAATTAGGGGATCAGAATGTTTTAAGAGAGTATGAAATTCCAAATGGAAGTAATAAGAAGTAACAGCTGGATGAGTAGTGAAGTAAGGGAAAGTTTACAAGAAACTAGGATGGGAGAGCTGTGGAAATTTGGATATCAAAGTAGAGTAGGGTTCTGGAAGGAAGTTAGGCATAGAATTGATCATATAGATAGGCAAGAGATTTGGGCTAGATTTAGAGAAAGAGTTCTTTAAAATTATATAGAATAATTAAAAAGAATGAGGGAGGGAGAAATATGTGGATTGTTTTGGTAAGTTTGGGAGGGAAGGATTTGCATGGATGTGATCAGCAGCACTGTTTTTAAAGGGGTTGAGAGGAGATAATGGGGAAGAGTGTATTATGTGTGGGGAGCTAAATGGAATATTTCATTGTTTACTAGAATGTGATGGGGTGAAGAGATGGGCGGAGGGTATATGGGAACTAAAATGGGACAAATTACAGGAAGAAAACATTAACTATATGGGGAGGGGGGAGGAATAAAATGATGGCAGAATATTTGGGAGAAGTAAAGGAGAAATGGATTAGAGCAGTTAAGACAGATGAGAGAACTGATATATAAATTGATAAAATAGTTAAATACTGGAATGTAAATAAATAGGGGGACTTCATTATACAGGTAACCTTGGGGTAGTGTGTAAGGAAGCCTCATATACATGGATGTTAGACTTCCTGGATTATAAATTTAGGTTTAGCATTTTAGTATTTGTAGTTTTAAAAATGTTTGTTTTGTTTGTATATTTATGAAATTGTATTAAGGGTGAGAATAAATATTAAAAATGCAAAAAACAATTTGGCAGGTGGTTAAGTAAGAGCTACACATAAATTATGATACCAGAATTATTAACTTGTACGGTTAATCATTTTATAAAGACACGACAGTGATATACATAAATAATTGCAATAAATAATTTCTATATATTAAAATCAATGCATGTCAGAAGAATGGGTTACAATTTTGCCAGTGGATAAGGAATTCATTACCAGACAAATTGTGTGTTTAGGCAAAGCAATTAGTTGAGTAGCTAAGGCTGTTGGGTGTTCCAGCAAACTTGGCCAACAAAAAACCCATTAGCTCAAAGTTCAAGTAATTAGAACCCAGTACGTTAAGAAATCAGAGAGTTGTATACCAGTTCTGAAAATTAGAAAGAGAAAGAATTCTTAGAATTTAGCAAGACAAATAGTAAAAGTTGTGTTTCATATGTAAAAAATTTGGCAATGTATAATGTAGGAATTTTGGTGGGGTAGATGTAAAGTAGGCAGGGCTTAAGTTAATAAAGGAGCATGTATTTCTAAAATTAGTGTCTTTTACATTTCACACAAGTGTTTTACTGTGAGTGATTATTATCGGCAGTCTGTAGCGCCTAAGACTATGCTCGGATTCTCACACACTTTAGGCTGTAACTGCAAAGGGGTTCACTGTTCAGCAATTCACAGCAGTTTACGCTTCTCATTATTATTACGGAAACAGTTATTTTAAATAATAAATTCCTGATACTTCAGAAGTTCGCAGATATAATAATTCAATAGTTACAATTTCCCATGCAAAAGATTCAGAAACAGCTTCTCTTAATTCTCAAACTGTTGGCAACTTGCTTCAAATAGCTCATGTATTAACCTCCATTAAGTTTATTACTCAACTTAACTGGTGTTGTCTATTCTCATACTCACCCATGCATACCCTCAGAGAAAGATCTCATAGCTCACCACTGTAGCAGCCAGCAGCAGATTCATCGGTGACAGATATTGGTAATGGCATCAAAAGCATCGAACACAGTAGTAACAAATCTTTCAGGAAAAGGTGACAAACTCTGGACTAGTACACATATGTCTATAAATAACAATACAACATACCTCTATCCTGTTTATGTAGAAGAATTGATTACCACTTTAAAAAGCTTGAAAAACAAAGCTTCTCATGGAGTGAATCAGATTCCTGATTGTATATTTAAAGGATGTTCTCAGTAATTTATAGCATCTCTTTGCTATCTCTTTAATGCCTCCTTTTCAGCAGCTGTGTTCCCTTAGTGAACAAAGGTTACAAAAATAGTTCCTTTGGATAAAAAAAGAGACTGGGATAAAACTGAAAAATATAAACCAACTGTGATATCTTTCATCTCAAAAACATTACAGAAAATTATGTACAGCAGATGCTTGGAATTATGCTGAAATGTAACATTTTATCTTCAGGACAAAATGGATTCTTACAAGTTAAATCAATTGATACAACATATAATTTTCTGGATAGTGTTTACAATTCACTGGACCAAAGAAAGCTTTCCCTAGACCTTTCTAAGCATCTGATTTAGTTAACCATGAGAAACTGTTGAAATTGGAATGTTATGGGATAAGAGGAATGGCAAATTGTTGGTATAAATCTTATTTAAATCAACTGAACAAGAGGTACAAATAGTAGAAAAATTAATCATGCTCAAACATTTGAACCATATCATTCAGAATGAAGGCAATATGCTTCTGGAGTTGAAGACTCCATATTAGGGTCCTTTCTATTTTTGTTGTAAGTATATTTATGATTTACAAGCTTATCTTCAACCTAGTAATAATGTATTATATGACACTTCCATTGATACTTCATATTACTCATTGTGCAAAAAATACAGGAATGGTTTCTACAAAATAAAATTAATTATAAACAAATAAAACTATGTTGCTATTTCATTTTGTCACAGTCAAAACCCTGAAGATTATGAACCCCAAATAAAAACAACAAATCAATGCAATATAAACTGAACTACAAAACTCATGGGTGTATGGATCAATGAACATCTGAAGTGGAACAAACATGCTCAAAATCTGGCATGCAAATTAAGTGAAATCTGTTTTGATTTAGGACTATAAAACTTTAAATACCCCAAGGACTCTATATTTTGCAGGAATTGCAAGAATCACACCTGCGAAGTTTATGGATGTTCATGGGAATTTCATGTACAGATGCCAGAAATGTACTGCTCGAGAGAGATTCATTTTCCACATTTCTTATAACGCAGGTTAGTGGTCGTCATCATCAGTTTTCAACATTATTATGCTTTCAGCAAAAAACCATTATTATGCATGGAAATGTCTCTCTTCCCTGCTGTTGCCACCACAGTCACCCAAAACGTGGTTGCACTCCTACAGCCCGCAACCCAAATAACCTCCCTGCATGCATTTGATATACAGAGCAAATCTGATTTCTACTCACAAACTTTCACAAGTTGTTCAGGGATGTTTCCTGAGCATTTTGATATATGGAAACCATTAATTGGTTTATTTTGGATCATTATCGAGTAATTTTGTTGTTTGCTCTTTGTAATAACTCAAACACCTTTGTATCTGTTTGCCCGCAATATGAATGTTTCCAAATAAAACACAATCTTTGACTGATGTAGTGTGTTTACATTACAGTCCACCACCAACTAATCAATTACTCACCACCTTCTGACAATTGAGATTATTTATTTTTAAGGATAGATAACCAAACATTACACAAGAAATGACATGAACCCACCCAAATTACATTGTTATACTGTTTAAAGTAATTGTTTAAAATGTCAATAGCCATGATCATGACAAACTTCACAGCAACATCCATGGACTGTCGCACATGCTCTAGCACCTCAGGAGACTGGTGCACATCGTCATCAGCTGCTACAATCCTAGCAACCAGGTCCATAATAGTTTCAAAAGGTGTCACAGAAACTAGCTCTTCATGTGATCCCAGAAGAAAAGTCCATAGACAGATCTGGTGACCGAGTTGGCTGTGGAATAGGACCACCACAACCAATCCATCTTTGCCCGAACTGTTCATCAAGGTATTTCCTAACATTTACTGCAAAATGTTGTGACACCCTATCATAATAAAACCACATTATGCCTGCAAATTATCAGCAGCATATCCTCCAGAAATCATGGGAGGACATGTTGAAGGAACGTTTTGTAGACTACTCCATTCAGTCAGTTGGGTAGCACATAAGGCCCAATCACAGAATTGTTAATGATACCTGCCCAAACATTCACAAAGAATGTCTGTTGGTAGGCTCGATCCACCACAGCATGTGGATTTTCTTACACCTAAATATGGCTATTCCAAATGTTGAACATGCCTTCTCTAGTAAACATTGCCTTAGCTGTGTACAATATCGTAGTAGGAAAACATTGGTTATCTGCACATCACTCTATGAATCAATTAGCAAACTGCACTTGACAAGGAAAGCCTGCTGTTTGCAGTGCCTGGACCCTCTGTGGATCATGCGGGTGTTGCAATGCTCATGCAAGACCCTCAAAACAGTTGCTTAGCTTACATTCACCTCTCATGTATTACGATTACTGCTTGCAGGGCTGTCTAACACTGCATTTAAAACATTCTCTTCAAGATAGGGTATACTGACATTCCTCTCAGAGCCAGTATCTTGCATACTAAAAGTGAAGGACCCGGTTTCTTGCAGTTGTCTTTGTACAGCTACAAATGTGGTATATGAGGTTGCTGTCGCTGCAGGTACTGTATCACCAACAACGTACTACACTGCAGGGAACAAAAGCTGAGATTTTTCCCCCCCAGAAATGAGCAGTTGGTCCTGGTAGCAGACTGCGCTGAAAACACACTCTACTACAGCAGTGAAAGGTTGTGTTTTGTTTGGAAACAATCATATTCCGAATAAATGCATACAAAGGTAGCCGAATTAAACAAAATGAAAGCAATGAAATTGCTTGTTAATGAGCCACCAGAGACCATGGGTTCCTTATATTAAAACTCAGGAAACATCACTGAAGAACTTGTTAAAGTTTGTGGGAGTTTGGATTCACCTGTATATTAGAGGTAAAAATGTTGTCAGAAAGCACTTGGAAGAATTTGAAGCTAATGATGAAAAACATAATTAGAACACCAAGAGAATAATACATATAAGTAACTTAAGTCACAATACAACATTGTTTAGCCTAAGCACCAAGTATGCTGGTATAAAATTATATAACAAACTGACAGCCAGAAAATCTCAAACTTCCCACTTCAGAGACTATATTTAAAAGAAGTAACATATCTTATTACCGAATAGCTTTTATTCCATAGAACAATTCCTGTTATTTTTATTATTATATTATTTTGTATTCTTTTAGGAGTTATTTTCATGTACTTAAACTGTATTACTTTATTTGTATTGTTTTATTTTATTTGCATATTGATGATACCACAAATTAATGTATGCTGAAATAAAATTAAATGAAAGAAATCGTCAGGCAGTATCCCTACCAGTAGTAACAATGTACACATCTGCTTTAACACAAACTTTTTATGCAAGATTTTATATTAAACACAGTATAACCTACACACTTTCAAAGGGAGATGGCTAAAATAATGTCAAAATGAGAAAACATAAAAATGCATTTCCTTACAAAACTGAAACTGTTTTATAAGATTACTCAAAGTAATTATATATTATTTAACACAAGAAAGTAATAAATGAAACAAAAACATAAATAATAAACGTAATATGCTATTTAGAGCAGTTAGATGATGCCAGTATTTTACCTTAATTCAAACTAAATAAAAGAAAAAGATTCAGAATAATGGTGCTTTACACTAATTTGAAAAAATCATCAATTTTTCTTTGCTTCCTTGATTTTTGCACACAGTTAAACACTAGATAATTATATGTACTCATCACAGAAATACTATCATCATTTAGGCTTTGAGATGACAGAAATTGTTGCATAATTTTAGGGCTTTATTTGCTTCGTGCACGCTGGGAACTCTCATTATTTAGAACAACATCTTCGCCATAGTCACCACCAGTACCATCAGATACAACTGGGGAAGAATGACCATGCCTGACTATTGATATTGATGCCTCACCCAACATGCCTACTGTTTTGTGTTGCAACAGCAAGGATACTGCGCATAGAAACCATGCATAATATATCTTGTCAACCCTCATGTGTTGGTTGTGATAATTCACAATGTGATCTCATTGAAATAATGCCTAAGAGACTGAAAGAAACCAAAGTATTGGGCAGGATTTGGGGAAAAAACATGAGAAATGAAGACTGTAACTATAATTGAAATGAAGAAAACAAGGGATGAGAAAAAGATGTTCATAAAAGGGATTGATTTATGGATCAAAGGAGTGAAACAGGAACTCTGTCAGCTAATTCTTACAGAAGATGGAAACCAAACTCCATGTGCAGTCGGCAAGAGCAGAAATGTCCAGCATCATGACAAACAGAGGAGAGGAATACACACATCACCAGTGATGTCACCAAGGAAACCAGTGCAACCTTTGGCTCAGCTGATTAACAATATGAGGACAGCCTTGGAAGTAACGCTGGTCTAGATGTATTGAATCAAGAGGAATTAAGTGTAGTCTCAATGGAGGTGGGTAATATTTTGGAAATTGAAGATTGCAGCAGCAAAGGGAAACTGTTCAAGTGTATACAAGAAGCAAAATGAAATCAAATAAATTCAGGTTAGAGAGAGAGGGTTCTGTATAGGGATTTCAGTTACCAATAGTGAGATGGAATGTAGAAGGCCAGCCAGAAAAAGTGTGCAGTGGTGAAATCTTCCGAGTGCTAAAAGTGGGTGATGTGATAACGGTGGTGGAATCATGGTTGGCAACAAAAATAAATATCAAAATCCCAGAATTTGATTTTTATAGTGTAAGTGGAGTAAAGAATCAGAGTAAAGGTCATGTATCTGATGATTTGGGGTGTTTTGTAAGGAAAGATAAAGAGCTTAAAGTAAAATAGGAAAAAAGTTAGGCAACAGAGATGTGGATTTCTTTATGTAATATTTATCCAAAATTGGTTATGTATGTATTGGCATTGCATATGATTCCCCTAGCACTTCAGAGTATTATGATAAACATACAAGGGCAGTTAAATAAGTACCTGTGTTTCCAAATAGATGGTGTTGCTAAGACTAGTTGGTGCTACATCGTGTACTGTCATCTGTCAGACACCACCAAAACAAATTTGGTACTGATTCATAAGTTAGTTTGGATTTTGCAGGCATTTGAGTTAGTCGTTCAATGTGTTTTCGCTAAAATGGAAAAAGTGCAGTGTCATTCAGTGGTTCGCTTTTAACTTTGGATGGGAAAACTTGCAAGGAAATAAAAGCAAAACTGCATGCTGTTTATGGGAACCTTTCCTTGTCTACGACAATTGTAAGATATTGATTCAATGACTTTAAATGTGGTCGAATATCCGTGTTTGATGAGGAGTACCCAGGATGCCAGGCAGATGTGGTTACCGAGGATATCATTGAAAAAGTCCATGTTTTGATTCTCGCTGACCATTGAACGAAAGTTTGCGAAGTGGCAGAGGCCACAGGTATATCGGCGGGAAAGGCAATTCATATTTTGTATGATAAGTTGGAGATGAAGTTGTTGGCCCCATGGATGCTGCGATTGCTCACAGTGGATAACAAGCAAATGCAGCTTTCAACTTTTAAGCTGTGTTTGGAACAATTTAACTGAAATCCAATGGAGTTTATGCATCTAGTTGTCACCGTCACTGAGATCTGTATTCATCATTATACTCTGGAAACTAAGCAACAATCAAGACAATGGGTTGTTTCAGGTGAATCTGCTGTCAAAGATGGTCTCATCAGCCAGAAAAGTGGGGGGTGGCGACTTTTTGGGATGCAAAGGGCGTCATACTCATTGACTTCTTACAAAAAAAGAAAAATGATCACTGGATAATGCTATAATGAGTTATTGCACCAACTCGACAAGAAGTTGAAGAAGAAAGTGCTGTTTCACCATAACAACACACTAGGACATTCATCCAGAGTTGCCACCGCTAAACTGCATGAATTGCATTATAAATTGCTGTTGCATCCCCCATATTTGCCCGACTTGACGCTCTGCAATTTCTTCTTACTCCCAAACAAGTTATTAATCTTATTTATTTAAAGGTGAGTCGGAATTGTTACACTAACATCACTTAAGTTTACTCACTTAACATGTTTCGGGAAACCGTTGTTCCCATCCTCAGAAGGGTAACTCGTCGACTGGCCCGTGTTGTTGGTGTTTCCGTTTTTTGGACTGGATCCTGTGGTGGCATCTTGTGGTGGAGAAATGTACTTCCAGAGAGGATTTGGTGTGTTGTGTTTTAGAATGGTGATCTTCTCCCATGCATCTAATTCGGCTGCAAATTTGGCTGGTTTGACTAATGTAATATTGGGTTTGATGTTGTGATTAGTGATCCAAAAATGGTGTGAAACTGCAGATTTGTCCATTTGTTTGTATTTAATACATCTCATGTGCTCCTTTAGCCTAGTTTCTAAGTTTCTTTTTGTCTTACCTATGTATACTTTATTGCAATCTGAACAATTGATTTTATAGATTCCAGCTTTTTTGTCTTGTGGAATGGGGTCTTTTAACTTGTTACAAAGTAATTTCTCTAAGTTAAATTTGTTCTGTGGAGCTAGGCTGATGTTATGTTTCATGAAAATCTTCTTAAATTTGTGAAATGTTCCTGGGTGGTATGTGAATTTCTTGAACTTTAGCTATTTATCTTGCTGGCTGAGATTTGTTGTGTTTCTGATGTGCATCTATCGTTTGAATTTTGCAATTTTTTTGTCAATAGTTGCTTTGTTGTGCATCGACAGATGCACATCAGAAACACAACAAATCTCAGCCAGCAAGATAAAGAGCTAAAGTTCAAGAAATTCACATACCACCCAGGAACATTTCACAAATTTAAGAAGATTTTCATGAAACATAACATCAGCCTAGCTCCACAGAACAAATTTAACTTAGAGAAATTACTTTGTAACAAGTTAAAAGACCCCATTCCACAAGACAAAAAAGCTGGAATCTATAAAATCAATTGTTCAGATTGCAATAAAGTATACATAGGTAAGACAAAAAGAAACTTAGAAACTAGGCTAAAGGAGCACATGAGATGTATTAAATACAAACAAATGGACAAATCTGCAGTTTCACACCATTTTTGGATCACTAATCACAACATCAAACCCAATATTACATTAGTCAAACCAGCCAAATTTGCAGCCGAATTAGATGCATGGGAGAAGATCACCATTCTAAAACACAACACACATCTAATGAATTTTGATTTGCCGCCACCAAATCCTCTCTGGAAGTACATTTCTCCACCACAAGATGCCACCACAGGATCCAGTCCAAAAAACGGAAACACCAACAAAACGGGCCAGTCGAATTAACTTCTGAGGATGGGAACAACTGTTTCCCGAAACATGTTAAGTGAGTAAACTTAAGTGATGTTAGTGTAACAATTCCGACTCACCTTTAAATAAATTCAATACACATCACTGTTTCTAGCTTCTTTTCATTACAATATCAACGTATTAATCTTATGTTGCTTCTATGTCAAGGAACTACAAATCTGTCATATAATTTTTTTCTACCACTCTTAGTTTAAGAAAAGAAAAGGTTTTGCAGTTTTGTATTTGCATCTTGTTATTTTTTTATACGTTACTGCCCAAACATTTTCAGAACTAATAAAGTAAAGGTCTTTTCAGAAGTAGTAAAAAATAGTGCTTATTAGTCACTAAGGTGAACCACAACACTTGCCAATTCTCTTCATTACCAAGATCTTTGCTACACGCTTTATTAGCATTTTTGGTACTGCAAAATGATCTATAAAAATCCTGCTACATTAGCAGGATGAAAAACAGCATACCTTTCAAGTCCGTCTTCTTGGCCAATGTCAGAGACTTTCTGTTCCGAAATACATTCAGCAGAATACTATGAAGTTCTGCAGGTTGACTCTTCAAGCATTTAGTGAAGCTGATATTGCTGTAGTCCATCAGGTCACTATGGGAGTACTTATAGTGAGCACTCCAGTGATGTCAGATCCTGTTAAAGTCTTCAGTAGTCATCTTGACAACATTAAAAAGTTTCCCCCCCCCTTTCTTTTCTTTTAGTTTTGCATGTTTTAACAAATTGCTCAATGTCATCAGGATGTAAAAGGTGTAAAATGATACTTCATACCATTTTCTATATGGCTGAAGTCTGTGTTGTTGGGCAGATAACTGTGCCCTGGAATAGCAGGGATTTTGTGAAAGGTGCACAAGGAGGCTAGTCAGCTTAAAATTCCTATTTTGACCTCCACATGTGCCTGACCACAGAATAACTTTACCTTTGGTTCAGTTGTTTTAAATGCATTTTAGTAAGCAGAACCTATTTAAATCAGGCCCTCGACCAGCAATATTTTCATGCCACAAATACATGGTTCCCTTAGAAGTACCCAAGTCATGTATGCCTAAATTAAAATAGGAGAGTTGCCTCTTGCGATATAACACTCCTGTATGCACCTTTCGCAAAGAATATGTTTTCTGCAAGTCAACAGATAGAACAGTGCACTCACCATTCCTAGCCATTTCTCCATCCTTCTTCGTTGTTTCCCTTGCAAGTTCCACTCTTCTATGATGTCATTCTTGCTCAGTTTTCATCTCTGTAATGGCTATTTCATTTTCCTCACTTTCTAGAAACTTAATTTCCCCATTAAGCATGTCACATGTTTTACACGTGTCTTAGTGTGGAGGTTTAAAACCAAGGTTGAAATCTCAGTAGAATATTTTTTCATTCACTGACTGTGAAACTACACGTGAAGCTAGATTCTCTTGTATCATTTTCTTCTGGTATAGCCTATACATTAGGCTTAATATAAAGTCATTTAAAGACTTTTTTGTCTGGATTGTCCTTCCTGCAATAATGACTTGTATAGCAAGGAAATGAATTTATATGTTCTTTAACTCTTGGATGCATGATGGGGGCCTTTAAAGCCAGAGAGTAAATTAAACATCACTTTACTTATACTAAAATTTTATATAATTACACCATATTTCATATTATCCTTAAACATGTATCTAAGAATATGAAACATGATAAAATTTTATTTAATATATCAAAGATTGTATGAAAATAATGTTTTCTTAATGTTATAAGAATATAATGCATGAAGGAGACGTTACGTCTATTTTAATATACCTCTTTAGCAATTCATTTTACTGCTAATCTATGAATGGTAACCATTGCGTGTGCTAGACTCTAGTCATGCCAATAATGGCACTTCTGCTCATTGTTGACATTGACTTCAGAATTGAAAGGCGCTGCTTTCATAGTTTCATAGCTTTCAAATGTAAGTAATTATATTATTCCACCTGAAATAAAGCCATGCAACAACAGGCTCTATCTTCAAAATTTGGATTCCAAGATGATTCAACTATTGTGAGATATGCACAAAAAATGTGTAAGTGTGTTATACTACTAATTTCTATGCATCACGACACAATTGACGAGACTCAGAAAACCAGAGATGGTTTTATTTTATAACAAAATTGTGTGGATTCTCTTGACCAGAAAATATGTACTTACATCTGTAAAAGACAGACTAGGAGATGGCTGTTTGTTTTATGGGCCAATGTAGTAGACATTGCAGAATATAAATGCTATCTGTTTATTAAAAAATTAGCATTCACAATATCACAATGGAAAATTACATAAAAGAAGGTTTTTCTTGAAAGAGTTGGCCCTAGATCTTATTTGTCCACATATGGAGTCCATAGTCAACAGTCCAAATATGCAAACACATATCCTATAAGCAATGGCCAGGTATGGTGTCAAAAGATGCCAGGACATCCAACCAAGGAAAATGCCGAGATGATAATGCTGTTTGTGTCAAAGTCAACTGGAAAGGAAAGTTGCTCAATGTTGTTCAAAATGTTCTATAAATGTGTGCAATGAGCATAGTGTGCTTGTTTGTAAAGATTGTTTCCACTAATTTCTAGAACTTTGGGGCAGACAGTCTAATCTTTATTTAGATAAAATGCTGTACAGCTTGATTTTTGTTGTGTTCAAATAATGTGCAGCTTAATTTTTTTTTTTTTTAAATATTTGGATAAATGTGTTATGTAGATTGATTTTCATTGTACCTCACTAATGTGCAATTCCTAGTTTTATACAAAAAGTAATATAAGTTATTATGTGAACAAAAACAGTAAAACTTAAACAGAAATTTGTTTGACTTAAATTAATTTCTAAAGCTTTTCTTTAATGTTTAAATTAATTTAAACAAACTAATGACAAATATGTTTAATAACACTATATTCATTCAATTATCAAATTAATTTTTCACAATAGACCTATTAAAGCTGAAAAAATAACAATATTTATGGAATTCTCAAAGCAGACTTCTATAGCCCCTCATTGTGCATTAATGTCAGTCCGAACACTCATGTATCCAAGGGTTAACAAAATTAATTCTTTCTTCTGGTAGTTTATTCTGAGGTACATGTTTATCCCTCTTATCTTTGAGATAATTTTTGCGAGTGTTCGTTGTATTTTTGCACTATCACAGTTCAATATTTGGAGAAACAATGTCTTGCATACCTTCACGTCCTCTCCTGCTGTTGGTATGAAGTACTGTCTAGAATGCTGCTTCTTGAAGCCTTCCCCCCTCCTCAACTCTGACAAGCACTGGTACAGATTTTACTGAATGTATTATAATAGCGCTCTTGAGTTTCAACCCTTTTTATAATACATGTCATGGAATTTGTTTTTCTATCCTGAATGCTAACTTTATGTGAGCACTGTTTCTGCAATTACAAATATAATCCTTAAATGGTTTTCCCCTCTCTTCTCTGCCACTGATCTTCTATTGAATCCCCCTCCATTTGTCTGGTTGTGATTCTCTTCCATTTTGTCTAGAAACCCTCTCTTCCTCTCGATATATTTATCTGAAATACAACAATAAAACCATTACCTTAGGTAAACTACAATAACCTGCTATGCATATTCATAGCAAAGTACTATGCATCAGAAATTATGAAGGAATTTGTTTTTCCAGAGTGAACCAACTACATTCGCCCTTGCCCAAAGGTCATGATAAAATGAGAAAATCACCTGGGTCAGTGAGCATATGGTTAGGAAACTGAAAAATTGTAATAATTCAGTGTTAACTCACCAGAGCACACCTTGTGTCTATCGAATGTAGTTAGTTCATTCTAATATACCAACCATGCACTTAATTGAACCCATGTTACACTTAAGGATTGTCATTTGTTCTCTCATATTTTTATAAGTATAAAGTCAAATACATACCAACACTACTTTCTGGAACATACTCATCACTAGAACCTCCATCAAAGTCTGTATCACTGCTGTTTTCAGCCAAAAATCCTTTTGTACTGGGAACCATGTCAAACAAACAAGCCATTTTAATCCAGAATTGGTTCACTTTACCAACAGAAAAAAATGCACATACTTCATTTCCAAGAATGCCAATGTCCTTTCAGTAGTTTGAGCTGATGATTTATAGTATATGTACTTTAGGTAGTCACTCGTTTTGTAGAAAGAGAAAGAGAATACCCACCCGCTCTAGCTGTCTCTGTCATCCTTGGGTCAGTCGGTAGTGGGGTAGAACAGAAATTCCTTCAAAAGATCAAGAAGGGCTAGTGGCAGATTCCTGGCTGTTTGGTGATTGGTATTCCTCCTCCTATCCTATATTGGATAATTCCAAATGTTCCTCGCACTCGCTGTCTGAGTCTTCTAAATTTATTACAAATTGATCATAATCTCATCTGTTAAACCGTCCTTGTCCCAATAAAACTGTTCAAGTTTTTGCACATGTTTGCATGCTTTTTTCCAGTTTTCCATTGACACTTTTTGCACTGAACAATCAAACAATTTATTTACATTGCTGCCCTTAAACAATATATTGTGCTTTGCAACATCATTTTTTATCTGGGCCCATATCAGCTCTATCACATTTAAGTCGCAAAGATACGGTGGTAATCATATGGTGGTAGGACCATACTCTTCTGCTATGCTTATTTCATTAAGTTTGAGATGATCTTTTTTCAATTTTATTAAGTTCCTAAAATACAACTTTAGTAGAGCATGGATAAAATTTGATATTATTATGGAGCCAGGATATCATTTCTGAATTAAGGGATGCCAAAGTAGGAGCTTTGTTTATTTCTATAGACTGATAGGAAGCATTATTGAGAACGACACTGTTGGAGGGAATGTTTAGCAATAACTGGTTAACAAACCAATCCCTAAAATTTTTATTGTCCATTTCTTCATGGTAGTCTATGCTAGATTTCGATTTAAAACTTAGGAAGGTATTGAGAATGAAACACGCTGAACATCCTGCATGTAAAATTATTAAGTGCTGACCTTTTCCTATGGGAGTTCAAAGAGGGAAATTTTGTTCGTCTCCTTTGCAAATCCACTTTACTTTTAGTGTGGTTAACATTAGTCCAGTTTCATCCAGGTAAATAATTGGACAGCTAGTGGATCTCAATTGTTTCATTATCTGTAAAAATTTATACTGTTTCGAAACAATGTTGGGTCTTTCCATTAAAAATTTTCTCCTGTTTGCATTTTTTACAAACCTGAAATTTATTTTCCTCAAAACTTTTCTTAGAGTACTTATGCTTCCATCGAACAGGTTATCATCCTCCATGGTGTAGTGGTTACCATGCTAGCCACTAATTCCCGAGGTCGCGGGTTCAAACCCGGTGGAAGGCGATGGATTTTTTCAGGCGTAAATATTCTTAGCATAGCTTCCTTCAGAAGAGATGTAAAGCTGGTGGTCCTGTGTCATAGATTTACGGCACGTAAAAGAACCTCAAGCCTGATAAAGAGGCCTCTGACCAAAATTACCGGTCTTTCACACTTGATATGGAATGGGATGCTAAGGACCACAGCAGTTAAAGAGCATCCATAAATAAAACTAAATTTTTTTTATAGAACAGTTGTTTTCTTTTGATGCCTTATTTATATCTTCTAAACTAGGTAGAAAATCCAACCTATACAATGGATATATCATTCTTCTAATTGCCGCAACACAAAATGAGTCGATCACTGTCTTTTTGGATAGTCTATTGGGACGATTTTCCCCTGGTGTCTCCAAAAGGCTATCGCTTGCTTGCACTTTATTTTGTTCTTTTAGAACCCTTTTAACAGTGTGAGAAGATACACTTGTAGCTGCAACAGTTCTTTCAATTATACTCATCACTGAAACTGTTGGTTTTCTGCATTTCAAGGCTTCACATTCATCGATAAAGTACCTATGCACATTAACTATCACTTCTCTGCCATCTATTTTATAGGCTTTCCTTTCTTTCCAAGACTGGCAATTAATATTATTACTAACACAATCAAAACAGCAAATGCAACATTCACAAAATCTAAAAACATTTCGCAAATTTGTTTGATAACATTGCTAATTCATCACTTATACTCTTACAAAAATCAGAATTCACTTCTTCTATTACAGTCGCAAACCACCACTGTTCTTTCACTGTCAAGCAGGTCAAACAGGCAACTGATTTTGGCAAGAAAAAGAGGGTGTGAAGAGACGGTCATTTAAAGCCAGAAGTTAGTATAATGGGATAATGGGCTTTCCTCACACCCCTGGTAGACAAGGACAGATAAGAAAGTGACAACTTATAAAAATTAAAGTATAGTTAATTAGTCCACACACTAGATGTCAGCTCCCACAGTAAGTCTCAGCAGAGGGCTGCAAATCTCTCAATTTGTAGTTAGTTCACTTTGACACAAGATCCTTCAGAATAAAGGGAAAACTTTTTAGACCTTAGATGGGGTACAGGTGCCTCATTAAAGATAAAAAGAGGGAATGGGGTTTAAAAATATGTCAAATGTTAAGCAAGGTGGCAAAAATTCATTATGCAAAGAAAATATGGTCAATAGTAAAAAGTTTGTACAAGAATGGGTTGAGAGAAAATTATGTAAATCCAGAAAAATGGTGTGCTCATTGTAATGCACTATGCATTAGGTCAACATAATCCAATTACAGCAGAACTACATTTGCTTGGGTGCCAACAAAGTATTAACTTAGATATGGAAATCATTGATACAGTATTTGGTGATCAAATCAAGACGCTAAAAGGTATACAAAGCAAGCACACTGACGGTATTCCAGGGAAATTTTGGAAGGTTTGGTCTGAGGATAATACTTGGAGTAAATTAATGATTAAATTATTTAACAAAATATGGGGAGATACCTAAGATGTGAATAAATATGATAGTACTAATATATAAGGAAGAGTGATCTAAAAAATCCAATTAAATATAGGGAGTAAAGTATTTTTTTCCATTTTAGGAAATCTCTTTCCCGGAATTCTAGTTAACAGACTGCAGAAATAGGTAGAGAAGTAGAAGAAACTTTCCAAGTTTCAAACAGAATCCAGAGCAGGGAGAAGAACATCAGACATCATCTTTATAATAACGGCAGTTGTAGATAAACATTTGAGCAACAAAGGGGAAAGGGTGTACATGGTATGTGACACCATAAATAAAGAAGCATTGTGGATTAAACTAAAAAGCAAAGGGATAAGTAACACATTTATAGAATTACTAGTAAGGATATATCATGGGAATCCGTTTTGTATAAACTTGCAGGTGAAGAAGTACCAGAATATATGCAGAGTAACAGTATTATTTTAAAATAAAGAGAGTTGAGGGTTGTTACACTACATCACTATAATATTCTTACTTGAACGCGTTTCGGGAGACGGCTTGTTCCCATCGTCAGCATGTCCTCAACTGATTTTGCCGGTCATTGTCTGGGGGATGTGTGTGGTTAGTGGTGTTCTCTGGTGCTGGGCTGATGAACCTCCAAAGGCTGTTGAGTGGTGGCAGTTCGAAATTCATTAGGTGATTCCTGTGTTTGACAATATGTATTTTTTCCCAGATGTCAATTCATTACATTATATTAATATTATAGTGATGTGTAAAAACCCTCAACTCTCTTTATTTTAAATTATGACACATCACTGTTACTAGCTTCTAAATCTTCAAAATTAGTCAATAACAGTATTACATCTGCCCAGTATTATTCAACCTCTATATTGATGACATTCTGGAGGATATTCAATACGGAAACGTGCATTTTCCACTAATTAACAATAAAGCAATACCAGGGCTGCTTTTTGCAGATGATTTAGTAATTGGATCTATATCCTCTGGAGGATTGAGGACAATCAAGGCAGTAAACAATTATCATAAAAAGTGGGGACTGAGAAGAAATCAAAGATCATAGTCTTCAAAAGAGGATACCAACAATGAAAGGATGAAAATGGCAGATGAATGGAACAGAAATAAAGGTGATAAGAAAATTTGATTATATAGGGACAGGACTAAGTTCTAATGGAAGTTGGAACAAACAGAAAAAATTACAGTAACAAAAGGAAAAACAGCTATGACTGTTATAAGAGCATGTTTAAGAAAAGTACCAGATACAAAAGTCAGCTGGCTTGAAAGAATTTATACAGCCACAGTAGAAGCTAAAATGTTATATAGGGTGGAAATATAGGATTTAGATTATACCTGGAAAGAGGTTGATAAAATCAATAGAACCTTTCATAAACAAGTCTTAAGTTTACCAACAGCATCACCAAATGGTACAGCATTGAATTAGGTACAGACTCCATTAACACCAAAATTATCACAAGGAAAATGGAACACACATACAGAATTACCACATTGGAAGACAGCAATATCAAAATAGAGGTTTCTGGAAAGAAATAGGGTTAAGATTAGAAGATATTGAAAAATAGGAAATATTTGGTAGTATGAGAGAAATGAGCTCTCTAAGACTCTATAGGGAAATAAAAACAGCATTGGGCAGGGAAAAATATATAGAGCTATGTGATAAAACAAGTTGTGAAAGGGTTTGCTTGGGCCTGAACTGGAGTCATGAATTTGAAAGGAGTAAGACATGACAACAAGAAAAATGTCCAATGTGTGGAAAATAAACAAACAGATTTTCACTGTCTACTATAATGCACTCAAGGATGGAGAGAACAGGTATGGAACATAAGTCAAAGAATTTAGGAGACATATTAATTACAAAGATTTAGACTGTAAAAGGAGAAAAAATATAAAAATTCTAGGAAATTATTTGGGTAAAGTTAGAGAGAATGGGTAAGAATGAATAACAGGAAGCTCAAATTAAAAGGAAGTTCCATAAGAATGATAGGTTAAAAAATTGTAAATAAAGATAGGACGATACAGCAAAAATTATTGGGGTCACCAATAAATTAACAACTTGGAGTTGTATGTATTGGGACCAATAAATGTAGACGAGCAACCTCAGAAAGAGAATATTAAAGGGAGACAACTAAGATCTAAAGCATCTTTTTTAGATTTGATGTCATACTAGAGTATAAGCAATATCAAATTATGTTATGCAACTATGATGAGAAATAAACACCTGTTTATTAACCATCTACATAATGCATTTTTAAATATTTGAATGTTCAAACTCATTATTTCTTGAGAAAATGCATTAAGAGGTTTTATTCCAGTCACTTCGTAATATTTGTTTCTTGCAGTAGGTATATGGTATGCCATATCTATTTTATTCACATTCCCTGTTTAATGTCCATGTGATACTTTCCTTGTATTACAACTGTTTAGATTATATTTTATATTAACTAAAACATCATAAACATATCAATTTACTATTTTAGGAATTCCCAAAGTAACAATGGTTTACAATATTCAATTGTACACAAGTCTGTCAATATTCTAAGTCTTTTTCTGAATTTTTAATATTTCTCTATCCTAGAGTTACTACTCCACAGTTTTAGTCCATATCTAAAATACTGTGCAAGAATGAAAAATAAGTTTTTTTTTTTTTTTTTTTTTAGCAAGAATACCAGTGGTGAAAATTTTCAGCATATTTGGTCAATGCCAGGATTGCAGGATAGTTCTTTGTCTATGATTATGCCAATAACTGTTTCACTTGTATTACTTTCTAAAGATTCAGTACTTTTTAAAGTAAAAAGGATATTCTGTGTTTTACTTTCATTCATGTAAAAACCAATGCTTTTGAACTAGATTTGTGATGTTTCCTTGGTTGGTTTAGCTAATTGTGTCAACACTTGATCTTTATGTATCGCATGCATAGACATCTGTATGAGATGTAAAGCATTTTGATACATCATTAACCATGATTAAGAAAAGCAGGGGCCCAAGAACTGATCTCTGTGGAACTCCTATTGGTACTTTTAATATCCAAGATTCCTTCCCTCCAGCCGAAACTATGTGCTGATAATTTTCTATATAGGACTTATAAACAATTATTTCTTTGATTTGAACAATTAATTTGATATTCGATAAATTTCTAATTTCTTTAATAATGTATCATGTTTCACAAATCAAAAGCCTTACTTAAGTCGCAAAGTAAGGCATTTCAAAAAAAAACCTCCTCAAAAGCTTCATGGATTTTTTCCACCACTGCAAGTATTAGAAAAACATTTTGTGTCTTGAAATAATTATATACTTGGTGTTTTGGAAGATATTCAAGATTTTTCTAATGTTGGAATTAAAAATATCAGTCTACAACTACTTGATTTTTCCTATCTCCCTGTTTATATATAGGGGTAACTTTAGAATATTTTAAATATTTTGGAAAAAGACCTTCCTCAAGGCATCTATTGATACAGAAGTTCAAAGGAGTTAAAATAAACTGTATTATTTCCTTAATAAGATTGTTGTGATGTGGCTTATTTTTTGAGATATGTACCCAAAAAAAGGGTGTGTATGTGCTGGTACTGTTTAAAACTCACTGAGCACATCAGAATATTATGACACAAATTTGTTTAGAAAATTATGTTCAGGCATTGAGGAGCTTCAAAACAAGTATGATCAAGTAGAAATAATAATTATGGAGGATTTTAATGCAAGGGTAGGGGAAGAACAGGTGCAGCTGAGTAACCTATTAGAAGTGAATGAAAGGGAATTTGAAATAGTGAGAAGGCATAGCAAGGATAAGTTCTGGAATAGGAGAGAATAAAGCTCTGGTGGATTATATGTTGTGCTCACTAGCTATAGATAATTTGATTACCAATTTTTAAGTCATCAATATGGTATTAACAAGTTGCCATTTCCCTCTGATTTTAAAAGTGGGGAGAGCAAGTAGTTGCAAAAAGGAGATAGGTAAAGGGATTTTTTGGATCGATTGGGGTATATAAATGGAAGAAAGAGAAATATGAATGGTTCTGCACAGAATTAAATTCTGAAACAGGGAAAGTATTACCAGTGTATAGAGTACCTAGTAAATAGTGGCAAATTAGGGCAGGGAGTGGAGAATTTGGAAGATATATAAAAAGGGCAGAGTGTGATATGAAAGCAAAAATGTGTGTGGCCAACAAAAGGAAATGGTATGATAAGGAATGCCAAATAGCAAAGAAAAGAGTAATACAAGAGTTGAGAAATCGGAGACGATCAAGAGAAAAAGAAAAGAAAATTTCTTAACTCTAAGGTGAGGTTATAGGTGTCTCATTGACAATAAAAAGAAGGAATGGGGTAAGTCAAATGTTAAATGAGGAAGCAAAAATTCACAATACAAGGAAAAAATGGACAGTAGTAAAGAGTTTGTATACAAATGGGGCGAGAGTAAACAATATAACCCCAGAAAAATGGTGAAATCATTTTAATGCATTATTAGGCTGGAGTAATATGGTTAGAGCAAAAATATGTGCACTTGGTAGCCAGCCAGCTATTGATGACTTAGACATGGAAATTGCTGATTCAAAATTTTGCAACGAAATTAAGGGGTTAAAGTTAAATAAAGCAAGTGGCATTGATGGCATTCCAGGAGAATTTTGGAAGGTATGGTCTAAAGATGATACCAGAAGAAAGTGGGTGGTTAAATTGTTTATTAAAATGTTAGAAGTAAGGGAAATACCCAAAGCATGGCGAATAAGTATGATAGTACCTATATATAAGGGAAAGAGGGATGTAAATAACCCAGCTAAGTATAGGAGGATGTCTTCTTTCCATTTTATGAAAGCTTTTTACTGGAATTCTAGTCAATAGACTGCAGAGCTGGTTAGAGAGGAGAAGAAATTGTCCGAGTTTCAAACTGATTCTGGGCAGGGAAGAGAACTGCAGACAATATCTTTGTAATAAGGATAATTGTAGATAAATACTGGAGCAATAAAAGGGAAGGGGTTTACATGGCATTTATTGATTTTGAGAGGCATTTAACATTATAGAGAAGCATTGTGGGTAAAATTAAAAAGTAAAGGAATCAGGAGTGTATTTATAGAATTGTTGCAAAAGATATACCAAGTTAACATGTTCTGTATTAAATTTTCAGGGGATAAAACAATAGACTGTATGCTGTGAAAAACTGGAGTGAGACAAGGTTGTAAATTAAATTGAGTGTTGTTTAATCACTTTATTGATGACATTATGGAGGATATTCAAAGAGAAAGTGTGCACCTAACAGTAATTAATAATAAAGAAATATCAGGATTACTTTTGCAGGCAATTTAGTGATTGGATCTATATCAAGCAGTGGTTTGAGAAAGACAATTGAAGTAGTTAATAAGTTCTGTAAAAATTGGGGATTAAATATAAATGAAAAAAATCAAAGATAATGGTGTTCAAGAGAAGGCACCAAATGTGAAAGGATGAGAAATTGAAGATGAACGGGAAAGAAATTGAGGTGGTAAAGAAATTTGATTATCTTTGGACAAGATTAAGCTGTAATGGAAGTTGGAATGAACAGAAAAAGATGGCAATAGCAAAAGGAAGAACAGCCATGAGTACCGTAAGAGCATGCTTAGGGAAAATACCAAGAGTTAATTGGTTAGAAAGAATCTTCACAGCTACAGTTTTGGCTAGAATGTTATACGGGGTGGAAATATGGGGTGTAGACGATACCTGGATGATAAAATCAACACAGCATTTTGTAAACAAGTTTTGGGTTTACCAAAAGCATTTCCAAATGGGGTAGCGCAGTTAGAGTTAGGCAGATATTCCAGCAAGAGCAAAATAATCACAAGAATTATTAAATACCTATATAAAATTTCCACATCAAAGGACAGTGATATTACTGAAGAATGCTTTCATTTTCAAGAGAAATGATCATGGTTCCTAAAATTCAGCAAGTTATCCAACAGATAAGGATGGCAGAGTCATGGATTAATAGGGAGTATCAAAATAAAGGGTTCTGGAGAGAAGTTAGTCTGAGACTAAAGGAGATTGAGGGTTAAATATTTGATAGTATGGGAGAAAAGGGTTCTCTAACACTCTCTAGGGAAATAAAAACAGTAGGGACATGGAAAAATATATGGAGATTTGCAATAAAGCAGGTAGAGAAGGTTTTGTGTTGGCATGAACTGGAGTCATGAATTTTAGAAGGTCTAAGATAAAACAAAGATTTGTTGAAATGCCCAATGTGTGGAGAAGTAAATGTAGCTTTTCATTGTATATTATACCGCAATCAAATGAAGGCATGGAGAGAAAAAGCATGGCAACAAAAATAGTATAATTTAGATGGGGAAATTTTAATTGGGGAAATTTTAACTGTAAAAGGATAACAAAAAGAATATATATAAAAGAGTGTAGGAAACTATTTAGGTAAAGTGAGAGGGGAAATGGGCAAGAATGGTAAAAAGGGAGTGTGAAGGAAAGTATTAGAAGAATAATAGGGTAGTTAAATATAAATAGGTATTTCATTTCATTTTATCATCCTTTTAAATACATTTAAAGGACACCTCCAATTATAAACATAAAATAATTTAACAAGTATAGCTTATAATTTTACATTACTTTTCATTAACATTTTTACCTTAAGTATCAATTATCCTTTTACATTGCATTTAAATTAAGTTTGCCTTAAATATTCAGTTTCACTTTACATTGCTTTTCCATGTCTAAATTCATCTATACTATAAAGTACATTTTCTATTAAGTATTTCTTTATTGTTTTCATCATTACATTTGGCTAGTTTATGTTCTTTATTTCTCTAGGTAATTTATTGAATAATTCTCTTCCTCTAACTTCTATGAAACGATTATTTAAGAGTTCCCCTTAATGTTATTCCATAATAATTGTCATTGTTTCTTAAATTATGGTTATGGACAATGGAATTTTTTTTGCATATTTATATTTATCACAGTTTTTATGCATTCATTTATACACAAATAAATAAACAATATATATATATATATATATATATATATATATATATATATATATATACACACACACACACACACACATGGCACTGTTAACAAGCTTTGATTCTTAAACACCCTCCTGCGAGTTTGTTTGTTTTCCATTTTGCTTATTATTCTAATGGCTTTTTATTTTTTGCAGTTTAAAGACTATCCATTTCTTTTGCTGTAATATTTCCCCACAATGCGATTCCGTATTATACATACAATTATATAAAAGCATAATAGACCTGTTTCATTGTTTTACTGCACATTATTTTAGTTAATTGTCTCATTATATAAATGCCCTTATTTATTTATCTTTTACTAATTGATGCTACATGAAATTGCCAAATTAAATGTTTATCAATTATTACTCCAAGAAAATTAGTGATATTTATTTCTGATGTTTTCCTCATTTATACTTAGTTTAATACTACTTGGGTTAAGTTTTGTTAATTCAAAGCTACTACATGCTGTCTTTTGTGTATTTATTATATCTAAATTAGTAAAATATTTTTTATAATTTTTAAAATTGAATTCGCTCTAATTTCAACCTCTTTTGCTGTTTGACCTTTAATTACGACAGTCATGTCGTCTGCATATCCAATTGCAATACCTCCATTTTCTTGCATCACCTCAAAAATTTCATTTATATATACCAGGTAAGTCAGCTGACCCTAGTTATTCGTCTCTATGCAAACCGCAGTTTATAGTCTAATGTGAAAACATTGACCCTTTTAGCAAACAAACTGTTATTGTAGGTCTGCCCTTCTATTCGGTACTATATGCAATTAGCATTAATGATTAAAGGTCTGAATGAGAGCCAACGAGCTGCGAAAGCCTTAAAAAAAACAAGGCGTTTCATGGATATAATACTTGCAAGGAGATAGAGGAATGTTTTCCTGAAGAGTGTGATAAACTAAGTGGGTTCTGGCCGAGTGGTTTAGCTGCCGGAATGTGGTGAAGCAAAGGTTAGCTTCGGAGGTTCGAATCTGATACAAACATCAAATTGTTTTTTTTTTTTTTTCGCTCCTTGTGTCTATTTTCTGTATTTTAGTGTACTCATTTATTTATTTATTTTTGTTATTGGCTCTCCTGTGACCAAAGACACAAGAATTACAATCAGATAATAATTGTATCATGTTTACCCTAATAATCTGTACCGTATCTGGTGTTGTAAACCGTGTTACGTAGTTAGCTTTCATTCTTTTGGGTGCATATCAGCGATATTAAATATAACAGTCCTTGTTTCATGTTTAAACCCTATGTTTCACTTCTTCTATTGACAAAGGAGTTGTAAATGTGCTAAGTTCATGGGTAAACAGAATAATAAATTGTTAAAGAGTGTGGATTTCATCAAGGAAGTAAATGCTCAAAATGACGACCCCCTTCATCAATGCACATTTGTGTATGTTGCCAGAGAGACCTTCTTGTATGCTGTAACATGCGCGGTGTAATCTGGCTGCATTCTCCACGTATGACTTCCCGTAGATGATTTGGGCTTTGCAGCTCTTGAGCCTAGAGCCGTTCCTTTAAATGACCCCACAGAAAAAAAACCAGTGGGGTGAGATCAGGTGATCTAGGTGGCCATGCAATTGGGCTCCCTCGGCCAATTCATTTTTGCGGATATGTTCTATGTGATTCCTTACAATCAGTGACCAGTGTGGTGGAGCTCCATCCTGCTGGAACCACATTCCTGTCCGTTTCACTAGTGGCACATCTTCTAGGAACAATGACAATTCTTCTTGCAGAAATGCAAGGTACTGTGGTCCTGTGAGGTTGCCTTCAAAAATGTACGATCCAATTAGCTGGTATCCTATTATTCCACACCAGACATTGATGTTCCACTGTACCTGGAATGCAACTTCTCTCATCCAGTGAGGATTGCCTATACTCCAGTAGTGCACATTATGGTGGTTAACAGTTCCGTTATTGTGGAATGTGGCTTCATCACTGAAGAGAACACTTCCTAAAAACTATGCATCCATTTGCGCTTGCTGCTGTAGCCATTGTACATATATCACTCACGCTTAAAGTCGCGTCTGTGGAGAGCCTGGTGTAATTGTAGATGACATTGTGTAATGACATTTATTACGATGCAATGTGCGCATCACTGAGGACTGACTTATGTACAGATCTTCTGCTATGGCTCTTGAACTGGTATGTGGATTGTTTTCTATTGCATTTTGCACAGCTTCTTCATTGCCTCCAGAGGTTACTGGAGCTTCGCGAGCAGGCGGTGCTCTTCCAAATGATCTTGTTTCATGAAGGCGTCTTTCACCTTTCGAAAAGTGTCTGCAGTAGGTGCCCACCTTCCTGGAAATCGTTCTTCATACAGGCGTTTTGCTGACAGTGCATTACACCTTGTTTCTCCATAGATTAACTGCATGTCAACGTACTCGTCATTTGTATACATTATGACAGCAGCCGTCTCTCATAGAAAGGTTTCAGATACTGAGTAGACAATGGAGAGAGACTTATTTATTGATGCCAAGCATTGACGCAGGCACTAATAGCGTGTGGGAAGTGTATTAAACTTGGTTGAGTGGGTCAAGCTAATACTGACCACAATAAAACACCTACTAAGAAGTACAAATTATCCACCTGTCAGTGGAAAACATGATGATTATTCTATTTTGTACACCCTTATAAAGTTATTAAAAATGTTATTTATATCATAATATCAAATTATATGCCCAAAGAGATAAAACAAAAGGTAATAAAAAGTTTGAACTTAACCCGAAGGATTTTAACCCGAATTAAAGTGGCACAGCATTAAAGCAACCATCATAATACCATTCGGCCAATGCTACCTTGCGAGCAGAGGTTCCTATAGGAATTAGTAATCGCAGAACTAAACCCCACCTCGAATCTTTACACGCTTTTTGCAGCGTCACACAGTGTTTTGAGCTTGGTTTGGTAGTTTTAATTCAAACAAATAAACTGCATCAGTCATTACAATTACTGTATGATCTGAAATACGCCATAGTTTGTGAAATAAGGGAAATTATCTACCTAATACTTAGCATTTTTTGACAAGGCTGTACAATGACTAACGGCTTAAATCCAATTGGTCGCACTGCGTAGATCTGCCATTTTGTTTTTAAATGGTTTTGTCAACCAATGCATGTTATAGGTTGTTACTTCAGGGGCATTTTCAAAGGGGTGCATGGATGTATGCTAAAGAATAAAAGTTTGTAAAATTGGCTAAATGTGCTACTGAAGCGCTCAGTGTCAAGGTGGGATGTTTTTTGCATCGACATACATAACGATTGCATTCTGTCCCATAAAACACTTATGCACTGAGTTATGTATCCCTCCTCTATAAAGTGTTATGCAAATCAGCCAATAGAAGGCATTCAAGAAAGGCGTAAGTAACATATGTCACTTAGCATGTTGCATAACTTCAAAAATAAATAGGCGCAGCTGACTCACCTGGTATACAAGAAATAAAAATTGCCCCAATTTTGAGCCTTGCGGAACTCCTTGTTTTACTATTTTGAAATCTTGCTTTATGTTTTTTATAACACCATTTGCATTTAGATGATTTATTTCAACACATTGTGTGAGATTTTCCAAATATGTTGATATCCAATCCAATGCCAAACCTCGAATACCACATGTTTCTAATTTATTAAGTAGTATTTTTATATTCATACAATCAAAGGCTTTTGATAAATCTATGAAGATAACTACCACTGATTCATGCTCATTTATTGCTTTTACAATTATATTATTTGCCTTTTCAATCGCATCTATGGTTGACGTGTGCTTTTGAAATCCACATTGCCATTTTGACACATCATCTAGTTTTTTAAGATAACTTTGCAACTGTATTATATATAAACCTTCCATTACTTTTGATATAGCAGAACATAGAGTAATTGGCCTATAATTTTCTGTCTTTTTTACTCCCCTTATGTTTAAATATTGGCCTAACTATTACCTTCTTTAGCATATCTGGAGAAATGCCTTGCATTAATGATGTATTTATAATGTGCGTTAGGATTTTGCTATTTCCTGCTTATGTTTTTAGTAACAAATTCAAGATTTCGTCTAGGCCACTTGATTTCTTTGATTTTAACTTCTTTATTTCATTTTTTACACTTTCTTCTGACACTTCAAAGACTGCCATACTATTTAATTGGCTTGTTTGCTTTTTAAATTAATGTTTTTATCTATTTTTTGTTTATTTAAATTTAATTCTGCTGCTATATTTACGTAATATTCATTAAGAATTTTACAAATTTTCTTTGTGTCTTTTTTATTTCTTTACCTTAATTTTTTATAATTATGTTTTCCATATGGTTATTTTTACTTTGCTTATGGACTATATTTACCATATGCCATATTGTTTTTGTTTTATTTTCAGATTTCTGTATCAGTTCCCTACTGTATTGCCTTTTTGCATTTTCTACTACACTTTTGAAAATATTGTTATATCTTGTTATATAATCTCTAGATTTCTTATTTATATTTGGGTATATTATTGAATTTAAGAACTTCATTCTTTCCCATGAGATTTTTATCCCTTTTGTCATTCATCCCATATTTATACTACCTTTACTATTTTTTACTTTAACTTTTTTTGCTGACATAATACTATCCATTCCTCTTTGCACGATTTTATTAAAAATATCATACTTTTCATTTACTGTCTCAACTTTGTATACTTCTTTCCAACTTTTTTATTTAAGGAACATTTTAAACTTTTCTACATTTTCATCATTTGTCTCTTATATTCAAACATATTTGTGAATTTAGCATTATTTACATTTAATTTTTTAATTTCCCCAAAATGATCCCCTATTCCTGATTTTATGACAGCTGCTTTCCATTTTGTTTCCTCTAAATTTATAAAAATGTTGTCAATACAAGCTTTCGACTGCTTCATCACTCTAGTGGGTTCTCCAATGCCTATTCTTAAATTATGTCTATCTAGGATTTCTCCTAGAGTACGTTTTACTGAACTATATTTAATAGCTTGATATTAAAATCCCCCATTAAAATTTTTATTTTATTTTCTCCTATGGTATGTAAGAATTTTTCTATATTCTTAAAAAATATGTTCTTATCTCCTGATGGTGCACTATACATCCCAATGAGTATTACATTTTTTTCTTTTAAGTTAAGTTCTACTGCTGCGAGTTCACATGCCATCTCCACTGTAAATTTTCTACAATCTATTTCTCCAAAATGTATTGTATTTTATATATATTTAGCTACATCCCCACTAACATGTTCTTGCCTACAATAAGAAGTTCCAAGCATATAACCATGAAAATTTGTAACCACCATTTCCTCCTCCTTTAGATGGTGTTTAGTGAATATCATGATATCTGGTTTCCGTTTGTTTATATTTAGCTCTAATAATGTCCTTTAATTTCTTAAAGACTGCACATTCTGATGATAAAAGGCTTAATTCCTTTACCTGTTTAATAACTGCTCTCAATGAACTTGTTTCTACTTTGGCTATTTCTGTATTCTTTCCTCCTATATAACTTAATCTATTTTCTCTTATTTCTTTATTTACTTTCTCTACTTTCCCATCCTCTGGACTTATCTGCAGTTTTCCTGTTTCATACATATATTTATTACCTTATCTATCAACTGGCCTAAGAGCTAAGATCCCTTACGATTTAAATGTAATCCATACCTGCCCAGACAACTTACATCTAAAACTTTATTTACATCTATATAAATTGCATGCAGTGTATTACATGCTCATTTTATTTCTTCATTTAAGTTCTTTATGTAGTTCTGATTTACATCTCTTCTTTTTATTACACTGTCCACTACTATAGTTGCCTGTGGGTAGTTGTCTTTTGCACTTCTTATTGCACTGTATATTTCTGCCATAACCTCATTTATTCCCTGAGATCATTTTATGTCATTTGTCCCAACGTGTAACACCACTATTTTAATCTCACTTTTTTCCTTTTCTTTACCAAGATGGCTTGGTAGGTACTCTGCTTTTATTTCTCTTAGCACATTCACTTTCATTTTTTCCCTTTCTACCACCTCTTCTTTCTTCTCCACCTTCTTGCTCTGTTGTTCCATTGTCTTCTTACTCTACTGCATTTTCAACTTCAGATTTATCCACTTATATTTGCTTATAGTCCTTTCTTGTGCCCTCTGTTCCACTACTTCCGAATTTTCTTCTTCTGTCTGTTTCTGTAATACCTCGAACCTGTTTGTAGTTTCAATTTCAGCATTTTTTTCTGTATCGACTCGTACTGGTTGTTTTCTTACGATTTTGGTGTATCTCTCTTCCCCTGTTTGCGGCAACATTTTTCTTATCAGGCTCTCATTTTCATTTTTTAGCAATACAATTTCTTGATGAGCCTTTTTCAAATCCTCATTTAGAATATCAATGATAACCTGTAATGATGCTATCACCTCAGCTTACCTCGTCCTATTTCAATTTGTAACTTGTTTCTCATTTTGTGTTTCTGCTGGCTGCATAGTTTTATCCTCATTTTCAAGTCTTTCTTCATTTCTTCTCATTCTATTTTTACTTTCTAAATAGTGATTTTTTTTCTTTTTCAAAGCTTTTGTACCTTACTACACGTCAGCACACTACATGCCACCATCTTCTTTTCTAGGATGGATGTGTAATATAATTGTGATGGTCGTCAATGCGCAAATAACCTGGAGGTGTTAGCCAACAACAACAATAATAACAATAATATAATTTATTATTGTTATTATTTGTCTTTTATAATTATATAAATTACAATAGACTTCATCAAGGTAACAAAACAAGATAAAAAGAAAACAGATTAGAAATATACAAAATACATAAATATACAAAATACATATTCAAATGCAAGTTTACAGTTTATTAACTTGCTCATAAAATTCTTGTTAACAATAAAAAGGATTTACTACTAACCATTTATACATTGTTCTTAAATATTTGAATTTTCAAATCCATTATTTCTTGAGAAAGTGCATTAAAAATCTTTATTCCAGTTACTTTATAATATTTACATGTTTTTTGCAGTTTGTGGTATGGCACATCAATTGTATTTACATTCCTTGTTTGGTGTTCATGAATTACACTCTTGTATTATAATTATGTAAATTCTCTTCCATATTGTTTAAAACATCATAAATATACAAATTTACGACTGTAGGAATTCCCAAAGTAACAAATAATGGTTTACAGTGTTCAGTTTAGTGTGAGTTTGCCAATATTTTAACAATCTTTTTCTGAATTTTCAACATTTCTGCTATCTATGGGTTACTACCCCCGCAGTATTAATCCATATCTAAAAAATTCTCTGAAAGAATGAAAAGTAACCCATTAAAACAAAGTCTTTTGATACTATGCCTTTTAATTTTCTAACAAGAAAACTACTGGCGACAATTTTCTGCATATGTGGTCAATGTGTATACCAGGATAGTTGTTTACCTATGATTACATCAAGAAGTTTAACTACTTCACTTGTATTATCGGTAGATTCATTGTTTTTTAAGGTAAACAGAATAGTTTGTGTTTTACTTTCATTCATGTAAAAACCATTACTTTTAAACCACAGTTGCGATTTTTCAGCATTTGTTTTGGCTAATTGTGACAACACTTCAAGATCCTTGAGCATATTAAGAAAAGTTGTATCATCTGCAGATACAACTGTATAAGTTAGAAAACATTTTAATAGGTCATTAATCATTATTAAGAAAAGCAGGGTCTGAGAACTGATCCCTGCGGAACTCCTATTGTTACTTTTAATATTTGAGATGCTTTCCCACGGACTGATACCATTTGCTGGCGATTTTCTATATTGGATTTAAAAATATGCGCTTCGTGGTTCTTATTCCATAAATTTCTAATTTCTTTAATAATATATCATATTCCATGGAATCAAACACTTTGCTTAAGTTGCAAAGTGTAGCATGTGCAAAATAACCATCCTCAAAAGCTTGATGAATTTTTTATCAAATGAATCCACTGCAAGTATCATTCATTGACTTTCCCTTGCAATATCCAAACTGACTACTAGAGAACAAATGTTGTGCCTCAAAATAGTTCTGTACTTGGTTTTTTAGAAGATACTCAAATATTTTTGCTAATGTTGGAATTGCTGATATGGGCCTATATCTACTAGGTTTCCCCTCATCTCCTTTTTTACATATTTTTACTTTTTGATATTTTAAATGTTTTGGAAAAATACCTTCTGCAAAGCACTTATTGACACAAAGTAAAGGAGTTAAAATATATTGTACTATTTCCTTAATAAAATTGCTTGGAAAGACATAAATATTCTTGGTATTTAAATTTTTAAGTTCAAAGGCTACTTTTAACATCATTACATGTTACCTCACTAAGTATAAATTCTTCTTTATTATTCCCTGCATATATATCCCTCATTAAAGTCAGAGCATTATCTTCGCATGAATTTATCTGCGATGTTATTTCCTTAAGAGAGTCCATGAAAAAATTGTTAAAGTCATCAGGCGATATCTTCTCATTAACACCTTCTGATCTACTTTATCTTCTAACCAAATTTATCACTGACCATGACACTTTGTTATTTATTTTCTGAATTGTTTATTAGAGTTTGATTTGCTTCTTTTTTCGCTTCTGTTAAGGATTTCCTATAGCAACTCCTATAATCTCGTACTATTATGAAAAGTGAACTGCTTAGTGTTCTACTGTTTTATTTTTTTTCTCACAACATCGACCTGAGCATTTATATCCCCACAAATTAATACATCATGCTTAAAATGGAAAAGGTAGGTTAAAAGTTTTTCAATCCCCTCTAGGAACAGGTTAGGATCACCTGATGGTGATCTGTATATTACAAAACTATAATGATTTTGTAAGTATTTATAATTACATCAGCCACTTCAAAAATCTTTTCAATATAAAAATGTTTCAGTTCCAGCTATTTTCCTACAATTGTATTACGAACTAAACTACAACTCCACCATTTTTGTACTTGTTTCTATAGAAATTATTTCCTAATGTGAAATTCTCAATATGTACATTTGTATTCGTTTTCTACATTGTAATTACATTTTACAAGGATCGTCCAATTATACAAAAATATAACAGCGAATATACATATATACAAGAAAATGAGAAGTGCAAAAAGACTATATTTTAGAGTATATTTACATTTGCTGTTTTGTGCTCTTCTCAGGAGTAGAAGACATTTTCTAACACAAGGGTGGCGAAAACACCTTCCTTCCGCGAGTTACCGAATATGCAACATGCACTGCATCACTCAGCAGCATGTGAAAAACAAAGGGACAATGGCAGAGAGGGAACGGCGCCTCGAGTCAAAATGACACGCGAGTCCCATTTTTGCCACCTCTGTTCTAACAGATAGGACTTAGTAGCTTTCAGTTTTATCTTTTCATTTGTTATCTGTTTTATTTGAGAAGGTAAGTGATTGTACATGTCTTTGGTGTTTTTTTCTATGCATTTGTTATTTAGAGTTCCTCAATCTATTTCTGCAATAGTTATGTTTTGTGCTGGTGTGATGGTAATGAATGTTCATATTTTTGTTCTGATTATTATAACTTTTTACAGCAAATTTAATACATTCATATATATAAATAAAATGAAGGCAATGTTAAAATATTAAGTGTCTTATATGCAATTCTACATGTATCTGTTTTTTTCATTCTTAACATTATACGAACTGATCTTTTCTGCAACTTAAAAGCTTAGGTATGGAGTTTTTTTGTGAAGTACCCCTTAGAACCCTGTAACAGTGGAAGAGGGTAAAGGTATAGTATATTTGTATGATACTTTTTGTATCCAATATTTGTGTTGTTTGTTTTAAGATATACAACCCAGTGTTAATCTTTTTTATCATTCTCTCAATGTGTCTTCGATTTCAAATTATTGTCTATGACTAACCCTAAAAAATTTGTTTCTGTGACCTGCTGAATTTGTATACTTTCTATTGTTAATTTAATGTTGGCCTGTGTTCTATTACTCACACTGATTTGCATCCTCTCTGTCTTGTTTATATTTAATACCATTCCTAAATTTTCTGTCTGCTAATTATATCTAGTAATGCATTTGCTCTTTTTTGTACCTTCATTTGTGTTTTTCCCCGCAACTACAATTGTGGTGTCATCCACGTAACCAATGGCTATTCCCCCCATATCCTTTATATGTTTAAATAAATTGTCAATATATAACAGAAATAAGTTTGGTCCTAATTTTTAGCCTTGTGGCATTCCATGTGTTACTTTTTTAAAAGATGATCTTATTTTAGTAAGATTTTCACCTGTATTGTGTATTATTTTAAACACATTGCTCTTTATTTTGTAGCTACCAGCTTAACCATTTTAATGGTACGCTCCTAATCCCATAATTTTAAAGTATTACTAGTAGTGTTTCAATGTCTACACAATCAAACGCCTTAGAGAGATCAAGAAAAATTGCAACTACATATTCTTTTCTGTTTATTGCATTTATAATGATGTAATTTCCTTTGCAGATTGCCTGTACTGTTGACATTCTTTTTTTTTTTAAACCCAAAATGGTATTCTGAGAGAATTTCAAATTTGCTGCAGAAACTCTGTAGCTGTTCTAAAAATAATCCTCCTATTATTTTAAGAAAGTCGAGCATAAAGATATCGGTGTGTAATTTTCCATTGCTAGTTTTGAATTTTTTTTCTTATATATTGGCCTAACTACTACTTGTTTTAACTTATTTGAAAATGTTCCAGAATTAAAAAATTGGTTCGTTGGGCGAGTCAGTATTTCTATAAATTCATATTTACAGCGTTGTATCATCTCATTTGTAAATTCATCCAGTCCGCTATATTTTTTCCTTTTTAATGAGTTTATCTGTTGAGTAATTTCCCCATCTGTAATGTCTCATAGCATCATAGAGTTACATACATTATGATCAGTTATTGGATCATTACAAATCTGTTTAATTCCTGCATTTTTTACGATATTTGTATAGTATTCACTAAAGCAGTCAGCTATGTTTATTGGATCTCGTATTAATACATTGTTGACCATATTTTCCGTCCATTTTGGCTTGTTTTCTTTACAAACTTCCATGTTACTTGTATTTTATTTTCTGCATTTTTATTAAAAGTTTATCATGCAACTTCTTTGCTCCTCTTATAGGATTATTTAAAATTTGCTTATATTTTTTCTATGTAGGTGTATGGTTTTACATCAAGTTTAGGGTGTTTTAAATTGTTTAGAAATTGCATGCGCTTTTTGGATATGTTTGGAGTACATATGATTGGAGCACCAGTATCACATTTTTGTTTATTACAATTAACTTTGTATAGTACCAAGTTGCAGCCAGACAATTTTTTGTAATATTACAAAAGGAATTAAATTTATCATTTATTTCTACTTTTTTGTATATCCCTTCCCATTGTGTTGCTTTGAGATTATTTCTCAGTGCCTCTAGTGTATTTTCATTTACTCTTCTTTTAATTTCTTATCAATTTAGTTGTTTTATACTTCAGTTTATCTAAGGTTTTAGTTTTGATTAGTTGTCCATAATGGTCACTAATTCCCATTTTAACGATTGTATTGCTAAAATCTTCCCTATTTAAGTTTGTGTACATTGATCTACACAGGTTGATGAATATTTGGTTACCTTGTTGGTTCTGTTTTTTGTCAAAATTAGATTATTTCTCTCTAATAATTCTAGTAGCAAACTTTTGTTTTTACTCTCTACAAGTACATCTATATTACAATAATATGTTTATTCTTAATTATGCTATTTAGGAACCCTTTTAATATTTTTAAGAAAACTTTTTTATTAGCCTTTGGTGGACTATACACTCTGGCTTTTCTTTTCTAAGGCGACTTCAATTGCGGATAATTCACCACACATTTCTTCACAATATTTTTTACAATCTATTTATTTATATTTCACCCTGTTTCAAACATAAATTACTACCCCACCACTTTTGTGTTTTTTCCTGCAGAAACTGGGCCCTATAGTGTAATTTTGGTAACAATTTCCTTTTATTTCCTCTACCTTAAGACCATGTTCAGAGAATATTACAACATTTGGCTGCATAGTTAGAATTTTTTGTTTGATCAGTAGCCTTTTGTTAGTAATGCTTTGGATGTTTTGATGTAAGATTTTAAAAGCTTTATGTTTACACTTATTTTCTGCTAACGAATTGCTCAAGTGATTAAAAACGTTATGTGTATTCATGCTAGTACAATCATTTACCTTACCTTGTTTTTGCGTCACATATGTATTTTCCTCTACTTCCTTTGTATTGGACATGATTTTTGTACCCCTCATTTTTAGTTTTCCTGTACTGTACACAAATTAATTACATTCTTAAACATATAAATAATAAGTAAGTTGCACTCAAATGAGCATTAGTTTCCATCTTATGATTTGTCTTTTATCAGTTCGTTTAACAATCCCATCCATCTTCTGCATTGTTTGTAATGGTATTGCTCTCACTTTTGGTCACATATCTTGCACAGACACAAGTCACTCGGTTGGTGATATTTCTTATTTTTGCACATTTTATGGTGAAATCCGTGCATTGCCAGGCCTATGATTGCATGTCTTTGCGATTGGTTGGTTCTGGCCCACTCCCTCTTCACAATGGCGTCAAAGGTGTAGAATTCTTCGTCGATCTCTTTTTCTTTCTGTTTCCTTTTCTCTGCGACTTCCTATATGGGTCCGTTGCCAGCAGTAGCCTCCTGTGTACAGGTCCTCCAGGAAGAGGGTTTCTCAAGCCAGCGTATAGGCCATTCTACTTGTTGTGTAGTTGCTCGCGCCTATTGCTCTTTTGATGTGCCTAGCTTTTACTTTTTCTAATCTCTCCAAGTCGTTGGCCATGAGCTTTTCCCATACCAGCTTTATCCCGTAGGTGGCGATCAGGGTGATTGCTGTCTCGAATAGTCTTATAGCTGTGTCTAATTTTAATGTTGTTATGTCCTTGATATTGCATAGCTCTTATAGCTGCTGCCGCTCTCTCTTACACATGTGTGCTGAAAGACTTTGTGGTTGGCTGCAGTGTTATGCCTAAGTATCTGGATTTGTTCACCAATCTCTTCGGTTCTTCTCCTAGCTTTAGGGTGTCACTTGCCACTACTCTTCCATTTTTTTTGAGGGGCGGGGGAAATAAGAATAAAGGTCTAAGGAAAAACAAGAATATGTATACATATAGGTATTAGAAAGGAAAAGGAATAGAAGGATTTGATGCTGTTGTGGCGCTATTTATTGGGGGCATTATGGTGAGCATGGTGGCTGGTACCACCAAAGCAAACCCACTGATTGTGAGTGTCTTTTAGATGAGGCAGAATTCTCCGCTGTGGAGGTTAGGTACCTGTCATGCCCGAAGCCCTTACAGGGACCTATGATGGTGGTGACAACAGGATATATATGCTCCATTCCCGGGCCTGTTACCTGCGGGAGTTGGCTCGTTGATGATGACGATGATGTACTGGATGAAGTGGCTGGTGTAGTCTGTCGAACTGTGCTAAGGTTTCAAGTGTAGTCTCGTTGATGCATGTGCTCAGGCCATTGAAGTTTCTCTTCATGGCGTTGAGGACCTCTTTGTGATGATGTGTGAGTTGTTCATTGATGTCTGTGCAGCGTCTGTCTATTCGTTCCAAGCATTCTTGGCATTCATTGAAATGACTGTTGATGTTGTTGTTGAGGTGTTTCTTAGTAATGTCGTGGGCCTCGTCAATGATGTCGGTGACTCCAGTAAACTGCGCACTGAAATGCTCCTCCAGCGGGTTGAGCCTGCCGGCTAGGTTTAACACCTCAGCATGGAGGTCCTGGATGGCATTGATGATGGTTGTGTTGCCTGTGGTGTGTTGTTGTATGAGTTGATTCGTAGCTGCTATCTGTTCCTGGATCTGTGATGAGTTGTTGTTGGGTGATGTGAAGTTCTGCGGTGTCTCTTTGATGTGCGGTGTAGCTCTATGTGGGTAGAGTGGGCAGACGGCCTGGCCGGTGAAGTGCCCCTTGCCCCCACAGGAGGCGCAGAAGTGGCGGCGGTGTGACAGGTTGTGTGCCCTGCAGTCTGAGGTGAATGTCCCATTGCCACAGTAGTGGCAGCGGGGAGTGGCATCACATGACGCATTGGTATGCCTGTATAGGCAGCAGCGTCAGCATGGACTTGGGCGCACACTGCGGCTGGCCTCAAGCAACAAGGTTTGCCCTAACAAGGGCAGTCCTGCGCCCAGGGCCGCCGAGTATTCGCCCTCGTCCATGAAGGTGAGACGGACCAGCGGTGTTGGACTTCTGTCATTGCGAATCCTAGCCGCCTTGGCCGCAGACAGCCAAAAGCGCTGTGCGGCAGTGAACAAAAGCATGTCAGGGAGCTGACGATGCACTCCCAGACAACAGCAGAGTAGCGTGCAGGCACGCTGTTCAGCGGCATGTGGCTGGCTGCACTGGTTGGTGTGGTGGCGCTGGGTGCTTCGGCTGGCAGTGGCAGTGAAGAGGCGGGAAGCTGATCTTCTTCGGTGGCGCTGGACATGGCTACCTCACGAGGAGGAAGCTTGGAGGCTGTGGCATTCTTCTTCCTTCCCATGTTGACTCGATGAGAGCTCGAAGCAAAGTCGCTCTTCCACCTCTCCTGAAGACCATTTGTACTGTCTTCTTCTTGTTTATCGCGAACTCATTTTTCGTAGCCCATCTTAGCACTGCGTCTAATCCATGTTGAATGTCTTCTGCTCCAATGGCCATGTCGTCCATATACATTATCAGCGTGGTCCCGTTGGTTTCCTTTCCAATGTCTGGCGTCATTATATTGAATAGCAGCATCCTGATTGGGTCTCCTTGCAGTATCTGTTAGTTTGTTTAACCTTGTCTGTTGTTGCTACTTAATCTGGTATCTGCAGCCAATTTTGCCTCATTATCTCATGTACTATTCCAGCAATAGGGTGCTCATTCCTGATTATGTCCCTCATCTTCCTGAGCAGGTTTTCCATGTTTATGTAGTCAAACGCTTTTTCATAGTCAATGAAAACCACGTAATATTTCCCTTTTGGTTTGCTGAGGGCTTCTTCGATCTCATATAATAATGCGGATACTGCTTGTAGAGTGGACTTTCATTTTCTGAAATCAAATTGGCTTTCTGGAATGCATAATTGTGTGATGTCCGTCAGTCTGTTTGTCAGTATTTCGTAAAGATTTTGAATAGGGCGCTCTCCAGTACCACCCCTCTGTAGGAGTTCATGTCTCCCGTGTTTCCCCTAGTATAAATTTTCAGGATAGCCCTTCTCCATTGCTCTGGTACGGTTCCCGTCTCCATACATTTGTTAAAAAATTCTTTCCAAATTAGTATAAGTATGCCAGCTAAAGCCTTTAGGTGTTCATATGCTACTTGGTCTGGTCCTGTGGCTTTTCTGTTTTTTGCATTTCTGACGCATTTGATGATTTCGTCCTCTGTGATTTTCATTTCCAGGTCAGGAATTCTAGGGTTCTTGATATCATTCTCTTTATAAGCTTGTGTTCTGTTTCCTTTATTCAGTGTTTTGGTGAAGTGATTTTCCCAATTTTTTTATCGATATTTCTTTCATCACTCCTCTAGGTTTCCTTTTTAAGACTGGGAAAGGATCCTTTTCTGCTTCTTCAGCCAGCTGTCGGGCTTTCTTTTCTGTGTAGTTGTCTTTCTTGGCCTTCATTGTGTTTTTATACTGTTTTCTTTTCTGGGCGTATCGTTCCAGATCTTCTCGATTTTTGGATTCCTTTGCTATGCCCAGTGCTTGCAGTGTTGCCTTCCGTTGTATTTAGCATGTCCTGTCGAACCACGGTTGAGCTCGTCTTTTTGGTGTTGGTTAACAGTCATTCCTTATGAGGTTGTTTGCGATATCGAGTGCTTTATCCAGTTGTTGTCCTTTTATTCTCGTCCTTGCTTCCTCTATGTTCTCTGTGTTTTTCCGTATTTGTTCTACATCCAGTTTTCTTGATATCCTGTTTTGTGGGTTTTCCTACTTTGGTCTAGTCCTTGCCTTTGTCTTTTCCAGCCTCGTTGATATCGGCACATGTTTCCTAATGGGTGCTATGTTGGATGACCATAGCCCCTTTTGTTCTATGAATCTTAGGTCCTTCCCTTTGTATAGCAATAGGTTGATTGCGCTTGTTCCGTTGTGTGCATTCTTCATTATTCTACCTAATTTAGAAGCACCTCTTTGGCTTAAATGAAGAGCATCTCTAACAATAGTCATTTCCAATCTGCTATATATATATATATATATATATATATATATATATATATATATATATCCACAAACACGCACCTCAATTGATCACACATCCAGCGAATATTTTCATTGACACCATTTATAAAGTTGAGACTGACATCTATTCTTTTCACACCACCATTAATGTGACATAAGTTTTTGGATACATACTCTTGATGCACTCAGTAGCACTGTATATATCCATGATCTCTTCTGGACAGGTGGCTTGTTCAAGATCATTTGTACCCACATGAAGGTAGACTGCTTTTGGATTGTTTTGAATCCCTGCCCTTTGTTTATCTATCAGGTTTTCTACTTGATTTTTCTTTATACCCCTGAACACTTTCACTTTTGCCATTTCCAACAAGTTTATGTGTTTAATTAATGGTTCACCCATCACTATCACTTCGTCTTTTTTCATTGGCATTTTCACTTCGTTTTCTTCTTGCTTCTTCCACTTGTAGGTTGATGTTTTTTTCCCATCATTAGATTCTGTTTCTTCATTATTCCATTCATCCTTTTTTGCTTTCGTTCCATCTAAGTCAACTTGAATTTCCGTATTCATATCCTCTTCGTAATTTTCAAGTTTGCTGAAGTGATTCTTTGTTACTACCTTTTGTTTTGGTGTAGCTTCATCATGATTTGTTTTCCGTCATGCTTTTACGTTTTCCCATTTGATGCTTGCATTTATTTTTATTTTGTTCTCTTCTTTTAGTTGGCAGATTTCGATTCTCGCTTCTTTAAGATCTTTTGTGAGATTCTTAATTATTAGTTGTAGCGATGAGATGCTTTCTTTCTCTTCTGTTGAAGTTACAAGTAGTTCCGTGTGCTCCATCTCATTATTTATATCCATAATCATGTGGGTTTTTTGGGTTTTTTTTCGATTTCTCCCTTTCCTTTGTGTTTTCCATGTTGCCTTCATTTCTGCATGCACAATGGCAGTTTTTACTTTCACTATAATGGTTTTCATGTATACTTTCTTCTTTATTGTTGTTTGTTGCTTCAAAATTACGGAGCTTCGATTTATAGCTACACTGCACCGCTGCCATCTTGACACCAATCATAACCTATTTCATCTTCTTGCAAACAATGTTCAGAAATTAAAAAAATTAAACTGAGTTTTATTTACAGACACTCTTTAAATGCGGCTGCGGTCCTTGGCGTCCCATTCTATATTGGGCGTGAAAGACTAGTAATTTTGCTCAGAGGCCTCTTTATCAGGTTTGAGGTTCTTTTACATGACGTAAATCTACGACACGGGACCACCAGGTTTACTTCCCTTCTGAAGGAAGCCATGCTAAGGATTTTTACGCCCGAAAAAAATCCATTGCCCTCTGCCGTGTTTGAACTCGTGACCTCGGGAACTAGAGGCTAGCATGCTAACCACTACACCACGGAGGATGACGACAATGTTCAGTGAGACAGAACACATGAGTGTTGGGGTCTTTAAGATACAAGTCCAATTTATCTGCTTCAGTTCTTAGGCAGTGAATGTTCATATACGGTATGTTTAAGGAAACATGTACTTCTGATTCTATATTTTGATTTGGAGCTCTATAATTAGGTGAAAACCTGATGTTATTACACTGTGTTTGTTTACTACTTAGTGTCCTTTATGGTTTCCCCAATTTCTCTCAGGAGAAGTGGAATAATTTGCTTTTGCATTAATTGTATTACTGGTTTTCATAGCAAGAGTATTTTTTCCTGAAGCATGCAGATGCATTCCATGATTTATGAAATTTTCTCTACCCATTTTACTTATATCTACGATACTTACATTCCTAAAACTTGCACATGTCTTACTCATTAGCTTGTTTGCTACTGCTATCTCCTTAATTACACATGAGAAAGGAACCAGATCATGCCCGTGTGGCACATTAACTACAACATTGGCATAGGTTAACCTTGCTAACAAGTCTTTTAGTCCCAGAACTAAGTCTTTTATTTTGTTGTGTGAAACATCATTCACACACTGCTTATTAACACAACACTATCTTTATCATTCACAGTGTGAGAAAATTCTCCTTGGGTAATTGAGTACTTCAGCCATAGGTGCACCAGGTTTCACAAATGCCAGTTTCAATGTGTTTTCACGCTCTTGGAGACACCCAGAAATACCTCTCGCATGGCTACTTCCAAGAATGATTATCTTATTTTCGAAGAGCCGCTGATACATGTTAACATGTCTTCTTTGAGGAGTTGCTGCTTCTTTTTTTTTGGTCAATTTGATTTGCTATCTTTTACCTCTCGTGGTCTCCCTATGATCTTATGATATTTCTTCTACATCATTGACTTCTGTTGTTTCTTACCTTAGAACCTTGAGTCTGTTTTTAGTTTCAAAGCTGAGTGCTTAAGGATTTTCTTTTGTTGTTGTTTTGTGTTGACTTGTCCACCACTGTTCCTGTTTTGGTTTACTAATTAAGAATTTTCTTTTCAAACCCTTAATTTCTTCTTTGAGTTTACAGCTTTCCTCTTGGGCATGCCTCAACTCTCTGGTCAACATCTCCAGACTCATCTGCAATGATTTTATCTTCTTGACATCCATTGACTGATTTAGTGTCATTTTCTTCCCAGCAGAAATCGTTATTGGCTATATGTTGGTTTTTCCAGCATGGAGTTCACTGTTTCCATTTCTTTCATTTTCTGGTATAATTAGATACTTCCCTTTTCAGAAATTACCACAATGTAACACACAAATGTTTGCAACTATGTATATTTATTGATAAATCGAGAGCTTCAACACACAAGTTGTTTACACTGCAGCCATCTTGACTCTTCAGCAAGCAACTTTATAAAGGCAATATGAGAGTAGATAAGATTTGTATTTCTATTTATAATAATATAAATAATAATAATAATAATAATAATAATAATAATTGATAGTGGAGGTTATACATTATGTAATCATAGTTTTGACTCTATTTAGTTGGAAAATAAATTCCAATTCAAATAATAAGACTGTTTGAAAAGCCATAAATACCCTTGGTATTTGAATTGTTAAGTTTCCTTGTTACATTTTTAACATCATTACATGTTGCCTCACTAAATATAAAAACCCAAATTTTTGTCCCTAGGATGCATGCCACTCATTAAGGTCACAGGATTATCTCTGCAGACATTTACCCGTAATGTTGTTTCAGTAACACATTCTATGAAAAATATATAAAAGTCATCTGGCAATATCCTTTAATCTAAACCTTCAGAGCTACTTGGTTTTCTTACTGTGTTATTGCTGACCATGCCACTTTGCATTTATTTTCTGAATTGTTTATTAGATTTTGGTTTGCTTCTTTTCTTGCTTCCATTGAAGACTTCCTATAGTGACTCCTGAAATCCACTGCAATTATGAAAAGTGAATGGCTTGATATTCTCTTATATATTCTGTAAAATTATATAAGCCTATTTTTCATTTTTTCTAGACCTGTGTTATACCAGTTATGCCTACTTAACATTTTATAATGTGTTTAGAGTTCTTTTTTTTAAGAGTTGCTGAATAAGCCCATAAAAGTTATAAATAAAAAAATAAAATAAATTTGAAAAATCCTCTGCAGAGTCAACTTTACCATACAATTTTTCCTTCCAGTTAATCAACACTAAACTATCCTTTAATTTATGTATGCTCTCTGTACATTGATAGATAGGTAGTATATTTTAATTAAATTTATGAACTTTGAGTTCTATCCCTATGAATCCAGGTCCAGTGTCTATCCCTGAAGTAATTGAAAAGAACTTCTTTTACAACATTTACTACCAGTCATCAGCATTTCTATTGCAGCATTTACCAGTTATCCAAATGTTATTACATCAACTACATACAAAGTATATCTACTCCTTAAAGTAATCATTAATAGTGCAGAAGTTAATTCCTTACTAAATTTTGAGATTGTACAATGTAATAAGCATCCACTAACTCCTATAGAAAAACTGTTTTTTCCTATGATGTCTGTGATATGCCTTCCATCGACATAACCGTAACTGAAGATTCAGCCAGAGAACTAGTGGGCCCTTTTTCTCTCTCAAACATCAAAATAGAAATAATGAAATAAGAGAAATTGCCCATGACATAAACAGGAAACTCTTTATGTGAAACCACAGAAGCCAGGAATGAGCAAAATCTCACGAGAAAAGGCTCCAGATTAAAATAATTCAGTTACATTAAACAAAATGCTGAGACTATACGTAAAAATATCAAGATAAGAAGTATGAAGATAAATGTGAAGAGTGGAAATTGCTTCCAATAAAGTGCTTACACAAGGAAAGAAAAAAAATCAAGTGAAAGATGTTTTAGTGTAAAGAAATTGAAGAAAATCAAAACATAAACATTCATGAAACAATGTGCAGCTTTAGCTCATGGGATGAAAAGAAACTATGTGTGTGGACTAGAGGAGTTTCATATGGCTTTGAGAAGAAGGAATCAAGCAATGAAAATGTTCCAAAGAAAACATTTGTTTATGACTAATATTTGCGTATAGCAGATGGAGAAGAAAGTTTGGGTTTGCAGAAATTTTTTTCTGGCCTCTACAGGACTAAGAGTGTTTACTTGATGAATGGACTAAACCTTTCTACATGAGCATTAACAATGAGAAGAAACAGCTTAAGAAAAAAAGTTTTCCACTAGAAAGTGACAATACCAATTTAAAGAAGTTGAAATCAGATTCAGTTAAACAATGGCTGTCAATAATTCCTAAAGTGCCAAATCACTAATGCTGAACCTCTAGTAATCGAGTCTATGTGGAACCTGATTTCAGATCTGTTACAACATGCACAAAATTTATAAGCAACAGTGCCTAGAAAATAGCACAGGTTATGTAGAAAAAAAAAAGATTGTGTGAAATTCTGGAGAAAGGGAAAATTGCAGTGTTGAAGTCCAGTAAACAACAGTGTTGCAACTGTGCTGCATTTAAGGGGGGAAACGGGTGAAAATGTGACCAAAATTGAAAAAAATTTCACATTTTGTACCAAAAAATACTAGGTGGTTTGAAGTGCATATATGCAAAGTTTTAAAGCACTACAGTGCCTGGAAGTTGCTCTAATTACATCATATTTAAAGGTCTGCGCTCCTTAAATGTCCCTGAGAAGGCATGGCAGGTGATGAAATGGCTGAATGAAGCAAAAAGTCCGCTTTTTTTTTTTTTTTTTAAACAATTTTTGTGGGATTTTTTCCATGAAGGTTAGTTTCTGATCTGTCACTGAGTCACCGTGATTGGTATAACATAGTAACAGCAGCTCTGCCAGTAGATGTCGTGTAACATAAAATTAAATGTTATTCCATTTACATGAGCCAGAAACAAGTGTAAATAATACTGTGATGAAAGGTTAGACGGGCAAGAATGTGGTGTACAAAAGAAAAATTTAAGGCAGAAACAGCTGGAGGATAATTGTGAACATATACCTGCTGTAAATAATGAACACTGTAAATATATATTGGTGGACACCAGTTTTACTGTCATCATTGGTGAAGGACCTGAAGTGTAATGGCCACAATCAAAAGGGTTTGTACATAGAATTTGGCACTTAAACGCTTGACTTATGCCATAAATTAGAACTGATTTGCAGTGCTTGCACTGAAAAAAAGAGTACAAATTACACACCTAAGCTGGGCACTTCTAGGAAGGTCTGCAAGTCATTATTTCTGCTAACTGCATGGAAACTTTTAAACTCATTGTTCCTCACTAATTTGTGCTACACTTTTACTCATTCAAAAGAAAATTACATCTACAAATAAGGTGTTAGAGGGCTGAAATTTTTACTGTACATTCTACAAAGCATAACAAAAACAAAAACTGCCGCATGGAATTCAGGATTAACTTAGTACTTTTTGAGATAAAAAATAAAATGTGTGTAGTGATAGCAAAAATTCTGAAATTTCTGCCATGCAGGTCTTTTTTTTTTTAATTTTCCTTACAGTTAAGATATTATAAAACCCATGGGTCAAGTTTTTCTAAATGAGTTTCTGGTTTAGTAAAAAAAAAAAAATTCATTTTGAAATTTGCAAATTTTTTGAAAGAATATTTTCAATAATTCAAAAACTAATTCACATACAAAGATGAAATTCTGCCAAATAGTTCCACATAATACCCCAAAAGTGTATACAAAAAATTAAGTACGTAGCTTTAAAATTGTGCAAAATAGAAATTTCACCCATCACCCCCCTTAATAGGGGTAATGAGTTCAGTGTTCATATGAGAAAGAAACAGGAAGCTTGTAAAGTCAAAGAATATGTATCATGTCAGAAATCACACTTTTGTGTCAATGGAAGTCCAAAGTGTATTACTATGCCCCAAGCTGCTGGTTTCAAAGCAGTACTACAGCCAGAACCTTCAAATCTATAATTTGAATATCTTTGTTAAAAAAAACATAAGATGTTCATTTGTACTTTTGGCATGAAGGAAAAGGGAAGTCTCATGCAATGAATTCACAAGCTGAATCACAGATTTCATACAGAGGAGGTCTAACACAGCAAGCAAATTGTTCTTATTTCTGACGGCTGTCACTATCAAAATAAAACAATTTTAGTTACTGGCAAGTCAGACTTTTCCACCAAGCTAAACATACAAATAGAGAAATTTATATTACAGAAAGGATGCAGTATGATGAAAATTGACAGTGTTCACTGTATGTTGGGTCACCTGTTTACTCCGCCAATCTATTCACCTGTACATTATTTATCCAAAATGGAAGCTAGAAAAACTCAACTGTAAAGCATATATTATTTGTATCATAAATTTGTTAAAGTCTATGAGCATGTATCAACAAATTGTTCCTCTGTTTGGCCTGGTAAAGGAAAGGTGATCTCATGTCAATGACATAAGATTGCTCTACAAGAATTCTGAAGTCTTCTACAAAATCAATCATTTGGATGAATGGCAAATTCTCCCTCAGAGGACACAGAAAGCAAGTTAAAATGAGCCATGTCCTCTTTATAATGAGCCTCTTAGATTTGACAAGTTGAAATATGACAATTTGAAAAAGTTAATTCATGAAGATTATCATTTTTTTATGATGGCCTGAGACACTAATGTTTAAAGTTTATAATATTGTACTGTATTATGATGTAGTTCATTTTGTGTTTACGCTTTTTGTGTTATTAATTGGATTTAAATTAAGTTTCAATTTTGCAACTATTGTGAAAATATTTAATATAATCAGGCTTGTTTATCATTTGTCTTTATTGAATACATTATTATTTTGTAGAATTCAATCACTAAATTTCATACTTTGAACTCACAAAATTGTGAACTTTTTATTGCTTACTGCAACATCCAATTGATCAATAAAAATTCTAAAGGAAGTACTTATGCCTTACAGGATTTTATTCTTTGCCATTGAGATTTCTGTGTTTGAATTATTATTGTAAATACTACACTTATAGATTTCAAGTTATACTGATGTATTTAAAATCTTTAATGATAATTTACATTGGGAATTCCAACAATCACAAATTTATATATCTATGATGTCTTGATTAATATCAAAGAGAACCTACCAATTATCATACAAGGAATGCAATACATGAATATGAGACAAGGAATATGAATAGAATTGATATGCCATATCATAGACCACAAAAAACATTTAGATATTATAAAATGATTGGAATAAAGCCTTTTTTATGCACTTTTGCAAGAAATAAGAAGTCTGAATATTCAAATATCTAAGAACATATTGTATAAATGGCTGAAAGAGAATCCATTTTATCGTTTGCAAGAATTTTATGAACAAAATAAGAGTAAATAGTAAACTTATATGAATCTTTGATTGTACATATGAAAGTGTAAGTTTATGAGTTAGCCAGGTATGTATATATGTAGAATATGTATAATTAATAGGTCAGTTTGGTGAAGTCTATTGTGATTATTGTAATTACTGAATGACAAAAAAAATTATTATTATTTTAATGTATAACAGTGTTCCAATTCCCAGCTATTTGGATATATTTCCTCTATGTGCTCATTAAGTTGTAAATAAAAATGCTATGTGACACTAAATACAAATATTAACAATGTAGAACTGTTCAGCAAGTTTTAACAACTTGCTTGAACAATCAAATGCACTAATAAAGAAAACACAGTTTAACGCAGGTTCCATGTACATCTGGCAATCAAATGGAAATCTTAAGGTTTTTAGCTTCTACTCAAAAGTTATGGTTTTTGTACATAGTAATTTTTTGAAGCACACAAAGGATATATATTTGATATTTCATTTCTTTACTTTATATAACTTACATCCTTAATAAATAACACACATTTAAAAGTAACATTACAACATTACATCTACAACAAATTAGCATAATTATTATAAATGTATTCTCTCTCTCTCACCACTTCTTTGAGCTCCAACAAAGAGATATAAAAACTAAATTGGAGAATTTCACAACCAACCAACTGGGGAAAATCAGCACATGTAAAAAGGAATATATTATACTTAAATGGAAGGAAGAATACAAGATCAATTTCCAACGTGTTTCATAGGTATATTCTGTGATAGGATAAGTTTGTCAGCATGGGACAACAAACAATCCAAAAGATTATGAAAATGAAAATGGAATTAATATTTTAAATTTCATTATGTGTTGGGCAGGTGGGGAGATGAATGTAAATACCTGTAGAAATATTATAATAGTAAGTGAAATGCACACAATTGTACAGAATGAACATAACTTTAGTTTTCAACACTAAGTTCTGTCACTGTTTTTGGACATTTGTTGAAGTTCAGCAAGTGGTATTTATCACATTTCTGTTCACAGAATTTCCAAATACACTTATTCATCACTGCATGAAAATTGTTTTTGTAGCATACTTTATGATGGAAACCATGCATGGCCAACCTCGTTACAATGTTCTTCATGTTTTGATTTGGTCCTGTCCAACTCCTATCTGTCATGGCGCTTGTTGCATAGAAGTCCTCCTCGACCTCCCATCTTTTCCTTAGGTTTTCTACCATCAGCTCTCTGTAGGCCTCTGTTGCTGGGAGTAGTAGTTCGTAGTAAACATCTTCCTTCAGAAAGGGCTCCCTCATCAGAATGTATACATATCTCAATGGGGTGAATTTCAACACCCCAATTACTCACTTGAGGAAAGTAGCCTTCACTTTCTCCCATTCTTTTAGGTCCTTCTTTTTTAGGTTTTCTCCTATTTTATGTAAGCCATTTCTATATGTTGAAGAATTGATGTGAATTTTTCAATTAATGTGGTACTGTTCTAATTACAGTTTTGTGCAGCCTACCATAAATGGTTATTTACACTGGCTTTCCATGCCATCAGCTCTGGGTGTATTTTTTCTACCATTTTAATTCTTTGCTTTAGACTTTTAGACAAATGCCATACGTCAAATTCATGTTCAACTTCTGGATACTGAGTTTTTAACAGGTATCTTACACCTTTATGTCTGTTGGAGAGAAAAACTTCAACTCTACAAATTCCCTGTTTTATAAGCCTAATCATCATGTTGTCACAAGCAGCCTTCTCCAAATCGCCTTTCACTACCTCTTTGAACAAGTTCAAAATCGATAATTTTGTGAGAATTTAAATCCATGACAGAACAGATTAAATATTTGGCTGAAAACCCTGGGGAATCATACTGCCCAACCCCTGCCAACCATATGGGTATACCACAACCTTTTAATGAACTCAAATTCCTTTCTTGAACCCAGAATGCTCTAACAACTGATACTGCCATGTTTCGAATGGTTTTATCAAATGTATGCCTTGAAAACATTGCCAAACCCAGTGACTTGCAGAAAGACTTAAATTGCTGAAATAATATGCCAGATAATAACTAAGAACATGCTATTAAAACATTTCCTTCCAGTTTCTTTCCTGATAAATTTTGTGAGTTCCAAGTGAATGTATTACCGCAATAACACACTGTTTTAACACATAGCATTGTTCCTTTAATGTAATAAGAAATTGTTTTGACTTCATTTCTACATAAAACACATGCCTTGAAAAAAAAAGTAGAGATGTCCAAGCAACAATGAAATATTCTGCTGTAGCTTCATTTCCATGTATGGTGAAAGTTCCTCCTCCTCCTCCTCCCCCTCCCCCCCTCCTCCTCCTCCTCCTCCTCCTCCTCCTCGTTATCACTTGTATCAGAATCTGAAGTATCAGGTTTGCAGACTGGAACTCCATTGAGGGTTGCAGACATTCCAAGTTGTTCATTACAGACCTGGATAACAGCCGGGCAAAATACTTGCGCGGTCTTAGTAGAAGACTTGCATGGGCAACAGGATTCATTACAGGACACTGTGCCCTAAAGTTTAATCTATACAGAATGGGATTGTTTATCAACCCTATCTGTAGTAGATGTCTAGAAGGAGATGAGACTGTTACTCATCTACTATGTGATTGCCCTGCTCTTGCGAGTCAAAGAGCAAGTATTTTTGGCAGTCACTTTCCAAAGATAGATGAACTATCGAAAGCCTCTGTTAGCAGTCTGGTTAAGTTCATATCGAGCAATAGACTACTTAACTGATGAAAGGGGGGATGCGCAATAGATCTTAAGGTCGCAGTGCTTGGGCATAAAACCCACCCCTTCTCAAACTAGAACTAGAACTAGATCAGGTTTGCAGAAACTTTCATTCAGCTTATCCTGATCTTCCTCATCATTGCTTGTTTGTAGATATTTCCAGGTTCCAGAGTATATATTTCCTTATGATTTCAGTACCTAGTTCACATTGTGCTTCTCAGTTCTTGGTTTTTTCATCACCTTCTATTCTGAATCCTCTTTCACTACTTTTATCACCACCTTCGTTGTCAGTCTTATTGCAAGTAACACTATCACATAGCTCAGAAACTATGCTTTTATGATTTCTAGTCTCATATTGGTCTGTTCTTTGTCGTTTGCTCTTGGATGAAAACGGTGAAGGATCAATTGTCTTACTAGAACTTGATATCTGGATACTGTCTTCATTTTTCCTTATAGTAGGAATAGCTCCAGTTTTAACTTAGGCCCTCTGAAATTTTCATCTGGCATAAGTTGCTTTTTAAATAATTGTGTCTGTTTAAAATCTGTGTCCTTAAAATGGAAGGAACATAAACAAGCTCCGGGACCAGATTAAAAATCTTTTCTTTTGCAAAATTCTACCCATATCCTATATGATTTGGGAGATTTGTCCCTGTTTGGAAATGTGTGAAAATGAGTTCTCTGGTGTGTTTCCATTCTCACATTACAGCCACATGCGCAGCATTGAGGCATTTTATTTTTTACAATATTACGTTGTTTGTATAATACTAAACTGACCCGGTAACACCATAAAGAACACTACTTTGAACTTAAATACCAACAAGAAGAATTTATGAAAATGTATTACTGCATGTGCAGCAATGACTGACTTGTGATCTAACTGCTTCCAGCGCACAGCTGGTTCTGATGATGTATAAGGTGTTATTATTTCACTTGCACAGCGATAATGGTATGGCTGAGTAAGAAAACAATCTTACCACTGCATTTTACAGGCCATATCCTTCATTTAAGAAGAACCATGATTTTTGTGTTTTGTTTCTCTTTAATGTATTTGGTTGTCAGAGGACATTATAAACATTGTAAAAAAAATTGACCCATAAAAAAAACTAATGTAAGTAAAACATGGAAAGGTATAAAATTGCTGTATAAAAGATATAAAGTTAAATCTAAATCTAATGTAAGCCAAGAAGAATGGTTACACTACTTTTCAAGTTATATGCCTGTAAAAATTCTTTGAATGATAGGTTAAAGCTACAAATAGAAAATAACTTCATTGGGATTTTGGATAAACGATAGAGGAAGAAGTAACAAATCAGATCACAAAAATTAAAACAAAGCACCAGGAACAGACGGTATACCAGCAGAATTTCTTAAACAATGGTGCAGGGATATGAACCGAGTTAAAGTATTAACAACTTCTAATCCATGAAAAGCAAAGAATACACATCAGAAAGCTGGAGAAATGCAATTGTACACCAATATTTCAAATTAAATATATTAACTTGAACAATCACAAGTATTCTATTCCTATTTATCTTAACAGTTGGTTTATTTCATAAATGTAAAGGGGACATGGATACATTTAATCATTACTGGAGTAGAACTCTATTATCCAATGTGGGGAAAATTTATACAGGCATTTTAGCAGACAGATTACAAGAATGGGTAGAAGAATATAATATTCTTTCAGAATTTCAAATGGGCTTTAGGAAAGGGAGATGAATCATTGACAGTGTATTTGTTATAAAAATACTAGTGGTTAAGTATCTAGAGAATTAAAGAGGAAAATTGTACATGGTTTAATAGACCTACAGAAAGCCTTTGACCAAATATAGCTGAAACTGCTGTGGTACAGATTATTAAAGAAAGGGTGAAGTAATCAAACGGTGTCCCTCTTAAATGGTTTATATAAAGGTAATACATTTTGTATAAAATACAAGGAAATGAATTATAGTATTTAAATATTCATTTTTACTTATAGACATGCAAATATTCTGATATAGCTAAAATAAAATTGCTCTCATCTTGTCTAGCCTATGTACATTCGTACATTTATAGCCTGGTTGTCTCTTATGGACTACCTTCTGCTCAGCTTCCAGGCTGTTAGCATAATGAATCTCTCTCTAGCTTTCCTGCTTCTTGTTTTTCTTACTATCATTCCTCCTCTCCATCCTGCACTGCTTTCCCCACTTTCTTCATTATCCCCAACCACTTTTCCTTAACAACTCTTCCATGGCCTTATATGTCTTCTCTCCCAATACTAATTAGAGAAATATTATAAAAAAGACTAAGATAAGGATGCAAGTAAAGCCAATTTTATTTAATTGATTTATTGATGGCATATTACAAAACAAAAGCAACAGTACTGTTCGCCAACGGAAAGAAAGTCCCTGACAGGAATGTGCCAACCTTATGTTTGGAAAAAGTGCGATAAGGACAGTGAAGGTGTGACGGAGAACGCATGTTACGCAAGGAGTAAAACTATTCAACTGAGCTGTCGTGTGTGTCATAAATAAGGGTAATATAAGCAAGTAGGAAGAGTTCGGACCGTGTATAATCAGCAATTTCCCCTTGGCCCTTCACTCCCCGGGGACTTTCTTTGCTGTGGAAGACAGTAATAATCTCTTATTTGTAAATAATGTGCAGATCTTAGTAGGTTCTATTACTGTATGTGGTCTTTACAAGAAATAAATAAGTACTGTTTATAATGGGGAATAAATGTAAGTAGAGAAAAAACCCATACTGCAGTATTTATGAAAGGAAATATTGAGTGCACTTGCCTAGGAATTAAAATAGATGCAGGAGGCAAATAGGAGAAACAAAGAGATCAGCATTGGTAACAGGGAAAGCAGCAATGATGACTATTAAGAGCATATCTATATAAAATGCCAGAGCTGGAGGTGAAGTGGCTGGAAAGGGTATATAATTATTCAGTGGTTGAGGCTCAAATGTTATATGGAATTGAAATACTGCAACTTGAAAAAGGGTGGAAATTTATGCACTTAGTACATAGGATGTTTTGTAAGGCGGAAGTTCTAGGGTAGCCAAAAGCAACAGCTAATGAGGTTGCTCAAATTTAAATGGGAAGAGTAGCATAAAAAGGGCTGATTATGGAGAGAGTTTTGAACTGCTGGTATAGGATCCTGAATTTGGATGACAATGAATGTTTAAAACACCACTAAGAAACACGTTTACCAGACAAGGGTTGAACAAGTGGTTCAAAAACTAACTTTGAAAATAATGCTTGGAGAATATTTGGAGAAAAACAGAAGTCAATAATTTTTTGGAAGGGTGCAAGAAGAATAATTGAAGATATTGAGATACAAAAAATTGTTCAGTCAACTAACAGAGAAGAGTTCACTAGTATTCTATGTTTCAATGAAAAATAATTGAGAAAGAGAGGTATACTGAGTGTTCACTTGCAAGCACAGCATTCAATCTGAAGAGTACTAATATGATGACATTAATCATAAAATTCAGATAAGATACGATGCTTTATTGTCACAAAACGCTCCATAACAGGTGACTCATCAGGTTGTAAACAAACAAGAAAAAATACATTTTAACAGAAAGTTACACTAAGGTTATAAGATAAATTTACAATAAAATACTTACAGAAATTCAGTGTGAGTGAGAATACAATACATTGGTAACCCTTTGGTACTTATGTCTTGATACATACTACTATTTACATAACAAATATAAGGTTAAAGATTAAAAACAGAAGCATTATTAACAGTGAAGTATTCATCCTGATGTAGATTGAGTCACACTTTATTACACTCACCTTCACTAATTCAAGTTATACAAAACAGGAAACGTTTTCGAGGGCATTCGTCCTCATCGTCAGCGACTGGGTGACTAAGGGTCGCTTTCTCCCGTGTCCTCCTCTTCCTCATCCTGCAAATTCTGATCCTGTTGCCATCTGGTGTTGGGGGCACAAAGTTTTAACACATTGCTTACAGGCAGGATTTCAAAATTAACGACGTTGTTGCTGTTTTTGATGATGTGTATTTTTTCCCAGATGTTCAATTCTATTGGTGTGGTGAGGGATTTTAACAATTCATACTTTGGCCAATGCTGTGTTTTTCTGTATACAGCAGATTTCTCTATTTGTTTTACTTTTATGTTTCTTTGGTGTTCCTTAAGTCTGGTTTCCAAGTTTCTTTTAGTTTTTCCTATGTAGTATTTCTCACATTCCTCACAACTAATCTGGTAAATTCCGGATTTTAATGTGTTTGGGATGGTATTTTTGAGAGGTGTGTTTAGTAAGTACTTCAAGCTGAATTTGTTCTGTGGAACTAGTCTAATGTTAAATTTGAACGAATCTTCAACAAATTTAACATTAGACTAGCTCCACAGAACAAATTCAGCTTGAAGTACTTACTAAACACACCTCTCAAAAATACCATCCCAAACACATTAAAATCCGGAATTTACCAGATTAGTTGTGAGGAATGTGAGAAATACTACACAGGAAAAACTAAAAGAAACTTGGAAACCAGACTTAAGGAACACCAAAGAAACATGAAACTAAAACAAATAGAGAAATCTGCTGTATCACACCATTTTTGGACAGAAAACCACAACATTGGCCAAAGTATAAAGTTGTTTAAACCCCTCACCACACCAATAGAATTGAACATCTGGGAAAAAATACACATCGTCAAAAACAGCAACAACGTCGTTAATTTTGAAATCCCGCCTGTAAGCAATGTGTTAAAACTTTGTGCCCCCAACACCAGATGGCAACAGGGTCAGAATTCGCAGGATGAGGAAGAAGAGGACACGGGAGAAAGTGACCCTTAGTCACCCAGTCACTGACGATGAGGACGAATGCCCTCGAAAACGTTTCCTGTTTTATATAACTTTAATTAGTGAAGGTGAGTGTAAAAAAGTGTGGCTCAATCTACATCAAAATATAAGGTTATTTATTATTATCATCACACATGCATTCGGCTACTGAGTAGTAGACCTTATCTAATAGTAGGTTCTTCAGTTGCTTATTAATAGTCTTTGACTCTTTATAGTCTTGATTTGGGTTGGCAGTTTGTTATGCTTTTGTTCCTGCATAAAGTGGGCTTTTTTTGTTTAGTATTAACCTACACTGGGTGGTTTTGAATTACCTTTTGTTCTGGTTCCGTGACAATGCTGAGGTTGTGAATAGTACAGTTTGTCAAAATTTGCATGAATGTCAATGTGGCTAGATAACTAAGGTGAGCCACTCCGGGGTGGGAGCTGCCATTGGCTGCCCGCCTGTGACATAAGTGAGAGTGAAGACGAGCGCGCGGAATACATACACAGCGCAGTGAACACACTAAATTCCTCCTGATTAACTCCCAATTGTTTATTATTAGCACGTTCTTCCAGTTTTTTTAAAAGGTACACTATTTAAGAGCTTTCTACAAACATTGTGGGCTAACCATAAAGCAAAACGAATGGAAACTGCATTACATTAGTAATATATTTACGTATAAACAAAACTACTGGAACACATGCAGTACTTCAATGTAAACTGTAGGCGCTACAAGAGATTCAAACATACATTACTTTAGTACTAAAGGAAAATTTACAACTACTCTAAAGGAATCGCTAAATGGATATGCTGGTGTATTTTTTTTTACCCTAAGAAATGAAAACAATAATTCCAGAATACATTATTCTGTTACAGGATGTAAAAATGAAAAAGACATACCTGCAACATTCCACTTGTACTTGGACCTTCACTAAGTGCATCTCCATGCCAATTGGGAATGAACTGATACGGAACTGCATCTGGGAGCAGAATTTTCTTAACCGGCAAACCTAAAAGTTCACTCTTCAAATCCCGTTTATGGTCACTAGGAAGAAAGTGCACTGAACATACACGTGAATTATCAGCATTAAATTTGTCAGTACGCTTACAGCAAGACACCCACACGCGCTTTAATTGCTAATTTTTTTGGAAATGTGTGATAATTCACACCAACCGTTTTAAAACCATAATTACGGTATTGTGCTATAGCACAATACATTCTACTCTTAACGTTCTCACTCATTGCACACCGACTTAAACACTTCACCAAAGCAGAGAAAACTGAATCTATATTCAAGATTCTAGTTTAAATATGTGTGTGCAACTTATTTGTTGAAGTGGGGGGGGGGGTATATGACTGAGTGATAAGAAACAATGCACTTTCGTACATCTGTTGTTAAGTTGTGAAGTTTCCGCCAACATAGCGAGGTAAAGTAGAATAATTTACCAAAACAGCTAAAAATATATTATACTTTCAAAATAAAGCCAGAAGCATATATTCGCTTCTGATATATGAGTATATATTAATTTATTGCACTTGTACGTGACTTTTAAAGTGAAGAGAAGCTCAGGTTAATATCTGTTGCATTTTAGGCAGTTGAGCGGCATAATTATTTCAAAGGAAATGCTGTTTGCTCTTACAGCCAAAGTTTAACAACCTTTTTCCGTCCAGTGTGGTTCTGTAAACGATTATATACCTGGAAAAGCTTGCCATTTTCAAGGAAGAATACCTTTGGGCCGCATTACATTTATTCTCATATGCAGACTTATGAGTCGGCCTACCTGCCAAAAAGAAAGTTCTTTATATTACTCAGGAATGCGTATTAAACAGTAATTATTGTGAACAAAAGCTATTTGAAGACCAAGTATCATATAAGCATTATCCGGATTCTGATAACATGCCATCTTTTTAATTCTTGCAATAAAGGTATTGCTTAAGTGTACATAAATCCTTATCATGGGTCCCATATTAAGAATATATATATATATTAGGCCATTTTATTTAAGACTAGACGCATCCTTGTTCTTACTCTTTCAAGTAGGGAGGATCAAATGGGAACTATATACAATTAATTATTCATTAATTAAAAAATTAAAACAACTTATACTAGAAATAATTAAGAAACTAGGTTTATATAAGCACATTCTCAGCCTAAATAATGAAGCCAAAATATCCAAATTCTGAACACATCATTCGAATGTGCACTACTCTGTAAATTCGGTTTATTTGAAAATTGGAGGATATTTGCAAGACTTGCTGTGCAGATAACTGTTTTTCAGCATGTGGGCACAGTTTCATATGCATAAGTCGATTATTCATGTTTTTACCTAGAAACGAAAAAAAAAGTCTCGGAAAAAATGCACATATATCAAGTTTTCAGCTATCATGATTTTTAAAACTGCTATGTTTAAATCATACTACATAATAGCATGATCAACGTACAGTTTCTCTCATTAAGCTGCGTTTTTCACAGTCCATAAACAAACAATACAATTTAATTTCGAATCAAAGTTTAAGACCCGATAGCGTATAACATTGAATTTTATATGGCGTATAACGTATTTTATTTTCGTTGCTATAACTAGCCGAATAATGTGTTATTGGTTTTCTTTAACATAATATAATTAAAGTCAAGCATTAGCATAAACTAAGAAAAATGGTTTTAAAGCTTGCAACTTGGAGCTTCTGAATAACGTTAATATAACAAATATCTGCTTTATATCTACATATCTCTCTTTCTTTGAATAACATATATGCTGTAAGTCATCCCTCAAGACCAAATTTCATATTTCAACAGCTTTTTAGTGAATATTTCAAGGATAAATGAAATTGGTGCCAGTTGGGTATTTAGCTGTAAAAAGACAGGTTTGAGTTTATTATTTCCAAGACTAAGTCTAGTTATAGATGCGATTTTGTTTCAAGTAGTATAGGGTCGAAACAGATCGTATAACGAGAATATTATCCGAACTTTCATGCCGAAAAGTACGCTGCAGAATACTGGCTAGCTAAAACTTCACTCTCGATGACGGCATGCAGCAGGCGGACCGAAAGCAGTACAAGCGAAAACGGTGCGGGAAGAGACCCCCCCTGCATGAATGTATTTAATTCATATAGGTATTGTGCTGTTAATGTTAGTATTTTATGATTTTTGAATAGATTCCTGCACAATTCTTTTGGTCCAACCTGTGACATTATGCATATAATTTTTTTCCAGCACTTGAAGATAGTATCCACCCCACAGAGTTGGCCCATAGTATACTCCATATGTCATTATGGGGTGAAAGTAACTGAAATAGATTATCTTCTAGTTTCCAGGTTGGTAATTTGAGCTATGCAGCACATATTAAACTGTTTAATTTCTTGTTTATGTAATGAATATGATCATCCCATTTTAGTTAAAAAAATTTAGTCTGATTTATGGACATTCTTTAGCTGCTGTGGTCCTTAGCGTTCCATTCTATATTGGACATGAAAGACCGGTAATTTTGTTCAGAGGCCTCTTTATCAGGCTTGAGGTTCTTTTACGTGCCGTAAATTGACACAGGACCACCAGCTTTACTTCCTTTCCAAAGGAAGCCATGCTAAAGATTTTTACGCCCAAAAAAAAAAAATCCATCGCCCTCCGCCAGGTTTGAACCCGCGACCTCAGGAAATAGAGACTAGCACGGTAATCACTACATCACGGAGGACGACCCCATTTTAGTTACTTATTTACATGCACTCCTAACATTTTTGCAGTATCTGTCTGGTTTATTGGTATATCATCTACTTGCCGTTTGTCTTGAGTAAGGAAATGCATAATGCACATTTTTGAGATATTTAGCTTTAATCCATTGCTGCTAAGCCATTTCTTTAAATGGGTCAGGGTTTCTGTTGCATTATATAAAAAAAAACATTGTTTATGGCTTTCAGTAAAATAGGTGTATCATCTGCATACATTACTGTTTTATAATTTACAGTTCGGGAGATCATTTGTATACAATATATAGAGCAGAGTATCTAACACACTCCCTTGAGGGACACCTGTTTTTATTCTTTTCCAGTTTGACTGCACTGCTCTTATAGAATTGTTTAGAATTACCCTCTGTTTACGGTCTTTGATATAGTTTTTGAACCAGACTAATTCTGTGTTCCTAATAATGTAAAATTCTAATTTGTTTAATAGTATGTCATACACAGATGAAAGCTTTTGAGTTATGGCATATAAGAACAGCTGTATGTTGTTTTTCATCTATCATTAGTGAAACATCATTGATCAGGTTGATATTGTAATGAAAAGAAGCTAGAAACAGTGATGTGTATTGAATTTATTTAAAGGTGAGTCGGAATTGTTACACTAACATCACTTAAGTTTACTCACTTAACATGTTTCGGGAAACGGTTGTTCCCATCCTCAGAAGTTAATTCGACTTAACTTCTGAGGATGGGAACAACCGTTTCCCAAAACATGTTAAGTGAGTAAACTTAAGTGATGTTAGTGTAACAATTCTGACTCACCTTTAAATAAAATCATTGATCAGATTTATTAAAGCAGATATAGTTGAGCATTTTTTCAAATATTGTTGAAAAAGTTGGGATAATAGAGATTGGCTGAAAATTTTTGAAGTTTGTATTTCCACCTTTATGAACTAGTTTCACAACTGCGTACTTCATCCTTTCTGGAAAAATGCTGATAGATAGGGATTGGTTAATTATTTTGCTAAGCGGCACACATTTCAGGCTTTATTTCCTTGATAAGAAGTGGAGGCCATTCATCCCAGCCTTTTGAGGTTTTTGCTTTTAACTTAGTTATTTCCTTTACAGTTAATTCTGGTGAGACATTACTGAAATTGAACAAGGGTGTTAACATGAGATAGCTATTTTTTAAGAGTGCTAATTTGGAATCTTGCCTAAATGGAGGTACCTCCTGAACATTATTGCCTATATCGTCAAAATAATTATTTAATGCTTCTGCCTTTACGTTATTTACTGTATCCATCTTCACTACTAGTGTTACTTAGTCTCCGTTCCCCTTTGATTATTCTCCATGTTGTCTTGCTTTTGTCTTCTACATCTTTAATAACATTTTCAATAGCCCATTGTTTTGCTTTCTTGATTACACACTTATAAATTTTACAATATGTTTTATAATACTGAATAAACTCCAAATTAGCTGTAGCTTTATACAGTCTATATAAAAACGTTTTGAGTGTACTAGATGTTCTAATACCATTCATGTGCCAATCTAGTGAGTATTTTTTAGTTAGCTGAGTAATTTGGATTTTTGGAAAACATTCACTGTAGCAGTTTAGTAGTTCTCTAAGTAAGTTGTAGTTCATGTCAATGGAATCTATTGGGTCAAATGACGAAGTTGTATTGTATAATTTTTCTTTAAATTTTGAAATATTTTCAGAGTTATAGATACGCCTAGATGTTTTCACTTTAGTTTTGTTTTTTATCTTGGGTTTTACTGGCAGCTTAATGAGGACTGCTTTATGATCAGTGAGTCCTGTTTCCAGTATTCCGCCTGTTCATATGCTTTATTTGTTACGAGATCTACATGTTGCAGAGCACTTTGTGATCCATGTTGGATCCCTATGTTTGAATTCAAAGCCATGGCTCTGCACAGTACTGATATACAAGTTGTTAATTTTATTACCCTGCTATTCACCCATGGTATTAATTTTTAAGTTTTCCTCTGTAATTAGATTTGTTTTATAGATCAATATTACAATAGACAGCAATTAGGATTTTTTCTTTTTGTCATTTTGTAATTTGTTCAATAAACATTCTAATTTAGTGAGAAATGTTTTTAGTGTGTAACAATAGGGTACCCTGTATATACCTAGTCATATCATAAGTTCTGTCACAGCTTTAAGGAATAATTTCAGGGTTAAATGAAAACATCTTTTAAAGTTTTTGTATACTATTTAATACAGCACATTATGATGAATACTTTGCATTATCATTTCACTCAAAATGTCCTCCTTTAGCCTTCACACAAGCCTTTAAATTCCTTGGCCAGTCGTCTATAGTGGCATGTATGACATTTATGCTCACATCTGCCACTGTGTGCCTCAGGGATTAGACTTTCAAGATTGCTGTGACTTGAAGAGTTAGTCTTGGTCTCCAAAACGTCCCACAGTTTACTGGACTGGACGATAACCAATCCATATGGCTGATGATATCTGGAGCGTTGTGCTTGAGCCACTACTGAGTCTTCCGAGCTTTATGGGCCAGAGTGCTGTCCTGTTGAAAGGTCCAGTGATCACCGGCAAACGTCTGGTTAAAATGTTTCAGACTTCTTCTACATACACATTGGCAACGGTCCTGACCCCCTTTTTGCAGAAATGAACATTGGTAGCCCTTTGTACGAGACTCCCAACCAAACCATCATTGATGCTGAATGATGGCCACGAAGAACCCAAGGAGCACCCTGGTGGGATTCCTCACAACACCAAGCATACACCCTGTCATTCTGCTGTGAAATTTGTGCTCTATTATGAAAATTTTTAATCTGAAAAAAGATCCCCCGATAATGATTTTTGGCATGTTGTCTAAGGCGGTTACGTGACCTCTCCAGGCTAACCTTCTTAAGATGGGTGTTAAGTATGTGTCCTGTACATCGGCGATAAGCCTGAACTCCTAGGTTTTGATTTAGTAGCCTAGACACACTCATTCTGGACATTTGAAGCTGTTGTGTCATCATTTTTCTGTTTCCTAACAGGATTTCTTACCACACATTCCCAAACTTTCTTTATCATATCCGAGGTTTGAACCGAGTGAGGATGGTCAGATCTTGGTTTATCATCAACACTAGCAAGATGGTCAAATCTTTTAATGGTCCGATAAATGTGAATGAAATTCCTAGCGGTTTTAAAAAAATGAATATCGCCTTTGGATCCTTCTGAAACTTCTGTAACGCTATTACAGGTATATGATTTTCTTTCACAGACCATTCCATCTTGAAACAAAGATAAATATTGAATGTTGATAGGTAATACTCCTGAGGAAGGATGTTTATTCAAGATAAAATTCCAGAAGCCGCTGCATAGTTTCATAAATTGAGAGATAAGGGGCAAAGTTTAGTGTCAATATTTATAATAAGACTAGGTAGACATCACCAAGATATTCAGACTACTGATCTCAATTGCTGATGATTCAAAGGTTTTGTCAGCAGTTAAAGCTTTTAGATCATCTCTAGTTTTAGTGTGTTGTAAAAGGTGGCCTCGAACTAATATGCAAGTCCCACCTCGAGTTGATTCACTCCTAGTGTAGTGGTCTGCAAAAGAAAACCCTTTTAATTTATTTAATACTACGAGGGCTGATCAACAAAGACTGAGACTGATTTTTTTTCACAGATGTTTATTACTCCAATTCAATGTTTACATGATCTTTTTCAAAGTAGTCCCCTCCTACTTCAATGCACTTTTTATACCGTCTCTGCCAGTTCTTGAACACGTGCTGCAGACCATTCTTTGTCAGGTCCTTGAGAATCGCCTCACTTTTCTTGAGCACTGCTTCAGAGTTCTCAAATCGAATACCCCTAAGCTTTGCCTTTAGTGATGTGAATAAAAAAAAGTCACAGGCTGCAAGATCGGGGCTATAAGGTGGATATGGTACACAGGTAATGTTGAATCGAGCCAGAAACTGCATGACTTGATTTGTGACGTGAGGCCGTGCATTGTCATGATGAAGTCGCCACCCAGTCCAAGAAAGTTCTGGTCGTTTCTTTGCAATGTGCTTCCTCAGTGTAGCCAATACTGATGTGTAGTATGCTGCTGTAACAGTAGTGTGAGGGGGAACTGCATGCTGGTAAATCATTCCATTACAGTCAAAAAATGTGATCACCATCACTTTCCCTGCAGATGGAAAAACTTTTGCCTTTTTTGGTGTTGGAGAACCTGGCGATTTCCACACTATGCTGGTTTGTTTTCCTTCAGGATCATAATGATGCAGCCATGACTCATCACCGGTAATAATCAATTTAAAAAATGCATCCCCTCCATCAGCAAAGAGACGCAGCACCTCACGGCTAGTCTCCATTCGCACAGCCTTTTGTTCAGGAGCCAACAGACGTGGCACCCAACGAGCACAAACTGGTCATATGGAGATGGTCATGCATAATTGTAAACACACTGCCATATGAAATTCTCAACACTTCACTGAGGTTACGTAATGTTATACGCCGATCCTCTCGGACAATCACAGCAGCTGTGTTGATGTTGACTTCAGTCACAGCAGAAGCCAAAAACACCAGGCCCACCTTGCTTAACACTGACAAGTCGGCCTTCTTTGAAGTCCTTGAACCACCTAAACACTGTTGCATGAGGTAGTGCATCTTCACTGTACGCTTGCTTCAGCTTTTCATAAGTTTCGGTGGCTGTATGGTTTAAACGAAAACAGAATTTGATTGCGCTGTACTGCTCCTCTCGCGTCACCTCCATTGTCTGGTATGCGAAATGCATGTAGGGTCTACAAAATAGAGCATTACTACCAACCTACCAATACGAGAGTGCTGCCGCCTACCAACATTATACATAAAAACCCGCTCTTTTCAAATATTTATGTTACAGATACGAAACTATCACGGAAGCTACAGGAAAAAATCAGTCTCAGTCTTTGTTGATCAGCCCCCGTACTATTTCATCATGTCTTAGCCAATGCTCATTTAAGCAAATTACTTTTAGGTTTAAGTCTACTCCTACAAATAAGTTAAGTTCATCAATTTTCAACAATATACCTTGTGTGTTTAAGTATAACAGCCAATCAGTGGTCTGGCCACCTTGTATTTTCTCTATGGGCACTCCAGAGTTTATAGTTGTCAAAATTATTTCAGTTTTTCTTTCCAAGTCATTTACTACTGCCAAGGTTAGTTTCCCTGCACATTAGACCAAACATCTCTCACAGTGTCACATGCAAAAGTGTAAAATAAAACAATCAAACAGTTTATCTTTCTTGCATAACCCTCCCAATGTCCATTCATTCCATACAGATAATACTTTTATTTACATTTGCATAAAGAAGCTGCAACACACACTGTTGACAAATTCATGTTTCCTGACACTAGTGATGATAAGTATCCTGCTTACAGCTCTCATGGATCTTCGATATTGACCATATAGAACAGTGTAAAAGAGTTTATGGAAGGATACATACTGTACAGTCCACTGTCTGTTGCAATGACTTGGAGGGTTCTCACATTCAGACTAAATACCTTGCTTGCTAGGTAACATCTCCGACACAGAGTCATACGTGTCTGCAGAAGTACTAGGTGTTTGAATTCTAAGCTAAACAGCTAGACATCAGTCTGTATCCTGTCACATGACTTTGGATTTTATGGTAACAGAATCATATTATAGCAGCAACTATCTAAACTATCAGCAACATAAAGTTTATATATTCATGGACAGCTACAGATAAACCGTTCTTACCGTGCTTGCATGAAGGTACTGTGCTTACCTTCTACCTTACAGAATTGAGTTTCTTTTCTGATAAGAGCAAGTTTACTTCATTGTTTCTCCATCCCTCTCTCTCCATCTCCTCTGCACTATCATTAATCATCCGACATACATGGACTGTATTTCAACAATCATATCAAGCATTAAACCCAAGTAGTATTCTAATAATTACAAAAGAAAACTGTTCCTCCCAATGTGTTATGTTATGCGTAAAAAAGAAAACAAAAGCAAAAAACAACAATAACAACAAAGCAGACAAAGATATCCTGAGATCACATTCATTCTCATGTGTTTAAAATACCCTCTACACTGATAGATATTGCACTGGAAAGTTGGCCCTGCATAGTTAAGCAATCTCTGAAGGTTAATTTACTTTTGAAATATCATGTATTTTAAGCAAAAAATGAATAGCTCCATGTGGGACACCAAAAGTACCTTATAATTCACCTATGAGGGAGCAGTGAACACACAAATTCTCTGAATTTACTTCTTTTAAATAATAATTAAGAATTGAAAATTCCATACAAATTCCATGCTTGACTTCCTTAATGGGATGTGTCATTCATAAAACTAAAGCTAAAATACTTCCTGGTGATCTACATTTCGATTTATATTTTTGTTTCCAGTAGTAAAATACATTAATTTTCATGGTTAATAGCATTTACAATTATTAAGAAAATAAATTGTAAATACACCATTGGTCCATCACCATTAAAAGAAACAAAGAAAAAAAATAAAGCATATTGTTAAGTACATTCATGCAGAAATAATTTTACAATTAGGTTTTTATAGTTTAATTAAACTATGAAATGCTAAACCTTTGTAAAGCTAACTAAGTGTTAAAGATCGTGTATGGCCCATTTTATCTTTAGTTATACGAATGAAACACACCATTAAGGAAGTCAAGCATGGAATTTGTATGGAATTTTCAGTTCTTAATTACTATTTAAAAGAAGTAAATTCAGAGAATTTCTGTGTTCACACCTCCCTCATAGGTGAATTATAAGGTACTTTTGGTGTCCCACATGGAGCTGTCCATTTTTTGCTTAAAATCCATGTTTTTTCGAAAGTAAATTAAACTTCTGAGATTGCTTAACTATGTGGGGCCAACTTTCCAGTGCAATATCTACCCTTAATGAGAAGAAACATCAGTGTAGAAAGTATTTTAACGACATGAGAATGAATGTGACCTCAGGATATCTTTCTGTTTTCCATATTTTGTTTTTTGGGAGCACAACATAACACTTTGGGAGGAACAGTTTCCTTTGTAATTATTAGAATATTACTTGGGTTTAATGCTTACTATGATTGTTAAAATACAGTCCATGTATGATTAATGATAGTGCAGAGGGGAGAGAGAGAGGATAGAGAGGGGGAAGGGAGAGAGGATAGAGAGGGGGAAGGGAGAGAGAGGAGGGGGAGAGAGAGAACCAATGAAATAAACTTGCTCTTATCGGAAAACAAGCTCGGTTCAGCAAGTTAGAAGGTAAGCTCATTACATTCATGTAAGCATGGTAAAGAACTATTTATTTGTAGTTGTCCGACTTTACTGTTGCTGAAAGTTTAGATAGTTACTGCCATAATGTGATTTTGTTGTCAGAAAATCCAAAGTCATGTGACTGGATACAGAACTGGGTACACAATAGCGGCTTTTGCAATTAAAGAGCTTTTGCTCAGTGAAGAGCAATGTGCTGTTGTTATAAATGGAAGATCTGCTTTAAATTGACACATTTTGAGGCAATGTGTACAATTTACTTGCATATGTGCTTTACGCATTCTCTTAAAGTGATGTGCAATTTGTATCACCAATAAAAAAGGGGAATCTACAGAGATTGACAGATGCCTTTTAATTGTCGGAAAGATAAGAGAACAGGGGTATTCTTCTACAGAAAAATATAACACACAATGATGTATAAATATGTGCAAAAATATGCACATATATTATAAAACTATAATTTTAGGTTACAGGTACTTATTTGTATCCTTATTCATGCAGTGTAATTTTGGATTTGAAGTTTGGAAAGTTCATGTAAAACAGGATTGTTATGTTGTATTAATACACTTTATACATTATTTATTCTTCAAAACTGTAATGTAGGCCTAAAATAAGAAATGACCCTAAAATAATCAAATCTTTTATTGGGAAGTGATGTATTGTTACCGCTAATAAAGGCAAGTGGCAGCCAAATTTGCAATGCAATCTGAACTTGCTATAATCACCAATTAAAGCAGTACAGAATATGAAAATTAATTACTACTACTAGATTAGCTATATTTTTTAACAATTATATTTTTGTGTTCAAAAACATGAATTGCTTATAAAGCAATACAATTTACGGAAAGCAAATACTCATTCAAAGTTAAACTGTCACATTTTGTAATTGAGAGCAATAAAATATAACACAATTCTTTATATATTTAAAGTTTGTGCCTGGTTTTGTAAATTTGTAGTGCCAGATTTCTGCCACAATTTCTTAAGATGACTTAAATGATCCTTACTTCAACCCTCTGCTGCAAACACTTCTTTTTTAAACCTCATGCCACCCATTTGTATATTTATAATGATTACTTCTAATTACCTCTTGTATTTATGTCAAAATGCAATTAATAGTAAAACCTAGTCCCATGCGCCATTTTTGTTTACAGTAAAGATTCACCTTAAAAGTAATACAAATAGTATGTCCCATATCAGTTATCTGTTTACAGTGGTACATGTGTAGAACAAGACATGTAATGTTAGCACTTATGATAACTATTGGTAAACTGGGCAAAAGCTCTGTACTCAGGTAAGTGCCATAGGATCTGACTTCTCTCTGTTTCCTTCGCTTATCCGCCTCTGAGATATGACACTGTTAGCAACACAATAGCTCTGGTTGGAGCCACTCATATGCCTTTAAATTCAGCTCCCACTTCAGTTTCTGACTTTCTTTTTTAGTAAATTTTAGAGGCAACAAGGAGTCTATTTCAGGCATCTACAACACTTCTAATAGAATCTTAAGTCTAAGGTCTAACCCTCATATCATTCATTTTACTCACAGTCAAAAACACACTGACAATTGATAAGAAATAACACTGTTCCATTCGCTCCATTGATGGATGTGAGCAACCAAGTTTATTAGGATCAAAATATAAAAAAGGCAAGAATCACATGGTTACTGGCACTTTAATAACAGATTTCTTCAAACTGTGGTCCTCAATGAGGTTCCAGCGAAAAGTGTAACACAGAACTGTATCACTCCGATTCCTGTCTTTTTATAGCTTTTTAATCGACAAGCCTGAGATGGTGTGGCAGTTGCAGCAGTAATGATGATGGTGGCCATTATTATTGTTATAATTATTATTATGATTATGAGCTACATTACCTCTGGATGAAACTGAACACCATAAAGTCGCAATTTATCATTGGCTATTCCAGCTACAAAGGAACTAGATGATGCAATCACACGGAATGATTCTGCCACCTTCTCTATGCTATCCCCATGGGTGAGCAACACCTGCTGGTCCTTCTCCAGGCCTCTGCAGAGAGAAAAACCTCTAGTCAACCCTGTGCAGTATCTAACTTGTGCATAATGACAATTTTAACTTTTATAATAAATAAAACATATCAGTATATTTTAGAGGATAAAATGCAACAGATTCATCATGCAGTGTAAGGTTTTACTTCTGTCTTACTTAAATAGTAAGCATTTGCAATCCACTTCAACACTAAACTGGCCGTCTTCTCTTCCTTCTTTTTGTATCACTTGACCACCAAACTCTTTATTCATCATCTGCATACCATAACAGATACCTGTAATGTATTACAAAATCATTGGCTTTTTTCAGTATAACACGTAAATGAAGGATGTATTGCTAGTTATAACAAAATACATTAAATTGTAAGGGGACATATGCCCAATAGAATAGAGTATTAAACATAACAGGAATAATAGAAATGTAACATAATATTGAGAAAAAGCTTTACTGTAAAATAACTTGTACCACAGAATGTAATTAATGAGAAAGCAAGCATGTAAGAAACTGTAATTAATAACAACCAGGCGAACGAGCAACAGGGGTAAAGTCCACCTGCACATACATGCTAATGCACATAGGGTTTAGGCAAAGTTATAGAAAATAGAGAGAGAGAGAGAGAGAGAGGGGGGGGTCCAAGATTAGAGTGGGACAGAGATAGTGGTCCAATTCCTGGAAGACAAGGGATTTGGAAAAAGGGAAAGAGAAACAAGAATTGTAAAGTGAGATGCAGATAGTGGGTTTTACCAGAGAAGTCAAAGGGAAGCATGGCTTCTAAACTTTGGAACATTTTATTTTCATAACTCGCTAAGCAGATAACCAATGACAATAGTTGTTACATATAAGGCGCAAATTCTAACATCATAGTAGGAGAGTATAAAAAGGGGAAAAAAGTCCCAAGTTCCCCACCCTCTGATTTTACTCTCACGACATAATACATGTGAGTCAGGCGAACATTTTGTGCATGTATAAAGGTGGGAAAATATCATGTGATGCAGTTCGATAGGTCCACATAATGAATTCACAGTAGCGGGAAGATTAAATATACAGCTTTCATATAATTTTAGTGTTAAGCAAGGGAAAGTTGCTAGCCGCCTCAATGTGCATTATATTTGAATAAATTAAGCTGTTTAAGAGAAAGTCAGTTTGCTATCTGCCTTCACCTACATAAAATCCTGAAAAATATCAAATTAGGAATAGGAATTTCTCCTCTGCTCTACGACAAGCAGCCCGGCAGAGAACTTCACGGGAACTTTGAAGATATGAGATAGCATCCAGGTGACAGCACGTAGTACTCATGTGCAAGCCTTTACTTCCCCCGCTACAAATGATGCCCACATGGTTTGATTAAGAAGGCACCACCAATATGAGCCACCGCCACCAGAACTTCCAGAATTTTGACACCGAGTAATGTACTGTACAAAAGTGTATTCATTCTAATTTTGTAATTCTGTAATTTGCATGTTGCTTAGAAGCCACTAAGTAGTCAAAATGGTAGAAAATGTAAATGCTGGTAACCCATCAGAGCAAGAAACCATTACTCCACCTGCAGTTCAGCATGCTGAAATCAGGGAATCTGAGTTACAACAATCTGCAACCAGCCCAGCTCAAACAGTAGATAATGGACAAGGCACTGCTAACTTAATGCAGATGCTGCAGTCTATGCTAGCTTCCACACTTAGTGAGTCAAATAGGCAGCTACAGGAACAATTAGCAAATACCAGTAAACAGTTATAAGCACAATTAGGAAATAACAAGAGAGAGGCAAATAAGCAGTTAGAAAACAATAGTAGGCTGTTGCAAGAAAAATTAGAAAATAATATTAGAGATTCCTGTAGCAAGTTACAAGTACAATTAGAAAATAACAATAGGGAGGCAAATAGACAGAAAACAACAGTAGGCAGTTACAAGAAAAACTAGAGCAGATCAGTACAGGGGAAGCAACCATACAATCAGACATTCCCAGTCTAAGGCAAGAATTACACATAAATAAAGGTGAGGTAGCCAGTTTTTTGTATTTGTGACCTCACAGATAGACACTAACTCAGGCTCAGGAAAATGTAAAGCTAGGTCAAAAATCGTTAGAAGAGAAAGTAAACTCTGAATTGAACACGTCAAAAGAATTGTTAATGCTACACAAGTGAAGAGCAGTCAAGAAATTGCAGACCTTAGAAATGTCACTTCAAACCATGAACAATAAGCATAATAAAGAGATAATCCATCTCAGAAATAGCATGCAAAAATTAGAGTTGGAACATAGTTCATCAAAGAGTATTCCAAGTGACTGCCAAGAAATGTCGGCAGACACCAGAAGCCCACCATTGCTATCCGGTGAAGCCTTATACAATGTACATAATAACTCTAGTTATAATAAGTGCATGCTCGTAGCATGACTCCACCGGCTACTTACTCTCACAGTAGCACCCAAAATTTTAATTCTCGCCTATTGAATGAGTTATCTCCAACTTTCGATGTGGCAAAGGGGGACCATGCCAATGAATACATTAGAGAATTGTAGCAGTGCTTTAGATTAAAAGCTATTCCTGATGAAATCACACTCATTGGTGTAAGGAAATGTTTAAAGGTACATGCGTTGAACTGGCTGAGGTTACCCTGGGAGATTCCCTTTCATACGAAGAGTTTAAACAAGCATTCTTGCTCAGATAATGGGGTCCAACAGAAGTCAATAAAGTCAGGTTAGAGCTTAACAATGGCCACTACAATTCGAGAGTGCATGCTAGCTTAATTGACTATGTTTTGAGATTGGCACAGCAAAGTAAGCAAATTGACCCACCTATGGAGGACCGGGAGGTAACAAATCACTTTGAACCACAAATTAGAAATGGGTGGCTCATTGTTGTGCAGCTGCAAACAATCGCAAAAATGCTTAAGTTAATAATGGCATTTGACCAAAAACCCAGCACTGTTAACACATCGCAGGCACAACCAAGGGAAAACACATTCCCACAAGACAGTCGACAACCGCCACATTTTATGGGACAGGGGCACAAAGTGCCAGATATAACAATAGTACAACCAAAATTTTTTAAGGGAAAGATACAGACACCAGGTGCCTAGGTCAGACATGAGGCAACAAACACACTATGACGATAAAAGACAATACAGGAGGGAAGCCACAATAAATAATATCCAATCCACGGGGCACAACAATCCTCACAATGGCAATGTCAACAATGGCCGTAGAAACTTCTCGGACATTCAAAATCAATATCAAGGAAACCCAAACCAATACACAGGAAACCACAACCATTACCAATACAGGAGATATTCTAATAGTTCTGGAAGAAATAGTCCGGTAAACTCCCAGAAGATAGAAAATACAAACAATGGGAGATGATGGGGGTTGAACCCAGAATTAAACAGAGAAAACCAATGCCAAACTAATGTACAGAATGGGAAAACTAGGTCCAGGTGTTTGCAGGAGCCAGTGAACATTTCAACCACATGTGACAAAATCAGGTCGTCCATTTAGGGCCCATTTCGATTATTAATAAATGTACAAATGTGGAAAACCACAACAATGCACATACAATGCCTGCATGCACAGATATTGAGTCACCTAAGATAGCTGTAGAAATTATGGGTATAATGACAGACGTTCTAACAGATATGGGTGCAAATGTTTCTCTGCTCCAAGGAATATTTTAAAAAATTGATACATAAGAAAGTTAAAATAATGTTCCATTAAAAATGTGTCCTGCACCATAGCAATCTCAAAACAAAAAAAAACAAAAAAAAAGAGAGAGAGAGAGAGAAAGAAAGAAAGAAAGGAAGGAAGGAAAAGGAAAAAAAAAAGGTGAAGCATCAGGCAATGTTTCAATAATGATGGGAAATTTCTGAGTTTTTTTTTTATTATCCCACACTTGAAACAAGAATTAATTGTTGGATCAGATTGTTTTAGTGCATGGGAGGCTATAATTAATTTTGAAGAAAAATGCTTAACTTTGGATAAGGGAAAAATAATAGTACCATTTACAAGGGGAGAAACAAGTCAGGAAAACATCCCCACAGAAGGCGAGCATCAAATAGAAGAAGAAACCTTCTTTGTTGAATCCATCACTTTTAATGAGGGACCAATTATAGATATAATAAATGCTGACGAGGGACAAGGGCAATGTAACTTTGAAAACAAGGGCCGAAATTTAGATAAAGAACTTTCCTATATCAACACAAGATTTGCGGTGTTTCAGAACACATTAGGCCATATACAGTTAATACCAGTAGCAGGCGACAGGTAGGCAAGAACAGGTTTTCGGTACCTCAAGAGTGACGGTGCTTGTGATCAGGATATAGCCGATAAAATTCGAAGAAACGTAGCCGAAACACATGAGATATCCGACCAACTGAAAAACATGCTATCGCTGATTCTATGGAAAAACAAAGAAGTTTTTTCCCCTAAACCCGAAAATGCACAGCATATACACGCTCATTGGGGTGAAGCCCCCTAACTCCATACACTCATAAATGTAGAAACTTACCATTCGCAATTAGAGAACAGGCGGAGGAAGTGATAAAAAGAAAATGCTTTAAAATAACATTATCGAGCTCTCAAATTCTGTATATATTAATCCTTGTTGCTGGGCGAGGAAGCCTAATGGGAAATTACTCACAAGCTCAATTCATTTACCCTCCCAGATCATTTTCGAATGCTGGGAACAGAACAACTGTTAGCCAGAGTAAAAAGGGGCAAATATTTTTCTGGAATTGATTTACAGGTATTTTGGCAGATTACCCCTAGAGGGGAAATTAAGGCCACTGATCGGCTTTCTGCACAAAGGTAAAATTTATTCCTTCAAAAGGGTCTCCTTTGAACTTTGCACTAGTAGTAGTGCTTTACAGAGGGCAGTTCATGCCATGTTTGGTGAAACCACTGCAAATTTTGTTGCACAGTACATTGATGATTTTTTAATCTATGATACCAACATTGAAACGACACTATGATGCAGCACTTAAGATGGTTTTATCCACCTTAAAACACTTCGGTATGACAATCAACACAGAAAAATGTAACTTCTTCATAAAAGAAATGAGGTTTCTGAGATATATTATGCCTAAAAAGGCATTAGGCCAAACTCAGGATGAATCGAGAGTATCAGGCAAATACCAGGGCCTAAAAACCTAAAGCAGTTAAGGAGATTTTTTGGAATAATCCAGTATGAAGGCAAATTCCTAATAAATTTTGCCAAGGAAGCAGCCCCATTACGTAAATTACTGCAAAAGGACACAAAATGGGTATGGAGCGAAGACGAAAGGGCGGCATTCCATAAGATTAAAGAACTCTTCGCACAAGCAGTATTGTTAGAACACCCAATAGACGATGTACCTTTTCACATATATTGTGATGCCAGCATGGAGGGATATGGAAGTATATTGTGCCAGGTAGATACAGAAAATAAGATGCACGTCATAGACACTGCTTGTAGAGGATTGTCCACGACAGAGAGCAACTCGTGCGCCAGCAAACTGGAGATCAGAGCAATATATTTTACGCTCCACAAATTCAAACAGTTCATATACAACTACAAAATCATAATCCATATTGACCACATAAACTTGGGATTCATCAAGCAATGCAAATTAGCACGTAGCAAAATATCTTGTTACATTAAAGATATTCTGGCGTATGGTGTAGATATTGCATATACCCGGGGCCATTAACATTTTCAGCAATGTTCTGTCACACCCTGCAATTTATTGTCTGAAAATAATAGCAGACCATTTCATGAAATCAAAGTGATGAGCTTAGAATCAGATGGAAAACAAAGCTTAACTCAGGCGCTGCACAACACAAAAACGTGGCAAATAAATAGTGAAGAAATCCGTGCGCTATTAGAGACTACGCCAGAAATAACTGCAAACCCAACAGGTACCATTGGACAACACCAAGGTGTACTGTATAGATCACATGGAGATCCTCAGAATATTCCAAAATATATTCCAAAATCCTTGGGAGACTTGCTAAATGCCACATTCCACCACTCTCTCATGCAAGCAGGATCAGAGCGCACAGCATTAAATATAGCGGAGCACTTCTACATTAAAAAGTTTGCAGCAAACATTTATCTCCACCTGTAAATTGGATCAACTGCCAAACCCAATAAATGTAAAATTTGACATAGAAATGCAATCAGTAATTCTGGAAGAACCAAGAATGTTGGTAACAATGATGTGCATGGTCCCTTGCCTGTAACTAAATTTGGAATGAAATTCAAAATAGTAATTTTGGACGTATTCTCAAAATTTACTAAAATATATCCAGTAAGAGATATTAAATCAAAAATGTGTGTCAGAAAAGTCATCCAGGACTACGTTCCCCAATGTGGCAAGATGAAAGCATTGTTGTGCGACGCCACGGTACATCGGAGTAAAATCTTCAAAAAGGCCACGGAAAACAATGACATTACATTACACCACAGCTGCAATTATTAACTCCAAGGGAACATGACCAAGCGCATTCTGATAGACATAATGGGCTATTTTAGAATTTTAGTTCACAAGAGACATACAGGGTGGTATGACCATTGCGCAAAAATCGAAATTATCATAAATCATTCTATAAATGCTACCACTGGATATGCTCCAGTCCACTTCCAGTTGGGACAAAAGGCCAGCGCTGATCATAACAAACACACCGGCCGCAATTCCAAGAGGGCAGGAGGAAACAACCTTGGAACAATGCCAGTAAGCTCTCCAGTGAATTCGCAAAAAGACAGAACTAAGAAAATCCAAGGCTAAGTGCCACAAAAAGAAATGGACACCCGAGATAGGAGATTTGGTTTTAGTAAGAAATAAACAGAAATCAGATGCTTGGAGCAAAAATTATCACCGGATGAACTTCACACATTTGAGTTAAGAGGTATTAATGATAATAAAATTTGGGGAAGATAGCACAAACAGTTATTAAAACCCTTCAGGTCATAAATAGGCTACTCCAATTCTCTATTTTATTCCCAATATTTGTATAATATGATCATGTATATAGAATTGGCATTTTAGTAGTAAATATCCAGGGTAAATTTTGTGCAATATTTCAGTGTCCTAATTTCCTTATATTGTTAATAAATCAAGCTACAAAATAGCAAAATGCACACAGAATTCCAGCGTTATATACATTTTATTAACAATGAGTAATGTTTGCCACACATTTGGAAGAATGCCAATATTTGATGAAGGCACCTAATTATTTGAGAGGTTAACATTTATTTCTAATCATTTGTTTAATGAGGACACATAATTTTGAGAATGTAGTTTTGCATCGTAATTTGTTTATTGAAGACACATAATCATTGAAAAATTTAATATTGCATGGCATAATTGTTTATTGCAGACACACAATGATTGGGGATTTAACACACCGTCATAGTTTGTGTATTGAAGGCCCTTCATCATCATCATCATCATCATCACAGTTAAACTTATGTAGGGAATGCCTAAGTTTTTACCATTGCAGTGTAGATAATGAGTTCTTTGCCTATAACTTACTTAAAACATTAATTTGAGAGAATATTTTGTTTCATTAGTATATGTGATATATTATATGCTGCATATTTAACAATCCAGAGAGAGCAGGTAGCTGCTGAAGAACATTGCAGCATCCATTATTATCCTTGTAATTATATTTAAGCAGTAAAACAAAATGCGAGTGAAGTGGCCTGAGACAACTGGCATAAGGTCTAGTGCAGAAATAATAAAAACCCAAAGTGTTTCCAGAGAGTTGGGGCAATAAACTACGTGGCACCAGCATTGAAAAAGAAGAAAGTGATTAGTGACTTTTTTTTTCTCTCTCGCATTCATCAGCAGGAAGTCAAGCGAGTTGTGCTAAAAATTTGCAAACGGCATAAAATGCAAACAAAATAAGCACAATAATTATGAATATCATGAACATCTTGTGTAAATACCTGTACCCTAATTTATTGTTCATTCCATTTCATTATACATTTATTGTGTTGTTTTAATATTATGTAAATACGTTTTTATGGGGAGTGTAAACTACATCCTAAAAACTATTAAGATACAATTTTTAGCGCGCAGCTGAGGGGCATTTTTAATGGGACATATACAATAGAATAGAGTAATGAAAATAACAGAAATAACCAATAATGTAAAATAATATTGAGAAATAGCTTTACTGTAAAATAACTTCTACCACAGAATGTAATTAATGAGGAAGCAAGCATGTAAGGAATTGTAATTAGTAACAACCAGTGAGCGAGCAACAGGGGTAAAGTCCACCAGTACATAAATGCTAATGCACACAGGGTTTAGGCAGACATAGAAAACAGAGAGAGAGGTCCAAGATCAGAGTGAGACAAGAGATAGTGGTCCAATTCCTGGAAGACAAGGGATTTGAAAAACAGAGAGAGAAATGAGTGTTGTAAAGTGAGACGGAGATAGTGGATTTTACCAGAGAAGTCAAAGGGAAACGTGACTTCTAAAATTTGGAACATTTCATTTTCATAACACGCTAAGTAGATAACCAATAAGTAGAGATCCCAACTTTTCGCGAGTAGTTAATTCGCGAAATTGGCCGAAAATTAACAATAAGGAAAACCTTTAATCAGTTATTTTTAAATTCCACATATATATCCATTCTGAGTCGTGAAATAATGCGACATTAGTTCTATATCGCGAAAAAACACCGTTATGAAAAAAAATGTGCAAAATAACCCGAAATTTTTCTCTCTCTCTCTCTCTCTCTCTCCCTCCTTTTTTTTGGCGTTTGTCTCTCCTCTTCACATAAACAATCAGATATTTGGCTTATCAATCATTTACGGATACGTGTATTGTCATTCGCTACGGCCATGCTGCACGGGTTGTGTGCTGCACGGCACAGAACACCAAACTGCACTGTGATTTAACCAGAGCTTCGGCAAACATCGGTACTGCTTCGACTACCCCGCCCCCTTCACTCTTCACCTATCGCATGCACAACAAAAGGAATGCCATGTTTATCGGAACTCGGCAACACCGCATCAGTGACGGATTTCTCATTTCACTCAAATTATTCTTTGGATTTAAATGACAATACTACCTGCAATTCTTCTCTAATGCCATATTTTAACGATTTGTGCTTGCATCACCCCATTTCATGCCGGCTGGAAAAGACTGTCGCAAAAGTATCGTTAAATAATGCATGAATTTCTAAGTCTGGTTCAAGTCAATTCTGACAGTAGACAGCCTCTTCTACCAATCACTGTCTCCATTTCCTTTACCTAACCCTCGCACGAAAATTGTTGCTGTCTCGCGACGTTGCCATAATGTGAACGCATTTCTAGGTATATTTTGTGTCTGCTATACTGAAATATTCGTTTGGAGTAAAGTTATATTCTTTAAATTACGTTACAATTTAGCGCAAGGAGTCTGTTTACCTTCTGCTCTGAAAAAGAAAAGGAATTATGCCAATGGAGCCACGTTTCAAATTAAGCCAGCGCATGCACAATTCAGCTGACGGTGGAGTTGGCAACGTGCCGTTTGCGCGCCGTACAAACAGCATGTGCAAGACGTTGCCAGGTCAGTTTAGTTTTGCGGCACGCGGGAATTCAAACCAATTCCACAGTAGTATTTCAATGCGGTCTCAAAATATAATAAACTGCCAGGTATCTTTCCTTCTTGAACACTGCAAAGACACCATTTGCCTTATTGAAGTGCTTGAGGGATCTAAATATCCATTTGTTCATAAACTATATAGCAAACTTAAAGATATATCAAATGGCTTCACAATAGTAGCTGAGGGCTCGTTTGGAGAGAAAACTTCAAGTCTTCTTCAGAGACTGCCAACCCTCAAGAAGTCTTATGTTATCAGTCAGTTCAAGCAATTGGGCATAAAGTCAGTTACCAAGCTGAATTCGTTAATGTCAGCTGATCCAGCTGCTGATATTATTCATTCTGCAGTTAAGTTGTTTGATGTACGAAAAATAGTATCAAATGAGGCATCTACTGATATAAATATAGAAAAAGCAAGAAGAATGTTACCTTTTCTGCATGACTTGCCAGAGAAGACATTCGAGGAGGGATATGCTGCTCTGAAGAACATAGTGTGTGAGAAATTAGATGATGCTGCTGAAGTGAACATACTGGATTTACTTTCTGGACTTCAATGTGATCACTTGTGTTTCAGTGAGAAGTGTATGAAACTATTGTGGGTACCCATGTCCAATGTGGACAGTGAAAGACTTTTCTCTGCATATGGGAACATCATGACAAACTTAAGAACAAATCTTAAGCCAGAGAACACCAAACTTATGGTGGCTTTGTCTCTAACAAAGTAAATCAGTTGAAATGTATACAATGTAAATATTTTCATGCTCCTCTTTTTTAAGTTACATGTAAGGTGCCCTTTGTTCCACAGTAAAATAAATTAAACTGTGTTTTTGTTTTTTCCCTTTTTTTGCACGAGATAACACCGTTAAGTAGTTTTATTTACCGCCCAAAATACCGCTCAATATAATATTTTTACACCGATATTACATTATTTTATTTACCGACAATCTGGGGTCCCTACCAATAAGTATAGTTGCTACATACAAGGTGCAAATTCTAGCATCACAGTAGGAGAGTAAAAAAAAGGGGAAAGAAGCCCCAAGTTCCTCACTTTCTGATTTTACTCTCACAATGTAATACATGTGAGTCAGGTGGAAGATTTTGTGCGTGTATGTAGGTGGGGAAAATATCGTGTGATGCAGTTAGATAGGTCCACATAGAGAGTTCACAGTGACGGGAAGATTAAATGTACAGCTTTTGTATCATTTTAGTGTTAAGCAAGGGAAAGTTGCTAGCCGCCTCAATGGGCATTATATTTGGATAAATTAAGCTGTTTAAGAGAAAGTCAGTTTGTTACTTGCCTTTACCTACACAAAATCCTGAAAAATATCAAGTTAGCTAGCTAGGATAGGAATTTCTCCTCAGCTCTATGACAGGCACCCTGGCAGAGAACTTTAAGGGAACTTCAGAGATCCGAGACAGCATCCAGGTGAAATAGCACGTGGTACTCACGTGCGAGACTTTACTTCTCCCACTACAAAATCTTTACTTTGCAAAAAGCTTTACTATGCTAAATTATTCAGTTACATGCACGATATTCCATATTCAATACGTTTATCTAGAAATCCCACACAACTTAAAAACAATAAAATACCCTGCAGTATCAGATAGAAGTGTGTTCGTATTTCATTGCTGCTACACTGACATACTCACTATGGTATTAACCTCTCTTCAATTACGTGGTGATGACAGAAAACACAATTTTAATGCTTCCATGACCTTAAACGGCCTGGTATTACTTCCATACCTACATATATTACAGTTAATGTTTAAGTAACTGCAAGACTGTGCCAACTAGTATTTTCATGGAATCAGCTGCATGTATGAGGGTAGGTTGAGTAACTTTGACGAGAGATTGCCTCGAATCACAGATTTCTTCACCGTCTGTTTCATAGATGTTGAGAGCATCTAAAAGCAGCAGTTAAGTGTTGCTTCATGGAAACTGGAGAAAAGTGAATTTCGTGTTCTGGTAAAGCACTACTTTTTGGGTGGTGAGGCAATGAAGTAAAATGGAAGTAAAGCTGAAGAACTATTATGGGGACTCTGCTCCATCACATGGCATGGTTCACAAGCATTCACAGAATTTTGATGTGGATGTTTGAGCATGAGAGATGCTAAGCACAGAGGATGGGCTGTTGAAGTCACAACAAATGATGAACAAAGTTCACGATATTGTGATAGAAGGCCATCAAGTGAAAGTCTGCAAGATAGCAAAGACCATAAACATCTCAAAAGAATGGATGTATAATATTCTGCACAAATATATGAGTATGAGAAAACTAACAACAAGCTGGGTGCCACGACTGCTCAAAGTTAACAAACAAAATTGTGTGACCATTACACCGGAATGTTTGAACATGTTCTAGTGCAATCCATATGAGTTTTTAAGGAGTTATATCACGGTTGATGAAACTTGGATCCATTATTATTAACCTGAGACAAAACAACAATCCAAGCAGTGGATTTCCTTTGACAAACATGCTCCAAAGAGAGCAAAAACCATTTCGTCAGCAGGAACAATCATGGCAGCTGTCTTTTAGGATTCCTAAGGCATGATATTCATCCACTACCTGGAAAGCGGTAAAACGATCACATGTTCATATTATGCCCCAATACTGGATCCATTTCACAAGGAAATGTTAAAGAAACAACCCCATTTAGTGAAGAAAAAGGTTCTCTTTCACCATGATAATGCGCCCTCACACACGTCTCATCATTGCAAAATTGTGGAATTGGGCTATGAACTCTACCTCACCCACCATATTCTCCAGATTTGGCTTCGGGCAATTTCTTCCTCTTCGCAAACCTGAAAAGTTGACTCAGTGGAAAGAAATTCACTTCCAAAGAAAACATCATAGTAGAAACATACTCGTATTTTGCAGAATTGAAAAATTGTACTTTTGGAAGGTTTAAAACATTGGAGAAACACTGGGAAACATGCACTGAGTTGAAAGGAAACTATGTTGAGTTTTTGGAAAAACATGTTTTGTTTAAAACGTCACAGACTTATCCCCCTCATATATACCATGATTATTCTAGTGAACACATGCTGCTCACCCCCTTTTTTAATTGAATAAATAAACAAATGAGTGCCTGATAAGGCATTTGGTTTGTTTAGTTCAGCTCTTTGCATATTCACTTAAAGTCTTTTGGTTTTCCAGGCAGGTTTCTAGATGCTATCTTTCACATTTTAGATTGCACTGTTAACATACACAACCTGCACATGGTTCATGGCAGCTCTTAGTCTTGCAATCTTGTGGTGAAAACCACGTATTGCAAAACATGTTGTTATATGTTTTTGAGATTTATTCGCTTTCAATTAGTTTCTGTCCACCATGGCATTCATGGTGAAGAAGTCAGGTCTATTTCTTGGTACTTATTTTTTCTTTCCTCTATAAGTTCTTTATATGGCTGTGTTGATTGCAGAAGTAATTGGAGTCTGATGTTTTCGACGTAGAAGGTTTCTCTTGCCAGCTCGCACACTAGTTTTGAGGGTACATTTGTTCTGACTCCTAGTGCTCGTTTCGGGAATCATGCTTTGATTTTCTCTAATCTCCCTAGGTCGGTGAGTGTTAGTTTCTCCTATATGAGGTTTACTCCATACGTCACTATCGGGGTGATGATGGTCTTGATTAACATTATCCTGTTTCAAGAGATAGCCTGTCTAAATCTTTTACATTCTATATTGCTCTTGAAGCTGCTGCTGTACTGTTCTGTCCTGTATGTGGAAGCCGAAAGAGTTGGCTGTCGTTTGGAGGGTCACCCCTAGATATTTGAAGCTGTTTACCATTATTGGTGTATCTTTTAGCATGAATGTGTCCGTTGCTGCATTCCTCCTGCCTTTTCTAAAAGTCATCTGATGTTTTTTTTTCCCCCTTTCTTTTTCTTTGTTGATGTGGAATTTGTTCTTTTGTACCCGTTTCTTAAGTACTTTCAGTGTTTTTTGCAGTTCTTTATTGGCATTTCCTAAAACCATGACATCAGCGTATAAGAGAAGTGTGTATTTGGTGAGCTTTCCAATATTTGGGTTACATCAGCTGTGATGATGTTGTATAGCAGTGGACTTATAAGGTCCCCTTATGGGATGCTATTTGTTTGCCTTATGGTATTAGATTTTGCCACTCCATCATTTATTATTATTATTATTTTTTTTATTTTTTTATTTTTTTTTTTTTTTGTGTATGCTAGGATGTTGCAGTGTGTGTTATTGAGGGGATGTGTAACCCCAATCATGCTTCCTAGTTTAGTTATTATTTCTCTGTCCATGAGGTTGAAAGCCTTCTTTAAGTCGATAAAGAATGCATAGTATTTCCCTCTGGATTTCTTTATGTCTTTTGCTATATTCTCTAGTAGATAACCCACTGCCTGAATCGTGCTTCTTCCCAGTATGAAGCCAAACTAACATTCCAGAATCTTCGCTTCTTTCTATAGTCTGCTCATTAGGATTTTCATGTGTGTCTTGAGGAGGCTGTTTTCCAAAGCTATTCCCTGTAGGTGTTTGGGTCTTCTGGGTTGTCTTTACCTTTGTGCAGCACTTTGACTGTTGAAGTTATCCAGTTCTCGATCCTGAGAGCAGCTGTTGAATAACTCTGTCCATATTGGTGTGAGGATGTGTATTGTGTCTTTGATGATTTACATGGATATCCTGTCTGGCCCCAGTGCTTTTTGGAGCTTTAACTTTCTTACAATTTCTCTAATTTCCTCTTTTGATATGGGTCAAATACACAGTGGACCATTTAAGTTGAGACTGTACAGCATCTCCAAAACTAAGTGTTGTAGAAAGAAATGTCATTCATAAAAGTTGCTTGATATTGTGGGGGAAAGTAAATGCCAATAGTTGTGTTTTGTTTGGAAGACATTATGATAGTCATTTTATGGTCAATTTAATTTTTTTTAATGGGAACCTACAATTAGGGTCAATTTAAACTGACCCCAAAATGACCATCACAACGTCCTCCAAATAAAAACATGACTAATGGCATTTACTTTCCCCTATAACATCAAGCAACTTTTATTCAAGACATTTCTTTCTACAATGCTTAGCTTTGGAGATACTGTACAGTCTCAACTTAAATGGCCTACCCTGTATTATGCCTGTCGATTGATGAGGTAGTGATTTTGGTACGCTGTCTTTTTTCTATCCCTGTTTAGGAGACCCGAGAAATGCGTTTCCCATATTTTTATTGGCAGTGCTTGCCTGTGTTTTGTTTCTTGTTCTGAGTGCAGATCAAGGGTCAGATTTGGCCGCTTCTGCTATCCTCTTGGTTTCTTCCTCCGCATACTCTGCTCTATTTACTTTTAGGAGTGCCTTGTATTTTCTCCTGTGTTCGACGTAGTTCAAGTGGGATTCTCCTTTGGTCCTTCGTGTCTTGTCCAGTGCTGTTGGAATATATTTCCTTGCTTCATAGCATTGTTTATCAAACCAAAGTGACACTTTGCTTGGTTTCCCTGGGATTGCTGTACATTCTATTATTGTACATCTCTCTTCTAGGGCTATGTCAATTTTGCCATTTTTTATGAGTTGTCTGGAGTGGGCTAGCTCCTGCTGATATTGTTCTAGTTATGGAATGTCTATTTTCCCCCAAGGTGTTCTCAATTTTTACTCTTCTTTATCAGTGTTTCTATAGAGAGATACTTCCTGATAGGTGGTGCCAATGATGACCATAGTCCCTTTTGACCTTTGACGTTATTCGCTTTCCTCTGTATACCATCAGATCAACAGTGCTTGTGCTGTTATGACAGTAGTAGGTCTTCTTTGTTTACTAGTTTGAAGCCTTCTTCATTTAGGGCTTCCAGTACTGTTTTTTTTTCTTTCTTCTTTTCTCCCCCCCCCCCCCCCATTAGGTTCATCTTACCTGCAGTTTAGGTCTCCTGTTATGATTATTGTTTTGTTTCTTGGCACTCTGGCTATGGTTTTTGTAATGACTTCTATCGCAATCTTCCGCCAAATTGGTTGGAGGAATGTAAATTCCTATTATTGTTAGCTGCAAGGTTTTACTTATTATTAATATATTTTCTTCTCTAAGTACTTGTATTAGTTTCTCTATTGTTGGCTTAAAGAAGCAGGAGACTCCTCCTTCTAATCTACCTTTGGTTGGTGTGGCAAGAGAGTGAAAGCTGTGAGTGGCTCTAGTAGAAATGTTTCAGTGGTTATAATTACATCATACTGGCCAATCACTTCTTGAAGTATATACTTTATGGCATTTCTGGCCCCCTCAATGTTCCATAGCATTAGGGATATTACCTTGTTCAAGTTGACTCCTCCTCTTGGTAGCAACTTGAAAAAACTGGTATCACCTGACCTGTACTCCACTTGGCCAGAAAGTAGATTCTTCTATCATTCTTAAGAACTCGTAAGGAATCCCTACTTTGAAGGCTTTTCTGTTCCCTCTATGTTCAGATTTTGGCACTCTATGTCCCTGGCAATTCCAGTGTTGCTTATGAAGTGCTTCACAGTTTCTGCCCTGGCGTCTCCCAGAGCTGTTCTTTAATTCTTCTTTAATTGAACACTGCTTTCAAAGAATGTTGTATATCAATATTTTGACAAGTTGAGATTTTCATGGAAGGTTTTACTTGTATAACATCCAAAGAAAGTATGCCAGAAGTTATTCAATGTTTACGCAAATGACAGAGAAATTTTTGTTTGTTCGGCTTCCCTGCACGAATGCTGTACATCAACAAATATAGTAGTGGTCAGTAATTTTGAGATGTCACCACAGTCAATGCTAACAATGAATAAATGCAGGAAGAGAAAGATCAATCAACTGAATTGAAGAACAGAGAATGCAACCAATTGAAGAGTAGCAGTAAAAACTGTACATTGAACATCCAACCAGCATCCAACACAGGTAAGGGCAGATTGTACATCATGCAACCAGCTGTTTTAATATAGTCACATAATGTGCTTTCCATAACAAATTGTCGCATATACATTTACTAAATGTGACACACTAGTTTACTATTGTAATGTCTGTGTGCAAACTCTACGGTTCTTTTCAGGAAGGCTAAGTAAAAATTACTGTTCAAACTACTCAATCTTCTCTAGCTGAACAGCAGAAGTGTACATGAAAATCTCCTGCAACATATTTGCAGTAACCCCTCAATGATTACAAATGGTTCAGAATAAGATTTAAGATGGAGTAAACATTCCCATTGACATGTGTGGTAAATATACTAATAGACCTAATGCAGGAAGTGATGATATTGAAGTTAAAATTCAAGGGCACATTAATGGTTTTTTTCTAAACAGCCAAGCCACTATTCTCAGCAAAAAAGGAAAATGCATATTTGAGTCCAGCTTTAACACTCACTAAAATGTTAAGGTTACTCAAATACACATATACCCTGGTGTCTGTTGCTTGACATCTGTATCAGGATAATTTTACTTCTAATGTCAAGCTAAAATTTTGACTTTCTCATTCAGATAAGCGTAAATATTGCAGTCAGTTATATGTTCAATTAGTAGCTGCTGCTGAAGAGGAAAGAAAAAAATTCTCTCTCTCTCCCTCCCCCCTTCCTGTGTTTATTACCAAAGTTGGTTGTCAACACACAATTTTGCAATACATAATCTGGGAACCAGTGAGGCAACCATGCATCTGTGGCATGAGTGCACAGCCGAGTGAGGTTCTGCAGATATAATGCCCTGCCTGCTGAAATACATTACTGATTTATTTCAACCTTTGAATCCTGGACAGGAGTGTACACAAATTGTTTGGTCCAACCACTGAGTGCACCAAACAACTGGAAAGTTACTGCCCTGTAGATTTATTTGCTTTAAACAGGATATTTTACAGAAATTTATCAAATGTTCTTTATCTTGGGGCTTAGATTTTTGCCCTGTGACACTACAAATGTTATCTGCTCTTTTGGCCACATAGCCCTGTGATATAAGCACAAGAACAGTAGAATATTTATCAATGGGCTCTGCCATTACCAGAAATGACATGAATGTACAATTTAAGGGAAAGAATAAAATCACTGTGCAGAAGAGCAACAGATGACCTCCTTTAGTAATCTATATAACTAAGCAAAAATGTGTAAACATAAAAGAAAGAAATGAAACAAAAGAATGACAAAGCTACTGGGTCTTTTTGCCAGTAGTTGGAAGTGTTGGCTGATACATAACTGCAAGTCATGCATGACTAGTATGCATTTTTTAACATAATGTTATGGAAAATATATACAGGCAAGATTGTAATGTGAGTGTGTTGCGGTGTAAAGAAGGAAAATATAAAAGGGGAAAAAATATGTATGGGGCACATACATAAAGTAAGTTTTCCATTCGTCCCACAGTTAGCAAACCATATGTTGCGTGAAACGACTGCATGTACAAGATAGAGTAATGGTGTAGCATGCAGCATGCATTAGTGGCACTTTCCGAGGTCTCACAGTAACTTTGTAGAAGCAGTTGAAAATGGAGGCTCATATTCCAGCTCCCGCCGCATGTGAAGTGCAGTCGGTGATAGTTTTTGAATGCACAGAACATAGCATTGATTGAAATTCATCGTGTGCTGTGCCAGGTCTATGGACCTGACATCATAAGCAAGCAGATAGTGCATCGTTGGTGCAGAAACTTTGCAGCAGGTCCCAAAATGTTCATGATGAGGACAGCAGTGGGAGGCCATCAATCATTACAAGCAACCTTGAGGGGCTTGTGCGAGAAAACATTATGGAGAATCATTCACTTCACAATCATGGAACTCAGCAGCCAGTTCCCACAGATGTGCCGCTCCTTGTTGCATGAAACTGTCATGGAGCACCTGCTTAGTGCCGGTGTTGTTTTGCTGCAGGATAGCGCTTGGCCACACACGGCTCGACAGACAACAGAGCTCCTGCTAATGTTTGGCTGGGAGGTGTTTGATCATCCACCCTACAGCACAGACCTTGTTTCCAGTGATTTGCATATGTTCTGGAACCTCAAGAAATTCCTGTCCGGTCGAAGTCAGTGTTTTCAGACTGGCAGAGATGTTGTTACACAATGGTTCCAATCTCAGGCAGCAGACTTCTATGACACAAGGATACAAAAGCTGGTCCCACGGTATGACAAATGTCTGAATTCTAGTGGTGAACATGTTTAAAAATAGCTCAACCCTTCCTGCATGTTTCAATAAATCTTTCAATTAAACTGTGTTCTGTTTCTGTTCATGACCCCAGGGAAACATACTTTTTGGATGCGCCTTGAATCACCAAGTTTTGAACCCGTTATGACAGAGTGTGAAGCACATGCTTTATCTCTGTGCTATTTGCTCTTACTTTCAAACATTGTGTTTCCATGTCCAATTAACAAACACCACCATCAAAATAGATCAGATTTCTTGATTAGGTCATATTTGTAATTGAATTACAAATATTACATGTAACTCCAAAATTCCATGTAACAAATGCTGTATGCAACATATTTTAACTCTTGGACACTACTGCTGACATAGGGTGCAAGCTGAAGTTGAATGAATATACAAAGAAACAGGGTGAGAGGAATGTGAAACTTAGCAGTTCACATGGATTAATACAGCTCTGGCAGTTTAGCAGTAACATGATTCTAAGAACTATGTATGTGGTGGATCGGGTACTCAGCAGTATGTGCTAAGTCAATTACATGCTCACACTTAAAATTCAATGATGACATAGGCATAGCCTATATAAGAACAATTATTGCTTGTGTCAGAAGCACCTAATTAGTTTATAGTGTGAATCCATAGGGAGAAGATGGGTCAAAATAATTAAGTGATCTCCTCATATTGCTGAATACACAACCATGGGTTTTATTTGAGTGAAAATAATATCTTGTGTAAATTTTGCAACGTAAGAATAGAGTGGAAATGTCAGGATTCATGTGTGAAACATATAAATACTGTCATGAAAACGGTGTTGAAGAAGGTAAACAAATAAATACAGCACCAAAACAGCAGCTAGGTGTCAAAATCTCATTTGTAAATCAAAAGAGAGCTAAGACTGAGGGATTGGAATGCATCATGGACACCACAGAAATGCTGTTAAAATTGAGTGTGTATAGCTTTTACTGGTTTAATAAATTAACTTTCAAATACTGTACATGCAACAAGCAGCAGCTCCAATATTCAATCAATTATGGTATATAAAATAAATATTGGTAAGTGAATAATTTACGTTAACTATGAAAGCCTAATTTAAATTCCATTTTATTGTTCTAGGCAAATATTCCAATTGAAAAAGTTGATGATCCTGAGGTGAGATCTTGGATGATGAAATATGTTCAGGGGTAGAGATCTGCCTACCGTAAATTGCCTGAGAAGAGTGTATGTACCAAAGTGCACAGAGGAAGCCAAGGCAACAATTACAGAAATTCTTGCAGACAAGTCTATCACAACTTTTGTGATGAGACTACAGATTGAAATGGAAATTGCTTGTTTGCTGCTTTGTTTAGAATTTTGGAAGGCAAATCTTGCCAGCAGCTGTTTGTTTCCTGCGCATTCCTTGAAGCTGCCAATGCAGTTACAACTAGTAAGGTATTTAGATGTCATTAATGAATTGAACATTCATTATTGTAATGTGAAAGGTATTTGCACTGACAGCGCAGCATGTATGTTAAAATGTGCAAACATTCTATAGGTGTTAACTGGGGAATATTTCATGGATTTACATGTTAATGTCATAAGCTGAACTTACTTGACGAAATGTGACTAAAGAGCTTAGGAATTGAATGCAGTGATTTCTTGCCTTGTCTGTCAACTCAAATCTGAGTACAAGAAATTCCTTCTGGAAAATTATCCTAATCCTTCCCATTACCAGTCCTTACATGTTAGTCTAGCTGGTTTAAATTTGTTACTTACTCTTCAAGTATTTTAAAGCTCTGGTTGCTTTTTTAGTCAACACGATAAACTATTTGCACAAAGTCACATTTTGAAAACCAATCATCTATAACAGTGATATAATAAAGATCCAGGCACAAAATTGCTGGCTTATCACAAATGCAATTGAAGAGTTTCAGACTAGAGAAGCCAGTGGGTCATTTTTTATGTCATGGGTTGAGTCCCTTAAAGTCAAATGTGAGTTGATTGCAAAGCAACAATTTGGCACTAAAGTGGTTGAAATGCTCTAAACCATTTCTCTGAATGTAGAAGCTTTATCAAGGAATGTCATCCTCCATGATCTAGTGGTACCATGGTACCTCTAGTTCCCAAGGTCACGAGTTCAAACCCAACAAAGGGGGATGGATTTTCTTCAGGTCTAAAAATCCTTAGCCGAGGCTTTCTTCAGAAGGGAAGTGAAACCAGTAGTACCATGTCGTAGATTTATGGCATGTAACAGAACCTCAAGCCTGATAAAGAGGCCTCTGAGCAAAATTTCCAGTTTTTACGCACAATATAGAATGGGATTCTAAATGCCATAGCAGTTAAAGAGCATCCATAAATAAAACTCAATTTAATTTTTTTATTGAGGAATGCATGATAAAACGTTCTAAACTAACACCATTAAAACTAGAGCATTTCCTTGGAAAAGATGTTGATGATATGAAGGTAATCAAAGCACTCAACTTTCTTTTTGAGTCATCAAAATTAATTGCAAAATCTGATATCAATTTCAATTTGCTAAAGAATATGTTTAATGAATTACCTGAGCTTCACAGTGAAAATAAAGATGTGCTTTTATTTTATATTGACTTTTGCAACTACGTACAAAATTTGTATCAGGATAGTAATGAAATTGATGTTTTGCATGCTCTGTTAACATTTAATGCTAAAATTAACCAGTTCCATAGATTTTATGAGAAATCAAAAATCTTTATGGCTACCAACACCAAATGCAGACAGTGAAAGCTTCCTTTCTCACTATAATATAGTAGTTACTGACAAGAGAGCTTCAATGAAGTGTGAAAACAATGCAATGTGTTGCATGTTGCAACTTGGTGACATGCAATAAATAGTTGGGGTAAATAATATTTAATTTAACATTTCCTGTCATCAACTTTAATATCTTTACAAAAATAAATTGCATTTCAGTTAAACCTATCATAAATTACTGAATATTAATAATTCTTTTTTTCTTTATATTAACAATATTTAATATCTTTGTATATTGTTGTGTAAGAGAAGTTATTCTTCTGTATCAATGCAAATTTAATTGCATAAATTTGCACATAAAATGCAAATTTTTAAAAATATCACCACCAAAACAACATGGGCCTGTCGATGGTTTACATCAGTTCAGCTCTTTGGCCACGTTCGTCAACCAAGATTTGATTGCTCCTCTTATATGTATAATAACCAAGGAGCATGAGATCAGACAGACATTTATATTCTAGTGGCATATTGGCTTATGAAGAAACAGGGGAAGTGAATTAACCTGGTTCACTGCTTCTCTTCCATTGTCAGGGTACAAACAGAAGAGCAAGCATGTTTTAAGATGCCTCCAATTTATGCGCTGAAAAAATAACAAGGATTACCATGGATTTGTTTATGCTGCTATTGGAACACTTGGATATTGACTCGTGTGAATCCTGCTTAAAACCGAAGTGTATAAGGAAAATGTCCTGCTCTCAAGGGTGTGCTTAATGATTTTTTCCATCACTGCACAAAAACATAAGTGTAAAAAACATGGTTGTGACATTCATAAATGGTGATAGGATGAATATTTTCCATACTTTTTTGTTTTTGTTTTAAATACATATGTATTCAAGAAAATTCTTTTAAAATGTGTGCAAAGAATAAGGAACAAAATTACTACAAAACTGCAGCTACATACAGCAAGGAAGATACTGGCACTGGAAACTTGCAAGCTTCTCCTTCAAATATAAAGAAAAAGTCAAATATGTTAATGAAGGAAACCTGAAAGCATGGCTAGTATTTTATCTGAAATTTCATAGTGATGCAGAAAGAGCTCACAAAAGACTTATTATCCACATTCAGCTCCAGGTCACATATACATACACTACTGGAAGAATATATTGCATCACCTACAGATTTTGTATATTTCTAAAATAGTCTTACTTAATGCAATTGGTTCACTATTTCTGTTTGTTTTATCTATACATAATTACCCATTATTGGTTGCAACAGAGTTTATAAACACTTTCCTTGTGTTTGTAAATGCTTGTATCACTTGTGATACTACTGCCTCTATTGTTAATTTTAATGTGATGCATGTTTAATAATAGCTGCACACAGCCCCATATTCCACATGGGACCAGGTCCAGGGTGGCAACATTAAGAAAATAATGAAATATATATATGCTGAACATAAATTTTCACATGCTCTAAAAACTAGCAGTGATGGTATTGCGAATTGTTATTACTGAGAGGGAAATTGTAGGTAGGTGAATGGAGATCTTACATGCATGGTGCAACCACAACACTACCTTCCTGCACGCTGCCTGCGCTGATTTTGAGTGATGTCGCAAGAACGGAGGGGGGGGCGGAAAAATTATTGGGCCCATGGGTATAACATTACCTAAATGCTGGCTGCACAAAATGTCCGAAGGAATTGAATTAACTTGTCAAAAGGGTATAATTGTCACATTAGTTTCAGAGGACTTTTCTACTCAATATATCACATCAAAAATAGGATTTAATCAGTCCACTGTGTCAAGATTATGGCTAAATACAAGACAACTGGAAATTTGGAAAGAATTAAAAAGGTAGAAAAAGATCATCTACTGCTGCTAATGACCACGTTTTAAAACGGATCTGTCTAAAAACCATCATATGACTTCAAAGGAGTTCAAAAGAGAGTGGGAAGAAGCTTCTAGTGTGGTGGTATACAGCAGAACTATCAGATACACACTTTCAGAAATGGGTCAACCTGCTATATCGCCACGGAAGAAGCCCCTTTTGACACTTTAAAATTAAGAAAGCTAGACTAGAATGGGCCAAGAAACATGCCCATTGGACTGAAGAGATGTAGAGTAAAGAAGAGTCAAAATTGAATGTCAGAGGAAATGATAGAAGAATATTCTATCGCCGTAGCAGTGAAGAATTTCTACCAGATGTTTGGACTCAACAGAGAAGTTCCCAGAAAATGTGAAGGTGTGGGGTTGTATTTCCAGCAAAGGAGTGGGTGTATTACATTTTGTTGAGAGAACAATAAAATGCAGATGCATAGGTACATAATGATTTTAAGAGAAAGTTTAATGCCAACAACTGTGGAGCAGTTTGTATCAGCAAAAAATTGCACTTTCCACAATGACTCAAAACCATGTCATAGGGCAAAGAAACATTAGTACCTTGCATAAACATTGTTATTCTTTTACCAAATTTATGTTACAAGTTACATTCATGTTACATCAACATAGTTACAAAAAAGGTACAATCTGATGCTAACAGGTTAGGCATTTTCTTGAACATTAAGCAATCTCCCTCACATGGCTAGGCAGCAAACTAGATTTTCTTCTGAAGTTTTAAAAGCGGTCTATTTTGGGTGCATACATTCTTTACTTTCTTACAGCATAATCTTCTGAGAATCTTCAACTAAATCAATAGATATATTCATACAACAAAAGCACATTGTAAAAATGAAATGTGTTCCTATAAATTCGCCAACTAAATCAGTGTTCAGAGAATTCTGTATATTACCATTAACCTGTATTAACATTTTTGAGACTGTTTTCATTCATAAGAATTTATCGTATTTTAGCAGGAATTCTGACTACCATTCCTATAATATCAGATCAAATTACCTGGATCTCAATCACCAAAGCAATAAAAATCTGTCTTCAAAGTATGTCACACCACAGATTATCTCTTTACAACAAGCTACCTGGTAACTGGAAACTCTTATATCAGAAATAGTTCAAACAAAGTTAAAAATCATCTCTTAACTCACCTGCTCTGGTGAATTAATGAATTCATTACTCCATTTTCCTAAACTAATACCTACTCTCATGTAAACAATTTGTAACCTTGTTTATGTTTCTATTAAATTGTACATATTAATTGTAAGTTGTATACCAGAGAAATGTAATTTGTTATTTGACAAAGTCTTTGAATTTTTATTCTTTTGGTGAATAAATATCGTATCTACTTAACTGTAGTGCAAATGCCACTTTCCTAAATGTTATCAGCAACATCATTTTTTGTTTCATACCACATTTATGACAGTGCATTTGAACCAATTATACTGAAAATATTATGAGCTTTAACAGAAAATGGCAAAAAATTATATTTAATATGTCAATAAACAAATTCAATTCCACTTACAAAAGCAGTATTATACTTTACATTATGCATTTTTGTGGAAAAACAGTGAATGTTCAAATTTCATTTGTCATTTTTCTGTAAATACCTTTATGTCAACGCTTCTTTCAACAAACACAACTGTATTTCTGTATTTAAACAGTGACCATTTCTTCCTCAAACAGTCAAATTCTTCTTTATTCTGGTTTTCACTACAGAATGCTGACTCTTTATCCACAGCCTTTGCATAAAACCTCAGCTCAGCCTTGTGTCTTCATTCACTCCTGAACCTCTTCTGTAAGAGTGTGTCAACATCCTTCTTTGCTTTGTTGACTCTGCTTTGGAGTATTAAAGCCTGGACCTGTAGTATACTCAAATATAACTCCCTGTTTCAGTGGAGATACAAGGGTTTAGAGGGATGGCAAAAAGTTCATTAGCTTTGGATCTTCATTGCTGTATCTGAAGGATAATGCAAGAAACAGAGAACTTAATACTTTCATTATTTTTTTTAAACTAGCAAGATAGATCAAACAACACAAAAAGTCATCTCAGTATCCTTTACAGGCATTCCACTGCTTTATTTGCATGAGAGTTATACAATGAATACATTTTAATGACATGGCACAAGCTATTTACGTCAATTTTACTTCTTTGTTTCTCTTCATTTCCTGCATTTTCATTCTCCTTCTGGTACTTCTACTGTTTCTTGCAACAATTATTTCATTTTTCATGCTGTAATACTTCAGCAAATCAACTATTAGTGCCTCCTTAACACAGCTTCCTATCTCAGACCTTCAAGTAAGGAGTGTGTTTTCTTCATTCATTTAGCACGATGTAATAACAAGACATAAGGAAGTAATATCTAATACTGCTTGACAGCAACATGTGCATGTCTAGTTCCAGAAAACTCAAACACATTAGCCAAAAAATGTATGTACACAGTGTTGCATAAGCAATTCTTTGCTTCTGTAAAATGCTGCATTTTGTTCTGTTCGCCTTGGTGAACTAAGTGCTTTCTAAACCAAACACTGTATTTCAAAGCCATTTTATGTTAGAAAAGAGTGCCATTTGAAAAGTGAACTGCACAGTTTGATTTAGTGTTATAAAAATTAGGGGAATCCATATCGAAAAGCACTTTGTCCGCAAGTGAATTTAGTGCATCTTGTTCCGATGCTCATTTAGTGTCTGGGGCAAAGAAAACAAGCCTCCAGTTTGCTAAAAAGATGTATTACACATACAAAAAAAAAAAAATACTATTTCCATTCATCAGTGTGAAAACACCAACGTAACCTCTGCTGCAGTTATAAAATACCTGATGGAATATACCAAGTTTTTAGGCAAAAATATGAGGAACAAAGAGCTAAAACTACCCAGAAAGATCAATGGTAACTATGGACGACCAGATTGTTCTATTTTGCACTAAGTTACTAACTTAAGGCTTATATTATTACTAAGTAAAAAAAAATGATTCTTTCACATGTAGTTCCCTACTCACTCTTCTACAAACCATTCTTACAAAAGATTATTTTTTCCACTGCTTCCTGTTAATTAACATACATTAAAATACATGCCTAACAGAAACATTTTGTATAAGATGTCACAAGTAGACATTTGGGAGCAGCTTCCACACAAGAGAAGGAATAACACTCCTTTCCAAATTTTAAGGAAAAGTATAGTGAATTTCTTCGAAAGGGGAGTCCAAATTGAATCCTAGAAGACACTGTCAAAAACTCGTATTCATTTTGTGATTCCATACAGATCTAACACACTGATACACTTAGAATATTTAAAACTGTGTAATTTATAATTTCAGGTGCTGCATTGTATGCATGCCATACGGACAACAAATTGTAGGTTTAGTCTTTCTTACTGCACTATTGTGATCAAAATGCAACCAATGCAGCCTTTAATTTACATATAAGGGTAAGTCCTTAAATAAAAGGAATTTTATTACAACTTATTTTATAAGCATACATACAGAAATGATATTTGTCCTACTTTGCAACGTAGTCATCCTGCTTTGTAAAACACTTAATCCACCTGTCCACAAGCTTGTGGATGCCCTCCAGAAAAGAAAGAAAAAAAAACTTTTCGGCATGCACCTTATCTATTTTCACACCACTCCATCATGTCATCTGCAAGCTTCTAACCCTGCAAACATTCTTTCAAAGGTCCAAACAAAGAAAGTCTGAGGGTATCAAGTCTGGATTGTATGGTGGATGTTTGAGTACTTCAAATTTTAGATCATGTATTGTATCCAGAGTATGCACAGCTGTATGGGGGCAGGCACTGTGTGAAGCAAACATACTCCTTGTAAGAGAAGTCACTTACATTTTGATCATATGGCAAGCTTCAATTCTCTAACCAAAATGTCACGCTTCCAGCAATAGTCACAGTTCAGCCCTTCTTCTGAAGTGTACAAATATAGAACCAATAATATTCCAAAAGAGCACCAGCATGACTTTCCCAGTGGATACCTGTGTCTTGAATTTTTCTTGACTGAAAACAATAGGTGCTTCCATATCGATAATCTCTTACTCTTTGGTTCATAATGCTGCACCTAGGACTTACCTTCTGTCACAATTTAATGGAGAAAAGTGTTTCCTTCAGAAGCATAACAGTTAAAGTACTTCTGCAAAATTGTCTGCTGCACATACTTATTTTCATGGGACAACTGTCTTGGTACCTACCAATTGAACTTTCCTATAGCCAAAGTCGTCATGGATAATACTGTATGCAGATCCATTACTCGCATGGAATTCAGTGGGAGTTTCATTAACAATGCTTCATCTGTTGGCACTGGCTTGTTGTTTCACTGTCTCAGCTATCATGCAAACTAATCTTCCATGCTTTATCAATGACATTTTGTCTCCCATGTTTTAATCTTTCCACCAATTCACACTCTCTCCATAGCAAATCTTCATTCTGCCATAGATTTCAGAAGGTTCACTCCCTCTGATCAAGAAAAATTAATAACGATTGATCTCTCTTCTATGGTGCAAGCTGACAGTGGAGCAGCTATGTTGTACCAATTACCATGCAGGTGCATACTGCTCAATCATCATGACATCCTTATGTGTTATATTAATGAACAATTTTTTCCTGTAATACAATTTTTTATTATACATAAATATCCATGAAAGTTACAATAAAATTCCTGCAATTTAATAACATCCCCTTGTAACTACGATTTTTGAAGTGACCTTTTTCTTCAGCGTGGGGCTCTGAGATTTCTGTTCAATTTAATTCTGATCCATAAACTCCTCAGAGAGAGGGCCTCCACTTTTGAGTGTTAAGAACTGATTCAAGAATAGGTTTCCAAGGCAAATTGCAGGGAAACACCCTCCACCAAGCACTGTTAGACTCAGGAGCAACCTGGGATTGAGGCCCCCATGGAGAGGGCAACTGCTTTTTTGCCTTTCCCACATGACAGTGTAAACTTCATGAAATCTTTAAGGGAGTAATGGGTTTTAAACTTACTCAGCAAGGCTTGAAAGCCAACGTTTGGTTTAGTCACAGTAATTGACTGGCTGGCTGGCTTAAGTTTAGTGGAACTTGATGTGGAAGGTTTGATGCTAGCTTTGAAAGCATTAGTCACAGTCTATGTTTGTATGGTGTCACTCCTTTGTGGTGTTGGCATAGTGTCAGCAGAGCAGAGTGCCACATTGCAGGAGTTGCTGATGGGCAAGCCGGGTAAGCTGTTTCCAGGCTTCCATAAAGAAGAGCCCTGCTTAACCCAGAGCCCCTGATTGGCCTATTCATCAAGTACTGCAGACAGTTCAAGGATGACGCTAAATGATCTCCCTTATAATTAACAAGGATAAGTGCAGAGGTACAATCTATATCATGACAGAGTTTAACACATGAGCTCTTTGGTCCAGGCTTCCATAAAGAAGAGCACCGCTTAACCCAGAGCCCCTGGTTGGCCTATTCATCAAGTACTGCAAACAGTTCAAAGATGACGCTAAATGATCCCCCTTATAATTAACAAGGATAAGTGCAGAGGTACAATCTACATCATGACAGAGTTGAACACATGAGCTCTCTGGTCATGAATTTAAGTAATCGGACTGGGTGAAGCAGCTGTCTCAAATTTTAGTAAGGGTCTGAAACTTTGCCCCGGTACCCAAAGCCCTGCTGGTGAACATCAGTGGAATTGAACAAGCTGTTCACAGTTTACCTTCAGATATCACAAAAGAAGTTCACCATGAAATAAATGGCTCCATTATTAGAGCCAAAAGGTCCAGAAATAGCATTGCAGCTGCACAATGCAAGGCACTCCGGTCACTAAAGCAAGACCATACACAAACAGTTCTACCTGCAGATAAATGCAATGCCACAGTTGTTATGGATGCTGCCAATTACCATGAAAAGATCTCCTTATTGGCTCCTCTCAAATAAAGAAACTCGCCAAGGATCCTACCATTAAGGTAACACTGACACTGCGGGGCCTCATTATGGCATCCAGTTTGCCAGCTAAAACCAAGAAGGCAGCAACACCTTCAGTTCCAACAAGACTTTATCGACCTCCCTAGGTACATAAGCCAGTGGTTCAACTTAAACTATTAGTAGTGCCATTGCCTCGCCAACTTACCACCTAGCAAAACACTTGACAGGTATGCTCACACCATTGGTTGGTAGTTGTGAGTAGCATGTGAAAAATTTGGAACAGTTCGTATAGAAATCACACTGATTGCATAGCCAGGTGGCTACAAAGTGAATGGAATACTTTGAAGTCTGACCACAAACCCATTTGTAAATGATTAGTAGGGTCTTCCCACTCATTAGCTACAGCCGGTGGTCTTGTCACTAAATGCCATCAAAGTCAAGCATTGCTGCTGTCATTTCTGTAGTCTCTTCAAGACTTTCAGTACATTAGCAGCTGTGACTGTAAACACATACATTTTTCCATCTTATAGTTACACTTATATCTGCATTTTCATTGAAATTATATAGTTCTTTTTTTTTATTTAGTATAATTTTGTAAGCTTAGCCATATTTAATAGTTATTAGCAGTTAGTACTTGCATAGTTTAATTATTAAGATATGGAGACCTTGGGAAATGAACCAAGATGCTGTCCCTCCGGCCGCACCAGCAAATGAACCCTTGCCAAGTGCTAGTAGTGCCAAGACTGCAAAGAAAAGAAGCTACAAAAACTTTTAAAAAGAAAAGCTAGATTTTCGTGTTAAGGAATATGTGGAAAAGAATAATTTAGGTAAGAGTTCAATATCGGAGATCGCAAGAATCCTAAAGTTGGACAGAAAAATAGTAGAATTAAAACTTTATTTTTCAACTATAAATCATGTAATATGTGGTGCAACCACTCCAAGTTGCACCATGGCCCTTAGTACAACATTATACACAATTACATTGCATGTCCCTGGAAAGTGAGATTTGTTGCATTTGGAGCAAACTGGGGTGGGGGACATACAATCTCTATTCACACGTCAAAATTTTGGTATTAAGAGCATTGCTTCGTCCCTGCTACAGTTCAATCCAGCAATCGAGAGCAGGTTGCCTAGCTTTACTTGGGCAGAATGCAAATAACCACAGTACCTAGCCGCTTAATGTGGATTTACCTGTGCAATGTAATAGATTTAAAGAGTATTTGCAAGCTTTGTTTTTGTGTGTCAATGGGCAGGGTGTAGTTTTCTGTGTTGCCATTGACCTGGGCTCAGCAAGCCACTTGAACAGTCATCCGTCCAAGTGGTGACCATGCCCAATAACTTGGTCAGCTGCTTGCGTGGCTATCAAGTGAAGCAGGCGGTTGGCAGGAAGGCAGGATAGGAATGAGCTATGGGTTGGCCACATTAACCAAAATGGGGCACCACTGACCAGTCATTCGTCCAGCAGTGACCAAGCACAATACTGCTTAACATGGGGTGTATGATGGACGGGACAGTAGTAGCTCTTCCTCCTTCTTGGAGCCCTGTGGTAATAGTGACCCCGGGTATGCACCAGCTGATTGGAATGGGTGGCCAGTTTTGCATTCAGGGTACAGGTGGGAGATCGGAATAGGTATGGAAGATGCGTGACAGGAATCTACGCCCAGGATCGTAGAACATCCTTAATGCCCCGTTCTGAACAGTCTGCAGCTTGCAAATGGTGGTCGCTGCCACCAATCCCCAGACCTCACAGTCAAACAGGATCAGAGGTGGGATAATCGGCCAACAGAGGCATAGCTTGAAATATGTGGGCATGTTGATTTGGAGAACAGGGCATATATAACTGCCTTAGAGTGGCATGGCCAAAACTGGTCTTTGCCCTGACATGCGGGGTGAAAGTGAGGCCACGCTCGAGGGGGACTCTGAGGTATTTGGCTGAAGTAACCGAGGGGATTCTCCTCCAACCTCAGAGGCTGCTCTGGCTGCCAGCAACGAACCTTTGCCAGGAGAAGGGCTGAACTCTTTCGTGGGCTGATGGCCATCCTCCATTTTTCACTCCAACCGCAATAGCCCAGAGTTGTCACTGTAGGGAGGGAAACAGAAGCAGGCATTCTTGTTCTATGCTATTATACGGATATCATCGGCATACAGGCATATAACAGTCCTGGGGAGAAGCAGGGATAGTACACTGCCTTCTGGGACTCCAGCAGCTATGGTTCTGACTGTTGAAACCTTCCTTTCCACTCTCACTCTAAATGTACAGTAGGTAACTGCTTATCAGGGCGAGATGGGATGTCTGCCTCCTGAGTTTGTACAAAAGGCCTTGATGCCACACAGTAGCAAAGGCATCCTCTACATCCAAGAGCACTGCAATCATTTTGAAGTTTTCTTGGAAGCCCAGAGCAGCTTCTTAGCCAATTACAGTAGCTGTAGGGCCGTGGAGTGTACATGACAAAAATTGAACTGGTGATCCAGGAGGAAGTGCCTTTACTCAAAAAGGAGTGAGGTGGGCCAGGAGCAATCATTCAAAAATCTTTGAAATGGTCGGGAGTAAGCTTATGGAGCGGCAACTGCACAGAAAGATTGGATCCTTGCCAGGCTAATGCACACCACTCTTGCCTCCTTCCAACAGGTTGGAAAGTGACACAGATGTAAGCAGGCATTGTAAATCTGTGTCAAGTGGATAATGACCCTTCAAGGGAAGGTGCTGGAGCACGGGCGCTGTGACGCCGTCATGTCCAGGGGATTTGTTTGGGTTCAGGCTTTGGATCTCAGAAGCCACCTCTTTCGAGATGACTATAGAATATAGAAAGGTAGATCTCGCGACGCAGTTGTGATTTGTCATAGAGGTAGTCCACAGTTGCCTCCACGAGGTCAGTTAAGTCTTCATCCTGGGGGTTCCCCCGAGGTTCGAATTGACTCTCCAGATAGTCTCCAATCACCTTGGCTTTCTCGTGGGGCTCAAACGCGATCCTCCCTTAGTGCCATTTAAGGGATGCTGGTGCTAAGTTTTATTCTTCCTCAAGGATTTAATAATCCGTCATGGTTTCTTCCACTGCAGGTTTACATTTTTCATTGTTATTTCCCAGGCCATCTTTCTGAGTGCATGGACAATCGCCTTGCCAGGGTTCTGAACTGCTGGTATACTGCCCCTATCCTGGGATGGCGGAAATGCTGCCATAGCTACCAGACAGTTGCCTTGACTTTCAGCAGCTGTCGGGGTTCATCGTGTATGGTTCTCGGGTTAGGGTTGTCAGACAGGATGCTGTGTGTATGTGTGCATACCGCATTTAGGATGTGTTGGGAGAAGTCTGCTGCCACTGCTTCCAGTGCCACAATGGAAACAATGTGAGGTCATGGGTCAATGGACTGGTTTAGTTCTAAGACAGCTGCATCCCAGTCTACCTTAGGATGACCAGCACTGGCATTGCAACACTGGAGTCCACAAGGACAGGTTCATGGACATAAACGCACCATGATTAAGACCTGCCATTGCTCAAGCTACAGGAATATACAAACCTCAACTTCTCTTGCCGGAGTTAAAACATTTGGAACAGGTACTGCAAGCTAATGGATACACACAAGAAATAAGAAGAGCTTTATATCCCAACAAATCCTGGCCAACAGGCCCAGACAAGAACATTAAACAAAAGTGGGATCCATGTTCTTACCATACTTAAAAAAGTTAGAGTGCATTGGTAAAATTCTAAAACAGCATAATAATGAAACAGTTTTCAAGCCAATAACACAGCTGAGTGCACTTTTGCAGTCAATCAAGGATGTTAGGGCTCTGCTCTCTTCATGTGGAATCTACATGATACTCTGCCCCTGTGGCTTTGTATAGATACCACTAAATGTAACATAAACACCTGCCCTTCTGAATACAAGAGAAACTGCTGAGTGGGTCAAATGAACAAATCAGCTGTTGTCAAACATGCTTTTGGTGGAAGGTGAACACCTAATCAGATACGATAACACAGACATCATATCCACTGTATCACACCATTACATTTACCTACATTAAGAGGCTAAGGAAGTTCACAAACATAAGCATAATTTCAAAAGGAATGAGGAAGCATTGACATCCTGTACTCCAGAATACAAAAACAAAGCTGCTGAGAAGCACTAGCTCAAGCACTGGACAAGAAGACAGACCACATCTCCAGCCAGACCAATCAGAATGCATAGCCACACCCGCACAGAACATGTATCAGGCAGAGCAGGAGTTGCCTATAAGCTTCCAAAAAGGAACCTACCAATGCACCACATAAGATGGATTCCACAGCTGCATCCTAAACATCTGGAACAGTTTATTCTGATAGTCCATGATCCACAAGCCGGTCAACTGCACCAAACTACACTGACACTGGTCATGAAAGCCTATGCACTTTGATACAGCATATTAGGGATGTCATAAACTTATTTTCGAGTAACAGTTAAAACTGTCGCAGTTACAGTACGTTAACGGTTACATGTAATGATTATCAGTAAGGATTAAGTTATTTTTTTCATGGTTGTCATGTTTTCAGTTACATTACATTAATGGTCACCAGTAATGATTAGATGTAACTATGTTTCAATATGAACAATGTTGATAAAGACTTACTTTGTTATTTGATGCAATCTAAAAGGAACTTTCTCTAGCTATGTCAACACTCTTGATTGCTACAGTGGTTTATAATCACAAAATGCATCCACCTTATGTACTTCTACATCCCTGCACATACAAACACACACCAAGACGTATTCCTCCGCATGCCTTCTCCCTATTGGCTAAATTATTTGCACAATTCTTAGCATATGTAGATGAGAATAGACATGAGTAAATGAAAAAACTCATTACATTCATGCAAATCGAGTCAGAAGCATGCATTGTATAATATTAATAAACAATATTCAACTTACAATTATGGGTGTTTGGTAATGAGGCAGCCTTTTCAACTTCAGATTTGATTAATATTGATTTAACCCTGCCATATATGTCGGTCTTTCATTGTGCTTTGCATTGTAAGGTTAAAGGCATAAATATCCATGATAAATCCAAAAGACCTTCACATGTGCTTTTTGAATTCCAAAACTGGAGAACTTTCACGTTTCTTTAAGCAATCTTAGAGTAGACTTGCTGAAATTGTGAAACTCTGAATCGTAGTTCACCAATGCTAAAATTTATTTTTCATTGTTAGAGCTTAGTGGCCCATAAATATTTTGCAACTGAACAGTATTAATTGTTTATTCATACTTGTCTACTTGCAATGTATAAAAATTTGTGCACATATAATCACACGTGAATAATCATCTTAATGCAGCGCATGCAGCTTTACTGCCTGAATGCTGACCAATCTATCTTCTGTGGCCTGTGACCTATATTCGAAGCAATAAGCAATGCACTGTAATAAATAAATATGTACTTGCAATTCTGTGCCAGGATGACTCTATAACGAGGTGAGGTAACAAGTTCCCAATAATCAATAACCACACATGCAATGAATGATGTCATCCAGGCCCGATAATGGTCTCATTACCTTAGTAACCATTAATGCGATAACTGTCTTCATTACTCTGGTAACCATTATCGGGTAACTGTTACTTTGGTAATCGTTATTGGGTAACTAGTTACTTTGGGAATTATTATTGAGTAACTAGTTACATTGTATTCGTTACTTTAATAACTGTTATTGGGTAACTAGTTACTTTGCAAACTATTATTGAGTGACTAGTTGCTTTGTATTCATTACTTTGGTAACCATTATGTTATTTTCTGCCCATCCCTACAGCATATGGCATTTGAAAATCGTTTCCAGATGGTCAACTTTGAAAAGCTACATCAGAGGTGACATTATTCATCTTGGGTAAGGTCTTGAAGGAGGCAATCACCTGCTCTTGCTCATCCTGGACTTGGGATAACCTGCTCCCAAATGCTGATGTTGCTGGCATCAGCACCTATATCCAAAAATTACACCTGGCTGCAGGAATCCAAAATTTATATGCTGTAAAGGCTTGATTCTGGTAACTGGAATATTGCCTGCCCTCTGTCTGTTGATAAGGCTGGTGATCCCTCAAGTGGTGGGTGACTTTGCAATATTAAAGAAATCCCTGATGAATCATTAACTTTCTGTACACCTTCTGCCTGTTTCAATTACAGGAAGCAGATAGTAGGAGGCTGCCGATATGTTAGGCATTTTGAAGACTATGTGCTACAGGATGTGGTTAGTATGACTATAAATCACCATAGCTGCTGCTGAAACTACCTTTCTAACATTTTCAACTTCATGCTCTGGAGCTTACTCCCAACCTCTTCTTTAATGAGAATGCTTAACACCTTGAATTTGCTGCCCTTGCACTCCATTTCAAGTTACCTGCAAAGTTGCTCCAAGTTTTCAACACGCCTGCTGAGATACTCTAAAACTGTCCTCCACACAGATAATCTTCTCTTATGCCATCTATCATTTCCCTAATTTTGTGCATAAATTTGAACAATACTTCCTCTGTCACTCCAGGATTAATGCTAGAACCATTGCTGTGTTATTACCCATCATCCATATACAGGCATAACCATTATTTCTACCTCTACTAGTTACAAAATCTCGACCACTAACAATTATGACCTTCTCCTAGGGTTGTCAGGTGATCCAAATTTTAGCTTAAATTTCTAGTCCTGGATAATGTTTTTGGAAAGCCTATTCATCCAGTTCTATCCTTCTCCTTTCAATGAATGAATGTTTAAAATTTCCCCCAGCGATTATAGGTTGAAGACTACTTTGCTCTTTGTTATAACAAGTATTTAAGTGGAAATGCATTTGCAATTGATATTTCACCTAACAGGACTGACTCCACTCAAGTGGAAACTAATTTGCTAAAACTGCCTGGTGCCACATGATTTGCTCATATCTGTGTCATTTTGTCTGACAATCAGTTGTCTTTGATAGTTTCTATTGGTCTATTGTTAGCACCAATGTCACCCCTCTCCTGTGACTCTGGCTCCATGAAAATTCAAACAATTGAAGGTCAGAACCTCCAGTTGAGGTAGTTATGGTATTTTCTGCTCTTTTTTGCAGTTAACTTGTCTTTTCTCAAGTTATTGTAACTTATAAAAGTACCATTCAAACATAGACTCCTGACATTTTGTTTATAGTTGCAGGTTAAAATAACATAATCTTAGTTTCTGGTTTGGGAATATGTTATAAATCACCAGCAAAAGTTACAACTTTTATTATTATTATTATTATTATTATTATTATTATTATTATTAATTTTTGGGGAGTCAAAGAAAATGTGCCGATTCTCATTTTCAGAATCTAGCAACCCTACCTTCTCCTCTTTCTTTTGCATTTCTTGAATATTCAAAGTCTTGAGATATGGAGTACCTGGCTTGATTGTTGACCCAAAGTTGGGGAGCGGCAAGCTGGCAGGCAGGCAGGCAGTCAAGCAAGTATGCAAAGCAGCATTTACATTTCTTAAGTGGCTATATACATTTATTAGTTTTTTCAAAACCATCCATTCAGGTTAAATACTCCTTAACAAGAAGAAGAAGAAGAAGAAGAAGAAGAAGAAATAAAAGAGTGAAAAAGGTAAATGAACAGTATTTACGTACCCAACACTGGAATTCCTATACGGAATATATCAGCATCATATCGTGGTGCATCTTCCGCATACACAGAATTTGGCCCTCCAGATATTATTATGGCCCTAAGAGAGGAGAAAATTATGAACTCACTATATTAAAAAATTTGCATCAAAAACCCTAAAAGTGGTAAATGTGATACTGTTCACAATCACCCAGGTTTTCATCTTGCAGGCTGTGAACTACAATATGCTCATTCACCACTAAATAAGAATGTGACTAGTACTGGAGGCTAGAAATAGAATAACCTCTCGTGATATAATTTAACATAAAAGCTGGTTACTATTAATGCATCATCTTTAATGCAAAATACACCTTTTATCTGACCATACTGGCATGATCTAAATCTGAAGTAACTTGGTGTGTGCACTGCCATTTGAAGATGCACATAACACTATGCTAAATGGTAATTAGTTGTTCTTCCACCACACAAGCCGTGTGTAGAACAAATTTGGAAATGTAGAATCAGACAAGTGAAAAATTCAATGCCATAGCCAGGATTTGAACTATGGATCTTCCGGTTTCCGTCCAGTTGCTCTAACCAACTGAGCTACCATGGCAACATGACAGTACAGTATTAAATTCATAAGCTGACTTGCATTTTTTTCAGTAAAAGCACTACTTTAATCCCGGGATTCATAGTTTAAACAAATATTAGGTCAAATGGTAATTAATCGTTCTTCCGCACAAGTTTGAAAAGGTAGAATCAGATGACTGAAAAACTTAATGCCATAGCCAGGAGATAATTTGAGACCTCCTTGTGGTTTACCGGGAAAAATGTGAGTCAGCTGGGGAATTTAATGATATACCAGCATATTGCTCAGGTGGTTAGAACAACCGGACGGAAACCAGAAGATCTGTGGTTCAAATACCGGCTATGGCATTGAACTTTTAAGTTGTCTGATACTAAGCTAAATGTTGAGCTGGGTTTCACACCAGTAACTCTGGTATTATCTGCTATTTTCCACTTTATTTCTCTGTCATGTGTGTATGTATGTGGCTTGAGCTACAGTTCAGAGAGTAATATGTAAAGAAAACAAACAAGTATCTTTTGCTGTAACTTTTAAAATGAGTTGAGTTTTTTGTTTATTTATGGATGCTCTTTAACTGCTGTGGTCCTTAGCATCCCATTCTATATTGGGCGTGAAAGACCAGTAATTTTGCTCAAAGGCCTCTTTATCAGGCTTGAGGTTCTTTTTGTTACGACACGAGACCACCGGCTTTACTTCCCTTCTGAAGGAAGCCATGCTAAGGATTTTTATGCCCAAAAAAATCCATTGCCCTCCGCTGGGTTTGAACCCGCGACCTCGGGAACTAGAGGCTAGCATGGTAACTATGCCACAGAGGACAACACTTTTAAAATAATCTAATGTTTAATAGTCACACAATAAACACACGCATAATCAGTACCATTCCATAAGGACTCTAGGGACTTGTGAAACAAAGGCTCATTTTTCTGTCACTTCATGTTAATCAAATTGTATGTGTAAAACTGCTTTCAATTATGTTATGCAAAATGTGATATGTAGGAGATGACAGAAGTTAAATATCATTGGCATTACTGCCTTACATTAAATGGATTTTTTGTATTTTGGGATTGAAAAACAGTACTCAATATGGACTTGGAGAGCATAAATCCCATATTTTAAGTCTGAATATGTACTACTATAGGAATAGAGCTAAAAGTATAGATACTTGGTTCATGCTGTTTCTCATTTCTCTTACATACATTTTTCACTTTTGACCCTTCATATTCTCCTTACTTACTGTGTAACACTGACTCATATCTATTAGCCAGCATTCTTTCACTTTTGAGTGTGTGCACTTGGTACTGATTTTTTCTGTTTATTTACATTTAAGGAGAAGAAGAAAATGTCTGATTCACCTTCAAATAAAGAGAGCTGCATGTACATTTATTTAGATGGGGAAAACAACATTTTTCTGATAAACACATTTTAGCAGCCAGTTTCAAAGTGCATACATTGCCGATATAGTTTTTTCAATAGTTCATAGTGGCAAGAACGTGAAACACCATGGAGCTACACTGTTACATTAAGCCATACTCGCTACTGCACAAGCGATTGCAAGTGAAATATTTGAACTAGTTACTCTGTAAATCAAGAAACATGTGACAAGAAGTCAGTTATGGCCTGTGAATTTACTTCATGCTATGCAACACCCATCATGATTTAGCTGATAATCTTGGTTGTGGCACAAAATAAAATCAACTGGTTAATGATTCAGAATGGTTAAAAACAATGTCTTAAAGGGGTACAAAGGCAGAGGCTATAATCTGACACAGGTGGCCGAAGTTGTTAAAACATACTCGTGAATGGGAGGCCAGTTGTTCAAATCCTGCCAAGATTGTCTCCCTGACAGGTTTTTTTCTGGTTTTCCTCAATCCTTGCAACTGGCAAATGCTGGGGAGGTACCCTAAACGTAGGCCTTGAACATTTCCTCTCAAACTTCCATTTTCATTATGATTTCATTGCATTTATCATCAGTGTCCACTAACTGTGGTGCTGTATGTAGTAAGAACTGGCATTAAAACACCACTACTCAAAAAATAAACTAAAGAGGCTATATCAATCATGAACACTTTAGCCCCTAAAAATGTTGAGGGCTTTGTGAACCTACTGAACTCTCCACAAAAGTGAATATGATTGTTTTGATTTGCCAAACATATCTAATGAGATAACAAGATGGCTAATCATTAAAAATCTACTGCTTTTAGCAAAAGCCTTAAGGAACAGTTATGGCTAAGGTAAGAAAACCTGTGTAAGTATTGTTGCAAATTGTACTATGACCAAGAATAACATGTTGAAAGATAGAAGCATAGATGTTCTGGTATTTTTAATTATGAATTACAATCACTATTGCACCCCTTAATATATTGTTTACTCATGAGAGATTGAACAAGCACAAACAGAACCTATATTTGAAGCAGCTGTGTTCTTCATAAGGGACACAGAATAAACAGTGACACAAAGTTGATCTGCTGACACACAAGAAAACAGAAACTACATTAGTCATTAAACAGTTCTTTGTTGTAAACGATATTATGAACGTATTCAACTGGAAAGGGGGGAGGGTTAAGAATGGCCCCTTTCCTTTGTTTTAGTGGATATCTGCTAAAGTATGGAACTTGTTTTCCCTGACATAACCTGAATGATATTAAATTTCCCTGACAATAAAAAAAACAATAAGAATGCTTTGTAAATATATGTCCTTACCATCCCTGTAATCAGCCAGCTCTCTTTTTTTTCAGACTGTTTTTGCACTAATTAATAAAACAAATGCTTATTTTTGGAATGAAGTCATCAAACAGAAATTTTATACATACAAATGACAATACAAAAATAAAGCCCTCATACACAATAGTTTGTATCTAAGCACAAAACAATCAATATCTCCATCCAAATTATGACATGAAAAATGAAAATACAAATTCAATGAAAACTTATTATAGAAGCTGAATTTATGTACCGGACAAGATCATTTAGTCCTTCCAAGCATCTTATTTCTTCTTTTCTTATTCTTTATCTTTATTTGCATAGTTAGTCCTTCCAAGCATCACAGTTCTTCTCTTCTTATTCTTTAACTTTATTTGCATAATGTGTTTTTGTTTCTATTGTGAATTTTTTCCCTCATCTCCTCCATTTCTTTAGGTTCCTTTTTAATCTTCTCTGATTATTTCTTTCTCTTCTGCTCAGGATAACCATACTTCTTTGGGGCCTTCACTGAAAGACATAGTTTTCTAATGATTAACCATCTTTTTAATAATTTCCCAGATTTCTAAAATATTTTAAAAGTTTTCTTTAGCCTCCAAGACCAACTCTAAGCTCTAACTTTTCCAGGTTTCTCCTACTTTCAGTATCAGCAGACACCATGCTTTAATTCTTCCACAGCATACAAAATACATCCATCTAAAAGTTAAAATGTATCTTTCCAAAATTCCATCCTTTCCATTTCCTCTTTCTGTCTAAGAAGGTATATACTTAGCTTTAAACACTCAGAATAACATGAAAACTACTTAGAATGTAAACCGTGTAAACCATTTTAAATCACAAAAACAGTGGTGAATCTTTTACAGGCCAAGCTGCATCTTACAACAAGAGATTTGAATAATTCATTCAAGTTCTAAGATAGAAACTTTGATAATGCAAAGAAGCAAAATATCAATATAATGGGATCAAAAACCCATATATTTCAGTGTCATGATTATGTTATAACATTTCCCATCCACATCATCATAAAACCTCTGCAATTAACCGCTTCACCTATTATCCCGCAAATACTCGCAATTAAGAAATGGTCGAAAATGTTCTAAGCTGAGTTATCTTGTACACATTTCAATCTTAACTCTCTGTGGTTTTATCCCAAGTAAAGTATTCTTATTTACAGCATTTTAATTTAATGCACACCTGCTGGATGGAATGACATCTTCATGCTCCATGACATCTAGAATAAGTATGTTGCCTTGACACCAGATGGGAATAGATATAATTTAGCACATTTTGTAGGCTTAATCAAAGCTTATATTATCATTCTGTTGTAGATGCTCAGTGGCTTTTTATGTTGTGTTCGTATTGCAATGTCAAGCGACAGTGATTCTGATGGTGTTTCCCCTGAGGAATCTGGCAAATATACTTCAGAAGTGTTACTTGAAAGTGATTCTGATTCAGATATAAGCGCAGCAAGACAATATGTGCAATTGCAAATAGGTGACAATGTAACTCCAGCTCCATCAAGATATTCATTTATATCTGCTTCTAGCCTAAATTTTTCAGTGGATCCTAACAAAGACATTACTCCGTTTTTCAGCCTCTTTTTTGATGATGCGCTACTTGATGTAATAACAAGAGAGAGAAATCATTTTGCACAGCAGTATAATTGTGGAAAGCAAACAACAGTGGGGTGGAGTTCCACTACAGGTGATGAAATGTGCATTCTCCTGGCAATAACTATTTTGTAGAGTACAACCTGGTAACCAGAAGGGAAGCAGTATTGGTCAAAAGTTCCTATGATTGTAACTCCATTTTTTCTGGCAACGATGTCATACAAGAGATTTGCTGCATTGAAGAAATATCTACACTTTTCCAACAATGACGATTATGACCCTGAAACGCATCCTAATCCAAAATTGAATAAAATTTGGAACGTGTTCAAGCATTTAGAGCACAAGTTTCGACAATTGTATACATAGAGAGGTTACAATAGACGAAAATTTGATGACGTATAAGGGATGATTGGGATGGGTGCAATATTTGCCATTGAAACATGCTAGTTTTGGTCTAAAGACATACATGCTGTGTGAATCAAAGAGTGGATATGTATGGTCCAGTATTACTCATTCTGGAAAGGGAACAGTCTTAGACCAGCAATACAAAGACTTGCCGATGTCATCCCAGGTTGTTATGGCTGATGAAACCATTGCTGGGGAATGGGTATTGTTTAACAACCGACAACTTATACACATCTCCCCAGCTGGCGGACATCCTCATACACAACAAAACTGATACCTACAGCACAGTAAAAATGTCACGGAAGGAAATGCCTCAACTTCTGAAAACCAAAAAGCTAAAATCAGGAGAAACAATCGCCTGTCAGAGGGGCAAAGTAATGGTCTTAAGATGGAAAGACAAGCAGGATGTAGTATACTTCTCAGCACCATTCATATTCCAAAGATGAAGAAGAATGACGAAGAGAAACCTCAGGTTGTTAATGACTACAACTACACGACATAGGGGGCATCAACAGAGTAGATCAACACATATCAGCATATTCTACACCATGAAAAGGAACAAAGAGATACAAAAAAATTTTCTTCCACTTGAATTGGCATTATGGAATTCATATGTCCCACACATAAAATCAGGAGGTAAAGGAACTCTTCTTCAGTAAAGGATGTCCTGTCATTCATAAGACATTTGAAAACTGTTGCCAAGTGTAACGTCCCCTAAAGCAGGTCAACCATGGAGAACACCACATCCTTTGCACCTAACAGAGTAGCATTTCCGTGAAGTCATCCCACCAACAGAGAAGAAGGCAGCTCCAACCAGGCAGTGTGCTATGTGCCATGTGAAGGATACAAGAGATAAGGAAAGAAGAAAGCCGTTATTATTGCCCAGACTGCAGTTTTCCACTCTGTGTGACACTTTGCTTTCATGTCTATCACACTGAAGCTAATATTTAAGTGAAATGTTGTTTATGAAACACTTTCCCTGAAGTGCCATGATTGTGGGTTTTTTTTTTTTTTAAATAATGTTCTAACACAATAAAGTAAAATGTAAGAAACCCGAGAATACTTGGGATAATAGAAAGGCATTAAAATCCCTTGTTGTTTCAACACATTGTTGCTTGTTTTTTAATCTGATTCCTACAAATAACACCTAAGTAATAATCAGTGTTTACAATATGCAGAGAAAAAATTATTATTATTATTACCACCTCTCAGATAATAACTAGAACATGAAGTGGTTAAGGTACCTGAACAACAAACTTTTTTTCACTTGCGTGAAAATATTAAAATAATGATATAGAAGTAATATTTTAAATTATGACACATCACTGTTACTAGCTTCTCAATCTTCAGAAGTAATATATTGATATTTTACTTTCATTTACCAAAGTTCCACTCATAAAGCTCAAGCAAGATGGCTTTGTGGTAATGTATGATTCTTGCATTCAGGAGGTCTGGGCTTGATTCCTTCATGGGAACTATCTTGCATATTTCTGGGACCCTCAGTTGCGGGTGGCTAGTCAGTGTCGGAATTGTTGTCATGTTGGAATCATTAGGACCCCATCCTTGCTAGTATACATCGTTAACTGGATCTGGTTGCCCTTCAGGTTTCCCTTTCATTCCTTCCTCCTGGGAGTCATGTTGGAAGCACAAAGGTCCTACTATGGCTTATGTGCGGTGCTGTGCTCCAGTTACTGGAGGTCCATCTATCTGACCACCACTAATTCCTTTCTTATAGCTTAAAATAGATGATTATTCAAAAAGTCCCTTTGGGATAGGATGCAATGTTTTGCATGCAAAACACCATTTTTGTCATGTTTTAATCATGTTTCCATACGGTTCTGACCAGTTGAGATGCATCCATGAGAATGGTAAAATTGCTTTCCTCTCTCCAAGAAGATTTGTTTTTCGGGGACAGCAAGCAGGATTTGTCATGCTTGACAGACTTCATTCAGGTGATTTGCTTTCCACTCCTATTGAATGTAACTGTTCCACTCACTGTCACTCTCATTCTTAACAACATAGTCCACCAAAAGCAAGTAAGGTGTACAAATTAAAAATGGACAACAATGTTGTCCTTAATCATCTTCATGGAAAAACTTCTGATAAATATGTGGTGTAACATTATGTGTTAATTTATTAAGTGGAAATTCTGTCTTTATAGGCCATTCCTTGCCAAATCAATGGTCATGTCAACAGCCAATATTTACCCATTTATCTCTAATAATGTGCTGCCTTCTTTCACAATAATCTGCAGTTTAATCTGGTTTCTTCCCCTGTAGGGATATTTGTGCTCTGGCATGTAGTATGTCCTATAAATGATCTGCACTTCTGACACTTTTTTTTTTTTTTTTTTACTTTTGTTTTGGATATGAATTTCACTATTTACACAACAAAGTGCTGAGTTAATATGGAATATTCAGGTGAGTTTGTGACAAACTATGAGGTGTGGTAGGTGGTGTCAAATGTAACAACTTCTGCTCATAAACCCATAATATTATCCAGTAATACTCCAGCACAAAGTTACTAACCTTGCAAACAATTTAATCCATGGCTATTTTTAATTAATTTTCTCATGCCTGCAGGTTCCTTAACTCCTCTACTTGACAACCCCTCCCACAAATAATCAAATTCCTTAACCACATCGAAAAGCTCCTCATTCAAAAACCATCTATCGTCTCTTTTTAATTTACCCTCTTTTTTAAACACTACTATTTACGACTTCCTAACACTTATGCTTAAATTGCATTCTGCATAAAATCTACCTATTTCATTTATCATTCGTTGCAGCCCAATTACTGTAGTACAATCTACCATTAAATCATTGGCAAATAACAAACCTGGTACTCCTTTCTTTCCTACAACTGGACAGTGTGAATTACGCTTTAGAATCCTTTCCACAATATCATCAATAAATAAATTAAACAAAACTAGACTCAATTCACAACCTTGGCTCAAACCCACCTTTTGATCCACCATTCCTGTAAACCCATTTCCTGCACATTTAACATATAATTTAACTCCATTTTGGGACCACTGAAATAAACCCTTCACTTATGCCCTTACTCCATATTTTATACACTAGTACATCTCTTCTAAGTGTATCAAATGCCTTTTCAAAGTCGGCAAAAACATATACACCCTATCCCTTTTGTTCCTCAAATACTTGCTTTCTATAGTTCGAATTATCATTATATTATCAATAGCCCTTCTGCCTTTCTAAATCCAGCCTGATATTCAATCAACTTCCCTTCTAATTCTAGTCATTCCTGTAATCTAAAAGCCAATATGCCAGTATAAATTTTACCTAAAATAGATAAACTGATTCCTCTATAGTTCCCTGAACTACTCAGACACCCTTTTCCCTTCAATAGTGATATAACCATACTTATTTTCCAATTTTCAGGCATTACCATGCTCATTTTCACCTTGTTAAATAAATTTATCAGTATCCTCCATCCATTGCATGACTCGTAAAACATCTTCCAAAATTCCCCTAAAATCCCAACTATACCTGCTGCCTTATTCTTTTTCAAAACTCTAATTTAGTATTCAATCTCACTACTTGTAACTTCCGTATCTAAACATTCAATCCTTGCTGCTTTTTTATTCAAAATCAATGCACTACTTTTTAACAATTCCCACACCAATTAAACTTTCAAATATGTTTTCCATTCATTTGGTAACAGTGTGTTAATACTAAACATTCATTGTCAAGACCTCGAGCAGTGCGGACATACCAGGAAGAGCCAGGTACAGCCCGATTAACTTGAGGTGGCAGCTCGCTGTGCAGTACAAGAGGGGCAACTAAGTGTGGTGGGAGACCAACTGCAGCCACATGCGGCCAAGAGGGAGGGGAAATCAATGCATCTTACCTTGAGGCTGGTTTCAGACAACAGATGCAAAACTAGCAGAAGATCCAGTTGAATCTGCAGTTCCTTGCTCTTGACAGTCTTCACCTTCCTCTTCACTAGAAAACTCGGAGGAATCACTGCTTTCGTCTGTGTCGCCGCTTAGATGAATGATAATTTCCTGTCCGCCATCCAGCAAGTCTTCACTGCACATGAATTATAGCTCAACATTGATGACGTGCATATGGAGTAGTGTGTGATGAATGTATATATGTCTCATCCATATATATTATGGGAGACCCTCATTTCTGTACTGTTTTATCATTCTAAGATAATGGAGCCGCTTAGTTCTGATGTCGTGCCGCTCCATTAGGACTTTTCTATTCTTTTTTGTCCTTTTCCAGGTAAAACCCAACTTAAGTAGTATCTTTCTTAATGTAGATACACTCCCTTCAAAGTTAATCGATTCCTTTAACTTTGCATGCACCTTCTTCAATGTCGGTCTTTGCTTGTGAAGAATATAGAATTCATTCACAGTTCAGTGCACTACTGCCTCATTGAAAGTATCTAAGCTCGCACAATAAGATCTTTTAGGTCTCTTTTTATGCAGTGTGGAGAATGAAGGCAAAATACCACGATCAATATCTTTGGTTTCCTTAATATTCTTCTTACACTTCTTTCGGAAGCGCCTGTTGCCTCAGCAACACTCTTTCTAAAGTTTTTCATTGATGTTTACCACGCCAGCCTCTACATGTCTTTTCATGTATTTATACACATTGCTAATAACTTCCCTGGTTTGGGAGTGCAGTACTTTGCCTTTAAGTTTACTGCCCATGTATTAACAGTAAGTAAAACGCAAATCCAAAAAATACTCCACGCAGGCACTCACAGTTACACACACATACAGAGAATACAACTCGGAACAAAGCAAACTGTTTCATGTATCCGCTGTTATAGACGAACATATAACGCACAGACACAAGCCTTAAAAAATTACAAAAGCTCAGATAACACACGTGCAGCATCAACAACTCCACATGCGTAACTGACCCCCCACTCTCTTCTCGGGATAGATAATGGACTTATCGTTTAGTGCGCACCTTTCCTCAGCTGCCACCTCAAGTTAATCGGGCAGTAGCTGCAGAACAATGGGTGTGGATTTGGTGCTTTACCAAGTGAGGATAGGAATGTGGGTGGGCTGGTATTCTTGGAAAGCAGGTAGCGAGCAGGCACAAAGGACTGAAATTATAAGTTATTTTGTGGTACTTGTATTGGCAATCTAGCATTAGTGCTTTCCATGTTTACGCTGGCAAGTGCTAATTATCGTTGTTTATCTCCAAATGTCGGCGCTGACCTCCTGATAACCCTGGGCCATAGCCGCTGCATCACAATATATTTCACTGGCTTATCAAATATCTAAAAAACTAGAGCCAATCTGGCAAAAGTGATGTGACATGAGGTTGTTTAAAAAAGATGTCAAATGGCCAGTTTCAATTTCACTTCTCTTAAAAATTCAGTATTTTTGTAGATATATAAACACCTGTATCCAAAATCCAGAACCAATCTGGCAAAATTGATTGCTATATGGAACCAACACCCCTTAAATTGTATAAATTCATTAAGATATTCTTGTGATTAGAAAGTAATGAATTGAATATGAAAACTATACATATATAGCCACTGTCAAATGTTTGGTAAGAAAATATATGTTGGGCAGTGATACACTTGTTAGACTATGGCACATTATAATATGCAAAGAACATAAACGGTACAAACCAGTAAGGCACTGGTTTGTGCCTTCCAAACCTGAGCTAATCTGGATTTTTAATTGTCATTTTCGACTTCAGCACACTCAAATCTATATAAATCAACTATTTTGGGCTTTGTAAAAAAAAAAAAAAAAATTTAAATTTTGAAGCCTAGTGTAATTAGCTGAATTTCCGCAGGGCTGACGTGAACGCTGTTCAAACGTTTCTCCAGGAACATCATAGTTTTTGTTTGTTCAGTGCTACCAGTGTAAATGCAGCATGGGTTTCAAAACACTTACTTTGGAGACAATTAAAAAAAACACGTAACATGCAAAGTTATTAAACATAACACTGATCCAGAATTTTATACAAAATCTATTAGGATACTTAAAAGAAAGACTAGGTGCACATTTCATAAAAGGAAGAAATCAGAATGGCATTTTAATAGATTTAAAGAATTGGCTAAACAATTACAAGATGAAAAGTTGCAAGCTCAAAAATGCTTCTTAGAACAAATTCTTAACAGGGCAATTAATTGTTGGAGATCTTTTTACAATTATATAAGTAGATGCAAGGGCTAATAAAAAATGCATACCAGTTCTTAACATAAATGGGATTACTGCATTATGCGATAAGGACAAACAAATACATTTGTATCTGTTTTTCATAAATTGGAGGACAATTCTGAACAGGAGATTGGGGTTAGTGGAGAATCTCTTTTTCAAATAATGGTTTTCCAATTGCGGAAAAGGATCAAGATGCTGCAGAATTGAAAAGTGCGGCTGTTTTAATGTTACTTATGTGTTTAACATTAATATAGCACCACGTTTGGAAGCCAATTTACGAGAGCAAATATATGTTTTTCTTTACGCGATGCCATCTTGTGTGACGTCACTCCTTATTTGGTTGGTTCGTTTAACTCCACCTGGCGTAGCAATTTGCATCAATTAGGGTTCGAAAGAATTTTAAGTTTTGTATATTGTCCTCCGGCTAGCTATCATATTATCTTAGTAGAACAAGTATCTCTTGCAGGGTGTGAAGCGGAAAGGAATCTTTTGTCTAGAAATGATATTGACGAAGAAATTGGTTTTATAATCTTTATTGCAGAACACGTTCACGAACACTTTCACAGATTTATCTGGATAATCGCCATACTGAAACTGTTTGTAATAACTTCTCACTTTTAACTCACGTACTTCAACTTTATATATTTAACTGTATAATACTTTATAATAGTTCTTGTAATTCTGTTGCGCGTAACTTGACGAAATAAATGAACGGAGAATTTTGTAGAACTGGTGGGCTGACGTGTAATGTGTTGAGAATCTTGTTGAACTGCGGGCGATGTGTAATGTTTTGAGAATCTTGTTGCACTGCGGAACACGCTACCTCGGCCTGGCTTATTTATAGGCTTGCCTTAAGATACGCCTAAAGATTATAAATGAAATGCTATTGGCTAATAAAACGCGCCAACATTAGCGTCTATTTTACTATCCAATGAAAACCACTAATACATATTGCTTTAGGAAATGTTCTAGAAGCTTTTTTACCGAAAAGGCGCGAAACATTACGTAACTTCCTGGTTCCCGGTAACGATAAACAACTCACCCCATCGCTGCATTCTTGCGCCATTACTAACAGTTTCAGTAAAGCCTTATATTATTATTTACCAATATTAATTACAATTAATAAACCTCTGAAATCAATGTCACATAAAAATACATATTTATATTACAATTATTATTTACGTTTAAGTAATTTGTGATACAAATTACCGTATCAAAAGGGGGGACCCAATAACATACGTACTGAAATACTGCAGAGTGGAGAAGCCATGATTCAATACCTAATGGATTTGTTCAACATGTCACTTAACAACAGTGCCTTACCAGAAGACTGGAAAGACAATATTGTAGTTCCAATTTATAAAATGGGTAATAAAACAGAAATAAATTACTATTGGCCAGTTAGTCTAACTTCAGTAGTGTGTAAATTGATGGAACATTTAATTGCAGAATATATACGGGAGGAGTTACAAAACCAAACCTGGTTCACGGAAGCGCAACATGGGTTTAGACCTGGGTTAAAGCCAAATAACTTCATTTCAAGATTTAGCAGATGAGGTGGATGCAGGAGGAAGAACTGATGCAGTGGTGATAGATTTTTCTAAAGCTTTTGATGTAGCGCTGCATAATTTACTTATCAGGAAACTAGCTAGTACAGGAATTGATCAACACATAGTTTTATGGATTAACATTATTTTGAAAGGGAGAACACAAAGGGTAAAAGTAGGTAAAGAACTGTCCGAGAGGAGCACCATGAGTTCGGGTGTGCCCTAACTCAGTAATGGGTTCGTTAATTCTTCTTATTTTTGTTAATGATATAACTATAAATATTAAATACCAGATAAGATTGTTTGCAGATGATTGCATTATTTACAATAAAATTCAGAATATTGTGGATGAATTCACGCTTCATGGTCATTTAAATGAAATAAGTAACTGGGCTGCTGCAAATAAAATGACAGTGCTAGAAATGTAATCAATTACATTTAGTAGATCTAAAGCGGAAAATCCTTCATGGCTATCACATGGGCGAGGAAATTCCTCAGGTAGACAGCTGCAAAAATTTGGGAGTGTAATTTGGTGATAAACACTGGATGGGATGATAAGTAAATTCTGCAACTAGGAAAGTGTGGAAAACATTACATTTTTTAATGAGGATACTGAAAAAGAGCACAAAAACCAGAGAAATTGTCTATAAGTTTTTAGTGCGGCCAGATATGGAATATGGAGTAGCATGTTGGGACCCGTATAGAGTTAATCAAATTGATTTGTTAGAAAAGATACGTACGCGTGTGCACGCATGGTACATTTTTCATTAGTTTTGGTTTTCTCAAAAAAACCTATGATTTTGATTAAAATACTATATGTTCAAGATACTTACATGACTAATAAAATGTACTATATCTTGAATTTACTGCAAATTGCCTGCAAAGTCCTCTTCATATGACTGAATTTTATATAAGTAACAGTAAACCATTAGAGGTAGACAAAAACTTATCACAGAAAAAAATGTAGATCTCTTTAAAACACAATTTATTTCATTACTTCAAATAATGTTTTATGTGGCGCCAGTGATTTGCAAGTTATCCACTGTTATTGGTTTGAAATTTTCAGTACTTTGCCATTTTTTTAAACAGCCATCAGCATTTGGTTGTTCCTTTGCTATATCATAGAATATGGAATTTCAAAGCCAGTATATGGTGAACTGCTTTTTAAAGATTTTACTATTGCTTCCGCCTCCTCCATCCCTGTTGTACCTACGATGAACTGTGTAATGGAACTATTTCTAAACATTTATTTCAATTAATATGAAGCATAAAAAAACTAAACTTTTGCAAGAATAGTCTGTAGAAAGCTATATAAAAATAAAGATATTGGCTACATAAATTCATGTGAATGTAACATCGGATTTCTTTAATTTAGTGCAGATTATCTAGGTTATTTGAGGGTCATATTTTCTTAAGTAGGAACCTTCATCCCAGCCCATCCCCTCCAATTATGATTCAAAGATTTGTTGTTTTGTATATAGACTCAGTCTCTAATGAAAAATGTGCGAGTTTCTGTAAGAAAGAAAAAATGTAATGTTAATCTTAAAATGAATTTAATAACCTTCAATGAATTAAAAATAACTACTGTCATTGCTCTCTCACATCAAAGGAACTTTTATACTCTTTCTTCCTGGCACAATTAATTTGTAGAAGTGCAAATTTTCACCACTCAAAATAAAATATATAATTATCATTTTGTGATACATTTCTGCTACTACCAATAAAGATGTAAAAACAATAATTAGTCCTATTCATTGCCTTTCCATATTCCATTAGTTCCTTTTATTCATGGTTACATGCAAAGGTACCATTTTAATACCCACATCACATGTACAAAATGACAGTTTTTTTATTTATTTATTTATTCATTTATTTATGGACACTCTTTAACTGCTGTGGTCATTAGCATCCCATTCTATATTGGGTGTGAAAGACCGGAAATTTTGCTCAGGGGCCTCTTTATCAGGTTTGAGGTTATTTTATGTGCCGTAAATCTACGACACGGGACTACCAGCTATACTTCCCTTCTGAAGGAAGCCATGCTAAAGATTTTTACGCCCAAAAAAAATCCATTGCCCTCCACTGGGTTTGAACCCGCAACCTCGGGAATAAGAGGCTAGCATGGTAACCACTACACCACGGAGGACGACAACAAAATGGCAGGTATGTTCTTCCAAGATGATACCATGTACAAAGAAAAATATGTTTTGGGTGGGTGAGCCGAAGCACCTTTACACATTATGGTGGCTGCTTCATTCTTTTAACTTAATGTTTCAAGGTGTGCCTTTATAGTCTGCATATGTTAAGGGTTTTGTTTTTGTTGGCTCACTTTTGCAGGCATTGAATTACAAGGATTCAAAGTATCAAAGCCTTTACTACATGTACTGAAGACAAGGGATTATTTAAGAAAGTGAAAGAAAATGTTATGAAAAATCTAATTTTCTGATTTTTGTTTCTGGAAATAATTTTATATCTTACCTTTCAAAAAAATGTCTGTTTTAACTCATTACTGTTTAAAGGTACAGATACTGTAGTTGGAAGTTTTATAATATACTAGCTGTCTGCCAGATATTTCACGGGTAGCTTTTTAAATTCGAATGGCGCAATTAATTTCATTTATCTCCCCCCCCCATTTTTTATGAAATTATTGTACAATGACCTATAAGTTTTTTTATGATGAACCTCCCTTAACCCCTTATAATTGTAATTAATACAGACGTGGCTATTCCTAATAATGGATAAAAAAAAATCCTCTAATATTAATGCAAAAGGATGTGAAACACTGGCAGAATGTCAGACTTCCTTAACCTACCCATGACAGTCTTCCAAGTTTTGGAAATTCTACATAGCCTTGGGCATCATTTGGCTGTGGTACAATCATTGATCAGAATGGTCGAGTAACTTGTAAGATAATTATAGTAGGTGAAATTTTAAACCTTTGTACCTCCCCTTTGGAGAAACCCTTAACCTGTATAATGAAACAGAGGTGAAGCTGTTGACGATGTAGATTCCACATTCCCAGGCCCGCAAGTTTAACTTCCTTGGAAAAAACATATGGTCTGTGGCTATCGGGAAAAGCAATCTTCTCAGTAGTGAATTAGAAAATATCGGTTCACTGATTTCTAATGTTAGCAATTTTCTCTCTTTATAGCTGTCTTATCTGTCATTGCATGGGTACATTCTATTAGTACGGGGTTGAAAATAAGGATAGAGCTGATTTTTTAAAGTTGTAAGTAGTCTGTAATTTGTACCTGTTCTAAGGCATAAGTGTCCAAAGTTTTGTCCAGATTTGTCAAACAGTGACAATTTGTACATAAGGGGTTGAAAAATAGGTGTATGGGTAGCTTTTTGAAGTTGTATGATATTCTATAAGTCGAAGTGCACAAATTTGTGCCCTGGTTGACCCATAGAATAGTTTTATCTAGAAAGGATTGAAAATAATATAAGGGTAGTTTTTAAAACTTTCGAGTTCTACATAAATAAAACTAAGGATTAGGTAGGTTTTGAAAGTTGTAACATAACCTAAGCTTTTTGCTAACTCTCATTGTATAACTGTGCAACATTTTGACCATATGGTTTAAACAGTGCAGATTTCTACATAAGGGGTTGAAAATATGGAAGAGTAACTTTTTGGAGTTATAAGGTAGCTTATTATTTTCATTGGGTCCTATAGTAAAAGCATACAAAGTTTCTTCTAGATAAGCCGAAGAATGTTGATTTGTATGTTAGGGGTTAAAAATAGAAATTGAATGTAAGGGTCAGTTTCTAGAATCCAATGTTACTGGTTTTGCCAAAATCATACAAAAAAATCTGCCATATTTGCAACAAAATGCCAAAAGTAGCCTCCGATATCCATATACAATGAAATAGGATTGAAATTTGGTGACATAAATATGAAAAAGTAACCCCCATCTCCCCAGTTTTCAAATTCTTGGAAACATAGCCTGTGATCATCTGGAAGAATAGGGCTTTTCAATTATGAAAGAATTATCACAATCAGTTGAGTGGTCTCTCTCTCTCTCTCTCTCTCTCTCTCTCTCTCTCTCTCTCTCTCTCTCTCTCTCTTAGATAGTCCTGTAGAAAGCATGGTTTATTTCAGCCCCTGTTTTCTTGCATTTTAAATCCTCGGCCCTCTTCACTCTTTGGAATTCTATTATGACAAAATCTGTGGAGCAATTAACCAAAAATTTACTCCAGCTCTTTTAGAAAAAAAAGCAAACAAATTATGTATTGAGCATTAAAACTACGGTACAAAATTTTAAGAAAAATGTTTTAAGTAAATTTCTATAACTTTCCCTTAGAATGGGCTATTGCATTATTTTCAGAAAATTATTTTTTGTGTTTGTAGACAAGCTTTATGTATTGCTTTATGCAGAGTTTGAAGCTTCAGAACCTCATTGTTTGGCAATTAAAATGGTTCAATTTTATCATAGCCTCATTTAACTAACAACTTCTAAGCTAAATGCATATTCCAAAAGCTTTATTTTGAATTATTTGAACTGCACTTTATTTTTATTTAAGTGGAGAGTTTTTGAAAAAAAAAATTGTTTTATAACATGCCCTAAGATTCTGTATTTTAAATAACAGCAAACATATATGTTATTGTGGAGGTTATGATAAACATATTGAGGTGGTAACTGATAAGCAATCATCAAAGCTTATTAAAGAAGTAACCTTTTCCATGTAGAAGGTAGTGAAATGTCTGCAATTTGGATCACACTTTGCATGTTTGTTAGTGAATTCAATGTCAGGCAAGTTAAACAAGTGAAGGTTTATATGAAGTCATACAATGCTGATTATCCACTGTACAGAGCCTTTCTTTTGATGCATGGCCATATTACAGGGAACTGCTTGCCTTGCACTGCACTGTTTCTAACCAGTTCTGTTCCCCTTCCATTTCCCGCCTCTCCATCTACCAGCTAATCAGTTAATGTGACACAGTGGTTGATATACTGTGAGGCCACGTGTTTCAGTGTTATAATGTACTAGTGCTCTTATAATGGCAAAATGTCTGTGTGCTTCAGCACACAAAATCTTCATGTATGATTCATATGTGACAAACTTTTGAAGAGAAGTGAGATGGTGATTTATACACACATTTCATGCTGTTCATGCACCTCACAGAGAAATAGTTCGTAATCTTGTGAATAGATTTAGGGAAATGGGATCTATTCTTGATAAGAAACTGAAATTAAATCATTGTGTTCTTACAGAGGAAAAACTCAATGACAATGGAGAAAAGTTAAAATGAAATTGAAAAAAATCTCTGAGAAAGCTTGCACAGTAATCAGGAATTTCACAAATCTTGGCTTGGAATGCTAGTAAAAATTAAAACCCTAGTTCAAAATTGCAACCTTGTGATAATGTGAGTAGAGTTAATTTCTGCAATTGGATATTGGCTAATAATCGTGATCGCTCTAATGACTGGCATTTTTTAATTTTTTTAAATGAAGCATGCTTTTATTTACATGGCCATGAAGAATTAATGAGTGTTAATACAAATTTCTCTAACAGATGTGTGGTGGCACAAGAACATAATTTCCAACTTCTTCTATGATGAAGGTATGTGGTTATTGTAGTTATAATTTGCATGAGAAATCTATGCACTTGAATTTAAGGGGCTATGTATATCTGAAAAATGCTGGCAAACAGCGTGCTTCCCAGTGGCAAAAAATTCCTGATTAGGCCGGCAAAGCATCCAAACAAAGGCTATATACATTCACATTACCACAGAGAGAGGCATGACTTAATATTAGTAAAACATTGAAACCAGCACTTTTTACCAATTTTGTTACTTGTTGCAAATATTCACCCCATCATTCTCTCAAGTAAAGGAGTAGTTTTCATTACAGCTTTTTTATTGGAAACAGAAATGCAGGCATGTGCAGACAATGTTATTCTTACCATGTGTGCACATTCAAAACTGGCACTTTCTCCCTTGCATTAATTCTCTTACCTTGACAGATGACTTACAAATATCACTAACCTACTTGTGCCTGGCATTGCCGCATGGCAACGGTGTGTACTTTACTGAATATTTTCATATGTATTCAAATTTCAAGCTAGTGGTAAGGTGCATTTCCTCGAATGCATAGAGGTAAGCAAAATTTGACCATATGTCAGTTTTAGTTTGCATCTATCTATTGTTATGCCATTATCGAAGTAACAAGACTATTGATGGACGCTGCCAGAAACATAAGTCTATGTTTTGAGTAAGTATGTCATTAATTATATAAAACTGTTTTTTGAGATACAATTACGTATGTAATGGTGTTGGTGATATACTGCTGAATGCGATATTAGAAAATTTAGTAATTTGAATAAACAATGACCAAGATATTTCAATCTGAACATTGATTTTGCCATATAACAACACCAGGCATTTGCACCACCTGTATTTTTTTTTTTTTTTGAGGGGTCTTCCTTTTCATTTTTTGGGACAGATTTTTCAGTCTTAGACAAAAGACGATATCATTACATTTTTTTTCATGGAGCCTCCAGATGTCAGTGCAGAAACAGATGAGGATTCAGGAGATGAAAACGAGGATGGATAAATGTTATTTTCCATATAATTCACAATTTTGTATTTAAATACTTTACATAACATCAGTGTTACAGGTTGTTGACAATTTATCATCTTGGCAATTAAGGGCTAATGCAGACGTTAGATTTCTCAATAATCAAAGAATGGGCATCAACTATGACACAGACATTTCATTTGCAGGACCTTCAACTTTGTCTGGTACAGCTTCACATTCTATTCTGCCTTCAACCAATGATGGTGCTATACCAACTCCTTCATTGTCAAATATTTTGAAATGGAGCAATGAAAGGGAATCAAATCCACCATAATGAATAAACAGGGCAGATTTTGATGTTGAGACCTATACTTTGTTTCCTGAAAATGATTATTCTAAACATACAAGCATGTCTATTTTGGAGATTTTTGAAAAGTTTATAAACAAGGAGCAAATTGAGCATTTAGTTGATGAAAGATGTTATGCATTATTTAAATGCCCAGATCCAAATACACTATGTGATCAAAAGCATCCGGAGACCCCCCCCCACAAACATATGTTTTCCATCTTAGGTGCATGTGCTGCCACCTACTGCCTGGTACTCATTATCTGCAACCTCAGTAGTCATTAGACATCGTGAAACAGCAGAATGGGGCGTTCCGTGGAACTCACGGACTTCAAACATGGTCAGGTGATTGGGTGTCACTTGTGTCAGAAGTCTATACATGAGATTTCCACACTCCTAAACATCCCTAGGTCCACTGTTTCTGATTTGATAGTGAAGTGGAAACATGAAGGGACATCTACAGCACAAAAGCATACCGGCCGACCTCATCTGTTGACTGACAGAGACCGACATTTGAAGAGGGTTGTAAAGAGTAATAGGCAGACATCCATCCAGACCATCACACAGGAATTCCAAACTGCATCAGGATCCACTCCAAGTACTATGACAGTTAGACGTGAGGTGAGAAACCTTGGATTCCATGGTCGAGCGGCTGTTCATAAGCCACACATCACGCAGGAAAATGCCAAACGACGCCTCGCTTGGTGTAAGGAGCGTCAACATTACACGATTGAACAGTGGCAAAATGTTGTGTGGAGTGACGAATCATGGTACACAATGTGGCAATCCGATGGCAGGGTGTGGATATGGCGATTGCCCAGTGAACGTCATCTGCCAGCGTGTGTAGTGCCAACAGTGAAATTCGGAGGTGGTGGTGTTATGGTGTGGACATGCACCCCTTGTTGTTTTGCGTGGCACAATCACAGCGCAGGCCTACATTGATATTTTAAGCACCTTCTGCTTCCCACTGTTGAAGAGCAATTCGGGGATGGTGATTGCATCTTTCAACATGATCGAGCACCTGTTCATACTGCACAGGCTGTGACGGAATGGTTACACGACAATAACATCCCTGTAATGGACTGGCCTGCACAGAGTCCTGACTTGAATCCTATAGAACACCTTTGGGATGTTTTGGAACGCCGACTTCGTGCCAGGCCTCACCGGCCTACATCGGTACCTCTCCTCAGTTCTGCACTCCGTGAAGAATGGGCTGCCATTCCCCAAGAAACCTTCCAGCACCTGATTGAAAGTATGCCTGCGAGAGTGAATGCTGTCATCAAGGCTAAGGGTGGGCCAACACCATATTGACTTCCAGCATTACCGATGGAGGGCGCCACGAACTTGTATGTCATTTTCAGCCAGGTGTCGGATACTTTTGATCACGTAGTGTATAATAGGTGAATATAACAGCTTCATTTCAATTCTGTTTGTTCGTGGGTACAATATTCTACCATCTAAAAGGCATTACTATGTAATGATGACATGAAGAACCTAGCTGTGTGTAACTCCATGAAACAAGATAGATTCCTACAAATCTGTTGATTTCTGCACTGTGCTGACAACACCAAAATTGACCTTAATAATAGGACTTGGAAAATCTATATGGAAATGCCAAAGAAAAGGGGTATAGATAATTTTGTACCTGAAGAGCACCTGGCATATGACGATAGCACCGTTAAATATTTTGGATGTCATGGTTGAAAGCAGTTTATTAGGGGTAAACTAATACGATTCAGGTACACAATATGGAGCCTCAACACTAAGAATGGCTATTTAGTCACTTTTGAGCTTTACAAGGGCAGAGGTCCAAAAGAAACATAGAGTATTATAAAGTATTTGGCATGGCAGCGAGCCCATTACTCCTATTGCTTGATGAAATTGCAGCAGAGAAGAGGGAATTACGTTATACATTTTTCATGAATAATCTATTTTCCAGTTCTGCACTTTTCTCATTTTTAAAATTCTCTGGATACTCAGCCATTGGAACTATAAGAGAAAATACAATTACAAAGAAACTGTCAATTCAAAATAAAGGCTATTTTCTAAAAAAGATTGTGGGTACTTTGAAACAGCAATTGAGAGAAATAATGGGCTGCTGAAGGTCCACTGGATGGACAATGCCGTAGTCACAATGATCTCCTCATGCAGCAGCCAAACTGTAGGCCAAATTAAGAGGTTTTCTCAGAAAAAAAAGAGAAATGTTACAAACATGAGACCTGTAGCAATTGCAAAGTATAATATGTACATGGGAGGAACAGACCAACTGGATAAAAATCTGGGAAGCTACTGAATTGGAATTCATTTGGCCCTGTTGACATGGATGCTTGATGTAGCTGTACAGAACAGTTGGATTCTGTATATAAATCAGGCAGACCAAAAATTTCTCAGCTACTATTCAGGCGGGAAATAGCATAAGTGCTGTTATTTAAGTTCCAGGTCCTTCTCAAAGAAGCTGGAAGACCATCTGCATTAAAGGTTTTATCAATAGATAGCTTAGTATCCAATTCCATAAAGTTTGACCGCATTCGTAATTTTATGCAACACAAGGAGAAGAAAAAGAAAAGGTGTGCTCAGAGCAACTTTAAGTCGAATGTAAGAATGTGTTCAAAATGTAAGGTAGCTTGTGCACTGATTGTTTCATCCCATTTCATTTCTGCTACATATATGAAGTATTGTTCATCTCATAATTCATTTACTGTATATATGTGGTTACTTTAGTCATGTTGTCTACATTTTTGTGAATGTTGCATTCTTAAAGATTAATTTATGTATCTAGGTATGCTCATATGTTACTTATATTCAGTGCTTGTTTTTTCTGGATGGCAACATTCATGTATAAACTCTTTGTATCAGTTTTTCTTTGCAATTTATAAATGTGGAATATTAGCTCCTATAAACACCATATGGCAACAGCAGTTATTTTGAAAATTAAAAATGTAGCAATTATTTTTACACAGTATTTTGAGTATCCTTGAGACATAATAAATAAAAAACAAAAATTAATTCCAGCCCTAATGGGCTTATAAAAACATAAGCATCCACCTGTGCAGAACCCACTAACAAGACCTCACTATTAACTTACTAATACTGCTCGCGCAGAACCAAAATGGAAAAAGGCACAAAATATGGGTTTGCATTGCATCATCTTGCTAGATCAGTGTGCTTTCATTGCACAAGTTGTTTATATTCACTCATTGTGAATGCTGCTGCAGAACACCTGGCAGATAGATCCCTCTCTGCAGAAACACATTATACATACACCACTTTAATTGCTGTGTTGATTCATATTTTATTCCATAACTACTATTATCAAAATTATACTACTTTATGAATGTTACTGGCTTCCTTTAATGATGCTGAGATTGTTCAGAAGATACATTTTTGCTTTATACAATGGCAAGTGTTTCAAATAATTAAAAACTGTATTTAGTTCTTTTTAAATATTGTAAAAAGCATTGCTATATTCTATTGTAAAACAAGAACTTTCATCTTCAAAGTGAGCTTTGGTTTAACATTCTACAACAAAGGCTTCCAAAATTATATGTATTTAAAACGGCTCAAAATGGATTAGTATGCTAAATTTAGTATTCATTACTGTGACAGCTCTTTGGATTTCGCTGCTGATATTTTATATGTTGTAGTTACAAATAGGAAAAATTATAACCAAAACAAAAAATGTGAGTTCTTAAATGCTTCAGAGAGGGAAATATTTCATATTTGTTTACTTACTCTTTTTTAAACTTTTTATCAAAATAACGACTTCTATAGAACATTAAAGTAATTAAATAATTTATAATTAATTAAACACCATTTAAGACTGAAGGTTCAAAGTGCTAAAATAAGTTGTTGTTGTTCACCAATGGCACTGGGGATTAATTGATCTGCATAATTTTCCCTCTGGCTTCCCAATATAAAGTCTGCAAGTTATCGTACAGACCTTTGAATTTGGCGAGATGTTGTTTGTTCAGGATGACATCTTCACAGAGAGTGCACTTGGGTGTAGGTAGGCATCGTATCTTGTAGAGGTGTTCTGCAAGGCAATCGTGGCCAGTTGCCATCCTAAATAAGCCACTGCAGTCTTCCTTGGCATTTTTTGTATATCAACTCTATCTTTAATATTCTTATAATCTTTATCTTTTTCATCAAGTATCTACTGTCTTTTGAAATGTTGTTTAATGATATTTAATTGTTTATTTATTTCTATATTTCCTACAGGTTTTATTTGTTGTATTGCACCTTTCTTTGCTAATTGATCCACATGTTCATTGTCCAAAAGTCCGACATGAGCTGGGATCCGTTGTAGAGTGACATGATTTCTAGTTTCAACTGCTTTAATTAGGCTTCTTGTTTCTTTAATAATTCTTGTTGTTTTATTATTGTAATTTACTATTCCATCTATGGCTGATTTTGAGTCTGATCAGATGACTATTTTTTGTTTTATGTATGGTCTATATAAAATGTTCTGTAATGCTGCTTTTATAGCTGTTAATTCTACATCAGAGTGGTTTGACGTTTCATCTAATGTTAGATACTGTGCAAAATGTTTACAGTATACTCCTGCACTGGCACTTTTTTTTATTGATGAGGGATCCATCTGTATATATACGGAACCATTCTTTTTCTGGGTATCTTTCATTTTCCGTAGCTATTGCTATTGGCTCTCATTTCATCTGGTATATTGTTTTGTTTGTGTATTGTATATATCAGGTCATTCTGATATTGTATATCAATATATTCTATTGGACTCGTTACATCTGTTGCAATTATATTTGTTGTAATTATTTTCTTGTAGTTTAAGTTATTAATATATGTTCTGAAGCTTATTTAAGTTTTTAAATTATTTATAGTATCTACTGTGTGGTACCACTTGTATTTGTTTCTATTGACTTGCAGTTTTTGTACTAGAGTAATTGCTTTCAACTCATGTTCCAATTCTATATAACCATGTTTTTTGTGAAGCTTTGTAGTACTGTAATTGGTCTTGTTTTTACAGCTCCTGTTATTATTCTTAGTGAATTATTTTGTGAAATTTCTAGTTTACTTTTAAGTCTCTTGTTTACTGTTGCTAGAGGTTCTCCTCCATACAATAGGTTAGGTTTTATATGTATTATTAAGGAGGTCCATGTTTCCACCCCATTTTATTCCTGCTAAATGTTTTAAAATGAACACGTGGGGAACAAGTAGTCTGCCTCCACGTGGTGTTCCCTGGGTAACGCTAAATGGACTACAACACAGGAGGCTTCCCACGCCAAAAAAGTTAAAACAAGAGCCCTTCTTAGTACTATTTTGGAATGCTGGTGGAATGAATCAAAGTGCTAAAATAGTTAAATCATATGGTTTGGTGTATGTAACCAAATTTTCAGAACTCTTGATTTAAAACTTTAGAAGATACAAATTTCAGTGATTCCTTGACTTAAATTAAATGCACTTCATTCTTTGCACTTCAGTATTATTGCGATACTATCAGTATATCTCTTGAGTGTGGGCCTTGAAAAAAATTAAGATTTTCATTAATAATTATATCATTAAGGTACTGATTTTTTCTACTGATACATAAAGCATTAAGAATGCATAAAATACCAAATATACATCAGTGCATGAATTACATGTAGTTTTATGTTGAAACCAAGCTTGGTTTTTGCTTGTCTGAAAAATTAAGTACTGGTCACACAGCTAACTTATAATTCTTAACCATTTTGTCACAGTATATTATCACCAGTGTTAAAGTTATTTTGTTAATCTCAAAATATTAAGCACAACTTTCATAAAATCATAATGGTACTTGAAAATGTTGAATCTCTGAAATTAATCCTACCTGTATCCTTTTTCCTTTAATGTAAATGCAGGTGTATCTAAAGGTAGTATTTCACTTTCCACATTAAGCTCTCTCACTTTTCGGTCAATCACTTTACCATACTGGGCACCAGCATCCAATATGGCTACTATTTCAGAGGTATGTTCACCATTGGCATGGTACTGTGTCTCAGGACTTGTATTATGCATGGTTACTGGCCTCCAACAGCACTGCAAAGAATAAGGCATATATTATTCACCTCTCTCATTTTAGTGAAACAAGCTCAGGAAAAGATTTTGCTGGAAAGTACCATTTCGAGCATAAAGCCAATCTTTATCTCTATCGAAAAAAATACACTTATCATCTAACTGAAAGTCTGTTAAGTTCCTTATTCATAACTTTCTGTTCAGCTATCATTTAGAAGATTAATGGTCCTGTCTTCAAAAATTCTATGAGTTATACATAATGCAATGTAAACTATGAGCATAATGGAGAAATGCTGCTGGAAGAAAGATAAATTTTCAAGGAATGTAGAAATATATTTTGCTGCATAGCTTTGGCTATTATTCTTAAAGACTAGCCCTACAATTCTGTATACTCATGCATTTGCATCATTAAGCAGTTCTCTCCCTATATATATTTGATTTTCTCTGTGCTCTAAAACATGTTGTGGTGTAACATGCATTTAAATTTATTTAAAGGTGAGTCGAAATTGTTACACTAACATCACTTAAGTTTACTCACTTAACATGTTTCGGGAAACCGTTGTTCCCATCCTCAGAAGGTTAACTCGTCGACTGGCCCGTGTTGTTGGTGTTTCCGTTTTTTGGACTGGATCCTGTGGTGGCATCTTGTGGTGGAGAAATGTACTTCCAGAGAGGATTTGGTGGCGGCAAATCAAAATTCATTAGATGTGTGTTGTGTTTTAGAATGGTGATCTTCTCCCATGCATCTAATTCGGCTGCAAATTTGGCTGGTTTGACTAATGTAATATTGGGTTTGATGTTGTGATTAGTGATCCAAAAATGGTGTGAAACTGCAGATTTGTCCATTTGTTTGTATTTAATACATCTCATGTGCTCCTTTAGCCTAGTTTCTAAGTTTCTTTTTGTCTTACCAATGTATACTTTATTGCAATCTGAACAATTGATTTTATAGATTCCAGCTTTTTTGTCTTGTGGAATGGGGTCTTTTAACTTGTTACAAAGTAATTTCTCTATGTTAAATTTGTTCTGTGGAGCTAGGCTGATGTTATGTTTCATGAAAATCTTCTTAAATTGAAGTAGTATTTGTGTTTTTGTGGCACCACGTTGTGGATAATGTTTCTCACGTAATGTTGCTTACCTCACGCGTGGAACCATCTCGTGTGACGTCATTCGTTGGTCTGTCTCGTAGTTCCCTCTGACGTAGCGATTTTTTTTTTTATGAATTAGTTTTAAGGTTATGTATATTGTCTTCCGGCCAGCTATTTAGGTAGGCATTTAATTCTTGCAGGGTGTGAAGCGGAAAAGGAATCTTTTATCCAAAAATTACTAGTGAAGAAATGTATTTTATAATGTTTTATTGTCGAGCACGTGCACTAACACTTTCACAAATTTATCTTGATAATCGCCATACTGAAACTGTTTATAATAACTTCTCACTTTTAACTCACGTACTTCAATTTTTGTATATAAGTGACTTTGTAATATTTTAGATCTTTAATGAATTTCACTGCGTGTAATTTAACGAACTGAACGGCCAACGTGTAATGTACGGAGAATTTTGTATAACTGCAGGAGACGATGTGTAGTGCTTCGTGAATCTTGCCGAACTGGAGACGATGTGTAATGTATCGGGAATCTTGTTGCACACTGGGGGACCCGCTAACTCGACCTGACTTATTTATAGGCTTGCCCCAAGCTACACCTAAAGATTATAAATGAATTACCATTGGCTAATAAAACGCGCCAACATTAGCGTCTATTTTACTATCCAATGAAAACCATTAATACATATTACTTTTAGAGAATGTTCTGGAAGCTTTTTTTTACTGAAAAGGCGCGAAACATGACGTAACTTCCTGGTTCCCGGTAACGATAAACAACTCACCCCCTTGCTAAAGTATTATGTTATTGTTAACAGTTTCAGTAGAGCCGAAAATTATTATTTACCATTAATAATTACAATTATTAAACCCCTGAAATCAATGTTACATAAAAATACATATTCTTATTATTATCGTTAACCACATCTGAGTAATTTGTGATACAAATTACCGTCACATATGCCCCACTAGAAATATAATTATAAACATTTATAACCTGTTTGGAAATTTTATAATTTTGTTTTTAGTCTCCTAAATCTTGTAACACACGCTATTCACTTTCACTTAACACTTCACACGTATTTAACACACGACATATGTTTTATCTCGCCACTACTTACTGGCTTTGGTTTGATTTGTTTTGACATTAATCTGACGTTACAAACAAATTTTTTTTTTTTTTTTTTTTTATAGCATATACTTTACCCTAAATTATTTAACTAGTGTTACAAAAAATGGTTTACTTTCTTATATTGTTACCAAAAATCTATCATTCAAGAATTTCTGTAATTTTAAACATTTACCAAAAATATTTACCCTGTACACAAATATTTACATCTCTTAAATCTAGACAATGTTTCACATGTTCTATTTACTACATAAGTATTTGTTTTGAATTATTTTTACCATTTTTGTTATTTTGAATTTTATTTTAACAATACTCTTGTAATAGTATTCATGTACTTTACTTTAATATAACATCTTAAGTTTCAATCTTTGCATTCTTAATTTTTAAATGTTGTTACAGTTACAAAAAAAATATTTAATTTATTTATTTTCTTCTCAAACAGTTATTCATGACCACAATTTATTTCTCCATTCATATGATTTACATTTTTATTTAACCCTCTTACGTTCCAATACATTGTTCTGCATTTCGCCTTTAACTATCCAGCATTTACTATTTATCATTATTGTCTTTTATTTCACCATGATCTTCATGGTTGTATGGTTTAAGCATCTCAATATGAAACTTTCCTATGCTTTTTCGAGTTGTTGGATTACATAACTCATATGTGTTAGTTCCATACACTTCAACAACTTCATATGGTCCATGGTATTTGAGAATTGGGCGCCAATTTGAAGTAGTATTTGTGTTTTTGTGGCACCACGTTGTGGATAATGTTTCTCACGTAATGTTGCTTACCTCACGCGTGGAACCATCTCGTGTGACGTCATTCGTTGGTCTGTCTCGTAGTTCCCTCTGACGTAGCGATTTTTTTTTTTATGAATTAGTTTTAAGGTTATGTATATTGTCTTCCGGCCAGCTATTTAGGTAGGCATTTAATTCTTGCAGGGTGTGAAGCGGAAAAGGAATCTTTTATCCAAAAATTACTAGTGAAGAAATGTATTTTATAATGTTTTATTGTCGAGCACGTGCACTAACACTTTCACAAATTTATCTTGATAATCGCCATACTGAAACTGTTTATAATAACTTCTCACTTTTAACTCACGTACTTCAATTTTTGTATATAAGTGACTTTGTAATATTTTAGATCTTTAATGAATTTCACTGCGTGTAATTTAACGAACTGAACGGCCAACGTGTAATGTACGGAGAATTTTGTATAACTGCAGGAGACGATGTGTAGTGCTTCGTGAATCTTGCCGAACTGGAGACGATGTGTAATGTATCGGGAATCTTGTTGCACACTGGGGGACCCGCTAACTCGACCTGACTTATTTATAGGCTTGCCCCAAGCTACACCTAAAGATTATAAATGAATTACCATTGGCTAATAAAACGCGCCAACATTAGCGTCTATTTTACTATCCAATGAAAACCATTAATACATATTACTTTTAGAGAATGTTCTGGAAGCTTTTTTTTACTGAAAAGGCGCGAAACATGACGTAACTTCCTGGTTCCCGGTAACGATAAACAACTCACCCCCTTGCTAAAGTATTATGTTATTGTTAACAGTTTCAGTAGAGCCGAAAATTATTATTTACCATTAATAATTACAATTATTAAACCCCTGAAATCAATGTTACATAAAAATACATATTCTTATTATTATCGTTAACCACATCTGAGTAATTTGTGATACAAATTACCGTCACAAAATTTGTGAAATGTTCTTGGGTAGTATGTGAATTTCTTGAACTTTAGTTCTTTATCTTGCTGGCTGAGATTAGTTGTGTTTCTGATGTGCATCTGTCGTTTGAATTTTGCAATTTTTTTGTCAATAGTTGCTTTGTTGTACCCATTATGTATTGCTGTGTCTACTATATGCTGGTATTCTAACTGGTATTCTTTTTTATTTAAGGGGGTATATACCAGTCTATGTGTTAGGCTGTTTAGTACTGCATGTTTGTGTGTGGTTGGATTGAAACTCTTATTTTTTATGTAATTAGTAGAGTGTGTTGGCTTCCTGTATATGCCAAAGGTTAGGTTCTTTTGTTCTCTGATGATTTTTAGGTCTAAAAATGGTAGCATGCCTTCTTTTTCTATTTCTATGGTGAATTTTATTGATTGGTTCTGTAGGTTTAGTAAGGCTAAGGAGTCTTGTATGAACCTATTAGGGACAACAGCGAAGATGTCGTCAACATATCTGTGCCAAACTTTAAACATGTATGGAAAGGAAGTTGTTATGTGTATTTCTAAGTAGCTCATAAATAAATCTGCCAAGAAGGGTGAAAGTGGGTTGCCCATGGTTAGACCAGTTGGTTGTTGATAGAACTTCTTATTGAAACTAAAACAATTTTGTCCAATGCATAAATTGGTAAGTTGTATGAGGTCTTCTATTTCTTCTTCAAGTAGGTTAGTCTGCTGTAGCCATTTCTTTAATTGACGCAGGAGTTGATCTGTAGGAACACTTGGAAATAGTGCAGTGACATCAAAGGAAACTAATCTGTCTTCTGGTTCGAGTTCCAGGGATTTTATCTTCTGTATTAAATCTTCTGAATTCATTATGTTTTTGCTGTTGAATTTTGGTAGTGAAGAGAATCTCTGTACTAACCATTTTGCCAGTTTGTAGGTAGGAGAATCAATATTGCTGACGATTGGTCTCATCTTATTACCCGGTTTGTGTATTTTAGGTAGAGCATACATTCTTGGTAAAATGGGGTGGTCTGGTTTTAATCTAGATTTATCAGTGTCTGTTATAGTTTTGCTTTCCTGGATGGTTTGATTGAAGGCTTTTAAATGTGATTTTAATGGGTCTTCTTGAATTTGTATGTAATTTTCTTGTTGCAGCATATTTTCTACTCTGGTAATATAATCATTTTTTTGAAGTACAACTAGTTTATTTCCCTTGTCAGCTTTTGTGTATACTACTGGTTTTGATTTTAATGTTTTGATCACATGTTTGGTTGGGAAATTGTTATGTTTATCTGCTTGTATTTCTTGGAGAACTATTTCACATTCTTTTTTTATAGTGGTTTTACTATTTTCATTTAGGTTGTAAGTAGCAATCTCAATGTCTGCGACTATTTCATCGGTTGTTTTTGTGTAGCCAACACATGTTTTTAGGCCAAGGTTTAATACCGATAATTCTGCTTTGGTGAAAGTTACATTTGAAAGATTAATTACGTCAGAGTATGGCGTCGTTTTTTCATTTTTTAGGTTAGGTTTATATGAATGTTGCTTCCGGCGTAGTATGTCTAGTTTTTTCTTTAATTTCAGCGTTTTTGTTTTCATCCTGTAGCTAAGAATAGTGAGGAATTTTGATTGCATGTTTTGCCAAAGTGGATAGCCGAGTGTGTCCGTTAATTTAAGGTGAAGAGCATATAATTCCAGTTCCAATTTTTGTAATTTTGCGTAGTGGTTGTTTCTCTCAATTATTATTACTTTTTTTATCGGCTGATGTTTGGTGTTTGCTGTTTTTGTCGTATTTTACAATTCTCCTTACAAACTTTGGTGTGACTTTGTTTTGTATGCATAGGTTTAAAAAACAGATGTCCGCAAATGTGTTTTTTCTTTTTTCTTCAATTTTTTCGTATCTTTTGATGTCACTTTTTATTCCACTGAAATCTGTATTGAAATTTAGGGTTTCTAATCTTACCTTGTTTTTTGCCATGACTTGCATCTTTTCCACGTGGTGGCCAATTATAAATTTTGCTTCTTGTGACTTGTTGGTCATAAATTACGTATGTATTGTAATGAAAAGAAGCTAGAAACAGTGATGTGTATTGAATTTATTTAAAGGTGAGTCGAAATTGTTACACTAACATCACTTAAGTTTACTCACTTAACATGTTTCGGGAAACCGTTGTTCCCATCCTCAGAAGGTTAACTCGTCGACTGGCCCGTGTTGTTGGTGTTTCCGTTTTTTGGACTGGATCCTGTGGTGGCATCTTGTGGTGGAGAAATGTACTTCCAGAGAGGATTTGGTGGCGGCAAATCAAAATTCATTAGATGTGCAGTTTCACACCATTTTTGGATCACTAATCACAACATCAAACCCAATATTACATTAGTCAAACCAGCCAAATTTGCAGCCAAATTAGATGCATGGGAGAAGATCACCATTCTAAAACACAACACACATCTAATGAATTTTGATTTGCCGCCACCAAATCCTCTCTGGAAGTACATTTCTCCACCACAAGATGCCACCACAGGATCCAGTCCAAAAAACGGAAACACCAACAACACGGGCCAGTCGACGAGTTAACCTTCTGAGGATGGGAACAACGGTTTCCCGAAACATGTTAAGTGAGTAAACTTAAGTGATGTTAGTGTAACAATTTCGACTCACCTTTAAATAAATTCAATACACATCACTGTTTCTAGCTTCTTTTCATTACAATACATACGTAATTTATGACCAACAAGTCACAAGAAGCAAAATTTATAATTGGCCACCACGTGGAAAAGATGCAAGTCATGGCAAGAAACAAGGTAAGATTAGAAACCCTAAATTTCAATACAGATTTCAGTGGAATAAAAAGTGACATCAAAAGATACCAAAAAATTGAAGAAAAAAGAAAAAACACATTTGCGGACATCCGTTTTTTAAACCTATGCATACAAAACAAAGTCACACCAAAGTTTGTAAGGAGAATTGTAAAATACGACAAAAACAGCAAACACCAAACATCAGCCGATAAAAAAGTAATAATAATTGAGAGAAACAACCACTACGCAAAATTACAAAAATTGGAACTGGAATTATATGCTCTTCACCTTAAATTAACGGACACACTCGGCTATCCACTTTGGCAAAACATGCAATCAAAATTCCTCACTATTCTTAGCTACAGGATGAAAACAAAAACGCTGAAATTAAAGAAAAAACTAGACATACTACGCCGGAAGCAACATTCATATAAACCTAACCTAAAAAATGAAAAAACGACGCCATACTCTGACGTAATTAATCTTTCAAATGTAACTTTCACCAAAGCAGAATTATCGGTATTAAACCTTGGCCTAAAAACATGTGTTGGCTACACAAAAACAACCGATGAAATAGTCGCAGACATTGAGATTGCTACTTACAACCTAAATGAAAATAGTAAAACCACTATAAAAAAAGAATGTGAAATAGTTCTCCAAGAAATACAAGCAGATAAACATAACAATTTCCCAACCAAACATGTGATCAAAACATTAAAATCAAAACCAGTAGTATACACAAAAGCTGACAAGGGAAATAAACTAGTTGTACTTCAAAAAGATGATTATATTACCAGAGTAGAAAACATGCTGCAACAAGAAAATTACATACAAATTCAAGAAGACCCATTAAAATCACATTTAAAAGCCTTCAATCAAACCATCCAGGAAAGCAAAACTATAACAGACACTGATAAATCTAGATTAAAACCAGACCACCCCATTTTACCAAGAATGTATGCTCTACCTAAAATACACAAACCGGGTAATAAGATGAGACCAATCGTCAGCAATATTGATTCTCCTACCTACAAACTGGCAAAATGGTTAGTACAGAGATTCTCTTCACTACCAAAATTCAACAGCAAAAACATAATGAATTCAGAAGATTTAATACAGAAGATAAAATCCCTGGAACTCGAACCAGAAGACAGATTAGTTTCCTTTGATGTCACTGCACTATTTCCAAGTGTTCCTACAGATCAACTCCTGCGTCAATTAAAGAAATGGCTACAGCAGACTAACCTACTTGAAGAAGAAATAGAAGACCTCATACAACTTACCAATTTATGCATTGGACAAAATTGTTTTAGTTTCAATAAGAAGTTCTATCAACAACCAACTGGTCTAACCATGGGCAACCCACTTTCACCCTTCTTGGCAGATTTATTTATGAGCTACTTAGAAATACACATAACAACTTCCTTTCCATACATGTTTAAAGTTTGGCACAGATATGTTGACGACATCTTCGCTGTTGTCCCTAATAGGTTCATACAAGACTCCTTAGCCTTACTAAACCTACAGAACCAATCAATAAAATTCACCATAGAAATAGAAAAAGAAGGCATGCTACCATTTTTAGACCTAAAAATCATCAGAGAACAAAAGAACCTAACCTTTGGCATATACAGGAAGCCAACACACTCTACTAATTACATAAAAAATAAGAGTTTCAATCCAACCACACACAAACATGCAGTACTAAACAGCCTAACACATAGACTGGTATATACCCCCTTAAATAAAAAAGAATACCAGTTAGAATACCAGCATATAGTAGACACAGCAATACATAATGGGTACAACAAAGCAACTATTGACAAAAAAATTGCAAAATTCAAACGACAGATGCACATCAGAAACACAACTAATCTCAGCCAGCAAGATAAAGAACTAAAGTTCAAGAAATTCACATACCACCCAAGAACATTTCACAAATTTAAGAAGATTTTCATGAAACATAACATCAGCCTAGCTCCACAGAACAAATTTAACATAGAGAAATTACTTTGTAACAAGTTAAAAGACCCCATTCCACAAGACAAAAAAGTTGGAATCTATAAAATCAATTGTTCAGATTGCAATAAAGTATACATTGGTAAGACAAAAAGAAACTTAGAAACTAGGCTAAAGGAGCACATGAGATGTATTAAATACAAACAAATGGACAAATCTGCAGTTTCACACCATTTTTGGATCACTAATCACAACATCAAACCCAATATTACATTAGTCAAACCAGCCAAATTTGCAGCCGAATTAGATGCATGGGAGAAGATCACCATTCTAAAACACAACACACATCTAATGAATTTTGATTTGCCGCCACCAAATCCTCTCTGGAAGTACATTTCTCCACCACAAGATGCCACCACAGGATCCAGTCCAAAAAACGGAAACACCAACAACACGGGCCAGTCGACGAGTTAACCTTCTGAGGATGGGAACAACGGTTTCCCGAAACATGTTAAGTGAGTAAACTTAAGTGATGTTAGTGTAACAATTTCGACTCACCTTTAAATAAATTCAATACACATCACTGTTTCTAGCTTCTTTTCATTACAATACATACGTAATTTATGACCAACAAGTCACAAGAAGCAAAATTTATAATTGGCCACAACGTGGAAAAGATGCAAGTCATGGCAAAAAACAAGGTAAGATTAGAAACCCTAAATTTCAATACAGATTTCAGTGGAATAAAAAGTGACATAAAAAGATAGCAAAAAATTGAAGAAAAAAGAAAAAACACATTTGCGGACATCCGTTTTTTAAACCTATGCATACAAAACAAAGTCACACCAAAGTTTGTAAGGAGAATTGTAAAATACGACAAAAACAGCAAACACCAAACATCAGCCGATAAAAAAGTAATAATAATTGAGAGAAACAACCACTACGCAAAATTACAAAAATTGGAACTGGAATTATATGCTCTTCACCTTAAATTAACGGACACACTCGGCTATCCACTTTGGCAAAACATGCAATCAAAATTCCTCACTATTCTTAGCTACAGGATGAAAACAAAAACGCTGAAATTAAAGAAAAAACTAGACATACTACGCCGGAAGCAACATTCATATAAACCTAACCTAAAAAATGAAAAAACGACGCCATACTCTGATGTAATTAATCTTTCAAATGTAACTTTCACCAAAGCAGAATTATCGGTATTAAACCTTGGCCTAAAAACATGTGTTGGCTACACAAAAACAACCGATGAAATAGTCGCAGACATTGAGATTGCTACTTACAACCTAAATGAAAATAGTAAAACCACTATAAAAAAAGAATGTGAAATAGTTCTCCAAGAAATACAAGCAGATAAACATAACAATTTCCCAACCAAACATGTGATCAAAACATTAAAATCAAAACCAGTAGTATACACAAAAGCTGACAAGGGAAATAAACTAGTTGTACTTCAAAAAAGATGATTATATTACCAGAGTAGAAAATATGCTGCAACAAGAAAATTACATACAAATTCAAGAAGACCCATTAAAATCACATTTAAAAGCCTTCAATCAAACCATCCAGGAAAGCAAAACTATAACAGACACTGATAAATCTAGATTAAAACCAGACCACCCCATTTTACCAAGAATGTATGCTCTACCTAAAATACACAAACCGGGTAATAAGATGAGACCAATCGTCAGCAATATTGATTCTCCTACCTACAAACTGGCAAAATGGTTAGTACAGAGATTCTCTTCACTACCAAAATTCAACAGCAAAAACATAATGAATTCAGAAGATTTAATACAGAAGATAAAATCCCTGGAACTCGAACCAGAAGACAGATTAGTTTCCTTTGATGTCACTGCACTATTTCCAAGTGTTCCTACAGATCAACTCCTGCGTCAATTAAAGAAATGGCTACAGCAGACTAACCTACTTGAAGAAGAAATAGAAGACCTCATACAACTTACCAATTTATGCATTGGACAAAATTGTTTTAGTTTCAATAAGAAGTTCTTTCAACAACCAACTGGTCTAACCATGGGCAACCCACTTTCACCCTTCTTGGCAGATTTATTTATGAGCTACTTAGAAATACACATAACAACTTCCTTTCCATACATGTTTAAAGTTTGGCACAGATATGTTGACGACATCTTCGCTGTTGTCCCTAATAGGTTCATACAAGACTCCTTAGCCTTACTAAACCTACAGAACCAATCAATAAAATTCACCATAGAAATAGAAAAAGAAGGCATGCTACCATTTTTAAACCTAAAAATCATCAGAGAACAAAAGAACCTAACCTTTGGCATATACAGGAAGCCAACACACTCTACTAATTACATAAAAAATAAGAGTTTCAATCCAACCACACACAAACATGCAGTACTAAACAGCCTAACACATAGACTGGTATATACCCCCTTAAATAAAAAAGAATACCAGTTAGAATACCAGCATATAGTAGACACAGCAATACATAATGGGTACAACAAAGCAACTATTGACAAAAAAATTGCAAAATTCAAACGACAGATGCACATCAGAAACACAACTAATCTCAGCCAGCAAGATAAAGAACTAAAGTTCAAGAAATTCACATACCACCCAAGAACATTTCACAAATTTAAGAAGATTTTCATGAAACATAACATCAGCCTAGCTCCACAGAACAAATTTAACATAGAGAAATTACTTTGTAACAAGTTAAAAGACCCCATTCCACAAGACAAAAAAGCTGTAATCTATAAAATCAATTGTTCAGATTACAATAAAGTATACATTGGTAAGACAAAAAGAAACTTAGAAACTAGGCTAAAGGAGCACATGAGATGTATTAAATACAAACAAATGGACAAATCTGCAGTTTCACACCATTTTTGGATCACTAATCACAACATCAAACCCAATATTACATTAGTCAAACCAGCCAAATTTGCAGCCGAATTAGATGCATGGGAGAAGATCACCATTCTAAAACACAACACACATCTAATGAATTTTGATTTGCCGCCACCAAATCCTCTCTGGAAGTACATTTCTCCACCACAAGATGCCACCACAGGATCCAGTCCAAAAAACGGAAACACCAACAACACGGGCCAGTCGACGAGTTAACCTTCTGAGGATGGGAACAACGGTTTCCCGAAACATGTTAAGTGAGTAAACTTAAGTGATGTTAGTGTAACAATTTCGACTCACCTTTAAATAAATTCAATACACATCACTGTTTCTAGCTTCTTTTCATTACAATACATATGCATTTAAATGTTTATCAAAAGTGCATTGCAGACATTTAACTTCATTTGGCTGAATTTGCTGGCTATTAATGAATGGTTAAAGTTTAACAACTAGTTAACGCCACTAACCAGTTACTACATGCTATTTGGTATTAGAATAACATAACACCACCAACACCTTGAGAGGAAGAAAATTATGGTTAAGAATACTACCACTACTACTGGCTTAAAATGGATGCACTTTTAGTGCTTGTTGATCTTAAGAAGATTGTTACCATTACTCTTAAATCACAAGAGTATATGCTTCAGTTTTAAAAGCTTCTAAGCTATTGTTTGTGAAATGTGCATTTTCTATGCAACAATAAAGAGAGATTTTCTGGGACATGCTCGTACCTTAAACCATTTTCATTTTGTTTTCGTTCAGTATGCACTTGTCATTCTACCTGTTGCTTTTTATGCAACAACTTTTTATGGCATAATAACCATATACTACTTAGTGATATGAAGCTTTCTCAGTGTTGAAAGGTGGTAATGGTGTCACAGAATACCAGAAAAGTTTTGTCTCAACTGGCAATGAAGTTTGAGGCATGTTGACTTTGTGGTCTTTTTGGCGAACCCTGTGACACTGGCACTTCAAATTCCAACAATATCTAAAAATGATATCCGATGTCCATAGTGTGTTTCCTCACAATTTTTAAACATTTGGTGTACCTACCAGTTAGCATTTCTTTGGCAAATCCCACCTCACTGCTAGTACCTGGACATATGCAACCCAAAAATCGCCAGTAATGCAGATTGCATCAGCCATGAACTTTCCAGATAGGAATATTCTAGCATTGCGTTGGGTATAGATAAAAAAATGTATACCCCTTATGCTATAGTATTGACAACAGCAGCTAAGGCTGCTGGAGATTGCAGATACAATCCATAAGCTATTATGGACATTCAAAAGAAGAAAGTGGCTCATAAATTTGAATTCCTCCCTGCAAAACCATCTATTGTGAACTCAGAACAGCTGAACAGTTATTCACCAACCGTTTGTCCTATGTATATGTTATTATGAGAGAGGAGCATAATCTTTGGTAATAATAGCAGTGCATCCACAGTAGATACCTAGTGACTCTTTCGATATGTAAGAAACATGCATCAGAAGAGCAATATCACAACAGTTAAAGTTTGTATCATTCAAGTCCTCTTAAAGGTTCATGGCAGAACATAAATGAAAAATTTCTTGAAATTACAATGAACTATAGAGCTGTAAAACAAGAAAATAAAACCTACGAGTGCGACTGTACAGAAAAATAAGACATCGCGCCAAAAGGTGCGTCAAATCATAGCATTTGTGGATAAATGTGAAAGTAAGAATAAGTATACAAGTAAAAATAAGAACATATTTTCAAAGTTCAGAGAGGTATACAATGCATACTTGACTCTCCATTGATGGCATTTGTAGAAATGTGCAAAAGTAACCATTTTAAAAGTTGGACTGCACAACTTCAAAGCATGCAGTACATTCATTGACTCCTTCAAATAATGTTACAAGATAACATCCAGAAAAATTTAGGGAGTTTGTTTCCAAACACCAGGTGAATTGTCATCATAAACATAGCATGTGCTTTTGTACAAGAGTTTCAGCAGTAAAATGCCAGTAATGACATAGAGGACTCTGTATTTAACACTTGTCAAAGCCAGTTTCAATATGAACTCATTGCTAACTGCACTTTGTTGCACACCAGAGAGAGAACTTCCAAAGCAACTGTGCAGTCTATAGCATCAATCACACGTTCATACACAATACAGTCGCTTTCGATTATGTCAGACAATTTAAGATATATCTCTATCTCTCTCTCTCCAAGAACTTGCTGAAAGATTTTTGAATATGCTGCAGACTATATTACAAGAAATACATCACCCAATATTCTATGTGATTGTAGCAGCAGTGATAAAATATCAACTTATCTTATCAATGTATGGATGCAAAAGGTCCTGAACAAGAAATGCATGGAAATTCCCTGCACCTTCTTGATTCATGGTTGGGTCAAACTGATGCCACACCACCATAAAGAAATTTTTCTGACAATGTAGATCTGCATATCAGGTCATTTATTGCTGCAGGTCATTTAGCATGTATTTCTTTTGGAGTAAGAGTTATTTACAAAAAAGATTGAGGAATAAATTAAGTATGAAAAGCAAGCACAAAATCTACAAGATAGGATAATTATCTTAAAAATATGTAGCCTTTATTGACTATCAGTTGATCTCTCCAAAATATTGCCCTGTACTGAGGTACCTATGTCAAGCCTCTGCGTACTCGTTACAAAATACCAAAATTGTTTTCAAGAGTGTCCTGGATGTAAATTTCAACATTTGTTCTCAATGTGGCACCACAAACTGTGAAAAAGATGTCATTGTAGTATGCAGCTGATGCAATATGCACCTATACTATACACATGCTGTTTTGGAGTTACATTATCATGCGCAGGAATAATAATTCTATTACTACAAATGCTTCATGTTGTTAATATGTATGTTTTTTCTTTGTATCCATACTGCATTTTATCCACACTTCAGATCAGTAGATCTGTTAAGTCTATGCTCTTGATACTGATTTATTAGAGTTAATTCATTTATTTGAAAATAATAAATGCAAAGTGGTTCTTGGTGTTTATTTGATAGCATGTGCTACAGTGGAACGTGACTAAACCACATAATGTAGGTTTCCTTATTCCCCTTCTCTTGTTCTTTTTTTTTGGGGGGGGGGGTTCATACTGTTCATTCCACAGAAAAAACACTTTTTGGATAAAGTGAAACTTGATCCCTCAAATTTGATTGAAATTTTGTAGAAACATTCACCCTATTGTTGAACATTTTTTTTATAAATCAGTGCAATCTGACCAGCTATAAAAACATCAAGTTAACTTCTAAGTATTTGCAGTAAAACAATTGATTAGGCCATTGTTATATTAAAGCCCATTAACTAGGTTTTCAAAGTGTATATTTAAAACATTCAATCAGTTACATAAGTTGTGTATACAGGGTGTTGAAGAAAAAATATATAATTTTTTTTACTGAAAAGTAGCATTTCCAATTTCTTTCAAACTTTCTGTGTTGGTTAAGTACATCAATATAAATATGAGCACAAAAAATAACTCTGGGCAATGCATTGGTTTGAGAGATATATCTATATAAATAATCAGTTTTACAGCAATTTACAGGTTTTGTTCAAATGGTTCACAATGTTTATAAGTATTGTTGATTTCTGGTTGTTCTGCCATCTTTACAAAATGTTTGCAATGTAAGTTTTATGAATAAGAAGGAATTTAATTTATTATATTGTTGCTAAGTGAGATTTGTTTTGGTTGGCTATCACTGTAACACGTTTCAGATCATCTATGGCAGCCATGTGACTGACACTGTTGAGTAATTAGCACATTTGTGGATTTGGCATCTGACAAAACAAAATATAGGCTGCAGAGAGATCCAATTTATTTGTGGGTTTATTCATCAGCCCGTCAGTAATTTGTGGTTATGGCAACTGTACAGTATTCATTTGTATCAGCTACACCTTCCTCTACAAGCTGTGCATCAGAAGTTCATGTGCTGTTGTATGTTCTGCTTCACTAAAACGACAAGATGAACTTGCACCTGAGCAAAAGAAGAGTAAATGCTTAAGGACTGGTTTATCTGAAATACAATTCATATGTTCTTATCACGAAGGTTTTTACACAAAACTTTTAGAACTGAAAAAGGGGGGGGGGAAATGCGGTCCCCTTAAAAAAACATGTTAATAAATCACAGATTAAAGGCAGAAAGTGTGAAGAAAGTCCTATGAGTGATATAATCCTATCTTAAAGCTTATCCCAGCACAAATGGTTTGTACACCTTGCAGAAGAAGTCTGTCTTCATTCTTCATTGAGCAGACCCAGCAAGAGCAAACAATACATAACACTGGCATGAGTGATGACATGTATATACGTAATGAGACTGAATACATGCACATTCAGGAAGTTAATACGTCACTACAATTAATTGGAGAATCACCAGTAAAGAAAGCAAAATTGGACAAAAAACGTTGAACAAAAGGTAAGCTAAAGAGGATCAGTAAGAGAGACAGTGACATTAAAACATGTGTCATCAGTTCACCAGCAGACACACTCAGAATATGCATATCAGCATATGCAAAAACAAAAGAGAATAAAAAAGAATTTGATGAAATGATTGGCCACCTAAAGAAAAGCTTAGAAGTTCCACAAATAGTGAGAAGATTACAATTTTTACTTTTCTTTCTAAAAGTTGGAATGTACACAAGATTGAAAGAGAATTCCAAACAACAAATTGGTTAGCTAGAAGAGCTAAAGAACTAGTCAGATCCCAACGGATACTTTCATCTTCCAATCCACAACCAAGTAAAGCAAGACCAGCTAAATCAGTTGACGACATTGTTCATAGGTTCTATTAATCTTATGAAATTAGAATATGACTGGAAAAAAAAGATGGTCCAAAAATCTGTGTCCAGAAGAGATTAATACTTAAAAACCTAAAAGAAATGTATCAAAAGTTTAAAACTAATTTTCCAGATGTTAGGATTGGCTTCCTAAACTGTGAATCAAGACCCAGGCATGTTATTCTTGCTGGAACTGTGTGCGCGTGTGTGTGTGTGTGCGTGCGTGTGTGTGCGCGTGTGTGTGTGCGTGTGCGTGTGTGTGTGTGCGTGTGCGTGTGTGTGTGTGCGTGCGCATGTGCGTGTGCGCACAACATCAGAGTGTTAAACTTTTGACAGATGTAATAAAGCTGAATCAACTCACAAAAAGCATAGACTTTCATCAAAATATTTCTACTTTCAAACATCTATTAGCACTAATGAGCTGTAACCCACTAACCAAAGTTTGCCTAATGAACAATTACACACAATGTCCTGAAAAAGATATTAAGCAAAAAAATTTGCTTCAAATAATAAGGTTTATTAATGCAATTGATTACATGTCATAAAAACAATGGCTAACTACAGACAGTTACAATCCTGAAACTATCACATCCATAACCGAAAAATTTGCAGATCAATTTTCAAGAAGCCTCAAGAATCTTAAAGCACATGACTTCATATCTCAGCAGGTCATTTTTTTCTAACTGAAAGAAAATTCTCTTCAAGCAGGCAAAGTGACAGTTACTGGTGATTTTTCTGAAAATTATTCATTTATTGTCCAAGATGCTGCAAATGGACTTTATTGGAATAATCAACAAGACACCATTCACCCATTTGTTTTCTTGTGATTTCAAAAATTCCAGTGATACTGTAGAAACCCTTTGTTTTGCAGATATATCAGACTCCTTGTATGACACCGTGACTGTGTACACATTTCAAAAACATCTAATTACATTTCTGAAAGAGAGCCTATCAAACACATATTTAAAAATATACTATTTTTCAGATGGAGCACCAGTTCAATATAAAAACAAGCATAATTTTATAAAGTTATGTCTGCATAATACTGATTTTGGAATCAAAGCTGAATGGCAGCCCTTTGCAACATCACATGTCAAGGGACCTTGTGATGTGGGTGGCAACATCTAGCAGCTCATTCAAGTTTACATTGTACTGAAATTTTAATTCCTGTACAACTCTTCTCATGGGCAAATGACAATTTACCATCCATAAAAGTAAAGTTTGTCCCTGATACAAGTTCAAGAAACAAAACAATGTCTACAACAAAATTTGAAATAGTCGGGCACCTGTCAATAACATGCTTTTAATCCTGTTGCAAACTTAATTCTGATGGCGAAAAAATACTCTATAGCTCAAGATGGCACCTTAGCGACTGTAGCAAAATAGTTCAGAAGATAAAATCATTCCCTTCATAACTATTACAGAGGTATGTTACAATTGTGTGTGAGGATAACCAGTGGTTAGGTTATGTGCTAAAGAAATTCAAAGAGACTGAAGAATTTAAAATCAGATTCCTTCATCCACATGGACCAGCAACCTCATTTGTGTTCCAATCTCAGGCAAAAGAATTAGTATCTGCATATCAGATTTCGGCTGTAATCACACCTGTTTTTGAAACTGGCAGAACATACATACCATCATCAGAAGAGATGAACAGCATATCTAAATTACTAGGAGAATTCAAGGAACAGTAGAAGAATGTTATAGTATGATAAAATTGATAAGCAAGTACAAACACGACATATAATTATTTTAAAATGTCTTGAAACTTCTAGATTAAAAAAAACTCTTACACACAATCTGATTTAATTGTTTATAAATTTTGAGTGTATTAATATATAGCAGAACTCCTATTTAACCCTTTGCTGCGCATAGAGTATTAGCCAGTTGTTCTCCAAGGAGAATTGTGTCCATTTAAATTCTGAGCTGCTACTACAGATGTTAAACCAAAAGTGACCTATATACACGCATAATTATATCTTTTAGTAGCTAAATTAAATTGATTAATTAATAACTCATTTAAAATTGGTTTGAAGCAAATAAGATTAAATATTATTTCAATAATTTATAACTGCAAGCATCAACCCCTTTGTAGACAAACAACACTTATATACATGCACCCCTTTGCAATGCATCTTTATAACTCCGCAATATTAACGACAATGGAATTCGTTACTTTAGGATATTAAAAACCGAAATAAAATCTGCTATACTTAAGTAAATTAAATACAACAATTTCTGCAAAATTATTATGGTACTCACCCTTAAAATGTTTACATCCCTGCCATCATTGCAGCACAGATATTGCAGCATGTCCATAACATGGTAGCTAGACTATTCTCTTGCACCATACAAATGTTATATATACACTTAAGATTATTAATGGTTCCATATGTACGCCCTTGTATTAGTTTTGAATTTCCACCCCCTTTGCCTCATGATAATTGAGGAAGCACCCAATTCTACACAACACAATGTCACACTGTTTGCACTTGTATTGTGACTGTATGCCACGACCTGGTGTTGTTTTCCTTTTGTTCACTATACACTGAGCACAAGATTTCACCTGGCCTTGAATTTTTACGAGGGTGTGAAGAGAACTTGGTGCAGGAGTAGCAGGTAGGCTACGCTGAAATCCCGCTCGCTTACGTGACGTGAAGTCTTCAATTAACTGTTGCACTAAGTTTTGCCTGCAGTAAAGAAACCTATTGCCATGAGCTGTGGAACTAGGTATGTTCAAAATGTCGTATATAATAAAACTATTAACAATTTCAACATTCACTACAAAATGGAACAGATATTTCCACCATTTTTTGAAGGTCGGCCGACACCGTAATGCCCTCTCCTTTGGTCTGCCAGATCAATCCCTGCCATATTACGAGTATAGTTTATCACTGCATTAGGACAAGGTATATTTATTTGTTCTTTTTCCTAGCCACTCTTCCTTTCTACTTCTCCATCAGTTCTAGGATCGGAGTTTGTAGATAATAAAAGAACATCCCTGTTATTATGCCAAACAACCGCAGTTACACCTTCATGTTGCAGTTTGCGAGATTCGCCCCTTTTCAATTTCAGTTGTTTTGGCTTTCAAAATTGTTTTGGCCAGTCTTTCCTTCCAGCACGAGTTGTACCACACGTATACACTTTGCTGTCCAAAAGTAATTTCATTAGCCGCGTCGAAGTAAAAAAATTACCAAAATATACGTGATGCCAAAACCCCGTATATTTTTCACACATGTCCAAAACAACCTGTTCCCCAAGCAAAAGATCGCTGTTTCTCGCCTCTTTTTTCCCCAGATAGATTTTACATTCCAATAAATACCCACTTTTACTTTCTGCAATACCCCATGACTTTATCCCCCATTTTGTAGGTTTAGCAGACATATATTGTTTTAGAAAGAAGTGTCCTTTGAAGCCTATCATCGCTTCGTCAACAGAAAGTTCACGATTTGGTTTGTAGACACTCGCAAACTTTTTGATTATGTCTAAAGCAGATCGTACTTTATACAGATAATCGTAAGAATCTACCCCTAATCGTGGCCTTGCAGATTCGTCATTCAGGTGAAGGTACTGCGATATCTTTTGAAAGCGGAGCAACGTCATTGCTTGTCTTACAATTGGACAAATGCAAAAATCCCCCCAAAAGTAATCTCTAGTTTTAGGTAAATCCATCATCCCCATATATATCAAAATACCTAAATAGGCCTGTATCTCCCTTGAATTTGTAACTTCCCATTTTGGATCCGCCTTTTTAGCTTGAATCTGAGTTGCATATCTGTTGGTTTCCTCCGCGGTTTTTCCGCAAAAATTGGAATCTATAAAAAGTTCAAGATAATCTATTTCTGGACTTCCTGTAGGAATAGAAATGATTTGCACCTGTAGGGGATGAAAATATTTCCAACTTATTGAAAGTCAAATTAGAGGTCCATTGTGCCGGTACTGCTTTAGTTTTAATTTGTCTTTCACTATCTTTAGCCCCCTGTTCTGCTACCTGTATCTCAGCACTCTCACTGTCACTTTGTTCCTTATCACTGTCTTCCACTAACTCACCAAACCAAGATTCGTCGGAGCTACTTTCGCGATCTAATTCCTCGTAAACTGCTGCAAGTATTTCCTCGTCTTTTACCAATACCTTTTCACTACAGCGTTTTCTAGACCGTGATGTAGTTGGAACAGACTTCATGGTACTGATATGGCTATAAATGCGACAGGAAACTGGTTACTTACACAACTGCACCCAGCTGTAAACAGTGCTATTTATGGTTTGCTATTACATTCTGGCTTGCGAAATCGCTGGAACAATGCAGCAGGAGTACGTTTACATCGACACAGCTCCTAAACGCTGAGGCCAGCATAAGCAGAACCTATATGAAACGATAAACACATTTACTACGTTCTACTACGCTATGTGCAGCAGTGCATTTATCATTTCACTATGCTTTACTACGCTATGCGTCGCAAAGGGTTAATGTTTTTCTGGGGATACAGAAAATTAACCTTATATGCGGGTCAACTCTAAATAAGGGTAATAATATTTGGGACTATGCAACTTTTAGGTAAGATGTGAAATGGAGATCACCAAAATTGAGGTTCTACTGTATTATTATAATAATAATAATAATGATAATTTAGAACGTAGCCTATTCTTTTTGGATACTTAATGTAATGCTGGTGGTGTTGAAAACGCATACAAGAAGAGAGCAATTAAGTTTTATTTTACAAAAATAAAAATTATATATATGTTGTTTTGAATCTAAATGATCTAATATCTCAGAAATTGATAGTCAGCACAAAACCACTTTTTTATATATACAGTCAACTCAATAATTTGCGTGCGGATAATTCGCGGGACCATCAATATTTTATTTCACTTATGTTATGACCACTAAAACCTACTGCACACAGCACACAGTCAAAGCTGCCTACCCCTATAGGGGGTAATTTACAGCCAAGGCCAAAGATGCCTACTAGCCTTCATTTTACAGCAGCAGTTGAAAACGTGAATTGAGAATGTTGATCTATACACTGTATTCTCTTGAAATTTGCATAGTTTATTAGTGTACATGATTCAACTTTCGAATTATGTTACAGTGCATTTTCAAAATGAGAGGCCATAAAATGAAATATAAAAGACTGTCAGAGAAAAATTAAAAATCAACAAAAGATTCGAGAAAGGTGAATCAACATCTAAGCTGTCCATGGAGTTCAGTGTGGGGGAGACTACAGTGAGATATATGAAAACAAAAGGAAGTGTTGGTTAAATTTTCTACTAAGTGTGATTGTTTATCCTCCAGAAAGTCTATGAAAACCTCGAACTACGAAAACCTGGATGAAGCCATGATATGGTGGTTTAACCAGAAACAAGCCGAAGGTATTCCTGTATTTGGTCCAATGTGTGCTGCAGAACGTTTTCATGCTGCGCTTGGTTTGGAAGGGGATTTCAAAGCAACATCTGGCTGGCTTACACGATTTAAAAATTCTATGGGATAAGGGAAATTGGAATTCATGGGGAATGACTTACTTCCAATACAGAAGCTGCCAAAACTTTCGCCCAAGAATTTAAACTGTTTGCTGAAAGCAAAAATCTGGATTATAGGCAAATTTATACTGCAGATGAAACCGGGTGTTACTGGAAGTCCTTATCATCTTGTACACTTGTGATGGAGAAAGGAAAGCAAGCTGCAGGCCATAAAACATCAAAAGAAAGAATAACAATTATGGCATGTGCTAATGCAGCGGGTGATCATAATTAAAATTGCTGACGATGGGAAAATCCAAAACCCGTTTTAAGAATAAGAATGTCCCATTACATTGCCATAAAAAATCAACCTGGATAGACAGAGGTATTTAAGGATTGGTTTCACAACAACTTTGTTATAGTTTTAACTGAACAGTCCCTCTGAATCAAAGCTGTACTGCTACTAGGCAACACACCTTCCCACTCCAACAAAAGTGAACTTAAAAGTGGGGACATTCACGTTGAATTCCTTCCTCCAAACATAACGTCTGTCCTCCAACTTATGGACCAAGGTGTGAAGCTGCATTAAAAAGGAGTACAGATCATCACTTCCCCACAAACTTGTTGAAGATGATGCTGAAACTGAAACTTTTTGGAAGGAATTCAGTCTGCTAGACACGCTGTAAAATATCGACAAATCATGGGACTATTTAACATCAGTTACGCTAGCACTGTCATGGAGGCCGATTTTACCTGATGTCCAGGACAATGTTGGATTCCAAGAAGAAGAAATTTCAGATGCTCAGTCTTCAGTTGCCACAATGACATCCTTCTTACAGAAAAAAGGAGGATGCAAAGCTGTGGAAGAAAGTAAGATTACTCTGAGTGGCTAAAAGTCGATAATGATAAAGGCTGCAAGCAAAAAAGTGAGGACGACATCGTTCGAGATTTGACAGCTGATGGCGAACAGAATAATGCAGATAGTGAAGAAATAATAATTGAGTTTTTATTTATGGATGCTCTATAACTGATGTGGTCCTTAGCGTCCCATTCTATATTGAGCATGAAAGACCACTAATTTTGTTCAGAGGCATCTTTATCAGGTTTGAGGTTCTTTTACGTGCCATAAATCTACGACACAGGATCACCAGCCTTACTTCCCTTATGAAGGAAGCCATGCTAAGGATTTTTACACCCAAAAAAATTCATCGACCTCTGCCAGGTTTGAGCCCATGACCTCAGAACTAGAGGCTAGCATGGTAACCACTACACCACGGAGGACAACACAGATAGTGAAGTGTATGAAGACAAGGACGAAGCCAAAAACATTCCGAAAGTTCCACAGAGGCAACTTAGTGTCCCTGTAGATGTGCTTTTGTGTTACACAGAAAGTCCAATGATTTTTCATTTTCAGACATTGTTTCCTTATGAAAACTGCAACAAAAAATACAAATAAAGGAATGGTCCACCAAGAAACAAACAAAGGTGATTGTCTTCTTTTCTTAAATTAATGGTATATATTTTGTAGAAAAGTTTTCTTGTTAGCTTGTTAAATAAAAATTGTGTTCTATTCACACTTATTTATATGGTGCATTCATTATCAGAATGCACTTTACTGTGGTTCAAATGTAAGGAGAAGGTTAAGCAGACAATTTGCAGAATTCTGTGCATTAATTACCATGAATATTAGGAGTCAACTGTGTATGTGTGTGTGAATATATGCTAAAGATAAAGTAATTCACAATATTTGTGCAAAGTCTCAACAAAATCGAAGATGTTACTTTGTTGGGGGAGGGAATGAAAAAAAAAAATATTTATTTCTTTTTTTAATTTCTCCCTGAAAGAGAGTTAAAATGCTTATTTTGAAGATTGTATTGCAACAAGAGGAAAGCAGATTTTGTGAGTCATAAAATAGTGCACAGTTGAATTTGCTATCTGCAATACACAAAATGTTATCAATAAAACAATATTTCAGTTCAGTTCCATATAATAATTTTACGACTGTTTTAAGGTCCCATATCTTCTTGTGATTGTATAGATATTCAAAATATTTTGCAGCAATGTATACTTTTTATGAAAACAAAGGTATATGAAAATTTTCAGGAGAATCTGAGACATCAAAATTCAGGGATGTGTTAGTTTTCCATGGAATGACCCATGCAGGGTTTTTGGAAGAGTAAACATGATGGTTGCATATGCACCAGGTACCAGCAATGCAAAACTCGCATAAGTGCAACCAATAAATGATTACTTCCAGCATTTGTGAAAAACAAGAAACAAAGCATGGGCTGTTAACATCAATCACTAAGTCTTGTAAAGTTTCTCAAGGGCTAAAAGCACCAATTTGATTAGATTCCCTTGCAAGTTTGTTTATGAGCAGCTGAAGAGTTGCAGTTCGTGAAAATTGTGTTTTCACACAAATAATCATTTATGTTGCTACTAACTCATAGGGAACTAAATTTTCACATAGCAAAGCATCTACAAGCTTGTATCAAATATGCTAACTTGCAGCAGCTTTCTCTTTTGGAAAATTGAGGGATAGGCTAATACAATCTCAAAGATACTAACTCATATGTTAATTAAAACATGCTCCACAACTTATATCAGCTAGAATCAACTGCTGGAACCTATATTGCGTGCCTGTTTTATATACCTGAACCTCAAATATATTCAGGGATATCAAAGTTCACCCATTGCTTCTCCTGCTTATAAAAATCTAACAAATGTTTAATTCTTGCTATTTCTTAATTATTTTAATGACTATACTTTCTTCATTTGTTCAACGGTTTCTGCTGTAAAAGTGGTGCACATGGCCAAATTGCCAGCTTTTTCAGTTTCTTTTAACCTGTTTTCTATGAGAAGTTTTCCAAGCATATTACAATCCATGCAATTTATTCTGTTAATTCTTCATTGTCAACGACATGGGTTACTGTTTTATGTATTTTGAGTTCACAACACATTTCTACACAGGAGTCAAAGTGGTGTTGAAAGCTATAAATATTTTTTGAAGTAGTATGCAGATATTCATTCTTCTAGATTGAAAGTTGACTAACTTTATCTGATTTAAGTTCCTAAATTTTTGTAATTTTATCATGAGCTCTTTTTGAAAACCATTGGTTTCTACTGCTTTAATTATTTGTGTGAACAAAAGAAATACAAAAATGAATAATGTGAATGAGAATAATATACATTGCCTGTAACCAGTTTACCATTTTCTGTTAGGTTTAACTCCCTGTTATTAGCATATAGCGTAATATTTCAAGCCCATTCTAGCAATACTTCAGGTAGTAACCATAACTGGGTTAGTTATATAGTTACATTAGTTGTGTCGAAAACTTGCCAAAAGGAAAATATTTCAGCGAGCAGGAAAGAAACCAACCAAAAGAGTTGGTGCTGAGATACAAAGATATGTAGAATGCAGGCAATCGGATACTGTGTGATGTGCTAACCTTAAATGGTATTCATTCATGGACCGTTTTAAAACTGGAAACCTTATTTTCTAACATGAAGTGTTAGAAGTATTGGTTCCATTCCCATATGGAGCAGACAATGAATAACCAAGTGAGAGGTTGCCGACCGAAGGAGGCAAATGAATGTCACCAACATATGAAAATGCTGCAAAACTAAAGTAGGGATTTAGCCTCACAGATCCTATGGCTATGCCCCATTGTCACTACGCAGTTGTGGAAAGGCTGCAACTGCTTCACTCCTCTACTAAAAGCTTTGCGGCTTAGGGCCCTAAATATGTAGCAATGATCCACTTCCGTGTTGGCAGCACTCTGTATTTTCTACTATGTTTGGATTGTCAATGTTGGCAAGAGAAGGACAACACAAGCAGTGATTTGGACTGGTACCCACATCAGCAAAATATCTGACTCCTTTAACTCCTTCCCCCCAACCCCCCAAAAGTCTTCCAAGGTCTGGAAATGCTGCATATCATATAAATACCCTCTGATGGTGGAACAATCATCAGTCGGAATGGTCTGTTAATTTTTTAGATAGTAAGGGTAGGTGGAATTTTAAACTTATTACCCTCTCTTTGGTCTCATAGTTATTTAATAGCATGAAAGTTATAGTTTTCGTTCACATAATGCAGAAACCCTTAACATATACAACAAAATGGAGGTGAAGCTGGTGAATATGAAGATTCTGCACCCCAAGCCACCAAGTTAACCTCTTTAGAAAAGAGTCACAGTCTGTAACCATGAAGAAAAATAATGTTCTCAGTAGTTATTAAATATCAGTTCACTAATATCTAATGTTAGCAATTTTCTCTCTTTATACAATTATTTAGTATGCCCTGCTAACGAACTTTATTACAACATAAGTACAAAGGAAATAAAGCAAAACTTTCTTTCTTCATGTGGGTTATCAGAAGGTTTTGACATCCAGAAACTTCAGTACATACATTTATAGAATTAGAATATAGGTTAATCAGAGGTTTTGACAGGGTTTCATTACACACACATCTGCAGTATTTGTTAAATGGAAATTAATTAAATTTAACATTATTCATACCACTACAAACAAGATTATCATTTTTTTAAGTTCTGTCTTCCATTTACTTAAGTGTTACATCATGGTCATCTATGTACTTTGCTTGGAAAAAAAAGGTAAAATGGCTTTTGTTTTTCTCACACATTCTTTGTGGAGTAGAGCACCTATTTTCTATTCCATGGCATTCTCAATGAAGCCTTTCTACATTCTTTTTAATATTTTAGTAATTTATGAACTGAAGTTCAAAGGTGTGTTATATCCCATGTCCATCAGAAACAACAGGGCTTCTCAATGGTGAAAGAATTACCAAAATCAGCTGAGCGGTTTTTGAAAAAAAGAAGAAAAAAATATGTGCACTTATCCACACATTTTCTTTTTATAATATTATGTATATATAACTGCATAAAATATATACTTTAGCAGGCCAAATAAAAATGATGACATTCATGGACACAATGTTAGGGGTAAGACAACTTTTTTCAAACCATATTAAGGGGTTCCCTTAACAATTACTATATTTCCATGGGGAAATGAAATCGATTTGAGTACACTTTCCATACTGAATACTGCATGTAAATGCTGATTTAGGTCATATTGAATCTTGGATCTGATCCTCTTAGAAAGAAGGATCGGATCAAAATTTGTTGCATGGAAACACCTACTGTATTCAAATCGCATTAAATATGCCAAAGATACTAACTTCTACTGCATTCGTAACATGCTGCAAGTTCATCATTTTGTTTTCTTAGCGGAAGTCATTAATCACATGTGTAATAAAACACAGAGCAAAGCCACTTTAATCACTTCCATAATTCACAATTTATTCTTCTCAAAAACATTCACCAACCTCAAAACCTGCTTAAAATATACAAAAAAAAACAACTAACATGTGTTTAGCAGGTTCACAAATGTAAATCCAAGTTGACCAACATAAAAGCTTGAATTATTTATTCTGGAACTTTGTGTATGCAAATCGATCTCAATATGTATTGAATTTAATATGGAAATGTGGATCATATTCAGTATGGAACTGGACTCAAATCAATTTCAATTCCCCATGGTAATGTAGTAGATATGAAATCATTGTTTGGGATTCAAGATGGCAGCAGTAGTAAACATTAACTCCTTGTGGTAAATGATTAAAAAGCACTGAACAAGGCAATGGGTGTGAAGGAAACTGCTCTAGAAGGTTTCACTGGACTTGTATGCAAATCCCGAAAGAAAAATACAAAGAATTACCCTCAAACGGTAGAGTTGTATGTGGCAGAAAAGATTGTGTCCCACCATTTGGCCTCACAAAGGTTACAAACATAATGGATGGCTTTGAGGAAAAGATATAATATTTGCAGTAAAGGAGGAACAGAAAGATATAAAGATAACTGCAGAATTCCTAAGCAATGAACATGGTGATTTACGGAAAGAAATACCTGAACTAAAACATTAATACATAACCTCAAAGAAAGACAACCTTGAGCAGCAACAGGAACTGGCAGACCTAAAGAAGTATACAAGGGCAAATAATCTGAAAGCTGTTGGAATTCCAGAAGTCCAAGAAGAAGATGTTTTATGATATAGTGTGTCAACTGGGCGAGGCTCTGAAGGTAAACCTTACATACACTCACACTGATATTGCACTTAGGCTTCCAACTAGAAACTCTTGTGATGCCCGGTCCATTGTGGTGAAATTGACAAGTGGAAAAAAGAATTGCAACAGGCTCGGAGAGTTATATAAACTGTTGCCACACATAATTTAGGGTATAAAGATATTACTAAGAACACTTACTAGAATGATCACCTTATTCCGAGGAGTCATTGGCAAAAAAGAGCTACGGAAAAAAAAATTGAGAATAAGATACATTCTACATGGGAACTAAACTAAAAAATGTTGGCGAATGTGAAATGCGGAGACAAGCCGCAACCTATAACGAAGGAAAAGTTAAAGTAACTTGTAGCATGCCTAAGTAAGGAATAATAACCACCTCTTTTCTTCCGTGATTTTCTTTCCTTAACTCTATGCAACATGGCTATGTTGAACTGTGTTGTGATAATCTAAATGAGTTCCTACACAAGTGCAATCCAAAAGCATACTAAGTTAAAGGTTTTATATTTTAATGCAAGATGTATAAGAAATAAGTTTGGTTATCTCTATTTTACTACACCAAATTGGGTATATTAATGTTACTGTAATTGCTGAAGCTTGCACAATGAAAATTGATACAATGCTTTTCATATTACATAACAGAAAGAGGAGGCTTGTCTGTATATGTACACAACTCGTGGAGAGTACAGAAGAATGTTACTTTAAATAAGCAGCATAGTATAAAGGTTACAATATACGAGAGGTTACTAAAATGCAACTTTCACATTTTTTCACCATTATGGAATAAATCACTAGAATCTGGTAATTATCTGGGTCGTTAGGTTCAATTCATAACCAACAACTCCTCCAAAAATATGCACCTGTTACATTTATTTGGAAGGTTAGTTATATAGTATCTGTAAATTGCCACCCTGTTCATACATTCACAGGTGTTCATACTTTGCATGCCAACCATTTAGTTGCCAAATGGCACACTGATTTTGATATTAATTATATTATATATTATTATACTAATGATATTTATATTAATTAGATATACTTATATTACTTAAGCTATTAAATAAGTATTTCAATATTACTATTATTATTATCATTATTAGGTTAGCCAATAGGTTATTATTAGGTCTTAACTTTGCGGTTAACTAGAAATTTGATTTTTTTTTGCAAATTTTGGTGAAGTGTTGTGTGTTTATGAGATTTTAATTTTGGAGGAAGCAGATCTGCATAAAAGAAAACCAGGAAATTTAACTGCTTGGTTTAGGTTAGTACACCAAAATCATATCAAAACTTAACTACAAGTTGTTCTTCATACTATTACAGTACAGTAATTTGCATCACAATAATTTTTTTAAAAAAATAACATTATCTTCCAAATAATTTATTATCATTCATTACTTTACACCTTACACTACTTCTCCACATAGTCACTGCCATTATTCAAGCACTTGTAACAGGACACCAGTTTTTGTATGCCTTCATCAAAGAACGATGCCGCCTATGAGGAAAGCTAAGTCTGCACTTCTTGTTTCACAACATCGTCGTTGAAATGTTTTCCATCAAGGAATTTCTTTAGATGAAGAAATCACTTGATACCAAATCCATACTGTAGGGAGGGTGGTCAAATTGTTCCCAACCACATGATGCAATCAGATCTTGAGTTTGTTTGGCTGTGTGTGACTGGACATTATCACTCATTATTGTTTCTCCACAAACCCCGCACAATTGGCAATGAATGTTTGCACATGCTTAAAATCGTGACTGCAGCAGTAACATATTAAAACAGTACTTACTTTAAAAACACTCCTAGTATATACATTATGTCCATTGCACAGTTCAATGCTTCATTTAACATTTAAGATGTAACCAGGTTATTGATTACAGGTACTCAATGATTATGGCTGAGAAGGAAGGTGGTGGCTGCACCAAAGAAAGGGATATTACACAGCAACTTGCAGGAAGCTATTTTGAATATGTTCTTCAGATTAAAAGCTGAAGTTGAAGAGTTGCAAAGCTAGTAGGTGTAACTTCCTTCTTCTGATATGAGAATCATTCCATTATAAACCACACACTTCTGAAATTTCACGTTTTAGTATTTTATCCAATATCTATTTTTTTTTGTGTGGTACTCCTAGATGAGATTAAATAACCTGTGTTTTTTCTTTTTGGCCTGACATGATTATTTAGTGATTTATTAAATACACATGTTTCTATTTATTTGCATGCTATATTATATGAAAGCTGTTACACTGAAGATTATACGAATAGTAGAATTTTCAAGTTTGTGACAAATTGCAGTTTTACGCTCTTTTTTTGAAGTTCCGTCAAAACATAAAATGTGCCCCTTTTGGGGTGTAGTATTCTTAAAATGTGTTTTTAATCAGCAAAAGCTTATTAAAAAAAATGGAAAATACATAATCATCTTTGAGATATTGTGCATTGAACTACGTTAGTTTCAGAATGGAATTCAAATAAAAAATGATTTTATAAATACTTTACTGATGGTATGTTGAGGTGAGGAACTTGGATCAGGTGATGAGAATGAGCTGGTATGAACATTTGTGCGAAGTATCACTTCACATCTGGTGTTTACCATTTGGGTGTATAATAAGCCTGCTATAAATAAATGTTACCCTCATTAATTTGCCAATTCACCTTTAGTATGAGTTCTGACCTATGTGTGGTTGTGTTTAATCATGGCTGATTTGGTACAGCGGAATTATGATTACTGTTTTAATCCATTCAAATTGGCTAACCATAGAGTCAAAAAGTTGGAACTAAAAACTTAAAACCAGTGAGTGACCTCTGCAATACTCATAAAATTAAAATTGGAAGGCATAAATTTGTCTTGCAATTTGAAAAACAGTCATAATTGCCGCATGGAAATATCAAAGCTTCCAAAGGAACAAAGCACAAATGAGTTATCTGCACCTAGTGCTAGTGAAAGTTCCGCAGAATGTGAGAATTCAGATAGTGATAGCTCCTCATCCTCCAGTGAAGCAGTAATTATGGACACAATAGACAGAGACATTAAATGTGAGTTTAGTGGGGATAGAAGAATCACCAATAAAGAAAAGAAAATTGTCGCAGAAATGTTATTCTCGGGAGAAGTTGCAGAATATATCACAAACAATGAAGGGTAAAATATTTCATATTGCACTCCATTTCAAATGAAAATTTAAATCGTACTGAAGTAATACAAAAACTGATAGATTCTTTTCATGAAACAGATGACAGAACTCTTAAAATACAAATATTAACGATTTTTGACAGCTAGTCTTACAATAAAATACATTTTGATGTCTCAACTCGCATGATACGAATATCTAAATAGGTGGCCAAAGAAAAGGGAATTTTAGCAACTCCAGACCCCAAATCCAGAAAATGTATTGAGTTATCTACATTACAAAAGGTTTCTGAATTTACAATTCAAATAATGTGAGTAGGTTTATGCCTGGTAAAAAGAACATAGTTTCTGTTAAAGAAAGTGGCAAGAGAATTCAGAAGCAGAAAAGACTTATACTTGGCAATCTTAAAGAAACTTACAAACTTTAAAGATGCGTATACAGATGTGAAAATAGATTTTAAAAATTTTTCGGAATTAAGACCAAAGGAATGTGAACTCCCTGGAACCAATGGCACCTACTCAGTTTGCATTTGTGCTCATCACTAAAATGTTGAATTAATGATTGATGGCAGCAATATTTTTTGTCTCACAGCAAATGCAAATCTTATTCTAATTATGACTGCTTGTAAAAAATCATCTGCATTCCCCATCATCTAACTGTTATTTAAAGAAATGTAATGCTTGCCCAGGAACCGAAAATTTAATACATCACTTATGACAAATCTTCGATTAAGAATCTACACAAGAAATTACCTACAGTTAATGGGTGACTGTAGATTACACAAACTTAAAAACATTGACCACCAGTTGAGGATTTCCTAGATAAATTATAAGCAAAACTAACTAATTTCCCACCACACACACATTCATAGCTCAGCAACAGAATTTATTTTTGAAGGAGAGTAAAGAAGGTCTGGCATTAAGAGGATGCAGAGTGATAGCCAATTTCTCGGAAAATTACCCTTTTGTTATCCAGGATTCTGTTCAGGAAATGCACTGGAACAATAGACAGATCACGATTCATTCTTTTGTGGCCTACTATAAAGACAATAGTGACATAAAGCATAAAAATTTTGTTATTTCTGAATGCTTAAAACATGACACCAGATCTGTCCAACCTTTACAGACATCAGACATAGCTATTACCATTTTTGAAACCAATTGAGGGTATGCATAAAATAAATACTTTTCAGATGTCTGAAGCGCACAGTATAAAAATAAAACAAATTTTTCTAACATCCCACAGGAAAGGACCTTGTGATGGCATAAGTGGTGCGGTTAAGAGACTAGCAATGAAAGTGAGCCTTCAACCTAGAATAGAACCTATCACAACTCCAAGAAAATGGTTTAACTGGGCCAAGAAGAACATTTCTAATATTATTTTCAACTTTTTCTCGGATAGCGAACACAAGGAGTATAATAATAATGTTTTTCTGTCAAGATGCCAACAAGCAAAAGTAGTGTGGCACTTTACAATTGCACTCTTTTGTTTCAGCATCTGCATCGCAGGCAATAATAAACTATTCATTTCAAAGCGAGGGGAGAGTGGTGGACATTTAAAAATAATTTACCGATCTGTTATTAATTTAAAAATCAGTGTAACAGACTTCTGTCATGATGAATGTGATGGACCAAAAGTGATCAATGACAATCAGCTATACATACAGTTGTCCTTGTACGCAATGCCAGCACCGCAATGCTCGACACACCTCTTCACCTTGTATGCAACACCGCATTGCAACGTTACTGCTAGATGACTGCACAGCTTGGTAATTTTATTTACTTAATTTCTCTCTAATTATTTGGAATTCCAATCCTTATTTTTTCTAGGACCATATGAACATCAAGCTACTTTTAAAATTTTTTTTGGGAATTTTAAAGCAGAATGTTAGCATTGATTCTGAAGTTTGTAACCTTAACAGCTTTGTAAAAATAGTATATATTAAACAAATTATTTGTTTCATATGTAAATGAAGTATATATTTCAACATTCAAACATGCCAAAGATCACATTTTTCTGACAAATAATACCAGAAGCATTCATACTTATGTATTACGTGCATGCAAAATATCAGAAAACTTAATGCTTTATATTTACCAAAATAATAAAACCTGAGACTAACAGAGTTAGTCAGAGAGAGACTAACAAAAAAACATGTGTATCATTTTTTGCTTCACAGAATATGTAAATTTAATATCACTGAAATCGGAGACATGAAGGTAAAATTTTCTTGAAATTGTGTAATTTGCCATGGAATGACTCATAAATGTGAATATACATACAATCTGTCTCAAACTTTAATGATCCTCTTGTAAACATAAAGGAGGGAAGAAAGAAAGAGAGAGAGATATAGAAGGCTCTTAGGCCACTGATGGATGGATGGATGGATGGATGGATGGATGGATGGATGGATGGATGGATGGATGGATGGATGGATGGATGGAAGTTGATGGCTGTTTTCTTTATTTGTTTTCATACAATAACTGCTTCTAAGAAGTACAGCACAGTAAGTGGTTCTCTAATCACTGCTCAGGGAGAGAAAAGTCTGCAAATGTTTAAGATTCATTTCTCTGTACCCTGAAACATACACCACAAAAGTCTTCTAGGTTCGTGAATTCTGAAAGGAATATTTGTAACAGAGATACACATAAGCATAGACACATACATTAAACCGAAGACAGGCACGGTTTATATGCTATTAACTTATTATTGTTAAATAATATGCAGCCTAACTTTGTATTAATAATGAAACAGTTGTGTAATGCCATACAGACCTCTCAGAACTAAATAGGTCTCGAGGTGAATGCTGATTCAGATGTTATTGTTTATCGTGCAGTATCACTTCTGTTATTTAAGACTGTATTTCCCACACCTCTCGCATATGCATACTTCACAAGCCCAGAACGCTTATATGCAGTTTCAAAGCAGTCAGCTTATCATCATGGAGCAGGCCTGTTAATCTACCGAAATGAAACACAGCCATGGCAAACCTTAAGAAGTGGCAAGAGGCAAATGATTGCACAATGTTTTGTGATGCCTAAGAAGAAAAACACCTGAAGCATAACCATTATGGTGCTACATGATATTAATTCTGTAACACATAGATTTAATAAGTTACTGTCAATGTCTTACTCAATTTATTGTCAAGAACAACTAGCGCTGCTACAACTAGTGCTGCAAAACTTATCTGCACACATGTAGTGACAAACGCATGGCAGGTTGAGTCCGCTCCTCCTTGTTTACAGCAGGATTGTTCTTGTCTGAGATAGAATATAGATGCTAGGCTATCTGCTTTCTCATATTTAATAGGTGATACAAAATGCTAGGAATGTAAAAGGAAATGATACTTGCTGCATTTAATTAGGATACACAGTAGAATACCTGTGGTTGGCAAATGCTGTACTGTGCATTTCTTCTCATTTGCTTTAACATAAAAGCAAGTTAGCATATTCTTTTCTTTCTAAAGCATTTACATTAGCAGCCCATCTAAGAATGTAACTGTGATCACAAATATTAGTAGCATAACCTGATAAGAGTTTTAGAAATACACACATTTGAGTTACATAACCAGTACACTTTTCTTTGACATGCAATCCAACATGAATAATATTTCTTAATTTTTATTACAGCACTCATAGAAAGTAGGAGAGATTGTGTCAAATGCTGAAAAGGGTGTGCCATTGGTCACGCAAGGTAAATGCAGGAAGTGAGTAGCAACTATTTCAAGCATTGATGATCTTTCAAAGGAAGCAACAACAAGATTTATACATAGTGTATTAAATAAAGGTAACATCGCAGTAACTGACTTGAAAGTCTTACAGAAATTAAAACATTATTAATAATCTTTATTCATTTTCAGGAGCACGGGTAACAGCAAAGTTAGTTCTAGACCATGTATTGCAGGACTATGATACATACCAATTTAAAGATTCACTTTTATCATTAAGGATTATCTTGAAGAAAATGGGCTTTAGATGGAAAAAAGATGATGGTCTGACCTATATAAGGGGAAGTGAGCAGGTTAAATTTAAACAATCATACTTCTTAAGAGAATACATCAGAAATATGGAAAGTGAGACTCCAAATCCTGTGGTATTATTGTTGGACAAAACTTGGATTTTTGTGAATGGTAAGCCTCTTTATAATGTTTTTGAACTCTTAAGGGTACAGAATACATTTTAAGTACAGCCACATATACTTTTATTATAATATTATTAATATTTAATATGCACTACAACATATTCATGGACCAAGCCAGGAGTGATTGTACAACTGTCCATTGTGACCTTGTAGTTGAGCACCAAGTCTAAACACCTACCACAGTGGTGTTGCATTGTGAATATAAATTCTAAATATATTTCAGGAGCAGAATATTTTCTACCAATCTGAAGAGAGGACAGGATTATCATGGTGCCATGAACAGCGAAACATTTCCAAATGTGTTAAGGCACAGCTTGTTGGTGAACTGAAAGATTTAGGAGCTTGTTTGATTGTAATGCATGAGTCGAAAACCATAGCAATCATATTTTCCCAAGACTTCAACCACACCTAAGAGATTGCCATTGTAATGATCAATCTGCTACTACTGCCTTTAAATGCAAGGAAGAGAGTAACATCCAGTAGCCTTTTCACCAATTCTTTCATAAATTCTTGTTCTTCTGTCTTTGAAAGCTGCTATCTATTCCAAAACCTGACAAATTCCGTTCCAGATTTCTCCAAGACACGTAATTAGTTTTATGGCTATGAGCCTATGACTAGGGACCCCGACTTTTCGCGAGTAGTTAATTCGCAAAATTGGCCGAAAATTAACAATAAGGAAAACCTTTAATCAATTATTTTTAAATTCCACATATATATTCATTCTGAGTCGCGAAATAACCCGACATTAGTTCTATATCGCGAAAATGCGAAATAACACCGTTATGAGAAAAAATGTGCAAAATAACCCGAAATTTTTCTCTCCCTCTCTCTCCTTTTTTTTGGCGTTTGTCTCTCCTCTTCACATAAACAATCAGATATTTGGCTTATCAACCATTTACAGAAACGTGTATTGTCATTTGCTACGGCCATGCTGCATGGTGTTGTGTGCTCCACGGCACAGAACACCAAACTGCACTGTGATTTAACCAGAGCTTAGGCAAACATCGGTACTGCTTCGACTACCCCATCCCCTTCACTCTTCACCTATCGCATGCACAACAAAAGGAATGCCATGTTTATCGGAACTCGGCAACACCGCATCAGTGACGGATTTCTCATTTCACTCAAATTATTCTTTGGATTTAAATGACAATACTACCTGCAATTCTTCTCTAATGCCGTATTTTAACGATTCGTGCTTGCATCGCCCCATTTCATGCCGGCTGGAAAAGACTCGCAAAAGTATCGTTAAATAATGCATGAATTTCTAAGTCTGGTTCAAGTCAATTCTGACAGTAGACAGCCTCTTCTACCAATCACTGTCTCCATTTCCTTTACCTACCCCTCGCACGAAAATTGTTGCTGTCTCGCGACGTTGCCATAATGTGAACGCATTTCTAGGTATATTTTGTGTCTGCTATACGAAATATTCGTTTGGAGTCAAGTTATATTCTTTAAATTACGTTACAATTTAGCGCAAGGAGTCTGTTTACCTTCTGCTCTGAAAAAGAAAAGGAATTATGCCAATGGAGCCACATTTCAAATTAAGCTAGCGCATGCACAATTCAGCTGACGGTGGAGTTGGCAACGTGTCGTTCGCGCGCCGTACAAACAGCATGTGCAAGACGTTGCCAGGTCAGTTTAGTTTTGCGGCACGCGGGAATTCAAACCGATTCCACAGTAGTATTTCAATGCGGTCTCAAAATATAATAAACTGCCAGGCATCTTTCCTTCTTGAACACTGCAAGGACACCATTTGCCTTATTGAAGTGCTTGAGGGATCTAAATATCCATTTGTTCATAAACTATATAGCAAACTTAAAGATATATCAAATGGCTTCACAATAGTAGCTGAGGGCTCGTTTGGAGAGAAAACTTCAAGTCTTCTTCAGAGACTGCCAACCCTCAAGAAGTCTTATGTTATCAGTCAGTTCAAGCAATTGGGCATAAAGTCAGTTATCAAGCTGAATTCGTTAATGTCAGCTGATCCAGCTGCTGATATTATTCATTCTGCAGGTAAATTGTTTGATGTACGAAAAATAGTATCAAATGAGGCATCTACTGATTTAACTATAGAAAAAGCAAGAAGAATGTTACCTTTTCTGCGAGACATGCCAGAGAAGACATTCAAGGAGGGATATGCTGCTCTGAAGAACATAGTGTGTGAGAAATTAGATGATGCTGCTGAAGTGAACATACTGGATTTACTTTCTAGACTTCAATGTGACCACTTGTGTTTCAGTGAGAAGTGTATGAAACTATTGTGGGTACCCATGTCCAATGTGGACAGTGAAAGACTTTTCTCTGCATATGGGAACATCATGACAAACTTAAGAACAAATCTTAAGCCAGAGAACACCGAACTTATGGTGGCTTTGTCTCTAACAAAGTAAAGCAGTCGAAATGTATACTATGTAAATATTTTCATGCTCCTCTTTTTTAAGTTACATGTAAGGTGCCCTTTGTTCCACAGTAAAATAGTTTAAACTGTGTTTTTGTTTTTTCCCTTTTTTTTGCACGAGATAACACCGTTAAGCAGTTTTATTTACCGCCCAAAACACTGCTCACTATAATATTTTTACACCGATATTACATTATTTTATTTACCGACAATCTGGGGTCCCTACCTATGACTGTTCACATGCTGAGGAAGCTTCTCACATAAATCTTTCCATGGAGATTGAGTATAATTAAATCTCTTTCATTTGCCTAATCTAGATATATAAGGTGATGGTGAATCACAGTTTTCAAACAACAGACATGGTCCACAGAGAAGCTTTTTCTGAATATCACTCCAAACTAACCAATCCCTTTTCATTTGTCATTTTCCAGAAGAATATTTAGAATTAAGATGATGCTCTATAAATTTCCTTTTTGAGTCATAATATCCTTGTAAACTTTCATTTATTTTAGGCAAACCTTTCTTAACAATTATCTCCCTCACAATATTTGTAATTTTTGGTAACCACTGGCCAGAATCCGAGGGATCCCAACTGTTGTCAAAGTAGGCTCCGAGTCTTAAACTTTAAAGTCAAATTCTGTCTCACCTTGGGCTGATGGTAAGAGAAGTAGTAGGAACATGTTTACCTGCATTAACTACTGCTTCTGATTTTGATTGTCTCTTGGAATTTGACAGGGCTTTTGATGTTGAAAAGTTTGTTGTTGTTATTGTTTTACATTGCTGAATTTCTTCCTGGCACTTTTCTTCTTTTTTCTTTATTTAGCACCTGATTTAAGATAACTAGCCATTATAGCCGTTAGCTAAACATATCTGGACCTAATTAACTACACCACAAGCAATTATAACTGCAGTGAATTAATTTTAAATTTACTCAGAACACCGTAGACTAACTAGCCACTGTTGTAAGGAATGACTTTCAAACAATTTGCTGCTGATAGCCCACTGACATCTTGAACCTCAATTATTTCAGACTTTCTGCTGATTATGCTGCTTCTTGCTGGTAGCACACACCTTTGTCATTGTTGCTCACAATCAAATGTAATAAATTGGCTATGTACTTCACGATGCTATTGTTAAGTTACAGCATGGAGATTTACACGAAAATCACTGCTGTCGGAAGTACAAACTAAAGTGCATAAGGCAATGATTGTATGGTAACCGCAGCAGTATTGAGATGGAATCTGCAAAATAAATTTCAAAATAAGTTTAACAAGAATTTAGTGCATGTGTTACCTAAGGGTTATGTACAGTGTTTTGACTTTTATTTTGATACTGATTTTGGTATGTGCATGTTGCCATCAAAGATCAAAACATACACTTTCCATGCTCGATGCACTGTCACCTTCTTGTTAATGCTGTGCTAGAAGCATTTGCAACAGGGACATAAATTACAAGACCGCTGAAACTCATTATTACAGATGTCAACGCTGAGCTTGAATGTACATGAAGGACTTTGTTGTGGCAATATATATTAGCAGTTATGAATATAACATTTCATAAGTAACAACCATGTTTCAAAAAGATAGGGCCATAATAAATAGATCAAAGCCAAAAGATACATTAAAATATATGAATGCTCTTAGCTCACAGTTTTTCTTCAGGTTTCTGATAATGTAATAGATTTATGACTTCCAGACCTCCAAAAATCCCAGGCTCCTAAAATCAGAGCCCCCAACATGAGTCCAGGCTACCCCCCATATGGCAGCCCTGTGTCTACATATTAATTGAAAAATATACATGTATTTCTCATTTATAGAATCCCACTCTTCATGATATTCAGCTATGAGGTTTCTCTCCTACTATTAATATGCATGAAATATTTAGTATCAAAGCAACATGCATTTTAAACTTTAATGCTAGAGTGCTTAAAGAAATCCACTTTCAGAATGATACATAATCACATTATCAAGCTTGTTAACTTTCAAAAATATCCTTTATATCTGTAAGTATAAACCTGTTGTAAAAAATTTGAATCTGCATGCTAAGAGAAAGCAGAAAAGACTATTTTGCATATCTCTCTCTCCATGTGTGCGTGTGCGTGTGTGTGTGTGTGCGCGCGCGCGCGCGCGCGCACGTGCATGCGTGTTTTTTTTTATTCAACTTTATTCATCAACATAGTCTCCTTTAACAGTGATACATTCATTTTAATGCTTCTCTAACTTTTGATGCCTTTCTTATAGAATGAATTGTCTACACCTGCACGCTTCAGTTTTTGATATGAATTCCATCATTTGTGGCAAATCTCTTTCCCTGGAGCATTCTTTTGAGACTTGCGAACAGGTAGTAGTCACTAGGAGCCAGTTCTGGAAAATACAGTGGGTAGGGAAACAACTGGAAGCACAATCATGCAGTTTTGCCATCGTAACCATTGACTTGTGATGCAGTGCATTGCCTTGGTGAAAGAACAGTTTCTTCCTCTCCATTTGGGGCTGTTTCTTCTTGATTTCATCCTTCAATCGGTCCAATAACTCTGTGTAAAATTTGCTACTGATGGTTTTTCCTTTCTCCAGGTAATCAAGGAATATTATGCCATGAACATTGCAAAAGATACTCACCAGAACCTTTACAGGTGACTGCTGTATTTTTGGCCACTTTGGACGGCTTTCACATGCAACTTTCCACTCAACTGACTGCCAAATTGATTCTGGAGTGTAATGGTGGATCCATGTTTCATCCATTGCCACACAGACACACAAGAAAATCTTGTTTATTCCGTCCATACAGCTATAAACACGTTTTTGTTCCACTGTGAGTAAACACGGCACCCATTTGGAAAACATTTTCCTCATGCCCAAATGTTCAAGCAAAATATTGTATACACTGGCTTTTGATTTCTTTAGGATGTCAGCTATCTCCTGCAACTTCATTTTACGGTTGTCCAACACAATTTTGAGGAATTTTTTAATGTTTTCTGGTGTTGTCACCTCATTTGGACCTCTCGAACATTCAGCATCATCGTTGTCCATATGGCCCCATTTAAACTCAGCAAACATTGACAAATGGTTGTTTTAGAAAAGCAGATTCCTTATAGCACTTTTCAAGCCATTGCTAAGCTTGAACAGCATTTTTTTCCCCATCAAAAAATAGTGTTTAATCAACATACAAAATTCGGTTTTGTCCAATGTCTTGACAATGTCAAAATAGAGTCACTAAAACTTCAATATCTCAATAAGTATTGGTAGAATGTCATGAAACTTTGACACATATCTTTTGAAGTTTAGTACTATCTAACACACATAGGATGTTAGATTTTTTTTGCCATTTGTGTGTTGGTCCCGGGACTTTTTGACCAATGTGTTATTTAAATTACTTGGCTGAAGCTTTCCCTCAGCTGAACTAAGAAAAATGTTGGGTCATTCCTTGTTACCTAGTGCAACCCAAAGCTGTGATTCATGTATATTAAACTGTATATTTGATAACTGTTGTAATTGTGAAATTTAATATTTATAGTTACAAATATCACACCTTGTGTAATGGATAATATAATGCAATAACTCAATACATAACTAAGTTTGCAAGTGGCTGGATTGGCAAAGAACTTAATCTCAAGGACTGAACCATTACTTCCTATTTGATGTGGTATAAAATGCAAGGAGCATGCTGTAATACATACAAAATATTATGTAAATTTTCTTTCACATCATGGATTTATTAAAGAAAGCAGTTTAGCATGACTCCCTAATTCAGGCATCCACTAGCTGGTAGTTCCGTGTTTCTGAGCATGGTATTCTACCTATATGTGACACATGTTGGGTTCAATGACAAGTATGGTGGAAGAAGCCATAACCAGGTGCTGTGAAAAACAATACTTCCTATTAAAATATATATATAATTTATTAATGTTGGTTTGAAAATCTTATTATTGTTATTTTTATTATTGTTGTTGTTGTTGTGACATAGACTTGGTCAGCTTGAAAGAATAGGTTTTGCATGGATGTGCTCAGGAGTATTGTTTTTAAAATGATTAAAAATAATTTAACATACTCCATCTCACTAATACTCATCTTGACAGAAACCAGATGACATTTCTGATTTTCTAATAGAGTGCAAAATGGTGAAAAGATGGAGGGATAACTTACAATAACAACATATAGCAAGAATTAAAAATCCTGACATAAAAAAAGTGGAGAAAATTAACAAGATTGGGGTATTTTTAAGAAGATTAAGGGATAAGTGGATGAGGAGCTAGAGAGTGGATATTATCATGGCTCTAATGGTTAACATGCACTTTACCTTTGCTTGTCAGAAGTCTCTCAGATAACATGCACAGCATGCACCGATTATTCTTGGAAGTCACAGACTTTCACATTGCACCAATGAATGTGTCACTTCAGCCAATGAATGCAAAGAAATCATAGATGACACATAGATGTTAACTCCATGTGGAGAGAAACTCAGCACTGCAACATCATCCCTGTTTTCTCTCCCATTCAATTAGTTTTCTTGTGAGTTTCACAGGTACAAGTAGTGTTTTACTGTCTATTCCTAAATATGTGGAGACCTTGGAACACATCTAGTTTTCCTCTTAGTCAGTAATGCTAGAGCCTCTACTTCAAGTGTTACTAGTAGGGCAGCAAGTGAAGGAAAAGGAAACAAGTCACCTTTAGGAACACCGAGTAAACAATCCCAACAGATAATATGTAATGTGTTTCAGTATATGGAAACCAATAAAATAGGGAAGGAACCAATCACCGAAACTGCTAAAGCAGTAGGCTTAAGCAGACAAACAGTCAGTAAAGTTGCACGAAGTCTTCCCATAATGCCAAAAAAGAGGGGGAACAGAAAACCAAAGTTAGGGAAGGTTGATACTTTCACCTGTGACACAGTTCATAGAGAGGTGTATAGGTTTTATAAAAAGCACCAACAGTGTTAGAATTGATGAATGAACTTCAAACCATGTGTGATTTTCCTTATAATGTGGACTCACTTAGACGGTTGTTGCTTAAGTTAGGGTTCCATTTTCAGACATTAAATAAGAGGCACATGATTATGGAATCAGCAAGGATTGTGGCATGGAGATACCAGTACGTGAGTAGGCTAAACTATCTCAGGCAAGAAGGGTATCATATGGTTTATTTACATGAGTCATGATACAATACTCGTGATGCTGTAAGAAAAGGTTGGGACAATGGCAGTTGCTCATGATGCCTTCCAATCTCTGTATTCCATGGTAAAAGAATTATGATATTGCATGCAGGTGGTAGTCAGAGTTGGATTGAGGGCTGTTCATATCTGTCCTCTGAAAATATTCAGAAATCCTTGGCTGATTCACATCACGAAATGAATGCTGAAGTATTTGAAGCTTGGTTCAAGAACATACTTTTGGAAAATATTCCTCCTAAATGACATCACGAAATGAATGCGGAAGTATTTGAAGCTTGGTTCAAGAACATACTTTTGGAAAATATTCCTCCTAAGTGTGCTATTATCTTAGATCAGGCATGAGCGTTTACTGGTTCAGGAATCACAAGTAGTTCTTGATGTTACCGCATACGGCAGAAGGTGTCATTGCAGAAGTTCAGTGTATGTCACAGGTATATGCCCATGCATGACGTAATCCATTAGTAAGCAGTGTCACACTGCGACATGGTTCCAATTGGAAAGCTGTCATGGCAGATTCCAAGCCTGTGTATAAATGCAAATTTCATGCCTTTGCTATGCATCTGGAACTGTGGAAAGGGCAGCTATAACATTTTCCCTCTTTGCAATCCCTCCAAAATACAAATGAAAACACTGAATTTAATAACGATATTCCCTTCTAGAAAATTTGAATTCTTAGAAAACAATTTGCAGATTTCAAAAACCTGAGAATGATTTTTACTCTTTTGTAAATCCTATGCATGTCAAAACTGCAACAGTAAAGCTGGATTTGCAACTGCAACTAATATCCATACAAAATTATATGTTTTTTAAACATCTGTGCCATGTAAAACATCGTGATGACGTATTTAAAGTTATCAGTTGCAAAACACACGCAATTAAGATTCTTTGCAGTTAAAATTTTGGCTATGTTTGCTTTACATATTTGTGTAGGCAACTGTTTTTACAAATGAATTATGCCAAGTCAAAATACACATTTGACTGACGAATATCTGTTGGTGCAGCTGAAAATAGCTCTATCGGAGTTTGAATGAAAGATTTGTCTACTTTGAACTTACATGCAATTTATACAATGTTTACAATACAATGGAGTTGCTTAATATTGCTCTTCCCCTTATATTTAACATTCTGTTATACATATAATGGGGAAGTATAATTTTCCACTATTCACTTTTTTGCTTTGCTAGCCTTTTTCCTATTTTCTCCAATTTACTTCATGTCTCTTTTAAACACTTTAACCTAATTTTTCCTAAATATTTTTCTGCTTTCTTCATATATTCATTTTATCTTGTATTAAAAATCTTCCCAACTTTTAGCTCTATTGGTAAATTTTTCCATTTCTCTAGTATTAAATTCTCTCTTCCTTTATCCGTGTCCTCGCATCCAGAATATAATGCCAATTGTCATGTAATGCACCACATTTAGTACATCTCTCCCCCGTTCTTCTCCCTGTTAGACCACTTAAATTCATTACACCTGTCCTCGCCCATGCATACCCCATTCCGGTCTCTTTGTGGCATACTTCGATGTGTCTTTCTTTTCCCCATTCCATTTTTAATTATCTATAATCCTCCAGTAGCTTTATTCTGAACCGGTATTTGATTGCCCTTTCTACTATTTTACCTTTACTCCCACCCTCCCTAGTTCTGCTTGTGCTACTCCATTCGGTGAACTTCTTAGTAATCCCAGGCTTATTTTGCAAAAATTCCTATGTATAGCATCTACATTTTCCCATGCTTTTCCAGCCTGCATATCTCTGCTGCGTATAACATCCTTGCTTCACCACTGTACTATACATCCTTTCTAGCCACGCAATTTACATTTCTGGTATTTTGTTCAAACATGCTGTATTGCTTGTTTCCCCTTTGTAGTACTTTTTTCTTCTGTTCTTCCCAATCCCCTGCACTATTGAGCCTTACTCCTAGATAGTCAATTGTCCTCACTACTTCCATCTCCATTCCTTCCCAATACCACTTTTCAGTCTTTCTAGTTTATATCCTTTCTTAAAAATCACGATTTTCGATTTCCTTTTGTTTAGTCTCGACGCCCGATCTTTATAGTATCTGCCAATTGCTTCAATAGCTTTACTTAGCCCCACAACTGAGATGGAACCTGCCACTAGATCATCTGCAAACAATAATCCTGGTATTTCCTTATTATTAATAACTGGTGAATGGTTATTCAATTTTTTTATCTCTTCTATAATATCATCTATAAATACATTAACTAGCAGTGAACTAAGTTTGCACCCTTGTCTAAGCCCTAAATTATTCGCGTTTTCTTCAGTAATTCTGCCCTTGGCTATTTTCACACACCACTCATTATTTGCATATAAATGTTTTATATTCTTTATAAATGATTCACTCACTCCTTTCTTAATTAGTTTTAACCATAGTGCATCCCTGTTCATAGTGTCAAATGCTTTTTCTAAATCAATAAAAACCATGTATACCCTGCCCTTTTTTATACTTAAGTATTTATCCACCACTGTCTTTATAATTAATATGTTATCTGTTGTTCTCCTTCCTTTTCTAAACCCTGTTTGGAATTCTGATAGCTTCCCCTCTTTCTCCGTCCATCTCTGCATTCTGTCAGCTAGTACCCCTGTGTATACTTTACCTATCACTCCTAGGAGGGTAATACCCCTGTAGTTTATAGAATCCTCTATATCTGCTTTGCCTTTATATATTGGTACTACAATTCCCTTTTTCCAGTTCTCTGGGACTCTAACCCTTTCACATATTGAGGTAAACAATTTCACTATTAATCTCAGCCTATCATTTTTGCACCATGCTTTCCAGAATTCACCTGGTAACCCATCAATTCCACAGGCCTTGTTATTTTTTAACTTTAATATTTGTGTTTTTACTTCATTCTTAATTTCTTTGCCTAAATCCTCAATATACTGTATTCATTCTTTTGAACTCTCTTGAACTTTGAATAATGTTTGAACCCTGTATAAACCTTTAAAGTAACTGCACCATGTTTCCGCCTGTGTGTTGTTCCCCCCACTTTTGTTCTTATATATCTGTTTCACCATTTTCCATATCGCCTTTGTATCCTGATTTTTTGCTGCTTCATTCATTTTACGACTTAATTCCCCCCCCCCCCCCCCCATTCTTTCTTTTTCGCTTCCATTAGACATTTATAGCCCCATCTTTGTACTAAAAACTTTTCTTTATCTTTTTGTTCTCCTGTCTGCCCCCATTTCTTTAGTTCTCTTTCCACTTTTTTCTTTGTCTCATAACATTCGTGATCATACCATCCTTCTCCATTTTGTGAATAAGTATTATTCTCCTTCATTTTTCATCCTGCCCTTTTTATTACCTGCTCCATTCTCAACATAGTTATCTCTATTTCAACCTTTTGTATCAACCTTTCCAGATTATTTCCACCCCCTTCTCTAGCTCTTTGCAAAATATTTCCCTATCTTTATCCCTCCATCAATATGCTCTAATTTCCTTAGTGCTTTTATCTGATTCTATTCTTTTCATCTCACTTTTAATGTTAAAACTTACTTTTAGTGGGAAGTGACAACTAGTAAAATCATTGTTCATGACTTCAAAGTCTGCACAGTATGCATCTAACTCTGTTGAGTATAGTATACAATCTAACACACTTTGTCCATTCTTATTTGTAAATGTGAACTCGCCTTCTTTATCCCTCCCTTTTAATCCATTACATACAATCATATTATTCATTTCACACAAGTCTATCAGCTTCATTCCCTCACAATTACATTATTTTGTTTCTACTCTTCCTAGTTTCTATATCTGCTGTATTTTTTATATTGTTTTGTACTTAACATATTCTGATTTGTTCTTCCCCTATCCTTGCATTAAAGTCTCCTACCATTATTATATCTATTTCTATATATTTAGCCTGTATTTCTTTTATATCCTGCTGCAGTTTCTTAAACATGTTTTGATCATAGAACTTTGAAACACTCGGTGGGTTGTACACAACTCCTAAGCACACCTTTCTTTTGCTCACCTCTACCACTTCCATTATGCACCATAATACCATCCCCCTTCCTATTCCATTTAGTACTTTCACTTTTATTTTCTTATTCTTCTTCACGAGTATACCTATTCCCCCACAACATCCGCCCTTTCTCTTTCTCCCTCACTCCTTCTTTACCATAGAAATTATAATCAATAACCACTTTTGCCTCTTTATTTAACCAAGTTTCCACTACTGCCACATCAACCACTTTTAACACTTGGAATATTTCACCGTTACCAATTTTGTTCCACAGCCCCTCCACGTTCCATACACCCACCAAGAACACTGATCCCTATACAGCCCCTGTTCTGTCATATCTTAGTTGGTCTGTTCTTCGTCTCTGCCTTGTCCTCCGTGAGTCCCTGTTTTCTTTCAGCTGATCTAGTTGTAATATACTTTCACTTGGTGATGACACGATACTTAATCCAGTTGCCTTGTCATGAATTCTTAGACCTGCTGATGCTGCTACGGCCAACTTCTTTGCATCATCCTTTAGCTCATCGCTAGGAATGACGTCCTTCCTTGGTGACGTCACATGTGGTTGTCTCTCCATCTCCTTTTGACGTTTTCCTCTTCTGCCGCCCTGCTCGATTCTCGTTCTGCCAAATGCTGGCATAAACTTCTTCACCCGTCAATGTCCTCTCCTTGCTGAGTTGCGGCATATTTTCTTGCGTCAATCCAAAGCCTTAGCCCTCTAACATATGCTTTTTTCCCTTCTACTTTGGCCTTCCTCATATCCTTTAACAAAATTTCTCTCTGTTCTCTTTCTTTTTTTCCAAAACCCTGCTCTATAAACATTTTGGTACCCTTAAGTTTTCTTGCATTTGACAGGACTAACATTTTAAACTTCATGGTGCTAAGTTCTACCAATATCAGTCTGTTGTTCAAATTTCTTCTCCCTAATCGAAATGGATCAATTATTTCAAAACTATGTATCTGCAACTCTAGTTTCTTTTCTATAATTTTTCTACTTGCTGCCATGTTCTTTTTCCTCATTCTTCCGCTACTCCAAAAATGATATTTAACTTTCTCTTTCTATGTCTTTCCTTTTCTCTCTCCAAATTTGTTACTCTCTGTTCTAGTATTCCCAACTCCTTCTTGTATTCTTTGAATCCTTTTATTGCTCCTTTTAGTTCGTCTATTTTCTCCATCAATTTGGATTCCAATCCTTTCTCCATTTTTCTGATCTCTATCAGTTCCTTGTTCATTTCTTTTAGCAAGCCCATTACATTCTGTTCCGAAGATCCAGGCCCCGGGTTCATTTCTATTCCTCCAATCATTAACAGTATGGTCACTACTATTAATGGCAATACCATGATGTACCTCCTTCCATTTTCTTCTTCTGCTAGTTTATACTTCTAGCATTAAACACTCCAATTCTCGCTTGATAAATGTCTGTTGATATCCCCATGCTTCCTTCATGTCACGTATACAGAGCTATTCGCTGAGACGTCCATTCGCTATGATGATGATGATATGGGGTTAAGGGCGCTAAACATCTAGGGTCATCAGCGCCCTTACAATGTATAAAATTTAAAACCCAAAAACTAAAACACGGTACACAAACCCCCCTATGCCAAAAAACTAAATAAAAAAAACACCAATTTTTAAAATTAACACACTAAAACCATGGTCAATAAAAGAATTAAACAATGTGTCAAGAACTGTAGAATGCGAGGGACATGAGCGGCATATGTCCGCCGGGGAGAAGAGCCCCATTAAAACAAACATTAGAAAAACACAAAGCTAAAAGACGCTCAGCGCATCAAATGCGCCGATTAAAACCACTGTCACTTATAAAAGGTAAAAGCAATTCTACAGCACGCGCGTCGTCTGCCAAAACGTTGGCTATGCCAACAGGCAGACCCACACGAACGTGCAACAGAGCTAAACCTTGACACACTGTTAAAATGTGACGCACCATTAAGGGCGCATCACACTGCTCACAGAGTGGTGCGGGGTCACCACTGTGCAGATATTGATGGCTAAAAAGGCAATGTCCTATTCATAAACGAGCTAAAAGTACCTCTTCCTGACGAGAAGAACGAGAAGAGGTACCCCAGACCAACGGAAGAGGTTTAACCTCCTGCAACTTGTTCCCCCGGAGGGCCGTCCACTCATCGCGCCAAAGCGAGAGGATGCGGTGACGTGAAATAAAACATAAATCTGACGAGGGAACAACAGAGGTAAAAAATCTGGGTGACAAAATCGCCGATTTGGCAGCGGCGTCGGTAGACTCGTTGCCTGAGATGCCCACATGACCTGGAATCTACACGAACGAGACGCTGATGCCAGAAGCACCAAGCGAGTGGAGCAGGTCATGTATGCGCTGTACGAGGGGGTGGTAATTGTACAGCGCGTTAATACTCTGAAGGGCACTCAGAGAGTCAGTACAAACAACACACTGCCGCAAGTTGTGCCGCTGAACTTATAAAATGGATTGAAAAATACTAAAAAGTTCGGCGGTAAAAATGGAGCATTGCCACGGTAAACGTAAGGTAAAACTATGCCGACCATAAATAAAGGCACACCCTACTCCAACATCAGTCTTAGACCCATCAGTATAAATAAAATGACATTCCCCGAATTGCGCCTGTAGTTCTAAAAACGCTTATCTAAAGACTGAAGAAGGGATCTCATTCTTCGGCATCGGCGTTAACCCAAGGTGACAAGAGGGCCTCAGCGCGCAACCAAGGAGGAAAACGCAGTTCCCCCCTGGGAAGGGCCGGCGCTGGCGTAACGTCCAAATACCGAAGAAGCTGTCGAAACCGAACCCCTGGAGGGAGCAATGCAGAGGAGCTAACGAAATATTGTCGATCAAGCGAATCCTCCAAAAATAGGTCGAAGGACGGGTGGTCAGGTAAGCTTGAGAGTCGGCATGCGTAGCTGCACAAAAGCATCTCACGCCTGAAGGACTGCGGAGGCTCTTCAGCTTCAGCACATAGACTAGGTACAGGGCTGGTTGGAAAGGCCCCCGTAGCGACTCTTATGCCACGATGGTGAATGACATTCAATCGACGTAATACAGATGGACGTGCAGACGAATAGACAATGCACCCGTAATCAAGCTTGGATCGGACCAAAGAGCGATAAAGATGCAGAAGGACGATCCGATCAGCTCCCCAGGATGTGCCACTTAAAACACGTAAAAGATTAAGAGAACGGTCACACTTTGCTTTTAAAAAGGAAATGTGCGAGGTCCAGCTCAGCTTTCTATCAAAGAACAACCCCAAAAATCTCACCTCGTCTGCAAAAGAAAGGGTCTCCGAACCAAGATGGAGAGAGGGCGGAGCGAAAGCCTTCCGGCGCCAGAAATTGATGCAGACGGATTTCTCGGCGGAGAAATTAAAGCCGTTGGCGTTACTCCAGGCGTAGAGACGGTCGATACAGCCCTGGAGACGGCGTTCGAGCAGACAGGTCCGCCGTGAACTGCAATAAATGCAAAAATCGTCCAAAAAAAGGGACGATGAAATGCCAGGTGGAATACAATCAACAATGGGGTTGATAGCAATCGCAAAAAGTGTGACACTGAGTACAGAGCCCTGCGGTACACCGTTCTCTTGAATAAAACGACTAGATAAAACCGAGCCCACACGTACACGAAAGACGCGGTCCGCCATAAACTCCCGATGAAATATGGGAAGACGACCGCGTAAATTCCATGCGTGAAGTGTACGTAAAATGCCACCCCTCCAACAAGTGTCATAAGCCTTCTCTAGGTCAAAAAACACAGCCACTGTTTGACACTTTCTCAGAAACCCATTCATAATATGCGTCGACAGAGAGACCAGATGGTCGACGGTAGAGCGGTGACGACGAAATCCGCACTGAGGGTTCGCTAGAAGTTTCTGAGACTCAAGCCACCATGTCAACCGCCCATTGATCATGCGCTCCATCACCTTGCAAATGCAACTGGTGAGGGAGATAGGGCGGTAGCTGGAAGGCCGTTGGCGATCCTTCCCAGGCTTAAGTATAGGGACGATGGTGGCTTCGCGCCAAACTGAAGGAAAAGCGCCGTCTTGCCAAATACGGTTATAGACCTGTAAGAGAAACACTTTACTGTCGGCTGAAAGGTGCTTCAACATCAGGACATGAATGCCATCCGCCCAGGAGCGGAGTGCCTAGAGCAACGAAGAGCGTGCTCCAGCTCCTTCATTGTGAAAAGTTCATTGTAACACCCCGTATTAGCAGACCGAAAATTATAGGTCTCGGAATTCAGCCGGTCTTTAAGAATGCGAAAGCCGGTGGAATAATGGGCAGAACTGGAAACAGCTTCAAAGGCAGCACCCAGAGTGTTAGCAATGGCAGCCGGATCCACTACGGTGGCATTTTAGACCTGAAGGCCAGACACAGTACAATGCGACGCTTTACCGGAGAAGCGACGAAGTTTATCCCAAACAACAGATGAAGGCGTGAAGCGATTAAAAGACTCGACAAAACGAGTCCAAGAAGCCTTCTTGCTATCCTGAATAATGCGACGAGCCCTGGCGCGCGATTGTTTAAAAGTAACCAAATTATCAAGTGTAGGGTGTCGCCGAAACACCCTAAGCGCAGTTCTACGGGCACGAACGGCGTCCCGACAGTCCTCGTTCCACCACGGAACAGGAATATGCCGAGGGTGAGAGGACGAACAGGGAATGGCGCGTTCGGCGGCAGATAGCAACGTAGACGTAAGGTGCTGCACCATTTGGTTAACGTCGGTGAAGGGCTGGTCGTCAAAATGCACGAGGCTGGAACACAAGCTCCAGTCGGCTTTTCTGAATATCCAGGTAGGTACTCTGGAATGCTGGACGTGGTGAGACAACAGAGAAACGATGCAGGGGTAATGGTCGCTGGAGTAGGTGTCAGCGACGACGTTCCACTGCAGACGACTAGCAAACTGGAGTGAGCAAACAGCAAGGTCCAAGTGAGAGAATGTGCCAGAAGTGTCAGAAAGAAAAGTAGGTTCACCTGTATTGATGGAGAGGTTGAAGTGATAAAAAATGTCGGAAAGAAGGGTTCCACTCGCACAAGCCCTTGGCGAACCCCACAGGGGGTGATGGGCATTAAAATCTCCCAGCAGAAGAAATGGTGTTGGGAGAGCGGACAAGAGATCGCGAATGTTCGCGTGAGCGAGGGGAGACGATGGAGGTGAATACACAGAGAAACGGAAAAGAAAAAGCCGGGTAAGTGAAGTGTAATGGTAACAGCTTGCAAGTCGGACGTAAGTGTGAGAGGTTGAAAATGAACGTCGTTACGCACTAATATCATGACACCTCCATGGGCAGGAGTACCCTCCTCCGGTTCAAGATCGTAGCGAACCGGAGTATATCCTCGGAGATCAAAAGGATCGTGAGGGCGAAGCTTAGTCTCCTGCAAACACACGCCCATAGGTGAATGGGAACGCAATAAAAGTTGCAATTCCGCCCTATGCGATTGTACACCACGTAAATTCCAGGTCAGGATAGCCATGAATAAACTTCTTACTTAGAAGGCGGCTCAACATAACTTTTTGCTTAACCTTGAGGCTCGGGCTTTTGTTATGGAGTTGATCAGACTTCATAGGCTCCTCGAAGGGAGGACCCAAGCGTTCAGTGCCAGAAACCGATTCAAGCGCCGAGAATCGGTTCTGGGTGGCAATGGGTGATGGGGGCCGCTGAGCGCGGCTTGTCCCAGGAGCATCCTGGGACTGCGACCTTCGAGGAGGAGGTGAACTTTTCTTACCGCGCGGACGCGGAGGGTCGTTGAGAAAATCTTCCTTGCGTAGTTTCTGGTTGGACTTCTTGTCAATGCTTTGCGACTTCAGCCCCTTAGGACCAGCTTTAGAGGGCTTATTAACTGTGCCAGAAATGGACGGCCGGATGGTAGTGGCGGTTAATGCAGTCATTGTCCAGGTCTGAGTTTCAGCATCTCTGCTTGGTACTGGCGAGGAAACAACAGATCTGAATGTACCTGATCGCAGGAGCGAAGGTTGGCGCGCATGGTAACGCCTCCGGGCTTCAGCGGAGAGTTTCTCCTTTACCCGGATCGCCTTCTCGTCCAAGTACCGCATACAGTCGGCAAATGAAGCAGAATGAGACCCTTTGCAATTGACGCAGACGGGGGCTGATGAACAGGTACCATCGTGTGAGGGCTGACTACAAGAGGCACAGATGGAAACGGCACTCTTGCAGGAGACTTGCGTATGCCCAAAACGTTTGCATTTAAAACAACGCAGGGGTCTAGGAATATAGGGCCTCACCGCAATACGTTCGTACCCTGCTGAGATATTCGTAGGCAGATCGACACCATCAAAAGTTAGAAACAGGGTACGAGTGAGTACCAATACACCGTCGCGTCTAGCTTGCACTCTATGAACTGCTGTCACCTTTTTATCACAAAGATATTCAACCAGTTCATCGTCCGACATACCATCGAGGCTATGGGTGGTAACGACGCCTCAACAGGAATTCACGGTGCGGTGCTTCTCAACACGGATAGGATAACTGTGGAGAAGCGTAGCGCGCAACAAGCTCTTACTTTGCTGATCGGATTTTGTACTAACAATGAACCATTTCTAAGGCGAATGCAGGAATTAACCGGACCAGCAATTGAGTCAATGCCCTTCTGTATGATAAAAGGGTTCACCTTCTCGAAAGATTGTCCTTCCTCAGTTCGGGTAATCACTAAGTAACAACCAGATGGCGGCGGTGCTACTTCTGTTACAATCACTTTACGGTGCTTGTTATTTATAATGGAGAAAGGGTGCTCCATAGCGAAAGAAATCCTCAACCATTGCAACCGTCTCCGACCTCGGGCTCTGACTTCCCGGGCGTTACCCCGGCTTGGGTGAGTGGCCTATCTATACCAGACTCACACCTCCCAGAACATAGACAGAGGGACCCAATCGCCGTCAGAAGTCAGCAGCTCATGCAATGGCCCCCCCCCCGTGGGACTGCAGTTGAACAGTGGATATGAACACATACCCTACATGACGACCCCGAGTGGTGGGGATGACGCCATTACCCACTCACTCAGCTGTGCACCCAGTGCACGGGTATCCGTCACACTGTGTCCATGGAGGATTAAAATAAAATGTAAAATAAATAAAACTGTGTGGGCATTTCGCACACAAGGTAGGCCAGCGAAGAAGAAAAATAGATGTGTGAATGGACGTGGGGCGAAATGTGCATAAATAGAATAGAGAATAAAGAAACAATCGCGAGGGCGTCATGGAATGAAATGAAATGCACAGAATGCACGAGAGCCTACCTTGAGTCCCCCGGTCACGAGAACAAACCCACCTCGACCGGAAGGGGATGAAGGGATGAATATGGCGATGAGTGGCTCGGGCACCCCGGGTACGCCTAACCCGTACTCACATAAGGTGAGCCCCTGGGGGGTCCATTCGCTATGCTTGCTCAACTGCAACCCCTATCGGAGTTGATCCCAGCTTTTAACAAAATAATTGCAAATGTAAAAGAACTTAATTAAAAACATGTTGTTTGTATTAGTCTAAACTGTTAATCTGTAGTCTATACTACATATAAACCAAAATCAGCACTATTTATATAATAATCACTAACTGCCACTGCACTCATTGTCTGTCTGTTTCTTCATCTAACAGTTCATTTCAAACTATCTGGGGTTGGCCAAATTTGCAGGTTGTATGTCAAGTGGTTCCAGGTTTGCCCATACATGTATTATATAATGCTAGTTATCATTCCCAGCTAAAGAGCAAAACTACCACCATGTCCAGCAGAAAGAACAAGATTATCAGATTCATAAAAGCCTATAAAAGCCATGCTTTTGGAGACAATTCGGGAAGCCAATGTACAGAAAGTGTATGTAATATATGGAATGGCAAGAGATCACAGCCATAGTGTCCTCAGTTTACCACCATATTGCTGTTGCCTTAATTCGATTAAGTTAATATGGGCACGGCTTAAGCATGCCATAAGAAAGTGGAATGTGACTCCCTCTATTAGTGTCAGTGTTTGCAAAGTGTTAAGAGAATGTGACAAACATAGATTTGAGTGTATGGGAAAGATGTGTGCAGCACATCATACAAGTAGAGTGAAAATTTCAACTGCAGGGTGTTTCACATGACAATGCTTCACTCGTTATACATGTTAATGGAAACGACAGTTACAGCGAGGAAGGCGATGAGACAGAGTAATAATATAAATAAAAATGTGGTTTGTTATTATTAGCACTGTGTAAAATTCTCATTGCACTTAATGTGATTGTTCAACTTAGTATTTTAAAATGCAGATGTCCATGCAAGGAATATGAATGCTTACTTGGAGAAAACATGATGTTGCTTTTTTGCATCATTCAAAACATTTACCTTATCATGATTTTGATACCGTGCATGTTAATCATTAGAGCAGCACAATAGTACATTATAATGGTCCTATAGAGGGTTAATGTATGGGACAGCCAAGCTTTAGTTGCACAAGAATTTGTGTGTGTTGTATGTACAGTGCTTTTCCTTCACACTGTGGCTACTACATGGCAGCTTGGGTGCTGGGTGCCCCAGCTCAAATTCCCACCAAAACACTTATCCCCTTCAACCGCCTCATGTTCTTATAGTTACAGTTACAATTACAATGATAATAAGCACATACCTTATTATAAGAGATGTTGGAAACGTCCTTCTCCATCCACATATTTCTGGCTTCTTTTCAGGTAAATTTCATTCCAACTGGAGAGTTCAATATCCAAAATTGAGTAAATTTCTCGCCTGTTTTCGTTTGGTTCTTTCAATGTATGGAGTCTGTTGCATACACCTTATTTTCAAGTTCCCCCATAGATTTAAACCATGGAATTGTGATGGCAATAATTATTTACTGAATACCCTATCTTTAAAAATGTCCTGAATTAAATGTGTCATCAGCTGTATGCATGGTAGCAAAGTCTTGTTGGAAAAATTCAAACTGACATTCAATGTCAGTCAGCTATTCAAAAAATAGTATAAAGTCATTCCTGTACCTCTCTGCATTTATTTTTTTCTTTTTTTAAATTTTGCGTCAAATGCAAGGGAATCTTGTGTATAAAATCTGTTTTCATTGTACTCTAATATCTGTTATTTTGTAACAAAATAGAACCATGCTTCATCAGAGAAGAATATTAAGCATGGGTCAATTGCTCATTTGACAAAATCCATTTACAGAAATTTCCCAAACTCTGATGATTACATGAAAAATAAAGTGTATGCAACAACCTCCATATAATGGAAGAACTAAAAGAAAAAAAAAATCAGGTGAAAAATTCATCCAATTTATGATAATGAAGTCTTCAGTGAGAATGAAAATGTTCTGAAAAGATACCAAAAATATGCGGGTAGAGGACAACATTTCCAACATCTCTTATGTTAAGGTATGTGCTTATTATCATTATAATTGTAACTATGAGAATGTGAGGCAGTTGTGGGAATATAGTAACTAATTCAGCAGGAGTGCAAGCTGCCATGCAGTGGCACCAGTGTTAAGGAAAAGCACTGTGTTTATTTGTAAACTGGACGAAGTAAAGTGAAGATATTTTCTGTGCATGATAGGCAAGTAGCACCTATAACTTGCATTCGGGAGGTCTCAGGTTCAAATCCCATACACCGGCCAATCTGCTTGGGATTTTTATTTTTATGATTTCCCTCAAGTAAATATGGAACTGGGTATTCCAGTGCCACAAACCAAATTTTCATCACTCATATGAAGTGGCACATGGCACACATAGCCGACTATTAGAGGTCTGTGTGGGCAGAGTATGGGCTTAATTTGAAAAATATTTGTCAGGCTTGGCCTTGAAAATAAAGATGAAAAAAATTAGTTTATCACATTCAACATATGCATTTTATTTGTCATGTAAATATTTTAAAAGTATGGCACTTAAACCAAAATCATTAGTGCCATTTTTGAGAAATAAAAATTACTGAAAACTTTTCTATGTAAAAGGAAAATAAAGACTAAAAAATTAATTTACCTCATTTTTCGGTCTGTGTTCACATGCCAGGAATAGCACTGTTATGGCAGAATGTACACATCCATAACTGTAGTAATATGGTAATAATAAATACATGTTCACTTCAGCCAATTGCAGATAATTACAATAGCACAGCAACTGCAAACTCTGCCTCCCTCCATTAATACACAGAACATCCTGGGTAGAGTGCAGCAATAGGGGTGACATGTGGTCAATAAGGCAATATGTCATCAACATGCTGCTTACTACACCAGGATTCCAGGACCTCACAGGCCACTATTTTTGTAATGTGACTCCTCAATCAGTCCCAAGGCCCTGTGGGCATCGCTTACCACACTCCCAACAGGGGAAAAAATTGCTATGCTGGTACCGGAAATTGAACCCAGATCGCTTCGCACCACAGGTAGTCCACTTCATGGACTAATGATTATATTAATAATAGTCAATAACTGCAAAATAATTTTATTTAACACAAAATTAGACAATTGGGCCCAGTCAGGGTGGTACAGTATAACCCATTTTTGGTTAAGACCAGGCCAGGCTGAGCCTAAGAATTTCGGCCTGTGCAGACCTCTATAAGCTATGCAGCCTACACCACTTTTCAGCAGATGGTACAAGAAGGAGATTACAGAACTAAGATCCTTTGTCTGGTATTACTGACATGTATGCAGCTGTAAAATTTGAAAACTTGCCTAAAGCCATGTTTTAGAAAAAAAATCATGGATCAGGTTAAATTTACTTACACAGATATACAGAAGAACACATTGCAATTATCTAGTTTCATTTAACATAATAATAAAATATAATATGACAATAGATCTAATGGGCAATTCCATGAGTAATGGACTGACAAAGTGCAGCATTTGTTTTCAATAAAACATCAAATGCTGCTACTTCTAATTTGCTTTTTCAAGATGTGTTTATACTATTTTAAATTGTGGACTTTAAGCTTTGATTTGATATATATTATTTTGAAGTATCTCTCAAGAAAAATTATTTTCCTGCCTTTGAAATTCGATAACAGACTGACTTCTTGTAAATCACAGATACTGGAACATAAGTTCAGTCAATTGATGCTCTGAAATATAGGGAATGAGAATATGGTTACCAATTTAATTTGCTTGATTAATGTCTGGAAATATCTCAAATAAATATATTTGTGTGATTTAAAATCTTTATTAGTAATTAATTTAAAGTTATAAGTAACAGGCTGACAGACTCTGATTTTTTTTCTTTTTGTATTGTAATAAATATGTAATTTTTAACAGCTAATTATAATCCACTCAGTCTTGAGATATGTATTTACAGATGGTTACACTTATAAGATGATTACACTTCATGAGTTCTGAAGCTTTCATGATTCGTTTACACTTAATGTTCAAATCTTCTCAAGTTCACTTTATTGCTTCCTCACAGTAGGTAACTCTGGAATTGAAAAGGGTCCAGCTCCTACTAGTTGTAATACCCCCAAAAATATGAAATTCTACTTGATTTCTTCTCTTTGTTCCTTACTTGGTCACCAGTATACATCTTCTAAGAGTCTTAACAAATTTTATGGTTACTTATTTCTGATGTACTTTCAGCACTCTCCCAATATAGAAGGCAGTATCATAGTAGATATCATAATATTGTTCTTCCTTAATTACTGGTTTATGTTGAATTCCCTGTTGCAGTTGCCTCTTCAGGTTTTCTTTAGATGGCTGCACTCTGCTGACTTCAGGGTCAAACACCCGTTGATTCCATGAGTCAAACTCATCCAAAACGTCCTCATGTAATGAAGTGACAGTTTTTCTCAAATCATTACAATTCAAACACTATTGCATCATGCACATTTCAGATTCTTGGTTACAAACCACCTGACATAAATTCTTTGAATTTAGTTTCAACAGAGAGGCCTGCAATTTTCAGAGTATTATGAATGAATGAACAAATAAGCTTTATTTGTACATTCTTTTTATACACAATCCTTTTTTACAATATTTCACTTGTGAGCTAACTTAACCTATGTACAAAATTCCTGGCCAGCTATGTTCTACATGTACTGCTCATTTTGCCTGGCACCCTGGCCTTATGGCTCAACTGAGCAGTCCTTGCTACCCTTAATCACCTATGATCCATCCTCTCCCTACTCCATTTGCTCTTCTACCTTTATCGTCCTTATTTTTCTAATCCATTTCTCGTTTACTTTCTTTAAAAACTCCCCCATATTATTTTTCTTTTCTTCTTTTCTTGTCAACATTTTAATTGCTACTACTTTTCCATATTTTTTCCCATTTTTCATACCATACTTTTTGTCTCCATTCTGCTAATTCTTTGCATTCTATCATATAATGCTCTGTGCTTTCACTGCCTCTGTATAGTTCACAAATTCCACTTTTTTGCCTCTTAGCCCTCTCAGGTACATGGATCCTGTTCTCATCCATGCAAACGCTTCTTTTTCTGCCTTATTACAATAATCCACGTACCCTTCTCTTACCCATTTCCTTTTTACTAACCTATAGAATCCTAGTAATTCTTTTATTCTCTAAGCTTCCCCAGATCTCTTGTCTTTCCATGTCCTCCAATCTGTTTCTTACTGTTAACCAGAAGCCATTGTTATTTCTTTCTCCTGCTCACCAAATAACTCCCATTCCTATGTTTTCCATTATTTTTCTACCCCTGTCCAACAGCTATTTTTATTTTTCATATTCTTTTGTTGTTCCATCATATCCTTAAAATTTTCCCTTCATCTTTTTTCAAGCATCTAAACCAAAATTTCAATATCCTTTCCGGTATCACTCCCTTTCTTCTTGTTCTTCCTAATTTCACTAACACTACTTCCCCCAGTGCTGATCTTGGTAACCCCAATAGTTCTTTACAAAACATTCTGTAGCTCTGGTCTGTTTTTCTGCTTAATTCAGGTCCCCCCAACTTTCAATTGCATATAACATTCTTGCTTCCACCAATGTCACATACATTCTTTGTATCCATTTAGTCGGCATTTCTAATTTGTATTTACACATCCTTACTCCCGTCATTGCTGCCTTTCCTTTAGCCATAACCTTCCTGCTATGCACCACCCATTCAGCATTACTGCTCATACTCACCCCCAAATAATCAAATTCCTTGACAACTTCTAACTTTAAACCTCCCATCTGCCATCTCTCTTTGTTTTTAAATTTATTTCCTCTTTTAAATACCATAACTTTTGATTTGTTTATATTTACTTTAATTCCCCATTCTTTGCAGAATTCCTGTATTCCATTGATTGCTTTCTGTACCCCAATTACCGATATAACCCCAACCATATGATTCATCCGCATATATTAAACCTGGTACCTCTCTATTTGCTATTTCGGGACGGTGCAGATTTTTTCTTTCACTCTAACATGTCATCTATGAATATATTAAATAATATGGGGCTCAATTTGCACCCTTGTCTTAATCCAATCTTTTACTCAGTCATTTCTGTAATTCCATTATTTCCAATCTTACACAGTTTTATATCTTTGTAAATCTTCCTAATTTCTTTTATAAAGTTTTCGCTTATCCCTTTCCTTCTTAATTTATAAGCTAATGCTTCTCTATTGTATCAAATGATTTTTCAAAATCTGCAAAAAGCATGGATATCCTTCCTCATTTCCTGCTAAGATACTTATCTATTATAGTCTTTATTATAAATACATTATCTATTGTTTGTTTCTCTCTCCTAAATCCTGTTTGGTATTCTGACAGTTTTCCTTCCTCTTCCACCCATTTTCTTAATCTATCTGCCAATATACCTGTGTAAATTTTCCCTAATATAGGTAATAAACTTATTCCCCTATAATTCTCTGGTCTATTTGCTTCTCCCTTCCCTTTGTGAATTGGCACCACCATACTTATTTTCCAACATTCTGGGACATCATTCCTTTCTTTAATTTTATTTAGTAATTTTGTCATCACTTTTAAATGATTTTGCATTTCCCCGGTATTCCATCTATTCCTACTGCGTTGCAGTTTTTTATATTCCTTATTTGCTGGTAAACTTCCAGCTCCATGATTTTACCATCTAATTTTTCATTAAATATTTCTCCTTGTCCTACCTCTTTTGGATCCAGTCTTACTCTCTTCCCTTCTCCAATTAGTCTTCTAAAATATCCTAACCATTCACCCGGTGTAATTTCATTTTTCTCCCCTCTTTTCTTGTTTGTCTTCTCCTCACTATTTCCCATATATTTTTAATATCCTTTCCATTTATTGCTGCCTTTAGTTTCCTTTCTATATTTCCCAGCCATTCTTTCCTCTTAGCCTCTAGCAAACCTTTATATCCCCCCCCTTAAGTTTCATCGGTTTTGTCTATCCCTTTCCTTCTCTGATCTCCTCTACCTAATAAGCTCTTTAAATACCTCCCTTTTTCTTGCTCTACACTCTTCATCAAACCATTCCTTGATTTCCTGGCCCTTTCCCCGCCTTCTTTCCATCTCTGCCTCTGCTCTTGTTAGCAATAATTTCAGTAGCTCTAATAGTTTTTCTGGTTTTCCCTCATTCATAGTCATTTTTATTCCACACTCCAAAATCTGACTCATCTTTGAATTTAATTCTTTTAAAAAGTCCTCTTTTAGTTCCTCCCTCCATTCATGCATTTTTATTTCCTAATTCTTTACCTTTTGCGCCAAAACATTTATTTCCATCATTAATGGAAAATGGCTATCACTTACTGCTTCATTTATTATTTTAAATGTAGTGATTCTCTCCTCCAGTTTCTCACTACTTAACATAGTCTACTATACTTTGCCTGTTTGCATTTACAAATGTAAACTCCCCTTCCTCATCTCCTCCCATTATTCCGTTACATGTTAACATGTTGTTTACCTCACAGAATTCTAGTCATTTTTCCCTTCCCTATTTCTCACTCCGTCCCTGCTTTTTCTTGGCCTTATCACATCCCTATTCTCTTCCAACTGCTCTTTTCATAATAACCTTCCATTTTTCTCCCCTATTCTCACATTCAAATCTCCCATCACAATAAATTCTGTCTCTGGCATCTTCTCCCATATTTCCTCCATGTCTTCTTCTAACTTACTAAAAAAAGTTACTGCCGTAAAAATATAATGCTTCTGGAGGGTTATATACCATCCCTATTCCTACTCCATTATTCTGTTTAATTACTGACCATAACACATTGGAGTCTCTATTCTCCATTTTCTTTATACCAATAGTTGTTTCCGTATCGTTCTTTACAAACAGACCTACTCCTTCTGATGCTCTTCCCCTACCACATCTTTTCCTTGCCTTTTTCTCTAGAAACTTAAAACCTGCTATCTCTGCTACCTCTTCCTTTCCCAACCATATCTCTGCCACTCCTACAATATCTATAAAGCACATAGTCTCTTTAATTTCACCACTGCCTATCTTATTTCTTAGCCCTTCCACATTCCAAAATATCAATTTCAACCCCTTTCCCTACTTGTTCTTTGATTGCTCCTGAAACTTAAAACTCTCCATTATTTTCCTCTTCTTGTAGTTCTAGGCTCCATTTCCCTTTCTTCTTTTTCACCCCTAAGCTGAATATAATCCTTCTTGGATATAACTTCTAAACCCTTCTTTTTTATTATTTTTCTGCCTCACTCATGGATCCTACCCTCATCACTTCCACACTCTGCACTTTGTCCCTCCCCACACTTTCACTTCTCACTGTCTCCCATCACTCCTCACAACTCCTGCTGCCTCTCCTCTTCTTTCTTCTGGCGCTTCGCTCTCGGACATCTCACTCACCAATGTTGCTTCTTCGCCAACCCCTTCCACTGCCAATTCTTCTTCCTGCCTTCCCCTTGTTGTCTCTTGATGATATAACTCCCTTGTCTCCTCTTGTCTCTCTCCAAAGCTGCTTCTCCCATCCTCCTGGTCAGCTGTCGTCTGTATGTATATATGTATCTTCTCTTGAGTTGATGCCCTCCTCTTGCCCGTGGATAAGTACTAAGTACTACTGCTGAAGTTTCCTTTCTCTGCTCAGGTCTTTGTCCTGTGTATTCTGGCTGTTCTATATTTTGCTGCAATGCATACATTCCTCTGGATTCGTTTCCAGAGTATTAAGTAAAGAGCAGATTTTCATGGATCTTACAGGTGCAGACATAATGAATCTCTCTCTGTGGGAGGACATTTGCAGGTCGCAAGGAAGCAAATTTTGAAAAGCTTATCTTAACATCATATTCCAATTGCAAGAACTCATGTGCCTCTTTAACGATTAAAAGTAAGTAATGTTTCTGTAGTTTCTTTTTGCAGACGGATATATAATAATTCCATCTTTCATACCGATGACTGCCAAGATATGGCATCACTGATACAGAAGTCTCTCTTGGTAATTCTACAGTTGTTGCCTCCATATCAGGGATTTGTGCAACTTTCTTCTTTAGTGAAGGAGAAAAGGACCCCTCTTGTTTGGCAAATTCCTTAATGAGATATTTTCTCTTTGTTGGATAATTAGGGAGTGCAGTTTTAACTTTCTTTCGTCTTTTCCATGAGATTGGCAAGATATGAAAGGTAAAGTTGTTGAGCAGCTATGGGTCTGTTCTGAACTTTCAGCAAGTCGAGTCATGGCAATTTTCTCTCTCTCTCTCTCTCTCTCTCTCTCTCTCTCTCTCTCCCTCTCTCTCACTCTCATTTTTCCTACTTAACTTTCTCCATGGCTCCATTCATGCTTTCTTCATACAATTCATGGCACACAGAAGAAAGAAGTAAAAGAGTAATGCTGTTGATGGTGATGAGATAACTAGGTAAAATGGAAATTTACTTTCATAGGTAGCAGGCAAGTAAACAGCCCTAAGCATAATTCTCTGCTCAAAAGGTAACGGACTGACCAAATTAGTGTAAATAATAAAATAACTATGATTTTTTTTAAACAATGGTTACTTCCTGAGCATGAAAGACTTGTAGCATAGAAAGACCAATAGCTGTGCATTTCATTCATGAGATTTATGTACATAAAACAAACTTTTTTTGTAATTGTAACGGACTGACATTATTTTGGAGAAGTCTCAAAACTATTTTTTATTACACTTAAAATTATAGTTTTAGAAAAATTAAAAATAAAGTCTTAAGAACATACCCTGAATATGAAATTAACCCATTCACCTCTAAAAACCAAAAGAACAAAAGCTCTGTTATGTTGGGAAGTCTTGTAAAACAATGTAGTTTATCTGTGAATATTTTAACGTTCTCCTTTAAGTCAATTTTTAGAAAAGTAAAATATTTTTGGGAGAAAGTACAAACTGCATATCCTGAATGAGCTGGTTTTGCTGATTAACTTTATATATAACATTGCAGCTTTTACATCATTTTAAAATTCATTGCTTTGGTTGGCATTTCAGTAGAATTACCCAATTAGATATGAGAATTCCATGCAAATGCATGTTTTTATAGGAAAATAGGATACCTCAAAATTAGTACTTATCCACTCCATTACCTTCTGGTTCCAAATTGACCTCCTACAGACTGCGTGCTATAGATTGATTTATTACGTCGGATATTTTGAGAATAATAGAGAGGAAATATGGAGAGTTCAAGGACTCTGCCAAAATATAATTTAGGTCAACAGCACGCTATTCCAGTGAAGTGGCTGTTGTCGAATACAAAGCGGTTTAGTTACAAGTCTGAAAAAGAAAACTGACACTTGTACTATGACCAACTTTCGGACCTGTGCTTTGAGTCAAACTTTCGGGGAGGTTGTAAATACTCTTTTTTCCAGTACTAATAAATAGCAAATTAGATTCTTCTAAAATTGGAATAATTCGCTAAACTGTCTTTGCGTTGTACAAACCTCTTAAGTGGTTAATGTTTATTTGTTAGCATGTGTTAATGTGCTTGTAATATACCACCAATTAAACCTCTGTTAACAGTGGATTAAACGAAAGTATCTTATTTGACCGATGGGGATGGTGTATTTTGTGATTGTTGCAGGTAAGCACTGCTATTCTATTTCCAAATATTTTCTATGGCAGTTGTTCTTTATGAAACATTACAAAACTTCTTTAAAATAATTAAACTATACCTGCTTTGAAACATATCTAGGCAAATGTAATGTCTATTATAATTTCAGAAAAATGTACTCAACAATTTAAAGTCGACCAGCATGCCGCATCTGCTTCACATATTACTATTAAAGATGAAAAAAAAAAATAAATAAATAAAAAATAAAGTGCAAATTTTAATGTGTATTTCACTTGATAGTTCAAAAGTGCACAAGTGCATACATATTTTGGGGTTTTATAGTGCATGAAATTCTCATCTCTACTCTACTCATTAATATTAGCAGAAGACCAAAATAGTGCCTCCTTTGTAAATATGTTGTCTGGTGATTTCTCTGGTTATATATCTAGTAACTCAAGTTAGAATATTGGCCACCCTGACATGCAGATCAGCCATCTTTATTTTATAGTAACCTGAGTTAAGCAGTTTCCCCTATACAGGTAATTTAAAACTTAGTTGTAAAGCACAATCAGTTAACCTCATTGGAGCATATGACACAAATCTCTCAAATTCATAATCTTCTTACAAAAACTGAAAGTTAAAACTATAGTCATTCGTGATTGTAATACTAATGCACTAAATAACAATAAAGTGACTTTGTATGCAAATCTGTGTAAAAGTATTAATTGTTTCAATGTAACTACTTCCCAACAAGAACATTGACTTGTATAATGGTTATGAACTAAGGATGAGCTTTATCTTGCAGTATATAAGAATGCTATGATCACCTAAGTCACACTCAATATTCCCAATGGTTCCTTATTGCCTTAATGATCACATGTGGGTAGGTAATAAGGAACCATTGGGAATATTAAGTGTGACTTAGGTGATCATAGCATTCTTATATACTGCAAGATAAAGTTGACTCATCCTTAGTTCACAACCATTATACAAGTCAATCTAAAAAAGTATTAACTGTAAACGGTTAAATTCTGTTTTAAATGAACACGATTTTACATAATGTGCTGGTGGGGATCCTGATTCAGAATACACAAATTTTGATAGTTTTGTACTTCAGGCATGAGAAGCATTTATATTATACTGATGATAACCCTCCCCCCAAAAGAAATAACAAAATTACTGCAAACCTTGGGTCAATAAAGAATGGTTAGATTTAATGCATAAAAAGTAAACACCAAGGTTGATAGGTGTTAAATTTGAAATAAAATATACCTAACTGTGAGAAATTGTATAAACAAGTGGGAACATTGCTACCTCTCTATTATTGTGATTTTACTGCAAGGTAACAACAAATGCTGAAAGAAGTGTTTGGGCAGCTATATTTTAGAAAAAGTTTCTTAAGGGTAAGTTTTAAATAATTTTGAGAATTACTGTTTTTTTACTTACATATAAACTCTTTAGCTAGATTTACAATGAATTTATTGGTCACTGTAACTTCATATTATACCTCACATTGGGACTTCAATTATCATTGTTAAAATGTCAAATTCCACCACAGAAAAAGTGTATTTTTTGTATTATTTATTATTATTTTGTAATATTTATTCAATGCTGATATGTATGATCAGTGAACTTTATGTGATAAACATCCAACAGCACCCTAACCTCAAATAACATAAAAACACTGGAGAAAGCTTTTAATAATTGTCCCATTCTGTCACAGACCAATATATGTGCATCAGTAAGTTCAACATAGCATGTTTTAATTTAGATTCTGAGAAACATTTACTTTATAAGTGCACTGTATATTTTAAAATATGCAGGCTATTTTTTTTGCAAGTAGTGTACTGCAGGCATAAAATGCCCTGTGTGAGATTAATGATTTAGTTAAGCACTTTTATCAAAGGGACTTTATACCACTGCAAGCTCCTGGGAAAAAGGATATCGTGACAGTAAGAGAGAATGAATAAAAAGAAAACTTTCAAGAGATTTATGTATACCACTATTGCAGAGGCATATCAGATATTAAAAAGGGAAAACTCAGATAAGAAAGTGGGAGATCAAAATTCTTTTTACTGCGACCCAAATTTGTCCTTCCAGTAAGTGAAATGCTTCACCACAGCTGGTTGTCACTGGCATGAGAACATCACTTTACTTTAGACTGCTCTGTGTGGGTATAAAGAGTCCTAAAACATCATCACAACTAATTAGTACATTATTATGCAACCCTGAAAATAACTGCATGCCAAGCACAGGTGATGTGGCATCAGAAACCTGCTCAGTCAGTATAATACCTTAACAGATGATATAAATGAATTAGCATGGTTTGTTTGGAACAGTATTGATGAAAAATTTGAAAAGTTCTAAAGGAGAATACTGTCTGTGAAGCATTTAAGGAAATTATTGAAAAATACCCCAGCTTTTAAAACATTGCTTCTTGGTAAAAACTCATATACATATTTTCAAGAGAAGAAAAGTGCTGTAGATGGCAAAGAAAGTGTAGTACAGATTGATTTTGACAAAAATTACACTGCCAGATTTCAAAATGAAATTCAATCGGCATATTGGAACTCACAACAGATCACAATTTTCACAGCTATTGCCTGGATAAGTCTTGGAATGGCATCATGATATGTAATTGAGAGTGACAAAATATGCTGTCAACACATTCCTTCGAAGGCTGGTTTCTCAAATCAGGAAAACTTACCCAGAGTCCACAACAATTACACTTTTTCATATGGTGCAGCAAGCCAATTTAAACAGCATTATTCTCTATGTAATTTAACTCAGCTTCAGGAAGAGTTCGAACTTCTGTTAACATAGAGCTTTCTAACTACAGGTAATGGGAAGGGTAGTGTCGATGTTGGTGGAGAACTGAAGAGATTAGTATGGCATGCTGTATTAGGTGGAAAAAACATGGTTACCAATGCAGAGTCTTTTTACTAGTGTGCCAGGAAAGTGTCAAAAACAGTAGAGGTGATATTTTGTTTTAAATATGAAGTGGATCAATAAAAGACAATTTGATGCTAATGGTTGATACCTGACACTCATTTTAAGCACTGAATTAAAGTTGTATCCCCTTATAATGTGGTAAAGAGCATGCTTTGTCCAAAAAAAGCCTCAACTTTGATTTTGTGTGATTGGCAGAAGTGTCCAAATTGAAACAATGGAAGGAAATTCAAATGTTCAAAGTAGGTGCTTTTGTAGTGGTGAAGTTTATGACAAAAAAGACAGCTGAAAACTTAATAGAACGAATCTTAAAAGTTGACAATACTGAATGTGAGATCAATTTCATGAGAAAAATCAACACAGATTTCAAATTTGCATTTAGAAGTAATGACACTTCATGAGTTGCAATTTCTGATGTATTGAAAGTACTTCCAGTTCCTGATGTAGAACATCACTTATATGTAATAATATGAGTTCTGTATAGAATGCAACATAGTAACGTTTGTATGGTAATTATATGAAAGATGCAGTTTCAGCAGTTTTCATTTTGTACATGTCCCTTTCTGTCACACTAACTGTTCCATTCCATCACGTAAGTAAAAAATAACTAACAAATAATGATTTCCATGTAATTGTCCATACTCTTATATTAATACTTGATATATGGCTATTCATTCTGAAATTATGAGACAGCACATTTGTAGTGTTTCACAGAATTCTGGAGTTGTTTTAACCCACAGGGAACTTCCTTTCTGTCTATGTCCCTTTACATCACAGGAAGATTACTTCACGTTTTTACTTCAATTAACAAGATATTATCCCTTTTATGCCTTTTATGTTAACCTTAGGATTGAAATTCTCTGTTATGAATAAAATAAACATTCCAATTTGTTTTAAGAGTTATTTTTGGAACAATACAGAGAAACAAAACCTTCCAATTGTCCCATTCCATCACATGGAATGGTCCGTAAGAGCTAAAACAATTCTGGGGTTATGTGCGACAAACAGTTAATTTGAGGAAAATACTCTACCCTATTGCCAAACTAAAATTCAATCACATAACTCAAAACCCCAATTCTTTCTTTCAGTCACCTACAGGTCGCAAAGAAGTGGCAAAGATATATGAAAAATACCAATACCAAAAACAATGACAATACACATATCTGCAGCTTTGTATTAAAAAACTGTGCTGCTCGTCTGCTCCATGCATTACTGATTTAATAAACTTAAGCTTTGTTACTGGTGTGATATCTGGCAGAACTAAAGTTGCTCAAGCTGTCCCACTATATAAACATGGAAATAGGACATGGGAAATTACAGACCCATTAGTATTTTACACTATCCAAAATTTTTGAAAAAATTATAACACACAAACTCTTAGGGCCGTATTCATAGATTTCATGTTGGTCTGGACTATCTCCAGACTCATTTGGTCTGGACCAAAGGCCGACCAAGTTTTTGACATTCATAGACGATAAAAAACCTCAGACCAAGAGAGGCCGTGGAACAGCAAGGAGAAAATATTACACAATGAAGAAAGGTAGTGCTGCGCATGCACAACTTCCATAGAGCAGTAAACTAACCATCATTACTCCCTAGTTTTTAACTTTCTATGGTTGTTTCACAGCTGTTTTTTCATCAGTTTAGTGCTCACTCCTAACCCTCAGCAACAAATGAAGATAGCCAAGAAGCGTGCATTAAAACGGTCAGAGGTGGAAAATGCCCATTTTCCTTAATACAAAAAAATGATGGATATTACTGAAAGCAAATCAGTTTCCACAAATGTAAATGCAAAAAAGAGGAGGCATGGAGGGAGATAATATGTGCATGATTCTAACCTATTGTCACCCCTCCCTTTTTGGAAATGCTCTTATCCACCTGATAGACAGTTTTATGGCATTGTTAATCATTTCAATAAAAATTTAATTGCTGGAATATTAACTTTTAACCTTAAAATTACAGAATCAAATCAAATTTAAATAGCAATCAACATTTGCTGTCATTAAAATGCATCTCACCTTGGATCTTAACCAAATAATGAAATATTGTGTGATAGTAATTATACAGAAATAATTACCCGAGGAAATCCTGATATATCATAAACCTTCCGGGAGATTAATCCTCCTCTCCTTGCCATAAAAACGCAAGTAAAACCAGAATTACTTTGAACTTAACCTAGTGACTTAACTTGTATTACACATTGTATTAAATGGAGCTATTTAGGGTTGTCTTAACGTGACTTAATTTAATGCGACGTAACTTAAAAATTTTGCAGTGTCACACTTTTCCTTCCCGTTACATCAAGTTTAATGTTGCATGGTAATTATAATGAAATCGGCGTGAAGCAGTAGCATGAAGTAATAAAAAAACAATCAATCAAGATTCATTCCCATTATATTAAGTGCATCCTAATTAGACCTTTACTTTAGTACCATTTTTTAATTTCACGTTATGTCCCACCATGTTACGTAAAGTTCATTGTAATTCCAGTTTAACGAAGGGAAGTCTAGCAAAGGTTCATGAGACATTAGTTATAATGCAGCTTACTGACACTTTACTAAGGTCAGTAGTTTTCTTGATGTCCTCCTCTTGCATAATACGGAGGTGCTATTAGCATTTGCATATCACTTGAGATACTTAAGCCTCGGTTACTGTCTCTGTCATATAGGTTAGGATGAACCACTTTCTTCAGCCTTCTAACTTTTGCTTTACTAAACCTGTATTTGTTTTGAAGTTTGGATCGTCATGCTTACCAATTATGTCTAATCTTAGTAGGTAGTTTTACTCTCATTTTTCAAATTCTATACACAGCAGCCACGCCCATCACTCCATAGTCATCCATTTTGTAAATATGATGTGCCTTTAATCTACTCCTCTGAAGTAGACCAAAATTTGGTCCAGATCAAGGCATTTGATCCCCGGGCCAACGCAATTCCCGGTCTATGAATAAGAAAATCGATGATTCGCTGTAAATCCACGGAAGTAGCAAGGTGGTCCGGACTAAGATCAACCATGAATACCCGTAGGTTTTCTGAAAAACACTAACTTAAAATGCCAGTTGAGTTCTATGAATGCCTTGCTCTATAGAGAAGGCAACAAAGTATCAATACAAATTTAGACTAAATAACTTTGCCTGCTGTATTTTCATGGAACAGACCATGCCGAGTCATTACTAAAACCATGTCCCATTTGTGATCATTTACCCAGAGTCAAATTACCGTATATTTTACCAACAGTAGTTGTACAACCTAATACCATTATTATGCTAGATATGTAAAATACATACATATTATGAATGCAAAATGTACTTCAATAAATATTTGGCATATGTTAAAATAAACTTACCAGCGTTCTTATAGTGATGCTTCACACAAGTGTTTTACCACAGTAGATAGGAATGCTAGATCAAAAATAATCTGAAACAAAACGTTTTATACTGTCATTTAAAAATATAAATGAACAATAAAAATGGTTAAGCCTTGCTTTTAAAATCTTTTGTATGAATAAAAATGAGCTATCATGAATCATAAGTCATGAAGCTTCATAATCATTATTATTAACACGTGATGCTCTAACCAAGAGAGCACATCATCAGCTTTATTCATGACATTTTATTAAATAAACTACAATTCTATGATATAAATAGTATACAACTTCTGGCTTGTTCTCAAGCTACCCTAAATATAAGCAGAGAGTAATTTTAACAATCTTACAGGAATTCCACTGTCGAACTGGAGACAAATACAGACTGGAATCCCACAAGAAAGTGGATGGAAAGTGGGATTGTTTTGTGCCAAATGGTTCCTTTGCAATGCTACCAACACAAATAGTAGTAGGCAGAGAGAATAATCACGGAACAAGCAGCTCAGTCGGTAAGACAGATTCCTACACTATCATCTAACTCTATAGGAATTTCAATGTAAATGACTTTGACTGCCTGCCATCAAATAAGGTTATGGTTATGTTTACTTGATGTTACTGACAGACAAGGACTTTATTACGAATGCCTGCAGAAGCAGCCAAACGTCAAGTCAGGGAGAGCCAAATTACATTGGCTGGGGCTTCATTACAAATGCCAATGGAGAAAGCCAAATTATGCCAGCCACCCTTTTATAATTGTTCATTGTTGGCATTCACATTTCTATTTGTAGTCTGCTAGTTTGGTAAGTAGCTTGCTTTTAACTTGTGAATAAAATCTGTTGTGAATGGATAAGATCATTTAAATATAAGTAAGCCCAAAAAAGTTTCTATGTTCCGATTGTGGGAAGGAATATCATTATAATAAAAACCTACATGTTTCTAAAGCACATCCCCCAAATTTGAATGCCATCGCACATGTTTTGAGAGGTGAGCAACAATTTTCTTATCATTGTGAAATATCGATCAAATCTGAAGAATTGTCATTCTCACCCTTTTATCATTTTCAAAACTGGAAAAAGGAGTCCTAAAGTCCCAAAATTGAATGCCATCACTCCTGTTTTAAGAGGTTAGCAACCATTGTCTTATCACTGTGAAATATCAATAAAATCTGAAGAATTCTCATTCTTTGATCATTTTCAAAACTGGAAAAAGAAGTTCAAAACTTCCTAGTTTGGATCTGAGATGGGGTGAGTTACCACAATAAGCTTTTTTCTTAATTTCTCTACCACATACATAGTAGGTAGAGAAGGTATTGCATTCCACCCAAAAATTTGATACTGAGATTTCAGCAGAAATACATGTATTGAGGCTCCTTGAACCCAAAAGAAGCTTTTTTAGAAAAAGGTACGAGAGAGAGAGAGAGAGAGTGTGTGTGTGTGTGAACAGCATAACTCAAAAATGAAAAGTCAGATAAATTCCAAACTTGCTATTTGGTTCAGTACCCTCCAAAGATGCGACACAAAGATTTTCAAGGAACCCCCCCCCCCCCCCACTATAACAACTATCCCATATATGGAACATTTTTTGAAATTTTTTATTTTCTAAAAAAATGGCTTTAACGATTTTGACTAAAACACCATATATTAAAGATATTTACATGACAAAAGAGATGCAAAGAAGGAGAAGTAGGGAGAACCCAAGAGAACAGATGATTAACAGTGCAGCAAGAAATGCATATACGGAGGAGGGAGTTATACGAGTGAGAAGTGGGGAAGTAATAAGAGTGAGAACGGTTAGTGAAGCAGAAGAAAATGCAAAAAGGAGAGGTGGAGGATATAAAATAATAGATTTGAGAGAAGGGAGAGTAATGTTACAAGGGGAGGAAAGTGTCGGCCTGGTATCCAGACGTACTAGACTTAGAAAAGCAATGGAGAAATTTACATATCAGGATAAAACAAAGAACAAATAGGGAAAGGGAGTAAATTGACACACTATAAAAAAATAGGATTAAGACAGGGATGTAAACTGAGTTCAATATTATTAACCTATCCATAGATGATATATTAGGAGTAAAAATAAGAAATTAGCATTGTCCAGTAATAAGAGATAAGGAGATTCCACGTTCAGGTTCATTATACACAGACGATTTTATGGTAGGCACCATATCGATAATAGGGTTACAAAAGCAATAAATGAAATTTAAGAATGTGTGAAAAATGGGGAATTAAGGTAAATATAAATAAGTACTAAGGGATAAATGGAGGAAAGAAGAAAAATGGTATCTAGGTGGTCAAGAACTGGAGGCAGTCAAAGAATGACTAATTTAGGAGTAAGGTTGAGTAATAGTGGGGAAATTACAGATTAAGTATGAAAATTGACCAAAAGTATAGAATGGCTTATAAAGAATTAATTGGACTGCTAAGAGCAGCACCAGGAGAGGTTGCATTAGTAGAACTAGGAAGAATGGGGAGGAAAATGCAATAGTAGAAAGAAGTTTAAAAAAAAAAAAAAACAATTGGTTAGATGTATGAAAATGAAGAAAGGTGAAATCTTAAAAACATGACTGACTCAATAAAAGGTTCTAAGAAACAAAATCAAGGACATGGGAGAATATTAAGGAAGGTAAAGGAAAAAACAATCTAGAAAAGTAAGAGAAGCAAGGGCCGCTCAGTGAGCGAAAAGGCCAGGGAGCCAAGCAATCTGAGTGGCCCAATAACAAAACAAGCACCAGACAAATTCTACAGTAGATGTAGGGGTATGATGATATACGAATATACATTGTATGTATAGTAAACCAAACTGTAGAACAAATTATACAATAAATCCATTCATTCACACATGACAAATAAAATGTATATTTTGAATTTTCTGGGAACAGCCTGCGAAGTCCTCTGCATTCTGAATGAATTTTGCACAATCTTGTATAATTGGTAAACATTAAGGATGGACGAAAATGCACTACACAAAAAAAATGTAGATATCTTTAAAACACACAATTTATTTCAAATAACTTTTTCCGTGGCATAAGCCATTTCCAAAGATATCTGTTGGTAATGGTTCAAACTGTTCAATACTTAGCCATTCTTTTAAAGTCCTGTCAATTTTCAGTTATTTCTCGAGATGTCATGGAAAGAGTATGGAATTTTAAGGCCAGCATATAGTGCGCAGTTTTAAAACATTTGACACTTACTATTTCTTTGTATCTAAAACAAAATGTGTAATTCAACAATGAAGTAGATAGGAAAATAAACATTTGTATACCAACAAATAAGCACTGGAGGGTATAGAAAGTCATGTAAATGTAACATCAGATTTTCGGGAAAACACACGCATGCGCACACACTCACTCTCTCTCTCTCTGTGTGCGCGCGCGTGCGTGTGTGCGCATAGCATATCTCAAAAATGAAAAGTCAGATAAATACCAAAGTCCTGTCGATTTTCAGTTGTTTTTATTAATTGCATGGAAACATATTATATTAATTGCATGGAAACACATTAATAAGTTAATAAGAGTATAACAGCACATAGCATCCACTTTTTAAAGATTTGGCTATTGCTGTCTTTTTGTATCTATAGTAAAATTTGTAACATAGCTGCTTCTGCAAAGGTTTGTCTGGATTAAAATGAAGTAAATAGAAAAATAAACTTTCATAAGAACAGTTTTTATACCCATTAATAAATGACAGAGGGTAGAAAAAGTTTGTGAATGTAACACATCAGAATTTTTTTTTCTGGTTTTTCTCTTATCCTAAACAAACATTGAGTAGCTCCAAGTTCTCTGAACCCTTGGATCATTTAATTACCCATTAATGATACTCATTTCATTCACTGGTATGCAAAAAAAGGAACTAGCTGTTAAGTGGATTTTTTTATACATAACACCTCAAATAGAGTATTTCCAATGAAATCTCCACGACATAATTCAGCTCTCTCCACTGGCATTCACAATGAAGCTTCGGCTGATGTAATTTAGCTCTCTCAACAGGCATTTGTAGTGAAGCCCTCGTCTGTCTGTAATCTCAAATGCTAACCTTTTGAAAGCACAAAATTATAGAAAAGCTCACTTCAAATGCCATTATCAGACATTCCTAATCAACAGAGACCGGAACTTAGGCAGAATGCCTTTTAAAATGTGTCAAATCTATCTTCAATTTGAAAGTGAATCTGTACGAATTATACTTTTGTGATTGAAATGCCACATTTTTATGTTGCCTGTTTCTGCCTTTTTAAATATAAAGGCCTATTTTACGAAATAAATGCTTTTTGTTGCCTTTATTTCATTATTTATTAATTATTAAACATTTCCTTCAGGTACATTTCACTTCAATAACCGTTAGTCCATGACAATGAAAGTTAGTTCGCCAAATGTATATTATTGTCTTTAAGTTGCAGACACATAGGCATCCTTCATTCGTTCATTATTTCCTTTGCAACAATGAGTGCTGCCGTGCAAATAAATGTATAGATAACAGAAAGCGTTTGAATTACCGCTTATGTTTATTTTAAAAGGCAATAATGAGTGCGGGTCTAACTTTGTTTTTCTTTCAGTTTTCATTGCGACGCTGTTGTAGCTAACAGCAAGATGCCGAAATTCAGTGTTTCTTTACACAGTAAATTACAGAGTTACATCAATACTTTTGGATCTGATGTATTTTGTACCGATGGTAAAGTACTCGCATGCAAAATATGCGAGCAGTCAGTGAACTACGAAAAGAAGTATTTTATATCACAGCATATCGGCACAATCAACCACAAAAATGCACTTTCCAAGGCTACTGGGAAGATTTCTTTGCTTCCAACAGTAATTGCAACATCCCAGTTTGCATTCAACTTATGTAAAGCTTTCCTCAATGCCGAAATCCCTTTGTGGAAATTACAGAATCCTACATTATCACAGTTTTTGGAGAAGTATACTAACCAAATTGTACCTAGCGAGTCAAGTTTGCAAAAATGTTAGTTAATCGAATGTTATGACACAATGAAAATCATTAAAGATGAACTGAAAAATAAGAAGATCTGGATTTCTATCGACGAGTCAACTGATACCATGGATCATTTCATTGCCAATGTTATTGGACCATTAGATCCTACAGAAGATGAATCAACGAAATCATTCCTGCTTACAACAGAGTGTCTTGAGAAAGTTAACAATTCAACTATAGCGCAGTTATTCACCAGTTCATTAAAGTTACTGTGGCCTGAAGAGATTCAATACTACAACGTCTTACTTTTCATCAGTGGCACTGCACCATATATGAAAAAGGCTGGAATAGCGTTAAAAGTGCTATTTCCAAACATGCTTCACGTGACCTGCTTAGCACATGGCTTTCACAGGGTGTCAGAAGAGATACGATGCCCGGATGTTGACAAATTGATTTCCAGTATTGAGAAGATCTTTGTGAAAGCCCCATCAAGAATCCTGGCATTTAAATCCATTGCACCAAATGTACCTCTGCCCCCCCCCAACCTACCATAACGAGATGGGGGACATGGATCTCAGCAGCACTTTACTACGCTTCAAATTTCCAGAGTATAACTGAGGTGGTGAATGCTCTGGAGGATGAAGCATCTTCGACTGTAGCTGCCAAGAAACTTCTCAACTCTTCGGAAGTGAAAAATGACTTAACTTTCATTGCAGCCAAGTTTGGGTTTCTGCCACAAGTGATCTGCCAGCTTCAAGAAAGAGGACAACCTTTAACGAAGTCAGTGAACATTGTGGATGATGCAGTGCAAAGACTGAACAGTGCACCAGGGAAACAGGGTTCATTAGTTAGCGAAAAGTGTAAAAAAGTGTTATCAAAAAATTGTGATCTGGATAAACTTAGAAACATTTCAAAAATTCTACAAGGTGACAATTCTGTTGCAGTTGAAATGGATCCTAGAATGATGCCATGTTTTAGATTTGCTCCAATAACCTCTGTCGATGCTGAGAGGCCATTTTCTCATATGAAAAATGTGTTGTCTGACAGGAAACTCAACATGACTCCAGAGAACTTAAAAAAGCATTTGGTTGCCATGTGCAACAAATAAGGCATTGCAATACACAGGCCTTTTTAAAAAATATTTCATTTTTGTATCAATTGCAACACTAGCATTTTGTTTAAAACTTAGAGGTTCTTGAATAGTGTAATCTATTAAATAAATGGGTTTTTCTAATTGCCTTTTATTGCCTGTTTTAGTATTTATAATGCCTTTTTTCCTGCCTATTTTAGCTATTTATAATGCCTTTTTCCCTGCCTATTTTAGTTCTTTATAATGCCTTTTTGCCTGCCTATTTTAATGATTTATAATGCCTAAACTTCCAGTCTCTGCTAATTGACATATAATGAACATTAATGACTCCTTTGTGAGCAATGGCAATAATAGCCAATTTAGAACGAGTCATAGTATTAATCTTGATAAGCCAAACAAATGCTACCATTTGTGTGGGAAAAACTTTAAATCTGTGTCAATCCATATAAGCAAAGTACATTCTTATGTTTACTGGAAAAATATAGCATCAGCATATAACGCAGATGAACAATCTATTAGAATGGAGGAAAATGTTAAACAAATTACTGAAAATAGCAAAGATGTCAGTCAAAATAATGCTGCCAATTTAAAAACATAAAAAGGCAGGCTGTTATAGCTCTTGAAGAGAAAATAACTAATATTATAATTAATCAAGACTAGATTCACTTGAATCAGTAAGTCAGTAACTGGTGCAATAGCTTCACATCCTGGTTCCAAGCACCCTGCAGTTAAACATTATAATACAAGGAAAAATAAATGAACAGGTCACATCTCTTCATGCTCATTAACCAAAAGCCCTGAGAGGTTATTAAACTGTAGGAGAAAGCACAACAGGAAAAGATATGATTATGAAATCTCTCAATATTTATACTATAACCTGAGATGCAAAGTAGTTTGAAATGCCATGAAGAATCAAAATGGTGCACAATGCAAAATTCCAGTATCTTTAGTGTATCATAATTTTAAAAGCATTTTTGAGAAAGAAAATGATTCCACCCCTTAACAGAAACTGCACCAATCTGTATAGAAGAGGATGTAGAAATAACTGAGACAGAAATTAATAATGCTCTCCATCAGATTAAAACCAACAGATCCAGATCAGGTCATAGTTCGAGCATTAAAGGAACTACATACAACCAAAATAACATGTTTTTGCCAAATGCTATGTTAATGTTTAGGAAATGTCCAGCCACATTTAAAGAAGCAAGAACGGCTTACAAAGGCAGAAATGCTGAAGATATAGATACCATTTCTTGAATTATCCGCTCATCAACGTGGTTTAATTGCAATACCTGGATGCCACATTAATACATCATCATTAATGGATGGCTAAAAATTGCGAAGATAATAAAAAGGATTGCTGCATTGTATTTTTGGACATATCTAAGGCCTATGATAATGTAGGTCATGAGTATATTAAAAGGTGTTTGTGTCACAGAATATGCCAAATAATCTAAGGAGTTTTGTTACTGATCCCATTCAAGGAAGCAGTACTACAATAAAATGTGGAACTAACAAAACAGCTAAAATGCATTTGCTTAAAGGTATTGCTCAAGGTTCACTCATTTCTCCTATATTGTTTGATTTAGTAATTGATGACATAATCAAAGATTTAAAAGACATGAAATTGAGAAAGCCTACGGTTTCCAACTTAATCATGAGGTTAAGAATGTTTATGCTATGGCTTTTGCTGACGATATTGCAGTGATTGCAAAAAATGAAACATCTCCTCAGCAATTATAGATTATGGCTACCAACGGTTTGTCTACATTGGGTTTGAATGTGAAATGAAAAAAAATTAAAAAAAGCCTAAAGTGTCCCTTGAAGGGCAAGGGCCTCCAACAAGTAGGGAAAGCTCAACATTACTAATGTGGTGAGCTACTCCATGTTAGGCATGTACATGTTTATTTAGTCACTTTTGTTTGATTGTTTGTGTGGTGCACTATTCAATCACGTTTAATAACACTACTTATTCACTTTCACTATTTAGTCACTACATAGATGCTCTCCAGGCATTTTCAGTCTTTTCTTCCTCTCGCTGCTCATGACCATTGGCGACCTGCGTGCTCCTTGAAGAGGTCTGCCCATCTGCGTCTTGGTCTGTCTTGTAGTTGCTTGCCTATACAGGGGTCCCACATGGTAGCCTTGTATGCCCATCTGTTGTCTTGTAATGTGGCCTCCCTATTTCCACTTATTCTAATGGCTAGTTGTGCCATGGTCTGTTGTCTGTGATAACTGGTTTATTGTTGCAATAGAGATTCTGTCTTTCAGAGATACATCCAGGATTTTGTGTCGCATCTTCCACTAGCACATTTGGATTTTGTTCCTTTGTTTTGCTGTTAGTGACCGTGTCTGGTACCCATAGAGTAGTACAAGGTAAACACAGGTTTCCAGTGTGTGGAATTTAGTTCTCCTGTTTAGCGTCTTGTCTAACAGTATAAACTTAAGGCCCCAAAATGCCTTCCAAGATAAAGAGATTCTTCTTTGTATTTGCTTCTCCATTTTCTCTTGAAAGGAGATTTGTTGTCCCAGGTATGTACATTACCTTACGTGAGGGGTATTCCGTCTATTAATATTGGAATTGCTGGCCTGTTAGGCATTAGCTGCATTTTCAGTTTGTCTAACAAGAGTCTTGCAGTTCTGCTATGTTCATACAGCTGATCTAGCATTGTTTGCAGTTCTCCCGGCATTTTGGCAAATAGAACATCGTTGGTAAATCTTAGATTTATTATTCTACTTCCATTTGGGTTTATTCCAAAATTTTTGTTACACTTCATTTTTCAGAATATATTTTCCCTTATGCAGGTGAAGAGTTTGTGAGAAATTGAATCGCCCTGACCAACTCCTCTTTCTAGATGGAATGTTAGACCTACTTCCGTCTTCATCTTGGCAAGACTTTGACTGTAAATTTTTTGCGGTATCTAGACATACTTAGTATCTATTCCTTGTGTTGCCAGTGCCTGTATTATATGTGGGTGCTTGACTAAGTCGAATGACTTACTATAGTCTACAAAGGCTAGATACACATTCAGGTGGAATTCCTCTGCTTTCTTCATAAGTTGGTTAATGGTTTGTAGGTGGTCTATTGTGCTAAAACCTTTACGAAACCTGCTTGCTCTGGAGGTTGGTTTTCATCTAGGACTTTCGTCAATCTTTTGTTAAAATTTTGGTGAACAGTTTGTCTGTGTTTGACATCAGGCTTATGGGTCTATAATTGCTTATGTCATCTCTGATACCCATTTTGTACAAAGAACTATTGTGCTTGTTTTCCATTGTTCTGGGTATCCTCTGTTTCTAGGATTTTGTTGAATATTTTGCAGATTATGGGTGTTAAATGGCGTTCAGCTAATTTCAATAGTTAATTTTGCATCCCTCCTCTCCAGGTGTCTTCCCATTGCTCAGTTTTGTGATGGCAGTTCTGACTTCACTGTGCAGGATAGGTGGAGGTTGTGTTTATAGAATTGGGTGCTTGATTTCTTGTTTGATTGGGAATGGAGGTTGCATAAAGGAGTTTATAAAAGTCAGTAACTGCATTAAGTATGTCCCTTCTCGATGTCATGCTTCTCCCTGCTGGACTCTTTGTTCCTAACACCCATTGTTTTCCTTTATTTAGATTCTTCCTGGCTTTCTTTACTAATTTTGATGACCCAAGGATTTGTTTTGTTTGTACTGAGCGATAGTTATGAATGTCCATTATTTTCATTTTGGTCAGCTTATCCAGCTCAGTATATTCTATTCTGTTGCGCTCCGAGTTATCTCTGGTTTGCTGTAGTTTCGATCTGTGTTTGATTAACTTTATGGTGTCTGGGTTTAGTTTGTTGCTATTTTTCATGTTACCAGTCTCCCTGACAGCTCCTTAATAATATCATAATTGGTTCAACCATTGTTACAAATATAAAGAAAGGAGATAATACCTTCCCGTGAATTTCTTTGATGAAGTTCAATTACATAAAAATAAGATTATTAAAAATTTAGAAAAAGACCTAAATTCACTATAAATGTCTAACTTGCCTAAGGCAGCTCAGAAATTAAACATCATTAACTAGTATGTATTGCCAGGCTTAATATATTCCCTTCAAAGCACACTGATGGATATGATACCAACCTCATTCCTCAAAGTTCTGGATAAATTAATTCGAACTGTTAAATAAATAATTGGCCTCATGATTCTACTAATATGATAAATGCACCGAAAACACTACACGGCTTGGGAGTGATAAGAACCTGTTGGGAAGCCTTATTTAGCATTTCAATATAGCAAGAAAACTTTCACTAATACAGGAAAAACATCTGCACTTGTGTAGGGATCTAGATAAAGAGAAGAAAGATACACTTTCGCATCTAAATATTCCGCAATGAAGACACTTGCTGAAATCAGGATGCTGGCTCCGTAAAGAGATGCTGCCATATAAAGGCATGGTGTACTATCTCATAAGGGAAAGGGGGTGGAAGTCTGCAAAGATAATTCTAAGAATAATTCCTGGATGAGTAACAGGAATACATCTTGTTCGGAATGGACAAATTCAATTAATAAGATGTCTTGCAACACTTCAGCAGTAAGATAAGTACCTGTTAGAAGCCAGAGAAACACACTTTGTTGACATTATGGATGTACTGAAGTGGAAACCCTCAGTCATGCTTTGGAATACTGTGCAAAGGGAGAGTTGGTAAGAAATACTCAGCATCACTGGTTTACTCATCAATATCCACAGACCTCCTTAAGGCCAAGTGGGAGGTTTATGAGGAGGTACACAGTACATCCGAGGATGGAAGCAACCATAAAGCGGGCATTATGACCGTCAAAAGAGAAGCAGGAAGAAGATTGATGCTGGATCCTACAGTTCATATGGAAAACAACATTCAGCAGGCAACAGCGGTGAGCAATGAAGAGATAATTTACCGACCATGCATTCCTCACCCCCGTGAGAGATATAATATACCTGCAAATGCATGGGAGGTGAAAGGTCTTCTTTTCGGTGCTCGTGGATGCTGTTATGGATTTACCAGCGACTACCTAAAACTACTTGATGTGCCCATCAAACAACTTGAAAACATTTGTGTCCAAATTTTAAAGGATTCTGTAACAATATTAAATAATCATTTACACTGGAAATATGAATTAAAAATTGCATTTTTGCTATTATTATTATTATTATTATTATTATTATTATTATTTCTGTTGTTTCCTAATTAGGATGTAATTTTTCTCCCACAATTTTATTAGATGTAATTGTCTAGTTGAACTTCTTTGCTTCTGTAATTTATTATGATTTAATTATTCTGTTTTATTCATTTTATGTATTCTGGATCTTTATGGTCACCTATACTGCCAGGTGCGTGTTTTAAATAAGAAAAAGGACTCTATATACTATACATCAATGATCTCACAAACTGCATAAATGGAAAATAATTATGTATGCGAATGATGCATCAGTTTTACTGAAACTGCTAAACAATGAGGAATTACAACACAATACAACAGAAATCCTAATACATATAAAGAAATGGTTTAGTAATAATGGATTAAAACTAAATGCTTCAAAAACATCCATAATGTACTTCCAAACTCAAAGAAAATATCCAGAAAGTAACACACCATCTAGTACAGAATATGATACAAATTACACTTTGGTCGGTCTTTTGAGACTGTGGAAGGGGGAGATACAGACATTGTATGACCTCACCAGTGGCTATCACAAAGTGCCGCCACACTTAACAGACCTGGGCACGAGCAACCGGTTTTCAACCTTCCCCTTTCCAATGTCTCAAAAGACTCTCACCAGAGTATACACAAAAATTGTACGTATCCATGTAAACAAGTATCTAAAATGGGACAAACATATGCAGTACTTAAATAAGAAACTAAACATTGCCTGCTTTAATGAGCGAATGCATAGCACAAATTACCGACCTTGAAACCTGAAAGATTGTATATTTCAGCTATTTCCATGACACATGATATTATACAGAGTAGTTAAATAGGATGGGAAACAATTTTTAAAAACCAGAAAAAAATAATTTGCATGACACAGATTGATCAAAAAAACCAGGCAAAAACATAAAAATACTAACTTCACCTTCAAAATACTAATATGACCTTAATAAAAATAATAATAAGTACTAAGTTATTACGTCTTAGGCTGCCCACTGCGACTGGCCCTGGCCACTTACTCAGACAGCCATCCATATTACAAATTCGTATGAACTAAATAAATACATACATACATCCAAACTTTAACAAATTCTACACGTAAAATCAGCACTACTATATGAAAAAAGTACTTCATGCTGGAATTAAAGCCTACAACAAACTGCCCAATAAAATCAGACACATTAAAGATCCCTAACTATTAACAGAAGAATTAAGAGTTCTTAGTGACAAGGCCAACTACTCGATAACAGAATATATGAATGACAATTTATAAAATTATACACTTTCTGTTTTTTTAACTTGTAGAGAGTAGTATGTTCTTTAATTCAAAAATGTTCCTATTGTACTAAATATTTATTATTGTCTGATCAAATTTTAGCTTAGTTCCTAAAATTCATTATGTACCATTGTTGTAAATACTATCTTATATGTAAATACTTGAGAGCAATATATGAGAGCAGTTCAGGAAGTAATGACAGTTAATGCATTCCTGCTGTGCAGATGGCTATCGGACTTCTATCCAAGGTTGAATGGTTTCCTCAACATCTTTTCTCAGCATTGTATGAATGCCAGTCAAAACAATTGTTATTGTGCATTCAGTAATTGTTAAAAATGTACTGTGTGATGCAAAGTCCCACCAACTGTGAGGTGAGGGTATTTGGAATTTTGAATGCTTGGAAGTTGAAGCCTGCAGAAATTTACCATCAACTAAAGAAGTGTATGATACAATAATGAACAAAAGGAATGTGAGAAAGCGGTGTGAACAGATGATTTGAAGCATCAAGTGAACAACAAAATCGTACAAGACAGATGCATAACCCTAGATGAGTTACAAAATTTTCTCCAAATATTTCTCTTCTTTGCTTGGTGAAATTGTATCCAAACATCTTGGCTTAATGGGCTGGCAGCAACTACTACAACATGGGAATTCTAAAGCTGATAGATAGATATGCTGATTGTTTAAATAACAGAGGTCATTATGTGAAGAAATAAAAGTACACTTCAGTTTTATAAGCAACATTTTGTTTTAAATAAAATTTCCTTTTTCGAATTTATTAAAGCTATGTGGTCATTATTTCCTGGATTATCACCGCATGTACCTTTTAAACTATTTGATGACACACCTAATAACAGAGCGTTTGCTCAAACTTTAATGTGTAACAATAAAACATCTCCCCAATGGTACCAGATAATCATTCACAATGCATATTAATGAGTGGGTGTTCAGTGAAGCTTTATTTAATTCCTCCTTGCCACATCTGAGAATTTACTGTTATGACTGCAACAATAGTTCACTTTAAATAATTCAGAGTAGTGCATTTTGTTATTATTTCAAATAATCATTTGCCCATCATGATTTAAAAGGTACTGCTGCAACTGTCTTAACCTGAGAAGATAATGACTGGAGTTCACATACTCGCACAATTCAAAGCTCCCAATTTCAATTCCCCAAAAATATTACTTTTCTGAATGTGTTAAATTTGGCGTATTTCGAATTCAATTCTTTAATTTGGTTATTTATTGCTACTTATGAATGATCATTTTAAATTAAAATATCAAAGCATATGCCCTAAATCTGACTCAGCTGCGCCAAGAATTTAAAAACAAAAATCTTTAATTAGCAATGCAGAGGTCATTTACCAAATGGGGACTGCACACAGAGGAGCTTAATTAGAAGGCTTGCAAGAAAACTAGCAAATAAGACAGAAACCTACGTGATGCATTTGTGCCTATAGAAAATGTTAAAGCATGCACGTCTAAACTTTGAGAAGCATGCAATCGAATGTTGTAATTTTAGATTGACTTGATTTCACCTACATTACAAGATGATAGGCCAAGGATTCCATAATGGCTTTCAGTTAATAGCAGGTAATACACCATCTGAATTTTCTTTATTGTTTCTTGCTATAACTTGGAAAAGAACAAGCAGAGACTGAAGAAAACTGGCAAAATGAGAGGCAAGAGGCTAACATTCCAAGAAAGTATAAGGAGTATTGTGAACAATAATGCCACTTACAAGCTTCTTGGAATACTTGCAGTATTAACACTAGGAAATCCTTCTAGAATCATACAAATACCTGAAACACTTGTTTCAGAGAGGAGTTATCTGTCCTCAAAAACAATTGAATGTTTAGTTCAATAATAAATATAGATTACTAAACTTTTATGTCTTTCCTTCAGAACTATATTAAGGACACTGAGATGCCATTAGGAAGCTAAAGAAGCTAACATATGACAGTACTTTAATTCTGGTTACACATCAACTACTGAACCAACGTTAATCAAATTTGGGTTGGTTATACTTAAAATGTTTATAAGATAAATTAATGCCTGCTTTAAGTTATACAAAAAGTGATATAAGTGACATCCTGCTTCTTAGCTCAAAATGTTGCAACTCATAAACTCATACTTAAGGTGCAACTTTCTTCCTATGATAGTGTTTCTATGATCATTTCCCCCCCTCCTAAATCACATAAAGGATAATTAAGTTTGTGTAGTTACATAAAGTTTATGTTAACATAAAAAGACCAATATTTTTTTCGTAAACAGTATTTTTGGTAACGTTCCTTAAATAACCCGTAATAGAAATGCAGAAAAAAGATAATTTAGAGAATGAAAATGCATATATTACGCACTTTAAGAGGAGATGTGAACAGTTAGAAAGCCTGTAACCCACCCTCCCACCCTTTTTAAGACACTTTCTTATATTCAAAATAAATCACTAAATGTCAACAAAGTACTCCATTGTATTACTATTGTACAAGTGTAAAAGAAAGTACCAACCCATGAGTACTAGCAAAATCCGTGAAAACAGCAATATTTTTAGTTCCTCCAAACACCCCTGTTATCTACTGTATCTATCTCACCAAATAGTTTCATAATTCATTGGGGTTTAGCCTCATAGATCCTGTAGCTATGCCATCGTTGCCCCTGTTGTTGTTGCCATTGCCTTTGGCTGCAACTGCTCCGCTCCTCCCTATCCCTCAGCTATGCTTTGCAGCTTAGGACCCTAAATCATTTACATAAACTGTGTTTTTTGTTCAGATGTTGGCAGCTCTCCCATATGAACAGCACAGACCCATAATTGGATACTACTGGCTGAAGGGCAAAGTAAATTTTACCAGTTAGATGGGGAACAAATTGGTTTCTTTATTCACAAGTTTAATTAAAAATCTGAAAAGGTTAGTTTAGCATAGTGATAGTTCCCAGAAATATCCAGTAAAAATTTAGTGTACATATCTGTAATACTTTTTGAGAAAAGTACACATGAAGTATGAAAAAACCAAGTAACAGGAAACTGAGAAGAAAGAAACAATACAATTGGTATGGTTATGGCCACAATGTTTAAATTGGCAAATTTATATGGCCAAATTCGTCAATAAGCCCAAAGATATAAATAATTTTAAAAGCTGAAGATTTCTATTTTTTAACACAGAGAAAATGAAAAATCACATTTTTGAGGCATCTCGATCTCCCAGTACCCTTAATTTTATTGTACTTCAAAGTTGGGAAAGATTCTTCATGAAATGCACATTTGAGAGAATGGGTTGAGAGACATTGATAAGTCATGAAAAATGGATTTGTAGCAATGATTAGGTAACTTTGACTGCTATTGTAGTATACTTATGCGTTTTAGTAAACATTTAACTATTTTGTACATTAGAAAGGATGTCAGCCTTAATGTCATTTTCGTAATTCAGCAGAGCTGCACTAAAATTTTAAAAATGGCAATAAATATACACACCTGTAAAAGCAGAATGTGCCAGAAACATCCAGAAAAATGTAAGCTAACTTAATCTAAAGCAGACAAACACTCCCATCACCATGAAACCTTAAAGCCACCATTTTAAAACTACTATACTGCAAAAAGGTATTCCTAGCTTTAACACTACTTCACCTTAACAGAAAATATAGCAAACCAAACGCTTTACAGAAGGCTACACACATTTATTATTTGGATGAGAATTTACATTTGAAACAGAACTCAGCTAACTACACATGTATGAATTCAGTTGCAGGAAACATTCCTTGATATTGTAGGGCAGCATATCTTTAAAGAGCTGCAAATGAATCCTAGACAGACTTACTATTAATGTAACATATACATTATATAATCCCAACATAGACTGCCTTGTCCCCTGATGTAGGCAGGCATATTTGTATGAAAATCTTCCTTTAAAATTTACCTAACTACCAGTCAATATATGAACCAGAGAGTTGAGGGTCAACCAGCATTTGCATTTAACATTCTACTGGATTTTTCCATGCTGAATTAACAACTGGTTATATACTGTTTTAATCTCTATGAGAGGACCAGAAAATGGATCCACTTTATGTCTAGCAGTGTCATGCATTTGTTAAGTAATATGAGTTCCATGTGATAATCAAATTTCAATGCACAACAGATGTAATATAAATATTTAAGAAATTAACATTCCTGTGCTGTCTTAATGATAAGACATGTTTCATGCAAACAAGTTTACAAATGAACAATGCGTAGAACTGCTTGTGCACTCCGATTCTTAGGAAGACATGGATGTTGACATGCTTGAGCTTGAATCTTGGGATGTCCACAGAATTAATAGCAAGGAATCACAAAGTATATAACATTGGCAAATTTTTTTAGTGAGGAAGAGAGCTCTCCAACAGAGCAGATTTTCATCAATTCATAGCTCCATCACCTGTTCACAAATTGGAAAGCTGTCATTTATAAGCGGATTCTTCTTCAGTGAATTTTTCCAAGCTGATGTTCATCAGTTGGTCATTTCTCAGGATTTTAGAGGAAACATACTGCTAAGCCCATTAGCATTAGGTACTGATTCCAATAAAACTAGATGAGTTACATCATTTCATGGCTTTGATTCTGCAAATGGGATACTCAAGAGAGATACACAGAAGTTTATTGGTTCATACAAGAACAGTACTACACTCTATTTTACTCGAGAATGATGAACACATGATCGCTTCCTACATAATGAAAGTTAACATTTTATAAATGGTGTAAAAGCACCAATGATTACTCAAATTATGATTCTGGGTGATGTAAAACTTTTTCACCTGAATGAAAAGTTCTCCTCTGCTTATAAGCTTGCAATAGACAAGGTTATAGTTCTTTTCCAAGGGAGAATTGTATTCCCAAAAAGCATGAGAGTTTTGGTATAAAGCTGCCTAAACAAAGTGTCAGTAATGATTATAACTATGGTATGACTGCATATCTTGGCAAGTAGCAAGAAAATGTTACAGATCAGATTACAGATACACGTGGAATGGTGTTACAAATTGTCAGGAAGTGGAAGACCTTGACCAGAATTGTTCTTGGATAATTAGTTTTCATCCTCAGCTCTATCTTCAATGATCTCTGTAAAAGTGGATTAAACAGCCGTGTCAAGTTCGATGTAACTCATAATGCCTATGATTTTAAAGATCTAAGAATGAAGGAAGGAGATGTTGTAACTATTCTTTGTTCACTGTAAGCTGAAAGTAATGTATTCCTCTGCGTTCAGCACTGATATCTGCCTCCCACAAACTACTAGTTTAGTCTACACAAACTCTCCACATGCGCTCAGGAAAGGCAATAGTATCGCTGTCACTTCCTTATTCAGATAAACAGAATTCAGAGTTCTCATTTTGTTCTTAAACAACTAACCATTGGATTATAGCCAATCTGATTTGAACTCATCACATATAACACATTATTTCTTATACTATAAGCAACGAAGTAAACATTGCTATGAAATATACAGAACCTCATGCCAGTTACAACATATGAGCTATATACATAAAGAAACAGAAGCTAATTGTTAAGACAGTGCACGCTAAGTTCCTATGAACCGGCAGTGTGAGTTCCTCCCAGGCGATCTACCTGCTGCAGGTTAGGCTATTGGCCAGCACCCCTCTAAAACAATGGGCACTTGGAACAATAGCCATTGTGTGCCACTTTCATGCTCCAGAGGATTCCTTTTGGCCCTTTCTGGTTTAGCAGAAAGCCTTAGCATGGCTTCTTTCAGAAGGTAAGTAAAGCCGGTGATCCCGTGTCGTAGATTTACAGCACGTAAAAGAACCTCAAGCCTGATAGAGGCCTCTGAGCAAAATTTCCACTCTTTCACGCCCAATATAGAACGGGACGCTAAGGACCATAGTAGATAAAGAGCATCCATAAACAAAACTCAATTTCAAAGGTGATTTGGTGTGGCTGTATCGCTGTAGCCGGGTCAAAGGGCATTGTCCCACACTCCAACAACCATGGCAAGGACTGTACCACGTGGTGAAGAGGATGAATGATATAGTCTACCACATCCAGAGGCTACCCCAAGGGAAGATGCTGGTGGTACACCTAGATCATCCAGCCCACTACAACGGTGCTGGTTGGGATGACCAGGCCTCAGGAGGGAGCAGTGTGAGAGCGCGCACGCTAAGATCCTATGGACCGGCGTTGCAAGCACCTGCCGCGGGTTAGGCTAATGACTGGTCCCTCTCTAGACAATGAGTGCTTGGAACAATATCCATTGTGTCGCTTCCATGCTCCAGAGGATTCCTTTTAGCCTTTTCTGGTAGGTTCTCAAAAGTTCCACTTTGTATGCGAAGCCTATATAAGGGACTGCTGGTGGCAGAACCAGTTGGTGTTGAATTAAGTCGAGTGTTGACTTTGTTAGAAGTGGCCCTGCAAGTGGACAGTGCAATTTGACTGTGAGTTGTAACTCAGCATCAGCTGAGTTGTGCAGTTCAGCAGTGATTTGATTGGATGGATCAGTTGTATTGTATTCGAGTGTGTGTCAAAGTGACTCAAGTGTAATGTTAGTGTTACACTGAGTGCCTTGTGATAAATAGTTTTTCCGCAATAACTGGTGTTCTAATTTGTTACATTATGTAATTAATCTGAATCTACAAGAGGCTCAATTCCTTCCAAATCAGAGGTCTCTGATTTATCACTACTTGATCCAATTTTGTTGCTCTTCATTTATCAAATGTCAAACACATTGGTGCCACCTTTCTTCTGTAATTTCTTTGAATCCTAATTGTACTAATGCACACAAATCAGCTAACTTGAACATCAAATTGTTTGTGCTAAATAACCTTTAAGTTCACTCCAAATATGTTCGAATGGATTAAGCTTGCTGTGATATGGAGGCAGTCTGAGTACTGCATGCTTGGCACTTTGAGCAAGATTGTCTATGACATACTTTTCATGCAGGTTTCACCACCCTTAACCAACCCTAGCAGATCTATTTTAGCCACAGATTTGTCACATGCAATGTTCTTAGATCTCACCCAAAATAGTATTTCAACCCTCTTCCATGCATTGTTTGGTACGGCTCAACTCTTACTGAATGATAACAGGTATTGTATGTTATCACACTTCTAGGCTCAAGTTTGGGAAGTACATTTATAAGCCAGTTTTTGAATACTTACCCTGTCATTTTGTCATGGTAGTCACCTAACTTCCCAAGTTCCCCACAGTCAACAAAGCCATTCTCACCGCCAATATGCAAAATAATTAGGTGTCAATCTTTCCCACTTGGATTTGTCAAACCTGTGCTCAAGCTGGACAAAAATGCACTTACTACTTTTAACTGTACTGTCACTCCACACCTTGGAGGGAACATGGCCCTCATTAACCAAAGTTTCATCTAAGAAGTTCAAAGAGCACACCTCCCTCCTGAACTGCTTTAGTCCCACAAATACCATTGTTGTCACTATGCTATATCCTCCGTCAACTACCAGACTTTTCTTAATTCAAATACAATTTCCTTCAGAAGCAAGTACCAACTAATATTCTTAAAGTTAGGTAAATCGCCATCACTGTTCACTGCATGCAACACTTTTAATTGTAGGTGGTTCATTTAAAAAAAAAAAGTCATGCACTTTAAGCCACATAGCTGCCTTCACAAATTCATCACATTGCCCTAACACTGGCTGCTTACGCTTCCTCTTCTTCACTGGTGTTGTCACTTTTCCTGATTGAAGTTGCTCTTTTCATGACCTATACACTGCTGATGTTGACACTCTTGTAAATTCCAATGTTAACTTCACCACATCGTTAACAATCATAATAGAATTCTTCTCCAAACATTTATTGACTGCATTCAATATAATCTTTTCACCGTACCTTAAAGGCTTTCCTCACACATGTTTTACAAATTCACCCGAACTCGAGCTTGCTTCCATGGTGCAACTTATAAAATTAAGATGGTGGGAATGCTAGTTCTGCAGAGTGCTGGCATGGTTGGCTGTGGCATGTCGTGCTACCCAGATGCAAAACCCCATGCGAGCAGTCAGGTTTTATACCAAAGACCCTGTATATGCTGGCTTTGAAATTCCATGCTCTATGACATCGCCAGAAACAAAGCAATGAAGCTAATCAGCTCATGATAACATTTCTCAATTGTTTACAATAAACGTAGTGTATAATGTTGCATTAATATTATATATTGTATGATAACATCTTGAGTATTTTACAGACTAAAAAGCAGGATATTAATAAAGCATGCAACTATGTTGTAGAAGAATGACAAAGTGCTAAAACCAACAAGCCAATGAAGTTCATTTCTGCAACATGCTTCTGTTTATATCTACTTTTAGCTTATAGCGCATGAAGTATAGAGTGAAGGGGAATTTGTGTGCTATGTGCTGGAAGGATAAGCGAGGTTATATGCTCACAATATTAATTATCCCCCAGCAACAGCACACTTCCTGGAAGCTGGGAAACCCTAAAACCTCTCATCATAGATAATACCAAAAACAATAATATGGGCATGTGGATAAAATTTACCATATGGCCAACAGTTATAGAATCCCTCGTCAGACATGGAAATGCACTAAAAAGTTATTTTTCTGCTTCATTGATATTACTGCATTGAAAGCCTACATTGTTCATAATTTATGTGGAGAAAAACTGTCGCATAAGGAAGTTACAGAAGAGTTGAGCAATCTTATACAGAGTGCATAAGATTCAACACATTCAAAATCTCATCATGGAAGGTTTTTAGCAAATGCAGCTCAGATTTCATGCCCTAAAGCAAAGCATTCAAAACAAAGGTAAATAAAGTATTCAAAACACATATAAGATTGATTTACATATATGTAAGTACAATATTCAATAAAAAGTTTCACTAATCTTATGTCTTTGATGTCCACTACTGGAGCCTCTGTATGTAGTTCTCCTAAGGTGCATAGTGTTTATTCCTGAAATAATCCAAATACTGTCAGCAGCATGTTCTTTATTTCTGCATGTGCCCGAGTATACAGCACTACTTTTATCACTGGTTACTTGTTTCATGCGCATTCCCAGTCTTTCACATCCAATATAGAATGGGACACTAAGGACCATAGTATTACTTGCGCAAAACTTCTGGAATCGTGACCTTGATTGCTACCCCAGCTGCCGAGCCCAGGAATGGTTTATGTTTAGCTTAATCAACGAAAGCAATATAATACCTTTGCTTACTCACAGTGTGTAACACATACAGTCTGCATAGAAAGTGTCCGCATCTTGTAATTTCAAAGAGATCAGTACGTAAATAGTGCTTACTTTATATTTGTGATATTTATAACCATGGCTCCTACGTTTTCAAAGTTAAATGGTAAGGTATTACATATTCAAAGCAGGGAAATAATTGCAAATGTCCTCGACTTCATGAAGCAAGAAGCAGAGATGAAGGAAGAAAATGTATGTTTACCCGAGTTCCACAAATGCCTTAAGAGAGGGAAAGAAAGAGTAGCCAAAGCAACTGTTGTTTCACTGAGTTCCGTTTCCAGATTTCTCAAAGATAAGAAAAACCATATGGATGAAAGAGTACCATTTGACACACCTGTGAAGAAACATAAGCTCCCTAAGCGTATTACAGAAATAGACGATTTCGACAAATGCGTCATTCGGTGCACGATTCACAATTTCTATGTGGAAGAAAAAACTGTGCCAACAATAAACAGATTGCTCATCAATCTGAAAGATGTCATAAATGTTCAAGGTGGTGCTACAAGTCTCAAATCCCGGTTATGACACTGAATTTTGCAGTCTGATACTAACTTTCCAAATGACTATAATTTTATATGTACTTATATCAGCATACATTTTCAAGGTGCTGCTACAAATCTCAGAAGAATTATAAAAGATTTAGGGTTTAAGTGGAAGAAAACAAAACCAAATAGATTTCTAATAGAAAAGCACGACATACGATCTCAGCTGGAAGAGTACCTTACTCAGAGGTACAAATTAGAGGGTCAAACTATAGTGTATGAAGATGAGTCGTATATACACAGCAGTCATACAACATCTAAAAGTTGAAGTGACGATAGCGAATTAGGTTTTCAGGCACCTGTTGCCAAAGGGCAAATACTTATTATCGTTCATGCTGTTCGTTCCAAATGCCCTTTTTTTACAAGTCGCAACAAAAACAGGAGATTTTCATCAAGAAATGAATACAGAAAACTACATGAAGTGAATCAACACCATGTTGATACCTAATATGCCTGCTTCACAATGTGGTAACTCTCAAATTGACAAACAACCTACCTCAAATTCCTTGAAAGAGGAAATAAAAACCTGGTTGCTTAGGCATAATATAGCTTTTGATGAAAGCATGAATAAAACAAATATAACTTAGTTAAAGCCAAAAAATTCCTTCAGAAGTCATAAGTCATAATACTTGGCCAGATATTAATACATCGCCATAATGTACTTACGACTGCCACCGTATCACCCAGATCTAAACCCAATCAAATTAATCTGGGCTGATGTCAAAAACTGGGTGGCCTGCAGAAATATCACTTTTAAACTAAAAGATGTGGAGCAGTTATGTCGCCAGCGATTTGCAGAAATTGGAAGGTCAGAATGGGAAAATGTATATCGACATGTTGAATAAATTGAGAATCATTATTTCAAAAAATACGGAATTGCAGAAAATCAATTAGAAAAAATTCTCATCCAGGATAATGGTGCAGAAAGTAGCGACAGCAGTGATGGCGGCAATGATGTGAGTGATTCCACAGAAGAGGAAGGGCTGTCAGGTGTGGAAGAACTGGAGGCAGATGGTTGACACAGTTTTCATATTAAGGGCATTTTACAGCGGTGGATTTAAATATACTGTATATAACTATAAGTTTTATCGTGTAGTGCAGCGCATAACCAGTGTGCGGATATATTTGACAATGACTGTCCCACGCACTCCTGCAGCATGCAGATGACCGGTCACCACCTGATCTGGTATGTAACTCGCTTCATAGCTGTCATTAAGATTTTCACGTGTCTAGAACTGTTGCGCCAGTTATAGTTGAAGAGTGTCCATAAATAAAACTCAATTTAATTTAATTTCTCTGGTCTTGGAGGTCCTAGCTGCTTGGCTAAAACTTGGTCTTCCTAACTTAAAAGTTTTTTTTTTAAGTACACTACTTCGTTCATTGTAATACTTTCAAATGAAAAGAATTTAAAAAAAAACACACACACACACAAAACATAGTTAAAAAGGTGCTAAAATAAAATACTGTTGTACAACAATTCCCTCAAAAGTTCGCTATTATATTCCTAAGTTAAATAAAATGCAACTTTCTAGTAATGTGTTCAAGATATAAAGCCGGAAACTAACTTCAGAATTCATAAACGGGTACCTCATTGCAACCCACCGCACTTAGGGGTTGGAGAAAAAACCCATTATGAGTGTCAGTGGCCACAGGCAAGTTAAGGGCACAAACATAATGTGGCCCTAACACCTCTTAAATGTTGGATCATCCCTTCACAAGAAAATCACCCCAGATCACATTTTGCAAGGACTGGGAAAATACATTGACCTTTGAGTCACAGAATGCTTGTGCCTGAGACACATTGTGTTTGGTTCAGAGCGGGAATCCACTCTTATAAGAGATTTGCTGTCACAATATGTTGTATGTAATGAGCTTTTTCTATGTATATATTAATTGTGGAGCCACATGAATTACTACTATTATTAATAATAAATAATCTGCATGGTAGGATACATGTTCCTACGCCCTAATCTACACCACCTCTGATGAAAGCATAACAATAGCACAATTTGCATACAATATTACAATCCCTTGAACAGACACAGCCAACTCTGCAGTAGACTGCCTACAACAGTTTGCAGATATAGTACACAAATGGTGCTCAAAATAGAGGATGCATGTGAAACCAAAATATCAACAGTAGGAAAATTCACAAATAAACAAAAAAAAACAACAATATATTATCAAGTTTGGAAATGAAGAAATACCACAAAGTGAGACAGACAGATTTCACACTGGACACCAAGCTCACCTGGAACACCCATATTATCTTCCTTAATTAAAAGAATAAGGCATTGAATTCACCCGTTAAAATAGCTTATTAAAGAATTCTCTCCGCTACCATTACACCTTAAGAGAATCACATATTTTTCATCAATAAGGCCAGTCTGGATGTACAGATGCTCGATATGGAGCTCAGCCTAAAATACACAAGTAAAGAGAATTCAAACACTACAAAACCAGATCCTACGAATAATAGTGGATACCCCATGGTGTGTCTGCAAAGCCACCCTTCATTTGGATCTTGCCACTCCAACTGTAGATGCCACACTTCCCTCTTGCTACACTCGACTTTACAGACCCTTCCCAACCACCTCAATAGCCTCCTAAACCAGATTCCTCTGCAATTACCACCACAGTGGCAATATCAAAGATTAAAAAGAAAACACCATACTGACCTTGTCAAAGTTGCTGAAAAAAAATAAATCTGAGGACAATTAATGAATTGTAACCTCAATACCTCAGCTCTGTATATCTGTATACACAATATCTGTATTGCCTGTATACACAAAGAATAGAATATATTATTGTATCTTAACTGTAATACACAATTAGTGTAATAAAGTTAACAATAAATTATAATATATAAACATATATACATAAGTTTTTTTCTGCCCAACATATGGAAACATAACATGGTAAACTGTGTCTTCTTGAATGTCAGCACAGCTAACCACCATCAGTGATTTAAATGATATTGGTTGACAGCAGTGATGCGGACATTTAATAGGCCAATGGAAAAAGAGGTTGAAGACTTCATACCTATGAAAAGCTAAACTTTTGTTAGGATCTCCTTTTATAACTATACCAACCATTAACTTATTTTATATAGTGAAATAGCTTGAAGTGAAAAATACTTCAAAAGACTCTTTAAGTGCCTAGTGTTGCCTTTGGGCAACAAACAGGTATTATTTAAATAAGTATAAATTTATATGTGTTGAAAATGGCCTTTTCTATTTTGCTAGGCTTCCCTAAGAATATCTGATGCAAGAATATAGGAAAAATGCAAATTAAAAAGCTTACAGCATTAGTGGGTGGTTCTACAAGCTAAACTGAAATTTTTCTTTTTTTCCTTTGAGCACTAGCTTCACCATAAGGACTGGTTTACAATATTTATCACAGCATTATTCTGGAATGCCTTTTAGTATAAAAGCATGCTTAAGCCTGTATACAATACAAACGAAATTAAAGGGATTCTTCTGCTACAATGCTTTTTGGGAGAACAAACAAGCAAACATGTTTTGCACTATTCGTCATTGATGTTTACTCAGAAACAATTTTTGTGATGTACTATAGGGCAGGTACCTTTCTTCCTAAATCACGTTTGCTTGTGTTGGGGTTCCAGTAAATAACAGCAACTGTACTTGGCACCAAAGTGAAGCCATGTGAGATTGCAGCCTAAAAATTTCAACTCTGAAGCCTTTGGAATATTGATACTTAGAATCATCACACAGAAGAGAGGACGGACAACAAATATCACCCAATACTCTTAATGCAAAAAAGTGTATTTTACTGTTGAGAGGTTACAATCGGGAAACGAATACCAGCTTGGATAGTTGAAAAGTTCCTTAGTTATTTTACAGATGTAGGTATCATAAATGTGATACAAACAAATGCACCTAACATTACGAATTGTGCCATATAACTGACAGAGATTTTGAATTATGGATTGAATTTTTAATAATTTCTATATCAGGACCACAAATCTATTCACAACATATTTGTGGCAGATGTTACATGGTCAGTAAACTGTGCTGATTACAATTTTCACATCAATTTTATGTGCACAAACGAGAATACACATACCTAAAGGCCAGTAAATATTGAGAATGTTTTGCAGTAATGTTTCATTTGGTTTTCCCATGTAAAGCACTTATTAATATCCCACTTGAACATTTGTTTTGTTTTACAGCACACATTTGGCATAGAGCTTTTCTCAGTCATTCATGATTAAATATCAGTGTAGGTGCATTTAAAATGTAAACATTTCATACACACTACTCCTTCCTCCAAGTAACCTCAGTATTGTTTAACTTCATTCAGACAACGGCTGGCATGTCATGGTAAGACAGCAGGACATGTGTTTCAGTGGTGTTATTACACCAAATATTGCATTACAATTTCTTTATTTTTGACAGAATTCTTGTAGATAAACCAAAGGTGATGGAGGCCTTTTTTGCACCTTTGAATCCATAGTTTAAAGCCTGTATACTTTGACAGTTAATTTTTTGTTTATAAACATATATATATATATATATATATATATATATATATATATAATTAATGAGATTGACGAAACTGCTGTTAGGAAATAAAGTATAAGCTTGTGGAACAATCTACACAGGAAGAAAGGATTGGCCAAAATAACTTGAGTAAACTTAAATGGTTAAATTAAAATGGGTAAATCTCATGAAGGGGTGACTGCTATTGTTTAACACAATAACCAAATGTTTATTGCTCTCCAGTAATTCAGACCCAAGAATGGACACTGTGGTTGTTAAGAGAAAATGCAATAAAACAGAATAACATGGCAAACATTTCCTGCCCCAAAAGAAAAAAATCTAATTTAACTTCAGGTTAACCCATCAATAGCTAGAATCATTTTTTTTTTAAATTTTTCATGATTTTTAGGTTTTATCATAAACAAGCGATTATAATAACTAAGGACAGATTTTAGAATTTCACCAACTTTTAAATGGCAAAATTTTAACGTATAATATTTCATATGCTGGACAATAACAAGTAAAAAGTATGGAATGTGGTACTGACAATTATTATTAGCTGCCCTAATTTATGAAGTACTATTTTAAATTAACATTAATAATTGGAAATTTTAAATGAAATGGCAACAGAAGTGTAAAATATTACGTTAAGAGAGAGGAAAAAAAAATCACTTTCACATTTTAGCCAACTAATTTCATTTCTTTAAGAGGTATTGGACAAAACACTTCTTAGGATGAAGCCCAATTTTGCACTTGATGCATGAAATTTGACACATTTCTCATACATAATACAGCAACATTGAGTACCATCAATATAATCAATTAAATGACTTCCCATCATAATGAATTTCATCCTATCCTGGCAAAAAAAAAAGAAAAAAAAAAAGAGCAATAATAAACAAAACTGGCAATACATAAAAATATAAATTTGATGTTATCAGATGAATTCCTTACCTTGGGTATCTTTCCAGGATGCACTCCTCATGGACTGATGGGCTACGGTCCCATGAGCATGAATTCCAATAAAGCGATTTCCTTGTCAATCCATTGATAAAACAGCCAAGCATTGACAACTGTACCATTGATGCAAAACCTCACATGAGGCTAGTACCATTTCTTACTTCTGATTTTCAGTCTATGTGCTCCCCGCAGCTTGTCAAACAGAGCAACACCACCCATATAGCAGTTGTATTCTTGAACCACAGTTGGCTGTGGGACATTCTTATATTTCTTTTCTCGATGGTCCCAATGATGACATTGACCGTCACCAAGCAGCACAGCAGGCTCACTGATATTAGTGGCAACAGTTACCTGGCTGTTACTGTACCATCTTATCAGGGTAATAGAACTTTATCTTGAATCACATGCATGCTGCCTCTTGCTTTTTTTTGGGGGGGGGGTTGTTAGATCTCTCAGAGGGCCTTTTTCCACTCGATCATTTCTAATTGTACCAACACATTTAAGTCCTTTCTCTGTAAAACATTCTAGCAATGGCAACGAATTAAAATAATTATCAATAAACACAGTACTACCATCTGACAGATATCCAACACAAAACTTCTGAGTGATGCATGAACCCAGGGTCATAACACCATCTTGCTTGTCTACAGCTCCTATATACGGTTCAAATTTTAGTAAGCACCCTTCTGGAGTTGTCAACCACCAGAACTTGAACCCATAATGCACAGGTTTCCCTCGAATAAAATGCTTAGCATAGTGGTGCCCATAATATGGTTCAATGGCATCCTCAAGCAAGAATTTTTTTACCTATACGTGAACCAACTTTTGAAATTTTGTATTCAGGTGTTCAATACCTTGTAGATGCTATCAGCAGTATTGTACTTGGAATTATCATTTAGGTGACAAAATCTCTGAATTTGTTCAAATCCGTTTCTTGTCATGGCAGATGAAATGAGAGCATTGTGAGAATCTGCACGCATTCCCCAAAACATATGCCTGTGATAGCGAGCCTAAATGCCTGGCTACATTAATACGAATGTAGCTAGACAAGAGCAGAAATGTTATATCAGGTGAGCACTAAATAGAATAGCCCTTCTGCATAGCATAAGTAAAAGCTTCCCAGCAAATTATTTTGAGAAATCTATCACAAAAAATATCCACAGGAGCATAATTTTTTTCATGCCATTCATGTATACATGTTGACTCTACTATCATCCTTACTGAATTGTAAAGGTTACTTCTCTAACCATGTTCTTGCTTTCCTTTATCTTCTATACATTTAGCTGTCTCTTGATAATACTGATTCTGGTTTTTAACAGTGGAGCCTGATATTTTTGGGCATTTAGACTGAGAGCCCTGCTGCTCACTTTCTTCTAATATGACCCCTTTACAAGTTTCAGACACTAAGAATCTTGCTTCTCACAAATGCCTTCCGCTAAGCTCTTGATGCATCTAACTCCTGCAAACTGTCCTAACACACCCTTCCCTACATCCCATGCAGTTTCAAGCTCATCATCTAGATCACTATCATTACCATCTACTGTACCCATTAACACTACTTCCAAGTTCATCTGCTTGATATATGTAATAATTATCACCAACTTCAAGGGTCTCTTAAACTGAGAATAGCCTCTGCATTCCTTTCAACATCTACCTGAAAAAAGTTTTCAGCGCGAGTTCTCAACATATGACATTTTGGACAAAGCTCTGTATATGTCAATAAGGTTGTAACATGCATAATACTTACAGAGTCGATGAAATTGAATATGCAGAGGAATCAAGAAGTAATGAGGAATTGATTTAGTACGAGATGTTGACTAGACAAAGGAATTTGCCCCACCCACCTGCTCAAATTAATTGCCTCAATTATATAGCAAAATTTGGCAACATTTTGAAGTAGGTTCTGCCAACATTAAGGAACGCATGTGAGCAAAGCACGCGTACCTTGGTGTAACTACTGGTTGCTAATTAATCTAAGTTTATGTATAAAAAGAACTAAAACTAACCCTAACCTCCCATGAATCCCAAAACCTAAGTTTATATCATAAACATTGTTAAGGACTGCATGCTCATTCCACTCATGTGCTTTGGTTGTTTTGGTCTATAGTGTTGGCAAAAGAAGTAAAGCTCCCGTTGGTGCCTCGCGTGGAATGCATGTGCATGTGACACCAATGGTGGACATTTTTTATGTTGGCAAACATGTTTGTGTTAATTTTGTTGTGTTCCAATGTGGTAACTGTGCAAACAAGGAATACGTGTGTTTATTACGTTTATTCACTGATCCTAAGCAATTCAGATGTGTGTTATTAGTATAGAGATCACAAGCCTGTTGACAGATACTGAACATAAAAAATTTCATACACAAAAATGTTCAATCATGTACTGTTTGACCACCACAAGAAGGCAAGAGGGGGCTTGAACTGCTTATCTGCTTATGTCGTCAATTTGTTTACTACAAAATGTATGTGAATCACCTGTGCTGCCAGATCTAATACTTGAATGTAACTGCTGTGATACACATTATGCATTATCTGGCTCTCGCTGCTGCTAACACGTGCAATGGTATTATGTTACAACTCATATATTTTCTTACTTTTATTCTTTACATGTGGCTGAATTTCGAAAGAAGGGACAGACTATTCACAGTGAAGCCATGGGCAAGTTATCTGACAACACTGTGTATTTGATATAACAGTAGCACATTTCTCTCACTTGCCTTCTTCTGGTGGTCCATCTATATACATCATGGAGTATAACCTTTCTGGTGGATTTAGCTATAACACAATTCCACATAGTCCTTGAAGTGCAGTTGTACCATATTTCAGTCTACTTTACAAATCTGAGCCTTTAAAAATAAATAAAACTAGAGATGGGACCTCAATACCGTCGATACCTTGCTATTCTCAATACTCAGTGGTATTGAAGTATGTCCAATACTTTGATGATGATGATGATGATGATATGCGGCTTAAGGGCGCTAAACTGCTGAGGTCATCAGCGCCCTTACAATGTATAAAATATAAAGTCAAAAGATAAAAACAAGTAAAAGAACCGCATAATTAAAAAACGGGACGTAAACCCGCGATGTCCAAAAGGCTAAAAATAACAATAAGAGAACAATAACTATAATGATAACAGTAACAACAAGAATAACAATAACAACAATAAAATCAATAACAACAACAATAACAATACAAATATCTGAAAAAACCAACACACTAAAAGCATAGGCAATAAACGATTAAAACGTGTCAAGAACTATGGAATGCGAGGGACATGAGCGCCATATGTCCACTGGGGAATAGAGTCCCCATAAAAACTGACAGAATAAAAGTAATAAGTTAAAAGACGCTCAACGCATTAAATGCGCAGATTAAAATCACTGTCATGAATAAAACGTAAAACACATTCCACAGCATGCGTGTCGTCTGCCAAAACGTTGGCTAAGCCAACAGGCAGACCTACACGAGCACGCAATGCAGCTAAAACCTGACACTCTGTTAAAATGTGACGCACCGTTAAGGGCACGTCACACTGCCCACAGAGTGGTGCGGGGTCACCACTGAGCAAATACCTATGACTAAAAACACAATGTCCAATTCGTAAACGGGCTAAAAGTACCTCCTCCCGACGTGAAGAACGAGAAGAGGTACCCCAGATTAACGGGAGAGGCTTAACCTCCCGCAACTTGTTCCCCCGGAGGGCCGTCCACTCATCGCGCCAGCGCGAGAGGATGCGGCGACGTAAAATAGCACACGAATCTGACGAGGGAACTACAGAGGTAAAAAATCTGGGTAATAAAATCGCCGATTTCGCAGCGGCGTCGGCAGACTCGTTACCTGAGATGCCCACATGACCTGGAATCCACATGAAGGAGACGCTGATGCCAGAGACACCGAGCGAGTGGAGCAGGTCATGTATGCGCTGTACGAGTGGGTGGTAATGGTACAGCGCCTGAATAGCCTGAAGGGCACTCAGAGAGTCCGTACAAATAAAACAGTGCCGTAAGGCGTGCCGCTGAATGAATAAAACAGATTGATAAATGCTAAAAAGTTCGGCCGTAAAAATTGAACATTGTTGAGGTAAACGAAAAGTAAAACTCTGTACACCAAAAACAAAGGCACATCCTACTCCAACATCAGTCTTAGACCCATCAGTATATATAAAATGACAGTCCCCGAACTGCGCCTGTAGTTCTAAAAAGGCGGATCTAAGAACAGAAGCAGGGGTCGCATTTTTCGGCATCGACGTTAGCCCAAGGTGGATGTGGGCCTCAGCGCGCGACCATGGAGGAAAACGCGTTTCCCCTCGGGTAAGGGCCGGCGCTGGCGTAACGTCCAAATGCCGAAGTAGCAGTCGAAATCGAACCCCTGGGGGGAGCAATGCAGAGGAGCTAACGAAATATTGACGATCTAGCGAATCCTCGTAAAAGACATCGAAGGACGGGTGGTTAGGCAAGCTTGAGAGCCGACAAGCATAGCTACATAAGAGCAGCTCACGCCTGAAAGACAGCGGAGGCTCTGCAGCCTCAGCGTAAAGACTGGGCACGGGGCTAGTTGGAAAGGCCCCTGTAACGACTCTAATACCACGATGATGAATGGGATTCAAACGACGTAACACAGATGGACGTGCCGACGAATAAACTATACACCCGTAATCAAGTTTGGATCGGACCAAAGAGCCATAAAGGCGAAGAAGGACGGTCCGATCAGCTCCCCAGGATGTGCCACTTAAAACACGTAAAATATTAAGAGAACGGTCACACTTTGCTTTTAAAAAGGAAACGTGCGAGGTCCAACACAACTTCCTGTCAAAAATCAACCCCAAAAATTTCGCCTCGTCTGCAAACGGAAGTATCCCTGGCCCAAGATGGAGAGAGGGCGGAGGGAAATACTTCCGGCGCCAGAAGTTGATGCAGACGGATTTCTCGGCGGAGAAATTAAAGCCGTTGGCGTTACTCCAGGCGTAGAGACGGTCGATACAGCTCTGGAGACGGCGTTCGAGTAGACAGGTCCGCCGTGAACTGCAATAAATAGCGAAATCGTCAACAAAAAGGGACGATGAAATGCCAGGTGGAATACAATCAACAATGGGGTTGATAGCAATCGCAAAAAGTGTGACACTGAGTACAGAGCCCTGCGGTACTCCGTTCTCTTGAATAAAACGACGAGATAAAACCGAGCCCACACGTACACGAAAGACGCGGTCCGTCATAAACTCCCGAAGAAATATGGGAAGACGACCGCGTAAATTCCAATCGTGAAGTGTACGTAAAATGCCGCCCCTCCAACAAGTGTCATAAGCTTTCTCCAGGTCAAAAAACACAGCCACGGTTTGACACTTTCTCAGAAATCCATTCATAACATGCGTCGACAGGGACACCAGATGGTCGACGGTAGAGCGATAGCGACGAAATCCGCACTGAGCGTTCGCTAGAAGTTTCTGAGACTCAAGCCACCATGTCAACCGCCCGTTGATCATGCGCTCCATCACCTTGCAAATGCAACTGGTGAGGGAGATAGGGCGGTAGCTGGAAGGTAGTTGCCGATCCTTCCCAGGCTTAAGAATAGGGACAATGGTGGCTTCGCGCCAAACGGAAGGAAAAATGCCGTCTTGCCAAATACGGTTATAGACCTGTAAGAGAAATAGTTTACTGTCGGCTGAAAGGTTCTTTAACATCAGGACATGAATGCCGTCCGGGCCAGGAGCGGAGTGCCTAGAGCAATTAAGAGCGCGCTCCAGCTCCCTCAGTGTGAAAAGTTCATTATAACACTCATTATTAGCAGACCGAAAATGAAAGGTGTCGAAATCCAGCCGGTCTTTGATAGAGCGAAAGCCGGCGGAATAATGGTCCGAACTGGATACGGCCTCAAAGGCAGTACCCAGAGTGTTAGCGATGGCAGCCGGATCCACTATGGTGGCATTAGAAACCTGAAGGCCAGAAACAGTACAATGTGACACTTTACCTGAGAAGCGACGAAGTTTATCCCAAACAACGGATGAAGGCGTAAAACGATTAAAAGACTCGACAAAACGAGCCCAAGATGCCTTCTTGCTATCCTGAATAATGCGACGAGCCCTGGCGCGCGATTGTTTAAAAGTCACCAAATTATCAAGTGTAGGGTGGCGCCGAAACACCCTAAGTGCAGTCCTACGGGCACGAACGGCGTCCCGACAATCCTCGTTCCACCACGGAACAGGTGGCCGCCGAGGTTGGGAGGATGAACGGGGTATTGCGCGTTCGGCGGCAGAGAAAATAACAGACGTAAGGTGCTGCACTAGTTGGTGAATGTCGGAGAAGGGCTGGTCGTCAAAATGCACGAGGCTGGAATACAAGCTCCAGTCGGCTTTTGCGAATATCCAGGTAGGTACTCTGGAATGCTGTACGTGGTGCGACAGAAGAGAAACGATGCAGGGGTAATGGTCGCTGGAGTAGGTGTCAGCGACGACGTTCCACTGAAAACGACGTGCAAGCTGGAGTGAGCAAATTGCAAGGTCCAGGTGAGAAAATGTACCAGAAGAATCAGAAATAAAAGTAGGTGCACCTGTATTGAGGATGGAAAGATTGAACTGATAAAAAATGTCGGAAAGAAGAGTTCCCCTCGCACAAGCCCTTGGCGAACCCCATAGTGGGTGATGGGCATTAAAATCTCCCAACAGAAGAAATGGTGTTGGGAGAGCGGACAGGAGAGATCGCATGTCCGCGGGAGCGAGGGGAGACGATGGAGGTGTATACACAGAGCAAACAGAAAACAAAAAGCCGGGTAAGTGAAGGCGAACGGCAACAGCTTGCAAGTCAGATGTAAGTGTGACAGGTGTAAAATGAACGTCATTACGCACCAAAATCATGACACCACCATGAGCAGGTGTACCCTCCTCCGGTTCAAGGTCGTAGCGAACCGGAGTATATCCTCGGAGATCAAAAGGATCGTGAGGGCGAAGCTTAGTCTCCTGCAAACATACGACCATAGGTGAATGGGAACGCAATAAAAGCTGCAGTTCCGCCCTATGCGATCGTACACCACGTACATTCCAGGTCAGGATAGCCATTAAAAATAAGGGGATAAACTGTCTATTTAGAAGGGCGGCTTAAAATTACCTTTTGTTTAACCTTTGGGCTCGGGCTTTTTGTATGGAGTTGGTCAGACTCCATAGCTTCCTCGGAGGGAGGGCCCACGCGCTCAGTGCCAGAAACCGATTCAAGCGCCGTGAATCGGTTCTGGGTGGCGATGGGTGAAGGGTGCCGCTGAGCGCGCCTTGTCCCAGGACCTTCCTGGGACAGCGACCTCCGAGGAGGAGAAGGTGAACTTTTCTTACCGCGCGCACGCGGAGGGTCTTTCAAAAAATCTTCCCTATGTAGTTTCTGCTTGGGCTTCTTTTCAACGGCTTGCGACTTCATTGACTTGGGACCAGGTTTATACGGCTTGGTAACTGTAGCCTTAATAGACGGCCGGATGGTAGTGGCGGTTAATCCAGTCAAGGTCCAGGTCTGAGTTTCGGCATCTACGCGTGGTACTGGCGAGGCAACAACAGAACTAAATGTGCCAGATCGCAGGAGTGAAGGTTGGCGCGCATGGTAACGCCTCCGGGCTTCAGCGAAGGAGAGTTTTTCCTTTACCCGGATCTCCTGGATCGCCTTCTCGTCTAAGTACCGCGGACAGTCGGCAAACGAAGCAGAATGAGACCCTTTACAATTAACGCAGACGGGGGCTGTTGAACAGGTACCTTCGTGTGAGGGCTGGCTACAGGTTGCACAGATGTTAACGGCACTCTTACATGAGACTTGCGTATGCCCAAAACGTTGGCATTTAAAACAACGCAGAGGTCTAGGAATATAAGGCCTCACAGAAATCCGTTCGTACCCTGCGGAAATGCTCGTGGGCAGATCGACGCCATCAAATGTAATAAACAGGGTACGAGTGGGTACCAACACGCCGTCGCGTTTGGCCTGCACTCGATGAACCGCTGTCACCCTCTGGTCTGCAAGATATTCCACCAGGTCTTCGTCAGAGATACCATCGAGGCTATGCGTGGTGACAACGCCTCTACAAGAATTCAAGGTGCGGTGCTTCTCAACACGGATAGGATAACCGTGGAGAAGCGTGGCGCTCAACAAGGACTTACTTTGTGCCTCGGATTTGCTTTGAACTAGCAACGAACCATTACGAAGACGAGTGCAGGAAAGAACCGGACCAGCAATTGAGTCAATGCCCTTCTGGATAATAAAAGGGTTCACCTTCTCGAATGATTGTCCCTCCTCTGTACGGGTAATCACTAAGTAACAACCAGCTGTTGGCGGTGCTACTTCTGTTACAAAAACTTTGCGGCGCTTGTTGTTAACAATGGAGAAAGGGTGCTCCATAGCGAAAAAAATCCTCCACCATTGCAACCGTCTCCGACCTCGGGCTCTGACTTCCCGGGCGTTACCCCGGCTTGGGTGAGTGGCCTATCTATACCTAGCTCACCCCAGGGTCACACCTCCCAGAACATAGACAGAGGGACCCAATCGCCGTCGGAAGCCAGCAGCTCATGCAATGGCCCCCCCGCGGGACTGCAGTTGAACAGCGGATACGAACAACAACCCTACATGACGACCCCGGGTGGTGGGGATGACGCCATTACCCACTCACCCAGCTGCGCACGCGGTGCGCGGGTATCCGTCAGGCTGTGTCCACGGAGGATTTAAATAAAAAGATAAAAGAAACTAAAACTGTGTGGGCGTTTCGCACGCAAGGTAGGCCGGCGGGGAAGAAAAAGAGAGATATGCGAATGTCGTGGTGCGAAATGGCCGGAAAGTGACAAGAGAAGAAAGAAACGATGGTGAGGTGCGGTATGAATGGAATGTAAAGAACGCACGAGAGCCTACCTTGGGTCCACCGGTCACTTGAAGAACCCACCTCGACCGGATGGGGGTGAGGGGATGAATGTGGCGATGATTGGCTCGGGAACCCCCGGGTGCGCCAAAAACCCGTACTCACATAAGGTGAGCCCCTGAGGGGCAATACTTTGAAATAACCGCCGATGCTTTTTCCAAATTTTTAAGTTTGGCATTATTGAAGGTTGTTGCATTTAACTTTATGCTAGATAAGGAATGAAGGGAATCGAGTAATGTTATTGCCTCGCATGTGTCTCCAAGAGTTGCTGGACTATAGTTCATGATAGACCTTGACTGCATTTCCGGTGGATGAATCAATGCAACATTCCATACACTCTTGTGTCTAAATGAAAACATGCAAAACAATGTGGGAAGGAGTCTCAGGCACTCATATAACATAACTGAGTTGCGAATGAAGCTAATTTAGCACTAAATCATGTTTCTGCAATAGCTTGGCATGGTAACTCACTCTCAGCCATTGCATTTACCTACACCGGTGAACAAAATCTGTGAATTCAGCAGAAACAAATCAGAACTTAAGACGTGACATAATACAGCGGATGGAAATATTCGTTTGTGTTTACGCAAATCAAATATGGGTCATGAGCATAGCTTACAGGTATACTGACTAATTTTTATAATATGGAGAGAAAATCGCTTAAAAGAAAGTTTTTAGCACAAAGTATAGTTACATAAAAAGGGAAGCAAAGAAATTATTATTATTATACATTATTATTAGCCTTGAATAACAATAGGGGATACATAAACTGTTGCATTATCAAGGTAAAAAAAATTGCTGCCAATTGGAGAATGTCAAAAAGGAACAATTTCGGAATCAGCATACAAAAATTTGTTACATGCATTTATACATAGAAAACTATTAATAAGAACATAATTCAGTGAACATGCCATCGCTTTACAGATTTTTATAAAGTGAGTATCAAGTATCGGTGCTCAAAACAAGTATCAGTATCAAGTATGGAGAAATAGTGTTATTGCCCTCTCACCAAATAAAACACTCACTGGTGCTCCGTTATTTTCTTTTCGGTCATAAGCACCAAATTGAACATACACTCATTACTTCCCTATGTCAACAAATGGTAGGAAACCAACCATAACAAACAGAAGCATCAACAATAGAATACTAAGCAACAATGAAGTTTAATTGGATACATATTCACGTAATTTGTGCGTGAAATATCATACAGTGGGCATTAATGGGTTAATCCATGGCCAATACATACAGGCCTCCAAGATCAATGTGGCAACACTGTGTGCTATGATATTCGGAAATCATTGCACCAGCAGTATGATTCCCGTAGAAAACAGAATTATGCATTAAAATACCAATTGGCACAACATTATGATTCATTCCTTTTGAGATTATGTGCAGTTTTTGCTTTGCAGGTATCCTGTTTGAAGTCAAAGTGCTTGCAAAACAGCATGTCTGCATTTTACTACTTTTACAGAAGAAACAACCAATTTCAATCTAACACCAATTAATTGTCTTAAATATCTAATTGTACACAGTTTACTCCATTTATTATTTTTATTAAAGACAAAATTTTAATCGTAAATACCAGTGAATACTGCAAATAGACAGGCTCTACCCATTTATAAAATTAAAAACAAGCAAAATTGCTGCAACTTGGTCAACTATATTTATAATAGGATAAAAATAACTGTTTAACGAGGGAATGGGCACAATATTAAGAGTAAATAAACACTTCATACAGTTTCAAGTTATTTATTTTGATTGTGCGAAGTGTTAATTAATAATTTTCTTTTCTTTTGGCAGCTGGAATTCTGTGCTGCAGTCAGATCATTCTTCTGTTTACAATAATTATTTATTAAAATGTTCGTTAATGTACCAATCACATGTAAAATCAGATCACCCACAAACATTCCACACAAACATACATCCTTCTTTAATGCACTCAAGACTGGGTCATTACATATGCCTTTGTATGCTGAAGTCATAAGCAATTTCTTTTGATTTCCTTGTTCCAAAAATAGTGGTTCATACTGTTTTGAAACAAGTATTTGCATAATGGAATAATTATACAGGGAGAGTCAAAAAACTATGAACCGGCTGCGCAGTGTTTTTCCTGCCTGCGTCCTCGGCGCTTGCCATCTGCCACTATCATAAAAAGGTGCAGATGAAGCCATACAACATTTTTAAAACTACTTTTAAAGGCTTTACTTACCAGCTTTATGAAAGGAGATGCTGAAACTGGCCACGGTTGTCCATACATTTTTGGCACCTCTTTAGGAAACTATCCATCGCTCGCCATTGTTCATGTTGAGAAATACTAGCAATTTTCTGGCGGATATTTTGTTTTAATTCTTCCAGGGTGTGTGGATTTGTCTTGTACACTTTGTTTTAAGTTACCTCAGAGATAGAAATCACAGGGGGTTAGGTTGGGGGACTGAGGGGGCCACAAATCTCTAATAATAATTCTGTCCTCAAACACACTTTCAATTGTTCTCATCCAAATATTGGCCATATGAGCTGTTGCAGAGTCTTGTTGAAAAAAGGCAAAACCATGCTCCCTGTCTGTAAATTCTCTAAAAACAGGGGCAAATTTGTATTCAGGTATGCACAGGCTTCACCTATTAGCTCACAAAAAAAGCACATTTGAGGACAGAATTATTAGTAGAGATTTGTGGCCCCTCGGTCTCCCAACATAACCCCCTGCGATTGGAGATATTTAGGATGGGGCAATATTAAAACATTTCTTACTGCCATATAGCATGTAGCGGATTGTATAAACAGCAAAAATGCATTTACTATAGTTCTAACTGAATAACACCATTTGTTCATTAGGCTCAACTCCAATTGCTCACAAACAATAAATACTCTGTACAGTCTGGCTTTTCATCTTCTAGGAGATCAATTAATGACTTTACATTACTTTGGGTAATCTTGCTGCCAGCCTCTCCCTAGGCTACATCACTGTACGCTGCCAACCTCTGTGTATGGAAAGTTGCTGAAACTATACGAGAAGTTGTATTACGGAATATGAGTGTTGTTGGCAATAAGTAAACCATACCATCAAGAGGAAGGAGAAGGCGGGAAAAACATGTTTGTGTACCACATAATCTTGCACCTGCAATAGGTACACCTTAAAATTTGATTACATTTTGTAACACGGATTACATAATTACGGCCATTATTCCGTATGTGGGTAGTGAGCACTTTTGCCATCAACATGTAACACAAGTACTTGCATCATATTAACATTGCTGTCATTGACATTCTGATGCCAACATTTTAACATTGAGGGCCCTAAGCCGCAAGGCATTGCCGAGGGATTGAGGACCCTCAGCCTCAAAGTGTAGCCGAGGGATACTGTTTAGAAGGAGAGTGGAGCAGCTGATGCAAAGAACGACAGGGCGTAGCTGTACGATCTGGGCATCTAAACTCGAATGATCCACTTTAGTTACATTTTCCTTGCTTCGCGACATTCCATTAGCCATACTTTTTTTCATCACGTTCGCAATATCTTCTGAAAAGATTTCTGCAAAAGCTATTTGTCCGTCAAGAAGGGCCCAATATTTTTGATAAAGCAACAACTCCTGCACAATTTAAGAAGCCAGGATACTACACAATCAACTCTGCATATTAAAAACCCTGTTTCCGTAAGTTTCTTAAAATTTCATACCCTCTACCCGCAAACAAAATAATGTCGTGCAATTACTTATGAAATAAACATATTCTAATGCATCTACCACAAAATATTAAATCATAACCGCGCAATTCCGCAATAGGTATATAGCCTTAAAATGTGAATACATTCCGTAACAATTACATCATTTCTAACGAAATAAACTTAAGCTAATGCACATAGCACATACTATTAAATCATAACCTTGTGCAATTCCAAAATAGATATATAACCTTAATATATGAATACATTTTGTAATACATGCTTATTCAATTATCATGAAATTTCATGATAATGTGCTACTGTGGTTCAGAAACAGTATGATTTAAATATCCCATATTACCAAAATTAATTTCAGCAGATTATTGGGAATTAAAAAGGAATTGCAAATGCATGATAACTATTCATATGCTCTAGTTTGCGTAAAATCAAAATCGTATGCCCACTTTTGCCTCTGCATTTTAATTGGCTGCTTAATAACATGACTTTACCACCTTACCATCCGTTTCAGTTTCACTTCCGGTTCTTTCCACAAACACAAGTTCCCTTCATATGTCCCTTCTATTCCCCTATGGGATTAATACTTACATTCCTTCTTGCCAGCCACTTATCTTCCTCACAAATTTCCTTCTGTAAGTTGGTATGGTTTAGCGGCGTGACGTAGCAAAGGGAGAGGCTGGCATCAAGATTACCTTACCTTGTATTAAATCTGTTAGATGTCTTACTGAGGGTGTGATGGTGAATTCTGAATGTCTCTCAAGGATATTCTGCAACTGTGACCAACAGGTAAGCTTCAATGAATCTGGTAAAATCCACTGTAGATCTGTACACACCAAAAACTTGCCAAAACACACTTGAACTTTCAACTCACCAGTAATTTTAACACTTGCGCTCACTTCTGGTATATTTGAAAATGTCATGGTGTAAAAAATATAAGATTCATTAGCTGCTTCATGTGGCTATTTTGCTCTTCTGGGGTCCCCATTGAAAATGCTGAAAAAAGCAAGGAGGAATGGAATAAATTACCTTAAGAGTGAGGAAATAAGTATATGTGATCTCGCCAATACCTGGTACCCACCTGCTCGCCCCTTTTAGGTGTTTTACTTTTATAGGAAAATTGCGATATAAACACAACAAAAGTAGCCATCTTCCCACTAAAACAGACGCTGAATGGAAAGTGCCAACCTAAATAAGTGAAATCCACGAAATAAGGAATTTCTGCAAACGTGAATCATTCGAGTTTTAGACGCGCAGATCCCTCGGCTACACCCTGCCGTCGCTTCGCAGTTGCGACCACATTCCTCTCCTTTTAAAAAACATCCCTGGGCTATGCTTTGAAGCTGAGGGCCCATCACTTCCATTGCTGCCGGGGACCCCGGAAGAGCAACTTACCCCTTCTTGTTTCCATGCTGCTAATGTAAGATGTTCTCCATAATTTGCACACAAACTCTGAACATGATTGAGTCCTACAGATGTTACTATGTCATTCTTTAGCTGTAACGCAATGCTGGCAACATATGAATAACTAATGCTGCCAAAGCTGGTAAGATACTCAGCTTCAAGGCATAGCCAAGGGATTGAGGGCCCTCAGCCTCAAAGCGTAGCCGAGGGATGTTTTTTAGAAGGAGTGGCTGCAACTGCAAAGTGATAACAGGGCATAGCCGAGGGATCTGCGCATTTAAAACTCAAATGACTCAGGTTTATAGAAATTCGTTATTTCGCGGATTTCACTTCTTATTTAGGTTGGCACTTCCCATTGAGCATCTGTTTTAGCGGGAAGATGGCTACGTCTGTTGTGTTCATATCACAATTTTCCTATAAAAGTAAAACACCTAAAACGAGTGTGTAGGTGGGCACCAGGTATTGACTAGATCACATCTACTTATAAATTCACTCTTAAGGTAATTTAGTCCATTCCTTCTTGCTTTTATCAGCGTTTTCAATGAAGACCACCTAAAACCATTAGTGCCTCATTTTGCAACCATTCTTCAATTTTCTGCTCCTTCTGCTGCAAAATATTTTCTACTCGAACTTCAGGATCATATCTTGTTAATAGGGAAGGTCTGTTCATGTACTGAAGCAAATTAGGAAATATACCAGGTAACTGCATCATGAAGCAAAACTGAATGGTTTCGAAGGTGGTATTTTAAATTCCCTTCTTTATCTTTAAATGCTTCAACCCTTGAAATATTGCTCTCAAAAAAATGCTTTATGCATACACTTCTTTCATTAGGTTCCCAATGGTCCCTGAGTATGCATCTAATCCACTTTTGTTTTAGGGACAAATCATGTGGAAATTTGTCACACTCAAATAACCTTCTTCCTTTGCAGACTTTTAATTGCTTTTGTATTGGGACATACATTTCTCTGGCACCTGCAATTACAAATAACCGAAATTCAATGTTTTTCACAGCAAAGCACCTTTAAAAGCACATTTATTACACATATTCAAAGCCTTTCTCCTTACAATTTATAACATAGATGTATAATTGACTACCATAAGCACAGAGTAGCATTACTAGTTAATTATTTTGAATTTGATATATACCTAATATGTGACCGTCTTACCTTTAAGGACAAAGAATCCACTCAAGTGACCTGATTTTGTTTCAAATAGCCAGCTTGCGCAGCTGATTTTATTACTGCTTCCCAGCGAAACAAATCACACGGGCTTTGTTATACATTGCCAACTTAACCTGGAGGCCTGCATGTACTGGCCATGATTAATCTTGAATGCAGTTCGGTACGCTTAACGGCCTATGCTTGCCTCTTAACTCATTTGGTCTTGCGCGAATGGCAGCCAGGTATAAGAGCTTTACTTGTACCATTATATGTATTATAAAATTTATAACCTTTGTTTTGCGGATGCCCCATTCTCTGAATGTGAACTTCGTTAAAGGCTTTTTTGCATTACTTTGGTCTTCACTGCAAACGTTACGAGTAACAGTTAAGCAGCCCTTCTTATATAGTCGTTATGGGTAAATTGCTCTTACAGGGTCCCCGACAGCAATGGAAATGGTCTCATATGTCCTACAGATGTCACTCTGTGTCATTCTCTAGCCCTATATATGTCACTCTGTATCGTTCTCTAGCTCTAACGCAACGCTGGCAACATGTGAATAACTAATGCCACCAAAGCCGGTAAGATACTCAGTATCAAGGCGTAGCCGAAGGATTGAGGGCCCTCAGCGACAAAGCGTAGCCGAGGTATGTTTTTTGCATATGCGAAGCGACGACATGGCGTAGCCGAGGGATCTGCGCGTCTAAAACTCGAATGATTCACGTTTGCAGAAACACCTTATTTCGTGGATTACACTTCTTATTTAGGTTGGCACTTCCCATCCAGCGTCTGTTTTGGCGGGAAGATGGCTACGTTTGTTGTGTTTATATCGCAATTTTCCTATAAAAGTAAAACACCTAAAAGGGGCGGGCAGGTGCGCAACAGATAATGGCGAGATCATATCTACTTATTTCCTCACTCTTAAGGTAATTTATTGCATTCCTTCTTGCTTTCTTCAGCGTTTTCAACGGGGACCCCATAAGAGCAGCATCGCCCCCTTGGCTACGCCTTGAGGCTGAGGGGTCTCAATCGTGCTTTCAGCTATGTTGGGATTTCAAATGTTGGCTTTGGAGATCTACATAATGCAGGTTACCGGCGTTTTCAATGAAGACCAAAGTAAAGCAGTATGTCCCAAGATGGAATAAACTAACTTTTCTTGCTAAATTGAAACCTGTTTGTTTCGTTATGTCATGGAGTTGCCTCCGTCAAACTCGCAGTTTCAAGTGCATTTTCAATAAATCATTCATATCTACCATGCTAAACTAACTTGCCTTGTTGTATGGTCACTTAAATTTGCATTATCACCTACAGTTATTATAGGTACTGGACAAAATGATAACACTTTACACTGTCAATAAAAAGACATATTGCACAAATCACTACAACCGGAACATTACAGACCAAAACTGACTAGCGCTTGCAGAAAGCCAACCGAAGTTGCCCGACGAAGTTCGAGCGAAAGCCGAAAATAAACGAAAGGGAACGATCTTCCAGTTCAAGGGGGAAGGTAGTCTATTCCGGCACATTTTGCTCCCATTGGCTGTGGTCAAATACGTAACGTGGAACGTTGGCGCGCGCATTTCGACTGGCCATTGAAAGTGAATACATAAAGCCATGCGTTTCAAAGCAGGAATTTGTACATACATAGTACAAATCGGTTTAAGTTCAGTACCTTGCAAAGATGAGACACAAAGATTTTCAAGAAAATTCCCCACCCAAAATAACCCTTTACACGGAAGAATTCTCGAATTTTTTTTTTCTGAAAAATGACTCAAACGATTTTGATTAAAATGCCATTGTATTCAAGATATTTACATGAAAAATAAAATGTTTATTTTTAATTTTCTGGGAATAGCTTGTGAAGTCCTCTTCATTCGGAAGGAATTTTGTATAATCCTGTGTAACTGGTAAATTTAAGCAACAGAGGAAAATGGGCTACACAAAAAATGTCAATGGGATAGATGGCTCTGTTGCATCCCAGTTTTATATGTTATAATGTTTAATGTATATGCAAACTCCACCATCGTCTAAATGTTTTCTTATACAGGGTGAAAGATATTGCTTGAACTGTAATAAAATGGCTAATAGACACAGGCACAAGGAACATAAAACACTGTGTTTCATTTTGGTAGGTTTAATGACAAAAATTGTATTGGACATATTTGCACTACTCATTATATAGAATCCATGATTAACATACGGTTCAAGCAGTACCTTCCATCCTGTATACTGTCCTCCCAAATAATACCCATGCAGTAATAATGAGAATTTCTCGTTTCAAGGGATGTCTTTCTCAAACATATCTTCAAGGTAATAGCAATTACATGGGAAATTGAAATTTAAGCATAACAAAGTATAAAGGTATAATTTCGAGCTTATTCAAAGTGAATTAATCATCATAATAGTATCAACCTTATGTAAGCACTTTATGTAGGGCAGATTGCATGTGATGGTGATTAACACTTATTTGCTATTGTTGTCCTACTGTAATGCGTGTCGAGAAGTTTACTGTTGAAATGGTGATGGTTTACAAATTTTTCTCTCTTAGATAAGACATGATGGGGAGGGGAACATCCCCCCCAAAGGCTGTTCTTGGCATTGGGTATATTCCTACTTACTCTGCATACTTCATAATTGTATGATGTGTTCAATTTCCCTTGAGCATTGCTCACAGTGGAACTAAATGAACAAAAACAAACAAACAAACAAACAAACATCACTGTATGGGCTCAATTTGCTTTTTTCCCATATGACCTGTCAATAAATTTAAGGTTCCCATGTGCTGTAGGACCTCCACTGTGTTATATCAAATGTTATATATAGAACCTTTCCCAGGAAAAGGAATCAAAGTGTATTTTCTATTCAATAACTGTAAGTTTTATTAACTAGAACTGGCTTTGTGTATGCATAAGTGACTTAAGTGCAATTACCTATAAGATCATTCCAATAGATTGTAATAACAGACATTCAAGAGGTTAGAATTTAATGAACATTTTAATTGGGTAGGCCATTCAAATGTACATTAATGTAGGCACATGTTCCTTAAAATACCATACAAATGTGTTATACAGTATTATTAAATATGAATGTGAATGCAATGTCTCTAAATAATAACAATGTCTCTTTGTGTTTAACCATATCACACCCACTCTTCATAATTGTCAATCACTTTAACATGTCGTTTAGTGTGCCAGTATTAATTGTTTTTTCATATGTTGACTGCAGAAAGAATGTAACAGCACATGCTGGTTTATAAATTTGGGGGCTGGATGAGACACTCATTCATTAGTATTGCTCTCTGTCCTCCATAGTATTTTTAATTTTAATGTCCCTTTTAACTTCACAGGTTTACAGAGATTGGAGACTGGTGGGAGGGGGGATGACAATGATGAAGATGGTGCAATTGATGGAATTATGGTGGGGAAAACCAGAGAACATTCATTCTAAGTGCCATTTTATCTACCACAAAATCCCACCTCTGATCCCTAGGATTGAATCCAGGCTTTTTTGTGAGAGGCCATAGTGCTGCCCAATTAGAAGTGTGAATATGAGACAACATTTAAAACAGAGATAGCATTACTCAATACTATCAAGTAATGAAACCAAGAAGTTGTTTTACAAGCCAGCTCCCACTATGACTTCACAAATGAGGTGTATGTAAATAAAGTAGATACTTAAAAAAGAATAACTATTTCAGCAGATATTTTGCCATGCAATACATATTACACATTTATATAATTTAAGTTGGGTGTTTTGTCATAAATATGGTAGCTTGACATTTCGATATGTAGAAATCATTCAGCAATAATGTGGTAATACACAAGTTTTATGTAACTATTTGTGCTTCCAAGGCCAGCGCTTAACCGAGTTACGCAGATTGACAAAAAATTCCCAAAGATACACAGTACATATGGAGAATTTTCGGTAATGATGTGTTATAGCGGCTGTCGTCTGCTAGTGAGCGGCCTGGGCGTGGCTTAAGGAGTTCGAGCGTTGCCAACGGTAAGAAATGTACGCGCGGAAGATAACAACTATGTAACACGAAATTCGCAATGTGGCGCGGTTATTTCAAACACACAATTTGTCGATGTTTTTACTTTCTCTACTACGTATAGTAAGTAGGAGAAGTATTGTATTCAACCCAAAAATTCGATACCGAGATTTCACCGGAAATACATGTTTTGAGACCCCCTGAATCCAAAAAAAAGAAATTTTTGGAAACATGTCCGTGTGTGTGTCTGTGAACAGCATAACTCAGAAACGAACAGTCGGATAAACACCAAACTTGGTATTTAAGTTCAGTATCTTCCAAGGATGCGACACGAAGGTTTTCAAGAAAATTTTTGGGGGACCCCAGAGTACCCTTTACATGGAAGATTTTTCGAAAATTTTAATTTTCTCAAAATGGCTCTAACGATTTTGATTAAAATATCATATGTTTAAGATATTTGTATGACAAATAAAATGTATATCTTGAATTTTCTGGGAATGTCTCCAAAAGTATTCTTCATTGTGAACGACTTTTGCATAACTGGTAAACCATAAGAGATAGACAAAATTTTACTACACAAAAAATGTAGATAGCGTTAAAATACACAATTTATGTCATATACATTTTTGTTGTTGAGTGAACCATTTTAGAGATATTGCTTGTTATTCCCTTAAATTTTTCAATACTTATTTTCTCAAATGGGAATTCGTTATTCATTCTTACTTTCTCTACTACGTATAGTAAGTAGGGGAAGTATTGCATTCCACCCAAAAATTCGATACCGAGATTTCACCGGAAATACGTGTTTTGAGACCTCCTGAATCCAAAAAAAAGCATTTTTGGAAACATGTCCGTGTGTGTGTCTGTGTGTGTGTGTGTGTGTCTGTGTGTGTGTGTGTGTGTCTGTGTGTGTGTGTGTGTCTGTGAACAGCATAACTCCAAAACGAACAGTCGGATAAACACCAAACTTGGTATTTAGGTTCAGTATCTTTCAGAGATGCGACACGAAGGTTTTCACGAAAATCCCCCCACCACAGACTACCCTTTACATGGAACATTTTTAGAAAATTTTAATTTTCTCAAAAATGGCTCAAACGATTTTGATGAAAATATCATATGTTTAAGATAATGTCATGAGAAATGAAATGTATATCTCGAATTTTCTGGGAATGTCTCCAAAAGTATTCTTCATTGTGAACGACTTTTGCATAACTGGTAAACCATAAGAGATAGACAAAATTTTACTACACAAAAAATGTAGATCGCGTTAAAATACACAACTTGTCATATACATTTCTTTTGTTGAGTGAACCGTTTTCGAGATATTGCTTGTTATTTCCTTAAATTTTCCAATATTTATACTTTTTCTCAAATTCGTTATTCATTTTTTTATGTCCTGGACATGCAAAGAGAATGGAATGCGCCACATAGCAACCAGCGTTAAAATATTTGACTATCGCTTAAAAGCTACCATATTCCCCTTGCATCTACAAGAAAATTACCAATAAGATTGACATCTCGATATCTCGATTAACATGAAGCATATGGAGAATAGGCGTTTGTAAAAATAGATTGTACAAGAGTAGAGAAAGTCATGTGAGTGTAACACATCAGATTTTTTTGTCTTGGATATGCAAAGAGTTATAATCTATGGCAAAGGGAATGGTGCTGCACCTAGCAACCAGCTATTACGAGATATGTATGTGCTTAAAGGCTACTGTTTTTCTATATTGCCCTTACATCTACAAGAAAATTAGCAATAAGATAGAGTCTGCAAATGTTTATCTCGATTAACATGAAGTAGATGGAGAATAAGCTTTTGTAAAAATAGTTTATACAAGAGTAGAGAAAGTCATGTGAATGTAACACATCAAATTTTTTACATTGCATTGAAGCACACCTATTGTACAAAGTTAACCAAACCTGCATGTTGATTCATACCCAAAGAAAATGCTGTTATTTCAGGCCAAACACATTATCGCACATATACGTTATTACACAGAAGCAGTGGTAGCTTTGTTGACATTGTCCTTGAACCACAAACACACATTGTTGTAAATTAGGTGCAATATCAGCAGTATACCTTATTACACAGAAGCAGTGGCAGCATTGTTCTCATTGTCCTTGAGCCACGTACACACATTGTTGTAAATTAGGTGAAATATCAGCAGCATACCGTATAACACAAAAACAGTGGCATCATTGTTGTCAATATCCATGAGTCACAAAACACACATTATTGTATTAATGTACTGCAATGACGTGGCAATAGGAAAACTGGAGAAGACGTTTAAGTTAGGTGAATTATCAGCAGCATACGTTATTAGACAGAAGCGGTGGCAGCATTGTTGTTCACTGTTCTTGAGTCACAAAACACACATTGTTGTATTAATGTACTGCAATGACGTGGCAATAGGAAAACTGGAGAAGACGTGTAAGTTAGGTGAATTACCAGCAGCATACGTTATTAGACAGAAGCGGTAGCAGCATTGTTGTTCACTGTTCTTGAGTCACAAAACACACATTGTTGTATTAATGTACTGCAATGACGTGGCAATAGGAAAACTGGAGAAGACGTGTAAGTTAGGTGAATTACCAGCAGCATACGTTATTAACAGAAGCGGTGGCAGCATTGTTCTCATTGTCCTTGAGCCACATACACACATTGTTGTATTAATGTACTGCAATGAGATGGGAATCGGAAATCTGATGTCATTAAAAGAAATAGAATTTGAAGTATGCGCCTTTGATTAAATTTGACATTGTTGAGTTACACCGGGTAATGCTGCGCTATCACATCCAATATTACGCCAAACATGTCTTGTCCCCGAAAACGATTCCGGAAGATGAATTCGTGGAGATAGGACGTGAAGAGGGCGTCACTGGTACCAAATTGCCGCCGAAGTTTCCTCTTCACCCTCATCCACATGTTTTCGACATTCTGCGTGTGGATGGTGTCGTCCTCGGGGTCTACAAAGTTCTGCTCATGGACAATTACGTCGTGTATATATACGCCGTCTAGCAGATTTCCGATGTTGGCGTAAGAAGCCCATCCATCGGAGATGATGCGGCTTCCAGGCAAAATATGCTGCATGATAAGGACTTCCAGGGTTTGAATAATGGGTAGAGAAAGTTATGTGAATCCAACATCAGGTTTTGAATTAAGCACAACCTTAAGAGCCAAACCTTTGCAGGGTTGCAGTACTTTAGGGACAAACATTTTAAGTGTAACATCTTGTATGAACGTTTCCATTTTTCATAACACTTGTACGTGACTTTTAAGAACCGCAAAGCTCAGACCCTCCCTACCTGCCTGGGACTTTGCAAGGGGTAGTGTTTGAACATTCCGAAAGCAATTCATGTTTATCATGGGCAGTAAATGACTCTCAACCAGGAATACAATACAGCAGCACCACATGTTAAAAGTGGATGGGGGAACATCTGTTCAGCAGAAGGTACAACCTTTGGCTAACAAGAAACTCCAGACCGCACTGCAAACAGTACTCAAGCAATTCGAATTCCAAGAAAAATTCCGCATTCTAGATGAAATAAAGTGAGTAGCATATGCCGCGATTTAAGAAATATAATTGACGAATGCTTTGTGGTAAAGTGTTTCTTTTCCTCCCTGTCGGCCTGCATTTTATTCCAGTAGCAAGAGCTATTCGGAAAGGCTTTCCCCAGTTTTCGTTTATCCCGTAGAGACAATTTCCAAGAAAGTTTTAAGAAGAAGAATACCGTGCTCATCTATGCCATAATTATCTTTTCCATTCCTTCCATTACTAAGAACAATCAGGCAGAAAGGAAGTTGAAGAATACTCCATAAAATTCTATACTTGCAAAACTTACTTTTAGTCATTGATTTACTTTACACTAAAAACAAAGAAAAAAAACGGGGATTCGAGAGGAAAGTGCAAGAAAGGATTAAACAATCCTTAGATAATTTATAGCCTAAAACACTGACAGGAATTTACACTGTGTAGTTCAAAATCGCAATTTTATGTTTAAGGATTAGAACTCAATAGGAACCTTCACAGTTAGAAGAAGTCCTCTACTGATTAAAAATCAATATTATTACTCGACAAAAAAATACTCATATCGTGGAAAATGTAATGTGAATAGAAGCCTAATTTTGCATGAATGGTATATGGTATTCACGTTAAATTTCCTACGAAAAATATATTTGACCACTATTAATTACATATTTCATTACAATGAACTTGGTTACATCCACCATACGGAAAACTAAAAACGCCACATGTAGCATTTGTGTATATATCTGTCTGTCCTCATGTGTGTGTGTTTTAATAAGTTGTAATGCCTGAGTGTGTGTGTGTGTGTGTGTTTTAATAAGTTGTAATGCCTGAGTGTGTGTGTGTGTTTTAATAAGTTGTAATGCCTGAGTGTGTGTGTGTGTTTAATAAGTTGTAATGCCTGAGTGTGTGTGTGTGTTTAATAAGTTGTAATGCCTGAGTGTGTGTGTGTGTGTTTAATAAGTTGTAATGCCTGAGTGTGTGTTTTAATGAGTTGTAGTGCCAGAGGCTGTGTGTCTTAATGAGTTGTAGTGCCTGAGTGTGTGTTTGTTTTAATGAGTTGTGGAGCATGAGTGTGTGATTTTGTGTGTATGTGAGCATTGGAGTGTGCTGGACAGAGGACCAGGCACCAAAACAACCGGAGAAATAGAATTCTTTAAGTAATGACTAAAATCATCCGCAGGAACACAGAGGCTAAAATACGATTAGGATAAAATGGCACTCTTGGCAGCGGCATGCGCACCTTCATTGAATATATGTAACTTCATTATCGCGTATGCCGAAATTGAATTAAAGTTTTTTTTATTTATGGACGCTCTATAACCACTATGGTTCTTAGCGTCCTATTCTATATTGGGCATGAAAGGCCGGAACGTTTACTCAGAGGCCTCTTTATCAGGCTTGAGGTTCTTTTACTTGCCGTAAATCTACGACACGGGACCACCGGCTTTACTTCCCTTCCGAAGGAAGCCGTGCTAAAGATTTTTACGCCCGAAAAAATCCATCGCCCTCCTCCGGGTTGTAACGACGCCTCGACAAGAATTCAAGGTGCGGTGCTTCTCAACACGGATGGGATAACCGTGGAGAAGCGTCGCGTGCAACAAAGTCTTACTTTGTTGATCGGACTTACTCTGAACCAACAATGAACCGAAGTGAAGGCGAAGGAATGAACCGGACCAGCAATACTGTCAATGCCCTTCTGTATTATAAAAGGGTTCACCTTCTCAAACGTTTATCCTTTCTCTGTTTGCGTAATGACTAAGTAACAACCAGATGACGGTGGTGTTACTTCTGTTACCAAAACTTTTCGGCGTGTTATTAATAATGGAGAAAGGGGGCTCCATAGCGAAATAAATTCTCCACCACTGCAACCGTCTCCGACTTCAGGCTCTGTCTTCCCAGGCGTTACCCCGGCTTGGGTGAGTGGCCTATCCATACCGGTCTCACCCCAGGGTCACACCTCCCAGAACATAGACAGAGGGACCCAATGACCGTGGAAAGTCAGCAGCTCATGTAGTGCCCCCCCGCGGGACTGTAGTTGAACAACAGATACGAACACACACCCTACATGACGACCCCGGGTAGTGGGGCTGACGCCATTATCCACTCACCCAGCTGCGCACCCAGTGCGCGGGTATCCGTCAAGCTGTGTCCACGGAGGATTAAAAGAAAATTGGAAAATAAACCAAAAGTGTGTGGGCGTTTCACACGCAAGGTAGGCCGGCGAGGAAGAAAAAGAGATATGTGAATGGTCGTGGTGCGAATTGTTTGTAAATAGATTAGAGAAAAAAGAAGCGTGGCGAGGGGGGTATGGAACGAAATGAAAATAACGCACGAGAGCGCATCTTGTGTCTCCCGGTCAAGAGGGCGAACCCACCTCGACCGGATAAGGGTGGAGGGATGACGACGGTGATGAGTGGCTCGGGACCCCGGGTGTGCCAAACCCGTACTCACATAAAGTGAGCCCCTGGGGGGTTGGAAGCTGCGTTGAAACAGTGGGACAGCAACCACGGAAATAGAAAAGATCCCTGTTGGTGAGACAGGTGTTAATAAAACCATAGAACCTGAACCCAGTATAAGAAATAATTGTAGAAAAAGAAGCGTAAAATAAATGAAGATAACGTGGCTAGTCCAGATGAGGGTGAGGACTGGCTCGGGCACTCTGCGTACGTCAAAGCCAATCTCACATAGTGAGCCCCTGGGGGGGGGGTGAACTGTGAGTGTGTTTTGCTGGTAAGTTGTAGTGTTTGATTGCAAGTGTGTGGGCTTTGGAGTTTGAGTGTGTTTTTGCTGGTGAGTTGCAGTTTGTGACTGGGGGTGTGTGAGCTTTGGAGTGTGAGTGTGTTTCTTCTAGTGAGTTGTAGCCTGTTATTGCGGGTGTATGAACTTCGGAGTGTGAGTGTGTTTGTGCTAATGAGTTGTAGTGTGTTACTGCGGGTGTGTGTGAGCTTTGAAAAATGAGTGTGTTTTTGCTACTGAGTTGTAGTGTGTGAGCTTTGGTGTTGAGTGTGTTTGTGCTGGTGTATTGTAGTGTTTGATTGCGAGTGTGTTCGCTTTGGAGTGTGAGTGTGTTTTTGCTAGTGATTTGTAGTGTATGAAGGCGAGTGTGTGAGCTACGGAGTGTTAGTGTGGTTGTGCTGATGAGTTCTAATAAAGCATGCATTTTGAATTTTCTGGAAATAGCCTGTGAACTCCCGTTCATTCTGATTGAATTTTGTGTATTGCGCTAAGTATCTAGGAAACTATGAAATGCTCTAAAATGCAGTTTGAGGCAAACCAATATTTTCTTGTGTTAGCATTTGGGATAATATTCCAGGAAATGTCTTTGCACCTAAAAGTGTATTATAAATGTATGAAAGTTTGCATAATCTTATAACAGCCTTAGGGGTGTTTTAAGTCTGAAAAATCATTTTATATTACAGCTGCTTTACCCGAAAATTCATTCATTTCATATTTCTTGCTTTGTACAGACTGAAAAAAAGGAATTGCTGAAAAGCATACATTTAGTAGCTCAAAACACTTTAATAATGACATTCTTTGCAGCTTGGTAGCACAGAAAGTTAATTTCCTTTCAACTCCTTTTATAAACAAGAATAATAAAATTACAATTGATTCATTCACATGACTTTCTCTATCCTCTATCGTTTATTAGTAGATACATAAATTATTATTCTTAATCAACCTTTTTTTTCTGTCTACTACATTTTAATATAAAAAAAAGACTTTGCAGAAATATCTACATTACACATTTCGTTATCGATACAAAGAGAACAGCGATAGTCAAATGTTTAACAACTGGACGCTATATGCTGGCCTTAAAATTCCATTCTGTTTCTATGACATCACGAGAAACAACTGAGTGTTGAAAGGACTTTAAGATAATGACCAAAAAAATGAACAATTGAAACCTTCAAAAAATGAGCAATTCGCACATTTAATAACGGATATCTCAGAAAGGGCTCATGCCACAATAAAGCTTATTTTAAATATATTGTAGCTTTAAAGAGATTTACATTTTTGGTGTAGCACGTCTTCCTCTATCACTTAAGGATTACAAGTTATACAAGGTTATAAAAAGTTCCTTCCGAATGAAAGACTTCATAGGCTCTTTCCCGAAAATCCGAGATATACATTTCATTTGCCATGTAAATATTTTTATGAATGGTATTTTAATCAAAATCGTTTCAGCCATGTTTAGAACATAAAAAATTCCCAAAAATATTCCATGTCAAGGGAGTTTAGGTATTTATCCGACTTTTCGTTTTGAGTTATGACACACACGACGTTTCCACAAATGCTTTATTTGGATGCCGATGATAATAATACATAATAGTAATAATAATCATTCTCATAATAATATAATACATCAACAACGATAAATAATAACACGCGGGCCGTATAAGTATACAACTACAATGGCTCGCTGTACATTGCGTGCATGGGTTGGCTACATGTTATGCCTACAGCGTGTTTTCGATTATCACCGTTGGCAACAACCACCTAAGCCACGCCCAGGCCGCTCGCTAGCAGACGACAGCCGCTATAACACATCATTACCGAATTTTCTCTTTATGAGATGCTTTTAAGTTATTTTGCAATGAAAAGACCATTATCCTCTAATTTATTTATTTCGTATAACAGCAGGAAATAGTGTTTGAGCACAACACTAATACACATCCAAAATCAAACTATGGATCCCAAACTATTAGCATTACATCACATTCAAAATTGAAATAGGTATCAGACATAACCTTTGAGCACGAGTTCTCTTGTTCGTTTTAAGATATTAGTGTGCAATCCATAAAAATAAAGTTTTCGAAATACCGTCCCCGACATTTTGCTCTAGTTGTGGCCCGCACAGCGATCCCACTGTCCCGCACAGCGATGACGACGATGTCGTATATTTCCAACAGATATCACTGTATGCAAAACACTAGCTCAGCAGATGTCACTCTATGTCACAAGTTTGACTAACACAATACTGCCAACATATGAATAATTGATGCCACCAAAGCGCCGCAACTTCGACCACAGAGCGTAGTCGAGGGATATTATATAACCTTAGGTTTATGAATTCACGGAAGATTACGTTTAGGTTACGTTTTTTTTATTCATATAACCTTACGTTTCGAAGCTCGCGTGCGTTTCTAAGCTTACGTTTCTGGTTCACGGGAGGTTAGGTTAGGTTTAGTTTTTTTATATAAGCTTGTTTGAATTAGTTACCAGTGGTTACATCAAAGCACGCTCGCTTCGCTCGCGTGCGTTCCTAAGCTTACGCTTCTGGTTCACGGGAGGTTAGGTTAGGTTTAGTTTATATATATATATATAAGCTTGTTTGAATTAGTTATCAGTGGTTACATGAAACCGCGTTCCTAACTTTACGTTTCTGGTTCACGATAGGTTAGGTTAGGATTACTGGTTTTTATATAAGCTTACGTTTCTGAATTCAGGGAAGGTTAGCCTTAGGTTAGGGTTATTTTTATGTAAGCTTGCGTTAACTATCTACCACTGTTACGGCAAAGCAACTTCTTTATTACACTGTTATTACAATCGAAATAACCTCTTAATAAAATATAGTTTGACAAAAACTATTACAAACTTAAAACTTTGGTGCATATTCTTTTGCTGCTTTCAATTAGTGCACGGTGCAGACAGTCTTTGAATGCGTTACGTTTTCTCAGCGGGAATAACATACGAAGAAAAACAAGAAGAAAAAACACTACTAACAACTGCGCATCCCATATCTGGTGGATTTTCATTTATGTTGGCAGTTCCCACTATACCTCTTCTTCAACGAAAAAATGGCTACGTTTGTTTTGTTTCGTACGCGATTCACCTATATAACTAAAACACCGTCGAAGGGTGAGTAGGTGGGCACACTCTAGTTACCTTGGGTTGGCACAAGCTATTGAAGAGGCCACATCTACTTCTAAACTCACTCACAAGGTAAATTATTCGCTTTTCTTTGGCTAATTTAAGCCAGTTCGACGAGCCATAACTATAGCAACTTTGCCACAGTCCCTAATTCGAACACATTTTAACACCTTAACATACTAAGTTATAGTTTACATTTAAGGTTAACTTGTTTTCGCTATATATATATATATTTCAATTCCTCATTAAAACCAACTAAACTTTCGATTCATAACCTGTCTTCTACCTTACTAGGTTTTCAGGTCATGTTCCAGTTTTAAACATCGAATGCGCGTTATTTGGTACTCAATATTAAATAAGGTATCACTATAAACTCCTACATTTACACAATTGCTCGTTGATACGAAAATTCTGGTTTATTTTTATATCTTCGGCATTGCTATTTTACCAGCTGACTTCCATCTTAGTTTAGTTTTAAGCCCATCAAGACTCAGCAATCAAAATGGCAGAGGTCGCGACACCTTCCCCCTTCAACTGGAAGATCGTTCCCTTTCGTTCATTTTCGGCATTCGCTTGAACTTCGTCGGGCAACTTCGGTTGGCTTTCTGCAAGCGCTAGTCCAAAACTGCCTATCAGTGTCGCCAAACTGAAAAAGTGAAAACCACATTTGAACCATGGACGTTGAGAATTACTGGAGCGAGTATTAAACTGACCTCTTACGAACGAAATTGCGCCATCGTCCGAACCACGTCAATACAGAAGACGCCATATTGGACGTGTATATTCCATTGAGGAGTTTATGATTGTAGTGTTTATTAATGATATTTGAAAACAAATTATTATAGAAATACACTTTGTTGTGTATGGTTCTAATAACACCCAAAGGTCTGAGGACAAAATTTAAATGTCTTGCAAGTGTGTAAACACTGCAGAATCTGCATCTTTTAAATTATTGTCATATACCTCACATGTTTGTTTCTTTGCTTCTTTATTTGATCATTTAGTCCCACTGTGAGCAATGCTCAGGGACATTGAACACGTCATACAATTATGAAATATGCAGCATAACTAATAAACATACCCAGCACCAAGAACTTCTTAAATAATAACATACCCAGCACTCAGAACTTGTTTAACTAATAGACATACCCAACACCAAGAAAATTTCTCCCTCTCCACACTGATGTGATAAGATCCGCCCGAATAATAAATAATAACGAATAATAAGAATAATTAATAAGCATACCATCAAAATAACAAGAAGGAATACCAGTATGAGGGAAGAATAAAAGAGAACATTAAGAATTAGAGAAAGGGGGAATGAAATCATGAAGAGAGAAAAAAACGTAGAAGATAGATATTAATTAATAATAAGAACATGAAATAAAACGCGTAGTTGAGAACGAACAAACTTGGCGAAAATCACATAAAGATAGCAGACGTAGGAAAGGACAGGAAAAAGTACATTAGAGATCGCTTAGTGACAATAGGAACCGAGTTGTGCACACAGGAAGCCAAGACAACGGGCAGGAAACCGAAGTTAATCAAGCGCACAGAAAATGCAGTAAAGCGAACATAATTTGTTAATGTTAGACGCGAGCGACGCTCGGACGATGTTATTGAGAACCAATGGTAGACGGAGGAAAAAATTCAGAAATGTAACCAATCATAACGAAGGAAAGTCACGTGAATAGCAAACATTGAGAGAGAAACTAGAAAATAGGCGTGAAATATAAAATTATCTATGAGGCAGAGCGACGTTCAGACGTGCGTAAGATACCTCACTCTGTGTCGAAAAGTCGGGGAGAGAAGAACACCCTGTGTCGAAACGTCGGGGAGAGACGAAGACTCTGTGTCGAAACGTCGGGGAGAGAAGATGATTTGTAGGGAAAGAAATAGATTCGTGTAGGAAACGTGAGAGAAAGCAAGATAGATCTTGAAATTCAAAATATCTTATATTAAAGAGGGAAACAGTGTAGCGTTCTTCGAATAAATATTTATGTATTGAAAACCAGTTTAAGGCATCCGTGAGGAAAAGGGTAGCTAGGGACTGACGAAAGGAAAAGTAATTAGCATAGTATTGTAACATACTTCAACTTCGCAAAGTAATTAAAAAAGGGTAAGAGCACGGAAACAGTAGCAGGGGTGACAGGAAAAATCGCGTCTTGTGTGGAAAGGAGATTCGTACGAGGACATCAGTGTGGATCATCAATAAATGGGCCATCTGAGAGGAGAAAGTGAACTTCATTTATCTCCCATCCACACTCCCTGAGGTAAATTCCTCTACTTGAGTAGCCGGCAGCAACAACAATCCAACCACCAAGAACCGCACCATTACAAACCATTATTTTTCCATTCCCAAACCCCGCTACAACACCATGCATTATTTAGGAATTGAAAATTTGCAAACCATCACCATTCTTCTTTTCTTTTTTTTCTTTCTTTTTTCCCCAAGAGTAAACATCTCAACATGCATTACAGTCGGACAATAACAAATAAGGGTAGGTCGCTATCATACGCCATCTGCCTATATATTGAGTATTTATATATTGCATGACATATTACAACATTCCGCCATAGTATATGGGGAGTGAGTATATAAGAAAGGCTTTAGCTCTTTCTTAAAGATGTTATGTTGATTAGGCTTGCCTAATAGTTTTAAGTAGCATGGAAAGTTATTGTAAATTGTTATTGCAGAATAGTAACATCCTTTTTGGAACAGTTTTAAGCTATTTGCTGGTCTATGCAAATCGCCTGCATGCCTTGTATTGTGGTCATACACAGCAAGGTTCATTGTGAGGCTACCATAATTATCTGTAAGGTAGCTCAAGAGAGAATATACGTATTCACCGGTGAGAGAGAGAATTTTTTGGGTTTTGAACAAGGGTCGACAGGAATGACGGGGCCCAACACCACAGATAATACGCATGGCCTTTTTTGTAATATAAATACTTGCTTGCTATGTGCCGAATTACCCCATTCCATATTCCATATAGTAACAGGGAGTGAAAGTAGGCAAAATATGCTGTTCTTAAGGCATTTTGGTGCAGCATTTTCAAGTTTCTTAAGGCAAAGTAAGATGAGCTGAGTTTTGACAGCATGATTTTTATTTGTTTTCTCCAGTTGAGATCTCCATCTATTTGAAGCCCAAGAAATGTTGTATTACATACCTTATTTATGTTGTAATTGTTGTACCTGATCGTTAATTCACTCCCTTGTTTATGCTTTGTTTGAAATTGAATAAAATTGGTTTCATCATAGTTTAATAAAACCGTATTAGCTTCAAACCAAACCTTGAGCTGTTCAAACACATTATTGACAGAATTTCTTAATTGCTGATGTGACTTATCAGATATAAGTACGCTAGTATCATCTGCAAAAAGCACAGCTATTTAATCTTTGTTAAGATAGTATGGCAGATCGCTTATAAATGTTAAAAATAACAAAGGGCCAAGTATAGAACCTTGTGGGACACCTCTAGTAATAATACCTGGTTCTGAATCACAACCATTGATTCTGGTTTTCTGGGTCCTATTTGTTAAGTAAGATCCGAACCATTTATAGTGATATCACTAAAGTCATAAACTTTTAACTTTTGCAGCAAGAGGTTATGATCTATGCTGTCAAATGCCTTAGCTAAACCACAAAATATTCTTAATGGTAGTTCCTTTTTATTCAAGGCTGTTAATACTTCAGAAGTGAGCATGTATGTTGCATTTTCTGTTACTTTTTTTCCTAAATCCGAACTGGGATACTGAGAGAATGTTGTTGAACTCCACGCATTTTATAACCCAATTATATACAGATTTTACCATTACTTCAGAAAAGGCTGCCAAAAGAGAGATGGGCCTATAATTGGAAGCCAAGTTTTTGTCTCCTTTCTTGTATAGAGGCTTAACAATTGTATGTTTCTTTTTTACTTTCTCTACTACGTATAGTAAGTAGGGAAGTATTGTATTCCACCCAAAATTTCGATACCGAGATTTCACCGGAAATACATGTTTTGAGACTCACTGAATCCAAAAAAAAGCATTTTTGGAAACATGTCCGTGTGTGTGTCTGTGTGTCTGTGTGTCTGTCTGTGTGTCTGTGAACAGCATAACTCAAAAACGAAGAGTCGGATAAACACCAAACTTGGTATTTAGGTTCAGTATCTTCCAGAGATGCGACACGAAGGTTTTCAAGAAAATCCCCCCTCCCCAGACTACCCTTTACATGGAAAATTTTTCGAAAATTTTAATTTTCTCAAAAACGGCTCTAACGATTTTGATTAAAATATCATATGTTTAAGATATTGTCATGATAATTAAAATGTATATCTCGAATTTTCTGGGAATGTCTCCAAAAGTATTCTTCATTATGAACGACTTTTTCATAACTGGTAAACCATAAGAGATAGACAAAATTTTACTACACAAAAAATGTAGATAGCGTTAAAATACACAATTTATGTCATATACATTTCTTTTGTTGAGTGAACCGTTTGCGAGATATTGCTTGTTATTCCCTTAAATTTTCCAATACTTCTACTTTTTCTCAAATTCGTTATTCATTTTTTTATGTCCTGGACATGCAAAGAGAATGGAATGCGCCACATAGCAACCAGCGTTAAAATATTTGACTATCGCTTAAAACCTGCTATATTCCCCTTGCATCTACAAGAAAATTATCAATAAGATTGACATCTGGATATCTCCATTAACATGAAGCATATGGAGAATAAGCGTTTGTAAAAATAGTTTGTACAAGAGTAGAGAAAGTCATGTGAGTGTAACACATCAGATTTTTTTTTCTTTGATATGCAAAGAGTATTAATCTGTGGCAAAGGGAATGGTGCTGCACCTAGCAACCAGTTATTAAGAGGTATGTATGTGCTTAAAGGCTACTGTATTTCTATATTGCCCTTGTAAATATATTTTCCCCTTACATCTACAAGAAAATTAGCAATAAGATAGACTCTGCAAATGCAGAATAAGCGTTTGTAAAAATAGTTTGTACAAGAGTAGAGAAAGTCATGTGAGTGTAACACATCAGATTTTTTCTGGAAATATCCCTGACATAAGGGAATGACTGTATACATGACTAAGAGGCTTGCCTCAACTTTCTGTGCAATATTTTAACAATTTGGTACTTTTCTGATCCCAACCATGAGAGGTTTTGCTTTTCAATGAGCTAATAGTATTTTCTATTTCTCTAGGTGTTGTAGAGTCAATCTTAAATCCACAATTAATTTTGAGATGTGTCTATTTTTAGCATTTTAAGTGCAGCTGCGTTTGGGTGAGATCTGTTTATTTTGCTATTTGCTTCATTAAGGAAATATGCCTTAAAGGCATTAGCGATGGCTGAGCAATTACTGACTTCTTTATTTTCAGTAGTTATGTGAATAATATTACTATTTGATTTAATTCTACCTGTTTCAGTTTTTATTATATTCCACACTGTTTTAATTTTATTATTAGAATCATCAATGGCTAGTGAGTAATACTTTCTTTTAGTTTCATTAATTACTCTTTTAAGTATTTTACAATTGATGCAGTAATTTGTATCACAAATTACTTAAATGTAAATAATGATTGTAATATGAATATGCATTTTTATGTGACATTGATTTGAGATGTTTGTTGATTGTAATTATTGTTGGGAAGTAAGTTTATACTGCCTTACTGAAACTGACAATAATAGCGTGCAATAATGCAGCGAGGGGGTGAGCTGTTTATCATTATTGGAAACGAGGAAGTTACGTAATATTGGCGCGTTTTTCTTTTAGATTATTCTAGAACATTTCCCTAGAGCATATGTATTCATAATTTTCATTGGATATAAAAATAGACGCTAATGTTGGCGCGTTTTATTAGCCAATTGCAGTTCAGTTATAATCTTTAGGCATATCTGGGTGTAGGAGTATAAAAAGCCAAGTCAGAGGTAGATCGCTTTCAGTTATCAAAATTCTTTGTACACTACACGTCGCATTCCCGTCAGTTCATCGATAGTATTTGTACGGCACACTTCGGATATCAATTTGCAGGTTACGCGTAACAGAGTTATGAAAAATCTCAAGTGTTATAAAGTTAATTATACAAAAAGTTGAAGTACGCGAATTAAGAATTATCAGTAATGAAGTTATTATAACAGTTTCAGTTTGGCGAGTGTCAAGATCAATGTGTAAATGTGATAGTTAACGTGTTCGACAATAAAAGTGTAAAACAAAATTTCTTCATCAGTGTTATCTTTGGATAAAAGATTCCTTTCCGTTTACACAACCTGTATAAAGAGAAGTGCTCGACCCAAAATAAGATAATAGCTAGCCGGAGGACAGTAAACCAAAATTAAATAAAATAACAGTCGCATTCTTTCAAACAAACATTAATACTACCGCAAATTGCTAACACCAGATGGAGCTACAAACCTAACAAAGAATCACGTCACAAGATGGCTTCAACACGTTGAGTAAACACAAATACACAAACATTCTAAGTAAAACACTCTTAAATTGGCACCCAAACGTGGGGCTAACAAAACAACCATAATTATTACCACCGCAAATTGGCGCCCAGAACGTGGGGCACGATGACCAGGAAAGGAACACGATGACCAGGAAAGGAGCATAATGACCAGGAAAGAGCAGAATGAATCAGGACGTGGAGCGAATGGAGCAGTGAACTGAACTACAAGACGCAGATTCCAGAAACAACTATAGGAACGACAGACTACGCGGATGATTGGACATCGTAATTCCGAGATTAAAAGGCAACAGGGGAATTCAAATACAGAACACCAAAACGACGTAGATTCATCATGATACGACGCAGAAGCGACATACAAACCTAGGAGAGAGGGGCAGGAAGCTGGACATCAAAGTAACAGCAACAGACAGCATCACAAAGGTCAGAGTATAGTAATTTTTTTTAGAAAACAAAATTGTAACATTTAAATGTACCTTAGGAGCGGTAGGATAAAGAAAACAATGTCCACTAGTAATACAGAAGAAATAATTATGGAGGGGGATAGTGTAACAGTTAGCTGTAATTCAATACAGGTTACAGAAAATAGCTCAAACAATGTAGTATTTGAGGGAGAAAATGTTAATGAAGAAAGTCAGAATAGAATAGCAGGAAATGTTAATTTTGATACTAGTATGATTATGGAAATGTTGAGAAATTTTGGTGAAAAACTAGATCAGAATAAGAAAGAATTGAGGGAAGATTTTGATAGGAGTTTAGAACAAAAACTAACTCAGAACATGGAAATGAATAATGAGAAATTAGAAAAACTAACTCAAGATATTGGTAAAAATAATGAGAAATTAGAAAAGAAAATAGATCAAAACAGGGAAGATATGCAAAAGAGTCATAGGGAATTAAGGGAATATATTGGTAAAAGCTTAGAACAAAACAGGGAAGAAATTGAAAAGAAATTCATGGAGCTAGATAGTAGTATGATGAAAATGAGAAATGAAAATCAGGAAATGATAGCAAATGAGATAGGTGAAGTTTCAAAGCAAATGCTAGACATGAGCAGGGAAATAGGTAACAAAGAAAGTGAGGTTAATACTAAAAGTGAACATGTTTATGTAGAATGTACAGAGTCAGGTAGTAGAATGAGTAAAATTTCAAGTGAGATAAGAGAGATGAAAGAGGTTATGAATGTAGATGTGAATCAGGCGCAAGTTAATTTCAGTGGGGAGATATCTGAAATTCAGAAAGAATAAGAAACAAATTGTACGAAGAAGTTAAAGTTTTGCCTGTAAATAATCAAAAGCAAACTTCTGAAATTAACAAGTACCAAGCTGTTCAAATTGAAAACTCCAATCCAGTACAGTTTATTACAAACTTATCAGAGTATTCTCAGATTAAAAAGATAGCAGAAGAATTGAAAATGAAGGTTGTTAAAAGATGTGTAGTTCAGAAAACTTTAGATTGCTTTCAAATGTTATCAGGGAATGAAATTTCATATGAATACCTTGAGAGGTTATTCATAAACAAATTTTGGAAGGTTAGGATACGGCTACGAGTAATGTTTAGCCACACACAATTTGATCCAGGAGGGTGAATAGCAATGAGATGAAAAGTAAATGCTGGATAGTTAAAGATGAAATGCAGAGAAATGTATTGGAATGTAAGAGGGTTAACTATTTATATATGTCATAGGTAAAGAGAAATTAATTATAAAAAAAGGGGAAATGTTTAAAAAAAATTTTTGGTAACTGTAACAGTATTTGAAATTAAGAATGTAAAGATTGAAACTTAATATGATATTAAAGTAAAAGTACTTAGATATAATTCCAAGAGTATTGTGAATATAAAATACAAAACAACAAAAATTGGGTAAAAATAATTAAAAAAAATATTTATGTAGCAAACAGAACATGTAAAACAGTGCCTAGATTTAAGATATGTCAATATATTTGTGTGGAGGGTGAATATTTTAGTAAATATGTATAGTAATTACAAAAATTCTTAAATGCACAAATTTTTGTCAACAACTTAAGAAAGTAAGCAATTTTGTAACAGTAATTAAATAATTCAGGGTACAGTAGTGGCTACATAAAAAAAATTGTAATGTTAGATTAATGTCTAAACACATTAGACCAGAGCCAGTAAGTAGTGGCAAGATAAAGACAAAAAAATATGTAATGTGTTAAATGCGTGTGAAGTGTTAAGTGAAAGTGATAGCGTGTGTTCCAAGATTTAGGAGACTAAAAACTCAATTATAAAATTTCCAAAGAAGTTGTAAATATTTATAATTATGTTTCTAGTGGGGCATATGATGCAGTAATTTGTATCACAAATTACTTAAATGTAAATAATGATTGTAATATGAATATGCATTTTTATGTGACATTGATTTGAGATGTTTGTTGATTGTAATTATTGTTGGGAAGTAAGTTTATACTGCCTTACTGAAACTGACAATAATAGCGTGCAATAATGCAGCGAGGGGGTGAGCTGTTTATCATTATTGGAAGCGAGGAAGTTACGTAATATTGGCGCGTTTTTCTTTTAGAATATTCTAGAACATTTCCCTAGAGCATATGTATTCATAATTTTCATTGGATATAAAAATAGACGCTAATGTTGGCGCGTTTTATTAGCCAATTGCAGTTCAGTTATAATCTTTAGGCATATCTGGGTGTAGGAGTATAAAAAGCCAAGTCAGAGGTAGATCGCTTTCAGTTCATCAAAATTCTTTGTACACTACACGTCGCATTCCCGTCAGTTCATCGAAAGTATTTGTACGGCACACTTCGGATATCAATTTGCAGGTTACGCGTAACAGAGTTATGAAAAATCTCAAGTGTCATAAAGTTAATTATACAAAAAGTTGAAGTACGCGAATTAAGAATTATCAGTAATGAAGTTATTATAACAGTTTCAGTTTGGCGAGTGTCAAGATCAATGTGTAAATGTGATAGTTAACGTGTTCGACAATAAAAGTATAAAACAAAATTTCTTCATCAGTGTTATCTTTGGATAAAAGATTCCTTTCCGTTTACACAACCTGTATAAAGAGAAGTGCTCGACCCAAAATAAGATAATAGCTAGCCGGAGGACAGTAAACCAAAATTAAATAAAATAACATTCGCATTCTTTCAAACAAACATTAATACTACCGCAAATTGCTAACACCAGATGGAGCTACAAACCTAACAAGGAATCACGTCACAAGATGGCTTCAACACGTTGAGTAAACACACATACACAAACAACGTGGGTTATAAACAACATTATAAATAAAAACCACCGCACAATATGTTTTGTAGTGTGCTTTAATGCTTGAATCATTACCTGTGCGATATAGTAAGAACGAGTTTCTTTTATTGCACAAGACTTCCTTATACCTGAAGTAATCCAGGATTTGACCTTTGTTACCTGCGATGAGCTTATTGTTTTCTTAGGAAAAATAGCTTCAAATGCTAATAGCACTGTTTTAAGGAATTCATCAAATTTATCATTTACTTGAGTGCTGGAATAGACAGAAGCCCATTTTTCGTTTTTTAATGCTAGTTTAAAAGTATTGATATGCTCATCATTAATTATTCTTGTTATAATTTTACTTTTTGTATTAACAATCTGCTTGTTTTCTATGACAGGCACCAACAATACCTGAGCATTATGATCTGACATGTCATTTACAATAGGAATTATGGTATAATTTGGAATTCTTTCTAAGTCTAGAAATATGTTGTCTATAGCTGTTGCAGTGTTCATTTAGGTTCTGGTGGGAAAATTAACCACATATTCCAATTTAAATGTATGTTATAGGGAGGTGAAATGAGTTTTCATTTAACTGTCATTAAGCGTGTTAACATTAAAATCTCCACAAACTATTATTTTTGCATTTTGAGTGTAAATGTATGAAATAATTCTTTCTAATCTATTTATAAATCCTTGGAAGTTCCCTGTGATAACTTTATATACTGCTAAAATGATGTTCGTCTCCCTACCAAATCCTATTTTTACTGAACAGCAGTCAAATTCATTTTCCTCACAAAAAGGTGCAACATTTATGCTGGTGAACTTTGTCGTGCTTTTAACAAATACACTCACTCCTCTACAATTTAATCTACTTCTGCAAAAACGGGAACATAATGTGTACTTACTGAAGTTCACACTTTTAAGTTCTGTTTCTGTCATGTGGTGCTCTGTTGTGCAGATTACTGTGATATCATAATTTATATCTTGAATATGCAAGCTTAAACTCTGTACATCAGGAGAATAAAGTAGACATAAACAAATCACCGGTTTGTATCACTCCGCGGCCACGTGCGTTCCAAATGAGGTTACGCCCACCCTCCATCAGGTATCAGTAGTTAATTATGTTCAGTTTATTGAACACATTTACCCATATGGGGAATATTATGTGAGTTTTTTCACCACTAGGACATATTTATTCACTCTATTTACTTACGTCATCTCTATTTGTCTAATGTGAGCTTATTGATTGAATGCCCTCCAGGTCGGACGTCTCTGTGTCGCTCGATTCATCATCTCCAAGATGTGTCACACATTCTTCCACAACGGTGTCATTAATACCCTCCAAGTCCCACAAATGTTGTTCTTCTCGAACCACATGTTGTACACAAGCACGCCAGTTATCTGGTGTTGCAACACGGAATGCTGAATCAACCAGCGCACGCACATCTTGCGGTTTGAAGGTCGTGTTATTTCTGGCGACGTAACCCTTCACCTGACTCCACATCATCTCTATCGGGTTTAAGTAACAGTGATAAGGCGGCAGACGGAGTACAGTGTGACCCGCAATTTTGGCCATTTCATCAACTACGCATTTTTTGTACTGTTTAGCACGAGACTTGACCAATGCCAGCAATTCCGCCTTAACAAGACCCTCATCGAAAACTATATTTTTACTTTGCAGCCATGCTATGATGTCAGCTTTTTTCCAAGATTGATTTGGTATGCGTTCTAACCTCACACTGTGGTAGGGGGCATTGTCCATCACAATGACGCTATTAGGTTTTAATTTGGGCAGAACCTTTTCAAACCTGGATCTGAAAACGTCGCCATTCATTTCCTCGTGATAGTATTCTGTTGTTTTGGATACGAACACAAGCTCTCCACCCTCGACAAAACCATCTTCACTTCCTATGTTGCGCACAATAAGCCCCTTACCCCTCCCCGTAGGATTTTTAGCCCTGTACTTAAACCCCCATGAAATGCCTGCTTTCTTGATTTTACAGTGGTGTCTGTCCATGCTTTGCTTGTCTATGTCACTCATTTATCCACGTTTCATCCAAATAGTACACTTTTCTTACGTTTTTCGCAGTTCTTTTATCCTACGGAGAAAATCTCTACGCCATAAAATAATGTCATCTCTGTCCAAAATAATAATTTTTCTTTTCCTGCTGACAAACTCGAAACCTATCTCCAGGAGCAACTTGTGAAGGGAGGTTCGTTTTAAGTTTGAGAGGTTCGGATCAGAGTTAACTGCAAACAGCACTTTGTTTAAGGTGGAGCGTTCATTGTTAACAAAGAACTGGTGAACTTTTCTGCGGATTGCTGACCTCACAAATTCATCGCAAACAACATCCAGCACTCGTCTCGCACGTGGTCTCTTCTTGCCAGGAGTTTTAACCTCACCAACTGTGAATTTTTCTTTGCGTGCGCTGTAAACACTTGAAATTGACACACCGGTAAATTCAGATGTTAATTTCACCACATCATCGATAGCAAGTTCTGGATATTTCTCGCAGAACTTGTTATACACGTTCAATGCTATTGTCTTCTCACCACTAAGTAAAGGTTTTCTGCGCTTATGTTTAACAGCACCGGTTATTTCCGCCATGTTGATACATACTGAGTGTTTTGCTTTTTCCTCCTTCCCCTTCTACCAGTTTCAGCAATCAATCAGCGCTGTTACAAATTGAGTAACGCTAGTTACAAATTAATTTATTTATCATTTAAAATATTGAGTTGAACCATTCTTAGTACTCAATAGTTTGTGCTTTATGAAATTAAGTGAGCTTCAAACCTTAGTGTTTAGTAACACTTTTCAAGGAACTATTTAGAGGGCGGAAGCATCCAGCAAACCGTGAAGAAGGCACGCTGCGGTCAAAACGCACGAGGTTTTGTTTATGCTCACTTTGACCTCTTGATGAACATAGCTTAGCTCCTTTACTTTATCCTTTAACCTTATGTTTTGATGATATAAACCAAATGAATTTTTTGTAATTGAAGGGGAGGCAGTGTTTACATATGCAACAGATTTCAGTTGTGTGGGCCTCCTTTTTACCTTCTTCCTAAAAACGAGATTTGGCACCCACAATAACAGAAACATGCTTCTCACGATTAGTACACTTCAACTCCTAAGCCAAGAGACACGCAAGCGCCCTCTTGCCTAAGAAGTTGAGATGCAATCCGTGTCGTGTTGAGTGCTCTCGATGGAGGCTGAACGTTGGCAGTACTGCTTTTCTATAGATCCTCCTTCACTCGGGCTATCACGTGACGAAGTGCTGGCTCATCATATCTTTGAAACAGCCCAACAAATTTAACATTAGTGTGTGTGCTTACCTTGGCAATGTGGTTCAGATCTTCCTTGATGGAGTACCCATAATCAGACTCAATGCTGTTGCCACAACCCCAATGATCACAACGTGATCATTCTTATTGAGACCGACAGACAGACTTTTAAGATCTGAGGTCACATTCTCAAGGCTGGCACTTGGCTTGCATATACCTTCCACTTGGAAGCTGCTTCCGGGTTCCTCCTGCAGCAAGGGTCCCATCCTTCTAACAGAAGCACCCTCTTCTTGTTGGCCTTCTTGCTGTCTACTGCAACACCAGGTTCTGCTACTTTTTCCATCCCTGAAACATTATCTTCCAAAACAGAAAATCTATTAGTACTCAGTATAACACCTGTCCTGACTTCTGGCGACTTCCAGCTCCTGTTCCCTCGTCGCCTGACTTCTACAAACGAATCATCTGGATACTTTCCATTTGCATCTTGTAGCTCAGCTTTCAGGGTCCGGATATCATCCTGTAACATACAAACTAAATCTTTAAGTTGCTTAATTTCTTTCTCTCTGTTACACAATTTGCAAAACCAGTCACCCTTTGGAATCGTCCTCTTGTTAACTCCTACACAGCTGAAATGATATCACAAATCACATCCATCACAATGTATCCTTTCCGGTACTCGTTTACGCCAGTTAGCACACAATTCTTCCATTCTGTAAAAACAAAATCACAACACAAAGTTGAAAACAATAGCAAATTACTATATATGTATGTACTTGTATAGGAAAACCCAAAACAAACTTGAGTTAAAACAATAACAAACTTTGACGGTTAATTCAATATGGCCGCCTTAGTGGCGATTACCTATTAAGTCAAAATAACTATTGAATCTTTAAATAATTGTGGTCACTAATAATAAACGACCTAAAACACACTTAATAGAAGCTAATAAGATAATATAATACAGCTAAGTAATTAAAAATATATGTGTATATGATAAAAAGTTAGAGCTCGTTCACTGATGTAATATCCACCACCTGTCAGGACTACCAATCTTTTATATTTCTTCATTTTGCCGCACTGTGAGCAACGCTAAGAGACATTGAAAACATCACACAATTATGAAATATGCAGCATAACTAATAACATGCCCAACTTCAAGAACAAGAACAACTTTTTATTTCATCATCTAAGAGATGAAAAGTTGTAAACATCATCATTTCAAGAGTAAACTACTCAACATGCATTACAGTAGGACAACAATAACAAATACGTGTAAATCACCATCACATGCAACCTGCCCTATCTATTAAATATTTACCTGTTGCACGACATATTAAAAAAATCCTCCATAATATATGGGGAGTGGGTATATAAGAAATACTTTAAATCTTTCTTGAAGATTTTACGTTGATTAGGATTGCCTAATAGTTTTAGGTAGCATGGAAGGTTGTAATGTTATAGCAGAATAGTAACATCCTGTTTGGAACACTTTTAAGTTATTTGCTGGTGTATGCAAATCGCCTGTGTGCCTCGTATCGTGGTCATGCACAGCAAGGTTTGTTGTGAAGTTATTATAAATATCTGCAAGGTAGCTCAAGTGAGGAAATATATATATTTTCACCAGTGAGAATAATTTTAGGGTTTTGAATAATGGCCTACAGGAATGACGGGGCCCAACACCACAAATAATGCGTGTGACCTTTTTTTGCAATACAAGTGCTTGCTGTGTGCCGAATTAGCCCAGAAGATTATTCCATATTGCACCAGGGAGTAGGTAATTATGCTATGCTTAAGGCATTTGGTTAAGCAGATTTTTATTAAGTTTCTTAAGGGAAAGCAAGCTGAGCTTAATTTTGGTAACATGATTTTTATATGTTTTCTCCAGCTGAGCTCTCTATCTACTTAAAGCCCAATAAATGCTGTATAAGATACTTTATTTATGATGTAATTAATATATGTGATTGATGATTCATTCACTTACGTATACTTCGTTTGAGATAAAATGAAGTTTGTTTTATCATAGTTTAATAAAAGCGTATTAGCTTCGAACCAAATGTTGAGTCGTTTGAACAGTTTACTGAATTAAGACTCTCATAACGGTGATGTGACTTTTCAGACATAAGTACACTGGTATCATCTGAAAAAAGTACAGCTATTTAACCATCGCTAAGTTAATATGCGGGTCATTTATAAATATTAAAAATAAGAAACGACAGAGTATAGAACCTTATAGGACACCTACAGTAATAACACCTGGTTCAGAATCAAAACCACTGATTTCGGTTTTCTGGATTCTATTTGTTAAGTAAGATCTGAAACAATTTATAGAAATATCACTAAAGCCGTAAACTCATACATTTTGCAGCAAGAGGTTGTGATCTATGTTGTCAAATGCCTTAGAAGATACAAAATATTCATCATGATGGTTCCTGTTTATCCAAGACTGCTAATACTTCAGAAGAGAGCATGTATGTTGTATTTTCTGTTAATATTTTTCCCTAAATACGAACTGCGATGCTGAGAGAATGTTCTTGAACTCCATATATTTATAACCCGATTATATACAGCTTTCTCCTTTACTTTAGTAAGTGCTGTCAAAAGGGAGATGGGCCTATAATTGGAAGTCATGTTTTTGCCTCCTTTCTTGTATAGAGCCTTAACAATTGTGAGTTTCATTTTTTCCGGAAATATCCCTGTCAACAGGAAATGATTGCATATATGACTAAAACGCTTACTCAACTCTGGTAGGCAATATTTTAACAGTGTGGCACATATCTCATCCCATCCATAAGAGTAGGTGCTTATGTTTTTCAACGAGCTAATAATCGTTTCTACTTCTCTGGGAGTTGTGGAGTCCATCTTAAATGTATAATTGATTTTGGGATGTGGCATTTTTTTAGCATTTTAAGTGCAAATGAGTTTGGGTCGGATCTGTTGCATATGCTTTTTGCTGCATTAAGGAAATATGTGTTAAATGCATTAGCAATTGCACAGAAATTACTGAGTTCTTTGTTTCCAATGGTTATGTGAGCAATATTACTATTTGAATTGATTTTCCCTGTTTCAGTTTCTATTATGTTTCACATTATTTTAGTTTTATTATTGGATTCATCCATGGGCAGTGAGTAATACCTTTTTCGCTTCATTAATTACTCTTGTAAATATTTTACAATATGTTTTGTAGTGTGCTTTAATGTTTGAATCATTACCTGTGCAATATAGCAAGAACAAATGTCTTTTCTTTGCACAGGACTTCCTTATATCTGAACTAATCCGGGGTTTGACCTTTGTACCTTGATGAGGTTATTGTTTTCATAGGGAAAACAGTTACAACTGTTAATAGCACAATTTTAAGGAATTCCTTACATTTGTCATTTATTTGAGCGTTGGAATAGACACAAGCCCGTTTTCGTTTTAACACTAGTTTAGATCTGTTGACATGCTCATCACTAATTATTCTTTTTGTAATTGTACTTTTTCTATTATCAACCACTTTGCTAGCTATGGTAGGCACCAACAATACCTGAGCATCATGATCTGACATGCCATTATAATAGGAATTGCGGTATAGTTTGTAATTTTCCTAAGTCTAGAAATATGTTAACTGTAGCTGTTGCAGTGTTCATATGAGTTGTGGTGGGAAAGTGAGCCACATATTGCAAGTTAAATCTATCTAACAGGGAAGCGAGGTTAGTTTTCATTTAGCTGTCATTAAGTGTGTTTACATTAAAATATCCACAAATTATTATCTTAGCTTTTTCAGTGTAAATGTATGAGATGGTTCTTTCTAAGATATTTATAGATCCTTGTAAGTTCGCTGTAGGGCCTCTATATAATACTAAAATGATCTATGTATCCTTACCAAATTTTGGTTTTACTGAACAGCATTAAAATTCCTTTTCCTCGCAAAAGGATGCTACATTTATGCCGGTGATCTTTATCGTGCTTTTAGAAAATATATTCATTCCTCCACAATTTAGTCTACTCCTACAAAAATTGGAACATAAGGTGTAGTTACTCAAGTTCGCACTTTAGAGCTCTGCTTCTGACATGTGGTGCTCTGTTGTGCAAATTACTGTGATATAATTTATATCTTGAATACATATATACTTAGCTCCCTTACTTTTTTCTTCAATCCTCTTATTTTTATGACATAAACCAAATGCAATTTTTTATATTGAAGGGGAGGCTCCAGTGTTTATATATGAAACAGATCCTTCTGCCTAAGAAGTTGAGATGTAACCCGTGCCGCGTGAAATGCTCTCGATGGGGACTGGACGTTGACAAAATATTAACGTGATTAAAGGCACTGCTTCTCTTCCACAGGTCCTTCTTCACTCGATCTATCACGTGACGAAGTGCTGGCTTATCGTATTTCTGAAATGGCTAAACAAATTTAACATATGCCTGAGTGCTTACCTTATCAATGTGGATTATATCTTTCTTGATTGAATATCCATAATAAGCATCAATGCTGTTCCCACAACCCAAAATAGTCACAACGTGATCATCCTTAGTGAGACCGACGGGCAGACTCTTAAGATCTGAGGTTACATTCTCAAGTTTGGCGCTTGGTTTACATACACATTCCACTTTAAAACTGCTTCCGAGTTCCTCCTGCAGCAAGGGTTCCATCTTTCTAGCACGGCTGCTGCCTAACACAAGCACTCCCTTCTGGTTGGCCTTCCCGCTGTCTACTGCAACATAGGCTCTGCTACTTTCTCCATCATTGAAACATTATCTTCCCAACAAAGATAATCTATTAGTAGTCCGTATGCCAGTTGCCATAACTTCTGGCAACTTCAAGCATCTTTTCCCTTGTTGCCTGAATTCTACAAACGAATAATCTGGATGCCTTCCATTTGCATCTTGCAGCGTTGCTTTCAACGTCCGGATATCATCCTGTAACACATTAATAAAACCTTTAAGTTGCGTAATTTCTTTCTCTTTGTTACATAATTGGCAAAAAACAGTCACCATTTGGAATCGTCCTCTTGTTTACTCCTACACAACTGAAGTAGTATCACCAATCGCATCCATTGCATTGTATCCGCTCCGATACTCGTTTACGGCAGTTACCAAAAGATCCCTCCGTTCTGTAAAAAACAATAAAACCACAACATAGAGTTTAAAACAATGGCAAATTACGATATATCTATTTACTTATACAGGAACACCCAAAATAAACCGGAGTTAAAATAACAAACTGTGACATTTAATTCAACATGGCCGCCTTACTGGAGATTACTTATTAAGTTAAAAAACCATTCTACTTTAAAATAATCATTGTTACTATTAATAAATGAACTATGGCATTTTTAATACTAGCCAATAAGATAATATAATACAGCTAAGTAATTAAATACATGTGTATATGTCAAAAAGTTAGAGCTCGTCCACCGATTTAATATCCACCACCAGTTAGCGCTGTCGACTCCATATGTCAAAGTAACTTGTAAATAATTTGTTTATTTAACGTATTAAACAGGATAAATGCGTACTTACAGTTTTATGTAATTTTAATATTTAAACAGGTTTCTGTATTCAAGGTCTGATGTCCTAGATAAGTGGGTTAAAGCTGATGGAAGGAAAGCGGGAAACCCTCAAATACAAAAGGCTTTGTAGTAGTTATTTTTACAGACGACTGTTTCAACTAATGAAAAAATATAAAGTTCTTAAGCGAAATGAAGTCCCTTCTATATTCAACTTTCCTCCTCATTTGTTAAAAAAGAAATCAGACGAAGAATACTGAATATGAAATATCAGCTGGGATTTGTACCAGTAAGGGTAATACAATATTCCTGTGGTGGGAAATAAATATTGCTATAATTCAGGAATAAGCACCAGATTAATGGCACGCATTAATACTGTGCTAAAGGGTTTATTTAACTTTCACATATGAGCTGCAAGACATTTTCCTAAATCCGAAAAACCAACTATGAAAAGTAATTATTTTATTTTTAAACATAATCGTCAGGGTACAGATTTTTTCGGCACTTTTAGTTTTAAAAAGTTATGCACAATCAAAGCTAAAGCTCATTACTTTTACTAATGATATAGTTTTGACGAGAAAGAAGCAGGTAATTGTTAACTAAATCTACACCAAACAATACCCCTTGGATCTAAGGCACATAATTGATGCCATCTCAAAATGGCAGTATTAATGCCTTACATGTAACTTGGAGCTTTTCAAATTTGTGTGTTAACAGCTTTAGTCCTTTTACCAGTAAAATTTTAGGAGCGTAATTCAGCTCCTTTGCCTATAAAATGTTGTTGATGTAGTTCAATTCGGTTGTATGACCATAATGGCGTTTGCTACGGACTTGCATTGGTGTTGTCAGAGAACAGATATTGGAGCAATGCTTGCAAATCGTAAAACAGACACCTGTAACTTTGTAATGCTAAGGAGAGATTATTGTATGAATACAAGAAAAAGGGGCTGACTAGGTTTAATATTTCCTCAGTCGTAATTACACTGGTGTTAACTGTGTATATTTATTTACTAAAGCGTTACCAGAAACATTGCATTAAGATGTTTTAAAGCATATGTAACTGTATGATTGATTATAGCATTCTCCGATGGATCCGTCCAGTATGGCGGCAGAAGTTACAGACGACGGCTCACATTATCAGTACATGGTAAGCTATCCAGCTATTATATAAATCCATGTCTTGCTTGAGTTGTTTTGTTTCAGCTTTTGGCGCCATATTACATTGTGTATGTGTACTTGAGTGTTATGCAAATTTCAAAAATGGGTTTACCTTCTATTACATTCGCGAATCTGGTGAGGGAGATCCAGTGATATTTAATAAGTCATACCTGTTACGTATTTCTACGTTATTGCATTCGGCCATTGGAGTAAGTTGGATGAAATAAAACATGATCATCGTTATAACTTGTTTAAAGCTCCATGCTATTTGACATCTTGTGTACCTCTCTGGCGGTATTACTAACATAACGCAACACATTCCATACCACCTTCATTTGTTACGGCAGGTGTTACCAACCTGTAATAACTATTTATGTTACAACATCTACCAACATTAAGGATATGCAATAGTGAAGCCCTGCAGGAAACCCAAATTTTAATTGAAGTCGTGTGCGGCAAAATCGTGATGTAGGTACAATAACAAAAGAATGTAAAAATGAGTCTCAGCCAGCTTTAGGGAAGACGGATTCGATAGCCTTGGTAATAGTGTGAAGTCGGCTGGCTTTCTTCCCTAGTCAGACGCTTCGTACTTGGTAAACATATATCTTAGAGGTGCAGCATTTGAAAGAAAAGTTATATTTGTTCATTAGTAAGTGTTTGATGCTGCTGAAATTGGTTGAATAAGAATCTAAGGCTTTTATTCATAAAGAGTACCTTCACTGACAACTTTTCATTGGCTGTTTTGTTACGAAAGTTTAACATTAATGAAAGTCTTATTCGTAGGCGACAGTTTCGATGCTTCAGCTTTTGACTCTGGATTCAGATATCCTAACCAAGTTCCAATGTTGGTTAGCCCGACTTCCAATTCCACAGCACCCTGTAGGAATAAAATCTGTACGTGTAGGTATAAAATCAACTGACGATTGCAATAGAGAAGGTATTGGCCGAAGCATCTGCGTTTCACTCCTCCCATCCAGCGTACATCAACACGTATTTATAGGGAAAACTTGAATGCGTTGAGGTTAGATTAGATATGCTGTTGTATTATTTGTGTTTTTATTTGGTTTTAGGAAAGATGTACAACTTACGTGGCAGTGATTCTTACAATATAAACGCACAAAACAGAAGCATCTAAAAGTCCATTGGAAAATGGAGGAGTTTCTAGCCCATTTCTCAGGAAATTTTAAAAAAAAAATATGCGGTTTTGTGTATGTCAGAAGCATAGCTGCGGGGGTTAGGACTTTACCCTATGTGGGTGCTCCCAGGAGCGTCATTTAGAGGGGTCAATTACCCCTCAGGTTACAAGAGATAATTAGGCTACTGGTTGTTATTGCTCTACCAAAAGAAAGATTACAAAGACTGTATTTTTAATGCAAACATTCACCATTTGAGGAGTAAAAACTGCATTTCTTATGGGCTTAATGTGTCGTTTAAATTTACACGAAAAGCCGGGAGTCGGGAAACTGTTTCAGGCAATCTTGCCCCCTTCCCGCTAAGCAGAAACTGAAACGACGCTGTTGGGTCCTCCACTTGGTATTAACACAGGCATGGTGTTGAATTAGATTCTTCTATAAATGAAAGAACCTGATTCAAAGACTTTCCTTGAGAAAGTTCTTACTATACCATTGATGTTATTTTCTCTGAATGAGCTACAACACTTTTTGGCTACAGCAATCTAAAAACAAACATTAAAGATTTTAAACCTCAAATATTGCATCTACACATTCCTTTTCTCATAAATACCTCACCTGTCTTAGATTACATACAAAAGAACCTACCAACAGACAGAAATTACTTGCATTCTGAATTCGGAACGTGGCTCCCAAAATGTGATGCAAACGACGTCTTTATTATTTAAATATACCCATAGGTACTACTCGACAAAGCAAATGGACGCATCGGAAAATATGCGCAACAGCAACGATGCTTACGTAATTCGCACGTCGTGAAAGAGCGTGCCAGTTGTAGCACACTCACTGCAGATGCAATAGTTGCAATCATGTCATAATGAAGACAAAGAGTTATGCATCGCCAGGCGCGAGATGTGATATATAATGTCAGGAGTTTTGCAACTGAGAAGATGTTGACAATTGTTGGGAAAGAGATGGATTATTGGAACAAGAAGCTGGGAGGATAATTTCTATCAAAATAGATAGCGATGACAGTGAAAAGGTGATGCATCCTTCAGTGGCAGTTCAATGGACACTGGTGATGGAATGTTTGAAATGCTTTTGCCTGCTGAGTAAATCATCTCCTTAGAAATTATTCTAGGTGTACAGATTGATCGCATTCCGAAAGAATATTTATATTATTATGCACTACCCTTAGTTACAGAAGCTGCTACATGGTTAATAAGAAAGGTATACTGACAAATTTAGTTTCCTTTCTTTCTTTTTCCGTTAAGGAAATTGCAGAAGATAATGTTTATTTTATTACAATAAATAATTACCTAGATATGTAATGCATTTACCAACATTAAGGTTATTTTCCATATTAACAGCCTGCATAATTACAATTGCGTGTACATTATTAATCACGTAACCTTCCTTATCAAGATACATCCAGTTCCAGAGCGCTCCATTTGTGTTCTATTACTTATTGTACGCTGGGTTACTATAGTATTTTGCTATTCCAGACAACAGATACCAAATGAATGCAGCACCCTGATGATCAAGGTAAATACGCCTGGTCCCTTTGACGTGTAGTATGTCAGAAATCAATAATGGATTTCGATGGTTATGACGACATTGACATAACTGTTTATTTATACTCAAAATTACTTAGTTTTAATGTGACATTTTTAAGAAACGAAATAACACTGCTCCTAGCAGGGCTTAAAATTTCCTTAGCATGGCTTCTTTCGGAAGGTAAGTAAATCCGGTGGTCCCGTGCCGTAGATTTATGGCACGTAAAAGACCCTCAAGCCTGATAAAGAGCCACTGACAAAATTTCAGGTCTTTCACACCTAATATAGAATGGGACGCTAAGAACCATAGCATTTAAAGGGCGTTCATAAATAAAATTCTATTTCAATTTTCCAGCAGTAATCATCAATAAGCTATGTTCCCTAATTCGTTGTGCAGCAGAAAAGCACCTCAAATTACGAATACACACCACAAGCTAAGCGTCTTTTTACCAATGTGAGATAATCTACTAAGATGACTATTTGTTGTAAGCTAATAGAAGATAAACGAATTCATAACATTTCGCTGCGGAATATCGAATCGAAATTAATAACTCTATGGTGGGTGGAATAGGTAATCCACTTTATGTTCCTTTCAGCAGGATGTGCGCAATTATAGGAACAATATCCACGATCTGTTTATCTAATCTGTATCTGAATTCGTTGTTCCTGTAGAACTCTGCTGCATTTTGTGCATCCCTTACAATGTTGAGAGGAGCACAAACATAGTTAATAACGTCCTGGATTGGTTGCATATTTTTGGCAACGCCTACTACTACAAAATGTATCCGACCTTTTCAATTATTTCACTGTTTTTTCCGTAACGTCAGGATGGATGTCTAGCAATATCGACGACTTCGATGTGAAGTTCCGATCGAAGCTATCGTCCTAGATAGTCTCGTTCTTGAATAACAAATTGACAATTCTGTACTTTCGAATCTCTACTATCATCCAAAGTCTCGTTCATGAATACAAACCTACTATCACAACAAGTATAGCATGAATCTATAATATTTAGGAATTGTTCTATAATGGCAAAATGTTGTCCATTTGTGTTAATGATGTTAGTGCTTTTAGGTTAATTCTAACGAGCCGTGATTACATCATTGCTATTTTATAAACAGAAATGTGGAGGTTATATTTGTGCTGGATAAATAAATACAATTTTTTCTTTGTGGATGCCGGATAAATGTTATGTTGTAACAGCGATTAGGATTCCGAGAAAGGCTGTTACATAACTGTGTTCAAGTTCCCTGTAGGGCCAGAAATGCACAATGCGTTGAGTGAAACGCATTCTACAAAAGGACTGTATACAATGAAGAGATCTGTAGTATGCATAAAGCATTTTGAAGTTGAACAAGTACAAACCTACGCTGTTTATCGTGATTCAGAATGTGAACAGGAACAATTTCCACGTGCTCGACAAATCCAAGACCTGGAGCAATACCACGGATTTTTCCTAACCTCCCCACTTATTTAAGTAGCCCAAGTAATGAAGTAACACGAAGGGACCCTAATGAAAGAAGGAAGAAAGAAGAGAAAATGCTAAACAAGAAGAATTATGCATGGCTGACCGAAGATGTTTCTAGGGGTTTCTCTGACTTACATGGTAACTTTCATCAGAAGCTTCCAAAAGTGAATAAGTTGAATCATTTGATGCTGGGTGATGTGGTCTGCTTTTATAAGTTTTCTGTGGAGGGGTATAACTAAAGGTGCTGCAAGTGTAAACGTGAATTCCGATATGGCCATTCAAGTATAGGTGATGATGATGATGATGATGATATGCGGTTTAAGGGCGCTAAACTGCTGCGGTCATCAGCGCCCTTACAATGAGTAAAATATAAGGTCACAATATAAAAGACAGGTAAAAAACCGCATAATTAAAAAACGGGACACAAACCCGCGATGTCAAAAAAGTTAAAAATAACAATAGAATAACAATAACAAGAATAACAATAACAATAAAAACAATAACAATAATAACAATAACAATAAAAACAATAACAATAATAACAATAACAAGAATAACAATAAATATATCTGTAAAACCAACACACTAAAATCATGGTCACTAAAAGAATAAAACGTGTCACGAACTGTAGAATGCAAGGAACATGAGCGCCTTATGTCCGGGGAGAAGGGCCCCATTAAAACTAACAATATAAAATCAAACAGCTAAAAGGCGCTCAGCGCATCAAATGCGACGGCTAAAACCAATGTCAGTGATAAAACGTAAAAGACATTCTACAGCATGCGCGTCGTCTGCCAACACGTTGGCTAGGCCAACAGGCAGACCCACGCGAACGCGCAGTGGAGCTAAAACTTGACACTCGGTTAAAATGTGACGGACCGTTAAGGGCACGTCACACTGACCACACAGAGGTGCGGGATCACCACTTAACAGGTATCTATGACTAAAAAGGCAATGTCCGATACGAAGGCGTGTTAAAAGTACCTCTTCCCGACGAGAAGCACGGGAAGAGGTAGCCCAGACTAGCGGAAGAGGTTTAACCTCCCGCAACTTGTTCCCCCGGAGGGCCGTCCACTCATCGCGCCAGCGCGAGAGGATGCGGCGACGTAAAATAACACACGAATCTGACGAGGGAACAACAGAAGTAAAAAATCTGGGTAATAAAATCGCCGATTTCGCAGCGGCGTCGGCCGACTCATTCCCTGAGATACCCACATGACCTGGAATCCACATAAAAGAGACGCTGATGCCAGTGGCACCTAGCGAATGGAGCAGGTCATGAATGCGCTGTACGAGGGGGTGGTAAGAGTACAGCGCGTTAATACTCTGAAGGGCACTCAGAGAGTCCGAACAAACAACACAACGCCGTAAGACATGCCGCTGAATGTATAAAACACATTGATAGATACTAAAAAGTTCGGCGGTATAAATCGAACATTGCCCGGGTAAACGAAAAGTAAAACTATGCGCACCTAAAACAAAGGCACATCCTACTCCAACATCAGTCTTAGACCCATCAGTATAAATAAAATTACAGTCCCCGAATGTTGCCTGAAGTTCTAAAAATGCGGATCTAAGGACTGAAGCAGGGGTCTCATTCTTCGGCATCGACGTTAGCCCAAGGTGGATGTGGGCCTCAGCGCGCGACCATGGAGGAAAGCGCGTTTCCCCTCGGGTAAGGGCCGGCGCTGGCGTAACGTCCAAATGCCGAAGTAGCAGTCGAAATCGAACCCCTGGAGGGAGCAATGCAGAGGAGCTAACGAAATATTGGCGATCAAGCGAATCCTCGTAAAATACATCGAAGGACGGGTGGTTAGGCAAGCTTGAGAGTCGACAAGCATAGCTGCACAAAAGCATCTCACGCCGGAAGGATAGCGGAGGCTCTGCTGCTTCTGCGTACAGACTGGGTACAGGGCTAGTTGGAAAGGCCCCTGTAGCGACTCTTATGCCACGATGGTGAATGGCATTCAATCGACGTAACACCGATGGACGTGCCGACGAATAAACAATACACCCGTAATCAAGCTTGGATCGGACCAAAGAGCGATAAAGGCGAAGAAGGACGGTCCGATCAGCTCCCCAGGATGTGCCACTTAAAACACGTAAAATATTAAGAGAACGGTCACACTTGGCTTTTAAAAAGGAAACGTGCGAGGTCCAACACAACTTCCTGTCAAAAATCAACCCCAAAAATTTCGCCTCGTCTGCAAACGGAAGTATCCCTGGCCCAAGATGGAGAGAGGGCGGAGGGAAATACTTTCGGCGCCAAAAGTTGATGCAGACGGATTTCTCGGCGGAGAAATTAAAGCCGTTGGCGTTACTCCAGGCGTAGAGACGGTCGATACAGCTCTGGAGACGGCGTTCGAGTAGACAGGTCCGCCGTGAACTACAATAAATAGCGAAATCGTCAACAAAAAGGGACGATGAAATGCCAGGTGGAATACAATCAACAATGGGGTTGATAGCAATCGCAAAAAGTGTGACACTGAGTACAGAGCCCTGCGGTACTCCGTTCTCTTGAATAAAACGACGAGATAAAACCGAGCCCACACGTACACGAAAGACGCGGTCCGTCATAAACTCCCGAAGTAATATGGGAAGACGACCGCGGATATTCCAATCGTGAAGTGTACGTAAAATGCCGCCCCTCCAACAAGTGTCATAAGCTTTCTCCAGGTCAAAAAATACAGCCACGGTTTGACACTTTCTCAGAAATCCATTCATAACATGCGTCGACAAGGACACCAGATGGTCGACGGTAGAGCGATAGCGACGAAACCCGCACTGAGCGTTCGCTAGAAGTTTCTGAGACTCAAGCCACCATGTCAACCGCCCGTTGATCATGCGCTCCATCACCTTGCAAATGCAACTGGTGAGGGAGATAGGGCGGTAGCTGGAAGGTAGTTGGCGATCCTTCCCAGGCTTAAGTATAGGGACAATGGTGGCTTCGCGCCAAACGGAAGGAAAAATTCCGTTTTGCCAAATACGGTTATAGACCTGTAAGAGAAAGAGTTTACTGTCGGCTGAAAGGTGCTTTAACATCAGGACATGAATGCCGTCCGGGCCAGGAGCGGAGTGCCTAGAGCAATTAAGAGCGTGCTCCAGCTCCCTCAGTGTGAAAAGTTCATTATAACACTCATTATTAGCAGACCGAAAATGAAAGGTGTCGAAATCCAGCCGGTCTTTGCTAGAGCGAAAGCCGGCGGAATAATGGTCTGAACTGGATACGGCCTCAAAGGCAGTTCCCAGAGTGTTAGCGATGGCAGCCGGATCCACTATGGTGGCATTAGGAACCTGAAGGCCAGAAACAGTACAATGTGACACTTTACCTGAGAAGCGACGAAGTTTATCCCAAACAACGGATGAAGGCGTAAAACGATTAAAAGACTCGACAAAACGAGCCCAAGATGCCTTCTTGCTATCCTGAATAATGCGACGAGCCCTGGCGCGCGATTGTTTAAAAGTCACCAAATTATCAAGTGTAGGGTGTCGCCGAAACACCCTAAGTGCAGTCCTACGGGCACGAACGGCGTCCCGACAATCCTCGTTCCACCACGGAACAGGTGGCCGCCGAGGTTGGGAGGATGAACGGGGTATTGCGCGTTCGGCGGCAGAGAAAATAATAGACGTAAGGTGCTGCACTAGTTGGTTAATGTCGGAGGAGGGCTGGTCGTCAAAATGCACGAGGCTGGAATACAAGCTCCAGTCGGCTTTTGCGAATATCCAGGTAGGTACTCTGGAATGCTGTACGTGGTGCGACAGAAGAGAAACGATGCAGGGGTAATGGTCGCTGGAGTAGGTGTCAGCGACGACGTTCCACTGAAGACGACGTGCAAGCTGGAGTGAGCAAATGGCAAGGTCCAGGTGAGAAAATGTACCAGAAGAATCAGAAGTAAAAGTAGGTGCACCTGTATTGAGGATGGAAAGATTGAACTGATAAAAAATGTCGGAAAGAAGAGTTCCCCTCGCACAAGCCCTTGGCGAACCCCATAGTGGGTGATGGGCATTAAAATCTCCCAACAGAAGAAATGGTGTTGGGAGAGCGGACAGGAGAGATCGAATGTCCGCGGGAGCGAGGGGAGACGATGGAGGTGTATACACAGAACAAACAGAAAAGAAAAAACCTGGTAACTGCAGTCTAATGGCAACAGCTTGCAAGTCGGACGTAAGTGTGATAGTTTGAAAATAAACGTCATTACGCACCAAAATCATGACACCACCATGAGCAGGAGTACCCTCCTCCGGTTCAAGGTCGTAGCGAACCGGAGTATATCCTCGGAGATCAAAAGGATCGCGAGGGCGAAGCTTAGTCTCCTGCAAACATACGACCATAGGCGAATGGGAACGCAATAAAAGTTGCAGTTCCGCCCTATGCGATCGTACACCACGTACATTCCAGGTCAGGATAGCCATTAAGAATAAGGGGATAAACTTTCTATTTAGAAGGGCGGCTTAAAATTACCTTTTGTTTAACCTTTGGGCTCGGGCTTTTGGCATGGAGTTGGTCAGACTCCATAGCTTCCTCGGAGGGAGGGCCCACGCGCTCAGTGCCAGAAACCGATTCAAGCGCCGTGAATCGGTTCTGGGTGGCGATGAGTGAAGGGTGCCGCTGAGCGCGGCTTGTCCCAGGACCATCCTGGGACAGCGACCTCCGAGGAGGAGAAGGTGAACTTTTGTTACCGCGCGCACGCGGAGGGTCTTTAAAAAAATCTTCCCTACGTAGTTTCTGCTTGGGCTTCTTTTCAACGGCTTGCGACTTCATTGACTTGGGACCAGGTTTGTACGGCTTGGTAACTGTAGCCTTAATAGACGGCCGGATGGTAGTGGCGGTTAATCCAGTCAAGGTCCAGGTCTGAGTTTCGGCATCTACTCGTGGTACTGGCGAGGCAACAACAGAACTAAATGTGCCAGATCGCAGGAGTGAAGGTTGGCGCGCATGGAAACGCCTCCGGGCTTCAGCGAAGGAGAGTTTTTCCTTTACCCGGATCTCCTGGATCGCCTTCTCGTCCAAATACCGCGGACAGTCGGCAAACGAAGCAGAATGTGACCCTTTACAATTAACGCAGACGGGGGCTGTTGAACAGGTACCTTCGTGTGAGGGCTGGCTACATGTTGCACAGATGTTAACGGCACTCTTACAGGAGACTTGCGTATGCCCAAAACGTTGGCATTTAAAACAACGCAGAGGTCTAGGAATATAAGGCCTCACAGAAATCCGTTCGTACCCTGCGGAAATGCTCGTGGGCAGATCGACGCCATCAAATGTAATAAACAGGGTACGAGTGGGTACCAATACGCCGTCGCGTTTGGCCTGCACTCGATGCACTGCAGTGACCTTTTGATCAGATAGATATTCTACGAGATCCTCGTCCGATATACCATCGAGGCTATGGGTGGTAACGACGCCCCGACAGGAGTTCAATGTGCGGTGCTTCTCAACACGGATGGGGTAACCGTGGAGAAGCGTAGCGCGCAACAAGGTCTTACTTTGCTGATCGGACTTAGTTTGTGCCAACAAGGAACCATTCCGTAGACGAGTGCATGATTGAACCGCACCAGCAATAGCATCTATTCCCTTCTGAATTATAAAAGGGTTCACCTTCTCAAAGTTTTGTCCTTCTTCTGTTCTCGAAATGACCAAGTAACAACCAGATGACGGCGGTGCTACTTCTGTTACAATAACTTTTCGGCGCTTGTTTGTATTAATGGAGGAAGGGTGCTCCATAGCGAGATAAATGCTCCACCATTGCAACCGTCTCCGACCTCGGGCTCTGACTTCTCGGGCGTTACCCCGGCTTGGGTGAGTGGCCTATCTATACCAGACTCACCCCAGGGTCACACCTCCCAGAACATAGACAGAGGGACCCAATCGCCGTCAGAAGTCAGCAGCTCATGCAATGGCCCCCCCGCGGGACTGCAGTTGAACAGCGGATACGAACACAAACCCTACATGACGACCCCGGGTGGTGGGGATGACGCCATTACCCACTCACCCAGCTGCGACGCGGTGCGCGGGTATCCGTCAGGCCGTGTCCACGGAGGATTTAAATAAAAAGATAAAAGAAACTAAAACTGTGTGGGCGTTTCGCACGCAAGGTAGGCCGGCGGGGAAGAAAAAGAGTTATGCGAATGTCGTGGTGCGAAATGGCCGGAAAAAGATACGGGAAGAAAGAAACGATGGTGAGGTGCGGTATGAATGGAATGCAAAGAACGCACGAGAGCCTACCTTGGGTCCACCGGTCACTTGAAGAACCCACCTCGACCGGATGGGGGTGAGGGGATGAATATGGCGATGATTGGCTCGGGAACCCCCGGGTGCGCCAAAAACCCGTACTCACATAAGGTGAGCCCCTGAGGGGTTCAAGTATAGGCTCATCTATCTGAGTGCCAGTGATTTGCAATTGATCTTATCCGGAAATCTGAAGGTTACAAGGCGGTCATAGCTAGAAAATATCCTAATAAGTATGTAATAAATGACAGTAAAAGCGATGTAGAGGTTACTAATGCTGGAGGTTTGAAAAACTCAGAGAAAGCATTACATGTCTAGAACATTCAGGATTATATGAAAGATGAAATAAATTTTACTTAGATTTCCCAAGCGATGTTGTTGCTCTTGTGTACCATGAAGATAAATAAATAATCTGTAAATATGATGATTTGCTCTTTTACGATTTTTGAACAGTCCTGTGCAGTATATGATGCCATAAGAACAAATAAGCTTCTTTGTTTATTCATCTCAAACAACTGCGGAAGCTTACTTCTTTTGGTGTCACACCAAATAGTCATTCAAATAATCAGCGTTTTATAAAAAGTGGCTATTAGGTTGTCTGAAAGAGAAAAACTAGTAAATCTTCAGTTGGATGAGATTTATATAAGTGCAAATTTTCAGTACAAAGATGGAGTAGTTTCAGATTTGGCAGAAAACTCGTCACGTCATGATGCAGCGAAGACAGTACAAGGTTTCCATGTGTCAGCAGTATGAAGGAAATTGTCACTCTAACTGATGAAGAATATTTCCGGGCAGGAACTGTATGAGAGAACTCTGTCAGTGTTAGATTTGATATTTTATTTTAACTTAAGAGTTATCAAATCATTTTTGATAACAATTCTGTGAACAGAAGTTTATATCATAACCTCACTGCAGAATCAGATAGCAACCTATGCTTTAATTTCCATACAACTAGTGGTATTTCTTTCAAAATGTTTGTCCTTTTTACGCGTTCCGTGAGTAGGGTGTGTGAAAACTAAATCGGCCGTGGTAGTAGATTATACTATCGTGGTCGTCATTTTAACCTGCCACTCACTTCGAAAATGTCTGTGGCTATATTAGCCCAACATGACGAAATATGGAATAAATAGCACAAGACAAGTTGGATTTATCTTGTGGCTGAGCCATTAACTACATGATATTGGAAAATATGCAAGAAAACGGAAACTATCGTAGTAATGACTTTAACACAAACAACATATATGTTGTATATAACCCACGCACCAAGATCTACTGTCGTAGCTCAGTGGTAAAACGCACGCTGTTTAAAGTATGCCGAGGATTCAGGGGTCGAACCCCAGCATATGGTAAAACATTTCTATTCCAACGTTTTTACCTTGTATTTCAAGCGCATGCGCAAAATGCTGATGGAAAAACATTTTCACAAAGGCTTCATCGCAGTAAAGCAGCATGCCATGTTCACGACGTTGTGTGGAACTGACTGCAGCTCAAAGCGGTGAAATTGTATATCGTGTTACTCATGGAGAAAACGCCTTGCAAATCGCCAGAGAATTAGATTGTGACTATGAACAATGAAACAGTAGCTAGACCGGTATCACGAGGCAGACGTTGAATGGGCCAAATCACTCAGGCGTTCAGGTAGCCCTCGTGCAACAACACTTGCTCAAGAAAAAGCTCTGGTGGAAGATGTGAGGAACCAAAATTTAAGACACAGGCCTGTCTTTCTGTTCAAAGTAGTTGAAAATGGTTGCTCATATGAAACCATACGCCAACAATTAAGGGATGCCGGTATTGCATCACATCGTCCTGCCACTAAGCTCCTTTTCACGACTCACAAAGGAAAAAGGTTACAATGGGCACAGGGTAATGTTGATCTTCTTCATGCTTCCTGGGACCTGGTAATTTGAAGTGACGAGAAGGTATTTCGACCCGAACAGCAAGGGACCCTATGTCTGTATAGATCACGGGGAACTAAATACCCGCTCAGCACGTCGTTTGAGCAGAATATTCGGGAAGAATTGCATTACATTTCTGGGCATATATGACAGCATTCAGGTCCAGGGGAGTTAATTCAAGTACCAGAAAGAATGACGAGTGCAGTCTTATGTAGATATTCTCGAAAACACTTTGCTGCCATCGCTTCGTGCTAGGTTCCCAGAACAAGAAGGATATGTATTTATATACGACAATGGTGCTGTGTATACCGTAAATACCACCCGGGATTGGTAACGGACATCCATAAATCTGCATGGACTGGCCTCCAAGATATCCTGATCTAAGCCTCTTTGAACATGTAGAGCCTTCATGGTTAAGGAATGGGAAGAACATCGACCAGACAGGGCGGAAGTGAATCTGGTTGCTCATGTGATGGAGCTATGGCAACAACAGCAGTACCCAAACAGGTGTTCTGCATGGGTTGCAAACATGCACGAAAGAATAAACGCTGTAATCGTAGCTGGAGGCGATTATACCAGGTTCTAAAACACAATATTTTCTTTTCCATTCGTTGTTTCAACAACTTACTTGTTCCAGGAGAAATACATTGTCTATAAATGTGAAATGTTTCAGAAATTAATTCATATCTTCATATACGACGTGGCTTTTTAAACACCGTTACCCTTGGCTAGCGCCTTCTTTCGTTATTTTTAATAAATGGAGTAACTACGTATATTATAACTAGTAGTTACATAGAAGATAACTTTTTCAGTTTTATGCATTATACTCCATCGAATTATAAACAATCACACTTGCACTGTAAGTTTGTTTTTCTCAGGATGAAATTTCATATATAAGGTTTGTTCCCACACGATTCAGAATCGATTCCGAATTATCTGAGTGTGCGCAGTAGCTAAGTGACGTTCCAACACGACAGAGAATCAGTTCAGAACCAATTCTGAATTTCCAGTTTGCTGTTCCAACGTATTTGGGAACTAGTTCGGAACGAGTGAAATCGGTTCGTGATTAAGAATAGGAACTGAAAATTCCAGACATGCGCAGATTGTATGGTCTACAGCGCATACTCAGTTAATTCAGAATCGATTCTAATCGCTTGAAACAAACCCGAAAGAGAGTATTGAAAAAGCGACATACTCTCTGTATTCAGTAGAAAATAAATTTGAATATGTAATTTATTCCTCCATTCGTGTTTATTTCTCAATACGGAATAGCAAATGTGTTTGGTAAGCAGTTGCTCGCTGTTGAGTAGTATGGCGACATACTTGAGGAAAAGAACAAACGTCTAACAAAGCCAGGGAGCAAAACAGCGTTCAAAGATAACAATAATGAGTGATTTAGAAGGTGACAGTGATCTTTTTAATGATGCATCGACTTCCGAAGAAGAGGATTATTTCCATTTAAACATTATTCCGTTATTTTGGGACCTTTACCCCTTTTTGGCACCTTTATACCATTTCCCCCCAAAAATGCCCATAATCCCCTTTTTTCTTTTAAGTTTCATTCCAATTTATTCTTTAACTTTCAATTAACGTCTCCTCAGCTTGCTGTGTACGTGCGAATAGTAAGTCTACCTCTTTTAGTAAACGCCGCGCGGGAATTGAAAGCACACCCGCAACAATGGAAAATAATTGTGTGTTCGACGAAAACCTCTTTCTCTCACTTTACTGCTATAAAGTAGCCCGCAATAATGCAATTGACAATGAGTGATTCTATCCCACCAGAATCAGTAGCCTGCTGTTCGTGAATGTGAGTTTGTTGCTGTGAGAGACGTCATCTGTTTACGTGGAGACGAAGCCTGGGCAGGCAGAGACGACAATAACCTCAACCGCGCAGTTCCGAGAATTATTAAGACTGGGCTATAATTCACAAAACCATTATATATAAAGAAATAAAAATTTCAGCCCAATTGAATGGATAGTTTAGAAAATAGCAATTTCAGTTGTGCATCCCCTTAAATAAACAAGCACCTTATTGTGCCTTTTTCACCTTATTTGAGCACCTTTTCCCTTCCTTTTTTCATCTGAAATTTGCAACTAAAAATCCTAACCCTGATCATAAGCATACATTGGTAACATGTAGTTTTGTATTATTTGCATTACGTTCGGAATATAATTTATGTGGGGTGTCATTGTCTCAGAGTATTGGAGTTTTAAATTAAACATTGTGTTTAGAAGCCTCTGTAGCAGGAAACCTAATGTTAAATTGGAATTGTGTTAAATTACTTTTTCCGGGTTCTGGTTTAAACATAATATCTATATATTACAATTGTTATTCGCAATAACTCAGTATCAATGGCTTTAAGCCGATAAACGAACGCATATATATACACACACACATACGTACATCGGCGAAGTTTGATTTCATTCATCAACGCTGTAAACGTAGATATTTGATCGTGTTCTGATTGACCGTGCAACGAAGAAGGCGGTGACAGAACGCGAACGGTTCAAGTAGTGTTCCAACCACACAAAATTCCGAATTAGTTCTGTGAGCGTACCGGACTGGCGCATGTGCATTAGCATGTGTTGGAATTAGTTCGGAACCCGTTCAGAACCGTATGTTGGAACAAACCTATATATTAGCTTTTTGTTATGATCAGATGTGTTGTATACTGCATTTAGAAGTTGGCTCCATTAAAATTATCATTCAACCCCATCGCATTTTCTTCAAAATCACGTAGTAATAGATTAGCTGAAAGAGAACTGTAAATTTGTTCGTTACCACGTCTTGCAAAGTGAAAAAATAGGAATAAAAAGTACGACCATATACTGGAGTTCGAACTCCGGCACACTCAAAAACAGCGAGCGTTCCACCACTGAGCTGCGACAACAGATGTAAGTGTATGTGTTATATATACAATATGGATGTTGGCTCTATTGAAATCACCATTCGACGTGTTTCACGTTGTCTTGTATATTTTCCAATGTCATGTAGTTAATAGCTTAGCTGCAAGATAATTGCAACTTTTTTTTTGTGATATTTAGTCAATATTTCGTCATATTCGGTTAACATAGCCATAGAAATCTTCAACTGAGTGCAAGGTTAAAATGGCGACCACGACAGTACACGTCTACCACCACGGCCCATATACGTTCTATACACCCTGCTCACGGAACGCCTGAAAGAACCCGCGAAAAGTGTCCATTTACTTCCTTGAAAGATAGTGCATTTTTGCCCACAAAATATGAATGGACTGTTTCGACCTGAATTTATTTATGATAAACAGGATATTAATGAATTTGTTTTGGAAATAATGAGTTGGCGATACTCTTGTCTTCATACCACTAAAAGTAAGGATTTAGTGACTGATGATCCAACTTTTGTATTTGTAGCTGGTTATGCGGCACATAAGGCTGAAATGCTGTTATCCTGCAGTCACTGCACTAAGCTCGCTAATTCTAAAAGATGCGACAGCTTATGCTTAGAAATTCTTAACGGAGGAGGGCTTTGCCAATTAGCTTGGAGTGTAATGTCAGCTTTCGTAGCATAAAAGTTTGAAAACATTTTCCTGCGAGTTCCAAATCAGAAACTGTTGTTTATACATGTTTTGAAATATCTTGTCACTACCAATCTTGCTTTCTCTCTTTTTTCCCTTGATGACGCTTGCTTTCGTGGTAATTCATTTACACTAAATATGACTTAATGGTAAGCTCCCTTGCCAATACACGTTAAACAATCGCAGAAAACTTTTAAATGGTACAATGAATCGTGTGCATGACTCGATCAAAAGAGAAAAGGAGCCAATATTTCAGGGAAAGCTAAAGCAGGAAATATCTGCCACCCCATAATTATTATTATTTTATTGGATTTTATTGTCTTCAATTTGATATATATGTTTATATGATTTCTGTAATATTCTACATGCAATTAAAATGTTAGCCTTAAGCAATTTTCCCCTGGCAAGACGAATTTAGACGTTTTGAAAGCGTACATATTGGAGGAAAGTAGATATATATACACACACATATATATATATATATATATATATATATATATATATATGCCGATACGGAGCCTCAAACAGATACCGACAACTGATAAGATCCTTTGTTCTATGCCGCCTGGTCCCGCCCCCTCCCTTTGAGGCAGCAATTGCTGTCTGGTCGCGTCCGCTAGGCCCCGCCCCCTCCCTTTGTGGCCTCACCTAATGCCGCCCGGTTCTGTGCCGCCAGACCCTGCCCCCTCCCACATGCCGTCTGGTCTCGTGCCGGTGGCACCCCGGCCCTCTCCTGTGTGGTCTCACCTAATGCCGCCTGGCACGCGCCCCCTCCCTCCCCTTTGTGGTCTGATTGGTTCCCTGTGGATAGGTGGAAGAGTGTGTATTGTTCCCATACGCTGGCTGCGTACCCTCCCTCCCCTTTGTGGTCTGATTGGTTCCCTGTGGATAGGTGGGAGAGTGTGTATTGTTCCCATACGCTGGCTGCGTACCCTCCCCCTCATTGTGACCTGTCAAAATCCCGCCCGTGTGATTGGTTCCCTGTGGATAGGTGGGAGAGTGTGTATTGTTCCCATACGCTGGACACGTCACCCCCCTCTCATTGCGAGCTGTCTAAATCCCGCCCTGGTGATGGGTGTGGTAGGGGAATGGTTTTTCTCGATGCGTGTCACTGTTCGGCAAATCGATTTGAGGAGATAATTGTGTCAATCAATTAGGTAATGTTCGTCCATGCATAAAACATTATTGAAAAAAAGAATCAATGTTTATATACTACTAATGTCCGCACATTGCATTACAGGGAGATGTAATTAAACGATGCTCCTTGATCGATGAATACAATTAAGTATTTTTTGATTGATTAATTGTATATGAATTGACTCGCGCGCACCTGGTCGTTCTCGTATATGCGTGCGTGGTTGTTAAGACGATTATTACATGTGTATAATTATTACGACTAATAACATTTGTTTAATTCTACTTTTGAGGGAAAATATATTTTGGGTTTATAAGAATATTACAACACTTAGGTGAATCCATGGCTGAAAGGACAGAGTTGCCGTAACGAGACGTTAACGCGCGGTAATTTCACTGAAAGCCCGAGCGCAACCCTTCCTCCATGGAGCGCCAGACGCGAGTGACCGGCCCTCAGCAAGTGCAGGGCAAGTTAGCATTCATCCCCTCCTTCGCGCTTCAGTTCGCCACCTCCGTCAGCGCGCCATGTGGTAATAGGGGAAACTGCTTTTCTCTCTGAGCCAGCGTGGGCTTCCTCACAGCGCGCCATGTGGTCATATTCGAAAGTTGTGAATTCACCATATTGAGGCTTGAGGTGCGCGCATGGCAGCCATCTTAACTCCATATAATTCCGAGGAATATGATTCTGGAAAAGAATAAAGGCGAATTAACATTTTAGTTAAATAATACTCGTTTATCATGCGAGGTGCGTTCATGTTGTCTCGTTATAATTCCGGGGGGGGGGGAATTGATTATGAAAAAATAAATAAACGTGAATTAACATTATAGTTAAAATAATACATCGTTTAACATCCGTGGCACGTTCAGGTTGTCTCGTTATATAATTCCGTGGAATTGATTATGAAAAAATAAATAAATACGGTTAACATTATAGTTAAATATTACATACGTTATTAAAAAATAAATAAGGGTCTCGCTGATCGATGAATACTACATATGTTATTAAAAATAAATAAATAGGTTAACATTATAGTTAAATATTATATATGTTATTAAAAATAAATGGTTCGGTTAACATTATAGGTAAATATTACATATGTTATTAAAAATAAATAAATACGGTTAACATTATAGTTAAATATTACATACGTTATTAAAAATAAATAATGGTCTTGCTGATCGATGAATACAATTAAATATTTTTTATTAATTAATGTAAATAAGTGTATATGAATTGACTTGCGCATTTTGGGTTCCGTCGTATGTATTCGGGTGTTAAGTTGATTATTACGCGTGTATAACTATTACGACTAATAACATTTGTTTAATTCTAAATAAATAATGAAATATGGAGACTATCCTAAACAAGACACATTCCTTGTTACTCTTCGCCAAACAACTGAAAAAGAAGCACAAATACAACGCCCAAATGATAAAGCACTCCACGCGCATAGGTACGGACTTTAAAAACGATTAAGTATCGCACGTACGCAAGCAAAAAAGAATTACGATATCTTTCATAAAGTCAGTCGATGTAAAGGAAAGTTTGTACACCCTTGACGGAAAAAAACCCGACCGCTGGTAAAGTAACCTTTTAAGAATACAATGGATATCTATCATATCGTTAATGGTCAGCTTGAAAGGGTTCATAATTGTCTGCGCAGAAGTCCCCCATACAAACAGGGGAAAATCCTAAACCCGACAATTACAAGCCTGCTAAAACATTTTTTTTCCTCGAATAAGTAATTTAAATTCTACATGAAGATTATTAATGATTAAGTTTCATAGTATACTACCTCTTATTTCTTTTAATAAAATATTTAGTAGGACTCTCCCGTCAGGAAAATTAAACGGAGATAAGCGATATTTTCTTTTTACGCTGAAATTATAATTAAACGCATAGTGTATAGATTCTGTAGAAGTATAAGTAAACATTCGTAACTATTGCAATTATCTCCAAGTATTATTTCCTTCTCAGAGGCAGTCAAGTCGTTATTTTTATCATAATTATTATTATCGCCAAGAAAGCTTATTCCATTTAAACAGACTTGTGTTTGAGCCATTGTGTCTAAAAATTATTTAATTACGCAGCGCTCCAATGTATACATATAATTCTATGAGAGATAACGTGTCTATTCACGTTCGAGAGGTCGCTGGCTCGATTCCCTGCGGAGGGCTATGGATTTTCTCTCTCTTGTATGTTTTTCTTAGAATGATTTATTTTTTTGTCTGAAAGACTGTTCTTACAGGAAAAAACCATGCTCATATAGATTATAGGAATGGCTAGTGTTTAAAACATGTATTTTTTCACGTGTAGTGTATAGATTCTGTAGAAGTCTAAGTAAGCATTCGTAACTATTACAATTATCTCCAAGTATTATTTCCTTCTGAGAGGCAATCAAGTTTGTATTAGAATTATTATTATTATTATTATTATTATCGTCAAGAAATCTTATTTGTTTATTCCATTTAAAAAGATTGGCTTATTCTCTTAGTAAACATAGGACGAGAACGTTTTTTAACACCCCTCCCTTCGAGAGATATTTTTTGAATATTCCAGCAGAGAGATCGAACCATATATGTTTAAAAGTTTTTTTCATTCATCGGAGAACTTCGAGAAAATTCGACGAATTATTCAGTTGCACACCCCTTGCAAAAATATTTTGTATACCCTTTGAAGACTGTATACCTGGCTGGGTTCTTGGAAATCCCTCTGACGATAGGCTGCCGCCAGGAGGACCACGACCAACAACACTTATTCATTAAGGAATCTATTGTGCTTTAAAATGATTTCTCTGACCCTGAAAACCCCGTACTTACAGGAAAATCCCTCTCATACAGACGACTGTGTAAATATCATATCGTAATTTTTTGCGTGATATCGACAATTAAACTAATTTTTATGGAATCCTAAACAAATAAATATGATTTGTAGAGGGTGATATGTAGAGTATGGCTTTTTTAGAATTAAAATGGGAGAAAGAATTCAAATTAAGCGATCGAATGTATCCGATAGATTTTCTCAATTGGTCTTTGAAGATAGCCTGTTTTACGGTCTACTTTATAGATGAATGAAATATTTGTTGAATAACAGCCTTATTTAACATGGGTAAAAGGTGTTTAAAGGCTGTTTTGATAAAAATTACGTCGCGGTAAAGCGTGAGGTTTGAACAGGAGAGGTCAACGGTTCGATTCCCGGTGACCACCCTAGCCGCCTTTAGAACCTGCATGGAGGTCTACGAATACATAGTCTGCCCATTAACGATTTTTATAAGCGTGGGTGTAGCCTTACAAGGAAAATTATATCAACAGAAACAATACCTTCTTTTTTCGTTATTTTCACTCTAAAATTATTACTAAATAATACCTTGGTGCTAGCCTCAGCGTCGCCATTCACATTCATATCATGTTAGAATAATACTTTGATACCAGACACATGATTCAAATTTAATACTCTGACCCCTGGATTTCTCGGTTTCCCTGGTTGCTAGGCGAATGCTGTGAAGGTTCATTACAACAGCGAATTGTTTCCTCCACACCGTTTCACCGATATTCTCCTTTTTACTCAGGCTTTCATCTCTCCGGCTCTGACTGGTAATATTTACTACTGAACGTCGGCACTCATGTGATGCAGATGCTTTATGAATAAAGAAACGTATATGTATGTAGCTAAAAGGAAAGGGATGTCGTAGTGTTTAAAACACCCTCGAGGTAAAAAATACCGGGAATACCTCAAAACACGCATCCCGAGAAGTTAAGTGTAAATGTCCTGTATATAGAGTGCTATCCTTAAACAGACGCAGGAGGAAGGGAAAGGCATTCGAGTGCATCGTTTATAATTCTCTTTTTGAAGTGACAGAATATACAGATACCGGAGATTTTTCGTGGTTTTACCTGGTCTGCAGGCGAATATTTGAGCACCATATGCTACCACGTTTTCATTTTATTTCAGTCGCATCTTAACCTATATGCTTCTAAGGCCCTCTGTTTGGATTACCGTCGGCCAGTCGCTCAGACCTTTGATTTTTCGTGTTTTCCCTTGTCTCCAGGCGAATGCCTGAGTACCGTATGCTACCGCGTTTTCATTGTATTTCATTCGCATCTTTAACCCATGCTTCTAAGGCGCTCTGTTTGGATTACCATCGGCCACTCGCTCAGACCTATGATTTTTCGTGGATTTCCCTGGTCTGCAGGCGAATGCCTGAGTACCGTATGCTACCACGTTTTCATTTTATTTCATTCGCATCTTTAACACGTGCTTCTAAGGCCCCTCTGTTTGGATTACCGTAGGCCACTCGCTCAGACCTTTGATTTTTTGTGGTTTTCCCTGTTCTGCAGGCGAATGCCTGAGTGGCGTATGCTGCTATGTTTTCATTGTATTTCATTGGCTTCTTTAACCCATGCTTCTAAGGCGCTCTGTTTGGATTACCGTCGGCCAGTCGCTCAGACTTATGATTTTTCGTGGTTTTCCCTGGTCTGCAGGCGAATGCCTGAGTACCGTATGCTACCACGTTTTCATTTTATTTCATTCGCATCTGTAACACTTGCTTCTAAGGCGCTCTGTTTGGATTACCGTCGGCCAGTCGCTCAGACCTTGATTATTCGTGGATTTCCCTGGTCTGCAGGCGAATGCCTGAGTACCGTATGCTACCACGTTTTCATTTTATTTCATTCGCATCTTTAACACGTGCTTCTAAGACACTCTGTTTGGATTACCGTCGGCCAGTCGCTCAGACCTTTGATTTTTCGTGGTTTTCCCTGGTCTGCAGGCGAATGCCTCAGTGGCGTATGCTGCTACGTGTTCATTTTATTTCATTCGCATCTTTAACACGTGCTTTTAAGGCCCTCTGTTTGGATTGGCCACTCGCTCAGACCTGAGATTTTTCGTAGTTTTCCGTGGTCTCCAGGCGGATGCCTGAGTACCTTATGCTGCTACGTTTTCATTTTATTTCATTCGCATCTTTAACACGTGCTTCTAAGGTCCCTCTTTTTGGATTACCGTCGGCCACTCGCTCAGACCTTTGATTTTTCGTAGTTTTCCCTGGTCTGCAGCGAATGTCTGAGTGGCGTATGCTACCACGATTTCCTTTCATTCTAGATAATTTGCATCTTTCATTTTATTCATATCTTTTTTGCTTCTAGGTTCCGTTGCGCATGGTGAATGCCTCCTCAAAAAGGTACTTGTCCCTTCCTCGGTTGACAGCCTCACGAGTTAAGCATCCGAATCTGCGCGATTATACCCGATCAATACATACATCTTCACAATACTTTACTTACTTTAAGCATCCGAACCTGTGCGGAGACGTACGAACACCGCCGAACAATACATTATCGCTGCAATACTTTGCTCACTCACTCTAAGCACGCGAAGCTATACGAAGACATATGAATACATGCAATCACACATAAACACCGCTGACCGCCTCTCTAAGTACTCGAACATGCAGGAAGACATACGGTCATGTGCTTGTCAGAACCCATAATCAGATCGGAATGACAGGCTTTAATGTAGATATTTATTTACAACCATAACAAGAACACATCACATCTAAACACTGTCTTAGACAGGAACTTTCTCTTTAAGACACGTTATGTATGCTATTCGCTTGTTTAGATTCAATGGAGGTTCCAAACTTTCATTTCGGAGAAAAAAAATTGTATGCAATTTAGGGTGCTCTTAAAGTTAAGATAATTGTATCGAGGATTCTCTTAAAGGAACGCCTGACATGTAACATTTACCAGATAACACTTCTTACATAGGCTTACAATAGCGATTTCGCGACTTCAGATGCATGTATCCGGCAATCAACTAATTTGTTCACGGTTTTGCTTGAGAAATCTTATTGGGCGTGAAAGAATGGTAATTTTTCTCAGAGACCTCTATCAGGCTTGAGGTTCTTTTACGTGCCGTAAATCTACGGCACGGGACTACCGGATTTACTTACCTTCCGAAAGAAGCCATGCTAAGGAAATTTTAAGCCCAAAACATCCATCGCCATCCGCCGGGTTTGATCCCGCCAACCTCGGGAACTAGAGACTAGCATGGTACCTCCAGACCACGGGGACGTCACTGCTAGGAGCAGTGTTATTTCGTTTCTTAAAAACTTCACATTAAAACTAAGTAATTTTGAGTATAAATAAACAGTTATGTCAATGTCGTCATAACCATCGAAATCCATTATTGATTTCTGACATATTACACGTCAAAGGGACCAGGCCTATTTACCTTGATCATCAGGGTGCTGCATTCATTTGGTATCTGTTGTCTGGAATAGCAAAATACTATAGCAACCCAGCGTACAATAAGTAATAGAACACAAATGGAGCACTCTGGAACTGGATGTATCTTGATAAGAAAGGTTACGTGATTAATAATGTACACGCAATTGTAATTATGCAGGCTGTTAATAGGGAAAATAACCTTCATGTTGGTAAATGTATTACATATCTAAATAATTACTTATTGTAATAAAATAAACATTATCTTCTGCAATTTCCTTAACGGAAAAAGAAAGAAAGGAAACTAAATTTGTCAGTATATCTTTCTTATTAACCATGGCTTTGCTTCCCTTCCGAAGAAAGCCATGCTAAGAATTTTTACGCCCGAAAAATCCATCGCCCTCCGTCGGGCTTGAACCCGCGACCTCGGAAACTAGAGGCTAGCATGGTAACCACTACACCACGGACGACGACACACACCTAAGGTCATTTGTGTGTAACACACTAACTGATCGAGTGGAATGGCTCAGGTGGTAAGCCTGTGACTTATATTCGGATCGAGGGTTCAATCCCAGTAATCCACACCCCCCTGATTCCCAGAGGTTTTATCTTCAAGATTTTCCGCTCACTAGACGAATGCTGTGAAGGCTCGTTCCACCTCTGAATTTTTCCTCTCATCCTTTCACCTCCATCCTCATTTTACTTTTTTCATCCTCTTGGTTGTTTTAGGGTTGAAACTAGCGGAGAGGGTCTCTCGGCATAAGCTTAGCTTATGCTCTATGTAACTTTCATCCATGGAATGTGTGTGGTCCCAGAATCCTGGACCTCTCAGAGATGTGTAAGTCTGTAGTCCTCGAGAGGAGCCATAGATTGCGTCAACTGCCACCAGGGAATTTTTTTTATCCGTGAAAGGTAGAGGCCCTGCCCCCTACCCTTCGACTGTCCACGTTGTCACCTTGCTTGACATCGTCGTCACACGACGTTACTACGTCGTCACGCTACGTAACAACATTCTGAACGCCCCTGATCATCAACATATAGGTGACAGAGACGCGGCACGGGTTGGAACGTTTCCAGATCTCGGATTGTTCAGGCTAGTTGCGCGTCTCTGTCATCTACGTTTCGACGAACATTTACCTCCTGAATTAAAGTTTGGCGGTCTGTTTAGATCTGTACAGCTTGCATTGCGCTGGATGTCCCTAACGTTTCCAGATCTCAGATCGTTCCAGCTAGTTGCGCGCTTCTACCATCTTCACGTCAACGATCTGTTACCTTCTAAAGTAAAGTTTGGTGCTTGGTTTAGATCTGTACAGTTTGCAATGCGCTGGATGTCCCTAACGTTTCCAGATCCCGGATCGTTCCAGCTAGAGCCGCGCTTTTACCATCCACCTTCTGAAGTAAAGTTTGGTGCTTGGTTTTAGATCTGTACAGCTTACATTGCGCTGGATGTCCCTAACGTTTCCAGATCTCGGATTGTTCAGGCTAGTTGCACGTCTCTGTCATCTTCGTTTCGACGAACTGTTAACTCCTGAATTAAAGTTTGGCGGTCTGTTTAGATCTGTACAGCTTGCATTGCGCTGGATGTCCCTAACGTTTCCAGATCTCAGATCGTTCCAGCTAGTTGCGCGCTTCTACCATCTTCACGTCACCGATCTGTCACCTTCTAAGGTAAAGTTTGGTGCTTGGTTTAGATCTCTACAGTTTGCAATGCGCTGAATGTCCCTAACGTTTCCAGATCCCGGATCGTTCGAGCTAGTTGCGCGCTTCTACCATCTACGTTCTAAAGTAAAGTTTGGTGCTTGGTTTTAGATCTGTACAGCTTGCATTGCGCTGGATGTCCCTAACGTTTCCAGATCTCGGATCGTTCACGCTAGTTGCGCGTCTCTGTCATCTACGGTTCGACGAACTGTTACCTCCTGAATTAAAGTTTGGCGGTCTGTTTAGATCTGTACACCTTGCATTGCGATGGATTTCCCTAACGTTTCCAGATCTCGGATCGTTTCAGCTAATTGCGCGCTTCTACCATCTTCATGTCAACGATCTGATACCTTCTAAAGTAAAGTTTGGCGGCCTGTTTAGATCTGTACAGCTTGCATTGCGCTGGATGTCGCTAACGTTTCCAGATCTCAGATCGTTCCAGCTAGTTGCACGCTTCTACCATCTACCTTCTGAAGTAAAGTTTGGTGCTTGGTTTTAGATCTGTACAGCCTGCATGCGCTGGATGTCCCTAACGTTTCCAGATCTCGGATCGTTCAGGCTAGTTGCGCGTTTCTGTCATCTTCGTTTCGACGAACTGTTACATCCTGAATTAAATTTTGGCGGTCTGTTTAGATCTGTACAGCTTGCATTGCGCTGGATGTCCCTAACGTTTCCAGATCTTGGATCGTTCAGCCTAGTTGCGCGCTTCTACCATCTTCATGTCAACGATCTAATACCTTCTAAAGTAAAGTTTGGCGGCCTGTTTAAATCTGTACAACTTACATTGCGCTGGATGTCCCTAACGTTTCCAGATCTCAGATCGTTCCAGCTAGTGGCGTTTTTCTACCATCTACATTCTGAAGTAAAGTTTGGTGCTTGGTTTTAGATCTATACAGCTTGCATTGTGCTGGATGTCCCTAACGTTTCCGAATCTCGGATCGTTCAGGCTAGTTGCGCGTCTCTGTCATCTTCGTTTCGACGAACTGTTTCCTCCTGAATTAAAGTTTGGCGGTCCGTTTAGATCTGTACAGCTTGCATTGCGCTGGATGTCCCTAACGTTTCCAGATCTCGGATCGTTCAGGATAGTTGCGCGCTTCTACCATCTTCACGTCAACGATCTGTTAACTTTTAAAGTAAAGTTTGGTGCTTGGTTTAGATCTGTACAGTTTGCAATGCGCTGGATGTCCCTAACATTTACAGATCCCGGATCGTTCCAGCTAGTTGCGCGCTTCTACCATCTACCTTCTGAAGTATAGTTTGGTGCTTGGTTTTAGATCTGTACAGCTTGCATTGCGCTGCATGTCCCTGACGTTTCCAGATCTCGGATCGTTCCAGCTAGTTGCGCGCTTCTACCATCCGCAGTCAACGATCTGTTACCTTCTAAAGTAAAGTTTGGTGCTTGGTTTAGATCTGTACAGCTTGCATTGCGCTGGATGTCCCTAACTTTCCAGATCTCAGATTGTTCCAGCTAGTTGCGCGTCTCTACCATCTACCTTCTGAAGTAAAGTTTGTTGGTTGGTTTAGATCTGTACAGCGTGCATTGCGCTGGATGTCCCTAAAATTTCCAGATCTCGGATCGTTCCAGCTAGTTGCGCACTTCTACCATCTTCATGTCAACGATCTGTTACCTTCTAAAGTAAAGTTTGGTGGTTGGTTTAGATCTGTACAGCTTGCATTGCGCTGGATGTCCCTAACGTTTCCAGATCTCGGATCGTTACAGCTAGTTGCGCGCTTCTACCATCTACCTTCTGAAGTAAAGTTTCGCGGTCTGTTTATATTTGTACAGCTTGCATTGCGCTGTGTCTCCCTAACGTTTCCAGATCTCGGAACGTTCCAACTCGTGCCGCGTCTCTGTCACCTGTATGTTGATAATCAAGGGCCTTCTGAATGTTGTTACGTAGCGTGACGACGTAGTAACGTGGTGTGACGACGATGTCAAGCAAGGTGACGACCTGTGACAGTCAAAGTGTAGGGGGCAGGGGCTCTACCTTTCACGGATAAAAAATGCCCTGGTGGCAGTTGACGCAATCTATGGCTCCTCTCGAGGACTACAGACTTACACATCTCTGAGAGGTCCAGGATTCTGGGTGTGATGATGATGATAATGATGATATGCGGTTTAAGGGCGCTAAACTGCTACGGTCATCAGCGCCCTTACAATGTGTAAGATATAAGGTCAAAATATAAAAGACAGGTAAAAAACCGCATAAGTAAAAAACGGGACACAAACCCGCAATGTCCAAAAAGTTAAAAATAACAATAGAATAACAATAATAACAATAACAACAATAATAATAACAATAATAACAATAACAACAATAATAACAATAAATATATCTGAAAAACCAACACACTAAAAGCATAGGCAATAAAAGATTAAAACGTGTCAAGGACTGTAGAATGCGAGGGACATGGGCGCCTTTTGTCCACTGGGGATTAGAGTCCCCACAAAAAACAGACAGAATAAAATTACTAAGCTAAAAGACGCTCATCGCATTAAATGCGCAGATTAAAATCACTGTCATGAATAAAACGTAAAACACATGCTACAGCACGCGTGTCGTCTGCCAAAACGTTGGCTAGGCCAACAGGTAGATCCACACGAGCACGCAATGCAGCTAAAACCTGACACTCTGTTAAAATGTGACGCACCGTTAAGGGCACGTCACACTGCCCACAGAGTAGTGCGGGGTCACCACTGAGCAGATACCTATGACTAAAAACACAATGTCCAATCCGTAAACGTGCTAATATTACCTCTTCCCGACGACACGAACGAGAAGAGGTACCCCAGATCAACGGGAAAGGCTTAACCTCCCGCAACTTGTTCCCCCGGAGGGCCGTCCACTCATCGCGCCAGCGCGAGCGGATGCGGCGACGTAAAATAACACACGAATCTGACGAGGGAACAACAGAAGTAAAAAATCTGGGTAATAAAATCGCCGATTTCGCAGCGGCGTCGGCAGACTCATTACCTGAGATGCCCACATGACCTGGAATCCACATGAAGGACACGCTGATGCCAGAAACACCAAGCGAGTGGAGCAGGACATGTATGCGCTGTACGAGTGGATGGTAATGGTACAGCGCATGAATACTCTGAAGGGCACTCAGAGAGTCCGTACAAATAAAACAGTGCCGTAAGTTGTGCCGCTGAATGTATAAAACAGATTGATAAATGCTAAAAAGTTCGGCGGTAAAAATTGAACATTGCCCAGGTAAACGAAACTTAAAACTACAGTGACCAAAAACAAAGGCACATCCTACTCCAACATCAGTCTTAGACCCATCAGTATATATAAAATGACAGTCCCCGAACTGCGCCTGTAGTTCTAAAAAGGCGGATCTAAGAACAGAAGCAGGGGTCGCAGTTTTCGGCATCGACGTTAGCCCAAGGTGGCTGTGGGCCTCAGCGCGCGACCATGGAGGAAAACGCGTTTCCCCTCGGGTAAGGGCCGGCGCTGGCGTAACGTCCAAATGCCGAAGTAGCAGTCGAAATCGAACCCCTGGAGGGAGCAATGCAGAGGATCTAACGAAATATTGGCGATCAAGCGAATCCTCGTAAAATACATCGAAGGACGGGTGGTTAGGCAAGCTTGAGAGCCGACAAGCATAGCTGCACAAAAGCATCTCACGCCGGAAGGACAGCGGAGGCTCTGGAGCTTCTGCGTACAGACTGCGTACAGGGCTAGTTGGAAAGGCCCCTGTAGCGACTCTTATGCCACGATGATGAATGACATTCAATCGACGTAACACAGATGGACGTGCCGACGAATAAACAATACACCCGTAATCAAGCTTGGTTCGGACCAAAGAGCGATAAAGGCGAAGGACGGTCAGATCAGCTCCCCAGGATGTGCCACTTAAAACACGTAAAAGATTAAGAGAACGGTCACACTTTGCTTTTAAAAAGGAAACGTGCGAGGTCCAACACAACTTCCTATCAAAAATCAACCCCAAAAATTTCGCCTCGTCTGCAAACGGAAGTATCCCTGGCCCAAGATGGAGAGAGGGCGGAGGGAAATACTTCCGGCGCCAGAATTTGATGCAGACGGATTTCTCGGCGGAGAAATTAAAGCCGTTGGCGTTACTCCAGGCGTAGAGACGGTCGATACAGCTCTGGAGACGGCGTTCGAGTAGACAGGTCCGCCGTGAACTGCAATAAATAGCGAAATCGTCAACAAAAAGGGACGATGAAATGCCAGGTGGAATACAATCAACGATGGGGTTGATAGCAATCGCAAAAAGTCTGACACTGAGTACAGAGCCCTGCGGTACTCCGTTCTCTTGAATAAAACTACGAGATAAAACCGAGCCCACACGTACACGAAAGACGCGGTCCGTCATAAACTCCCGAAGAAATATGGGAAGACGACCGCGGATATTCCAATCGTGAAGTGTACGTAAAATGCCGCCCCTCCAACAAGTGTCATAAGCTTTCTCCAGGTCAAAAAACACAGCCACGGTTTGACACTTTCTCAGAAATCCATCCATAACATGCGTCGACAAAGACACCAGATGGTCGACGGTAGAGCGATAGCGACGAAACCCGCACTGAGCGTTCGCTAGAAGTTTCTGAGACTCAAGCCACCATGTCAACCGCCCGTTGATCATGCGCTCCATCACCTTGCAAATGCAACTGGTGAGGGAGATAGGGCGGTAGCTGGAAGGTAGTTGGCGATCCTTCCCAGGCTTAAGTATAGGGACAATAGTGGCTTCGCACCAAACGGAAGGAAAAATGCCGTCTTGCCAAATACGGTTATAGACCTGTAAGAGAAATAGTTTACTGTCGGCTGAAAGGTTCTTTAACATCAGGACATGAATGCCGTCCGGCCCTGGAGCGGAGTGCCGAGAGCAATGAAGAGCGTGCTCCAGCTCCCTCATTGTGAATAGTTCGTTATAGCATTCATCATTAGCAGACCGAAAGGTATATGATGCGGAATCCAGCCGGTCTTTAATAGAGCGAAAGCCGGCGGAATAATGGTCTGAACTGGAAACCGCCTCAAAGGCAGCACCCAGAGTGTTAGCGATGGCAGCCGGATCCACTATGGTGGCATTAGAAACCTGAAGGCCAGAAACAGTACAATGTGACACTTTACCTGAGAAGCGACGAAGTTTATCCCAAACAACGGATGAAGGCGTAAAACGATTAAAAGACTGGACAAAACGAGCCTAAGATGCCTTCTTGCTATCCTGAATAATGCGACGAGTCCTGGCGCGCGATTGTTTAAAAGTCACCAAATTATCAAGTGTAAAGTGTCGCCGAAACACCCTAAGTGCAGTCCTACGGGCACGAACGGCGTCCCGACAATCCTCGTTCCACCACGGAACAGGTGGCCGCCGAGGTTGGGAGGATGAACGGGGTATTGCGCGTTCGGCGGCAGAGAAAATAATAGACGTAAGGTGCTGCACTAGTTGGTTAATGTCGGAGAAGGGCTGGTCGTCAAAATGCACGAGGCTGGAATACAAGCTCCAGTCGGCTTTTGCGAATATCCAGGTAGGTACTCTGGAATGCTGTACGTGGTGCGACAAAAGAGAGACGATGCAGGGGTAATGGTCGCTGGAGTAGGTGTCAGCGACGACGTTCCACTGAAGACGACTAGCAAGCTGGAGTGAGCAAACGGCAAGATCTAAATGAGAAAATGTACCGGAAGAATCGGAAAGAAACGTAGGCTCGCCTGTATTGAGAATAGAGAGATGGAACTGGTCAAAAATGTCGGAAAGAAGAGTTCCCCTCGCAGAAGTCCTCGCCGAACCCCACAGTGGGTGATGGGCATTAAAATCTCCCAACAGAAGAAATGGTGTTGGGAGAGCGGACAGGAGAGCTCGAATGTCCGCAAGAGCGAGGGGAGATGACGGAGGTGAATATACAGAGCAACCAGAGAAGAAAAAACCGGGTAACTGCAATCTAAGAGCAACAGCTTACAAGTCCAAAATAAGAGCGAGAGTTTGAAAATGAACGTCGTTACGCACTAACAGCATGACACCTTCATGAGCAGGAGTACCCTCCTCCGGTTCAAGGTCGTAGCGAACCGGAGTATATCCTCGCAGATCAAAAGGATCGTGAGGGCGAAGCTTAGTCTCCTGCAAACACACGACCATAGGCGAATGGGAACGCAATAAAAGTTGCAGTTCCGCCCTATGCGATCGTACACCACGTACATTCCAGGTCAGGATAGCCATTAAGAAAAAAGGGATAAACTGTCTACTTAGAAGGGCGGCTTAAAATTACCTTTTGTTTAACCTTGGGGCTCGGGCTTTTGGTATGGAGTTGGTCAGACTCCATAGCTACCTCGGAGGGAGGGCCCACGCGCTCAGTGCCAGAAACCGATTCAAGCGCCGTGAATCGGTTCTGGGTGGCGATGGGTGAGGAGTGCCGCTGAGCGCGGCTTGTCCCATGACCTTCCTGGGACAGCGACCTCCGAGGAGGAGAAGGTGAACTATTGTTACCGCGCGCACGCGGAGGGTCTTTCAAAAAATCTTCCCTACGAAGTTTCTGCTTGGGCTTCTTTTCAGCGGCTTGCGACTTCATTGATTTTGGACCAGGTTTATAGGGCTTGGTAACAGTAGCTTTAATGGACGGCCGGATGGTAGTGGCGGTTAATCCTGTCATGGTCCAAGTCTGAGTTTCGGCATCTACTCGTGGTACTGGCGAGGCAACAACAGAACTAAATGTGCCAGATCGCAGGAGTGAAGGTTGGCGCGCATGGTAACGCCTCCGGGCTTCAGCGAAGGAGAGTTTTTCCTTTACCCGGATCTCCTGGATCGCCTTCTCGTCCAAGTACCGCGGACAGTCGGCAAACGAAGCAGAATGAGACCCTTTACAATTAACGCAGAGGGGGCTGTTGAACAGGTACCTTCGTGTGAGGGCTGGCTACATGTTGCACAGATGTTAACGGCACTCTTACAGGAGACTTGCGTATGCCCAAAACGTTGGCATTTAAAACAACGCAGAGGTCTAGGAATATAAGGCCTCACAGAAATCCGTTCGTACCCTGCGGAAATGCTCGTCGGCAGATCGACGCCATCAAATGTAATAAACAGGGTACGAGTGGGTCCCAATACGCCGTCGCGTTTGGCCTGCACTCGATGGACCGCTGTCACTTTCTGGTCTGCAAGATATTCTACCAGGTCCTCGTCCGATATACCATCGAGGCTATGGGTGGTAATGACGCCTCGACAGGAATTCAATGTGCGGTGCTTCTCCACACGGATGGGATAGCCGTGGAGAAGCGTAGCGCGCAACAAGGTCTTACTTTGCTCATCGGATTTCGTTTGGACTAATAAGGAACCATTCCGTAGACGAGTGCAGGACTGAACTGCACCAGCAATAGCATCAATGCCCTTTTGAATGATGAAAGGGTTCACCTTCTCAAAACTTTGTCCTTCTTCGGTTGGTGAAATGACCAAGTAACAACCAGTTGTCGGTGGTGTCACTTCTGTTACATAAACTTTTCGGCGCTTGTTAGTATTAATGGAGGAAGGGTGCTCCATAGCGAAATAAATCCTCCACCATTGCAACCGTCTCCGACCTCGGGCTCTGACTTCTGGGGCGTTACCCCGGCTTGGGTGAGTGGCCTATCTATACCAGACTCACCCCAGGGTCACACCTCCCAGAACATAGACAGAGGGACCCAATCGCCGTCAGAAGTCAGCAGCTCATGCAATGGCCCCCCCGCGGGACTGCAGTTGAACAGCGGATACGAACACAAACCCTACATGACGACCACGGGTGGTGGGGATAACGCCATTACCCACTCACCCAGCTGCGCACCTGGTGCGCGTGTATCCGTCAGGCTGTGTCCACGGAGGATTAAAAAAAGATAAAAGAAACTAAAACTGTGTGGGCGTTTCGGATGCAAGGTAGGCCGGTGAGGAAGAAAAAGAGATGCGTAAATGAATGGACGTGGTGCGAAATGTGCAGAAGTAAAAGGGAAGAAAGAAACGATGGCGAGGGGCGACATGATATGAAATGCTCAGAACGCACGAGAGCCTACCTTGATTCCCCCGGTCACGAGAACGAACCCACCTCGACCGGACGGGGGTGGAAGGATGATGATGGCGATGATTGGCTCGGGTACCCCGGGTGCGCCTAACCCGTACTCACAAAAGGTGAGCCCCTGGAGGACAGGATTCTGGGACCACACACATTCCATGGATGAAAGTTACAGAGAGCATAAGCTCTGCTTATGCCGAGAGTCCCTCTCTGCTAGTTTCAACCCTGAAACAACCAAGAAGATGAAAAAAGTAAAATGAGAATGGAGGTGAAAGGATGAGAGGAAAAATTCAGAGGTGGAACGAGCCTTCACAGCGTTCGTCTAGTGAGCGGAAAACCTTGAAGTTAAAACCTCTGGGAATCAGCGGGGTGTGGGTTACTGGGATTGAACCCTCGATCCGAATACAAGTCACAGACTTACCACCTGAGCCATTCCACTCGATTAGTTAGTGTGTTAGCTACAAATGACCTTAGGTGTGTGTCGTCGTCCGTGGTGTAGTGGTTACCATGCTAGCCTCTAGTTCCCGAGGTCGCGGGTTCAAGCCCGACGGAGGGCGATGCATTTTTCGGGTGTAAAATCCTTAGCATGGCTTCCTTCGGAAGGGAAGTGAAACCTGTGATCCCGTGTCGTAGATTTACGGCTCGTAAAAGAACCTCAAGCCTGATAGAGGTCTCTGAGAAAAATTACCAGTCTTTCACGCCCAATAAGATTTCTCAAGCAAAACCGTGAACAAATTAGTTGATTGCCGGATACATGCATCTGAAGTCGCGAACTCGCTATTGTAAGCCTATGTAAGAAGTGTTATCTGGTAAATGTTACATGTCAGGCGTTCCTTTAAGGGAATCCTCGATAAAATTATCTTAACTTTAAGAGCACCCTAAATTGCATACAATTTTTTTTTCTCCGAAATGAAAGTTTGGAACCTCCATTGAATCTAAACAAGCGAATAGCATACATAACGTGTCTTAAAGAGAAAGTTCCTGTCTAAGACAGTGTTTAGATGTGATGTGTTCTTGTTATGGTTGTAAATAAATATCTACATTGAAGCCTGTCATTCCGATCTGATTATGGGTTCTGACAAGCACATGACCGTATGTCTTCCTGCATGTTCGAGTACTTAGAGAGGCGGTCAGCGGTGTTTATGTGTGTTTGCATGTATTCATAGGTCTTCGTATAGCTTCGCGTGCTTAGAGTGAGTGAGCAAAGTATTGCAGCGATAATGTATTGTTCGGCGGTGTTCGGACGTCTCCGTACAGGTTCGGATGCTTAGAGTAAGTAAAGTATTGTAAAGATGTATGTATTGATCGGGTATAATCGCGCAGATTCGGATGCTTAACTCGTGAGGCTGTCAACCGAGGAAGGGACAAGTATCTTTTTGAGGAGGCATTCACCATGCGCAACGGAACCTAGAAGCAAAAAAGATGTGAATAAAATGAAAGATGCAAATTATATAGAATGAAAGGAAATTGTGGTAGCATACGCCACTCAGACATTCGCTGCAGACCAGGGAAAACTACGAAAAATCAAAGGTCTGAGCGAGTGGCCGACGGTAATCCAAACAGAGGGCCTTAGAAGCACGTGTTAAAGATGCGAATGAAATGAAATGAACATGTAGCAGCATACGCCACTCAGACATTCGCCTGCAGACCAGGGAAAACCACGAAAAATCAAGGTCTGAGCGAGTGACCGACGGTAATCCAAACAGAGGGCCTTAGAAGCACATAGGTTAAGATGCGAATGAAATACAATGAAAACATGGTAGCATACGGTGCTCAGGCATTCGCCTGCAGACCAGGGAAATCCACGAAAATCTCCGGTATCTGTATATTCTGTCACATCAAAAAGAGAAGTATAAACGGTGCACTCGATTGGCTTTCCCTTCCTCCTGCGTCTATTTAAGGATAGCACTCTATATACAGGACATTTACACTTAACTTCTCGGGATGCGTGTTTTGAGGTATTCCCTGTATTTTTTACCTCGAGGGTGTTTTAAATACTACGACATCCCTTTCCTTTTAGCTACATACATATACGTTTCTTTATTCATAAAGCATCTGCATCACATGAGTGCCGACGTTCAGTAGTAAATATTACCAGTCAGAACCGGAGAGATGGAAGACTGAGTAAAAAGGAGAATATCGGTGAAACGGTGTGGAGGAAACAATTCGCTGTTGTAATGAACCTGTACAGCATTCGCCTAGCAACCAGGGAAACCGAGAAATCCAGGGGTCAGAGTATTAAATTTGAATCATGTGTCTGGAATCAAGGTATTATTCTAACATGATATGAATGTGAATGGCGACGCTGAGGCTAGCACCAAGGTATTATTTAGTAATAAGTTTAGAGTGAAAATAACGAAAAAAGAAGGTATTGTTTCTGTTGATATAATTTTCCTTGTAAGGCTACACCCACGCTTATAAAAATCGTTAATGGGCAGACTATGTATTCGTAGACCTCCATGCAGGTTCTAAAGTTGGCTAGGGTGGTCACCGGGAATCGAACCGTTGACCTCTCCTGTTCAAACCTCACACGTTACCACGTCGTAATTTTTATCAAAACAGCCTTTAAACACCTTTTACCCATGTTAAATAAGGCTGTTATTCATCAAATATTTCATTCATCTATAAAGTAGACCGTAAGACAGGCTAGCTTCAAAGACCAATTAAGAAAATCTATCAGATACATTCGATCGCTTAATTTGAATTCTAAAAATGCCATACTCTTCATATCACCCTCTACAAATCATACCTATTAGTTTATGATTCCATAAAAATTAGTTTAATTGTCGATATCGCGGAAAAAATTACGATATAATATTTACACAGTCGTCTATATGAGAGGGATTTTCCGGTAAGTACGGGGTTTTCAGGGTAAGAGAAATCATTTTAAAGCACAATAGATTCCTTAATGAATAAGTGTTGTTTGTCGTGGTCGTCCTGGCGGCAGCCTATCGTCAGGGGGATTTCCAAGACCCCAGCCAGGTATACAGTTTCAAAGGTATACAAAATATTTTTGCAAGGCGTGTGCAACTGAATAATTCGTCAAATTTTCTCGAAGTTCTCCGATGAATGAAAAAAGCTTTTAAACAAATATGGTTCGATCTCTCTGCTGGAATATTCAAAAAATATCTCTCGAAGGGAGGGGTGTTTAAAAACGTTCTCGTCCTACGTTTACTAAGAGAATAAGCCAATCTTTTAAATGGAATAAACAAATAAGCTTTCTTGACGATAATAATAATAATAATAATAATAATAATAATACAAACTTGATTGCCTCTGAAAAGGAAATAATACTTGGAGATAATTGCAATAGTTACGAATGCTTATTTAGACTTCTACAGAATCTATACACTACACGTGAAAAAATACATGTTTTAAACACTAGCCATTCCTATAATCTATATGAGCATGGTTTTTTTCCTGTAAGAACAGTCTCTCAGACAAAAAAGATTAATCATTCTAAGAAAAAAATACAATATATACGAGAGAGAAAATCCATAGCCCTCCGCAGGGAATCGAGACAGCGACCTCTCGAACGTGAATAGACACGTTATCTCTCATAGCATTATATGTATGCATTGGAGCGCTGCGTAATTAAATAATTTTTTAGACACAATGGCTCAAACACAAGTCTGTTTAAATGGAATAGGCTTTCTTGGCGATAATAATTATAATAAAAATAATAATTATGATAAAAATAACAACTTGAGTGCCTCTGAGAAGGAAATAAAACTTGGAGATAATTGTAATAGTTACGAATGTTTAATTAGACTTCTACAGAATCTATACACTATGCGTTTAATTATAATTTCAGCGTAAAAAGAAAATATCGCTTCTCTCCGTTTAATTTTCCTGACGGGAGAGTCCTATTAAATATTTCATTAAAAGAAATAAGAGGTAGTATACTATGAAACTTAATCATTAATAATCTTCATGTAGAATGTAAATTACTTATTGGAGGAAAAAAATGTTTTAGCAGGCTTGTAATTGTCGGGTTTAGGATTTTCCCCTGTTTGTATGGGGGACTTCTGCGCATAGCAATTAGGAACCCTTTCAAGCTGACCATTAACGATATGATAGACATCCATTGTATTCTTAAAAGGTTACTTTCCGAGCGGTCGGTTTTTTTTTCGTCAAGGGTGTACAAAGTTTCCTTATATCGACCGACTTTATGAAAGATATCGTAATTTTTTTTGCTTGCGTACGTGCGATACTTAATCGTTTTTAAAGTCCGTACCTATGCGCGTGGAGTGCTTTATCATCTGGGCGTTGTATTTGTGCTTCTTTTTCAGTTGTTTGGCGAAGAGTAACAAGGAATGTGTCTTGTTTAGGATAGCCTCCATATTTCATTATTTATTTAGAATTAAACAAATGTTATTAGTCGTAATAGTTATACACGCGTAATAATCGACTTAACACCCGAACACATACGACGGCAACCAAAATGCGCAAGTCAATTCATATACACTTATTTACATTAATTAATAAAAATATTTAATTGTATTCATCGATCAGCGAGACCATTATTTATTTTTAATAACGTATGTGATATTTAACTATAATATTAACCGTATTTGTTTATTTTAATAACATATGTAATATTCACCTATAATGTTAACTGAATCATTTATTTTTAATATCATATATAATATTTAACTATAATGTTAACCTATTTATTTATTTTTAATAACATATGTATTATTCATCGATCAGCGAGACCCTTATTTATTTTTTAATAACGTATGTAATATTTAACTATAATGTTAACCGTATTTATTTATTTTTTCATAATCAATTCCACGGAATTATATAACGAGACAACCTGAACGCGCCAGGGATGTTAAACGATGTATTATTTTAACTATAATGTTAATTCACGTTTATATATTTTTTCATAATCAATTCCCCCCGGAATTATAACGAGACATCATGAACGCACCTCGCATGTTAAACGAGTATTATTTAACTAAAATGTTAATTCGCCTTTATTTTTTTATCAGAATCATATTTCTCGGAATTATATGGAGTTAAGATGGCCCGCATGCGCGCACCTCAAGCCTCAATATGGTGAATTCACAACTTTCGAATATGACCACATGGCGCGCTGTGAGGAAGCCCACGCTGGCTCAGAGAGAAAAGCAGTTTCCCCTATTACCACATGGCGCGCTGACGGAGGTGGCGAACTGAAGCGCGAAGGAGGGGATGAATGCTAACTTGCCCTGCACTTGCTGAGGGCCGGTCACTCGCGTCTGGCGCTCCATGGATGAAGGGTTGCGCTCGGGCTTTCAGTGAAATTACCGCGCGTTAACGTCTCGTTACGGCAACTCTGTCCTTTCAGCCATGGATTCACCTAAGTGTTGTAATATTCTTATAAACCCAAAATATATTTTCCCTCAAAAGTAGAATTAAACAAATGTTATTAGTCGTAATAATTATACACATGTAATAATCGCCTTAACAACCACGCACGCTTATACGAGAACGACCAGGTGCACCCGAGTCAATTCATATACAATTAATCAAACAAAAAAATACTTAATTGTATTCATCGATCGAGGAGCATCGTTTAATTACATCACCCTGTAGTGCAATGTGCGGACATTAGTAGTATATAAACATTGATTCTTTTTTTCAATAATGTTTTATGCATGGACGAACATTACCTAATTGAATGACACAATTATCTCCTCAAATCGATTTGCCGAACAGTGGCACGCATCGAGAAAAACCATTCCCCTACCACACCCATCACCAGGGCGGGATTTAGACAGGTCGCAATGAGAGGGGGGTGACGTGTCCAGCGTATGGGAACAATACACACTCTCCCACCTACCCACAGGGAACCAATCACACGGGCGGGATTTAGACAGGTCACAATGAGCGGGAGGGTACGCAGTCAGCGTATGGGAACAATACACACTCTCCCACCTATCCACAGGGAACCAATCAGACCACAAATGGGAGGGAGGGTACGCAGCCAGCGTATGGGAACAATACACACTCTTCCACCTATCCACAGGGAACCAATCAGACCACAAAGGGGAGGGAGGGGGCGCGTGCCAGGCGGCATTAGGTGAGACCACACAGAAGGGGGGCGGGGTGCCACCGGCACGAGACCAGACGGCATGTGGTAGGGGGCAGGGCAAGGCGGCACAGAACCGGGCGGCATTAGGTGAGGCCACAATGAGAGGGGCGGGGCCTAGAGGACGCGACCAGACAGCAATTGAGGCCTCAAAGGGAGGGGGCGGGACCAGGCGGCATAGAACAAGGGATCTTATCAGTTGTCGGCATCTGTTTGAGGCTCCGTATGGGCATATATTACCTACTGAGGAAACTCAACTATCAGCATAGTTTTATTACCCCAGTTGGCTGCAATATTTTGCTAGGAAGTACGGATGTGAATTCTTCTTGTGTCATTGTTACCGATAAACGACCCAACAGAGTAGTGGGAGGAAAGAAACTGCGTATAAATTTGAAAAGTTCCGTATAATGTAACGGAATGTACCACGTGATTTAAGATTTTAGCCTATCATATAAAAGCATTGATAACTCACACTTTTAGGCCCGCGAAAATGAAACGAATAAGTGTTTTAATGTATTAGATACAGAATAGGGGTATAACGTATATAAGTCGTCAAAATTTAAATTAGGTACCTCAGTCTTTACGATGTAAGCAACGTGAAATCCACGACACTTGTTTAAAGGTCTGAAGTCTTCTCAGATACTTCCGCGGTAGTGAGAGTGAGCCAGAACAGTGAATGTGACCGATGTAATACTCAGGCTGGTTTTAAAATAAATGAAAGTAATTGCCGAAGTTTCATTCTGGCGAGTAAAATAGCTGCCCATTACCGAGAGGAAACGAAACCTTGGGTGATATAAATCAAAACAAGCAAAACCTTTTGGGCTGTAGCTCCAAGCAAGTTGAGAAACGAGCAACAGGTCGTGGTTTGGATAAATGAAAATTTCCCCTCTTCGTTGAGCTATTGCTATCAGCTAGGAGGCTTTTGCTCAATAACCTTCACCACGACACATCATCTGAGTAAACAAACACGCCCATTCTTTGTCAGGAGGCGATTTAAATCTTTACTGCACCTAAATATACATATACTCACTCATGTTAATCATACTCTCATTTATGAAATCTAATAGACATGCAAATTTTAAATAACATAATTATAATTAAGATTTCGCAAATGAAACAGACATTGAGATTCACCCAACTTTTAACAGATAAGGCTCATCCCCTTTCTAAATCCAATCCCTCATTTCCTCATTTGATAGTATTACAAACGTGTCAGCAACTGATATATTGAAAGTAGATTATTTGTACTTCTGCTTTTGCAACTTTATATTGATATCCTCTGCATGTATATAAAATATGACTACGTAATTCCAAGAGTTTATAAGATGTTATCATGAATTAAAGCTAAACTGGATTAAAGAGTTTCATTTGAAAGTTAAATTTAAGTTTGGTTTTAATTGAAATTCTTTAGTTATAATCCGGTTTTGATTTGTGCGAACATTCTGCTCTATGTAAGTGTTTATTTGTATATCCCTTTGATTATATTACCAGTCTTCCATTAATAAGAGCGGCTCGCTATGACCTCACTCACATTCTGTTTAGCATTATAGTACCCAGATGAAAACACGTCAGGATCTTTTCAGCATTGTTAGAAGGTCCACCTCGTGTTTTTCATTTGCCTCTGGAAGAAAATGTTGCGCAACCTTTCACATTTTCTGTTTTAAGTAACTGTTTATATCAGCACACATCCGAGTTCTTGCGTCTTGAAACAATTTTTAATTTCACCATCACTTACGTATAGCAAGTAGAGGAAGTATTGCACTCTACGCAAAAATTCGATACCGAGATTTGATCAGAAATACACGTTTTGAGAGTGCCTGAATTAAAAAGAAACATCTTTAGCAAATGTGTGTGTTAACAGCATAAATAAAAAAACTAGTTCAAACTTAGTATCCTCCAAAATGTGATAAGATGTTCAAGAAAATTCCTATACCCCAAAACAATCCCTTTACTTAAAAATGGCTCCAACAATTTTGATTAAAATCCGCTATTGTTTAAGATATTTGCATGGCAAATATAATTAGGTATATCTCGAATTATCAGGGAATAGCCAGTGAAGTGCTCTTCATTCTGAATGGCTTTTATGTAATGCTAAACTGTAAGAGATTCTACTACAAGGGTCCTACTACGCATCTGTGTCTGAACAGCAAACTCAGAAAGGCAAAGTCGTTAAACAACAAGTTTAGTATTTAAGTTCAGGACCTTCCAAACATCGTCAGGAAGATTTTCAAGAAAGTTCCCCCTCCCCAAACTGCCCTTAGCATGGAAACTTTTTCCAAAGGCTTTATTTTCTCAAAAATGGCTCTTAACGATTTTGATTAAACACGGCATGTTTAAAATGTTTTCATGTCAAATGCATATATTGCATTTCCTGGGAATATCCTCCGGAGTTCTCTTATTTCTCAGTAACTTTTGCACAATTGGCAAACCATAAGATAGACAAATCTATCTACAAAAGATCTTACTACAAAATGAAAATTGTTCTCGTTAAGCACGCATTTTATGTCCAAGCATTTCTTTTTACTTTCTCTACTACGTATAGTAAGTAGGGGAAGTATTGTATTCCACCCAAAACTTCGATACCGGGATTTCACCGGAAATATGTTTTGAGACCCCCTGAATCCAAAAAAAGCATTTTTGGAAACATGTCCGTGTGTGTCTGTGAACAGCATAACTCAAAAAAGAACAGACGGATAAACACCGAACTTGGAATTTAGGTTCAGTGTTTTCTAGAGATGCGACACGAAGATTTTCAAGAAAATCCCCCCACCCCAGATTACCCTTTATATGGAACATTTTTCGAAAATTTTAATTTTCTCAAAAATGGCTCTGACGATTTTGATTAAAATATCATATGTTTAAGAAATTTTGATGACAAATAAAATGTATATTTTGAATTTTTTGGGAATGTCTCCAAAAGTATTCTTTATTGTGAACGACTTTTGCATAATTGGTAAACCATAAGAGATAGACAAAATTTTACTACACAGAAAATGTAGATCCCGTTAAAATACACAATATGTCATATACATTTTTTTGTTGAGTGAACCATTTTCGAGATATTGCTTGTTATTCCCTTAGATTTTTCAATACTTATTTTCTCAAATGGGAATTCGTCATTCATTTTTTGTCTTGAATGTGCAAAGAGTATTAATCTGTGGCAAGGAGAATGGTGCTGCACTTAGCAACCAGCTATTAAGAGATATGTTTATGCTTAAACGCTACTGTATTTCTACATTGCCCTTGCAAATACAAAACAGGGGGAACATAGTAGGCCTTAAGCGACAGTCAAATATTTTCAGAACTGGTCGCTATGTATAAAATGTAATTCTTTTTTGAATGTCAAAAGATCGTTTCTTCAAATGTTTATCTCGATTAATATGAAATAGAGAATAAGAGTTTGTAAAAATAGTTTGTACGGGAGTAGAGAAAGTCATGTTAGTGTAACACATCAGATTTGTTTACTTTCTTTTTTTAACTTAATCATTCCTGAGATATTCCTTGTTATTGATTTAAACTTTCAAATAACTACTTATAATTCTCTCAAATGGGAAGTTGGTATTCGATATTTTCTCGTGGTCATCATGCAAAGAGCGTCGAATTTCAAAGCCCTCATATAGTCAGGCGCTCTTTAAAAAGCTGACTCACTTTGCCTACTGTATCGTATAACAAAATTGTAAGTGTAAATTGAACGTTTATCTGGATTAACAAGAAGAAGCTGGAATAATAAGCTCTTGTAAGTATAGTTTGTAGAAGAATGATTAGAGAAAGCCATTTGAATGTAGAATATCAGGATTTTTTTTTCTTTTTTTCCGCGATCATTTGAAAAGAACGGAATTACAAATCCATCAAATAACGACCCACATTTAAAATATTTTACTATCCCTTTAGTTTACTGCATTCTTCTATTCCTACAATGATAGTTTATCTCGATTAGCAAGAAGTAGCTACCAAGAATAAGGTTTTGTAAGAATTGTTTGTAGAAAGAGTGATAGAGAAAGTCGTGTGATTTTTATTTTCCTCTCTGGAACCATGATCATGAACTCCACCAATGTATTAAAACGCAGTTGAGCAAGCTGAGGTACCTCAAGAAATAGCAAGCCAAAGCTTACTAAAGGCGAGCAGGACTTGTTTTTATTTATACCAAATCGCGAGCAATAGCTCAGCGATCAAGGACAGCAAGCTTTTGCTCGCGAGGAGGTTGAGCAGAAAAGTTTTATTTATACGAAACCTAGCAAAAGCTTGGAATTAGTGAGAAATGAGCTAATGCTTGCTTTTATTTATACCACCCCTTGTCTGTGATAGTAAGAGGTGCGTGAGCAAAAGTCGCCGAAGTAGGTACTGGCGGAGATTGACATATTAATATGAGCATTATGTTAACTTTGTGTCTTGGATGATAATATTACACGTGAAAGTTTCATACAGACATTCACCTTAAATAGCTATGTATGCGTATGGTGATAAGCGGCATAGTGAGAAAATTCATGGCAGATAGCTAGAAGTTTCGTTGCCAGGAACATTCGTAGTGACGTGTGTAGTGTACATATTTGGAAATATTAAACTCATAAGCGGTGAGATCCATGGTTTTGATTTCCCTACTGTTCCAGTAGGTACATTGGAGGAATCCTGGGCCACTTTTTTGCGTTTATGTGGGAAAGGATAGGGAAAACGAGGATAGACGCGGCGGTTCACGGAGGAAAATGCGTTTATATGGCAGAGATAGGGAATACGAGGGCTAATGCTAGGCTAAACGGAGGGGTTGTATGGGGGAAATACGTTTATATGAGAGTGACAGGGAATACGAAGGCTGATGTTAGGCTAGACAGGGTTGAAGGAGGGAAATGTGTTTATATGAGAGGGAGAGTAAAACCTCCGTTGCTATGCTAGGAGGTAGTTGAAGGAGGGGAGGAAATGCGTTTTATGGGAGAGGTAGGGAAAACGACGATAGGTGTCAGGAATTGTGATTAAAACTGCAATACAAAGAACCGCATTATTCAAGAACTTTAAGAACAAAAATACTCAAGTATAAATCATTTGTAAGGTGTTTAGGAGGGGTCTTTAATGGAAAAAACCCCTAAGTCTCAGTAGGGGGAAATGACGATTGAAGCACACTTAATATGCAGGAATGTGTATTCATATGCAAATGAGGTCCCCCACCCCCTCTCCCCCATTCCCTTCCCCAACTCCATTGTAGTTTCTGTTGCAGCTGAGGGTCATAAATCTTGTTGAGTATAATGGAAGCTTGACAGGTAAGCAATTAAGGCTGTCAATCAACTGTCAGAACAAACAAAGGAATAATAAATTACGCTTCTGTAACAAAGGCGGAGACGTTATTCTACCCATTCCATATCCGGCCACGTGTGTACTGAAACAACTCATCCTCACACTCGCATTGTTTAACGACCGCGTGCAAAAGAACAAAAGGCTATCCATCAACTGTCAAAATGAACAAAAGAGTATGCTGTACAAAGGATCAAACGCAATTGTCCCAGCTCTATTGAATACTTTTAGGAATGCCACCTGCGAGCTCGCAGTCGCATTGTTTGACGACCATCTGCAGAAGAATAATAGAACAGGTCAGACCCGAGTTAACAAAAGCTTGATTAACAAAGGGACAGATGCTATTGTATCCCTTTCTATTGTCCAGAGCAAGGCTTCTTTAGAAAGACCACCCGTGTAGCACCCCGCTTCCACAGCCGTATAACAAAAGAACAAAGCTTGCCCTTCACCTGTCGAAATGAACAAAGGCTATGATAAATATGTTTGTAACAAAAGAGGGCCTGAATCCTGCTAACAAAGAAACAGATTCTATTGTATCCCTTTCCATTGTTCGACCACGTGCATGTTTTAACAAAAGAAACTGGGGGAGGCTTTATACTCGCCCTGTCTTTGTTTGTCCGTTTGAAAAGAGAGAGGATTCAGTTCCCACGGGACAAGCATCATATAACTGCTAGTCCCTAAATTCCACCCCACCGCACCTCGACTTCCAGGCGTCACCTGCGTTGACCGAAAGCTACTTCTCTTTGCGCATGCGCTGCAAGAGATGATGTCATTGGATGCAATAATCACGTGACGTGTAACATCTCCCCCCTCAATACAGCCATCGTCATCTATATATAATGCAAGGTGAGTGAGTTTTTACGTAGCTATGTAAAAGACGAATTATTGCAAGAGTATCCTATTGTTTATCTGTATTTCATTTCCTTAATAATTAACATCAGAGTTGTTAAAAAATGAAGAGCTTTCATCAATGGTGAAAATAGTTCTATATATCCTAGCATAAAACATTCATACTTAATCTCTAATCATTCTTCCTATATTAAAATCCACACCATTTTCTCTACAGATTCTTCTATTAACATTCATACGATTTTCGCTACACATTTTTCTGTAAACATTCATACGATTTTCTCTACACATTCTTCCGTACCATTCATACGATTTTTGTTACACATACTTCTTCTGTAAACATTCATATGATTTTCGTTACAGATTATTCTTGCATAAAGAGTCATATGATTTTAAACACATTCTTCTTGTATAAACATTCATACGAATTTCGCTACACCTTCTATTAACATTCATAAGATTTTATCAACACATTCTTCCTCTATTAAGATTCACACCATTTTCACTACACATTCTTTTGTAACCACTCATACGATTTTATCTACACATTCTTTTGTGAACGTTCATAAGATTTTTGCTACACATTCTTCTTCTGGAAACATTCATATGGTTTTCGCCATAGATTCTTCTAGCATAAACATTCATATGATTTTCTCAACACATTCTACTATTAACATTCACACCATTTTTCTACGCATTCTTCTATTAACATTCACACGATATTCTCTACCCATTCTTCTGTAAACATTCACACAATTTTCTCTACACATTCTTAGGTAAACATTCATACGATTTTCTCAACACATTCTTCTTGCATAAAACATTCATACGATTTCTTCTACACATTCTTCTTGTATAAGAATTCATAGGATTGTCGCTACACATTCTTCTATTAACATTCACACCATTTTCTCAATACATTTTTCCTCTATTAAAATTCACACGATCATCCCTACACATTCTTCTTCTCATTCTTTCCGTAAACATTCATACGATTTTCACAACACATTCTATTAACATTCATACGATTTTCTCTACTCATTTATTTCATATTACATTACTTTCTCTACTCCTTTATCTTTTATCAGTTATAAAAACAATTGAATTTACAGGACTTAAATTTTTTCTCGGGTAATACTGCAAACGCAATGGGAGTCGCCAGAGCCGCATTCGCCAGAGGAGCGGGCTCTCGGCTTAACCAGCTAGTACAGGTTCATAGAGAACCTGTTAATAACAATTTTGTCTCGGGATACAACATATCAGCAACCCTGGCGGGAGATCAGACTTTAGATGTGCCGCTGCATAGCAGCTATATCTCTTATGGTACTAATAACCCCCTCCCCGTCACCCATCTTATCGGGATGATTATATTATACCACCGCCACTTGGATTTGAGGATGTCACTCACGTTATAGGGGTGAATGCAGGCATGCGCAGCGCTCCAGAGCAGTATTGTACATACAATAACTGCGAATACAAATTTTCTGCAATACAGATGTTTAACGATGTGAACGGTGAGTTTAGATATATTATCACATAAACTTTTTTTCTAGAAAATATTAACTTTATCCTTAATCAATGTATAAACAGCGATCAATTCATGCTTACATCAGAATTTCAATTATGGAATGAAGCATTCAATTTCCTAGCACCTTTCAATTAAATATATTCAATGTGAAGCTAATTCTGCTTTTTGCTTCTTTTTTGTAGTTCCTGAAGCGATTTCATTCGGGGCTGGGGAGATGGACGAGGACGGTAACTTGCCTTCACCTATATTCTCGCAAGACTACCTGTCTCCGCCGCCTCCCGGGTTCGAGGATGTTGCACCGATGCCTGTAGGAGATCCATTAGCGATTATTCCTAGTGAGGGGTTGTGCACTTACGTGAATTGTGCCTACAGGACCATGTACCTACAGATGCTTCGTGAATTGAATGGTGAGTTTTTTAACTTCATTTGTTCTAGATCTAGAATCATTACATAAATAATTAACGTAACGTTAACGCATAATTTTTCTTAAACCTTTTTACTCATTGTTATTAATTAAAATATACAATTACATAAATAATTATCGTATCATTAACGCATAACTTTCTTCAATCATATTTTACACATTTTTAGTTATTAAAATATTGCCGTAGCCTCTCTACAATATACTTCTCAGAAACAGACGGGGGAGCACTCGCTTAGCAAAAGGCACCGGTGAATTAAACAAGATCTGCAAATGGCGAGGCTACGACGGGAAACGCAGCTAAAGAAAGTACAGAAAATATTACTAATCAGAATAATACCTGGCTTTAAGGGAGAGGAAGGATTCTACGCTACCATAATTAAAACTCGTCAAGAGTGGATGGCTAAGGGTTTAATGAGATAAAGACTAATTACATTACTTACATTCTTTTCCCATTGTCTGTTGACGAGGCCATCGTGCCGGAGCACGAAGAAAGCAGTTCTACGTCTTTCCTACTCGGATCTTACTTACTAACTCCCAAACCAACGCTAACTCTAAAGCGTTACTGACGCTATTCCCTCCCTAACACTTAGTTCCCCCTGAATTACCCCTACTCACAGACAAAACTGCCGTCTCGGATCTCGGTGCCCAGAGAGTCGTGTATCCTATTATCTGTGCATACGTCACATCTCCCCCTGACCACCGAGATCGACGCCCTCGTCGACACAAGGCAAACAAACAGATTAAGAGACATTAAAATAACAAAAATGACATAAGAAGGAACAAAAATATATGTGATGCACCCAGGCGACGACAATGTTGCTTTTTGTTTGGTTTTAGATGGCTGGCTTGAGAATCTTGAGTGCTATCGGATAATATTGTTAGAGCACTAATGCTCGAGCACCCCGCACACGCACACACACCACGCTGCCTCAGTTCACACGCACACTACACTGCAACTGCTCTTGATGGTCCGTTGAAACTGTTTGTGGGTGAGTTTATAATGTGCCCACAACGACGACTTGTCTTGGCTGTAGAATTGTTATTACTGCAGGTCTCTGGCGATGACAACGGGGTGGGCAGTCGCTGGCTTGGACTGCCCCCCGACATGGTGGCTCCTCGGCCACGGCAGTGTAGTGGCTGCCCGACAGCTTCCCTGTGGTGTTTCTTGAACTTCTGGTGTGCCACGTGGGATGCTCCCTTATGCTTTCGAGCTCCGCCACAGCAAAATACTACAACAAAACCACCAAACAATAAAAAGGGTGCTCCAACAAGCAATCACACATAAAAAGAACGGTATGTCATGTACAATCAGATATTTGAAAGGTTTGCACTAAAATTCTTTTGACATGGGGCAAAGAAAGAGAAAAAAAATAAGTACAAATTGGCATAAGAACTAAATTTTATAGAGAGTTGCCATCCAAAATTTAACTCACAATGCTTCAGAATCCAAATAAAACATTAAAACAGAGTCAGAATACATTAACATTATATCAAGAACAGTGACTTTTTCATACAATAACATGACAGAAAAAACATAACCTTATTTGGGATCCCAATATTAAATCTTAATGACCAGCTGGTATCACTAACAAAAGAAAATAAGTGCACTTACAAGACAATCACACATGATAATGAAATGAACTCATTCACACTGACCATGGCCCAAATTACACACAACACTCACTTAGCTAGCTACTGAAAACTACTGTATGCATTACTACAAACTGCAAAATAAATCCACAATACATCTCCAAACTACACCACGTGACATGCTTTCAACTACTATTGTCATACTCTGTCACTAATACAATTTCTCCTCTACATTACTATCTTCTACATCTCATCATTATCATCAACTCAATCATAATCATCATCATCAACAGTATTTCAATCAGCATCATTACTTCAGTCATTATCATCTTTATCTCAACTTTCAATTTTCTCTTGGAAAACAAAACATCTTCACTGACGTGTCTCATTTACCATGCTGCAAATTCAAAACATCTAACATAGGCATAACCTTCAAGAAAGCACATTAACATTTCAGAAATGACACAAATGACATGACATTATACTGTTGCATCCACATCCTCCGAATCAAAATTAAGCTGGAAAACAGTTGGTATTAAAATTTGCTATCTAAGATGGTACTAAACTTGTTGCATAAACAGAAAAAAAATTATTCACATTACAATCACTTCCATCCATTGAATCTCTCGTGTGAATACATCACACACGCTATACTGGGCACGTTACAGCAACACCAATAAGCAAAATCTCTGAAATCATCACATCACATCAACTATCGGGGTTACTCTTTGGCACTTCCACCGAAGCAAACATCAACTCATATTTCTCACATAACCTCCCACTACGCCATCGGGGTTACACTTTGGCACTCCCACCGAGGCAAATCTCACATATATCACATAACCTCAAATACACACCTACATACACACACTATTCATGCAACAATTTTCTGCAAATAAAGATCACAGCATCGTTATGAAACCCAAAATCAAATCAAGTCAAATCAAATCGAATGCCACAAAACAACATCACATCATTACTCAAAACAATATTGTCACAGAACATTCCTGAAAATGAAAGCTCAATTAAGCACATAGTACACATGAAACACATTCCTGCAGCATAACACAATAAAACAAATGATTTGCAATTCCCAAAACATAATTTAAAATTTAAGTTACACCCACAATAATAATGCACTTTTAATTTGGCAGAGACATTCATAGCACATATTATTCCTGAAAAGCAAAGCTTAATTAAGCATAGACTTTACAGTCTATAAGGACCCACAGGATCATAGTAAGGGTAAAGGCGTGACACATGAACACTCTGATGTTTGGTACGGGGAGCATGAGGTCGACCAACAAGGTAGGTAACAGGAGTAATCTGTCGGATAATTTCAAAAGGGCCAAAATATCTATGTAGCAACTTTGTACATTTACCTTTCTTCCTAATAGGAGTGAAAACTTTAACTAATTGACCTACATTATAAACCACATCTCTGTGTTTAGCATCAAATGCTTCTTTTTGCTTCACCTGCTGCTTTGTGATGTTAGCAACAGCAACCTCCCGTGCCTTCTGAATCTCTTGCAATGTCTGTCTCACAAAAAGGTCATCAGACGTAGCTTGTAGTTGAACCTGGTTAGGTAAAGAAGGGTCTCGACCATATATCAAGAAAAAGGGTGAAAATTTAGTAGACTCTTGAACACTTGAGTTATACGAAAAGATAACATAGGGCAAAATTGAGTCCCAATTCTTCTGATTATTGTCCACAAAATGGCTGAGCATATTTAAGAGGGTTTGGTGAAATCTTTCAGTAAGTCCGTTACAAGCTGGATGATAAGCACTGGTGAAATTGGAAGACACTGATAAAGATCTCAACAATTCTTGTGTCACTTCACTTAAGAAAACTGAGCCACGATCAGATAACAAGGCAGCAGGGGCTCCATGCTTACAGATGATGTTATGCAAAATAAATTTAGCAACTTGAGGGATTGTTGCTGAAGAAAGCGACGCAGACTCGACCCAGCGAGAAGCATACTCGGTCGCAACGACAACATACTTGTGTCCAGAATTTGAGCGTGGGAGAGGACCAAGCAAATCAATATCCCACCGCTCGCCTACAGATGTAACCGGAATTGGTTGTAATAAGCCTGCTGGTGTCTGATTCTTCGGTCCTTTTCTTGTTTGACAGCTGGGACAGGTTCGTACAAAGTGTTCAATATCTTTCTTCATCCCAATCCAGTAATACCTGGAGTGAATTTTGGCAAATGTTTTTGAGAATTCTAAGTGACCTGAAAGAGGATCATCGTGACATGAAGAAAGAATTTCATGTTTTAGAGCTTCTGGAATAACCAGCAGATGGAGAGGGCCAGTGGAGCCAGCATTTTTACGATAAAGAACTCCTGATTTGAGCGTGTAGTTGGAAATTTGTCTCTGAAGCTTAGCAGGGGCCGAAGGAGGATCATGGAGAGCATTAATAAGCTCAAGTAACCCAGTATCTTTCTTCTGGTGGTCAGCAACTTCAACTGATGACAGTAAACATGTGGGAAGTTCTTCAAGCTGTTCAAGATCACCTTCTGTAGGTTGTAACACAGGAAATCTCGATAGAGTATCAGCATCATGATGTTTCTTGCCAGATTTATAAGAAATGGTGTAATCAAATTCTTGCAATTTCAAACTCCATCGTGCCAAACGCCCAGTCAAATCTTTCAAATTATTTAAATAACAAAGGGAGTGATGATCAGATACAATATGAACCTTGTAGCCATACACAAAACTGCGAAAGTGGGTAAGTCCAAACAGGATGGCCAACAATTCCAACTCAGGAACACTGTAATTACGTTCACATTTAGATAGTGTCCTCGAAGCATAGCCCACTGGTTTCAACACATTATCAATCTTTTGATACAACACTGAAGCAACCCCTAGTCCACTGGCATCAGAGTGTAGTTCGGTATAAGCACCAGGAGTATAGTGAGCTAAGACAGGGGCCGAAACTAATAAGTCCTTCAAGTTTTGAAATGCAGTTTGCTGATCAGATCCCCAAATAAAACTTTGATTCATTCTAGTCAACTGGATTAGTGGTTGAGCAATATTAGCATAGTCCTTGATGAATTTCCTGTAAAAATTAAACAATCCCAAAACATTTCTCACATCTCGAACATTTTTAGGACGAGGCAAATTTTGAATGGAAACAACTTTATCAGAATCAGGGGAAATACCATCTTTAGAAACTTCAAAGCCTAAGAGCTTGATCTTTTGCATGGCGAAGAAACATTTTTCTGGTTTGAGTTTAAACTTGTGGTGATCCAGACGTTGAAAAACAGCCTCAAGATTTTGTAACAACTCCTCAAAGGTTTTAGCAAAAACAACAATGTCATCCAAATATGCAATAGCCTTTTTAAAATTCAAATCGCCTAACAACTTGTCTGCGATGTAACTGAAAAACCTAGGGGCATTTGCCAACCCAAAACTCAAGCGTGTAAATTGATATTGACTCTGAAAAGTAACAAAAGAGGTATATTTTTGGCTATCCTCTGCAATAGGTACCTGAAAGTATGCTGACAGCAAATCTAATGAGACAAACCATTTAGCCTCCCCCAAATAACTTAACAAATCTTCTATCAATGGTAAAGGGAAAGAGGTGGTCTCTGTAACAGCATTCAATTTTCTATAGTCGACACAAAATATCATGGAGCCATCTTTCTTTTTGACAAGTACTACAGGAGAAGCCCAGGAGGACTGCGATTCCTTGATAATTCCAGCATGTTGCATATGTTGCATTTCTTTAACTTGCTCAGCAATAATTTCCTTTTGTTTATGAGGAACTCTATATGGTCTTTGCTTAATTGGCTTGGGGTCATTTACTTTAATATCAAATTCTGCAACATCAGTAGTACCAAGTTCTCGTGATGTTGTGGCAAAAAGATCACTATATTTCAATAATAAAGAATGTAACTCAGCCTTTTGGGTTTCCAGGAGTTTACCATTGACATTAAAATTACAATTTGGAGCTGGCAGAGGAGTAACATCGGATGATAAAGCAGAATTACTCTGAACGAGTGCAACATCATAAGCTTTGGCTAAGACTGTATTTGCAAACAATGTTTGTGGAACTGAAGTATTATTGTGCACTGGAATGGTAAGTTCAGAGGCAGAATGACACAACGGTGGAATGGAAAGATTCTTCTTTTGCATTATGTTAAGAGCGGGTTCAAACATAACCTCATTGCTAATGGCTGACAAAGGCTTAACTGATATATAGCATGTAGACAGAGGTGGAATTTTAACATCATTCATAACTGCCATTTTAACACCAGAATCTACACAATCATTATCTTGGAGAGGGTTTACTGCCATATCAACGAAAGGTCCTTGTGTTAGAGTTATTGGTATACTGAAAGCATCATTCTTAGAAGAGTTCAGAGTTATCAGATTATGTGCATAGTCAATTATAACATCATGGGTCTGCAAAAAGTCATTGCCTAAAATTAAATCATGGGACAAATCTTTCACAACTAGTACATCCTCCTGAAAAAGAACATCATTAATATAGAAATCTAACACAGTGTGGTAAGCCGCATCAAGTAACTTGTTTCCTGCAGTGCGGAGCATCATCTCTATAGGTTTTAATGTAGAATGGTCAAGAACATGTGCAGCATTCACAATACTCACTGCGCTTCCTGTATCGAGCAAGATGGAGAGCTCTGTCTGGGCAATACGACCAGTAACTTGCAAGATCTGACCTGATAATGCAGACACATCCCGTTGAGGCGCAGCTATGCCCCGTGGAGGTGCAGCCATGCTGGTGGGCGGTGGTGGTGCTGCTACGTCTCGTCGTATGAGGCTCGGCGCCAGTCATTTCTTGACTGCGGGAGGCGGCTCCGGCAAAAGCGAGCCAGGTGGCCCTGCCTGTTGCATCTATAGCAGGTGACGGGTGAATCCCTCCGGTTGAAGTCAGATGACCGTGGAAGCTGTGAATGCTGTGAAGTTCTCTCCGGAGGTGGTAACTGAAACTGGTTAACTCTGTTACATAACTGTTCCACACGATCAATCAGCTGATGCATAGGATCGATAGGTACGTCCACAAGAGAAGAAGCCTGAGAAGGCTGAGGAGAAGCTGGTAAAGTAACAGCAGGAACAGATGCATTATTAAATAGAACAGAGGGTGGCGTAACCACTGCAGCCTGAGATTGAGCAGACACTAGATGTTCACGGTTCTGCATATAAAACTGTGCTTTGTCCACTCGTCGAATGATTTGTATTACCTCATCAACAGTTTGAGGATTTAATGGCAATAAAGATTGTACATACAGAGGTCTAAGACCTTTAAGCAAGTGTTTAATTTGTTCTAACTGCAACATGGCTGGGTTGACTTGGTCACATAAAGATAGCACGTCATAGATGTAATTAATAACAGGTTCATCATCCAACTGTACCCGCTGTCTGAGTTTCATTTCCAGAATATCACTCTGGTTTGTTATCTGAAATGCATTTAGAAATTGTGTAGACAAGAAAACCCAATCATGGTGAGGGTGCCGATGGCGAAAAGCTTGAAACCATGATGCGGCAGTATCTCTTAAATAGCATGGAAAGCATTTCAATTTCATTTCTTCTGACCAGCCATTAGCAGCAGCGACCATTTCAAAGTTCTGCAGAAATTCATGCGCCGACAACCTTCTGGAATTCTCAAAGTAAGAGGGGTCAATGACCGGGCGACACACAGCTGACTGCATTGTACTGGTCACGACAGGCGGATTAGGCACCACTGGTAGTATCTGAGTAGCAACAGGCGTACTAATACCGGACATAGATTCTACTTCACTGTGCTCGCTAACTGGGGCAATTGCCATATCAGATTTCTGCGTAGTACATCGCCTAGGCATGATTGCAGCGCAAAAGATAACACAACCAGTAAATAAACAATATGACAAAGCGATACAGATTACACCAAACTAAACACTTATAGCATCACATGAATGTAAGTAGCAAGATCAGAACATAGCCAAATAAAACAGTACCAGAAGTATTACAATTAAGCACCCACGGCGAAATATCAGAACATTATAACGACATACGGTCTACACAAGCATGACACGCAAGCCACTTGGACACAATACCAAGATTTTTAAACAGAATGAACACATGGAAGAGAAACCAAAATGATATCTTCAGTGAAAAACCTCGAACTGGAAGTTAAAAACCACGTCACACCTACTGTGACCACCGCTAACATTATCTCAAAAGGAGCAGAATACAGACTTGCAATTTATACGTAGCACAAAAAAAATCCTTCTCTTTTTCCTTTAAAACAAATGTATCTGACCTGATATACACACGCAAATAAACGCGCCAAAACACGTGCTGATGAAGACTGGTTTCACAAGCTAGAATTAGTGCTGAAATGCATGACCACGCGGGAATTACATAACACACGTGCGTACATAAACGTTACACGAAAAATGTCCCACAAACGTATAGTAAACAGCTGGAAATCACAATCAATGGAATATAAAGTTATAAGTTTCCAGAACTACTGCTAATAAGCACAGAAAACAATATTTTCACCTAGATGGCCAAACGTGACGAGCACATTTTCAAAGTTGCAAATATCTCACTCGTTTCACAACTCACCTTTCACAAAAATATATTTCAAAATAACCAGCACGAACCACTTAGCACAGCAATATAATTTAATAGAAATGAAGCCAAAATAAGAGGAAAATGGAGTCAGGAGTTTTAGCGTCACGCCGACGGACAATGGAAAAATGCAAAAATGAACTCTAAATTAAAATTTAGAAACGAGACTTTCAGAAATTATAGCAACAATATTTAGAATATAGAAATCACAAATTACACCATCAAAATCCTTACCCTTAAGCCAGAAACAAATTTAGATCTTTAGCGACCACGTGGAGGACCACAAACCGTTACATTTCAGAGGGAAAAAAAGTTTGCACTTAAAAATCTCACAAAAAACCAAACTCTGCCCTGCCCTCTACCAACTGCCGTAGCCTCTCTACAATATACTTCTCAGAAACAGACGGGGAGCACTCGCTTAGCAAAAGGCACCGGTGAATTAAACAAGATCTGCAAATGGCGAGGCTACGACGGGAAACGCAGCTAAAGAAAGTACAGAAAATATTACTAATCAGAATAATACCTGGCTTTAAGGGAGAGGAAGGATTCTACGCTACCATAATTAAAACTCGTCAAGAGTGGATGGCTAAGGGTTTAATGAGATAAAGACTAATTACATTACTTACATTCTTTTCCCATTGTCTGTTGACGAGGCCATCGTGCCGGAGCACGAAGAAAGCAGTTCTACGTCTTTCCTACTCGGATCTTACTTGCTAACTCCCAAACCAACGCTAACTCTAAAGCGTTACTGACGCTATTCCCTCCCTAACACTTAGTTCCCCCTGAATTACCCCTACTCACAGACAAAACTGCCGTCTCGGATCTCGGTGCCCAGAGAGTCGTGTATCCTATTATCTGTGCATACGTCACATCCCCCCCTGACCACCGAGATCGACGCCCTCGTCGACACAAGGCAAACAAACAGATTAAGAGACATTAAAATAACAAAAATGACATAAGAAGGAACAAAAATATGTGTGATGCACCCAGGCGACGACAATGTTGCTTTTTGTTTGGTTTTAGATGGCTGGCTTGAGAATCTTGAGTGCTATCGGATAATATTGTTAGAGCACTAATGCTCGAGCACCCCGCACACGCACACACACCACGCTGCCTCAGTTCACACGCACACTACACTGCAACTGCTCTTGATGGTCCGTTGAAACTGTTTGTGGGTGAGTTTATAATGTGCCCACAACGACGACTTGTCTTGGCTGTAGAATTGTTATTACTGCAGGTCTCTGGCGATGACAACGGGGTGGGCAGTCGCTGGCTTGGACTGCCCCCCGACATGGTGGCTCCTCGGCCACGGCAGTGTAGTGGCTGCCCGACAGCTTCCCTGTGGTGTTTCTTGAACTTCTGGTGTGCCACGTGGGATGCTCCCTTATGCTTTCGAGCTCCGCCACAGTAAAATACTACAACAAAACCACCAAACAATAAAAAGGGTGCTCCAACAAGCAATCACACATAAAAAGAACGGTATGTCATGTACAATCAGATATTTGAAAGGTTTGCACTAAAATTCTTTTGACATGGGGCAAAGAAAGAGAAAAAAAATAAGTACAAATTGGCATAAGAACTAAATTTTATAGAGAGTTGCCATCCAAAATTTAACTCACAATGCTTCAGAATCCAAATAAAACATTAAAACAGAGTCAGAATACATTAACATTATATCAAGAACAGTGACTTTTTCATACAATAACATGACAGAAAAAACATAACCTTATTTGGGATCCCAATATTAAATCTTAATGACCAGCTGGTATCACTAACAAAAGAAAATAAGTGCACTTACAAGACAATCACACATGATAATGAAATGAACTCATTCACACTGACCATGGCCCAAATTACACACAACACTCACTTAGCTAGCTACTGAAAACTACTGTATGCATTACTACAAACTGCAAAATAAATCCACAATACATCTCCAAACTACACCACGTGACATGCTTTCAACTACTATTGTCATACTCTGTCACTAATACAATTTCTCCTCTACATTACTATCTTCTACATCTCATCATTATCATCAACTCAATCATAATCATCATCATCAACAGTATTTCAATCAGCATCATTACTTCAGTCATTATCATCTTTATCTCAACTTTCAATTTTCTCTTGGAAAACAAAACATCTTCACTGACGTGTCTCATTTACCATGCTGCAAATTCAAAACATCTAACATAGGCATAACCTTCAAGAAAGCACATTAACATTTCAGAAATGACACAAATGACATGACATTATACTGTTGCATCCACATCCTCCGAATCAAAATTAAGCTGGAAAACAGTTGGTATTAAAATTTGCTATCTAAGATGGTACTAAACTTGTTGCATAAACAGAAGAAAAAATTATTCACATTACAATCACTTCCATCCATTGAATCTCTCGTGTGAATACATCACACACGCTATACTGGGCACGTTACAGCAACACCAATAAGCAAAATCTCTGAAATCATCACATCACATCAACTATCGGGGTTACTCTTTGGCACTTCCACCGAAGCAAACATCAACTCATATTTCTCACATAACCTCCCACTACGCCATCGGGGTTACACTTTGGCACTCCCACCGAGGCAAATCTCACATATATCACATAACCTCAAATACACACCTACATACACACACTATTCATGCAACAATTTTCTGCAAATAAAGATCACAGCATCGTTATGAAACCCAAAATCAAATCAAGTCAAATCAAATCGAATGCCACAAAACAACATCACATCATTACTCAAAACAATATTGTCACAGAACATTCCTGAAAATGAAAGCTCAATTAAGCACATAGTACACATGAAACACATTCCTGCAGCATAACACAATAAAACAAATGATTTGCAATTCCCAAAACATAATTTAAAATTTAAGTTACACCCACAATAATAATGCACTTTTAATTTGGCAGAGACATTCATAGCACATATTATTCCTGAAAAGCAAAGCTTAATTAAGCATAGACTTTACAGTCTATAAGGACCCACAGGATCATAGTAAGGGTAAAGGCGTGACACATGAACACTCTGATGTTTGGTACGGGGAGCATGAGGTCGACCAACAAGGTAGGTAACAGGAGTAATCTGTCGGATAATTTCAAAAGGGCCAAAATATCTATGTAGCAACTTTGTACATTTACCTTTCTTCCTAATAGGAGTGAAAACTTTAACTAATTGACCTACATTATAAACCACATCTCTGTGTTTAGCATCAAATGCTTCTTTTTGCTTCACCTGCTGCTTTGTGATGTTAGCAACAGCAACCTCCCGTGCCTTCTGAATCTCTTGCAATGTCTGTCTCACAAAAAGGTCATCAGACGTAGCTTGTAGTTGAACCTGGTTAGGTAAAGAAGGGTCTCGACCATATATCAAGAAAAAGGGTGAAAATTTAGTAGACTCTTGAACACTTGAGTTATACGAAAAGATAACATAGGGCAAAATTGAGTCCCAATTCTTCTGATTATTGTCCACAAAATGGCTGAGCATATTTAAGAGGGTTTGGTGAAATCTTTCAGTAAGTCCGTTACAAGCTGGATGATAAGCACTGGTGAAATTGGAAGACACTGATAAAGATCTCAACAATTCTTGTGTCACTTCACTTAAGAAAACTGAGCCACGATCAGATAACAAGGCAGCAGGGGCTCCATGCTTACAGATGATGTTATGCAAAATAAATTTAGCAACTTGAGGGATTGTTGCTGAAGAAAGCGACGCAGACTCGACCCAGCGAGAAGCATACTCGGTCGCAACGACAACATACTTGTGTCCAGAATTTGAGCGTGGGAGAGGACCAAGCAAATCAATATCCCACCGCTCGCCTACAGATGTAACCGGAATTGGTTGTAATAAGCCTGCTGGTGTCTGATTCTTCGGTCCTTTTCTTGTTTGACAGCTGGGACAGGTTCGTACAAAGTGTTCAATATCTTTCTTCATCCCAATCCAGTAATACCTGGAGTGAATTTTGGCAAATGTTTTTGAGAATCCTAAGTGACCTGAAAGAGGATCATCGTGACATGAAGAAAGAATTTCATGTTTTAGAGCTTCTGGAATAACCAGCAGATGGAGAGGGCCAGAGGAGCCAGCATTTTTACGATAAAGAATTCCTGATTTGAGTTTGTAGTTGGAAATTTGTCTCTGAAGCTTAGCAGGGGCCGAAGGAGGATCATGGAGAGCATTAATAAGCTCAAGTAACCCAGTATCTTTCTTCTGGTGGTCAGCAACTTCAACTGATGACAGTAAACATGTGGGAAGTTCTTCAAGCTGTTCAAGATCACTTTCTGTAGGTTGTAACACAGGAAATCTCGATAGAGTATCAGCATCATGATGTTTCTTGCCAGATTTATAAGAAATGGTGTAATCAAACTCTTGCAATTTCAAACTCCATCGTGCCAAACGCCCAGTCAAATCTTTCAAATTATTTAAATAACAAAGGGAGTGATGATCAGATACAATATGAACCTTGTAGCCATACACAAAACTGCGAAAGTGGGTAAGTCCAAACAGGATGGCCAACAATTCCAACTCAGGAACACTGTAATTACGTTCACATTTAGATAGTGTCCTCGAAGCATAGCCCACTGGTTTCAACACATTATCAATCTTTTGATACAACACTGAAGCAACCCCTAGTCCACTGGCATCAGAGTGTAGTTCGGTATAAGCACCAGGAGTATAGTGAGCTAAGACAGGGGCCGAAACTAATAAGTCCTTCAAGTTTTGAAATGCAGTTTGCTGATCAGATCCCCAAATAAAACTTTGATTCTTTCTAGTCAACTGGATTAGTGGTTGAGCAATATTAGCATAGTCCTTGATGAATTTCCTGTAAAAATTAAACAATCCCAAAACTTTTCTCACATCTCGAACATTTTTAGGACGAGGCAAATTTTGAATGGAAACAACTTTATCAGAATCAGGGGAAATACCATCTTTAGAAACTTCAAAGCCTAAGAGCTTGATCTTTTGCATGGCGAAGAAACATTTTTCTGGTTTGAGTTTAAACTTGTGGTGATCCAGACGTTGAAAAACAGCCTCAAGATTTTGTAACAACTCCTCAAAGGTTTTAGCAAAAACAACAATGTCATCCAAATATGCAATAGCCTTTTTAAAATTCAAATCGCCTAACAACTTGTCTGCGATGTAACTGAAAAACCTAGGGGCATTTGCCAACCCAAAACTCAAGCGTGTAAATTGATATTGACTCTGAAAAGTAACAAAAGAGGTATATTTTTGGCTATCCTCTGCAATAGGTACCTGAAAGTATGCTGACAGCAAATCTAATGAGACAAACCATTTAGCCTCCCCCAAATAACTTAACAAATCTTCTATCAATGGTAAAGGGAAAGAGGTGGTCTCTGTAACAGCATTCAATTTTCTATAGTCGACACAAAATATCATGGAGCCATCTTTCTTTTTGACAAGTACTACAGGAGAAGCCCAGGAGGACTGCGATTCCTTGATAATTCCAGCATGTTGCATATGTTGCATTTCTTTAACTTGCTCAGCAATAATTTCCTTTTGTTTATGAGGAACTCTATATGGTCTTTGCTTAATTGGCTTGGGGTCATTTACTTTAATATCAAATTCTGCAACATCAGTAGTACCAAGTTCTCGTGATGTTGTGGCAAAAAGATCACTATATTTCAATAATAAAGAATGTAACTCAGCCTTTTGGGTTTCCAGGAGTTTACCATTGACATTAAAATTACAATTTGGAGCTGGCAGAGGAGTAACATCGGATGATAAAGCAGAATTACTCTGAACGAGTGCAACATCATAAGCTTTGGCTAAGACTGTATTTGCAAACAATGTTTGTGGAACTGAAGTATTATTGTGCACTGGAATGGTAAGTTCAGAGGCAGAATGACACAACGGTGGAATGGAAAGATTCTTCTTTTGCATTATGTTAAGAGCGGGTTCAAACATAACCTCATTGCTAATGGCTGACAAAGGCTTAACTGATATATAGCATGTAGACAGAGGTGGAATTTTAACATCATTCATAACTGCCATTTTAACACCAGAATCTACACAATCATTATCTTGGAGAGGGTTTACTGCCATATCAACGAAAGGTCCTTGTGTTAGAGTTATTGGTATACTGAAAGCATCATTCTTAGAAGAGTTCAGAGTTATCAGATTATGTGCATAGTCAATTATAACATCATGGGTCTGCAAAAAGTCATTGCCTAAAATTAAATCATGGGACAAATCTTTCACAACTAGTACATCCTCCTGAAAAAGAACATCATTAATATAGAAATCTAACACAGTGTGGTAAGCCGCATCAAGTAACTTGTTTCCTGCAGTGCGGAGCATCATCTCTATAGGTTTTAATGTAGAATGGTCAAGAACATGTGCAGCATTCACAATACTCACTGCGCTTCCTGTATCGAGCAAGATGGAGAGCTCTGTCTGGGCAATACGACCAGTAACTTGCAAGATCTGACCTGATAATGCAGACACATCCCGTTGAGGCGCAGCTATGCCCCGTGGAGGTGCAGCCATGCTGGTGGGCGGTGGTGGTGCTGCTACGTCTCGTCGTATGAGGCTCGGTGCCAGTCATTTCTTGACTGCGGGAGGCGGCTCCGGCAAAAGCGAGCCAGGTGGCCCTGCCTGTTGCATCTATAGCAGGTGACGGGTGAATCCCTCCGGTTGAAGTCAGATGACCGTGGAAGCTGTGAATGCTGTGAAGTTCTCTCCGGAGGTGGTAACTGAAACTGGTTAACTCTGTTACATAACTGTTCCACACGATCAATCAGCTGATGCATAGGATCGATAGGTACGTCCACAAGAGAAGAAGCCTGAGAAGGCTGAGGAGAAGCTGGTAAAGTAACAGCAGGAACAGATGCATTATTAAATAGAACAGAGGGTGGCGTAACCACTGCAGCCTGAGATTGAGCAGACACTAGATGTTCACGGTTCTGCATATAAAACTGTGCTTTGTCCACTCGTCGAATGATTTGTATTACCTCATCAACAGTTTGAGGATTTAATGGCAATAAAGATTGTACATACAGAGGTCTAAGACCTTTAAGCAAGTGTTTAATTTGTTCTAACTGCAACATAGCTGGGTTGACTTGGTCACATAAAGATAGCACGTCATAGATGTAATTAATAACAGGTTCATCATCCAACTGTACCCGCTGTCTGAGTTTCATTTCCAGAATATCACTCTGGTTTGTTATCTGAAATGCATTTAGAAATTGTGTAGACAAGAAAACCCAATCATGGTGAGTGTGCCGATGGCGAAAAGCTTGAAACCATGATGCGGCAGTATCTCGTAAATAGCATGGAAAGCATTTCAATTTCATTTCTTCTGACCAGCCATTAGCAGCAGCGACCATTTCAAAGTTCTGCAGAAATTCATGCGCCGACAACCTTCTGGAATTCTCAAAGTAAGAGGGGTCAATGACCGGGTGACACACAGCTGACTGCATTGTACTGGTCACGACAGGCGGATTAGGTACCACTGGTAGTATCTGAGTAGCAACAGGCGTACTAATACCTGACATAGATTCTACTTCACTGTGCTCGCTAACTGGGGCAATTGCCATATCAGATTTCTGCGTAGTACATCGCCTAGGCATGATTGCAGCGCAAAAGATAACACAACCAGTAAATAAACAATATGACAAAGCGATACAGATTACACCAAACTAAACACTTATAGCATCACATGAATGTAAGTAGCAAGATCAGAACATAGCCAAATAAAACAGTACCAGAAGTATTACAATTAAGCGCCCACGGCGAAATATCAGAACATTATACCGACATACGGTCTACACAAGCATGACACGCAAGCCACTTGGACACAATACCAAGATTTTTAAACAGAATGAACACATGGAAGAGAAACCAAAATGATATCTTCAGTGAAAAACCTCGAACTGGAAGTTAAAAAACCACGTCACACCTACTGTGACCACCGCTAACATTATCTCAAAAGGAGCAGAATACAGACTTGCAATTTATACGTAGCACAAAAAAAATCCTTCTCTTTTTCCTTTAAAACAAATGTATCTGACCTGATATACACACGCAAATAAACGCGCCAAAACACGTGCTGATGAAGACTGGTTTCACAAGCTAGAATTAGTGCTGAAATGCATGACCACGCGGGAATTACATAACACACGTGCGTACATAAAAGTTACACGAAAAATGTCCCACAAAAGTATAGTATCTGTGCATACGTCACATAATGCTATTATATAAATAATTATCTTAACATTAACACATGACTAAGGTTTTTCTTCAAAGATTTAATAAACATATATTCTCGCATTTCTATTTTAACTGCCATTCCAATTAATTCCACTTTGTTATTGTTATAGAACCTTCAATAATGGTCACGAATCCGGAGCCTGAGTATGCAGACAACTTAGCATTGCTCCCGGGTACCAAAAGACCTCACGAAGCTGAAGAGGAGCACGGTCAAGAAATTAATCCCCTCGCCAATCCAGTATCTTCAAATGCCCCTCCATCACCAGTTGCAGGACCATAAGGCATCGGTCGCAACAAGCATTATGACACCTCAACCACCTCTGATGACACCAACTCATGCAGTATCGACTGTGCATACAGCAAGAACGCCAAAAAGCTAAACGTTAGTCATACCCAACTAGAGTGTAAGGTTATTGAATCGGCGTTCAAGGGACGTCTTTTAGATAGCCGCATAGAAAAAACTTTAGAGATAGCTGATCCCAGTCAATTTCTGCAGGAATGCAGTCGTCTTGTATTGGGAGAGATGGTTTCTGTGCTCGGGAGAAGCTCTTCTGACTTTAAAGTAAACACCTCTATTGAAATTACGTACATCATACAATCTCCTGAATAAGAGCATGCAGAAACCATCTTTTTCAATAGCAAGACAAAGCTGGGCCTTCAATTAAGTAATATTGATACCCTATACACTTCTATGGTCGATGAAATTCTAGAAAACATCTCGAATTTCGAAGGAGGTGCAAGCTCAAAATCTCTGCTCGCTGTCAGGGCTCTTGTTATTGGAACTAGCTTCTATGATCCCTTGAATGCATCGCGATACATAGAGTTAACCAGTGCATTTAATGCTAAGAGAGCTGTATTAAACATAAAAAACGACGAGGAATATTGTTTTGCATGGTGGTTGCTCGCTGCAAAGTATCCTGCAAAGCTCAATGGTCAAAGAATGAGCAAATACCCTGCAGAACAGTTATTCACTGCATTCAGCTACAGTGGGATAGACTTCCCTGTAAACCTACACCAGATTCCAGACATTGAAATGCAAAACCCAGGAGTATCAGTTTCAGTATTTGGACTAGAAAGGCAGTGCTTAATTATACCACTATACCAAACCAGCAGCAAGAAAGAATTAACTGTTAACCTATTAGTAATTGAGCAAATTTGAAGATCTCACTACCTTCTGATTAAGGATATGTCAAGGCTGACAAGGTCACAGTTCAGCAAACATGGTAGGAAACACTGGGTATGCGAGCCCTGCCTGAAGCACTTCAATAATGAAGGTGCTTTTAAAAAGCATCAATTGAAGTGCATGCAGTACCAGTGCTCAAAATACCTAAGCAGGGTAAAGTGATCGAGTTCTCATCCTACTCGAAGGGTACTCCTGTAAATTTGGTTGTGTATGCCGATATTGCGAGCGTGTTATCCAGAGTTCAGTCCTGTGAACCGTCGGCTAATCAGAGCTGGACTCGGGCTATCCAGTATCATGAGGCTATATCTATATCCCTTAAGCTCGTATGTCGCCATGACGACTCATTGTCGAGATTTAAGCTATTCAGAGGACCTGATGCAATCAAGGAGTTCTTCATTGAGCTTAGGTTAATAGCCAATATGGTTATTGATCAATATAGCCGCAATGAGGAAATGACCTTGACTGCACAGGACGTGGCTGATTTCGATAATGCTCTTCATTGCCACATATGCAAGAAGGAGTTTGAGGTAGACGATTTGAAGGTACGCGACCACTGCCATGTGACCGGTGTATTCCTGGGGGCTGCTCATAATGCATGTAATTTAAATAGACGGGTACCCAATTTTATACCCATCTTTTTTCATTGCCTTAGCAATTATGACAGCCATTTCCTGATGCAACACCTTGCATATGATGATCACCCCATTTCGTGTATCTCAAACTCCTCAGAACTCCTCATTGAGCAAAAAGTACAGGACTATCTTTTTTCAGGTTTCTAGATAGCTTTAGTTTCTTGGACGATAAGCTATCTAGTTTAGCCTGCATGCTGAGCAGTGATGAGTTCAAGATCACGAACTCTGAGTATCCTGATCCCGAACATCAGCAGTTGGTGAGATCTAAGGGAATATTCCCTTACAGTTACGTCGACTCTCCTTCCAGACTACAGGAAACAACACTGCCTTCAATAGAAAAAATTCGATGACATAACACAAAGAGACTACAATCATGCTGTCAAAGTCTGGAATACCTTCAACATAAGTAACCTGGGCGAATACAGCGACATGTATCTGAAAACGGATACGCTCTTGTAGACCGATGCATTCGAGAAGTTTAGGGACCTCTCTCTGGAGGTATATAATTTGGACCCCTGCTGGTACTATACCCTATCAGGACTTGCATTTGGTGCAATGCTCAAGGTGACCAAGGTCAAGCTTGACCTAATTCATGACGAGGAAATTATTAAATTCTTTGAGGGAGGAATCAGGGGCGGAATGTGTACTGTATCAAAGAGAGATGCCAGAGCAAACAACGAATACCTTCCTGGACACAATCAAAAACAAAAAAGCTTATATTTGGCCTATCTCGACATCAATAATTTATATGGAGCTTCGATGGCCAGCCCTATGCCACACAAGAACCTGAGATGGCTTTTGCCTGAAGAAATTTTAGCAATAAACGTCTTTGCTGTTGCCCTTGATTCCCCAACTGGATACGTTTTGGACGTCGACCTTGAGAACCCTGAGCATCTACACAATGAGCACAGTAACCTTACTCTCTGCCCAAAAAGTGAGATACCACCTGGAGGCCAATACAAGAAACTGCTGGCAACGCTCGAGAACAAAGAGTAGTATACCTTGCACTACAGAAACCTCCAGCAGTGCATTGATTTAGGCATGAAGCTAAAGGAGATCCATAGAGTGGTTGCATATGATCAGTCAGAATGGCGGAAAACCTACATTAATATAAATACCGAGAGACGTGCAAGGGAAACTTCCAAATTCGGTCAGAATTTATGGAAGAAAATGAACAATTCTGTATATGGTAAATTTATTGAGAATGTACGCAAATACAATGACTTCCGTATCGTTACAAGTTGGAAGCAATGCAAGAAATTGACAGCGCGACCAACTTACGTTCGGAGCATTTTATTTGCAGAAAAGCTTGTGGGGATAGAACTTGCCAGAGAGGAAGTGTACATGAATAAACCCATCTACATAGGGCAAGCCATCCTTGAACATCTCAAAGCATCTAATGTATAGTTTTAATAATATGCTAAAGCCAGACCTAGAAGATTTAATTTTGAATTACATGGACACGGATTCGTTTATACTGGAAACTTTAACTGACATTTATAAATTTATGAAGGAAAACCAGAAACACTTTGACACATCAAATTACGAGACACAAAACTGCTACAGAATTATACCGCAAAACAAGAAATTTATCGACCTGTTCAAGAACGAGCTTGCAGAAATCCCTATGATAGAATATGTTAAGGTCCAAGTTATATGCGTATAAATGCGAGGACCAAACTGTGATGAAAGCAAAGGGCATCAACAAGACCGGCATACGGAAAATAATTTTGAGCACTATTTCGGCTGTCTTAACGATATTAGAAAAACAATTTTAACAAAAACAGCAACATTTCGAAGCTTCAAACATAAATCCTCGACCATAGAAATGAATACGGTCGCTCTCTGGGGTAGAGACGATAAGACAAAACTTATTGAAGACTCAGACCAGACAATTGCCGGGGGTAACTATTGACTGCGTATGACTGACCCTTAGATGTATATATGTATTTATGTAATTTTTAGCATTGTAATGTTTAGTTGTGTAAATTGTTTTTAAAATTTTATGTATGTATGTATGTATGTATGTATGTATGTATGTATGTATGCAGGGTTTAATCATAAAATGCAAATAATAATGTATATATATGTGTATAATTTTTAGCTTCATTAATTTTTTAGTTAAACTCTTTATTTATTGATTTTAATTATGTAAAATGCAAGTAAACCATGTAACCCTGCGATCACAAAAAGCATTAATATTGCAAAAATATGTTTTAAATAATGAATTTAATTATTCACTTTTGATTCATTATATATTATGAAATAAAAAACACACATTATTGTGGAATGAAGGCCTCTTTATTTCATTATTATTTTTTTCCTACAATAAATCCTTTCTGTCAATCCAATGAGTATTAGGGAATCCATACCATTTTACAAGAATACTATTTCCCTGCCAGCGTAATCCTTTCTCTACCAGAAATGTATTAGGGTACAGTGTGGATAGCAGTTCATGCCCATAAAGGGACCCCTTTATCTCATCACCGTCATTACCTTTTAGCATGTATTTAACGGGATTGGTGTGATTCACACGAACAAGTTGAAATATTTCAACACTCCAATTAGCTTCAAAGCCCTTTTCAAAATGTCCCTTGTCGTTTGATATCCTCACATAATCACCAACACTAAACTTTCTTGCCCCTCTCTTCTCTCTTCGATCTTGAGTGTAGTTATATACAGTCAGAAGAAGATCATTGTTCTTCACCTCTATAGGCTTCATTCGAATAGTGGAGTGGTAAGTGTTGTTATATCTTGCAATGATCTGGGGTAAAAGGTCTAGCCTTTGTATGATCCTTTGGCTAGAAACTCGCGATACATCATATTCTTTAAAGTTCTTATTAACCGTTCAACAGCAGCTGCCTTCACATGTGTATAGGTACTGTAGTGACTGATGTTATATTTGGTCATTACATTTTTAAAATGTTTATTATAAAATTCATTTCCATTATCACTCTGTATGTTCTTGGGTGGGGTTACCATTTCTTGCAGTATATCTTCCATAGCCTTTGCAACTTGAAGCCCTGTCTTGTCCATTAGCGGTCTCGCATATGCCATTTTAGAGTAGAAGTTCATTGCAATGATGATGTACTTGAAATTCTTATTGATTTTTGCATGCGGTATCATCTCCACCAAGTCGATCTGCACCAAGTCGTGGAGCCACTTGCTGATAATCTTTCGACGCATGAAGTTTCTCCGGGCTGGAGCACGGAGCTCGCTTGCTATATGTTGCTTCACTGATGTCATGCTATAACCTTTGCCGCTTTTAGTTCTTGAATAATCTCTTCAATTTCTTGAGTATGATTGTTATTGCCGACGTTTCTGGATGCCACAAGTAGCCTAAGACGGTCCACCAGATCATTAGGGTCGGTCCAGTAGATGTAGTCTTGCCTCGTTTAAGGGTGATGTTCTTTCCACTGTAGTCCTAATCCCTTGTGTTTCGTTACTAGAGGACGTATAACGCTTTTATACTTGTAGGAATTACCCGATCTCAGCTGCCCATGCTTGCTGAAGCTTCTTCGATGAACATGTGTTGCTTTAAGTATTTTACTGTATGTTTCAAGGTCATCTTCAGTGTATGCGTGCATTTCAGGTATTCTCTTGAATATGAGTTCCTTCAATCCAGGCGTGGTTTCATACGTTTCGTCCCCTATTCGAACTTTATTATTGATGAAATCAATAATCTTGTTCCCTAGCATGTAGCTTCCATCCTCATATCGTACTCCATATGATGAATCTATTTCATTTTTGTCCTTCTTTCGAACTTTATTAAGGTAGTTGTAGAGTTTCTCATCTTTCACGTCTTTCGGTGATTCCTCCTTGCTTGTAGTATTCGTTTTCTGTATTTCAATTATATCTTGAAGCGGATCTGTCAATGGTTGAAGAGCTTCACTCATCACTCTCTGGGTTTCAAACTGCTGGCCTTTAAGAGAAAGTAACTTTTCTCTTATAGCTTTCGTGTGCATGGCTACAGATTCTTTAAGTCGTATGCACTCGCTGTCCATCTTGAAATGACTCTGAAATTAGACTTTTGCATTAATATGTACACTATTTATTTAGCAGACTTCAGTTTATAAGAGATTTTCAGCTCAATATTTAGAAAATGGCCGTCCCTTACACGATTTGCAGGAGCAGTGAAGGTTAGTCTATCACCATTTGCAATTGGTGCAGGCAGAGCTCTAACAGACTTGTTATTTATTTCAATTAATGCATCAGGCCTTACAGTAGGAGCTTTTGGTGACGTCATATAGCAAGAAATTATCTCGCCGTTTACGTTTGATTTGTAGTATTCAAGACCTGTTCTTAACATGTAGCTCTGTGATTTCCCTCTGAAAGGCAACGACTGCAGTGTAATTACATGCTCCCCTCTCATTTGCTCTACTAATGAATTTATGACTCTCATTTGTGTTTTAAGGGTATTGATATTATCCATTGTAGTTCTCAGATGCCCATCTATTGATTTCTGACGGTTCGCCATAGTTTCCATGTGTTTTCCCAATGTTTCTGTAACTGTGGTACTTATTGCACCAAGTTTGCTGTTTAAATCTTGGCGTATTTCATTTTGTTTCCTTCCCGCGTGAAATTTAACAAACTTTTTTGTTGCTCCATCATTGTCATCGACAGGATCTGCTACTTCAATTAGCCTTCTTTTTTAAATGAAACGTTACCGTGTGAATCAAGCGGTGGTGTTCTTGCACATATATTCTAATACATGCTTCTTATTTGGCACGTCATAGTCCTCTTGAGGTGGCAGCATTATCTTCAATCTTATAGCATCCAGGATAATGTTGTTTCCATCGTCACGTTTAAGGGTATTTTTATTCAGATATTCCATTAGAGCATCATGTTGCACGTCTAGCGACTTCTGGATGTGATCCCTAAGCGTAGTTTGAAGTTCGCCCATGCGCTGATATGTCGTTTTTTCTGTGAACTCCTGCATTGGATTTTCAGTAGAAGACGTAAGCGTATCCACGTAGCGTTTAGTGCTTGCGTCGTCGTCCTCCTCAGGATCCTGAACAATGCACAGTCTCTTGTTCCTGAATTGGTAATTTCCTTTTCCATCTCTGTTTATGATGAATCGATGTAGCGACCTTTTTATTGGCGCAGCCCTCTGTGATCCAAACCTGTCGATACTCATGATGAACTGTGAATGAGCAATTTCTTTATTAACAACTTTAATATATAAATCGAATCCGCACCTATATGGACCGTCATTCATCGGAAATTCGGGAACTATTACCATAAAGGGTCTTCCTTCTGTAGAGCTCTCCCAAACACCTATGCACAAATCTTTAAATGCAGTATACGTCATATCGGTGTTTACGTAATCTTCATATATATGCTTCAAGTTTAAATTACTTTGCCTGAAGAGTATAACCATGTTCGCATTATCTCTAATTAAATGCTTTGGGACTTTGGCATAGGATTGTGCTAGATATATAGAATCCACATTTCGATGTCTGCCCATACTGTAAAAGGATGCAATCTTGCCTTGCTTTTCAGTGATGACGTCATCAAATATAAAGATTGAATTTTCTTTATTTTCTGATGGGTGCAAGACGCTTTCACCGTCTTCATGAGTATACACACCTATACCCTCAATGTTTTCAAGCAGCTTAACGAGATATTGATACTTTGGCTGATTTGGTGACTTTAAATAAATGTACACATTTTCAAAGCGTAGTCCATTCTCATGAAGTATCATATTGAGTAATACATTTGTTTTACCAGCACTGGAGCTACATAGAATTAGCGCTCTAACATTGCCTGGAAAGAGCTTCCCGTGACGATCGCGTCTAAAGTCACTTTCAAAGTCTAGCACCTGGATAGGCAGCGAGCAATCTTGCTTCACCAACTCCATCGTAGCAACTAAAATAAAATAAATCATCCTTAATGTATATATGCTAATGAATGTAAGCAATGACAGAGTATAAAAGAACTATGTGCCAATTAAATCGATTAGTGCACCATGAGTGCTAAGGGGGTTAAGGTCGCAAGAGGTTCCGGTTTAATTAACTCTCTCATTAACCTGCTGCCATTTGAAGCACATATGCCTGGTTACAGATACTGTGGACCTGGGACAAAGCTAGAAAAAATATTAAAAAGAGGAGACCCCGGAATCAACCCTTTAGACGAAGCGTGCAAGCTTCACGACATTGCCTACGCTCAGCATAAGGACTCTGCTTCGAGAAACGTTGCCGACAAAATCTTGGCTGAAAAGGCCTGGAAAAGAGTGCAATCATCTGATGCTACTTTAGGTGAAAAGTTGGCAGCCCGACTAGTAGCAACCATTATGAAGGGTAAGGTAGCTGTTGGTACGGGATCCAGGAAGAAGAAACGAGGAGGATTTCTACCGCTGATACCAATTATTGCAGCCCTGGGAGCCTCTGCTGAAGGCGAAGCACAAATCGTCTCCTCAGTAAATAAGAAAAAGGCTGCAGATAAACATTTTGCTGAAATGATGAGACATAACAAAGAAATTGAAGCAAGAGTGAAAGGCCTACGAGTGAAGAAGAAGAAGAAGAATGCAAGGAACACCGAAAGGAAGAGCAGACAGAGCCAGAAAGGGAATTCAGAAAACTCAGGCAGAGGATTATACTTGTCCCGGAAAAAGTATTGAGTAACTTAGATCTCAACTTGTATGCCCGGCGTTTAAAGATTCCTCATTTTAGAGGTGTATACATGATCGATCAGGTACCCTCAAGACCTCGTTACAGAGAGAATTATTGTTAATCTCGATACTTCAAATAATGAAGGCACTCATTGGGTAGCTATAAAGAAGGATGGCAACATGTCATTTGGAAACATGAAGCCTCCAAAAGAGACAGAAAGGTACCTCAGAGGTACCTGAATCCTCCTCTTCAGTTAGATCCAAAAGCTTGTTATGAGATTGCTCTATTGAATTTTGAAACCTTCTATTCCATTCCCAATATTGATCAGAGTAATAATCAATTTCATTACATACACAATGATGAAATTAAGGTCATTAATATACCTGATGGAACTTATGAGATTACTGATATTAATGAATACATCAGAGATAAGCTAGTGGTGGATGAGAATGACTTCTTTATTAGACCTAATAATAACACAATGAAAGGTGAAATTAAATATCCTTTCACTATTGATTTTTCCAACGCTCGTTCTATAGGCTCGCTATTGGGCTTCAGCGGTAAAGTTATTCCAGCTAATCAGCTGTCCGAATCTGATTTCCTGGTGAATATATTTAAGGTGAGCATCATACGAATCGAGTGCAGTATTGCAACAGGCTCTCTCATCGACTGTAAAAGCGGGCACTCGATCTACGAGTTTTTCCCTTCTGGGTTTCATATTTCTCAAGAGCCGTCAAATCCAATTTACCTTCCAATCATAAACACCTATGCTATAAAGCAAATTAGTCTTCGTGTAGTGCACCAAAATGGTAATATCATTGACTTTAGAAACGAAGATATAAGCATAAGGCTTCACATCCGTTGCAATGCCAATAGATTTTAGAAGAAGTCAGCGACGCCGAGGATATAATAATGGAATGATTCGACGCACGCATCGTACTCTGCCCTTGACACTCAGCGGGTTAACATCGCGCATTTGGCAGTTCCTCCAGGTATTGGGCTTCAGAATCCTATAATCATGGACATATTCAATAATACCGGGACACCTAGATTCGACGACAAGATCACTAAAGAAGAGGCACATGTGTTTTTACCATATAATACACCAGCTCTGGACGCTAATGACAAGATTAGAATCCCTTGTCAAGCTAAGGATTTATATACTTTACCTAATCGAAGTTATCTATACATCGAGGGAGTATTAGTAAACCTAATGGAGCAGCTACTACTGCAAAGCTTACCAATAAAGCTATTGCATTCATGTTTGAGGAGATTCGACTGGATATGAACGGCTCAACTATTGATCGAACCAGGAACCCCGGGATCGCACCAACTTTACGCAACTATGCTGCTCTCAACCCCATGGAATCTGATCGTCTGTTGAATGCTGGATGGTGCTATCCTGGAGAAGACATGGACATTGTGAATGCAGCAAATGGAGCCTTCAACGCTATAGTACCGCTTACGATGCTTCTGGGATTTGCTGAGGACCACAAGGAACTCATACTCAACAGCAAGTTTGAGTTGGTGCTGATTCGATCCAAGGACTATAAAAACTGTATTATAGCGCCTCAGGGTGAAGAGAATGCAAGCGTTAAACTTGCACGAATCGAGTGGAGAATGCCAGTGATTCGACTTTCTGATGCTGAAAAGGTTGAAATTCTCAAGATTGTCAAGGCTGACAAGGCGCTGTATCTCCCATTTAGGACCTTGGATCTACATACTCAGCCTGCTGTGCCACAAACTAAATCATTCACTTGGAATGTCGCCACCACATCAAAAATGGAGAAGCCGAGATTTGTCATTTTGGGTGCTCAGACTTTAAGATCGAGCAATACATCTAAAGACGGTTCCCTTTTTGATCACTGTAACATAACTAATTTGAGGCTTTATCTTAATAGTGAATGTTATCCCTATCATGACATGAATTTGGACTTTGGAAACTCGAGACTTGCATCATTGTATGAAATGTACTCAAAGTTTCAAAACTCTTATTATGGAAAAGAGAATTATCCTTTATTGAAGAGAAAGAAAAGATTTTCTTAAATTTGCTCCTATATTTGTTACAGATTGCTCACATCAACCAGAGGAACTTGTAAATGGTGCTGTTAACATTAGAATAGAAATTCAAGCTAGTGCAATTATTCCTGCACAGGCCACATTGTATTGTTTAATATTTTACGATAAAGCATTTACATACAAGCTTCTGACTCGTGTGATGCAACTTATATTTTAAGACTCATGTGATGCAGCTTATATTTTCAACTAAATATTGTAATGATTTGTTTTTTCATTAGGTATGTAAGAATGTTTAATGAATACAAATACTATGTAAAAGCATACTTTCATTCTTTTTTATTATTATTTATCTTGCATTTTCATCGCTTTTTTCCTCCAACTCCTCGTTCCAGCATATGACATTACATTTGCAAGAGCTAGGTTACCTAAATAGTAATCTATAAACGATTCAAGTCTTTTTAGCCTGCGAATTTCATCGCTATTTAAAAGTATTTCACAATCATTTAAATTAGTATTCAAAAATTATATTTCGATCTCTTGCATGCATATAAGCAACAATATTATAAGAGAAAACAATATTTTCACAATATTCCTCTCGCGGACACTTTCTCGATTGGAGGAATGCATGAATGTAGGAAGACTCTCTCGAATTATCTCCCAATCTTGAATTGTCATGTATACAAATTTATCTGTGTTTTTCACTATAAGCACTGGAAGAGCATAAAAGAATCCTATCTTAACGCTGTGCCTTTTCGAGATGTAGACGTTTCGACACCCGTTTCTTACCGGCATGTTTCTTGGGTGTCTCGATGTTGCTTATTCTATCCTCCAATAGCGTCAGCCTCTTTTGCAGGTCTGCAAAGCTCCCCCTCTTCTTCTTCCCCTTATTGAACCGCCTGAAACATTGCACATTGAAAATCTTAGAAAACTGTTTTGTGAAGTAAAGGTAGCCTGAAAATAATTACATTTTGCTAGGTCACAAGAAAATGAAACAATGATTTTTTCCAGATATGAAAATACTCACGTCAATGTTTTCCTGAGTTCTGCCCGCTTGCCGGGGGAAGGTTCGGAAGTTGTCGGTGTTAGGTCGCCAGCAGCCTGTGCATTGGATATTCCACTATATCTTTTGGTTCTTTATCATCCGATTCTATCTCGGTTTTAGGTACAGGTGTTGTCATTTGAATTCTGCAAAGTCATAATAATTTCCAGTGCTAGTTACATGCAACTACTATTGTACTATAGTACTATGTATCGAAATAGCAAATGTATGTTAGTATCGTCTACGCAATTGATTTTTACATTAATGATCTCTGAAGTTGCATATATGACGATAGCATTGTACAATAATGATACGTATTTAAAGAGCTACTTACTTTAAATTTCTCTGCCTGAAGAGGAATATGCTGCAGCTCTCATTGCATGGAAAGTATGACGCCATCTGGTCGTGTACCTCAGGTTTTTCCACACAGCACAGAGTGAGTATACCCATTGCAGTACTCTGAATGCCACAGAGAGCTGTGACTTGAAATGAGGCTGGCCATCTCACCTTCACGTTCGGTATCAGTCTCCCTGGAAAGAAAGAAATACAAAACTATAAGCCATTTTATTTTCAATCTTCTTTAGAGAACAAATGCACACTTTTTAGAGATTGCATTCAATGATAAAATCTGTACTTACATCGTGCTTCTTTTGTAGACCGTACAGTTGTCTGTGCATATGCCTCGAGAAATCATCTGGTTATGATAGGAAGGCATATGACACACTATAGAATGCATGATACCATTGCACGACTCTTTATGATAATATGTATAATGGTATGATTCTTCTCCACATTCACTCCAAAAATCGTCCATTGTATTATCGCCTCGATTACACACCAAATAATATTCAGAGCAGTGCGAGAAGGGGCTCCCTATATACAGTGGATAGAAAACCCGGTTCTTCTATCACATGCAATGACGTGCAGAGAGGATCGGTTGGGGAAGCGATCTGTAGGGAGTAGGTGAGGAATGTGTTTTTTCTATGCAAGAGAATCGATGATTCCGTGAGGGTTGGGAGGGGAATGATAACTTCTATTATAGAGAGTGATGCACGTAAAGGTTTTTGATATCTCTGTTTGAAAGAGATAATTGCTGTAAAAAAACAGAGAGTTAGAACAGTTTGTGCATGTATATCTATGCTCAATGATTCTCATAGGTCATCGTGCTGATTCGCATGTTTGGAGGATCTGTAAGTATGTTACATATGTATGCGTGTGTATATGTGTGTGTGCGCGCGTGTACGAGTGTGTGTGTATGTATGTGTGTGCGTGAGTGTGCGAGTGTGTGTGTGTGTGTTCACTGGTGCATGAGCGCATGCACTGCTGTATGCTTGTTGATGTATGTACTTGTGCTCGTGTATATGTGAACGCTCGGATGTGTGCAAGTCGAGAAGAGAGAAAGAAATAGATAGAAAGAAAAAGAGAGAAGAAGAAAGAATCGTGTCTAGGCGTCGGGATATCTAAGTATACACCAGAGTTTAATTAAATAATTATATTTGTTAAATGCATTTTTAATCCGACCGCCCATACTCACCTAGTTTAATATTTATTATAGCGTTTCGCTGGGTAAGATTCGAACTAGGGCCTCTTGGTACCTAAGAATACAGCTCATTAAACATTGTAATGTCATATAAAATTAAATTATATTTGTTAAAAACGTATTTAATCTGACCGACCATACTCTCATAATGTAATATTTATTAAGCATTAGAATTTCGCAGGGTAAGATTCGAACTAGGACCTCTGGGTACCCGTGAACGTATTTCATTAATTGGAGTAATGATATAATAATGTTTTACCCTAACAAAGTATCAGTTTGGGATATTCACAGGTATACACTCGTGTTTGATAGAAATAATCATATTTGTTAAATACATTTTAATCTGCCCTCACATACTCTCATAGTTCAATAGTTATTAAGCATTACAGTTTCGCACGGTTAGAATCGAACTAGAACCCAATGAACACCCTTTCATTAATCAGGGTAATGATATAATATTATCAAATCATCAATTTCTCATTAGCAATTAAAACATTAAACTTTTTGATTGCAGTAAGAATCGAACACAGATGTATGGATATCAAATTATCCACAGAGGTTTAATGTATATGTTAAATACATTTTTCATATCGCGTTTTGAAAAGAGTCAGCTATATAAACAGAGAGCTTGTAGAACTATGTTCGGGTATATTCGTAGGACTTCATGAAGACACTCGGAGAGAACTGGCCTCAGGACAAAGCCAACGCCATGATGGCGGACTCGAGAGTTGGTAGAATTTTTTATGGTCTAGCAGGTAAACTGACCTCTCTGTCTTTCACACGGACATTCAAAGACAGGGCAAGTATAAAGCCTCCACGATTTTCTTTTGTCATAACATGCAGGTGTCCCAACAATAGAATGAATGACAATAACGTCTGCTTCCTTTTGTTAGAAGGGTCCAGCCTGCCTCTTTGTCATATTCCAGTGGAATGGGATGCTACACGTGTGGTCTTTCTAAAGAAGCCTTGCTCTGGACAATAGAAAGGGATACAATAGCATCTGTCCCTGTTGTTAACTCGGATCCGGTCTGTTCTAAGCGTCGGATCCTTTGTCCAGCATACACCATTGTTCATTTGGACAGTTGATGGATAGCCTTTTGTTCTTTTGCACGCGTTCGTTTAACAATGCGAGTGTGGGGGTGAGTTGTTTCAGCACACACGTGGCCGGATATGGAATGGGTAGAACAACGTCTCCGCCTTTGTTACAGAATCGTAATTTATTATTCCTTTGTTTGTTTTGAAGTTGATTGACAGCCTTAATTGCTTACCTGTCAAGCTTCCATTATACTCAACAAGATTTATGACTCTCAGCTGCAACAGAAAGTACAATGGAGCTGGGGAAGGGGTGGGGGAGAGGGGATGGGGAACCTCATTTGCATATGAATACACATTCCTGCATATTAGGTGTGCTTCAATCGTCATTTCCCCCTACTTGTTCCGTCTCCAGAACCCAATCGACCGAGATCTATTTCCCGCTAGTAGCACCTAACCTCAGCGAGAATCCCATCCTCTCTACTGAGCAAATCCAAAATTAGCCAGGGCAAAAACAAATATTTTAACAGCATCAAACAGTGGCGCAGCAGCGGGACGTTTACAACGAGACGACGGTGATGCGTGATGAAGAAGCCGCCCCGAGAGGACCTCAAAACGGATGTTAGGAACAGTGCTCAGCAGATGCCTCCCGTTCTCCTGCTTTCCGGGAGACGGTAAGTTGGCTCCTCCGTGGAACAAGACGGGTCCGCCTCAAAGTGAAATGTGCATATAAACATGCTGATAAAACAGAATATATTTTAAAAGGTATTTATACTCATTTTATTAAAACCTCATATTTTCTAAATCATGATATTAAGGCTTTGCTTGGATTATGTCAGCCTCTTCCTCAGAGAAGTTTGAAATAGTCTCTTGGGTGTTCCAAACCTACTGTTTATAGATTGTTTAAAACATGTGGTTACTTTCAATCTTGCTCTCTCATTTTTTTTCCATTCTTTTATGGTAATTCATGTGTGACTTGATGACAATCTCCCTAGCCAATACGTTGTTAAAGAATTACAGAATTGCAATGTAATCTCATCACAACTCAGTCAAAAGAAGGAAGTCGTTTGTATTTAAGGGAAAAGTAAGTGTTTCTCTAAAATATAACTATATAAACACACAAATAAAACAGAATATATTAATAAAATTTTTATGCGTTTCTTTTTAATAGCCTTTTATCTATTTCCTTCAGCCCTCAGATATGCATAAAATATAATACAGTAGTTATGAGAATAATGATGATGATGATGATAAAGTAGACATATTATTTACTGCACGGATATCTGATAATATAATCTAAACAATTAGAATATAATTTAGGGAATGTTCTAACTAAATTGGAATTACGCAACTAGCCTTAAAGATCTTTGTAAGCTTAAAGATTACATAACTATTTACTAGGTTATTGCATTGAAGGTTTTTTGGGTGCTAACACATTAAGGGTCAAGTAAAAAGAAAGCCATTAATGATTTTCCATTTATTTAGGAGCGTGCTATTGCGGACTGCTAATATCGCTATAAACTACATTTAAGTTATAGCTGTAGCGCTTGCCGATACCAAAGTCAGGAAACATAGCTGTTATGTTTCATGCGCTGTCCGGCTGATTATTTGACTTAACGTTACAGGCAGACGTGGGTTGCATTACGAATAACTGAGGAGAGAGCCAAATTACGTTGATATTGTTTAGATAATGGTCCAATGAAGAGCTAGTTCCATTCTTTACATACCAGTGAATGAGATAAGTATCATTAATGAGTAATTAAATCAGTCAGGGTTTAAGAGAGCTTAGAGGCACTCATTTTCTGTTCAGGATAAGAGAAAAACCAGAAGAAAAAATACGCTGCCTTACATTCACATGACTTTTACTACCCTCTATCATTTATTAACGCGCATAAAAATATTCTTACTAAAGCTTATTTTTATCTACTTCATTTTAATCGAGACAAACGTTTTGCATAGATGGCTATATTACGCATTTCGTTAAAGATACAAAGAGACAGCGATAGCCAAATATTTAAACACTGGACGCTATGTGCTGGCCTTAAAATTCAATACTGTTTTCATGCAATCGCTAGAAACAGCTGAAAATCGACAGAACTTTGGTATTTATCCAACTTTTTGTTTTTTAGATATGCTGCTCACACACACACACACACACACACACACACACACACACACACACAAGAGCCTCTTCTAAAAATTCGATTTTACATTTAGATGACCTTCTGTACCCTCTAGCGCTTATTAGTAGGTGCGCAAATTCTTCTAACGAACGTTTATTTTCTTATCTACTTCATTTTAATCGATATAAACCTTCTCGGAAATAGCTTCATTACACATTTCGTTATAGACACAAAGGGAATAACCACAGTTAAATGTTATTGAACCGGACGCTATATACTGTCCTTACGCATTCATAGTCTTTCGAAGACATCGTGAGAAATAACTGAAAATTGACAGAACTTTAAAAGAATGGTTACGTATCGAACAATTCGAACCATTAATAACCGATATCTCGGAAATGGTTTATGGCACAAAGAAGTTATTTGAAATAAATCCTGTGTTTTAAAGATATCCACATTTTTTATTTGGTTCGTTTTCGCCTATCCCATGACGTTTACCGGTTATACAAAACTATACAAAATTCATTCCGAATAAAGAGGGCTTCACTGGCTATTTCCAGAAAATTCAAGATTAATACATTTTATGTCTCATCTAAATATATTTAATAGATGGTATTTTAATCAAAATCGTTACTAGCATTTTTTAGAAAGTAAAAAATTCCAAAAATGCTCCATGTATGGAGTAGTTGGGATAGGGTTCCTTGAAAATACTCGGGTTGCATCTTTGGAAGATGTTGAACCTAAATAGCAAGTTTAGTATTTAGTCGAATGTTCGTTTTTTACTAATGCGCTTCACAGGCACACACACGAGCGTGCGCGGACCTTTTCCAGTTCAAGGTGCCTCAAAACACGTATTTCCGGTGAAATCTCGGTATCGAATTTTTAGGTGAAATGCATGCCTTCTCCAGCTACTATGTACGTGGTAGATAAAGTAAAAATGCCTTTTATATTCATAGAAGCTCAAAACATGTATTTCCGGTGAAATCTCGGTATCGAATTTTTGGGTGGAATGCAATACCATCTATATCTACTATGTATGTGGTAGAGAAAGTAAAAAAAACGTATTGTGGTAACTCGCCCCGACTAAGATCTAAACTAGGAACTTTTGAACTCCTTTTTTTTCAGCTCTGAAAAAGATCAAAGGATGAGAATGAAAATTATTCAGATTTGATCGTTGTTTTTACATTGATAAGACAATTGTTGCGTATCTGTTAAAACGGGCGCGATAGCATTCAACGTTTGGGGAATATGCTTTATAAACTTTTCGTAGGTTTTTATTATAATCTTATCCCTTCCCACAATCGGAAGATTGATATAGAAGATTGGAAGTTATAGAAACTTTTTTGACTTACTCATATTTATATGATCTTATCCATTCATAGCAGATTCTATTCGCATGTTAAAAGCTAGCTACTAACACAAACTAGTAAAGTACAAATAGAAATGTGGCATGAGGAATGCCAGCAGTGCTGTAACAGGGCGACCGACGTAATTCGGCTTTCTCCGCTGGCATTCGTAATGAAGCCCCAGCCAACGTAATTCCGCTCTACTGGAGGTTACTTCGGCTCTCTCAGAAGGCATTCGTAATGAAGCCCTCGTCTCTCTGTAACGTCAGGTGACTATTTGTAGATCAGGCTGCTTTGCCAAACCGTCGAATCCGGCTTCCGTAACTCTGTCTGTGGGAGAGACAAGCAAAAGTGCGACGTAAATAGAACCGGAAATAAAATGTTAATATTGAAAGCCTAGGAGAAAATTATCCACGAGATACTGGACGGAGATTGTATCCAACCATTTCCAGGATGCCAGGTAAGTCCTTTCTGCTGTAAGGCCAATATAGGTTGTACAGAAAAACTGCCATTTGCAGCTCCAGTTTACACTAAATGTATTAAATGATACTGTATAATCTTACAAACCTTTTTTATGCATAGATTTAGGTTAGATTTCGTTCTCGGCATAAATGCAAAATGCGATTACAATTTCGATCCATAGGTTTTCACATTTATTTAAAGTTTAAACAGATTTACTCACACACGAATAAACTTAAATTATATTTTTCTAAAATTTATATTTTCAAGACACCATAAAAGTTGAAACTCGAGGCGCTCTTAAGTCGTGTACTTCTTTCATTTGTCTCGTGTTGATTCATTAGTAAACTTCAGTAAAATTAAGACTAACATTTGTTTTTCTGCATTCCAGAAGGATGCAGTTTCGGTGTGCTTGTATAGTGCTTTCAACAGAAGAGGAAATGGAAGGTGGGGGCCAGTGGGATTTGATCTTTGAAATCCATGAAGAATTATCACCACCACCACCACCTTCAAGATCAATCCCAAATTATAAACGAAGTAGAAGTGCTATAGAAGATCACGAGAGTGATATAGCCAGGGGACGCATAAAATCCGAATTGCAGCGGCTAGTGATGTTAAAACAAGTATTATCAGCGTTAGAACTTAAATAAAAGAAGTTGAGGATGGAACTTGATAAGTAGGAAAATTAAAATAAATTAATTTTTAATGTAGTACTTGTAGGCTTTCTTTCTTCATTGAAAATTTGTAGCATTAATTTCGAGCATGCTCCTTTGGCTTATGATTTCTTCAGAGTTTCGTGTTCTGTGTGATTGCTGGTATTTCTTCCTTTTCGTTTCGTACCACAAAATAGAGATAGCTCCAGTACCTGTGGATTAGTAAGAATTTTAAAACAAATTTGAGGTTTGGTTGGGTTTCCACATTTTAAGCATGTGATTTTATTTGCCATCACAATACAGGGATAGCAGCTTTATTGCCTGTGGATTAATGATGATTTTAAAACAAGTTTGAGGTTAGGTTTCCACATTTTATTTACATTTTAAGCATGAGACTTAATTTTGCACCACAATACAGAGATTGCAGCTTCAGTGCCCATGGGTTAATAATGATTTTAAAACAAGTTTGAAGTTTAGTTAGGTTTCCGCACTTTATTTACATTTTAAGCATGTAACTTTGATGTTGCTTGTGAAATACACCTGTATTATGCACTTGTTTGCACAGTACTACCATCAGGATAGAGGTTGTTCTCAATTTCAACACATGCGAAAATGTATCATGCTAAGCTAATTAAAAACACTCAAACCCGAATGAAGAATGAATGAAACAGAACCCAAAAGATGGAAGAGTGCACCTTCGTAACACCTATAAGGTTGTCTTATGTGAAGCTTGGTTGCAAGCTTAATAGGATGGATAAGGTAATGGATTATTTTAATTATCAAGTAGCTGCACATGCATTTATCTCCATTTTTCTTTCTTTCTTTCTTTCTTTCCTTCCTTCTTTCTTTCTTTCTTTCTTCCTTCTTAGATAAATGATTGCACAACCACATTTCTATACTCGAATAAGATTTCCTTATTGTCAGTTACTTTTTGCATTGATTTGCTGGGTTATCCAGACTGTCCATGAAGTGCTTTTCTAAACACTTAAAATGACCACATTTTTCTGCTAACTAGAACAATTACAATGTAATGCAATCTCGTACTTGAAACCGGTTACTGACTTCTTGGTTAGCAAGGAGGAAGCAAGCAGTCAAGAGATGCCCTGAGCATGCAGTATTTCAGGATCTTTTTAATAGATAAAAAGAGACATAGGTCGGATATATAACCATAGCAATTGAAACCGGGTTATAAATGGAACAAAAAAGAGAGAAATTCTCAAAATATATACATATGTATATGTAATAGTTAAAAATTAGTAAATTTGAAAGATTTTAAATAAAGAATCATTAAAATAAGGTGTAACAGGTTTGCCAACTCCTTTCAGATGGTTTTTATCACACTAGGATCAAAAGCTTTATAAAAAAATAAATATCTAAGAAAGTCAAACATAAGTTGGAAAGTTGGATCAGGTTTCAAAATCCAATGGCGCAGCTGGGATTTGGAGCACAGACACCTACTTAATGAAGGCTATCTCTGCCAGAGTACCATGTTTCGAGTTCCAGTGGTAAAATTGGATTTTTCAATTCCGGTTCGAGATTGTAAGTTAGTGCTTACATGCGGCTTGATTGGAACAACAAATATCAAAACACCAAAAATAAGCGTTTTGATAATTTTTTCAATTGGCCAGGCCTAAAGTTGAGTCGGACTTAAAAAATTAATGCAATAGTCAGGACTCGTGACTTTCAAGTCGATGATACTTCCCTAAGTTTCAAAGAAACACTATTACATTTGTTACAGTTTATAACGCCTTTCAAGGAAATGGTGGTCAAGCAGAGGCAGCTTCCACCCTTGAAGGATACAAGACATAAGGATTTGGTACGCACACAACTTTCCATTTTCTAGTCAATAAATCATAAAGAGAGAGGTGAAAATTTTCCTTAAAATGCCTTTGTAACTTGGGGAGCTGTTAAGAATATTTCTGTTGAAATCATATTATCCAATTTTTTTAGTGGGTTCACAACTCAAAACATCTGACTTTCGATCACGCGTTTCAGCGAATTGTGCACTTAGCTGCATGTTGCTTTAAGTCTATTTGATAGAATTAATACTCATAAATTATCCAATCTTAAGAGAAGTTTCATACTTAAAGTAATACTTAACGGTTTTCATGAAAGCAATTCATATAGCTTGTTCAGCTTTTTAAAACGTTTCAATCTTTAGCGTGATGAATTTTAGTGTGCATAGGTAAGGAAAACAAATGTCAAAAACTGAAGCACTGTTGAAAGACCATTAAAAAATTATTTGAAATTAAAGAGAACATATCTGGATAAACTGAAATAAAATGTAACTTCATTGGGGAAAAAATAAACAGCTGATAAATAGTAATTTTCAAGATGGGGAGAATACTAAATCAGCTGTTTGCAGTCTTCCACAATTGTTAACAGTAATTTATATTTGTATACACGTTCGTTTTAAATTTAAAAGAACATAAAATACGGCTTTCACAAATGAAAATTCTTTTATGGCAAAAAATTGTTGTAAAAGGGAGATTAAAAGTATATATGATTGACAATTTAGTATTGGGAGTGGAATTTCTGTTTTCAAGACAGCTGACAATGATAAAAGCTATTTTAACATCACAACTTTCTTGCCAGCACTTATGGAGGTAGTTAACTCTCAGGTGATTGAAAGTAAGAAGACTTTCACACTGGCACCTATTAGCGGCTGTTTCAAATGGTGCTTTTGACATTACTGCCGTGGTGAATCTGAATGATGTTACATGAGTACTTAAGAGGCTCTTCCCGACGGCATCTGGCTCCGGCGAATTGTCTTTAACGCTTGAGTATGTAAGCAACTACAGTGAAGGAAGACAGTGTCTGTGTTTAAAGGTTTAGTATATAAAATTCGCCGTTTGTTTACAAATCTTATTTTCTGAATCTTAGCGTGTGGACTTAATTATTAGAGGAGCAATAAAACATTAACTTAATTACGCAATCGTTTACATTCAAATACGGATTTCAGTGAATCTTACCATTCAATTATTATTTACTTCCAATCAATTTATGTCTATCGGTGCTTTTTCTGTGCAGAATCTAATGTTTTAAGTTCTTAGATAAACATAGTTTCGAACGCACATACACAAAACATCCAAATGGGAACTAAAGTGAAGCGTGCTTATTATAAGAAATGAAATTTAATGAACTATGCAGCTTCAACCACTACATCTGAAAAGCAATACTGCTTAGTTTTCTTAATTTGCCATTCCAGTTCTCCAGGACTTGTAAAGTAACCCACAGGAACATAGTATTGCGAGTGTTGTTGATCTAGTACTACAACAGCAAAATATTAAGGTTTCTAAGGCATATTCTCACTTTTATGCGTCTGATTTAAAATCAATATCACAATACTGCAGAACGCATCAATTGAGAAACCTGTAGGTTGTTCTTGTTAAAGCATGATACTGCTATAAGAAAGTTAATTAGATTATGAATGAACGAATGTTGTGTTTTTATAGATAACTGTCTGAAGCCGTTCACGATAGTTACAATAGGATTAAGCAGTTCATATGAACCATGAGCAAGCGTAAGTCTGAAAGCAGCCTAATATGTGCTTTGTTTCAATTTTCTGTTGTGTAAAATTGTCTGTTAATTGCTGCTAGTAATGTAAGAAGTCGGGTTAGGCGTATAACTTGTTTATAGCAGTCAATCCCTTTCTCCCTACTGTATATCATTATAAGAGACACTGGTAATATTAAAGCCTTAAATATGACAATATAACTACTAAAATCACAAGGTACTAAATAAATGATAAACCGTAACGAGTACAATCACAAAACAAGTATCTAACATATGGCATAGCAGACAGAAACAGAAGTTCCCCAATGTTTCGGAATTTTATATTTTATACATTGTAAGGGCGCTAATAACCTTAGCTGTTGAGCGCCCTTAAGCCCCATCTCATCATCACCAATGTTTCGGCAGAAACGTTTGTACACAATATTAAACAAACATAGACATATTTATATTCATACACAATTACGCAGATGGCATATTTCCTAAAACCGGCTATGCCAGACAAGCAGAAATACATCAATAAATGGCACTCCAAACTAAACTGTCTTCTTGAAACTGCACAAAATAAACCATTCAAAGTTAATGATTTTGCGATAATAAAAAATGAGAATAAACACAAAAGTAATGTAGCACAACAGCCATCAATGCATAAAATCGTTATCTAAACACTATAATGTGCAGCACTCTATTCGGTAATCCACTACTGTTAAACATAAAGCACAAAGTAGATTACGACAGCACCTTATCTAATCTCCTGAGGTAACACATACAATATTCATTTGGAGAAACCTAGGTAAGAAAAAGCATTGAGGAAGCAAACGTTAGTTTATACATGGTGCAATACTGTTTCTGGTATCTCCTAGCTTCACAATTTCGTCGGATTGCTCCTGGGATCTCATGATTTTGATCTGCATACGCCTGGACTTCTTCACTGAAAGCTGGTGGCTCTAGATTTGGATTTTGTAAATATTTTCCAATATTATGCAATACAGCACATCAAGTAATTAATTTTGGTATTTTATTAGTGGAAAAACGCACAGTATTCTGAAGAATTAGATACCGCTGTTTTAGTTGCCCAAAGCACTGCTCAATGATGATCCTCTCTTTAGTAATGCACTCATAAGGGAGAACAGGATAAGGGCTTAGCTTTCGATTTGCCACATCTGACTGCGTAGCAAGGTAAATGTTTATAAAAGGTCATTAAACAGTTTTCCGATGTGTTAACTACTAAGTTAGGGAAACCGAATGTATTGAAATACTGCGTACAACTTGATAGTAGTGTTCCTGCTCGTCTTCCTCCGTAGTTTTTATGAACTCAACGTATGGATTTATTGTGGGAGCAGGTTAATGATATGTTATAACAGAATATGATTAGGCTTTCACGCTCAAACTATTCAAGCCCAGTATTCTTAGTACCGAAGTGAAATGGGAAAGTGCGAACTGTTGTCGATTATCGGCAGTTAAATAAGAAGGAAGTGTCAACTCGGTACCGCTAATAAAGGTACGAGAGAGTTTTCATTGCTTTGATAAAGCGAAGTATATCACAACTTTTGATCTGGATCGAGCTTATAATCAAGTACTGTTAGAGGAAAATTCAAAGAGAAATACTGCGTTCGCTAACGACTGGATTATTTACTAGGTCAATTGCGTGCCCTTTGGAATCGCGGTGGATACTTGGTTGCAACCAGACCTTTAGACCGTATATATTAAATAAAGTATCTATACCATTAACTGAATTATTTATGTGTATATTCGCAGACATTGGAGGAACATGTAGAGCATATCCGGTAGTTTTGGAAAGATCAAAGACTAATTTAGCTGGAAATTCTGTTAAGTTACAATTTGCGAAATCGGAGTTACCTTTTAAATCATACTATCTCCTCGCGGAGAGTGGGCTGGAGCGTACACAAAGTGTACGCGAGCACTCCATTCCTAAGACAATACCCTACATTGCCGGCCCTGGTAGCCGTGGTCGCTGGAGGGTATAGCTCCGGCGCTCCGCCAAGCGCAGGGTCGCTGGCTCGAGTCCCGCCGTGGACATGGGTGTTTGTATGTGTGTCTGTGTGTTGTATAATTGCGTAATAAGCGGTAACGAAGACAGTAAAAACACAGTAAGATTAACTGAATAAAACAAGGGAACTTTAAAAAAAAGAAGGAAAGAAAGAAATTAATAAAATACGCCTAAGCAGATCGCTTGCTCCGTTGGAATGGTAAACTACTTTAGACTGCATATTTCGGATTCTGTTACACAAGTGAGTATCTTGAAGGTCTTACGTAAAAATAACACTACATTTTAAAGGGCAGAAGAGCAGCTACAGACGTCCAAACACCTTAAAGAAGCAGTGATCTCTTCACCGAATTTGGCAGTTCCCGATTTTGATTTGCCTTTCGTACTTCAGATCGATGCCTGTAGATTGGCTGTATCCGTCATTATGTAGCAGCTATATACTGATAGACGCAGAGTTATTAGTTGTGATTCACGGATGTAAATTGACATAAAAAAGAAATGCCCTGCATATGAACTTGAAGCTTTGGCTGTGCATATGGTGTAGAAAAGTTTCGGTTTTACTTGAAGCACGTAAACTTTGTTTTAGAAACGGACAATCGGACATTGTCCTGGGTTCTAAGTTCCGCTAGGAGATTAAGATGGATTGGTTTCTGGTTATTAGGAATTTTAGGTTATCAATTCAAACAGAGATATAGCAAGAGGAATTAATATGCGTGGCTCATGTACTGACACAAGTGTATGGGGAACAAAGGTTAAAACCTACTCGAGGAGATGTTGTACTGTCAAATTTTGCCATGTTCTGTGATTATCCACGTAGTTTCTCAGATATTGCTAAACAACAGTTAGAGGACGCGGAATTGGCTGAATTGATAAATCAAGTTATGTGAGGTACTAATCATAGTAAACATAGTTTGCAAAATGATGTGTTGTGAATGTATGGTAAATCAGGGCAAAAATAAAGTCTTAACTTTTCGCGGTTAGTGCTATTTCAATATTATCGTGAGGGATTATTTGCAGCTCATAAAGTTATACATAAACATGGCATAACGTAGGGAAATGTTTTTGGTGAAAAGACATGCATTTTGACATTCGAAAGTGAATAAAATATGGTAAAATTTTGTCGTAACCTCTTTACATATTTTAACTAAATGGGGGGGGGGGGTAGAGCAAAAGCTACCGTGAACAGGATCTAACATTTACACGAGGTCCGACGGGGCGAGCTAATAGAAGTTCCTACATAAACCTGCAAATTACTAAAAATATTCCTAAATCATTGTGTGGGATGAAGGAAGGATCTGTCTGCCTCAAGAAATTACATGAAGTTAATTTGGATGGATAGTATATATTGCAATAAAATAGATTACATTATCTTCTTGTCGTCGGCGGGACGCCATCCGGCAGAGGCGAGCAAACTGTACTGTCCTGGTTTCAAGGAGCGACTCGACTGACTGACCCACGCTTAACTCAGCATCAGGGACGCTACTCTAAGAACCGGTTCTATACCCACTACTATTGCAACATATCCGGTCTGGGTTGCCAGGTCACAAACATACGCAATAATGCCAGTCACACACATAACAATTATATCACAAATGCCACATCTCCCCCTGGCTACCCAGATCGACGTCCCCGTCGAAACAAAAAGGAGTTTTTGTGTATTGACATAGAATTACAGAGAAAAGAAATATGACATACTTTACAAAATTAGATTAAAGCAAACAATATCTGGGTATTCAGAAAGTTAGGATGGAGCAGAAATATTTCTTAATGAAGAAGTTAAAAATATATTGTGAACATGTGAATCTAATTCAAACATTATGGAGTCTCGAGTGCCACCGACGATTTATTTCAAGATGTATTGCCTAGTTACGAGTACCCCGCACACGCACAATACACCGTACTGCCACTGTTACATACGCACTACACTGCACCAAGTCTCGACGTAACTGTTTGCGGGTGTAATTTCCACATCACCCCAACGACGATATTTCAGCCGCAGAGTCTTTCCTGTTTTGCAAGTCGCTGATGACGAGGGGAGCAATCGCTGACTTGGACTGCCCCCCCCCGAGATAGTGGCTCCTTATACCACTGCAGTGTAGTAGACTGGAAACAGCTCTCCTTTGGTTTATCTGCAACCTCTGGCGTGTCTGTAGAGCGGGGTCACTCCTCTGGACACTCGAGCTCCCGAACCAGCAAAATCACTATAACATGAATCACAAATAAATATAACTTGTGCTCCCAGAAGATCATCATACATAACAGAAGCAAATAGTATGTCATTTACACTAATGTGAACAGAAAATGCCACACATTTGGCCCAAGTTTACAAACAGTCTAGTTTTAGTATTGAGCAAAGAAAAAAAATGACTACACATTGACATAAAAACTGAATTTTTCAAGGGGTTACCATCCAAAATTTGACAAGAACTGCTTTACAATCCAAATAAGGAGACATGAAAGGGCCAGAATACACAAATATTATATCAATTACATCTATTGTTAACACAAAACAACACAACACAAATATAGTAAATTATTTGGGATCCCAATATTATATTTAACCAGCTGGTACTACTAATAAAGAAAATGAATAAGTGCACTTATCATACATTCATACATGACAATGAAATGAAATCATTCATACTGACCATGGCCCAAATAATACACAGCGCTCACTTGAATAACTACCCAAAACTACTATGAGCATTGCTACATACTTCAAAAATAAACCCACATTACATGCGTCAAACTCTACACCACATTACATACTTCCAACTACAAAAACTCATGCTTTACTGTCAATAACATAAATTCTCCTCCACATTACTATCTTATCCTCCTCATTATCATCATTATCATCATCTTAGTTCTCATCGCTATACACAGTAATTATTGAGAAAATAAATATCTTCACTGACGTGTCTCATTCTACTAGCTGCAAAATAAAAAAATACCTGATATAGGCATAAACTAAAGAAATCACATTAATACTTCAGGAATGACACAAATAACATAGCATTATACTGTTTCATCCACATCTACCGAATCAAGATTAAGCTGGAAAATAGATGGTATTAAAACTCGTTATATAAGATGGTACTAAACTTGTTGCATAAACACAAAAAAATTATTCTCATTACATTCAACTCATTGCATTTACTTTCTTGTGTGAGTACATCACACACGCTATACTGGGCACGTTTCAGCAACACCAATAAGCAAAATATTTCTCAACTCATCACATCGAATTTCCAGGTACATATTAGCTCTCCTGAAAACTCAAACATCACACTTCAAGGGTACATTGTAGCTATCTCACCGAAGCTGACATTAACTCATCTCATCTCATCACTACCACCACCGGGGTTACTCTTTGGCATTTCCACCGAGGCAAATCTTCCATATACTACTCACATAACCTCACAAACACACGCACACACAATTCATGCAACAATTTTCTGCAAAGAAAAAATCACAGCATCATAATAAAACCCAAAATCAAATCAAACGAATGCAACAGAACAAAGCACATCATTACCAAAACAATACTGTCACATAACATTCCTGAAAATCAAACAAAATTAAGCACACAGTACACATCAAACACATACACTGCAGCATAGCATGACAAACCAAATAATTTCCAATTCCCAAAACATAATTCAAAATTTTGATTACACAAAATGGTGATAAACTTTCAATTTAGCAGAGACATACATAGCACACATTATTTCTGAAAAGCAAAGCTTAATTAAGCATTAGTCAGTGAACAAAAATAAAAATTTAGCATACCTGTCTGATTTGTGAAACTTTTTCAATTGTTCAAACCTTGGCACACACAATGTTCACATACTTACAGGTTTGTTTGTTTTGTTTTTCTTTTTACCACATAATGGTGCAACTTTCCAAAATCTGGTAACACACATATAACTGCACACTCGACATCCAATGGGGGTGAATAAGTCCTGCTGGTCCATATTGGAGGCACGTTAAACCTATTTAGGTGAAGATACTGGCACAGCTGGTGGTAGCTGAAACTTTTACTTAAATTAGTCATTTTGAAATACTTTCCCCCAAAAAATTCATTGCGTAACTAGATAAACCAAACATCGCAACGGTGAAGCAAAATTATTATTAGTACTACCACTATGCGTACCAAGACGAGCGTACGATGCACAAAGTATATATTGCAATAAAATAGATTACATTACCTTCTTGTCCGTCGGCGGGACGCCATCCGGCAGAGGCGAGCAAACTGTACTGTCCTGGTTGCAAGGAGCGACTCGACTTACTGACCCACGCTTAACTCAGCATCAGGCACGCTGCTCTAAGAACCGGTTCTATCCCCACTACTATTGCAACATATCCGGTCTGGGTTGCCAGGTCACAAACATACGAAATAATGCCAGTCACACACATAACAATTATATCACAAATGCCAGAATATGTATGAACTCCAAGCTGGCTCAAAACACCAAGTTAGGTATTCTTGCGTCTACTCTTCCTTATCTATGGAAAAGTATTTATCGATTATAATCGTCTCTTTCCACGTAGTAAGAAAGGAAATAAGTTGTTTTGATGGTCGTGAACGCGATTGGAAGTACGTATGTCTGTTGCTCACTCGCGATGTAAATATATAGTAACACTATTGGGGCGTTAAAGTTCTTTCGGAGTCCTTGGTGTCGATTAATGCGACATATTTTATAGCTAGCATGTTACATACCATTTGTTTTCAGGCAGAATTTAAGAATGCCACTACAATTACGTATTGCCCGAATCGTTCTCTTAGTGAAAGGGTAAACAAGAATTTGAAGGTCGCGCTTATTGCCTATCATTCCAGTGATCATACGAAACGGGATACCAATTTGATTTGTTTATAGTTTGCGTTCAGTTCAGCCTGACATGAAAGTCACGGTGAAACACGTTTAATTTGGTTATGTTTTCCTCCAAACTGTCCATTTGCAAATATATGGAAGCTCCAGGAGATTTTACCGGATAAACCAGTTCCGTGAGATATAGAGGAAGTATGAAATCGTGTACGAAATAGTTTGCAACAGACTCACGAAAAATATAAGGTAAGCACTACCGTGATGGAAGACAATAGTTGAATGTGGAAAAGCAATTTTATCTTAAGGCTCAGCAGTTAAGTAATGCAAAAGGTAACTCCCAAACTCTCTCTCCGTTACAACGTTCATTTTGTTGTTGAGAAGAAATTATGTATGTATTAAAGGTTTATATTATATACTTTTATAGATTACCTCCACTTCCTTCTAAAATGTTTTTGAAATTTGCTTTATGTGCATGCAAGTGTGCACTGTTGGTGTGGACGGAAGTGTGAACGAGTTCTCACTGGACAATTGGGTTCCTGCTGCCTGCCGAAGAGGGATATCCGGGCACAACTGCTTGGTATGGTTGCCTTAAGTTCCGGGACATCCTCAGAGTGGCAACTGTCAAGAGCATATTAACACGAAAACATCCATGCGTAAAGATAAAGAGTCGTACAACTGAGGTGAAACGGCGCAAAAGCCTTTAAGGCAGTCCTATCATCATCACAGTGACTAAAGCACGTTTCTTCCACTGGTACATGTGTAACAAGGGACTGGTTAATGATTAGTTTCAGTTTTGTCTGGGCACTGATGTGTCCGCGAAATTAAAACTAGTGTAAACGAATATTTTACAGGATAAACAAATCAAGGTTTTCTTTAAGTGGGCAGCGGAGAAGAATGTGACTATCTGATTCCGCTACAAGAATGAAAGTTATAATGCATTTGAGTGAGTTTGTATCATGGTTTATTTGCGAGAGAGAGAGAGAGAGAGTAGGGAATTAGAAAATGAGTGGGGTTTTCCTCCCATCCTTGGTCAGTTGATATCACGGCATGGCCGGATCTGAGGGGTTGGCCTTCTCGAGGGTTAGCCATTTTCACCATCATCATTATTTCCTTCTTTCTCTTTTACAAAGGGGGCCCTAGACACCCGATGATTCGAGGTAATGTACATGTTATCTTTCTGTAACTCTTAAGTATGTTATGCACTATTAACAGAAAGATTCTATTGTTTATTTCTTTTAGGTTTCAAACTCGGGAAGACCTAACAGACACATGAAGGGTAAAGGCAGCACGCAGAAAAAACTGGCAACCCACTCTGGTTTCTGCTGTGTGCTCCCAGCACTTTCGACCCGAGTGTTTGGACCTAGAAAGCCTTATATAGGATATCTCTTAGTAACTCATTAATACTTGAGCTCAAAATTAATGCAAATACGATTCTAAATTGGCGTCAGAATAGTGCACTCATGTCGTCCTCCGTGGTGTAGTGGTTACCATGCTGGCCTCTAGTTCCCAAGGACACGGATTCAAATTCGGCGGAGGGCGAAGGATTTTTTTCGGGCGTAAAAATTTTTAACCTGACTTCCTTCGGAAGGGAAGTAAAGCCGGTGGTCCCGTGTCGTAGGTTTACAGCACGTAAAAGAACCTCAATTCTGGTAAAGAGGCCTCTGAGCAAAATTATCGGGCTTTCACGCCCAATATAGAATGGGACGCTAAGGAACCATAGCAGCTAAAGGGCGTCCATAAATAAAACTCAATTTAATTTGTTTACTATATACATAAAAACACTAGAATTTGTATATAGATTTAGTTATAGGTAACTAGTTATTGTGCGTGTACTTTATTCCTTTACATGTTTCTATAAGAAACATTTTGCTAATTAGCCCATGTAGCAGCTATCGCGAGGAAGAATTAGTATTAGATTACGTACTTGTGGTACCAGAACCGTAAGAACAGGAGAGTATTCTTAGACTCTGATTGGAGCAGCAACTACACCGTATCGCAGTATTTCATGACCGAAATTCCTGATTAATAGTATCACACATTCTCCGAAAGATATAAGCCAATGCTGTAAGATATGTAATAGACTTATATTACGTAAAAAGTAGTTTATATCAAGTAATTGCCGCTAAATTAACTTATGACTTTTCCGCGATGTTTCTTATAGTAATACCAATCTGTAAATAATAAGCTTTCACATACCTAAAAATGTGGTTGTATTAAATATTAGTTAACTAGTAATCTCTCTGCTTACATTTTCCATTATTCTTTACTTGAAAAACTTGGGAAAAATGAGTTTGGCATATGATGTGGATAGTCTGTAACGCAGAGCATAGTTTCACAACCTAGTGACAGGGCGAAGGACTAGCTTCACTGAAGCAGGTAGCATTGCCGTTCTGTGCCTCAAACCATGTAACCACAATACCACTGCTTACTAAACAATGGGTGAAATGAATAAAAGCCAGGATTTGCTTGTACGTTCAGTTTTTTAAGCGTTTGCATGAGCTTGGTGTGTATAAAAATGTAAGTATATACAAAGCTTAGTAAAAGCTAAGACGTTTCCAGGAACTAGTATTTTCTAGACATAATGGGTAAATAAACCTTAGGTAATATTAGACGGGGGTAGTAAATGCTAAGTTTTTCTAAAGTCTTCCAACATGCATGCTAGCTTTTTGCTTAGTATATGGCCAAAATCATGCAAGTTCGCAAAAGAAAGATGTACCCTGAGGGTAGGCAAATTGATGGTTGTAAAAGATTATTATGATTTGAAGATGGTATTAATTTTTAACGACTGAAATTTTGACTGAGCACAAAGACACTAGGGGCGGTGAACTTTCTCCAAAACGTAATATGGAAATATTGTTATGTTACTTCGCTGACCCAGGTGTGCATTTGTATGCTCCTACATTGTTTCGGTGAATGGTCAATTCCAATATGTGAGTTTAAATACATAGGCAGAATTAATTAAACTAGTAAAAATGTAGACACATTTTGATAAGTTTATGACAAAATGTATTAACTATAATTACCATTACTGAAATAACTTCATTACAGGTTTTCAGAGTAGGGTGGCCAAGATATTTCAATACTGTCCGATGTGTTGTCATTTTGACTACTCATCCAGTCACCTGCATCTTGTCTACTACAGCTGTGCTGTCAACGCTTTTGTTATGCCGGCTAATAAAGCGTCTAGTGTTTGGGGGAAAACTGTGTTTTTTCGATCTTATCAAGAATATCTTATCACATCTGCTTTTCCCAGTGCTTCAACTTTATTGCTTTGTTCCCAGTAGCCTTTATATTTCTTTCTTCAGAGTGGATTTCAGGTTATTCATCAATTTCTTAAGCTGGGCAACTTCTACTTTCTTTCCAATTGTATTCGAGAATCCTTCAGTCACATACACCAGTTTTTTGTTTTTGATTAAACAACAGCAGGTATCAGTGATTTATCTAGTATGACAAAATATTTATTAGCCAACGTCACCATCAAAGCCTTATCTATATGTTTACCATTTCCATTTTCTGCATTAAAAGCATCCTCATCAGGTGATGCCATTGCTCCAATATCTAATACATGTTACTCTGAAGTGACTCAGGTATCTACTGTTGGTATGGAGGCGGCATTTGCAGTTTTAGACATAACTTTAACTGCAGTGACAGTAACAACGTTACACTGGTTCTATGGACAATGTAACGACAATGATCTCTCCAAATTGTTGATGTGGAAAACGTGGAAATATTTGCAAAACAAAATTAAAATATGTACTATTCCATGAACAATTAGATGTTACTATACATGTGAGCAATTATAAAGAGGGGAAAAGGAATGATTTGCTGACTTAGCATAATTTGGGAGGGAAATTAGTAAATGCTATAGGTTAGTAGATGCTGGGTGTTAGTATTTGCTAACTTCTTTTTCCGCGCAGCCTAGCATTTACTGCCGTCTTTTAGTAAACGACTATTCACCTCATTTTCAGCAAGTAGCTCCTAGTATTTACTTCTTTTATTCACTTTACCCAGAAGCTGACGCATCGGAATGAAAATTGACAATAAAACAGATTCCTGCGCAACATCAATTTTCGCCGTTAGAGGCGCTCAAGCATTCCATAACGTTCTAGCATACAGCTATAATGATATTGAAGTTTTGACGGCTTATTTCAAATACTGTTCACATATTTCATGTTCATGATGCTCTGTTGCACTTAAACGTGCATTTCTTGGTTGTAGATTCGAATTATACAATAGTAAATAGTTGACACTTTCGTTATTATAACATTTTACGTAAATATGCATACGGAGATCCACCCCCAAGTAATTTGCTTTTCTTCCTGTTGTACGGATGCAATTACACCGAAAAATCACTGCACTTGGGGGAAATAAATGCACTGTTTTGAGCTTTCCAATGAGCATACATTTTATTTCATGCAAAACCTTTCAGTTAAGTAATAGTATTTGCAGTGTGCATGTTTGTAAAGATCTCTAAACTGAAATGTGTATTATTTACATTTAGTCGATAATTGAATAAAATGGTTTATTGTTGTGTAGCTTACTCTAAGTCAATGCAAGAAAAGGAATGTCATTCCATGTATTCCAAACAGAAGATGGACTAAAAAGAAACCGCTCATAGTCATTTCTCACCAGGGAGACAAGCTGAGCACTCTTTGGACACCAAGGCCAAAATCTGTAGTCTGCAATAGGCATTTCAAGCAAACTGATTACAGCATCAGCACATCTACAAAATGCCTACTTCCCAAAGTTGTGCCATTAGTATTTGAAAGTTTCCCACCACATAAAAAGATTTTCAGCCTTTAAGATGCAAAATAAAAGAAAACAAAACACTGAACTGGGAAATGGAAGCTATCCCACAAAGAAAACGAAATATGCTGTACCAAGTAAATCTAATGTGACATTCAGTGACACCTGAATTGCACCAAACTTTGGTCTTAACCACGCTGTCTATAGTTGCATGCATCAGGCATCTGTCAAACATAGGATTCCACGACATCCTGATAAGAAGTTTCACAAGTGATGATACTGAATTATTCTTCAGTCGTATGTGGCACAAAGGTGGACTTAATGATATGCTGGATGCCAGGTCTTGTGTATATGCAATGGAATCTAATCTTCAAACAGGCATTATAGCAACATCCATGCGTCGAAAAGTCCAATTAAGAGACTACGGAGACAATTTTTCAAGATTAAGCCTATTGAAGAGACCAGAGGATACTAAATCAGGAATAAATGCCAATGATAAAAATTCCTCCAGATGTGCTACAAATACTGACAACACCTATACAAGGTATAATGCTGTAAAAGTTGTATCATTACTATAACTGTACGCACAAACCAAACTATAAGTTTATTATAAGCACTTTGGCAGTACTCATAGAATTAAAGAACTGCATTTTTCAAATGTTAATGCCTCTTACTTAAGTAATACGTTGTATCTAACAGGGGTGAAGACAGCACATGGGCTCTGTCATTAAGCCCTTTGTACTAAATTGCATGTAAGGCAGAATTTAATAACAACACTAATTAGTTTTAATGTTTGCTGGGAAAGAGATGCAGATTTATCAAAGTGAACTCAGTTTATTTCCCCTTGTTGTTGTAATAGTGATTATAATTTTTGAACTTCGTGAATTTTACCGTAGGGTTGAAGTTGTATGCTGTTTAGATTTCAGGTATTACTATCAGGCTTACGTTTTTCCAGAATTCCATTTAAATTTACATCCGTAACAATATCTATGATATCAGCGTATTTGGTATACGTAGCTGAGCAATTGCCATCCAGTGAAAACTCTTGGAAATGATATCTTCTCCAGCATTTCAGAGCCCTTGAAATTGCTTAATTCACTTCCAAAGCGGAGGAGGATTGAGATACCAAATGCAGCTTTTCGCAGCTTGGTGCAAATAATATACAAATTTACTATTGAATGTGTAAAGGAAACGCCGTTTAAAAACTTTAACAAGAACTATAAAAGCTCCGTTGCCATCCTGGAGGATCCATCAGAGGTTGCAATAATGAACCCTATAGTTATTTATGATTCAAATCTTCACAATGCAATCTTCTGGTCAAGCTTTAATAAAAATATACACAGGTAACATCAGTATAATTACAACCCAGGAAATATTAAACCTAGTCTACCGTTTTTTCTTGTATTTAACTAATAGCCTCTGCTTAATATTACAAAATTACAGGCGTATATTTTATAATTAGCAAGCATTCCTCCTATTCATGTTCACTGGCAATACCAGTGCAAGTATGTAGTTAAAGCTGTGACAATTTTACAACAGACCTGAACTATGCCCTCAGAATTTTACAGGCAAAGAAACTAAATTATGTCCTTAACATATTACTGGTAAAAGTACTAAAGTTATTTACACATAATTTACAAAACACCAGGTTACATGTAAGGCATTAATACTGGTTTGTTAGACTTGTCTTCAGATGCGAACAATTATATGCCTTAGACATTAAAGGGGGCATTGTTTGATGTAACTTTAGTAAACAATTACCTGTTCCTTTTCTGTCAAAATTACATCAGTAGTGAAGGTAATGAGCTTAGTTTGATTTGCAAAAATTTTAAAAATTAAAAGTCCCGCAAAAATCTGTACCTCACCGATTATGTTCAAAAGTAAAATAATTATTTTTCATAGTTGGTGTTGCATAATTATAAAAACGTCTTGTATCTCATGTTTGAAAGTTAAAGCAACCCAATTAAACGCATTAATAGAAATGTGAGTAAATGCGACTTGAGATTAACACAGTATTAATACGTGCTTATTCAACAACTACCACAGTATTTATCTCCCTCTACACAAATATCATACTATCCTTCCTGGTGCAAATCACAGCTGGTGGTCCATTCAGTATTTTTCGTTTAACTGTCCTTTTTTAACAGGTAAAAAGAGAGTTTAATATAGAAGGGACTTCACTTTCGTTTAAGAAATACATTTCCTTCCCCAGATCTCAGCTGTAACAGTCGTCTGTAAAATGATTACTACCAAGACTGAGGCATCTTGAGGGTTATCCTTCGAACCCACTTATTTAAGACATCAGGCCTTGAATGCGGAAGCCTGATTAAATCTTAAGACAACATGCAAACTGCTGAGCACGCATGTATAATGTTTTAAATTAATTACTTATAAGCTACATTGACACACGTGACGTGTATAGCAATAATTTAAAAAGTACAGAATCTATGTTGTTTATGTACCTGCCAAAACTTAAACGTTTCTCCTCAGACTTTTGGGTCTTATTACAACTATACATAGTAGTGTATGTTCATTATTTCACCTTAAATTTCATTAGAATACACTATGGTCATAATTATACTCCACAATGGAATCTCTCTCCCCCTTTCCCCCTCTCTTCCCAGAAAACACTGTACAACTATGAGCCCCTATTTATCACACAAACTTCAGCATTTAGGGTACTGTAAGCGTGTTTTTTTCAAGTTGAGGAGAAAATGATTTAATCACTAACCGCAGGCCCGATGAGATTCGGAACTGGGAGTGTGAGACTCACCAATGAATGGCATACCCACTAAAAACTCCTCCACCGGAGAAGAAAAGGAGAAGGTTTACAGCGGTACCGCCTAAGCACCCGCGAATTCCAAGGTGATAGTGTGACTGGGCCGCAGTACGGTCACCAGGGGAGTAAGGATTAATTGCTGGGAGACAGACTTGACCAGGGCCCAGTCTGCCCCCGCAGCGGAGTTGAGGTGTGGATAAAAGGAATTCCTGGTGGTAGTGTAAAGGATTAGTGGAGCTTGGATTTTCGGTTGGAGTTAGGTGCATGGGTAGAGGATTGAGGGGAGTGTGGCGTTACGTAGGATTCTAGGAAGTTTCGGATCAGGGTGTAGTCTTCCTGTAGGTGGTTGAAGTGTCGGTGAGGTTCTGTGAAGTTCTGGTTGATGGAGTTGTTGGTGGTTGTTTGAAGCTCTCGAATCCCCACGACTGAGGCCCCAAGGGCGCCCAGTCGCGTGGGCCAGTCGTCGCAGTCATCGGTGTAAGGTTCGACGAGGTGGGACTCGATACGTTCCAGCTTACGCTGGGCATGGGCGTGTCTAAATCTTCCCTCTTAAAAAAGGATCTGATGACAGGCATCACAGAAGGTAGCAGAACAAGGCAGGCGCAGACTGAAATGGGATGGACAGAATCAAAGACTCTTCAAATGGAATGTCACAGTTTAGTAAGCTTGCAGAATCCCGATTCGAATGGAGACAAGCTGTACAACAGGCCATGCAGAACATAACAACGACCATCGTCAGACTGGCAACCTAAACTGCTATGCATATCCCAACGGATCTCCAGAGGTCGTTCGCTACTACTACTACTACTACTACTACTACTACTACTACTACTACTACTACTACTACTACTACTACTACTACTACTACTAATACTACTACTACTACTACGGTTATGGAGAAATATATCGCTATGCAGCTTCTTGGGAATCTAATTTACGCAAATGTTATTTATCTCCTTGTTATCATGATACTCTGAACATCATTAGACGTTTTGTGAGGGGTCATAGTATTTGGATTTCGATAGATTAAACCACAGATGCTACTGGCAGGTCTATAGCTAATGTCATAAGAATATTCATCTCCTGAACGTCCAGATCAGATGTTAAACGAAGTTAACTATTCTTCCATTGACATGCTGTTTGAACAGTCTCATCTATGGCCAGACAGCATAAAAACTGAGAACATATTACTGTTTGTGACCAATGCAGCCCCTTATAAGGTGAAAGTTGCTTCCAAAATTAAGGAACGGTATCATGGCCTTCATCAGATAAGGAAACATTTTTCTTGTGTAGATGATTTCATCTCAAATATAATATATATGCACGAGTATATATGTACATATATATATTTAAGGTGCCTTCTACGATAAGAAAATTTAAAGAATAACTAACACCAACAATTCCTTTGCCACCTCAACCAATTGTAACACGGTAGGGTTCTTGGTTGATGCCCGCTCTGTATTACTTTGAGCATTACAATCCGAACGTTCAAGTGATTAGCAAACTTGACAATGTAGCCAGCTAAACTATTACAATTGCAAAATCGTGGATATCTTCACAGCCTTATGAACATTTGCAGTTAATAATATATTTAAGGATATTCGTTTAACAATAGAACAACTTAAATTATCGCAGATGGCAATGCCAGAGTCCTCGAAACTTGTTGATAATTTGACACAACACTTTACAGAAGTAGAAACATTTTCTGCTGCTGAAATAGCAAAGCAGAAACTGAAGAGTGTTTTAGATAAAAACCCAGGATATGCAATTATGTGCCGGATCAAGGGACGCCATTCTAAATAATGAAAATACATGTGTTTCTCAGATGTGTGTGACGTTCGTCCGTTTCTTTTGCACCAGTCACGGCATGTGATGTGGAACAGAGTTTTTCAAGATATAAACCTTTGTTTGGGTTATAGTAAAAAGAGCTTTGCTTTAATTTGGAGTTTTGCTTTAACTAACTATAGTTTTGCTTTTGATACAATCAGAAAGTATATTGCAATGGTTGCCCATGCATGTAAATCACACATGAAACTGATTTCATCTGCCACAGAAGAGATTTGTTATTTTATTCATGTTATATAAGAACTTAATGTTTACTATAGAACTGTATACTTACCTATGTGCCCATCTATACCTATAGCGCACACGGTACTGAGCACAGACAAACTCAATAGCGCATTAGACTACTGCCCCTCTCCGCTCGCTTGTAAACAAAGTGCCAGTATAAAAAGAAGTTAACTTAACATAAAGCCATTTCCGAAGCCTAGACATGATATACTTACAGATTTCTTGTATGGCCTCACGAGTTACTGTGATTGTGCATCAGAAAGTTTCATCATGCTGCCTAAGTTAAGATAGGATTTACTTAGCATAAACTTGCTGAAACGCAGGTTATTCCTCATCGGTATAATGAATAATACTGCTAGACTGGGCCTTGCGATATAACTAATAACATGAGATTAAATTTAGCATCCACGTGAGAGATTACTCAAGCCTAACTCCCTCAGAATAGTTGCCTAATATATGACATTGACGTTTGCGATAATTTAAGTGAACTGATCGTTATTTATCATCAGCGTTTGTGTCTTCAACCTCAGATTCAGAATCAGAGATAAGCGAGTGTGAAAAGTGCATCCGTAAGGAAATAGGATTATTATTATTATTATTATTATTATTATTATTATTATTATTATTATTATTATTATTATTATTTAACGGCACCTTTGGACTTCATTGGTGTTCTTGTAGCGTGCACATATTAAACTGCAAGTTTAATCTTAGATTAGGACTAATCTCTGAACTGGTAAGTATTTCTGTTTTAACCAAATTTGATGTTATATTTTTTAAAATGTTGTAAAAATATTCTAGATCCTTTTGGGGGAAGACAATTGAAAAATGTGATACTTTAATAGGCCAGGTAAGCCTAATTTGTACAATATATTTAGTAAAATAATATTTTCTTCATTGTTTTTACATTCAAATATATGCTCAGTGAATCCTAAGCTTCCACAGCTGCAATATTCATCATTAGCTTGTCCAATTTTCTTTAGAAATTCAGAAGATTTTGCTATATTGACCCTCATTCTTGATGTCGTGCAAACCTCGTTCCATTAATTTCAAATATGTTGAACCAAGGTAGATAATATTTTTTCGTGTTTTTGTTTCCATAGTGATGCTCTCCTCATTTTCCCTCCTTGTTCCATATTTAATAAAGGCTACGTAGCTATCCCTATTAGGAAGGTAAGTATTGTAATTTGCTCTCTAACGTCTTGCTCATTTTGCTAATTGATCAGCTATTTCATTTCGTTTTATATCATTATCACCTGGTAGTCATACTAACTTAATTTTAGTTCTCTTTTGGTGAGCTTTATGCAAAAGAGATTTTATTTCAGTTTCAAGTAGTCCATTTTATGTATTCTTTGCTTATAAATTTTCATAAGGGAGCTTTATGAACCCGTAAAAATGATACTTTCCTTAAATTTGTTGTTATTAATGAAGCTTATAGCCCTGTTTATAGTCATAAGTTCTGCTGAGTAAATTGACTGATCTTTTATTTTCAATATAAGTAAGTGTATATCCTTAATTAGAATGATATGAAAAATTGTAGCTCCCACTCCGTTTTGTTGATCCTTAGAGCCACAGTGTAATAAATTGCCAATTTTTGAAATTGGTGATAAATTCAGCAAATTTTATTTCATTTGCTAATGTTTTTTCTCCCAAACATGTTTTAACCTATATCAAACTGCCCAAAAACATACTTCTCAATCCACACAGTGCACGGATGTCTGAGTGAAAGTGTAATATCCTGAACTTCTTTATGTTTCCAGCAATTCAATAAAGGAAAACTCCATGCATTATTGTCTTTAAATATTTGAATCTGATTCTCCATAGTGATGTATAAATGGTTGGCTATATTATCGTTGCCGTAATTCCTCATTTTAGTGATGAATCTTATAGCTAATATATTTCTTTTAAGATCCAAAGCGCTCCATCCAATTTCTGTAAGCGTGGATGAAGTGCTGGGATATCCATGCAACCCTAAAATTAATTTTCCTATTTTGTATACATTACTATTCATCTCTTTGTGTGATTTTATTACACTGATTTAGTAATGCAACCATATTCAGCTTGCGCTTTCACTAAATTATTGAATATATTTACTAGAGTATAAGATATCTAAAAATATTGCCTGTGTAATTAATTTTGGGATCAATGATTTTTAAATCCTTTCTCCAAGTTAATCTATAATCTAATCTCATGCCCAGGAATTTGATGTAATTCTGTTGATCCAGTATACAATTGTCAAGAGAATAAAGTGATATCTGTTGACCTTTTCCCTTTTTTAAAATTATCCAATTACTGTCGGAGACATTAATTTCAAATCGTATTTTAAATAAGAATTTTTCAACTTCTTTTACATTCTTGATAAATTTACTGTTTTTCTTCAAAGTTTCTTGTAGCGCATTGAAGCGTAGATAAATAAATAATCAGCTAACGATAAGCAATTTACGTTTCCAGCTATTTTGCTAGATAGATTTGCAATATAAATAACATATAAAATTGGAATAATGGCTGATCCTTGTGAAAGACCCATTGATGTTATTCTTTTTTAATTGTTTCCAAATTTAGACTGAAGTATAATTTCTCTATCTGTTACAGTTTGTAGATAATTTGTATAAATTTGGAGGGATATCTGGTTTTATTAATTTTTGTATTAAAATAAATAGATGTACAGAGTCATAAGCTTGAGAAATATCAAGGGCAATTACTTGGACTACTTCCTTTTTCATAAACGCTGGTAAAATTAATGTTGTGATAACAGCTAAGCTATTTATTGAGTTATAATCTGTTAGAAAACCGTACTGTTCAGTAGGCCATAATCCATATCTTTCCAAACAGAAGATTAGCGGGTTTGCTAATATTTATTCCAGTAATTTCCTAAAAACTAAAGTTAGACCTATAAGTCTGTAATTATTTTCACTTTTAAGGCTCTTTTCCGCTTTGATAATCGGCATGATGTAAAACGTTTTCCAAATTTTTGGAATGGGTGTATCTCTGAGTATTTATCTCTGAGTATTTGGTTATATCCCTTTGTTAAAACCTGTAATACAATTTCTGGCAAGTTTTTTAGCACCTTATATGTAATTTCGTCAGAACCTGAATCTCCATGATTTGTGAGTATATTTGAGATTTTTTCTACTTTTATTGGAAAGATTAGTAACTTACTGTTTTCGTTTTTTAATTCTTTCGCTTCATGGTATTTTTTCAGTTTTCCTTTATACATTGTTGTTTGTGTAACCAGGGGTTAATTTGTGAAGAAATTTCTCCTGTAGTGTTATATTATCATGAATAGTAGTATAATACTCTTTTTATTAGAGAAAATCTGTACTTTTTCCGAAATTTAAGACAAAGATTGACATAGATTTATCATCTCACAATATTAAATCCATCCTTTTTTCTACACGGAGTACTCATTTGCATTTTGCAAAAAGATTTTTCATTTTTAAATATTCATCTACGGATCTGTTTTGTGAAAAATGTTTAAAACCTTTCTTTTTTCTCCAAAGTTTTATACGAATTTTCATTTCGCCAGTTGGGTTTATTATTTTTACAATTATTTACAGTATGTTGAGGATGAAATTCATTTAAATATTCAGACATTATTTGGTATATATATGCAAATTTTCAGCTGAATTCTTAGTTTCTTTGTATGAAAATTCCTTTTCCAGATAAGATGTACATTCTTCGTCTATCATTAGTTTTTATTTTTTATTTTTAGTTTTTGAATATTTAATTAGTCTATCCAAACTGTATTTTGATAACTGATCACTTCCTAACAAATCCGGTAATATGTTGACTATGTTTTTGTTAACAATTGATTTAGAGGCAAAAATTAAATCGGATACAGAATCAATTTTAATTAATCTTCCCATGCTCGTTGGAGTTCCATCGCTTAATAAGAATATATTTGATTTGAAAAGCCAGTTTACAGATAGACTCGATACTAGGTCTTCATTTGAGCTTAATTTTAATGTATTTTTCAAAAACTCTATGGATACCGCTGAATTATTAGCTTTATAGATTACTATTAATCATAAGTTTCCAAGCTTCAGTTATATACCTTCGACAAAATTAGTCCAGTGATTTATTTATTTGTGGTTGTTTAAGGGTATTACTTTCCTTTTCACTATTAGCAATCTACCCCTTTTAGGTCGATCTTACAAACTTGTAATTATTCATAAAAAAGCTTCTGATTGGTTTTCAAGCAAGCTTCAGTGATTAATATCACATCATATGTTTCGGTAGCTGAAGCTCCTTTAATTAATCCTTTTTATTTGTTATGGTTATAGAATTCCATAATAGCATTCTTAGCTTATTTAGATTCATGTAAGAGAAATTTCCCATATTATCTGGTTGTGTTTTGATGAACTACTTTTTTCAATGCTTTTGCTTAAAGTAGAATTCTCTTTGGTGATTCTAATAGCAATATTTTTGTGCATCTGTTTACTGAAAGGTCTTTTTCACCTCCTTCGTTGAAGAAGGTGTTTCCTTGCCTATATTATTTTTTAGGGAAGTTACTCCTAAGATCTACAGTATACTTGTGTCCTAGATTTCTATCCCGTTCTAATGTTGAAATTTTCACAATACTGCGTGGTGATTTTCCATTGCCAGCAATTAATGCCTCTTTCAGGAAATATTTTATTTCTCAGATTTTGAATCCCTATCCTCGAAATTTCTACTTTTCCTTTTTTTCTGAATATGTTAATTTTTTGCCTGAAAGATGTTGAGTTTTGACCTCTTGAAGCCCCCCGATTCTCTTTTAGACTAATTAACTGTTGATTTGCCACATGACATAAGGTAGCTATTGAGTCAGGATTGTTTTTATTTTTACTACCATTTTACTCCTGTCAACATATGAATTTTTGTCTTTAATCGATCTTCAGATTCCCCTATTCATATTCTTAGGTTCCTTATTTCATCCAATACTTCCTGTTGTAATTTAAATCTCTCATACAGTTTCTAGCTAGTTTTATGTTGTTCATCACAGTAGAAGAATTTGAAGTTTTTTATTTTTGAACAATGATGGTCATCAGTACAATTAATACAGTTTTTGTTCAGTGCTACTATGTCTCTCCACATGACCAAAATACAAACATTTTTTTACATTTCAAAGGTATCTCAATACATTCTTCTATTTTACAAGTTACAGCATATAAGAAAATCCTTTGAAGAGGGATTTGTGCTCTAAACGTCAGTGACACTGTTTGACTGGAAACAAATACATAATACCCTCATTATTGCATTTGGTTTTCTGAATATATGTATCATTAAAGTGTCAAAGCTATCCTCTATTCTTGTCACATTTATGATTTCTTTTTCACTTAGTTTTGGGCCTATCTCTCTAACAATTTCTTTTGTGGTACAAGTATGAGTAGGGGCGAATTATTTCATGTTATTTTCTAGGTCAAAATCTGAATTTAGAAGCTCATTTGCTTGCATTTATGTGTGAAATTTAATTTGTATTTTGTTTCTACCTCCCATTTTGATCCCGTTTATCTAAAAATTCTTCCTGTACAGAATTGTAACAAACTTCAAATCGTGAATTTTAGAAATGTTACTATTCAAGCCTATGACATTAACTATCAATTCACAATTGTCCTTAAAGTTATAATTTATTTTAGCGTTCTTTTTTGTATTCTCTACTGATTCCATGTCTATAGTTGTTTCATATATAGAGTTTTCTTTAGGTATATCATAGTATTTAATTATATGATTATCAGATTTATTAAGCTTACCCGGGATTATTTGTTCATTGTTAAAAATCAGTTCCCCAAAGGGAAATGACATCTATTCCTTTATAAATCCTAATTCCCATACAGCAGCTGTTATATTATTGTTTAACCAAAAGACCCAGAGAATTCCTTTATTGAATTAAAAAGCTAAATTAAGAGTACTCGGCTGGAAGTAACTGATTTTTCTCAAACTTCTGCAAAACTGCACCAATCCTAGCTTGTTGACGAAATCGGAAGTCCAGATATGCTTAACTCCACATTCAATTTTTTTATGGAAAATACGGAGTAGTTTACATTTTTTCCACTTTGTTGCTCCGGCGGGTAAAAAAAAAAGAAGTGACATTTAAAAGAAGTTTTCATTTTATTTTCATTTTACTTGAAAATACGGAGTAATCTTATTTTTCTTATTTTGACCATGTAGGTAGAGTATATACTGGAGAATTCGCGAAATAGACTTTTTACGAAATCGAGCCGTCGTCTGCACAGAGGTCGCCATGTTGGACGGGAAGATTCCATTGTGCGGTATATGGTTATAGTATATTTTAATGGAATTTAAGGCCAAATAATGGTAATATACCGTATTGCATATTGATGTAATAGCACCCAAAGTTCTGTAGACAAAAGTTTAAGTTTTCACAAGTACATAAACACGACAATGGATAACTAGCCAATATTAAGCGCCCATAGATATACATAGTTTGTTAAAAAATCAGTTTTGTAATTATCAAACTTCTATCGAAACATCCTTTATATACTTTTTATACTTGTCATTCTATTTTACTATTGGATCAACTCAGGAATATGATACGAAGCAATTAATACTTTCACACACCCATTTTTAAACTGCCTAGAAAGCTGTATTATATACCCATCAACATCAATACCACCACTAGATTAAGAAATGCACTAAACATCCATTAAAATAAATACGTTGTTACCGAAAATATGTACCACTTATTTCCATGCCATCATTGCTCATAAGTACAATTAGAACATAAGTACTATTGAACAGGTATTCAGTACAATCAGATTTAGTCATCTATGTAAGCATACTATAGTAATTTCAATTCACAGTTAAACCGCATTTTGCTCTCTACCTGCAATTAGATAAATGTTTTATCTAATAATTCAATAGGGTTTGGGAGGGCAGAGGCATTAATTACACACTCTTAATAGGCTTATGATAATTTTTTTTATAATGGCAATAAGTTAGTATATGGAATGAATATAATTCTTTGTATAGAATGGTGACACATCAGTATTATTTACAAATTGTTGGGAAAGAACATTTAAATTAGTTTTGAAGTATCTATTTCATTTTGGGAAACCTACAGCTTAAAGAATGTGAATTTTCAATTTTCTGTTCATTCTAAGAGTTGCATAGGTACATGTGTAACTCAGTTATTGAAATATCATACCACATGGTTGCCCTAACTTGAGATACAGGTATGGGCAGATATTCTTGGTAAAAGATTTGTATTCCTTGAGAATCTTACAATAGCAGCTTGACCACTTGGATCAGTTCTGTGGTCTTCTGCAGGTAGAAGCTTTAGTTTACTTGTATTTGCCATATTAATGTTACATATTAAGTTGCATTCATGTTAAATGTAATGTTACACTCATAGTTGAGCTACTTTTGCCCGTAAGCTATTGAGGGTGTAGCTCAGTTCTGTTGCAATATTGCTGTGACTTTTTCTACGCACTTGCACTGGTATTGTCAGTGAACCCCAATCGGAGGAATATTTCCAAACTGTAACATTTATATCCAATTTCGTTAAGTTAATCAGGAGTTCTTGTTGTAGATGCAAAAAGCAAAGAAAAAAACCGGCGGAACAGGTTTAATATTTCCGCAGTGCTAATTTTACTGTAAAATATACGCGAGGTCTTCCTAAAGTTAAGAGGAGATTATTGTTGTAAATACAAGGAAAACCGGCGAACTTGGTTTAATACTTCCCCAGTCGCAATTATATTGATGTTAACTGTGTACATTTATTTATTAAACCATTACCAAAAACGTTGAATTGTGATGTTCTAAAGCACAAGTAACTATACGATTCATAACCGCACTCACTGATGGTCCATCCATCATGGCAGCGGAGCTAGCAAAAGACGTCTCACATCCCAGTACATGGTAGGAAATCAGTTGTTATATACATTATGGTTTTAACGGACATTTTGTTGTTGGTATGTCGGGGAAACGAATAATGCCTTGGCAACGCTGGTTGGCTATTAAATCTGGCATGCAGTGTTGCCAATCTGTTGCTAAATCTGGGGTATTGGAGAAGCAGCACAACGACTAAAATTAATGTTTCGGATTGGTGAATTTTTGAAGTCTGCACGGATATTTTTGGAAACATTTTGCGGATTTTTAAAATACAATTCTTACGAAATTAGTGTTACATTGTTCTCCCAAATTATTGTCAATTAACATATATTCAGTGTTTCTATATGAAGTTTTCAATATTATTAGAAATTTCTGATACAAACATAAGCAAAAATTATGGGACCCCAAAATGTGATATACTGCTAGGTGTTATAGAGAAGGCTAGGGAGAAATGGATATCTAATACTTTATTTGTGGGTACTTAATGCGAGGTGCGAAGAATGCAAGGGGGAACACTGCTGTTTTCCATTGCAAATGGTGAGAAGGCTGTCTCGGCGTATTCCTAGTAGTCTTCTTGCCTACCAGAAATAATCAGTAAAAGCCTTGCTAAGTATGGCTGAATATACGAACGTGATCCCCGTATTCCACCACCAGTAACAACCTCCACTGTGAATTCTCTTACTATAGAATAACAATCAGCGTTGTAGTGTTCAATTGATTCTTAATTTCGAGCATGGTAACTAGCGATTTTGTCTGTATAAAATGGTGAATTTCACTGGTGTTTCGCGATGGAGCATAAATATGACCAACATTATAGAAAGGTTCGGGATTTTTATCGCAAATTTAAAGGGCGGTTGCGTTCAGTTGAAACCGACACATCAAGAACATACTGTACATACTGAAAATGCGAAATTAACGCTAAATTGACAGACATTAAGAAGCACACGTAAAATCACAAAAATTACTAAGATCCTTTTGAACGTTCTCCGCAACGAAATCCTGGATTTAAACGCGAGAGTCAAGTAAATGCCGGTAAATTATCGGAAGCCGGAATTTGCACGTTTATTGCTGAACACTGCTCGTTTCGTTCGTGAGATCATTTGTCAGAAATGTATAAAAACATTCTCAGACAGTAAATGTGCGAGAAGGTTTCAGTTACACACAGATCCAAGTATAGAGAAATTGTTAGGTCCATATATTTTTGGAAATGTTGTGTCAAGATGTTGGTGAAACTGGATATAGTTTAATTTTAAATGAATCAAGAGAATGGTGGCTTCCACTATCTGTAAATGTTGTAACTAAATTCTGTTATAAAATTACTCGGTTTTTGTATACGCTACTTCAACGTCTCATTGCAAAACATAGTGTGCACGTTCTTAGGTTTGGTGGAATTAGAATCAAGCATAGGTGAAACAATTGTTAATTCAATAAAAGCTCTGTTGGAGTACCATAAACTTAAACCAGAAAATAAGATTGGAGTGGGGTTGATAATGCTTCCGTAAACACGGGGATAAACAATAATGTATATGAGAGGCTGTAACGAGACTTAAATTTGCCAAACCTGCTTATGATGCGCTGTATTTGCTATTTGCTGCAGTTAACAATCTCTGTTGACAATGATTAGCAAGAAATATATACTTTTTATTTCGAGAAACGTACAACGGGTTTTTGCATTCTTCTAAGCACCAAGCAATGTATATGGACATTTACAAAGCATTAAATGAAGGGTAGGAGCGTTTGAAGATTTCAGCTATGTGCGAGATGAGATGGCTTTCTATTGAACCGGTGGTTACAAGAATATTATCACAGTGGGAAGAATTGAAATTGTAGTTTCAGATTGTCAGATTTAAAGAAAACTGGCTTACAGCAGAAATGTTGTAAACATGTATTGCGATCCTGTGAATAAGTTATATTTGTATTATTTAAAACCAATAGCTCAGAAGTGCAAAAGATACCAAGGTTTTTGAAAGCGAGAATGCTGATCCCACAAAGTTATTTAAGAATTTGACATATCTCATCCAGTCAGTGAGTATGAGAATTCTAATACTCACAGCGAGATTAGATATTCTTAGTGATATTGATTTGTATGTAGATCCTAAACCATAATGGGCTATGAATTTGAGAAAATGACTTCAGAAATTAAACTCAAACCTGAAACTCTTCTTCGGAACCGGTGCTTAGATAGATTTCACAATAAAACTCGCCAAAGAACTTAGAAACAGGTTTCCTAGTAATATTAGCATTCTTAAAATAACATATTCTCATAAATGAGGTCTGAGGTCTGTTCTGAGGTCTGTTAAAGAGCCAATTATTGAATTAGTTAAACTATTTGGATACACTGAACCCAACGTAATTGAGTCCATCCAATAACTTTCAAGAGTTATGGTGTCTTGCAATTAAGGTTTTCAGCCTCCCTCAATCAAATGCGGAATGGAGAGAGTTTTCAGTCAAATGGCCATAGTGAAATCAGAACTGCGTAATATGATGAATATCGATACTCAGAACTCCATTCTCACTTTAAGAAGTGGACTATAGCGCATCGGAAAGTGTTTCCATTCGTCATTCGTCCCTGAGAAGGTGACGGTGCTGATCGTGGGCAGTGACGTTTGCGCAGTGCACTTTCAGTGCTGAGGGGTAGAGAGAGCGTGTAACCGTTTCTGCGTTGGTTCCTCGAAGTGCTTTGACGCTGCCGAGGATTTTGTTCTCTGTTTTGTTGCATATGTTATTGCTTCATCGCGGGGAGCGTGATATTTTCTTTGTTGGATTTCCTTTTCTTGTGGCTACATAGATGGAGGACTCATTGCTAAGTAAGCGTTGTACTTTGTATTTTTCTCAAGTGTTGATTGGTGCCTCGCTTGGACGTAGGCCCATCGGGGGGTGCTTCGGGGAACTATGCCCAATACATTGGGTGGAGATCTACATGCTACCCCACCTGTGGAAATGGAAACAGAAGTAACGACTAGCACTTTACCTATCATGTCCGAAGTGCGTGATGTCACACGGATGCCATCTGGTAACTCCATAACGTACTTCGAATGGGGCGTTGACACCTCCGCAGTTTACGCAAGAAAACATTGCCTCCAGACCACCATTACGATATGTAGGGGCATATTTGGGGCCGTAATTTGTACTCGTGGGTAGCAATAGTAAATAATATATGAGATCATCCCATAAAATTGGGGAAATTGTTGTTTATACATGCCAAGGGAGTTACACCCAGCCATAAATCTGGCTACAACCAACTTGAAGTGCACTTTGCCTCCGCGCAATTTACGAATTACTTTTTGGACTTTGATTTCGATACTATACACGATACCGGTTCATATATTCCATTCTTTAACTTGTTTGTTACGGGGGTAATTAGGGTGATAGATCTCGATGTAGACCTAGATGATTTAGGAACGCGCCTTAAAATGACTGGGCATTTACCCATTCACAATTTATTCCGCTTTAATCGCCGAGTGCAGTCGAATGAGGAAACACAATATGTACCAATCCGAACGATCAAGATGACGTTCCGCACACCCAAATCTACCATTATATGTATATCTATACTACCAACGTTTTCCTGTGGATCCATATACCACTAGGGTGTCAATTTGTACCAATTGTGGTAAATTTCACCACAGAAATCGTTTCACCGTAACCATAAACGCCACATTAAGTGTGGACAGTACCACTTAGATGCACAGGAAGAATGTCGTATAGACCGTTTTCGGTGCATTAATTGTAAGCAGGAACTTGCTGCGACCGATAAGGGGAAATGCCCGGCGTACCGCCTAGAAACTCAAATTGCGAATACCATAGCGACACTGCCTGTGTCTGGATATGAGCCCCTTCAAATGACTTCTGGCAATGAGCCTTATTTATTTATGGACGCTCCTTAACTACTGTGTCGTTAGCGTCCCATTTTATATTGGGCGTGAAAGACCGGTAATGTTGCTCAAAGGCCTCTTTATCAGGCCTGAGGATCTTTTACGTGTTATAAATCTACGACACGGGACCACTGGCTTTACTTCCTTTCTGAAGGAAGCCATGCTAAGGATTTTTACGCCCAAAAAAATCCATCGCCCTCCGTCGGGTTTGAACCCGGGACCTTGGGAACTAGAGGCTAGCACTACACCACGGAGGAAGACTAATGAGCCTTATGCTGATATATTGAAGTCCTATTCGATACAGCGGCCACGTGCCCGGAGGGCTGAAGTCTATCCGGCAATGCCAGACAAACCGGTCCCTCAGGCGGGAACTACACCCCCGAAGGTTGGGCCGCGGACGCTTTCGCCGCCGGTTTCAAACAAACGCAAGTGTCCGGAATTAAGGCAGCAGCCACCTCCTGCCTGGTTACAGAACGCTGGGCACCGCGTGGGCGAATGCCATCAGGGTCAACTATGTCCATATCTACACTCGTGGAGGCCAGTGCCTCGGGAGGTGAGTCGTGAAGGACCTCTTACGCATACATACTCGCTGGAGGAGCAGCGGCCATAGCCGGCAGAAGTAGATGGGGCGGGCCGTTATGTTGGCTCTGTAGTTGACCTCAGAATAAGACAGCACGAGGGCCACAGGAAGCTTCCTGAAGGAATTTTCCACAACTTCAGGCACGTTTCTGGAAACTTATTACCATGGCCCCAGGATATTTGCTACAGAATTTACTTGGAGATTACAAACACAGCTACATTTATAAGATCCTCCTGTACTTTACTTGACGGCCAAGCCATTATTACTGTACTGGAATGCGCATAGTATAATATGCAAACGTGAGGAATTTCAAAATTATCTGAAAGTGCGCCTACAAGACATTGTGCTGGTGGAGACCTGGTTGAGGGAGGGCCGATTGTTTTGTCTGCCGGGTTATAAGATTTATAGAACTGATCGGTAGTCGCCTGGGAGTGGAGTGGCCATATACGTAGCAGAACACTTGGCTGTTTATAATTGGAAAACGGGCAGGAGGTTTCCCCCGCATTTATAAGGGTGTCCGGGGGTGTCCAGCCTATAGCTCCGAACATACGGCTAGATTATTATCGACGTCGACGCGGTGTGTTACAACCTGAACACTTTAAGGACTATTTGTCTCAGTCTATGCACTATTTTAGGGAGGAGGATGTAATATATGAGTTTCTAGGAGTGCTTTTACGTCACTATCAGGATGCATTTCACCCAGGTAGCTAAAAGACCGCTCAGAGTACCGCGACCATCATAGTGGATGACGGAGTGCTCGAAACTGATCGCGGAAAAACGTTTAACTTATACAAGATACCATATGGTACTACCCGAAAGACATTTTTGTCGGCGAGAGGTGCGGAGATCCGTGTCCGTCGACGTCTGCGCCGCGTTAAATGGGGGTCCTAGGCGACTTATTGTAACACGGTTTATCCACGGATGCCAGTGACCCCTATATTGAGACGCATATCCTGGTTTACAAATACACGGAATCGCTTCTTACGTACTGATAAACCGCCACCTTCTTTGTGGAGGTGGTTATTTACCCTATGCTGAAACCGGAATGTGCTGGACATACTGCCACTGACTATAGACCGATAGCGATGCTCTTATCTCTTCGAAAATTCTTTGAAAATATTCTCCAGAACTGCTTAAGTTTCTATTTGGAACGTCGTCATCTGTGGCCAAAACCCAATATGGCTCCTGCAGGGAATATGGTACATTTTCTCTTTATATACTATTAATTGATATACACATCGCATTTAACTCTCGCCGATAGGTATTAGCTTTGTTTCTGGATTTATCTGAGTCGTGTGAGTATGTCTCCCTACCGCTGCTTACAGAACGTTTACGCACGTACGGCACTCCTACTGCAGTTTGCGCGCTTATTAACGGATTGTACCGTGATCGGCGATATCGGTTAGCGGTTTCCTTGGTAGCTCTCTGTGTCGTTACACATCGCAAGCCGTATTCAGGGTTCGGCCTTTTTTCTGTGGATTAGAGCACGTCTGCAAAAGCTCCGGTTGCAGTGTAGACTAAAGGATTATTGTGCTAACCCTATAATGATTGCTACCCCTTCACACTATCTTGTGGCCATCACCTGATTACACAGGCGCAATAGTGTGTTGGGGTAGTAGACCTGTGGTCCCATAAAGTTACCCAAAGATTTATAATCTCGTTGATGCTAACAATACACAGAAGCATAATATATGATAGGCTACAGTCCGTGTTGCCCTGAAACGCTCCTATTATTTGTGGGCGCTTTCTCACTGGTGCATGCCTAGTGGCAAAGGCTACCATTGTTTTTATCGGAGTCTTACTACAATTAAGCAGTATGTCAGTTAAAGGAGGTTTGCATGGTTCTTTGATAAACAATTTTCCTACCAAATTTTTGGAATCCTCTTCCTGGCCAAAGAGTTTTGTTTTTACACTAGTCTGTTATAGCCGCTCTAATGGAACACTTAAGTGTGCCTAGAAGTGACTCTAGTTTGGGTTTCAGTTGTGTCGATCCTTGGTTTGCAAGTTCGTCAGCTTTCTTATTGCCTTCAATTCCTTTATGCCCTGGACCATGACATACATACAGAGAGGCTTCGGTCCTTAGTCGGCTTCTGTACGCTCTATACGTCATGGATATTACTTCGTCGGTCAGAGTGACTTCGGGAGTGCTTCCATACGCGGATGACATCATCATATACATGCCAATTTTCCCTAACTCGCCGGTGGAATTCAGTCGCTTTGAACGGGAATGTCAACTTATTATTGTATAGCTTCGCGATATTGGCGTGTGTGTTAACCTACGTAATACTCGTTTTGTACACTTTTGGAAATCGTCCAGACCGTCCTCATTTACCTTACGACTACAGTACAATGACCTTAGCTCGGCATCTTATATTAAATTCTTAGGTGTCTTCCTGCAGCCTGATCACCGCACTATCCATCATTATAAAAAATCTCCTTTCCACTCTAGCTAAACTTAAAGCTTTATTTTGGAGCTATGCCGGCTCGTCATGGGTATGAAACTACATCTCTTTCTTCGTCTCCTTACTCCTTTAATATATTCGCGTCTAGAATATGTACAACTTTTATCTCCGCCGCCGTCTGACGGTATGCGTAATGCGTTGGCGTCTTTATTTATTAACTTTATATTATCATTATTTGTATACGTGGCAGGCCGGCGAGAAGTCTGACATAACATTATTTCCCGTCTTATGACCTGGACAGACATTTTGTGACCTTGGGTTATCGCTTCATGGCGGGTCTTTTGACTCATTTTCACCATCCGTTATTATCGAAACTAACACGTGTATATGAACTACTTTGTGCGAATCGCGACGGGGCCGATCCTATTTCTTTGCCGTCACCACGCTGTTTCGTGGCTACTCACATACTTATCGTACTCCAGTGCGAAAGCTTTATATGTTAGACTTTAACAAACGGTCACTTTCCGCTAATATTCGCATTGATATGCATACTTTTCGGACTCCATGTATGGATTATATGCAGGCATGGGTGGCATACCTTACAGAGTCTTCTGCCGACTTGACCTCCCGGAGGGTGTTGATCATTTTCACTGATGAATCGAAAATCCTTAGCGGTACGAGTGCGGCTATGTATACCGGGATCGAACAGAAGACGCTCACACGGCGATTATACAATAAATCTAACTTATACGGCGGTGACGATCGCGCTTAATCGGGCTCTAAAACATGTTCAATTTCATACTTCCGACAGATGCTTTACTTTTTCGGATTGCCGTAGCCCTTTAACCATCCTCCGATGACCGGTACGAATATCTAGATGTCCTTCAAATGGAGCAAGAAACCAAGACAAGAACCAAGGGGATGTAGAAACAGAATAGACCAACTGGAGAAATCGGCGAACGCAAATAGAAAGCTGAACGTGGTGGTCTTTGGAATAGTAGAACAAAGAGGCAATAGGACATGGGAAGAAGCAGAAGGACTTTTAGAAGGAAAGCTCGGCATCAAACTTGCAGGTTGGGAGATTATAGACTCCTTTAGAATTGGACGAAAGGGCTGGAAACCAAGACAAATTTTGGTCAAACTAGCAACGATGCATTTCAAGTGGAAAATGTTAAGCAATACAAAAAATTGAAAGGCACCAGAATATTTATTGAAATCGACTATGGGAAAAAAAGAACGAGAAATAAGACATGAATTACTAAAAGAGCTGAAAAAAACCAGAAACGAAGGAAGGGGAGCTTTCATGCAAGGCTTGCAATTATACATCGATGGAATTTCCCTCACTCAGCACCAAGGCCAAGGAACTTCAGTCAGAAGAGAGGAAAGGAGGGGAGAAGAAACAAGCGTACCACAGGGGAAGGACCGGGAGAGCAGCGAACCAACCTTGGAAGTGACGTCATTGAAGGTCAGCGCACAGAAACAGCTGGTAGATGAAGCAAGGAGTGACGTATTAGCGGCGTCATCGGGACTTGACGTATGAAAAGACGGAGGAAGTATAAATGTAGTGTCAACACCCGAAGGCAGTATCTTAATAGTAAAAGACCACAAGAGGATTCAGACACAACAAGAGGTAGGCTAACAAGAACGAAAGCAAAACTACAACAATTTAGACAAAATAGAACCGATTCAGCATAGGATGAATCTCCCCTGGCGGTGGTTGCTGGAATGCACAAGGTCTATTAGTCAAAATTAATAAAGGGGAATTGGCTCAAGTGTGGATGTGAGGTGAGCTATAGCAATGGTGGAAACTTGGTTAACCAAAAACATAGTGATATACATGAAGGGTTATGAGTATTTTGGAAAACACGTAGTGAAAACGAAAATGAAAGGCGGGGTACCAGGGGGAATACGAGTGTTTATTAGAAGGGACAGGAACTTAGAACAAAGGAAATAAAGGGTAGAGGATTAGAGAGAGTAAGAAAGGACATGAGAAATCATGTAGAACTGTCAGTTAATGCAAGGAGGAAGAAATTAAATTAACGAGGAAATAGGATTAGTTAAACAGGATTCTAATACACCAATATCCAGGGTGTTAGTGTGTATAAGGTCCAAAGGAACAAACAAACAACTCCTAAGGATAGAAATTAGTTGAAGGTATCTAACGAAAAAGAAGGAAAGTTTCTATTGTATAAATGTAACCAGATATTGTATGTGATTAATGACAAATAAATTTTATTCATTCATTCATAAATGTCCTATATATGACATTCTTACACGTAACTTACTTCACCGTTTGCCGTCTTCTCTAGTTATCCAAATTACTTGGGTACCTAGTAACGTCGGAATCCGGGGGAATGTGATGGTGGATGCTGCGGCACGTCCTACGGCTCCAGAGACGAATTACGCCTGAATTCCTTACTCCGCCGACAGATATTATCTCAGATATTTTACGCCGTGTTGCTGTCGCTGGGGCGCATACGGAGAAACCTTCAGATTATATATGGTCGTTCCTTTCGTATTCGTCGCGCAAACCTCGACTAGCGGTTCCTTATTATTTCCGCATTCTTGTACGTGTGGCTTTCACGTCGATCTATTTACATCTTCTTAGATACCAAGAGGACGATCGCTGCGCATGTGGCCACAAGGGAGATATCAACCACGTTTTTTCTGCCTGCCCTCTCCACAGCGCGGCCACTCGTGCCTTACTGCAAGATGTACACCAGCTTTATTCTATGGGTCCATTCCAGTTGTCGTCTTTATTGATTCCAGTTTCAGAGCTGTTTTGTAGGGCGTTATTCCGTTTTACCACGAGAACACGTATGAAACTGTAGACAATAGTTTCCTAGAACCCCTATTTTCACACTTTAGCGCACAAGGGTAAAGACTACATACGGAAACTGGAAACACAACGTACTAACTCCCCACCTGAACACGGTATGTCGATAGTTGTACTTTGGCGGGAAAGGCGATATTTCTGATCGGCTGTTTAAGTTTTGAAGTGTGTAACGAGCCAAATGGCAGACAGGAAGAAAGGGACCATACTGGATCTTTATAGCGTAAAGTTTTCGTCCGGTTTTTTTCTCACCAGGAACAAAGCAGAGACGGTAATCATACATTTACGTTATTTCTGCTTGAATGTATTATTTTTTGCAATATTGGTATTTTCTATTGACTTCAGCAAAATGCGTAGAATGAGGTGGAAATCTATGATAGGTTATTGTGTGTTACATCATTTTTATATTATAACGAATTCATTTTCAGATACATTGAGCCTTTCAGACAGAGTGGGATATGCCTACAATTTACATTTCTTCCAACGTTGTGGAGTCCCGAATGCTGACTTAGAATCTAAAGGTATGTTATTAAGTTTGAGGAACATACAATGGTAGTGCTAGATGAAAGGTTAGTTTTCAAGAGCTTCTTAGAGTTGCTGAATTTCATTTTGTCTTCATTTACTTTTCATATATACTGAGTCATCCAGACAGTAGAATGTACCATTAATTTTCTTGTTTGCACTTCATAATTGATGGGTGGATATCTCAGCCAAAGTGGATAAGGTAAAAATCAACCTTTAATGCAAATTAAATAGCATGTTACAGTGCCAACATTCAAACACGTAGATGCAGATCATGCGAGCGATACTCGTGTATAATTTAAAAATGTAGGATTATTGGTGGACTGGCACACCAACTGTCAAGGATAGCATGCCAATGATACTGGGATTTTTTAAGGCAGTGCCCAACTCAAATTTTCTAATACAGAAGGGAGAAATATATTTGATATCATTCACATATATTTAAGTAATTCACTTGCTTTTGGGCATTTTTATCTAACTGCCACTATAATGCCCTTTTTTGAACTGGGCATGGTGTATGAACATGGAAATTTTGGTAGCTTTTTTACAATTAGTGTCCTTGTAAGCTGTTAGTACAAGTGTTCAAAACCATTTGTTTCCAAGAAAAACCTGAAGTGTTTGTTTTGACCGAAATTAGCAGCTTCATTATGTGTTGTGAGGCTTTGAAATTCCAAAGTGGTTTCAATCTTTCGTGTCTGTTTTCTACCATTTAAAATTTGTAGCAATTTTGATGATACAAAACCCTTCCATTAGAAGATACATTGTGCATTAGTAATTAAGTTACAGGATATTATAAGAAATGTATAGGCATTTAAATGTGTTGGTTTTTGTACAAAAACCAAAGGCTTTGAAGCAATGGGCATTTAATATTTTTTAAATGTATTGAAGTCTTTTAAGTTAACACATATGATAAACATGAAGTTAATCAGAATATTTGATGAATCGTTTGTAGATTACTTATGAAAATAACTTACTGTGAGTAGAGAAAGTCTTAGATGGCAAAGCAGTGGTGTGGTTATGGTAAGCCAAAGATTTGTGGTTTTAAACCCATGCATGGCATTGAATTCTTTGTCTGACTGTATATACTCTTCCGCTATTCTGTATACGCATACAATCCATGAATCTTTTCAGTGAAGGTTTTGAATGGCCCTTCGATCTGTTATTTATAGTGAACACTTTAACACACTTTAAGCATTTTAAACGCTTTTCGTGTACAACGCATTGCATCCGAGGTACTATGGAAGGTTAGGTTTTTTTATATAAGCTTAGTTTTCTGAATTCACGGAGGGTTAGCATTAGGTTGGTTTCTTTAATGAAAAGTGTTTAAAACGTTCACTATAAATAACAGATCGAAGGAGCATTCAAAAGATCCGGTTCATTGAACCTTCAATAAAAAATATCCATGGATCCTTTGCGTATACTGAATTTTATCCAAGTAACACAAGGTGGTGGTGGTTTTATAATAAAAGTGTTATTTCCTTCTCGTTTAACAGTTTATCAACCAAACACGAACACAGATTTCCAATGTTCTTATTTAATTCCTGTTTCTTTGCACTTCAGGTATTTGTAGTGTGTTTCACTTCATTAGCGGACTAGTTGATTCACTCATATTAACATTTGCGCATTGAAACTTCTATGTGTTTTTTAAATGTAAGCAGGAAATAGCCTAACCTCTTTTCACCCCAAAGCACTCTCATTACTTAAGCTGCTGATTACATAAACATACTACTAGACATTAGCAATTACTAACTGACATGTTAAAATTCCTCTAGGTATAGTAGCAATAGTGGACCTACTTTCCATTCCAAACTAGAGTGCCTCTCACTATAAACAAACTCTTTGTATTATCCGCGCGAAAATAGAATGCAGTCCCTGCCCCTTACGGCTGCTTCTTCCTCTCATACATGCTTGCTGCATATCAATTACAGCTGAACATTGTTTAAGTCTATAAGAAGGTGCCCTGCGTGAAAATCATAATTCAAAATGCAACCTGAAGTAACAATTCATTTCATAAGCATGCGGAAAATGAACATTTTACTTATATTAATTGAAATCCCCAGACAAAGCTGCAGTACCCTAATCCAAATCCTCCAATGATGATTTAGCTGCCATATTGGAATCAGAACTATCATCGAAGTTAATGACAAGCTTATCTACTACACTTGTACACAAAACAAGTTCCCACATTTTAGTCTCCTATTTTTTCTGTTTATATTCCCTGTGTGCTTTGCTTACACTTTTTGCTGAAACACCTGTAAACTCAGATGTTAGTATCGTATTATCTACTATTGCACTTGTCAGGTGTTTTTGTTATAGTGAGTTGAACACATTAAGTATTATTTCTTTTTCGCCACTTTTTAACGGTTTCCCACTTTTGTGTTTGAACAGCTTATTTGCACTACACGCTTCTCCCTCTGTCATGGCAACTCAAACTAACTGATAACATCACAAGATTTGACCTGAGCAGAGCATATGAGTGCTAGCGTATTATGAATGACTGTTCGCTTATCATACTTCCTGTGTTACGCAAAGAGAACATATAGCATCCCTGTGAATTCATTGCTACATTTCATATAGGCTAGAGAATAGCAGTCATTCATACAGTTGGTAATTAACAAAAAGATACTCTTGAGTGCTAGCGCAATAGCAGGTAGAATTACGAAAATCATATTTTGTAATCTCTTAGCAGCTACTATATATCCAGTACCTTTAACAATGGGTTTTTATGATAACCGCAATAAAATGTCTAGTTTTCTATACTTTTCCTACTCCAACATCTCATGATGCAATACATTTATTAAGGAACTATTTGCATTGGCGTAAGCGTAGTGCTTCGTTTCATGGCAAGCAGAAGCATGTGCTTTGGTTTACATCAGAGAGAACTCTGGTTTAGAATGGATAGTATGTAATATAATCACAAGGTGTTTGTAACCACAATTTTTTCCTTAATGTAAGCAATTTCTCTTTTCAGAAATCCACTTTTAAGGGTATTCAAACATGTGTTTCTATTTACTTCTAGGATGTACACAATGGAGTTAAGTTATGCCTATTTATGTCCACGGAGGGTGCTTCAAGTCAGAGCACAGAGAGTGACAATGACATTAATAGTGTTAAATGGTGTGGTGAAACTGTTGCCAATGGCGTTTATTGCACTGCTAATAGCAATTTAGTGAATGACAAACAATAGATGCACTATTGCATATAATGTATGCAGAGGTTTCCTTGTAGGAAGTGGAATTAAGTTATTCATGTTACGCAAATATGTCAAATTGTGTTGCGCTATCTAGAGAGTAGAATAAAATAACAAGTGTCAAACATGTGTTAGTTTTCCAATTTTCCTGTCAAACTCCACATCCTACTGTTAGTTGGTTGCAAGTTCAAACAAAACATGGAGGTGGTACTTGATTTTCTCATTCAGCTCAAAATTTAAATGTGACCATTATATATTATGACATAGAAACATTCAGCAACCACTATTAACCACCATAATATTATATAAAAGCAATGTATATACCGACTATTGTATAATTTAAATAAAAAGAGTTACACAGGAATAAACATTTGTGTTTTTCATACTAGCCTAGCTGCCAGGTGTTCAGCTGTCATAATTATGTTCTAATGTTGTGTTGCTACAGATGACAATGACATGTTATTTTATATGAGCATTAATCGATTCCTTTAAAAACAAATTTGAATAACTCAAAGTGCAATCACGATTACTGAAGCTCACGTAATTATTTTTGTACGTCGCCAGTAGTGATACAATATTGGAACATGCGATCAACTGAGCTAGACAGGTATGAAAAATACAGCTGTAGTAGCTAGGAGTGGCGTTTGCGTCCGAGAGCGCGACTTTTCATAGTTTAGTTCAGGATCATTACTCACGCTGCGATCGCGTTTCCATCGTTTAACACTAGGGTTGCACTTCTAATACTTTGGTGTTCTGTGCTTTTGCACGCCACTGGTCTCGTTAGGCAGCATTATATCGATGCAGTAGTGTCTATAAAAAACAATGAACTAACAAACAAACGAGTGTTACCATTGCTGTGAACTGACTGGCTGGTACAGTTGATAGGAACAATAATGGCAAGTTACACCAGGCAATCATGTGATACTGGAGCAGCTGGAGCTATACATTTTTTCACTATAAGTTGGAAGGAAAAGTAAACAAAACGTAAACGTATCACTCCGCCGAGCACATAGCAGCACCACGTGGAGGATGACGGGAACCCCTGAGAGGAAATTGCTTCTGACAAAATGCGAATACACTATACTGCGCAGCTTGAGGATCATTAAAGTTAAAAGTTATATGTCTTATTCCTGTGTTTTGACTTACATCCTAAACTTCTAACACAATACTAAGAGTAAAAAATAAATGTTTTACCTGAACAGTTCGGCATCTGTGATTAAAGCAATTGGATTGAACTGTTCTTAACTTTAGCCTTTAGAAATCATTCATTTAATGACTAATATCAGTATACCACTTTTGCTTTAATCTTTTATGAGTCAAGTTAATGGCTATTTTGTTGTTAGAGGGCCCTCATTGAAAATGCTGAAAGAAGCAAGAAATAATGGAATGAATTACCTTAGGAGTGAATCTAGAAGTAGATGTGATCTGGTCAAGACCTGGTGCTCACCTTCCCGCCCTTTCTAGGTATGTTAAATAGGGGAATAGCGATATGAACACGAAAAACGTGGCCATCTATACGGTAATATGGGCGCTAATTCGGACGTGGCAACGCAATTAAGAAGTGGGAATCCGCTAAATAAGCGATGTGTTGTTACTTCTTCTTCTTATTCATGTTAAGGCTAACCTTGTGTGAATTCCGAAACCTAAGCTTATATAAACAAAACCTAACCTTGCGTGAATTCAGAAACCCAAGCATATATAAAAGAAACCTAACCTAAGGCTTACCTTGCGTGATTTGAGAAACCTAAGCTTATATATAAAAATAAAAAAACGAACCTAAGGCTAACCTTGCGTGAATTCAGAAACCCAAGCTTATATAAAAAAACCTAACCTAAGGCTAACCTTGCGTGAAATCAGAAACCTAAGCTTATATATAAACCTAACGTAAGGCAAACCTTGCGTGGATTCAGAAACCTAAGCCTATATAAAATACCTAACCTACGGCTAACCTTGCGTGAATTCAGAAACCTAAAATAAGAAAAAATTAAGAACGCAAACCGAGAGAGTTGGCGATATATTTCCGCCTTTGGCGGATTTACTTATTCATATGTTGCCAGCATTGCGTTAGAGCTAGAGAATGACATACAGTGACGTCTGTAGGACATATAAGACATCACTTCCATCGCTATTGAGGGCCCTCTAACAACGATTTACCTAAGTTAAAAAATAATTAGCACTATAGGTTAAAACACAACAGAAAACAAACGCGAACCAAGCTATCCGAGCAACAATTTTGCACCACTAACAAAGAAGTTATATTATTGCTAAACAATGGCCAGCCATATTCATTGTCGATTAAAGGTGGGTACTGTTCACAGAATTTGTTAAAAGCATTTAACACAAATGTCTTGTTTCCATTTCCTGTAGTGGCAGAGGATTCTCAGCCATGACACTCATTTTCTCAAGACGTTACAAAAGTACATTGGCGGCTCATCCGGAAACCGGAAACGAACTGCAGTGCCTCCGCTCTTAAACCCTCTGCTATAACGCTTCATTTAATTATAGGCGAATTTGAACAAACACTTTTTGTTTCATAGCTTGAACTGTTACAATAATGGATTTTTTAAAATTTCTCTGCACGAGAATAACTACAAAACGTTACGATCTGAACCGAACTGTTTTTGTAGAGGAAGAGACGACATGCGAAGCGGGGAAAGTTGTAGCTTGCCCACCAGCCAATGAGGTGCTCTCTTGTCACGTGGTTTTGTTTACTTCTCCTTACAGCTTATAGTGAAAAAGGTATAGTCAGTCTACTTTATGAATGGATGAATAAGAAAGTGAAGATATCAGATACCTGCTTTATTTTTAGGTGCTGGGAGCAACAATACCGTATTTGACTATTCATTCTCAAGATTTCCTCCTCCTCCACCACCACCACCACCACCACCGTCATAAGATAGATAGATATTTATTTACCTTAAATACATAGTGTATACATATTCCACTTTACATACTTCACCGAGTTGCTGGTTTCCTAGGGCCCCTATCCTCCAACACTGTGGTTACCGAGTCAATGGGCCCTACTTGACTGAATAAATAAATATGTTATTAATCTACTTTTCAATAACTACTTTTCTTCTTACTCCTTATTCCTATAATTCTTCAGCCATCTCTTTCTAATTAAACCTAAATATTTTCCTACTTCTAATATGTTCCCCTTGCATTTAACACTCAACATCTTTCTACCTATAATCTCAATTGGTAAATTGTCCCATGTCTTTTTCTGCCATCTTTCCCTCGATTCCTTAGTTCCTTCACATTCTAGAATTAAATGCCAATAGTTATTATACCTTCTATTACATAGCGGACACTTTCCTTTATTCTCTCTTTCCCCTAAGCCTTTTAACATCATCACTCCTGTCCTCGACCATGCAAAACCTTCTCGTGCTGATCTGTCACATATATCGACATATTTTTCTCTTTCACCACACCATTTTTAAATCTGCATATATACATAAAGAAGATTTAAATTTAAAACTACCTAGAATTTCTTGTCTTTCAATATCTTCAATTCTCAATTTTACCCTTCTCCATAACCCTTTCTCCAGTACCTGCCCCTCTCTCCAAATATCTCCATAACCTATTTCATTCAGGGTTCCTTCTATATACTTACACCAAGTATCCTCTTTGTTGAGTTTTAACTGCACTTCTAGGCACTGTTTTAACATATTATTATTATTTTCCAGTTCCTTAATTCTATACCAATATTTTAATACCCTTTCCAGAATTTTTGCTTTGCTACCAAACCTCCCTAGCTCTATTTGGGCAACACCATTGGGTGAAGCCCTTGGTAGACCTAAAATTAATTTACAGAAATTTCTGTGGACCTTGTTTACATTTTCCCACCCGCTCTCTAAACCCCAAATCTCGGTTCCATAAACCATTTTAGCCTTTACTACTGCTCCGTATATTCTCTCGAACCATTTTATTTGTATCTCTGGTATTTTATCTAGGCAAGCTCTAATAGCTTTCATTGCCAGTTTTCTTTTGTTAGTATCATTTTCTTTTGCTCATTCCAACTCCCATTACTATTTAGTCGTACTCCTAGATAGTCAAATTTCCTAACCACCTCGATTTCATTTCCTTGCCACCACCATATTTCATTCTTCCTTAACTTATTCCCCTTTTTAAACACCATTATTTTTGTTTTCCTTGTATTTATTCTGAGACTCCACTTATTACAAAAATTTTCTATTGCTCCAATTGCTTTAGTTAACCCGATATTGGTTATTGCTCCTACAACTAAATCATCCGCAAATAAACCCGGTATTTCTTTATTTCCAATTATTGGCAGATGCCCATTTTCTACCTTAATTGCCTCTAAAATATCGTCAATGAATAAGTTAAATAAAATAGGACTTAACTTACATCCTTGCCTTAACCCTATATTATTTGAAATAACATTTGTCATTATATTATTTGAGACCCTTATACAAAAGTCATTCTCTGCATATATTCTTTGTAATGTTTCTATGAACCTGATACTCATTCCTATATTGCTCAATTTAGCCCATAAGGCTTCCCTATTAATTGTATCAAACGCTTTTTCAAAGTCCACAAATAACATATACAACCTTCCCCTTTTGTTAGCTAAATATTTATTGACCATTGTGGATATCACAAAAATGTTGTCTATTACTCTCTTATTTCTTCTAAAGCCTGCTTGGAACTCTGATAACTTACCCTGCTCCTCTGCCCAGAATTGCACCCTTTCTGCCAGAACCCCAGTGTAAATTTTTCCTAACACTGCTAACAAACTAATCCCCCTATAGTTTGCTGGGTTATTCACATCTCCTTTGTTCTTAAAAATTGGCACCACAATTGCAGTTTTCCAACTCATGGGTACAATAGCCTCTTCAAAAATTGAATTTAGTACCCTAACTAGCATCTCCAATCTATTCTCATCTAGACACCATGCTTTCCAGAAGTCACCTGGTATACCATCAATACCGCTTGCTTTGTTTCGTTTCAGTCTTATAATTTGATCTCTTACTTCCCGTATTTCTATCCTACTGTCTAATTTCTCAATATAGTCACAATTTGCCACTATCCGTACAGTTTGCTTCGTTTGTTGCTCTGCTCCCAAAAGATTTTTAAAATAATTAAGCCATTCATTTACACCTATACTATTCTCTCTCGCTCTTGTCTCATACATACTCTTCACTGAGGACCAAATTGTTTTACAATCATTAGCTGCTGCTGCCTCATGCAATTTTTTTACTCATTTTCTCCCCCCATACCCTCCTCTTTACTTCCAACAGACTTTTATACCCCCACCTTTCAACCATGTAATCTGCTCTTTCCTTTTCATCACCCGTTTGCCTCCATTTTCTCAGCTCCCTTAAAACTCTTTGTTTTGCCACCCTACACTCCTCATCATACCATCCCTTCTTCTTATTGATACTGTCATAATCTTTTTTTTTTCTTTCTTCAAATTTGGCGTGTTATGCTTAACAATGTAGACTTTTTGGGGACTTTCAGCATCACCGAGTTGGTAACCTTGCTGGCATATCTGAAACTAGCGCTTGCAGATAGCTCCCCGAAGTTCGAGCGAATGCCGAAAATGAACGAAAGGGAACGATCTTCCAGTTCAAGGGGGAAGGTAGTCCATTTCGGCACATTTTGCTCCCATTGGCTGTGGTCAAATACGTAACGTGGAATGCTGGCGCGCGCATTTCGACTGGCAATTGAAAGTGAATACATAAAGCCATGCGTTTCAAAGCATGAATTTGTACATACATAGTACAAATCGGGTTAAGTTCAGTACCTTCCAAAGATGCAACACAAGGATTTTCAAGAAAATTCCCTACCCAAAATAACCATTATACTCCTCCCCATTCCTGACATGTCTTTTGTGATATTGTCATCTTGCTACAGTGCCAGTCTCTACAGACATAGCAGGTTTGATATTGGACTTTAAATACTATTGCTGGATAGAAAGTAGTAGGAATACCGGTAGCACACAGTGATTGTATAATTGTTAGTCAATGGGATAGATGGATCTGTTGCATCCCAGTTTTATATGTTATAATGTGTTATGTATATGCAAACTCTACCATCTTCTAAATGTTTTCTTATACAGGGTGAAAGGTATTGCTTGAACTGTAATAAAATGGCTAATAGACACAGGCACAAGGAACATCACTATGTTTCATTTTTGTAGGTTTAATGACAAAAATTGTATTGGACATATTTGCACTACTCATTATATAGAATCCATGATTAACGTACAGTTCAAGCAGTACCTTCCACCCTGTATACTGTCTTCCCAAATAATACCCATGCAGTAATAATGAGAATTTCTCGTTTCAAGTGATGTCTTTCTCAAACATGTCTTCAAGGTAATAGAAATTACATGGGAAATTGAAATTTAAGCATAACATAAGTATAAAGTTATAATTTCGAGCTTATTCAAAGTGAATTAATCATCATAATAGTATCAACCTCATGTAAGCAATTTATTGTAGGGCAGATTGCATGTGATGGTGATTAACACTTATTTGCTATTGTTGTCCTACTGTAATGCGTGTCGAGAAGTTTACTGTTGAAATGGTGATGGTTTACAAATTTTTCTCTTAGATAATGCATGATGGGGAGGGGAGCATCCCCCCCCAAAGGCTGTTCTTGGCTTTGGGTATATTCCTACTTACTCTGTATACTTCATAATTGTATGATGTGTTCAATTTCCCTTGAGCATTGCTCACAGTGGAGCCAAATGAACAAATACAAACAAACATCACTGTATGGGCTCAATTTGTTTTTTTTCCCATATGACCTGTCAATAAATTTAAGGTTCCCATGTGCTGTAGGACCTCCACTGTGTTATACCAAATGTTATATATAGAACCTTTCCCAGGAAAAGGAATCAAGGTGTATTTTCTATTCAATAACTGTAAGTTTTATTAACTAGAACTGGCTTTGTGTATGCATAAGTGACTAAGTGCAATTACCTATAAGATCATTCCAATAGATTGTAATAACAGACATTCAAGAGGTTAGAATTTAATGGACATTTTAATTGGGTAGGCCATTCAAATGTATATTAATGTAGGCACATGTTCCTTAAAATACCATACAAATGTATTATACAGTATTATTAAATATGAATGTGAATGCAATGTCTCTAAATAATAACAATGTCTCTTTGTGTTTAACCATATTACACCCACCCTTCATAATTGTCAATTACTTTAACATGTAGTTTAGTGTGCCAGTATTAATTTTTTTTCATATGTTGACTGCAGAAAGAATGTAACAGCACATGCTGGTTTATAAATTTGGGTGGCTGGATGAGACACTCGTTCATTAGTATTGCTCTCTGTCCTCCATAGTATTTTTAATTTTAATGTCCCTTTTAACTTCACAGGTTTACAGAGATTGGAGACTGGTGGGAGGGGGGATGACAATGATGAAGATGGTGCAATTGATGGAATTATGGTGGGGAAAACCAGAGAACATTCATTCTAAGTGCCATTTTATCTACCACAAAATCCCACCTCTGATCCCTAGGATTGAATCCAGGCTTTTTTGTGAGAGGCCATAGTGCTGCCCAATTAGAAGTGTGAATATGAGACAACATTTAAAACAGAGATAGCATTACTCAATACTATCAAGTAATGAAACCAAGAAGTTGTTTTACAAGGCAGCTCCCACTATGTGCTCCTTTTATGTTAGAAGTATTATTAAATCTAATCAATTCTATTATTATGTCAGGTACATTTCCGGATTGCCTGAAGAAATCTATAGTCATACCTATACATAAAAAAGGAGACAAGAGTGAAACAAGTAACTACCGACCGATAACACTTATCTCATCACTCTCCAAATTGGTGGAAAGAATAATAGCTGACCAAATCGTATCATTTATAGACAAACATGAAATTCTGGTTAACCTCCAATACGGGTTTAGAAAAAATAAGTCAACAAAACATGCCATATCAGAAATAACAGACCAGATAATCGATAAGCTAGACAACAATGAAATCAACTGTGGTATATTTCTGGATCTCTCGAAAGCATTCGATTGTGTTGAACACGAGCTTTTACTAGATAAATTGAATCATTACGGAATACGTGGAATACCGAACAAATTAATTAGGACATATCTGAGCAAACGATCCCAACAAGTAAAAATTGTACATACTAGGAATCAACATATCAATGAATACTACTCAAATAGTGAATTAGTGACATTTGGAGTTCCACAAGGTTCCGTTCTCGGCCCCCTTCTTTTTATAATATATGTCAATGATATCCCAAATATCTCTGATGGAAAGATATTTATGTATGCTGATGATACCTCAATAGTAAACACGGGTATAAGTTCTCAGGTTCTGGAAAACGTGACAATAAGTAACACAACACAAATTATACAATATTTTAGGTCTAATAATCTACACATAAACTTAGATAAGACAAATTACATTCAGTTTCAAACTCCTCAGAATAGGTTAATGGCAAATACAAAAATAGTCATTGAAAATAGAGAAATAAATGCAGTCGATAAGGCAAATTTTCTAGGGGTAATTGTGGATAAAAACCTTACTTGGAGCGAACACATTAATTATATTTGTAATAAAATAAGCTCAGGGTTATTTGTAATGAAAAAAATGACAAATATAGTGGACGTTAATACACAAATTATGCTATATTATGGATTAATCTACCCACACCTATCATACGGGATAACAGTGTGGGGATGCTGTGCTAAAAAGTATACTAAACGAGTATTCCTACTTCAAAAAAGAGCGATAAGGATAATTCTGAGAATGAAACAACCACATTCATGTAGGCAAGCCTTCAAAGATCTAAAAATTCTAACGTTATACTTCCTATTTATGTATGAAGTAATAGTACAATTGTTCAATAGGCAAGATGCAGGTCAAACAAACAAACAAATACATGAGCATTATACCAGAGGAAATACAAACTTTCACGTTCAGTCACATAGGCTAGAAATGCATAAAAATAAACCTACTACTGCAGCCCATGAACGGTATAATAAACTCCCTGCCTATTTGAAAAATATTAATAACTTTAATGTATTCAAGAAAGAATTAAAGAAATTTTGCATAGAAGGTTGCTACTACTCAATTGATGAATATCTTAGATAATATGGGACCAATAATTTAGTATTGATATAATATTAACTTGTAATAGTGTATAATATGTAACTTTTATTGTAAATATGTTACTACAAATTTTATCTATGTATATATAAAACTGTATGATTCTGTACATATTTCCTTGACGATACTATGAATACGTATGTATTTCTTTAAGCAAATAATAAATGAATGAATGAATGACTTCACAAATGAGGTGTATGTAAATAAAGTAGATACTTAAAAAAGAATAACTATTTCAGCAGATATTTTGCCATGCAATACATATTATACATTCATATATTTAAGTTGGGTGTTTTGTCATAAATATGGTAGCTGACATTTCGATATGCAGAAATCATTCAGCAATAATGTGGTAATACACAAGTTTTATGTAACTATTTGTGCTTCCAAGGCCAGCGCTTAACGGAGTTACCCAGATTGACAAAAAATTCCCAAAGATATACAGTACATATGGAGAATTTTCTGTTTAGGAAATGCTTTAAGTTATTTTGCAATGAAAAGAGCATTATGTCCTAATTTATTTATTTGGTATAACAGCAGGAAATAGTGTTTCAGCACAACACTAATACACATCCAAAATAAAACTATGGATCCCAAACTATTATCATTACATCACATTCAAAATTGAAATAGGTATCAGACATAACCTTTGAGCATGAGTTCTCTTGTTCGTTTTGATATTAGTGTGCAATCCATAAAAATAAACTTTTCGAAATTCAGTCCCTAATTCGAACACATTTCAACACTAAATAGCACAAACACACATCTTAACACCTTAACATACTAAGTATAGATTATATTTAAGGTTAGCTTGTTTTCACTATATATATTTCAATTCTTCATTAAAACCAACTAAACTTTCGATTCATAACCTGTCTTCTACCTTACTAGGTTTTCAGGTCATGTTCCAGTTTTAAACATCGAATGCGCGTTATTTCGTAGTCAGTATTAAATAAGGTATCACTATAAACTCCTGCATTTACAAAATTGCTCGTTGATACGAAAACTCTGCTTTATTTCTATATTTTCGGCATTGCTATTTTATCAGTTGACTTCCATCTTAGTTTAGTTTCAAGCCTCAGCAATCAGCATGGCAGAGGTCGCGACATTCACTTTGGAAGCCTGGTGTTCGTACACCTTCGGGAGGGCTTTCTGCAAGCGCTTGTATAGCTGAAACATGTTAATTTTCTAAAGCAAGTCATTGTGATTTGTAAGCTTGTAGTTAATTTTTCTTAGAAGTTAAGTGTTAAATTATCGGGAGGCTTTCATTTTTAACAAAGTTGTGGAGTCATTGTTTGAAAAAATGCCGGATTTCCTTGGAGATGATATGAGAAAAGTTAAAGATGACAAAGAAGAAGAGAAGGAAATAAAATGTAAGTTGAATACTCCTAATCTAAAGTCAGTGGCTCCGATAACAGATTCTGAGTCGTACTGGTTCAGTATTTTTAGGTAAAATGAATATTTACAATGGGTGCTCATAGAATGTCCGGTTCTACCAGATTTGCGTTGTGAATATATGGAGTGATTTTGGAAGTAGAAATTGGCTACTTTTAGGGTATAGTTAAGCATCCTGATAATTAGATGAGCGTTGGCTTTCAGGTCCTAGCTTGCAGCAGTAAAACTACGGTGATTTTTGTACCTAACGTAAAGTTACCTTACGTTGTTACTGCATGCATCAAAGAGACAAAAGACACTAACGTTTGTTTTTTACAGTACCAATGCAATGCTTTGTGCAGAACCATATACCAACAAAGATATGCCGCATTAAAATAACCCTTTATGTTAAACACGACTAAAAACGGGACTTAAGAAAACATGTTTTAAAGGTGCATGGTTTTAAGTTACAAATAGCTTAGGGTAATGATGTATGATAGCGGCCTGGGCGTGGCTTAAGGAGTTCGGGCGTTGCCAACCGTAAGAAATGAACGCGCGGAAGATAACCATGTAACACGAAAATCGCAAATGCGGCGCGGTTATTTCAAACACACAATTTGTCGATGTGGATTTTTAAGGAATATAATTGACGAATGCTTTGAGGTAAAGTGTTTCTGTCGTCCTGCGTTTTATTCCAGTAGCAAGAGCTATTCGGAAAGGCTTTCCCCAGTTTTCATTTATCCCGTAGAGACAATTTCCAAGAAAGTTTTAAGAAGAAGAATACCGTGCTCATCTATGCCATAATTATCTTTTCCATTCCTTCCATTACTAAGAACAATCAGGCAGAAAGGAAGTTGAAGAATACTCCATAAAATTCTATATTTGCAAAACTATACTTTTAGTCATTGATTTACTTTACACTAAAAAACAAAGGAAAAAACGGAGATTCGAGTGCAAGAAAGGATTAGACAATCCTTAGATAATTTATGGCTTAAAACGCTGACACAGTGAATTTACACTGTGTAGTTCAAAATCACAATTTTATGTTTAAGGATTAGAAATCAATAGGAACCTTCACAGTTAGACGAAGTCCTCTACTGATTACAAAATTAATATTCTTACTCGACAAAAAATACTCATATCGTGGAAAATGTAATGTGAATAGAAGCCTAATTTTGCATGAATGCTATATGGTATTCACGTTAAATTTCCTACAAAAAATATTTTTGACCACTATTAGTTACATATTTCATTACAATGAACTTGGTTACATCCACCATACGGAAAACTAAAATCGCCACATGTAGCATTTGTGTATATGTCTGTGTGTGTGTTTTAATAAGTTGTAATGCCTGAGTGTGTGTGTGTTTTAATAAGCTGTAATGCCTGAGTGTGTGTGTGTGTGTGTGTGTGTGTGTGTGTGTGTGTGTGTGTGTGTGTTTTAATGAGAGGTAGTGTCTGAGTGCGTGTATGTGTGTGTGTTTTAATAAGTTGTAATGCCTGAGTGTGTGTGTGTTTTAATAAGTTGTAATGCCTGAGTGTGTGTGTGTGTTTTTTTTTAATGAGAGGTAGTGTCTGAGTGTATGTGTGTGTGTGTTTTAATAAGTTGTAATACTTGAGTGTGTGTGTGTTTTAATAAGTTGTAATGCTTGAGTGTGTGTGTGTGTGTGTGTTTTAATAAGTTGTAATGCCTGAGTGTGTGTGTGTGCGTGCGTGCGTGCGTGCATGTGTGTGTGTTTTTTAATGAGAGGTAGTGTCTGAGGGTATGTGTGTGTGTGTTTTAATAAGTTGTAATGCCTGAGTGTGTGTGTGTTTTAATAAGTTGTAGTGCCTGAGTGTGTGTTTTAATGAGTTGTAGTGCCTGAGTGTGTCTTTTAATGAGTTGTAGTGCCTGAGTGAGTGTTTTAATGAGCTGTAGTGTCAGAGGCTGTGAGTTTTAATGAGTGGTAGTGCCAAAGGCTGTGTGTTTTAATGAGTGGTAGTGCCAGAGGCTGTGTGTTTTAATGAGTTGTAGTGTCAGAGGCTCTGAGTTTTAATGAGTTGTAGTGCCAGAGGCTGTGTGTTTTAATGAGTGGTAGGGCCAGAGGCTGTGTGTTTTAATGAGTTGTAGTGCCTGAGTGTGTGTTTGTTTTAATGAGTTGTGGAGCATGAGTGTGTGATTTTGTGTGTATGTGAGCATTGGAGTGTGCTGGACAGAGGACCAGGCACCAAAACAACCGTAGAAATGGACTTCTTTAAGTAATGACTAAAATCATCCGCAGGAACACAGAGGCTAAAATAAGATTGGGATAAAATGACACTCTTGGCACCTTCATTGGATATATGTACCTTCATTATCGCATATGCCGAAATTAAATTAAAGTGAGTTTTATTTATGGACGCTCTTTAACTACTATGGTCCTTAGCATCCTATTCTATATTGGGCGTGAAAGGCCGGAAAGTTTGCTCAGAGGCCTCTTTATCAGGCTTGAGGTTCTTTTACTTGCCGTAAATCTACGACACGGGACCACCGGCTTTACTTCCCTTCCGAAGGGAGCCGTGCTAAAGATTTTTACGCCCGAAAAAATCCATCGCCCTCTGCCGGGTTGTAACGACGCCTCGACAGGAATTCAAGGTGCGGTGCTTCTCAACACGAATGGGATAACCATGGAGAAGCGTTGCGCACAACAAAGTCTTACTCTGAACCAACAATGAACCGAGGTGAAGGCGAAGGAATGAACCGGACCAGCAATAGAGTCAATGCCCTTCTGTATTATAAAAGGGTTCACCTTCTCAAAGGTTTGTCCTTTCTCTGTTTGCGTAATGACAAAGTAACAACCAGATGACTGTGGTGCTACTTTTGTTACCAAAACTTTTCGGCGTGTTATTAATAATGGAGAAAGTGGGCTCCATAGTGAAATAAATCCTCCACCACTGCAACCGTCTCCGACTTCAGGCTCTGTCTTCTTGGGTGAGTGGCCTATCCATACCGGTCTCACCCCAGGGTCACACCTCCCAGAACATAGACAGAGGGACACAATGGCCGTGGGAAGTGAGCAGTTCATGTAGTGCCCCCCCGCGGGACTGCAGTTGAACAGCAGATAGGAACACACACCCTACATGACGACCCCGGGTAGTGGGGATGACGTCATTATCCACTCACCCAGCTGCGCACCCAGTGCGCGGGTATCCGTCACGCTGTGTCCACGGAGGATTAAAATAAAATTGGAAAATAAACTAAAAGTGTGGGCGTTTCACACGCAAGGTAGGCCGGCGAGGAAGAAAGAGATATGTGAATGGTCGTGGTGCGAAATGTTTGTAAATAGATTAGAGAAAAAAGAAGCGTGGTGAGTGGGGGTATGGAACGAAATGAAAAGAATGCATGAGAGTGCATCTTGTGTCTCCCGGTTAAGAGGACGAACCCACCTCGACCGGATAAGGGTGGAGGGATGACGATGGTGATGAGTGGCTTCGGACCCCGGGTGTGCCAAACCCGTACTCACATAAAGTGAACCCCTGGGGGGTTGGAAGCTGCGTTGAAACAGTGGGACAGCAACCACGGAAATAGAAAAGATCCCTGTTGGTGAGACAGGTGTTAATAAAACCATAGAAGCTGAACCCAGTATAAGAAATAACTGTGGAAAAGGAAGAGTAAAATAAATGAAGATAACGTGGCTAGTCCAGATGAGGGTGAGGACTGGCTCGGACACTCTGGGTACGTCAAAGCCATACTCACATAGTGAGCCCCTGGGGGGGGGGAACCGTGAGTGTGTTTTGCTGGTGAGTTGTAGTGTTTGATTGCGAGTGTGTGGGCTTTGGAGTTTGAGTGTGTTTTTGCTGGTGAGTTGCAGTTTGTGACTGGGGGTGTGTCAGCTTTGGAGTGTGGGTGTGTTTCTGCTAGTGAGTTGTAGTGTGTTACTGCGGGGGTGTGTGAGCTTTGGAGTGTGGGTGTGTTTCTGCTAGTGAGTTGTAGTGTGTTACTGCGGGGGTGTGTGAGCTTTGAAAAATGAGTGTGCTTTTACTAGTGAGTTGTAGTGTGCGACTGTGTGGGTGTGAGCTTTGGTGTTGAGTGTGTTTGTGCTGGTGAGTTGTAGTCTGTGACTGCGAGTGTGTGAGCTTTGGAGTGTGAGTGTGTTTCTGCTAGTGAGTTGTAGTCTGTGACTACGAGTGTGGGTGTGTTTGTGCTAGTGAGTTGTAGTCTGTGACTGTGAGTGTGTGAGCTTTGGAGTGTGAGTGTGTTTCTGCTAGTGAGTTGTAGTGTGTGAGCTTTGGAGTGTGGGTGTGTTTCTTCTAGTGAGTTGTAGCCGTTACTGCGGGTGTGTGAACTTCGGAGTGTGAGTGTGTTTGTGCTAATGAGTTGTAGTGTGTTACTGCGGGGGTGTGTGAGCTTTGAAAAATCAGTGTGTTTTTGCTAGTGAGTTTTAGTGTTGAGTGTGTTTGTGCTGGTGTATTGTAGTGTTTGATTGCGAGTGTGTGAGCTACGGAGTGTTAGTGTGGTTGTGCTGCTGAGTTCAAATAAAGCATGCATTTTGAATTTTCTGGAAATAGCCTGTGAACTCCCGTTCATTCTGATTGAATTTTGTATTGCGCTAAGTATCTAGGAAACTATGAAATGCTCTAAAATGCAGGAAAGATGTACAGTTTGAGGCAAACCAATATTTTCTTGTGTTAGCATTTGTGATAATATTCCAGGATATGTCATTGCACCTTTGCACTTAAAAGTGTATTATAAATGTTTGAAAGTTTGCATAATCTTATAACAGCCTTAGGGGTGTTCTAAGTCTGAAAAATCATTTTATATTACAGCTGCTTTACCTGAAAATTCATTCATTTAATATTTCTTGCTTTGTACAGACTGAAAAAAAGGAATTACTGAAAAGCATGCATTTAGTAGCTCAAAACACTTTAATAATGACATTCTTTGCAGCTTGATAGTACAGAAAGTTAATTTGCTTTCAACTGCTTTTATAAAAAACAATAATAAAATTACAATTGATTCATTCACATGACTTTCTCTACCCTCTATCGTTTTTAGTAGATATATCAATTATTCTTAATCAACCCTTTTTTTCTGTCTACTACATTTTAATATAAAAAAAAAGACTTTGCAGAAATATCTACATTACACATTTCGTTATCGATACAAAGAGAACAGGAATAATCAGATATTTAAAAACTGGACGCTATATGCTGCTTTAAAATTCCATTCTGTTTCTATGACATCACGAGAAACAACTGAATGTTGAAAGCACTTTAAGATAATGGCCAAAAAAATGAACAATTGAAACCTTCAAAAAATGAGCAATTCGCACATTTAATAACGGATAACTCAGAAGGGGCTCATGCCACAATAAAACTAATTTTAAATATATTGTATGTTTTAAAGAGATCTACATTTTTGGTGTAGCACGTCTTCCTCTATCATTTAAGGATTACCAGTTATACAAGGTTATAAAAAATTCCTTCCGAATGAAGGACTTCATAGGCTCGTTCCCGAAAATCCGAGATATACATTTTATTTGCCATGTAAATATTTTTAATGTATGATATTTTAATCAAAATCGTTTCAGCCATGTTTAGAACATCAAAAAATCCCAAAAATATTCCATGTAAAGGGAGTTTAGGTATTTATCCGACTTTTCGTTTTGAGTTATGACACACACGACGTTTCCACAAATGCTTTATTTGGATGCCGATGATGATGATAATAATAATAATAATAACAACAATACATCAACGATAAATAACACGCGGGCCGTATAAGTATACAACTACAATGGCTCGCTGTACATTGTGTGCATGGGTTGGCTACATGTTATGCGTACAGCATGTTTTCCATTCTCACCGTTGGCAACATCCACCTAAGCCACACCCAGGCCACTTGCTAGCAGACGACAGCCGCTATTATACATCATAGCCTAGCTGAGCAATTGAAGGATGTGTTTGTGAGTGGGGAACTTTGTCTCGGTTACACACACTCAAAAGGTAGGACAGTATAGGAAGTGGCGAGTTGACTAGTAGGGCCTGGTGGAGAAATTTCACACCAGAATACCGGGATATACTGCAATATCGGATTATGGTTGAAATCACTATACACTTATAACACACGCATACATTGCACTGCTTTTATTTCTTTAATACCGTTATTACACATAATAAACAATGAACCTGTTGCTTTAGGGTTTTTCATGAATTTATGGCATATTTTGTCACTTTTGTTCCATATTAGTGAATATCAGATATCGCTTTGCAGTCGCAGCCTTTGCCCGCAGCTGCTCCACTCCTCTACTTCTAAAGAACATCCCTTGGCTACACCTTGCAGCTTAGGACCCTCAATGTTGGCAGCACTCCCATAATGACTTGGGTGCATTGCATGAAATGGGAGTGGCGTAACACAGTGAATGTGGCCTGGACCCTGATACTGAATCTTATCGGAATTTAACAAATACAGTATATATGTATTTTATGCTATGCCTAGCATAACTATTAGTAATATTATGGCAGACAGAATTTAAAGGCAACTGGCAGCTGACCTCTTAAGGGAGAAGTGTGTCACAAGTTAAAGGGCAGAGCAAATTTACAGGCAGTAATAAGACAAAATGAAAACAATTTATAGAGTATTGCTGTAGCACTCAAGCAAAACAAATTTGGTGTGCATTGCTAAGTTAACAAGTAAAGTAATCTGAAAGTCATACCCTAATAATAGTTACAAAAATCTTGTGCAGACCAAGTAAAAAGAAGAAAGGATACATATTATAAATTATATTCCTGCTTTGGTGATGCAGCACTTCCCATTTATGTGTTATTGGTTGACTTTCACTCTCGTACTTGTTCTTTAAGCTACACTTTGACTAAACAATAAAATAACACAATCACTATAATTGAATTATAGGAACTGAAATGATCACCGCTAGCTCAAGAGTAAAAATCTCTACTGAAGCTGTAATATAAGCAACTTAGAGGCCTTTTCCTTCCTTATCACTTACCTCATACTGGATCTGGTGTATTTTTTAAATCACATGCTGACACAATAAACAAAAACCCCCAAAGGGTGTTGGACATAAAGCTCCTTAGCAAAATCCCTTGTTGGAAGATGAGTTCAGTGCACATCCATATCTCTGCAACCAGTTAATGTAGAAAATTGGGTTTTACCCTGTAAGCTTCAAAATAAAATGCTCTTCATGAACAGGAATGCAAGTAAATTTTGTGGGTGCAAATGATATTTATATTACCGGCTTTACAGCATTATTTCACTGCATCTTAACTATACAACATTGCAAGACGGGGCAAGCCTGTCATTGGATTTTGTGATAACCAGCTCCTCCTGCCACCTGCCATCAAATTTTGTCTGCCATAATTCCAGGTTTGGTTTGTTAAATATACAAAGAAAATCTTCAATTGTATCAGAGTAGAAAGCCCTAAGAAAAACATTGTTCACATTCTGGACACTGAACCCAATTAAGTAGAATGTGATACTGAGATTAAATAAAACTAAGTTTCAGAGAATTAGAAACTTGAATAGAGATAATCTAGACCTAGGGCCAGTTTTACCAACGATGTTAAAAATACTGTTAAGATCTTGTTTGTTAACATTTAGTTCAAAGTTTAACATAATGTTAAAACTCTTGCATTTCATCAAGCTTTTACAGCAAATTGTTGGTTAACTACAGCTCGTGTAAAATGTCGTGACAGTCCCCCACTCCTGAGATAAAGATATGCAATAGCACTGACCAGCCCACTTGCATAATAAGACAGGTGGGGGTCAGTGTTCCGCCTGCTGTGAGTGTGATAATTACTTCCAGAGCAATTCCGATCGCTGTTTGTTAGCGCATATCCTTTCTTTCCTTGTATTGCGTGAGGCATGTTGCCCATTCAGAAGTAAATTTAGTGGCAAAGTGCTACATTCCCAAAGCAGGGAAATTGTAAGTAATGTGTACACATATTTTAAAAATATACGCCAAAGTAATGCCAATGCCCTACCAGGCAATAATTTAGTGCAGTAGTAGCAGAAGCTACAGGTGTTTCAGAAAGTAGTGTATGGCGAATTGTTAGGGAAAAGAAAACAATTGATTCTGGTGCGTCCACCTCATTTTCCACCCCTCATAAAGAAAGGCCTAGAAAATCAACGATATCAGCTTTGGACAGCTTTAATGAGGCGGTAGTTCGCAGAACCGTAAACGACTTTTATGTAACAGAAAAGGAGAGGCCTTCTTTAAGAAAAGTGCATGCAAAGTTGCAAAATTCAATCAATTTCAAAAGATCCATGTCAAGATTGCGCAAAATCCTCCTAAAACTAGGATTTCGGTGGTGTAAAACAAAAAACAAGCACAAAATCTTGATCAAGCACCATGACATATGAGACACGCATATAAATTATCTAAGGCAGATCATTAAATTTTGCAGCGAGGGCCGACTCATTGTATACATGGATGAAACCCACATTCCTAAAGCGATGATTCCTTAGAAGGTTTATTTTGCCCAGTCTCAAGAAGTCAAAGGCTAATAATAATTCATGCTGGTGGAGAGCAGGATAATAAATAAATTGAGTGTTATTTATGGACGCTCTTTAACTACTATGGTTCTTAGTGTCCCATTCCATATTGGGCGTGAAAGACCAGTAATTTTGCTCAGAGGCCTCTTTATCAGGCTTGAGGTTCTTTTATGTGCTGTAAATCTATGACACGGGACCACCGGCTTTACTTCCCTTCCGAAGGAAGCCATGCAAAGGATTTTTACGCCCGAAAAAATCCATCGCCCTCCGCCGGGTTTGAACCCGCAACCTTGGGAACTAGAGGTTAGCACGGTACCACTAGTCCATGATTGACGACAAGACCAGGGTTTTATCTCTTAACGCTTATGTCTGTTTTAAGTCCCACCAAAGAACAGTAGACTACCATAGTGAAATGAACTTCATTAACTATGAGCAATGGCTAAAGAGGGATTAATTCCCAATTTACTTCTAAATTCAGTTCTGGTAATTGATAATGCTCCCTACCATAATGTGCAATTAAATAAGGCTCTTTCATCTAATTCAAAAAGAGAGACTATGATTTCCTGGTTAAGGAATTCTTCTTCCAGAAGAAGAATTCCTTAACACAGATTTCCCTTCCCTCCGCAATCGTGAAATATACAATCTCATAAAACACCTAAAACCTAAGCATCATAGATATAAGATAGTCTGTTGAAAGAGTGTAACCTTAGTGTTATAAGATTTCCCCCATACTGTCCAGAGCTGAATCCAATTGAGCTTATCTGGGCTACCATAAAGAATTGGATTGCGGACAAAAGCATAACATTAAAAATGGATGATGATGTGGGACTGACCGATGAAAAATTCGCATCCATCACTGCAGAAGAATGGCAAGACCGTTGCAGGCATGTAAGAGATATTAAACAGAAATATATGGAAAATGAGGGACTCTTGGATGAAGGACAAGAAATAATTATTCATTTGGGTAACGATAGTGATAGTGAGGAAAGTGAAAAATCCGGTGATGGTGACGAGTCTGATTACGAAGATGAAGCTGTGCAACACACACGCAAATCATTCTCAGATATTTCTGGAGTGTCCCCATTGCCCTTGGATGAGGGTGATTAATGCTGAGTTCAATTGCAGGTAAGCTTACACAGTTGTTTACAATGTGTTGTGTATGCGACTGCCTACGAGTTCTGATATCACTTGTAGTTTCTTGCTCCCCCACCATTCTCACCACTTCTCCTCATTTCTCCTCTCTTGCTCATATGGAGTGTCAACGTATTACACGAGCTGTACGTGTTAATGTCAAAGACAGCTGCAAACGATATCTTTCGAGAAGATGGTGACCGAACTACATGGCTTCTGAAACCGTTCTGATGCACTTTTGTTTATGTATCGCAGCACTCTGCATTCTCTATGTCAGTAGCAGACAATATTCTTTGGCAATTGCCATGGTGTTGTGTGATGTTCCTGATTGTCTGAGGCTAGAATCGCGAAGTCAACTGAAAAATCTAGATCCAGAGAAACTAAATGCTTCACCGTTTGAAAAGCATTAATTACTACAGTTACTAAGTACTGTAATAATTACTAAGTATAGAGGTATTATCGAGTGCAGAAAAGACGACAGTTTTACATTAAAGGATAAGCATGCATCCTGGGAGAAAATTCACAAGTAATTTAACTGAATGAATGCATTTCTTGCTTACTGGGTAAGCAACGCAACAATTTTGTGCTAACATAAAATGCAGTACCAAAAGATGTCAGGTGCGAGGAGCGTTTAGAACGTTTTGAAACTGGTGCTGCACGCTACATTGACACTAAATTGAATGAAAGGTGTTATCATTGATTAAGGCTCGAGCAGACATCAGACCCAAACTAAATACTGTACATTTGGTTCAGAAACTTTTCGAATAAACCGTCAAGCGGTAGCTTTGGAAATAGCAACATTATGACATACCATTAAAAGAACAGTGCCAGTAACATAAAATCTCAAGGTAATTAACACTTGTAGCATAGGAGAGAGAGGCATGCTTCTGTTTGTAGTATTCTAACTTCTCATATTTACCATAGAACCATGCTCATAACCCCTTTGGACAGTCTATCGCTTTAAAAATTCCTCCTTTTGCAGCTTTTAAAATTTATTATAATGCAGACTGTTCTTCCATTGTGAATGTCATTCAAAAATGCCAAATGCAGCAATCTCACACAACAGCTTAGTTTGCGGCAGCCATTTTCTAACTTCTAACATTTGTTGAATGCTTTAACACAGGGTTACAGCAATGTTAACTTTGTGTTAAAATTTAGCATTGGTTGGTGGAACCGGTCCCTAGTGTAGCATAATGTTTTAATTTCTCAGCAGAACAGAAATGGTGCAAGCAATTATTCTGCTGTCTTTGCCCTAGTGGTGTTCTATGTAAAGTTCAGCACATATAGGAAATAAAGCTACAGGGCCTAAAGTCTAGAATACCATGGCATGATTATAGAACTAGTTGGAGGCAAGCACAGGCTGTCAGGTTACAATGAATGTAAAAGGTTCTGTTTTTTCTAGCTTTAATCCTAGGTTAGCCTTAGGTTTAGCACATGTGCATGGCATAGTCCATATCAATTTAGGCAGGGGACTACCTTCATAGTCTCAGATGTTATTGAACTTGATATATGTTAAAATTAGGCGGCGCCGTGGCCGAGTGGTTAGACCACTCGCCTCCCACCGAGGCGGCCCGGGTTCAATCCCAGGGACCTGCATGTGGGATTTGTGGTGGACGAAGCGGCGTCTGGGCGGGTTTTCTCCGGGTTCTCCGGTTTCCCCCGCCATTCGTTCCACCAACTGCTCCATCATCACCTTTCCTTTCATCCATTTCACCCACATTTCGTTTCATCTACTTCCTTCATCCCATACCAGGCATCGGGCTGATCACCCATCCTGGATGCTCTGTCTGATCCATGAGTGTCTGCTCCTCGACGGGCCTCTGACCCCAGGCACCCGCTTGTAAGTCCTGGGGGTGTAAGTCCTACATAAGAGGAGGGTAAACAGATAATGAATGAATGAATATATGTTAAAATTCAGGACAAGGCAAGAAATCCACATTCTTTATTTTGTCCAAAAAAATTCCTGGCCTGAGATACAGGCTGGCAAAGATGGCGCCTTGGGTGCAATTTCTCATGTGCAATTTTCAACAAAATATACCAAATGCTCTATCTAGGGTTCAAGATTTTTGTTACATTTTTATTTGAAACAATGATTTTTTTTTTAAAAATATATTCTCTTGAGTGTCCAAGTTCTCTTGCTGTAGTCTTGTGACTACTTAAAAATCAAGAATAATTTTGTTTCAAAAATGCCAGTCTCAAAAGTGTTGATTATTTTACTGTTGGTCAGTACCATGCAGTTATACATTCCCTGAAAAGGAGAACTTCCACTTTTGAGTTTAACAGGTTTTATAAATAATGTTCATGTTTTAACTTCTGTGGCTAATTTGTTTACCTCAAAAACACCAATCTCAAAAATTCTGAGAATTTTACAGGAGTTGTCTATCTAAGGGCACTACATATCCTGAAAATGAGATCACACCACTTTGGTTGTGGAATTTTTCATAACGCTTGCTTTAAAAAAAACAACAACAACAACAACCCACTCTGACCAATGTGCTCAGGTGATGAAATAAAAACAATAAACTAAATAAAATTGGAACTCATGAAATGTTTTTATTCTTCTGGATTTTCTTTACATAGAACTTTCCAAATCATTAAAGATCTTCTGGAGCAATGTGGAAACTCCAGAAAATTCCAGAATATAACACCCTTCTAGAGCAATGTGATACCATCTAGATTATTCCAGAATGTAACAGAACCTTCTAGAACAAACATAAACTTTAAAAAGCAAGAGAGAAGAAATTTCATATGCCCAACCAAGATCTTAGAAATGGCAGGAGAGTATTCAGACATATTTCCAAACAGAGGATATATAACTTTTTGGACAAAAAAAAAGTCTGTTTCTTGCTTTGTGCTTGATTTTAACATATGTTAAATTCAAATTACAACAGACCATGAAGGTAAGATTTTTTCTTTGACTGCCGGAACTGATATGGACTATGTCGTATATGAACTGATGTTACTATAATTGCATATGATGTTGCAGCAACAAGCATTAGTGGCTGAAATTCATAAGCCATGATGTGGAAAATCAGCGTAAATTCATGCCACAGTATTCCAGACTTGTTTGGATACAGGTTCTTAATGCTGATTACAGATATAGTAATTGCACACTGTGGTTTTAAGTGAAGGGAAGAGAAAAAACTGTATATGTCCATTAGTTCATTTTCATTCTTCAAAATCCACAGATAACATTAATCAGAAATAGAGAACACAAACCATAGTGAAGCAAGGAATTATGAAGGTCTTATGTTCAACTCCCCAGTGAGTGAACTGTCAGGAAGAGGAGGCTGTCACAAAGGAAGTGAAGTGATGGAGAACTGAATTGGTTCACATTAGTGAAGTGAACTCTTAAATGAAATTTGAACTAGATAAAGACAAAACAGTGACATTGAGAACTGAGAGAAGTGACAGTTGAAAAAATGGACCAAGTCACAATAGGGCCGTTCTCTTCAAATCAACCAATAATTTTAGAAAATGAAAGCCATGTACTCAAATTTTGATAAAATGTGGTATGAATGTTTCTGATGTTTTAGGACTAAAATGAAAATCTTTTGATTATGTATAAAACCATGTTTAAGCAATGAGCTTTTGAAATTATGTCAGCTTGCTGCTGTTAGAACAAAATTCAATGTTTTACAAAAACACTTATAAAACTGGTGCTAAAACACCCTGAGTTGTGTATCTTTTATCAAATTGTAAATATTTATACTGACATTATGAAATTATACTCAAAATTAGCCATCTGCTGCAGTTTGAGTGGTAATTTTACATTTTTATGTTCTTAAAACCAATTCTTTAGTTATTATAAAAGTCAGTTTTTTAGGAATTACTGTACCTTGGAATATCCTGAAAAAAATTACATAGCATTCTTAAATATCTCTATATTTATGACACAAAAATCTTTATGAGAACAAAGAGGATCATAAATAAAAAAATTAATATATAATTCAAAGATTAGTCACTGATATTATTTATCTTTAAGTTGCAACAGAAATTGTATTAAACCAAAAGTGCAGCTTATTACACTATTCCTTTGGCCTTCTCAATGTGAGATTGCCACTTTGAATTGACAAGCTTAATTGATTATTTGGAAAGTGTATATGTTCTTCCTTTGATGATTTGAACATCCACCATGCATAGCACATTTGGAAATGGAACTTCATGTGCATCGTTATAAGAACAGTAAACTGTTGGAGAAAGCATACAATAGCATTGATAGGAAGGCTCTTATTGAAACATTGGTACAATTCTACGTGCCTAGGAAACTGATTCTAATGTTTTTTACATGTAATACAGGTGAAGTATCCATTCAAATAAATTTGATATCAAATGAGGAGTGAGACAAGGATATACGCTCTCTACAATATTGTTTAATATTGTATTAGAAAGAGCAGCCAGGAAAATGGAATTAAACCCTGGTGGTAAGATTTATAATAGGAAGACACAAATATTGGCATATGCAGATGATATTGTACTAATTAGTAGGTCAGTGCAAGAATTACAAATAAGGTTTTCCCAATTAGAACAGGAAGGAGCTAAACTAGGATTACGGGTGAATATGAAGAAAACGAAGTATATGATTGCATCTAGAAATGAAAATAAATGGGCAAACAGTATTAGCATTTCTATATAGAACTGTAAATTTGATAGAGTTTGGAGTTTTAAATACTTGGGTTCAGTAATCACAGAAAATGGTACAATAGGGGGAGAAATTAAAGAAAGGTTACACATGGGAAAGAGATGTTATTGAGCCCCACTTCCTCTCTTGAAATCCAAGGATCTTTCAAAAAATGGAAAAGAGAAAATATGTAAATTTATTTATTTTTATTTATTTATGCAAAGCTATATACGGTGAATATGTCCGGTGTTCAGCCCTGGCTCTTTACCGGTCATACTCATATTTTACAATAGTTTATTAATTCTAGTTTATTACTCCATTTGTCTATTTACTGTCCATATCCATTTATTTCTCACTTTGTATAAAAATTGTCCCATCTTCTTACTGTCTTTTTTAAACATGTCAACTACCGCTACATTTCTATCTATTTTAAACCATTTCTTATTGATAGACTCTTTTTCTCCACATTTCAGTCTCCCTACATTCAAATAAAATGTGTTCCACATCCTCCTTTCTGCCATATATAGGACATTGGTTTTGTGAAATACCTTTTCTTAAGCCTTTTAATCTCCATACACCTGCTTTCAACCATGCCCCGCTCCTCTTTGTCACTTCTATCCTATACTTTTCCCTTCCCCATGAATCTTTCAATGGTATATAGAAGACTAAAGATCTCATGTCAGTTATCTCACTGAATATTTTTTGTATTTCTATGTCCTCAAATCTTTTTCTTGCCAACTTCCAGAAATTATTCACATTATTTTCTCTTCTTCTCCACATTTCCCCTAACCCACTGCTTTCCAAGTTATTTCTGAGTCAGTCTACCCATCCCTTATTATTTAAACTTTTCTCTTGATATACTAAACACAATTTTAACAAATTCCTTTCTTCCAATTTCAATATTCTATACCAAAATTTCAATGCCCTTTCCATGATCTTTCCCTTGCTTGGCACTCTGCCCAGCTCTATTTGTCTAGCGGTTGCATTTGGTAGCCCAAGTATTTCTTTGCAAAATTTCCTATGCACCTCATCTATGCCTTCCCATCCTCCTTCTAATCCCCATACTTCTATCCCATATAGCATTTTTGCCTCAACCGCCATATCGTATACTTTTTCTAACCATCTAATATTTATATTAGGTACTTTGTAATTTCACCTTCTAATAGCAGATAGAGCTCCTTTTCCTTTTGCCAGTACAAATTTCATTTGTTTATCCCAATTGCCCCCACTGTCTATTTTAACTCCTAGATAAATACATTCTCTCACTACCCTGTACTCTTTTTTATTCTCATTCTTCCATCTTTCATACTTGCTCAAGTTCCCCCCTTTTTTGAACACTACAATCTGGGTCTTTTCCTGGTTCACTTTTAAACTCCATTCTTTACAGTAATTATTTAACGCTTGCAAAGATTGTTTTAGGCCATTCACTGTAATTGCACCTATAACTAAATCATCTGCAAAATATTCCATCCATTCTTCTGGTTGTATACTGGGTTTTGTTACATATTTATTATACATTAATTTCATGACCTTCCATACCTCATTTGGATTATTTTCATTTAGGACTCGTATCAAATTATTTTCATATTTTTTCTTCCAGCTTATTTTCTTTTGTTCCAGTAGTGAATTATAGAAGTCCCTCCCTTGCATATACTCTTTCTTTAATTCTATATATCCTAAAAGTACTCGTCCACGATGCAACTTAAATGGCTTGCAACTTCGAACTGTGCAACAAAAGTGGAGTTGCATCGTGTAAACTGCCAAGCAAGTAGGAAAATTGCACGCACAACTCAAATTCAGCGCAACTTTTAAGTGGCGTGCAACTTAGGAAGTTGCTTCGTGTACGCAGCAAAAAAAAAGAAAGTTGCGCCATCTGAAAGTGGCTTGAACAGTTTAGAAAACTTTTGTGGCATATTCCGTGCAACTTTGTTATGTCGTCTGCTGCGATAGTAAATAGCTGTTTGAGAGGTAGGTACAAGGATTATAATTTGTGTTACACTAAATACAGAATTAAGACAGATACGTGCATTTTATTTCCTTAACAATACAAACAATTTATTGTAGTACGGTGACAATTTATTTCTTCATAGCTAATAATGTCCTTAACAATAAATGGACGAGGGAAATGACAAAAAAGTTTATTGAACTGATTGAGACCAAAGATTGCTTGTGGAGAGTAGACTGCGGATTACAGAAATAAACAAAAGCGACGAATTGCGTTACATGATATAGAAATAGAGTTCTACATGCCAGCAGAGGAAATTAAAGTAAAAATCCACAGGTTGAGAACCCAGTTCACCAACGAAAGGAACAAAATGAAGGCAGGGAAATCTGGAAGTGGTGCAAAAGACAAGTATAAAACAAAATGGGAATTTTACGATGTACTTCAGTTTGTTTTACCACACCAGTACCAATAATGATGCAGTAGATGAGTAGATTCTTTGGTAAGTACCAACACACTCACTTTAACTCTCCGTCAGTCGCTAGGGGCCTGAGAGACCCCTGACATTATATAAATGTTATAATTTTCGAACGAACGCACCTATGCAATTGCCTGACTAGGACATCTAAAATTACATCTTGCACGATTATTTGCTGCAGCGATAACCTTATCTGTTTATTTGTTTGGCTGGAGGAATGAATAATCAGCAGTTACGTGTCGCACAGGTCAACCAGGCCCCGCGCGCCTGCTCTCGTTACATATTGTTGACAGATTTGTTTCTCATTAGCTTTTGTGCAATATTGCTTTACTATTGCAAGGAGCTGTTACTGCTTCGTCATGAATACGAGTAAAAGGTACGATCTACAAAATCCGAATGATTTGGAAGAAGTACATCGCCTACTTTGCGATGATGATGCCTTGCCCGTGGATGACAACTTACATGAATAAGATGACTCTGATTCAGAAGATAAACTCGAAACGAGATCTTTAGATTCAGAAACTGACCATGAAGATGAAGAGGAAGACGATGAAAGCAGCTTGTGTGATAACAAGTATTTTATAGGTAACATCACATGCATATCATAATAATTCTTCTTCTTTTTCTTCTTTTATTATTATTATTGACAATACATTCTGTTGTTATTCACAGGAAGAGATGGAACAAAATAAAAAAAACACCTTTGAAAATAACACAGACAAGGGCTCACAATATATTGACCAAACTTCCTGGTGTGGTAGGACCTGCCGAAAATGCGAAAACGGAAATTGATTGTTGGAACCTTTTTGTTCCGAAGATAGAGTTAGTTGATTTGATTGTTGAAAGCTCAAATACTTACATTAGCAGTGTGCAGCACAAATTGATTGTGAAAGAGACAGCAGACCTACAGATGTAATAGAAATAAAAGCTTTCCTAGGCTTATTGTACCTGGCAGGAATTTTTCGTGGTGGACGCCAGAATATTCACGAGTTTTGGAGAACCGATCTTGGAATTCCTCTATTCCGAATGGCTATGTCCGAAAAGCGGTGTATTCGCTCTGATGACAAAAGCTCAAGACTGGAGCGACGAAGATTGGATAAATTGGCTGTTGTTAGAGAAATGTTTACATTGTTTCTGAACAACTGTCAGAACCATTATTCTTGGACAAAATGTCACTGTCGACGAACAGTTGCCGGCGTTTCGTGGTCGATGTGCTTTTAGACAATATATACCATCCAAGCCAAACAAGTATGGCATAAAGATATTCTGTTTGAGTGATGCAAAACTGTTTTATACAACTAACATGGAGATTTATTGTGGACAGCAGCCTGACGGACCATATTTGCAAACTAACTCGGAAGAGGCTGTAGTGCTGAGACTAACTGAATCAATCTCTGGCACTGGACGAAACGTTACTGTAGATAATTGGTTTACCAGTGTATCGCTGGTGAATGAATTGCGCAAAAGACAACTTTCTTTCGTCGGTACAGTGCGAAAGAACAAAAAAGAGTTACCCACTACTTTCACTTCTCCAAAAGATCGCAGACAGTACGAAAGCATATTTGGCTTCACAAAAAATAAAACACTTGTTTCATATGTTCCAAAAAAGGGTAAAAAAGTAGTTTTGCTCTCAAGTCTACATGTTTCATCCACACAGTTATCAGAAGGTGCTGAGAAAAAGCCTGAAATAATCCTGCATTACAACGACACTAAATGTGGAGTTGATGCAGTAGATAAATTGTGTGCTACATACAATGTAGCCAGAACAACGAGAAGGTGGCCCATGGTAATTTTTGACCATATCTTGAACATTGCAGGTATTAATTCTAGGGTTATCTTCCTTGGAAACCAAAATAAATATTCCACAAGGCAGGAGTATTTGAAATCACTATCTTTAGCTTTACTGTTGCAACAGCTACAAAGGAGAGCAACAGCATCAAATCTATCCGATGATTTGAAAGGACTTTTGACAAAATATAAACCTGAAGAATCCGGCGTAGTAGAATTGTCAAATACACCACTATGCACATTGAAAAGGAAACGATGTGAACCCAGCAGCAAAGACAAAATGAACTGCAAAACTAAATATGCATACAATAACAACAAAAATATAACGCGGGTCTACTAGGCCCCGCGCGATTAACGGCGTTCTACCAAAGCGCGCGCCTGACGGAGGGTTAAATGTAGTGATATTGCCATGGAACCTCTCCTTCACGGCAAAAAATACTTCTTGAATTCCTATCGTTTTTTGCATCAGTATGAGGATTCATACTTACTTCTTTGCAACGGCACAAAGTCTTAGTTGTTGTTGTGCCAAATATAAAAAATAAATACATCTTTGACTGTTAGCTGCTGCCTAAAAAAAATCACATTGATTATATAGATGACAGCCGAACGTGTTATATATTAAACTCGGTAATGTTGCCGCTCCATTATTTTAAGCCGAATTACCTGTGGCTAGAAATCTCGGTGTCAACATGCTGTTTCTGATATTGACCTCATTATTGTATCTTGCTTTTGTATTACAGGTGCTATTCTTCTAAGCAGATAATTAAAGTCAACCGCTGACATGCGTAGGAAATTCTAAATTTTGATCTCCGTCGTAGAGCTCTTGCAGCAAGTTGTTTACAACCCCACAATATTCGCGACTTAAAATCCACTCTCTTACCCAACACTTTCTGGCCATCCTTTTACGTTTTTCTCTATGTCGACGAAGTAAAATAAGAGACAGACATGCTACGGATAAAACTTCATTATCAGACGACATATTCGCCATACCAAGCACACAGCTGACTAGAAAGTGGCATGCAGAAAAATTAACTGCCACAAATATAGCATCGTGTAAACGCTCGGTGCAACATTTCTGTGGACATGCCACTTTTATAGTGGCGCAACTCGAAATCGTGCAACTTTGCAATCTATGTGTAAACAGAACGTGCCACATTTGTGGCCTGCAAGAAAAGTGGCATGCCATAAAACTGGCATCGTGGATGAGTACCTTAATTCCCTCCACTTTATGAGCAGCTGTTTGACTTGTCTTTTAGCTACTCTACATTCTTCGTCGAACCAGCCCTCATCTCTTTTGTAAACCTTCTTTCTCCTTTTCATTTCCTCCCCAGCCCTTTGCATAATGATATTTAAAATATTCTTAGCACTTTGAATTTCTTGTTCTTTTATCATAAAACTTATTCCACTCTGACATATCTGGCCATAATTAGAATTTAGTGTCTGCCTAAATTTATTGCAATACTTTTCCTTCCATTTATATCTACTATATTCTTCTGTATTACACTTTTCCTCCCTTAAATTATAGACTGTTTGCTCTGTGTGTATTTTTATGTCTACTATCAATGGAAAATGTCCACTGTTGGAACTTAAATTTAGTACCTTAAAATTACTTAAAAGATACCCCATATTAATTGGCCATAGTACATAATCGATCACACTTTGCCCATTATTACTAACATACGTATATTCTCCATTCACATCTTCTCCATATTTCCTATTCAAAATATCAAAGGCATTTAGTTCACAGAATTCTATAAATTTCATATACCCTTTATCAGCTATCTTATCCTTGCTATGTCTAATCTTCTCGGGTTTCTCCAATATTTCATTACTCATCCAGCTATTCCCTCCATTAACATCATTTTCGCCAATCCTAATGTTAAAATCTCCCATTTATATCACCTCAGAATTAACATATCTCTCCTTTAACTTTTCTATTTCTAGGTGTTTGAAAAGGTCCGGATTATGAAAGCGCGACGGAAGAGGAGGATTGTATACTATACCTATACATATAACATTTTCAACTATTTGTTTCTCCTGTAATACAATCCATAGTATTTCTTTTCTCCTTGACCAAGTTTCTTTAACTCCTTTACTTAACATCTTCCTTATAAAAAAAACCTATGCCTCCAGATGCCCTCCCCTTTCTTGCTACCGTATCTCCTTTTATCCCTACGAAATCAAAGTCCTTTACGTAAACCTGGTCCTCTTTTAGCCATGTTTCCACTACTGCGAAATAGTCAAGTTTCATCAATAATTGGTTTACACTCCCCGCATATATTTTATTTTGAGTCCTTCACAATTCCAGAATCCAAGCCTCCTTATATTCTCCCTTCCCTATTGTGAACCTGATCTAAATCTAAATGTTTCTAGTACTTTTGTACTCCTTAATTGTATCCCTTCTCTGGAAGAAGCCTGTTTATTTTTATCTAAAACTAGAATACTGCCATGCTCGGATGATATAATGCTGTCTTCTTCCCCTTCTGTATTCTCCCCGCTACTGTGTTGCCACGCCTTCTTTCCCGTCGTTGCCAAATTATGTGCTGCTATTCCTTCCCCTCTTCTTGGAGACACTATTTTCTTGGATGACGTCTCTCCACTGGCTCCTCCTCCTATTGCTTCCTCTGTTGACGTCATTACTTCATCAGCTGTTGCTTCCCTCCTAGGGTTGTTGGATGATGTCCTGTCTGCGTATGCTATTCTCATCTCAGTGCTGACAGATGAGTTTCGGTTCAAACACACTCTTTCTCCGTCTTCACCCATATCCATTCCTTTTTGCTTGGACTTCGGTCTTCCTGTCATGCTTCCTGAAGTTGGCGTTAACTTCTGCTGAGTAATTTCCTCTGTGCCTGTTTGGGGCTCTCTTATCTCCTTGTCCAGATACGGTATTCTTTCTCCGTCGATCCACAACTGGACATTTCTAATATAAGCTCTTCTTCCCTGGGCTCTTGCTTCTTTCATTTTTTGCACCAAATTTCTTTGCAGAGCTCTCTTCTTAGGTGATATATCTTTATTAATAAAGATATTTGTTCCTTTTAATTTCTTAGCTCTTTTAATTACTTCATGTACTAATTGGGCTGCTGCAAATTTCACTATAATTGCTCTCTTACCAAGTTGTCTTCCAACACGATAGGCTTCAATAATTTCTCATCTATACAATTCCAAATCCAGCTTTTCCTTCATTATTTCAAATATTTCTTCTGCTGGCCATTTATCCCTTCTTTCCTTAACTCCTATGAATATTAAATTAAATCTTCTCTCCCTTCCAATCTTTCCTTAACCATTTCAAGTTCCCTTCTTGTTTCCTGCACCTCAACTCTGACATCTTCTTTGATATCTGTTGTCATCTTTTCCAATTGTTTACCTATTTGTTGTTCCATGCCTACTATTTTGTTGATTTTCTGAGTTAGGTTTTCCAGCATTGTTATTATCTCAGCCGGGCCGGGGTTTACCTCAATTCCTCCAATCACTAACAGGATAGTTATAACACTTGCTAGAACCAGTATGTTTGTCATCTTCTCTCTGCAATTGTTTTTACTTTTCCGAACCGTCCAATTCTTGCTCTATACACTGTGATGTCCACTCCCATTGTGACTTAGATCCTTCTTCCTTCACCACAGGAGCACCTCTCAAACACAACCTTTCTCCACCACTGCTGGCTTAGCACTCCAAATATAAATTAGTAATTAAACCTGCGTGACCTATGTAGCAGAAGCTTGGTGACTAAACTGTGATGAACTTAGAATTGCAGCATGGGAAAGGAAGATATTATGAAGAATCTATGGACCCAAGTATAAAAATGAGGAATGGAGATGTAGAACTAATAAAGATCTCTATGAACTTTATGATGACCCCCAATTGTGAGTTCCATCAAGAGTGCAAGACTTAGGTGGGTAGTACATACAGAAAGGAGTGAGGAGGGATCCGTAGGTGGGTAGTACATATAGAAAGGAGTGAGGAGGGATCCTTATTACAAAAGATATGGAAAGAGACACTAAGAGGAAGGAGGTGTGTTGGAAGACCAAGAAAGAAATGGTTGGAGGATATGGAGGAGTTGAATATAAGAGGATGGAGGAGAATGGGCTTCGATAGTGAGGCAGGCTTAAGTCTTTCAGGGGCTATAATGCAATGAAGAGAGAGAAACTGATGGAGATGCTCCTAGTGAATGTATAAATCGTACAGTTACATTGCCCTCTTCTGAATGTACATTTTCTGCTAAACCTATGTAGCAGTGCATGTCACATACACAGGCCACATAACAATTAGCACACTAACTGTAATTGTTTTGCAATTCCTCAATACTGAACTCAGACATAATGTAGTATTTATCATTAAGGTTAATCTTCTTTCAATTGGTCTTTGCAGTTGAGAAACTTCGTGTTTTGGCAACAGTTTTCCCCTTCTGAAATCTGTCCAATATTTCAAAACAAATGTTTGTGATTATATTCTTCAAAACGAGGAATGTATTTCTTTTACTGTTTCTGAACAAAACTTGTACATATCAAACAGATATAATCTGATCTGTTAAAGGCCTTTGTCAACTTGCTTTTCCTGTGAGTCTTCTAACACTAATGCCATCACATGGAGATTTTCTGACTTATAGCAAAGAATGACCATTTGCAGTTTAAGCCCAAATCTTGTACATACATGCTGACACATATTTAAGAAACTTTTACAGTTCTTATGTTGTGCACAGCCAACACTGAAATATTCAATATTTTTTAATTTTGGTAGCATGTCCTTAAGATATTGTTAAAATCCGTCACTGGGTTTTGAACACTGCAGAAACATCATGGATCAGATCATCAGAGAATACACAGAAACCTTTTGCAAGAACTTCACCTTCACTCTTATAATAGGCAACAACAGTGTGAAGGGTATAGGAACCATTGTTCAGTGATAGCTCTGAGCTTAATTTTGAACAAAAGAGAATTTTTCGCTAAAATCCATGATACTGAGAGCAGTTTCTTCATCCAATGATTCTTTTTTGCTTTTTAAATATCTGGACTGAGCCTTTGCTGTAAAAGAATATGGTATCAGTTTTTCAAGTTTTTCCAAAAGCATGTCAATGAAATCTGATATTTTGCTGCTTTGGACTACCAGATTCATCCTATTTGTATACCTATTGACTATATTGCACTAAATCATCAGGATCATATTCTTGAAATTTGTTCATAAATGCTTCAAAATAGACTTGGGAGGACATTTGCTACACATTCTGTTATTCATGTCACATATCATCTGGATCAACTCAATATAAGACTCTTCAGTCTGCACACTTGATAACAATAACTAATTTTGATGTATGGTGCATACACAGAGTGAGTCCCTGATGTACCTGTCAGTTTGAGGCCTATGTTTGCGGAAAGTTGAAAATCCTATTTTCAAATGAGGATAATTCTGAAGGCACAATATAGCTCACGTGGATTACACAGCATAAGTATCTACTACCCATAAATATTCTTGCATACACTAATTTTATCTTTCATGCCAGGCACTATTTTTGAATACTCAGGATCATGGTAAAGGTTATTGACTTTGTTAATCCATTTATCAGAGAGCTTCTTTCCTTTTCTTATTTCAGGAAGAGATAAGATACCTTGTTCCTCATCCATTTTCCGTGATTGTTGAACAAAGTAGTCACTCACATTAAACGTATAACATATTTTTGTCTTGACCAGGATGAAGGAACTAAAGTAAGCAGTTGGACTTTCTGTGTGTGACTTGTTGGAGTGCCTCTTTAACAGGAATCATTAGCCTGTCAAAATCGTCAGCTTTTTGATTCATGTCAGTGTGTAGCCTTTCATCCTCTGATTGGAACATAGAATGCTTACCTTCAAGGATATCTTTTATTGTGTAAACCTTAGCCACTTTTGCTTTTAGAACAGATGGTGCACGTTTAAGTTTTCCCAGGCTCTCGCTTGTATGTTGGGAAAGACTGTGCAATTTAATAGGGGATGTACCTTAACTTGCAAAGCTTGCATTCACTTATTCTCTTGTAACTTCATGTTTTATGCTAATGTTTGCTTCTGAAGGCTGAATGTCTTCTGATGTCGATTCTTCTGATTGTACTGCGAACTTGTTTGCCCTCTGTCTCCAGATAGAACATAATTTATTTCCTGGTATTAATGTGATGTCCCTTTTCTTTCATTGTAATGGGCAAATTAAGACTCACTTCTTGTAAACCACTTAGAATTGTTTTCTTATGGGTTCCAAACATATTACAGCATTTTCTTTGGCTGAGAACAAATCTTTGCAGATATTTCTTTTTATGATAAGAGCATAATGTTCTCTTCCCAGATTCTGTGATTGCAATTCTCCATTCCAGAAGTTGTTTTTCCTCTTCATTCTGATTATTAAATGGCTTTATAGCTCCCTTGCAGGTTTCTGAATCAACTTTTTTTACTGCACAGTGAGTTCTCCCATTGTAAATGATGTAACTGAATTCATTGAAAATAAGACAACTAAGAATAAGTTCTATAGAGTTTAAATTTATGGTTAGGTTCGTGAAGCAAACAGTTTCAAACAAGATTTATACCACATTTATTCAGTGAAATATAAAATCAGCATATTAGGTACTCGATATTATATATCTCATTTAGGGTTAGTCCACGACAAAATTAATTTTTTTCTTTATTACTAGTGCATTTTCTGAAATCCAAATTCGGACAATTACATTATATAAACATGGAAACAGTATTCTATAATTTCTTAATAAAAATATACTGTGTGTATATATTTGCTACCCAATATACAATTATTCCCTGTAATATTTGTGTCTTTTTGATTTTTGAAATTGGGGTTATGATCACTTTGGTAACAAATACTTGCACAATGAAACTCTTTAGATGCTGTGCTATAACAACACATACTTTACCTAGGTATTTTAGCTTGAGAAATACATTAATTTACCAAAATTTTGTTACTATGAAGTATATAAGTACGTGCTCATAACATAGAAATTCCTTGAACTCTCAGAGTTACAGTATGTAATTAAATATTCAAAGTTCAATGCTAATGATCCAGTATGTAATGAAAATATATTGAAACACATAATTGGTGGAAAATTTGAAATGATAGATTATAGGGAACTCTTTATTCCAATTGCAAATATACATATAAACAATATTACACAACTGTAGTATGTTATACATCTAATATCTTGAGTATCCCTCAGTTCTCCAAAACAACTTTTTTTCTTGTATTAGATGTGTACTTGACCCATCTCTGGAGAAATATTGATCACAATCTGAAATACATTAATTGGTGAAAAAAAATTGCTTATTTGAATCTTAAAAATAAACTTTTTAAAACTTCAATGCTATACTATAAGTTTAAGGTGAAGTAAGATACCTGTAAAAATTCATAAAACAAATCTGCATTTCCTTACCAACATTATAAAAGCAACAACACATTCTATATGTAATAAGCCAAAAGTTATAAGTGGTTTTGTTGAATCCTGTGCTCTCTAATCACGATTTTCACCTCAAACTTACATACTTTGAAGGGCCCTAAATCAGGAATGATAAGTTCAAATGATCTATTTCTTTTCAAGGCAATATTAAATTGTTCACACATAATTAATGACAAAATACCAAGAAGATTGGAGATGGTAGGTGCCATGCCTTGGTTGAAGTGATAGAAAATGGCCCAATATCCGTCACCATCATACTGTCAGATATTTGTATTGAATATCATCATCAAAAACATAACTTAGAAACCTGATAAGAAGCCCATTAAATTTTTCCTGTATGCATCAAATTAATTTTATCTACTGTGACTATCTACAATTACTCAAATTTTCTGTTAATCGCTTCAATTTGAAAAAGTGCAGAGTTGTACAACATTTCCAAAACTTGGAAAACTGTCGAGAGAAAGTTATAGACATCAAAAATTCAACATCTGCCAAAATTTCATACTTTTCCATTAATTTCCCCCTTAATTGGGAATATCCCTCAGGCTGAATTGACTTCAACTTTCCAGTATGTTATAAAATAATTTAATGCTGAACTAATTTGAGGGTCACCCAGAGCTATCAAATACAAGCAATATGTTTTAACTTGAAACTTTAATAGCATCTTCTCAAGTATTGTCCCTCAACCTGTACAAACTAAGTGATGCTGTGGAATCCAGACTGGGAGTTCTGTCACTATCTGTTCCCTGTGGTACTGAACTATTCTTTGTATGTTGCTCGGAATCTTCCAGGGAGAGGCAGAGGAGAGAAAGTGAGAGAAGAGAGACAGAAAAATTGCTGCATGTGTGCAATAATGCAAGCATAGGCCTAATATAATAGAAAATTTGTGTGTGTGCTTGTTTTTCTCTTCTCAAAAGACACAGGCTGAAAGACAATTCATAAACATCTAAGAGACTACAAAGGGATTTACAAGGCCTGAATATAAGAATGCAAAGATGTTGGAGTTATAAAAGAACATATTTGTAAAGGTGACTTTGGCTTTTCATTTAGAATGCCATGGAAGAAAATAGTTTTCACTAATACACAGAAAATGCATGTAAACATAAGACAAAAAACCATGGATATTTCATTTCAAATCATATACTTGATGGTCATCACAATTTAGCAACTAAGAAAGTAGGAGACAGCAGAACAACTGCTCTGCTTATAACAGTACAATATGTAAGCAATACTTATCTTAAAAGTTTTCTACTTCTCCTTTGTATGTTGTAATTGAGCTCCTTACGAGTGTTTGCTAGATAATTATAAAAGGAGACGAAATCATGTGCAGTGTAATATTAGAAATTAGCTGACCGGTGTTTCATAATTAGCAATGGAGGTTTTTCTTGGTGGTTTCACAATATGTGCAATTTAAATAATATTTAACTTGATTGCCTGGATTGGCAACTGAGAATATTTTTCTCTGTGGTTTCACTATATGTGCTATTTGAAAAAAAAAAATTTTTTTTGATGGCCCAGGCTTAGGAATTCTCAAATTCATCAGTTTCACCCTCTATTTCATTGTATATTAATGTTAGGGGCTTTTGTATTATGTGAAAAGTGTATAGTTTTCACAGTATTAAATAACTATGGGATCAAAGAGAATGTGCAAGGGTTTAAAATTTCTACTGAGACTATCTGTAATTACTCGACCGTTCTGCTAATCGTTTCACTATGAAAAGTGCAGAGTTGTACAACATTTCCAAAACTTGGAAAACTGTCAAGAGAAAGTTACAGAAATCAGAAATTCAACATCTGCCAAAATTTCATACTTATTTCCATTAATTTCCCCCTTAATTGGGAATATCCCTCAGACTGAATTGACTTCAGCTTTCCAGAACTGATGATACTGAAGTAAGAAAGAGATGCTGAATGTGTACTGTCTTCCAGCTCTTTAAATTATCCCACAGTATCCTCCAAATATTCTTCCATATATAGAACTGATGTCATCCAAGAGCCCCATTGAGTAATGTATGTATTTATTTATTTAAGTGCTAAGTTCATACATGGCAATGGACTGACCTTAACCCTAGTTATTTGGCCAGCCATAACTATTTCAGTTTACAAATACTAAAGTTAACATATTGCATAGATTTCCTTTGTCAGCTTAAAAATTAATCTAAATTTGCTGCTTTTCAACTTACCATTTCATCTTCACTTTCCATAAAAACTCCCCTAGTTTGGGAATCTGCTTCTGGTCCTAAAAATCTTTATAAGTGCAATTTCTTTGATTCTCAGTAATCGTTTCCTATTTATTAGATTTACCCTCCAGTCATTAGTGGCTTTACATTGAAAGATAATGTGAATTTCATCTTCCTTCTCCCCACATATGACACATTCCAGGAATAACCTCTCCCCTCATTCCCCTTAGTTTCCAAACCCCTAATTGAAAGCAGTCTAACCCTTCTCTTTCATTCTTTTTGCAAATTAAAATGTACTTTTCCTTTTCTGGGTTATCTTTTAATTCCTTCTAGAAAGTCAGTGAGCTTTTCTCCCTAACCTGGGCAAATAAAATTTGTCTATCCATGTCTTCCATTCTAGATTTCACTTCCTTCCAAAAACCTCTTTCAAAGTCTCCAATTTTAACCCAAAAGTCTCCTAACCCATTTTTAAATAACTGCGCTCTAATTTTCTTCAACCAGAGATTTGATATCAAAGTTTTGTTCTTGATATGTTAAATATATTTTCACTATATCGGTATCAGGCAACTCTTGGATCCGAAATAAATATTTCAATGCTCAATGCTTTCTCTAACAATAGCCCTCTCACCTTTCCTAGTTCTATTAAAGCTGCTGCATTTGCGGTATTTCTAGGGACTTCCAAAGTTACTTTACAGAAACTCCTTAATATAAAGTTCTAATTATGCCATCCCTCATCAATTCCCCAAATTTCCCCTCCATAAATCCATCAAGATTCAACCAAGGCTACATAAAGTCTATCAAACCACTTAATCCGCATTATTGGCATCAAGTATAAACATTTACATATTGCTTTTAAGCCCAATTTTCCTTTTGCCATTGCAGATCTTTTCTGTCTCTCCCAGCTTCCATAACTGCCTAGCTTAATACCCAGATATGAGAAATCACTAAAACCTTGAATTACCTTGCCTGCCATGAACCATTTTTCATCTTCATGCAAATTTTTCCCTTCTTGAAGACCATGATTTTAGTTTTATCTTGATTTACCTTCAGCCCCCATTCTTCACAATATCTGTCAATCTCCCCTATAGCTATCTTTAAGCCAGTTGGTGATATTGAACATGCCACCACATCTGCATAGAGTAACCCGAGGATATCTACATTTTTAATTGCAGCCATGTGAGTGCAGGCATTCATCAAACAGTCCAAAATATCATCAATAAACAAATTAAACAAAATGGGGTTTAATTTACATCGTATGAGCTCTCTCTCCTGACCAACCGCTATAGCTACTTCCCCATCATCACACTTAGGGGACCTAGGACAGATTATATGATTTTCTACAATTTTTTTCAATCTTTTTAAAATTTTGTATGTTGGTTTCCCTCATTCTAAATAGCATTGTGTAAATTTCAATAAAATTGATGAAGTAGTTTTTCAGATATGAGTTATTTTCTGTTTTTCATATCATGATATTTGAAAATTATGAAATACTCCATGCGGGACAAATTTTATTTTTCATCAGTACCACTTTGTCACATTAATATTTGAACTCATTACAAATTATCCTAGTATGCTTTTTTCATTTTGTGCTTTGAATAACAAATTATTAATTATAATCATTAATGCAGATATTACAGCCTAAAAAGTAATAATTTTCAGGATTAATAGCCCACTGTGTCTAAGTTTACATAGTAGCCCAAAAATGATACTACAACTTCTTTAGATAGAACAGTAGAACTATTATGCCAAGTTTCATGCAAAACTAAAGAAAACTGTCCTGCATGGGACATTTGACATATTGAAAAATGTCGTTCTGAGAAAACTTAAATTTTATATTGAAAACATTTATACAGGCTAATGTACCTGGTGTAAAGGGTTAAAATTGTCCAGAACCATATCTCTTTCCCTCCTTCTTCTTTTTCTTAGCCTCTTCTGCTTGAAATTTCAACACCTTCTTTCTGGTGGACTTCTGCTGTTGTAATGTGGAGCGGTGACTTTCATACTTTCTGCGAGAATCTGTTTTCAGAGCTATTTTTCTTCCTATTCCAGTAATTTCTTCTCCAGTTGAACTGGCTTTTACTACTTGTGAAGCAATGCATCCCATATTATATTCAGAAATGGCATCAATTACTCCTATGTCTAACCTTTTCCTTGAAACAAAGGTTTCCTTAGGACACTTTCTCCAAATTGAAGAATGCAAACTTTCATTTACATTCTGAGTTCCACCTTGGGTGCATCTTGACAAAAGTTCAGTACAGGCTAGTCTTTGGTACAATGGTAGTGTTTTTAATAGCATAGCAGAAGAAAACTGTATAGACATAACCTTATGGCTTTCTGGCTTTTTTTCTTCTGCAATACTTCTGTTGTAGAAGCACCATGAATCTTTTCCAGAAGGACATATACTATGTTTTGGGCTTTCATCAGTAGATGAGCAATGATACAAAGTGACATAGATGACAGATTTCATCCTATCAACATCAGGTAAATTAGAGACAATGGCATTCCTATAATAATTGGTTAACTTGACAATATTAGGCTTCTTTTAGTGTTCCTGGTCCTCACCCACCAAGTTGAGTGCCTTTTGCTTTCCATTCCTGTACCAAATTCCTTAATCCTGTACCCATCCTCTTGGCAATATGGTTAACACACTCTTCTTTTATAATTGTGGTATCTGATCCATATATAGCTTCCTTTTTCAGGTGAAGGAATGTTTTGGCATCACCATCAGATAATAGAGTTGTGTAGCGCATGGAACACTCACTTACAGACCTCTTCCATAAGATATTTGCTGCAGAAACTTCCATAGCAACAGATGAACCAGAGTAATTCTTACAGCATTCTCCAGGTGTACTTTTATGTCCTCTAAGCCATATGTTATACTCTGGAGTATCTTCTCCTAGTTCATTTTGAGAGAGGACACACATGGGGCAATATTTTGATAAAATTTCAAAGTCAGTGACTAATCCAGTTAAAATATCAATTACTATCCCTATCGAGATCTGAACCCTCTCTTGTGCCAGGTTCCATCAAATGACACAGCTATATCTATTACTTTCTTATTTATGTTTGCAGCATTCAGATCCTTATGGGCTTTATGCACTGCTTCTCTTGATTTGGAAAGAAATTTTTTTTCTTATGGTCTCTGATTCATCTACTAAGGCATGCATATGCTTAGTGAATGTTTTAGAATCTATTATATTCAAATTCATGCTCATGCAAAATCTTTCCATTGTTCTGTACCACCACCAATTTTTAAAAATGACTTTATACATCTTCTATTTACATCAAAAGCAGCCTTTTTACTTTTGGAATCAGTCTTTACTTTTGGGCTGGAGTAAACATCTGAAAATGTCTTGTCACGATTCTTACATTTCACAGTAAGCTTACATGCTAGGCCCTTATTTTCTCCTGTTTCAATAATCAAAGACTTTTCCCCACATTCATCACATACTATATTGCTACATAACTCATTCAGAACTTGTGAGTGAATTAAAATGTATTTATTTTCATATAGGTTAGGCTGTGTAAGTGGTGTTTCAAAGTATCTGAGCTTTTTGTCACTGGCAGAAATTATTTCATGTGTAGTGGTATGTGTGGGTAATGTATTATGTACAACAGAACTAGATTCTGAAATTTCTGTGCTACTATTGTAATCAGATAAAATACTTTTGTGATCACATGACAATATTGATGGGCCAGGTTGTGATTCTATAGTTTCTTTGGGAACACCTTTCCATCTTTTTTCAATATTTTTCAGAGTCTTTAGCTTCCTTTTACTCATCCTACCTGTGGGTTTCCTCCAACTTGCACTTAGTGTATGCATTTCAATTACCAATAAATAAACTTGAAAGACACTGATAGTAATAACCTCACAAAACCAAGCTGTACGTAAACATAACACATAATTATTTAAAACTTATAAAACAGATAAAATCTTACAAATAAATTCTTAAAATATTTAAATACTATAATAAAAATATATTTTACGGGTGTGATTGTATATTTTGTTTCTAAAAAATTTGGCTATATTTTGAACTCTTATGAAGATGAAGTTTTGTTGTAGTTACAGTAATGAACACCAGATGGAAGCAACAACCAATACACACTGGCTATGGCACAAATTTGAATGATTTTTTGGAAAGAAAGTAACTATTTTGCAAGCGAGAACAAAAACGTGCATGGCAGGGATTTAAATTTCCATGCAGTGGTTTTTAAAAATGGCTACCAGACCCTTTAAAAAGGTGCTTATCAGCATAAAACACATTTAAATGTTTGACTAACATTATAAACAGTTAATTTTTGCAGAAATCAAAAAATTGAAAATGTTGGCTCATTTTGACTAAAAAATCTGTCCTAGATCCCCTTCACAAAATCTATTTTGATAATATAGCTCCTGTGGTATACCTATCGCACTAGCATTTAAACCTTTCATATTTAATTTATACCATAAAATTTCTCTATCCATCCTATCATAAGCTTTTTCTAGGTCAATAAATATTGCATACAATCTGCCCCTTTTCTTTACTAGATATTTATCATCGTTTTAATTATGAATACATTATTCACTGTTCTTTTTCTTTTCCTGGACCCTGTTTCGTATGGAGATAGAATTTTATTCTCTTCAGCCCAATTTTGTATTCTTTCTGCCATAGTTCCTGTGAAAGCCATTGAGTAATTACTGGTGAAGGATACAACTTTCCCAGATTTTTCACTTTGAGTATTCTTTAAATATCAAAGATAACTATGTTTGTGTCGTCCTCCGTGGTGTTGTGGTTACCATACTAGCCTCTAGTTTCCGAGGTGACGGGTTCAAACCTAGCGGAGGAGGAGGAATTTTTTCGGGCATAAAAATTCTTAGCATGGCTTCCTTCGGAAGGGAAGTAAAGTTGGTGGTCCCATGTCGATGTACGGCACATAAAGGAACCTCAAGCCTGATAAAGAGACCTCTGAGCAAAGTTACTGGTCTTTCACGCCCAATATAGAATGAGACGCTAAGGACCACAGCAGTTAAAGAGCTTCCATAAATAAAACTTGGTTTAATTTTTGACTATGTTTGTGCTTTCTTGAGTCTGAAAACATTTTTTGTTTCAAGCATATATTCGTTAAGGCAGTATAGTTTTAACTATACCATCTAGCTTATGAGCCCAGCACTGAACATGTGTTAGATTTTCTGAGACAAGGCTTTTAAGTGTAAGCATATGGCATGATATGTACCTGACATTGTCCATCACTACAGCCATAAGGTACTTGTAGTCCACTGAGAAACATGTGAAGACAGACGACAGTGCCTGATAGCATTCAACTGCAGTCACTTTTACAAGCACCTTCACTCCCACCACAAACAGTTTTAAAGAACCACCACACTCCTCAGAAGTCCAGAAGAGAATAATAAAAACTGCTTCACCTTTCCTGTTGATTGTCTTGTCACATAGTACAGTTAGTTCCTTATCAATCACTGCTACTCTTGGAGCATAATTCTTCTGCTGAGTGTTAGCTAGTGGGAGATCTCCTGTAACTGCAATCAGGGAAAATAAACTTGCATGAGCAGAATACGGTCATGCCAATCTAGCTTAGGTATTATTGACTATATAAATATCAATGAATAAAATTAAAAAGGGCCTATGTCCACTTTATAAAATTTAGGGTTACAGTCCTGCAAAATTATGGGTTTGGATGGAAATGAATTCTTTGTGTACACTTTACAGACTTCCAACAACACACTTATAATAATGCCACTAATGCGAATAGAGAAATGCAGAACATCCCCCTGCTGTTTTCTTGCTACTAGTAATAAACTAATTACAGACTTACCTTAAATATATATTCTAATTCAGGCACTAATGCTAGGTGGTTAAATCTGTTCTTAGGAATGTTTGCTCCCAGAAAGCCTAACACTGTACTAGATGCAAATTCTTCTTTTTCATTTCTATTGCATTTAGCATTTATGAAACTGTCTCCTTTTGATAACTATAATTTTTTCCTGAACTTCTTTCTTTTTCTTATATACAGTAAAACCTCATTAATCAGGACCCCTTTAAATTGGATTTCGCTTAATCTGGACAAGCATCCTTAAAAAATAAAATCTGCGAATTGCTAACTTATATTATAGTACTGCACTAAGACAAACTTAAGGAAATTGTCCATTTTATTTTTGCACAGACTGTACAATAGGCATTTCTTGGGAATACCAAGAATACATTAGTGACAATGGTACATTAGGCTGCCCTCCTTCCCACACCCTTGCTGTACCTGTGATAGCGCTTGCAACTCTTGTCAGAAGGGTTAGTTTAACACTTGCCTTTCCCAGTCATTAAGCTAAAGAAACAAATCGAGTGCATAATATAATTTAGTAAACCTACAATATCATCGGGGAAACATAAGCATAAATCGCTTACAATACATGAGAAACTGAAAATTATCGAAAGGCTTGAAAATGGTGCCACTGTTGCGTGTGTATGTGCAGAATATGGAATCGCAAAACAAACAGTTTCAGACATAAGAAAGAAAAAGGGTGAACTTTTATCATTTTTTATTAAATGTGATGTAAATGAGGAAACTTGTCAGGTCAAATGAATGCGGCAGCCAACTGAACAAAAGTTAGAAGACGCGACATACAAGTGGTACGAACAATTTTGTGCAAGCGGAATTGCAGTGAGAGGTGTTGAAATTCAAGCTTCTGCCAAAACGTCTTGCGAAACAACATGGTATCAATGGATTTTCTGCTAGTTCAGGCTGGTTATATAGATTCCGCAAGCATCATAACATAGTAAACAAAAAAATGTGTGGAAAGAGCTTAAGTGCTGATACGTCACCTGTTGACCCATTTAGAAAAAAAACTAAAATTTATCTTTCAAGAAGAAAAGTTAGATTTGTCTCAAGTGTATAACGCTGACGAGACAGGTCTATTTTGGTGCGCCTTGCCCGAGAACATGCAAGCCTTTAAATCCTTAAGAAATACACCTGGACGAAACATTTGCAAAGAATGCATTTCTGTTATGTGCTAAAGCAGATGGAAGCCATATTTTAAAGCCAGTTGTCATAGGTAAAAGTAAATAACCAAGGGCTATTAAGAATGTAATGTCCACATTGCCTGTGCATTACTACAATTAAAAAAATGCATGGTTTACGGCAAACATCACCCATGATTAGTTTCACAACCATGCTGTACCTGCAATAAGAAGGCACCAAGAAAATAAAAACCAAAATGATGTGAAAGCCATAATCCTATTAGATAATGCACCTGCACATCCAGATGCAAAGAAACTGTAGTGCCGATGGTAAGATCAAGTGTGTGTTCTTGCCACCTAACACAATTTCCCTGATACAGCCGATGGACCAAGGTGTTATCTGTACTGCAAAGCGGTTGTACAGAAAGAAATTCCTGTCTGAAGTTTTTGAAGTTGAAGAGCCTCTGGATGGTGAAGATATTTGGCCGGAAAAGCACTCCAGAATATAAAATCGTATGATTTCAGATCAATGATTTTCAATTTTGCAAGTGCAGTAAACAGCATTTCGAACTCTACATTGACTAATGCATGAAAGAAACTTTTGTATGATGACAATGTTGAATTAGACACCAATGCAATTGAATTAAATGACTTTCCCAAACACTGGTGGCAGTGGCAAGAAAGCTGTCACAGTAGACGAGATCGAAGACTGGCTTGACAGAGATGAAGATGATCCAGGCTATCACATCATGACTGACAAAGAAATTGTGGAAAGTGTAAGCAATGCAAGGGACACTAGTAGCGAATCTGAGGCTGAGGATGTGGATTTTGGAAAGTCGAAAGTGAAATTAAGTGAGGTTAAACAGCATCTGAATTGTGTAATAGACTTTGTCGAGAAAACTGAAAATAAACAGATTTCCGCATACTACCATCATATGAGGAGTCTTCATGATCTCATTGTGAAAGGGATGTGTGATAGACCACAAAAGAAAATTGATAGTTTTTCCAAACCAAACAAATAAAGAATGTGTAATTAAAATCAGGTGGGCGTATTGTATCTTACTTTCTTCAAACCAAACAAATAAAGAATGTGTAATTAAAATCAGGTGGGCCTATTGTATCTTACTTTCTAATAAAATTATAGAGTACTCTAATTTCATTCACAATTTTTCTCTGTGGTGTTTATTTCACTCAATCTGGACTTTTGATAATCTGGACAACATTGAGCCCCAATTGGTCCGGATTAACAAGGTTTTACTCTACTTCACTATAAAGATGTTTGTCACACAAATCTTTTTGATCCCACCTGACCCTCATGCTGTGCACTTTGCAAATAAATTTTAGTTTTCACGTCAAAAATATAAATGCTTTCTTTTGCATATTCTAATGCACAAGAATGAGCTGTAACCATGGATGTTGCATGCAACCATGTTGAAATTGATGAAATGCAAAACCAAAAGCTGATTATAGCAGATGTCGCACATGACACTTTGTGCTCTGAAATTTCTAGCATGCTTTCACAGGAACTGAATATGGCTTGCCAGTTTCTTCAAGTGGCTACAACAGTCAAGGTGACCAACTGTGTTCTGCAATTATGAGTGGTGACAGCACAACCATCGCAGCTTTCTTGTTCTTATGAAGGCAGTAAGTAGCGATAATACTACAGAAAGAGATGAACATTGTCAGATTGCCTGCTCCCTGGACTTTTTCCTGCATACCATGTTGACAGAAACAGTTCAGCGATACTTAACAATTAAATATGTGAATGCACATTTTTATAGGAATAAAATTCCATTTTCTATTTGAAAAAATACAATATATCAGGTGTAGTAGCCATTAAAACCTGTTTATTGCTGCAAATATTATGATTATTGGTTAGTTTTGTGATATTTTATGGATATGGGTCTGTCCATTTTAGTATCAGGACACTTTCATTCAATTTGAAATTTTATTATTTATATTGCAAAGTGGTATTTCAGTAAAAGGAAACAGTTTTGCCATGAATATCCCAAACATTGTGTACACTTCCTGTTTCCAATACGTTACCAGAAAAATATGTCAAGGATATAGTATCAATTGGCCACTTATATTTTGTTAGTATTGGGACAAGGAAAATGAGGTTAAAGCAGATAGGATGAATCACTCTAAAAATTACCCTAAACTGGGTTATGCTTTCCTTAATATAATTAAAATATACGCTATTAAAGATGGGTTGGTGTACTTGTAATTCAGTATTCCAATTCTAACATTTTGAAAAAATCAATAATGCAATCCAGTGTGTGTTAGTATCAGGACAAAAAGAAATCGAAAGTGGACAAACATATTTTAATCCTATGTCACTTGCAACTGTTGTGCTGTACAGTACACAATATTAATTCATGGGAATGGACGATAATCTGTGGTGTTAACACAATTAGGAGCCAATAAATTACAATGTTAATGTGTATATGGTTACAATATGATTTTCTTTTTGAGGAAACCAGTATGCTGGATGTTTTCAGTATGAAATTAAGTCAGGATCTTCTTCTATCGTAGTAAGAATAGCTTTATATAAAACACTATCAGTCTTCTTTTTGTGGCCACATAAAACAATTCTGTTCCACACAGCAATTGTGAAATTTTTTAATTTCTTCAGTAGTCGCTGGCAACCACTGATCATCATAGATGATAGCTAATCATTCCCCTAATGATTATTGTTTTTCTTTCTTTGGATTCTCCAGTTCACACACTGACATTTAAATCATTTCATTGGCTTCAACATCATAAGAATTTGATGAAGTTCTCATACTGACAGTAGTCCCATCTTCTTCACTTAGTGACAGTGATGGCAAAATGACTTTGATTTGATGTATTTTATGTGCGCTCTCTAAAATGTTAATATTATTCCATTGTCTTATCATATTCTAGTTTGGAGTGCTCTATGACTGACAAAGGCATATATATGACTAGTTTTAAGATCTTGACATGTGTGTGAAAACATTTCAGCATTACAGATTATTTTCTTTTCCGAGCGCACTGTTCCGAACATGTCATTTCACTACAGCACCAATCCATCTATGGCACTCTTGCCATGAGATGAGGCAAAAAACATCTATTTTAAGCTTTTAAGGCTGCACTTTAGTCTTAAAAATGTAATATTTACAAAATTGCACTTCTGTTTGAATTGGGAAGTTGCTCCATCTGGAAATATGTGAAGATCTAGTAATGTCTGATTTTTGCTCTTGCAGTCTTCTAGGGTGGAACAAAGAAATGTATTCACACAGTATCTGTCATGTGAGATATTATCTAACACAACAGCATAACTACCATACCATACCATATTACTGCAGTAGGTACTCATCAGGAATTGTGGCAGCTGTGCTTTCAATTCATCTAAAGCATCACTTAGTTTCTGCATTAGCACCCTTTCAGATCATTTATCCATCATTTTCTACTGATGGTACTGTACCACACGACCACAATCTTTTTCATTCAAGCAGACATCAAACAAATTAGAGAATTTGGATTTACAAATGGGACATTTATAATTCATGTAGTTTGTACAGTTTTTGCAGCAAAAGTAGATTGTATGAAATCCTTGTCCCAAAACATGACAAATATTGAGCATTCAAAATTTTCATGGTAGGACATACACATTGTGTGGAATGTTGCAATATGGTCTAACATGTGATGAATGTAACTAAGCAAACTTGTATGGCCAATGCTTGCCTCTGGATATCTCTCCTTAAATAAATTAAAAGCTTCAGTTACATTAACAGCAAGTGATGCCTTGCCATGATATGGTCACCACCACTTTTGGATCTCTAAACACACTGCTTTTCTGCCAGGATCAACTCTGTTGATTTAAACACTGCTGTAAAATTTTACAAGCTGCTGCACACTGTCATCACTTATCCTTCTCCTAGCTATTTTTATAGGACTTGTCTTCAGCAGAAAAATTTGTCTTCAAAATTTGCTGCAAGTGTTTTAATAACGTTCAATTTTTTATTTTAGTAACTCCAATTTTTTGACATTGAGGCTCTTTCTTATAGACTTTTCTTGCTGCAGATGGAAAAGCTTTAAAATATTTAGGTTCATCTACTCTCATTTTAGCAGCGTAGCTTAGTCTTTTCCTTTCTGTTTCCTTTGCTTTCCTTATAATTGCTTCTCATGTTGTTTCCTTTGAGTTTTTCTTATCCCTACACATCTTCAGTATAATCTTTCTCTTAAGTTTATATTCTTCACCAGTTTTATGCATGTGTGTAAAAAATGTCTGCCTTTATGCATTTGTTTTACCCATTGTTTTGATAACCAAAAATAATATAGAAGTTTTAGTTTACATTCTAAGAAAAGAGGTGATTTAAATAATTTCTGCAGCTAACATAACTGAATTTATCATCAGGGATTTGCCAATAATTTCACTTGGTGAAATTACATTAATATCAAGTAAAAGTACCACTCCTGCTGCACATTCCAAAGTTTCGCTCCAAAAGTTGTTAGTATCAAGACTAAACTCCTAAAATTACATAAGAAATCTGTAAATTTTCTAAGAAAGCAGGCTTACTTTCATCCGTTTGGTGAGTCATTAACTAGCAGTTCCAGAAGTTTTGTACAAACTGTCTTTGTGATAACATAAAACAATTTATTATTTTTCTGTTAGTATCTGGACAGCACACACATGTTTTTTTAAATGAGTTTTCTTTATTCAAAAAGTGTTTGTGGTCCATTGTGAGCTATTAACCCTTTCGAGGATATGGATGTCATATGATGTCCATGTTAAAATGCAGGAGAAAGGATATGGACGTCAATAGACGTCCTGTGTATACATGCATTTAATGCTTATTTAACCCTAATTATTATAATTTTTCTCTTTTATAATAAATTTAAATAAATTCTATAAGATATCAAGGCTTACCTTTAAAGGTTTCTTCTTGAATGGTATACCTCAAAACATGGATAAACACACAAGGGCACATCACATTCACGGCAAATCATATTGGATTCCTTGCGAACACCTTTTTTGCGACACACCGGACACTTTTGAAATGCTGCAACTTGTTTGCGGTGGGTGGTATCCTTTTAGGAAAATGTTTTCCTTCAAGTCTGAGGGGTGCAGGGGTTGTGGATTTCTTACCCCCAGTATGAAGAGGCCTCTGAATATTGTACTGCTCAATTAGGCTACGAGCTATTGATATGCGGAAGTCTAGGTATGTCATTGTCTTGCGTGGGTTTAGAGCTCTCCAAATTACCACACAATTGTATATGGTTATATCCAACTGGTGCAAAAATACTTTTTTATACCACTTAACTGTTTTTCGTAAAGAGGGATATGCTTGCAATACCTGATCTACTAGATCCACACCCCCCATATGCATATTGTATTCCTGAATAACATCAGGCTTGAAAATTGGCATTTTGGTGTGAGAATCTATTTTTCCAGTGTCAATCATCAAAATCTTAGAGCTGCAATTGGATAATGCCGTAACTACCCTCCTGTCTTGCCAAGCAATGTAGGTCAAAGGTGGGAGCTGACACACCTGCATTTCTCCTCTCCTTAGAGCCTTTGTATTCACGTCCTTTGGCAAGCCAATAGGATTTGAACGTACTATTTCAATTGCATTTGTTTTTCTTTTGTATAAGGCTATGTATAATTTTGGGGAGCTGTACTAATTATCTAAATATACAGTCCTACCCTGATCAAGTAGAGGTTCCATCAGGTGCATTACTATGGAGCCAGATAACCCCAAATCTTTGTCTCCAGTATTATCAGTCCCTTGACCAGTGTATATGCAACTATTATAAAGATATCCCGTTTTACTTTCACAAAGTTCAAAATTCTTTATGCCAAATCTGGCCCTCTTTGTTTTGATGTATTGCTTCCAACCTAAGCGGCCCTTCCAAAGCATCAAGCTTTCATCAACAGTGACTTTTTCACTAGGCACATAATTTTCTTTAAATTTTGAAATAATATAATCAAAAACCGGCCTGATTTTGTGTAGCTTATCATTTACATTTTCTGTGCATGTGAAATGTAGGAACCACAAAATGGAAGTAAACCTGTTATTTGACATGCATTTCCCAAAAAATGGAGTAGCTAGCATGTCATCTGTAGACCAGTACATTGGTAATGTAGGTTTACGAATAACGCCCATGAGCGTAATTAGACCAAGTAGCCTGTAAATCTCATTGTGTTACTTCTGTCCACTTCTGGATTCTACTCTTAGGGCCTAAATTGCCTTTAGAGGTCAGGTCTTCCTTCACCTTACTCGCATATACATTTGTTTCCGTAACAATGAGAGACACTAAGTCAGCAGTAAACAATTTTTTGAAAATGTCAATTGGTTGGCTGTCAGAAGTCAGTTGAGCCTGGGATTGTACACTGGAGGCTGTGTTCGTGAAGATATGCCTATTTGTGTTGGAGTTATTTTGACCACTCTACAATGTTGATTCTTCACGAACACCTGAAGGAAGAGTGTCATTTTCTTCCTCACTGCTACCTATATCCTCAATACCCCCTTCAAAATCTGAAAAACCGCCGTCTATATCCAAATCACTATCACTCAGCAAAAAGTCCTCCACATTTTCTGAAGTAATTTCAGAAGCCTGTACACTACCTAGGCGAGCTAATTGATTTGCTACATTGCTAGTTGAAGCCATGGTTAGCACTAAGATATAACTATTTCAAATGTGCTTTTCAGTACAGAACACGAAAGCTTTCCAGACTGAATGAAAATATCACTGCATTCATCTACCCTACACTTCGGTTGTGTAATATTCTAAGACGTAGGCACATACAAATGCTGACAGACAGGTTTGCTTTGTTTGTAGCTGGCATGTTTCAATACACAGAAGTACATTATCGCGTTGTAATATAAACGAAAGCATGAAACCTTGAACCGGAGAACACATCGCTGAGGCAGCTATATCGTTCGTACGCACAAACAAGAAGCTGGCTCACAAATTAGGTGCGTTCAACGCAGAAATGGCTTTTGCTACAGAGAAACAAAGTAGTGATATTTCAACGGTTTTTTAAAATAGCTTACATTTTGTTGATACCATATATGTATACTACCTTTAATGAGCTTTAAACTAGTTTTTGTTTCATTAAAATAACTTAATAAATACGGAAGATATGAATGTGTGTTTATGCAGCATTTTTACTCCATTTAACAATTTAAATGTCTTGCGCTGTTTATTGGGTATCCATTCCCGGCCCGTGCAGGGTTTAAATGGCCATTGCTGAAGCGGTTAACAGTAACTTAGAAACAAAGAGTTAAGTATAGCATAAAAATTTCTCCCACAATTGTATTGCTTGCACATGTTTTTAATAACTAATATTTGGTTAAATTTAAAAATGTTTGCTGTTCAGTTTTAGGAGAAGTTTGGACTTTATAAGAATACATTAGTGTTTACAATGGCAGTCTTTCATCAATATATCTAAAATTGAATGTTTCAGGTTCATTTGGCATATCACGTGATGAAATATAATTACTTTCATTTTTATACAAAAGTGGACCTCTTCTCATGGACAGACCCCAATTTCAGTTTAGGGCTTTGTATGAAAAAATTTGGATTTGCTCTCCATAATATAAGATTTGGCATATATTGTTATTACCAAAAATCACACCTCTAATTATATAGAACAATTTTTAAAATTATAGCAACATAAATAAAGTATGTATCTGGGATTAATTTGAATAAATACCTGAAACTTGATGTGTAAATTAAATATTGTATTCTGTATATGGTGTTCAAATTTCAGATGAATCCAACTTTAACACAGCACGATACCTTAACTCAGGGAAGTTATTCAATATGCAGAAAAAATACTTAATTTCCCATTTAAGAAGTTACCAGCACAGTGTAACAAATGTTATATGTATTAAACAATATCTTCACAAAGTGTAAATAAAAGTTTTAAGAAATTAGGCAGAGTAAGTGAACACAGGTTTAATGTAAATAACTTTCCATTTGTTTAGAAAGGTTTATTTCATGATTAAAAAAGTTTATCATTTATTGAATTTTATCATTTACTAATCGAAAGACATAATTTGAATGAGTTCCTGAAGCAGCAGTAAAATATTCACTTTTCTAATGTTAATACTTTAAGTAATTCTTTAAGTAGATAACCAGAAACTGGAAAATGTTTTAAAATAGATAATTATCTAAGATTGGTTTAATATCTAATGCTTTTTAGCTGGAAAACACTGTTATAAAATATATTTTTTCTCTGCTTTTACCTCCTTGCCATAGCATTGCTCAAATGCAATTTAAGTAACTATTAAAACACTCCAATCACCAAAACAGTGAAGGACCATGCAAGTTCTCATAGTCTCCAGATGCCATTAAACTTAGAAGGAAAGTTATAGGTTCACTTCACGGGCTAGAATTAAAAGGAATAATTAAAAATAAAAATCTGATGTGTTTCATTTACATGACTGTCTCCAGCCCTATCATTTATTTTTATATAGCTTTTGCAAACTATTCTTGCCAAAGGTTATTTTTTCTATATCAGCCGTTCCATGGAAAAGTGAGCCCGATATGAAAGAAAAAAAGTATTTGTAATGAATATGGTTAATTATATACCAAATTGAAGATAAAACTCCATATCTTATGAAAATGTCATATCCTGCATTTTAAATGTGAAGTTATATGTTAATAATGTGACTGAAATTACAACAGTTTTTTCAGTGAAAACGTAAAATTGGTCAAACTGTTAAATTATATGGAATTAATTGTTCTTCCACACAAGCCATGTGTTGGACAGGGTTGGAAAGGTAAAATCAGATGACTGAAAAATTCAATGCCATAGCCGGGATTTGAACCACGAATCTCCCGGTCTATGCCCAGTTGCTCTAACCACTGAGCTACCATGGCAACATGGTGGCACGACATTAAATTCTCCAACTGATTCGCATTTATAATGCTCAACTGTGTGTTTCCCTCAAAAAATTAACTACACTTCCGGTAAGACATATGAAGAGTGAAATTTTAATTTACGGGTAATTAATGATTGTTAAATTAATTATTAACATGAGAGTACAATGTCTACAACAGATAAAAAATTTTTGCAAAATTTAAAAACCTTGTTTTTTCTAATAACATGTCAGACCTAACCTTCAAATACAAATGTTATACTTTTTAATTCAGTACAAAGGTCTTAAATAACTTATGGTACAAAAATGTTATTGTTCAGACTATACATAAATAGGAACTGTGTTCTGGTTAATATTTTTTAATAAAAATGTTATCTTCTCTTGAGTTTCTTGTTTATCAATTATTGGTGAGAATTAAACTAGGGAGGGTAGGAAGAAAGCAAATGTCCAAAGATGAAGAGTTTAACAAACTCCAGCACAAAAGGTGGACTAAAGAAAAGAAAAACAGAGAGCAAAGAAAAAGGTGGAGTAGTAGAACATAGGCTTAAATGCAATGATTCTCCCATAAAAGGTGGCGACCAAACACCCCAATCATTGGAAAAAGCTATGAGAAAGGTTAAAAATGTTCTGCCCAAGAAAAGATAGAGATGTCATTAAAAAGCTAGTATATGAAGAGTTACCAGAAGAGGCTGTAAATATATTTGAAAAGGGAAAAATATAAAAATAATCATGCAATAGCATTACAATGGATACAGAAAAGAAAATAATTGAATTTTACAATCATGACGACATAAAGTAGCAGTTACCAGGAAAATGAGATGTTTTAAGTGTTAAGAATCCATCCACTGGTGAAAAGACTCATCAAAAACGTGTCATGCTTAGGGATATCTGGGAAGCAAATGCAGTCTTTTATGAATATCCAGTGTCTGTCAAAAAGTCTAATTTTTTTTCATTAAGACCAAAGAATGTATTGCATATGTCTAACATGCCACATAATACTTGTGTGCGCCATAACCATACAAATATAGGCTTTTTGTTGCAGGAAATTACGAAAGCTTTACTTAATAGATCTGATTTTCCTGCAGTCTGATGTGACCTAGTTGAAACACTAACATGTGATACCCTAAATGAATACTGTATGGATATACAATGCCACTCATGTATTGAACATACAACTTGCATTATTCAGTGAAGAACTCTTAACTACTTATGTCAATGGAAGCATCAAGACAGCTATCTAAATGTTAACAAAGGAGAAAGCCACTGTTAAAGATGTGATTTCTATTATTATTGAGAAGCTTCCTTATTATAAAAAAACATGTTTTTTAAAGCATTCTCAAAAGTGCCTACTTTTAAGACTCAAGAGTAATGTGATCAGAGAGGTCATCCTTCAGGTTGACTTTTCAGAAAATTATAGTGTTATAAATATATAAGCATATATTTGCTCATTTAGTGCCACAAGGTACTCCAGGAGCCTTAATACCATTTATAGTTTCACAGGATGAGATCCCGGCAGCTCACTGGAAGCACAAAGTTACTTGGTTCACAACTGTGACTTAGCTCCTAAATAACATTCATAAGTAATGAACTAAACCATAGGAAAACTGCTGTTTGGGCATTCCTAACAACCATCATGAGAACTTCGAAAGAGGAATTTCCATTTCTTTTGAAACTTACTGTTTTCTGATGGGTCAGCAGCTCAATTCAAGAACCTGTTCTCTCTACCTTCCCTTCAGAAATATCTCTCCATGGAGCTCAAATGGAAATTTTTTGTGTCAGCCCATAGAAAAGGTGCTGTTGATGCAGTGGGTGGACAGACTAAATATGTACTCTGGCAAGCTGTTAAAAGTCAAAGATATTCAGTTTCCATGCCTGAACAGTTTTACGAGTGTGAAAAATCATTAATACCTGAATTCAAAACTATTTTGGGTATCAGTTGCATAAGTAGCAGTATACAAAGTTCCATTACAGGTAAGATGGAAGGAGGTTCTAAAGATTCATGGAATGCAAGGCCTTCACTAATTCAAGCCAGCTGAGACAGTGCCAAACTTATTGGGTCAGACAGGTAAATCATCAAGAAAGAAAGTATAATTTCTTATTCCAATAAGAGTGCACAAAGTTCGGAATGTCCAAAAAATAAAGTTTCTGCCAGTGCTCAAGTAGGAGGTAATGTTGAGGTTATGTTGCAGGGAGCCTGTATGCCTTAGCTTTAGTTGTCAGTAATGAAATATATGCACCTGTTGTGATTCTTCATTATTGTTGAAAAAATCCTTTATTATTTTGGAAGGAATATATTATACTTCATTACAACATCATTACATTGTATGAAGAGGAACAACTTGTTTGTTTGGTTAGTTACCTTCCCTTAGTTACACTATTACACTCCATGGTAATGTAAACAAAAAGACATCAATGTGTATATAACAAATATAAACAAATGTAGCTAACCTAGAAATGTGGTAAGTTACTGATATAAACAACTAACATCAATGCTCTCCCTTATTCAATAACTTACAAACACCCATTTTGTTACTTAATAGTTTTAAACATACAGTAAGCAAAGGCTTGGTTAGGATATCAGTAAGTTGCTCATCTGTGGGTACTCTTGAAACGCTAATTTTGCCAGCTGCTACTAACTCTCAAACAAAAAAAAACTACCTTATATGAATATGCTTCATTCTTCGATGGAACTCTGGATTCTGTGCTAGACGAATAGCTGCTTCATTATCTACTTGAAGATTAAATTGTACATTTTTTAACTGATCTAGTTCAGTTAAAAGCCTTTTTATCCATCAATTTCTTGTGCTGCTTCACTGGCTGCTACAACTTCAGCTTCTGTGGTAGAAATTGCAACTGAGGATTATTATTGCTGACACATCCAAGTAATAGGTTCCACCAGAGTAAAGGCACAGTACACCCGAAGTAGAATGTCCTGTGGTAGGATCACCTCCATGATCAGCATCTCTGTAGCATTTCAGGACACCTTTGTTTACCTTTGTTTTTTTAGATAATACCATTAGTTAGTGGTGCCTCTCAGATATCGAAAAATCCTTTTGACTCTGTTTACGTCTTCAGTTGGTTTTTCAAGATTTCTAGATACTATTCCAATAGCATAGGCAATATCAAGTCTGGTTCCACACATCAAATACAGAAGAGTTCCAACTGCTTGTTTGTAAGGGAACTCTTGATTAAGGGAGCATCCGTCCAAATCATTGCCTTTAATGATTGGAGTACTAACAGGTTTGCATTTGCTCATGCCAAATCGCTGCAAAATCTTTCCTGTGTAATGTTCCTGGCTCACTACAATGGATACATCTTCGCCTCTGTTAATTTTCAGGCCCAAGAAAAATGACGCTAGTTTAGAAATGATTGAATTCTTCCCTTAGATCATTTATAAATTCTTGAAGGTCTCTTGAAATTCTCTCATCAGCTGCAATCAATCCATCATCCACATAACAAACAAGGAAAACTTGGGTAGTTCCTCTCAGCTTGATGAGCAAACAAGGATCGGCTTCACTTCTTTGGAATCCTGACCCAATAATGTGGTTTGTGAGCTTCATTCCAACAGCGTGGCACCTGTTTCAGACCATATAAGCTTTTCATCAACGTACAAACTTTACTAGAATTAATCATTGTACCCCTCAGACTGCTTCATATATATCGTTTCTTTCAACTCGCCATAAAGAAAAGCAGTTGATACATCTATTTAAGCAAGTTTCATATTTTCCTTTGCTGCAACACTATGTAGTATTCGAATGGTTGATGTTCTCACTACAGGACTGAAAGTTTGGTCATAATCAGTACCTTTTTCTTGTGAGATACCTTTAATTACCAGACTTGTTTTATATCTGCCAATTGATCCATCAACATTGGTTTTCACTTTGCAGACCCATTTACATGGAATGGCCTTCTTTCCTGGAGGTTAAATACATCTAAACTCCATGTTTGATTTTCTTTATGTGCAACCATCTCCTGATTCATGGCTTCTTTCCAGCTGTCTACATCATCTGAATTCATTGCATCTTGGTATGCTTCCGTTTCTGTGAAAGTAAATGAAGTCATTGCATAGTCTTCAAATTTCCTAGGTGGCTTGAGTGCTGAATGATTGCACAACTTTGATTTCTCATTCATCTGTAATATTATATGTGCTATAACATTTTCAGCTTCTTTCAGCAATTCTTGTTATTGTCACCAAGCTGCTCTTCTTTAATTTCAAGCTTGGAATTATCTTCATATTCCTCCAAAACTTCAGGTTGTTTAGGAAGCTTAAAATTTACAGGACAATTCAAAGCTCTGTATTATTTAAAATAAAGAGAGTTGAGGGTTGTTACACTACATCACTATAATATTCTTACTTGAACGCATTTCGGGAGACGGTTTGTTCCCATCGTCAGCATGTCCTCATCTGATTTTGCCGGTCATCGTCTGGGGGATGTGTGTGGTTAGTGGTGTTCTCTGGTGCTGGGCTGATGAACCTCCAAAGGCTGTTGGGTGGCGGCAGTTCGAAATTCATTAGGTGATTCCTGTGTTTGACAATATGTATTTTTTCCCAGATGTCCAATTCATTACTGCTGTTGATCGGTTTTAAGAGTTTTATGTTTGGAGTGATATCATGGTTTGAAGACCAGAAATGATGTGCTACTGCTGATTTATCTGGCTGCTTTTGGTAAATGCATCTCATATGCTCTTTAAGTCTTATTTCAAGATTTCTTTTTGTTCTTCCTATATATACCAGGTTACATTCATTACAATCAATTTGATATATACCAGCTGATTTATCGTTGGGGATAGGATCTTTTGTTCCATCTTTTGTTCCAAAAATTTCTTTTCATTCCATCACAAAATCTTTAAACAAACCTCAGGCCTAACGATGGGAAACCCCCTTTCACCATTTTTAGCAGAACTATGTATGAGCCATTTTGAATGCCATATTACTAAATCTTTCCCACATCTATTCAAAACCTGGTATAGGTATGTAGATGATATTTTTGCTATTGTTCCAAAAAAACTTTCAGAAGATGCTTTGAAATTATTAAATTTACAAAAAAGATCTATTAAATTCACAATAGAAAAAGAAGAAAATGGCCAATTACCTTACCTAGACATCAGGATCATCAGAAATAATGCACACAACAAACTAACGTTCGGCATTTACAGAAAACCAATGCACACAGAAAATTATATTAAAAACAATAGCTACAATCCTACAAGCCACAAACATGCAATTTTAAATAGTATTACAAACAGGTTAGTACATATACCAATGGAGAAAGAGGAATACCAGAAAGAATACCAACACATTATCAACATAGCCACTATGAATGGATACCAGAAAAAAACAATAGATAAGAAGATAAAAAGGTTTGAAAGACAGAAATACATCCAACAAATGACTATGTTACTCAGACAACAAAAACCACAAGCATATAGAAAATTCACTTATCACTCTTGGACACATCATAAATTTCAAAGAATTTTAAAAAAATACATCACCCTGTCTCCACAGAATAACCACAATATACAGAAACTACTATGCAACAGAACAAAAGATCCTATCCCCAACAATAAATCAGCTGGTATATATAAAATTGATTGTAATGAATGTAACCTGGTATATATAGGAAGAACAAAAAGAAATCTTGAAATAAGACTTAAAGAGCATATGAGATGCATTTACCAAAAGCAGCCAGATAAATCAGCAGTAGCACATCATTTCTGGTCTTCAAACCATATATTTTCTTGATTTAATTGTTTTAATTATTTTTTATCCAAACATAAAACTCTTAAAACCGATCAACAGCAGTAATGAATTGGACATCTGGGAAAAAATACATTTGTCAAACACAGGAATCACCTAATGAATTTCGAACTGCCGCCACCCAACAGCCTTTGGAGGTTCATCAGCCCAGCACCAGAGAACACCACTAATCACACACATCCCCCAGACGATGACCGGCAAAATCAGATGAGGACATGCTGACGATGGGAACAAACCGTCTTCCGAAATGCGTTCAAGTAAGAATATTATAGTGATGTAGTGTAACAACCCTCAACTCTCTTTATTTTAAATTATGACACATCACTGTTACTAGCTTCTAAATCTTCAAAATTAGTCAACTCTCTGTATTACTTTCTCTTTAGAAGTAACACACTGATCTGATTAACTTATTATTTTCTTCACACCAGATTCGATAACCTTCATCATGATTATAGCCAATCAGAACACCTTTCATTGCTTTTCTATCCATTTTCTTCCTTTGCTGTTTCGCAACATGAACATAGCATGTAGATTCTATTATTTGTAGGTGCTTCAAACCAGGCTGCTTCTTGTACCACAATTCATAGGGGGAGATACTAAGTATACCAGAAGGTCCTGTTCGATTTAAGATGCATGATGCTGTATTTATCATTTCTGCCCAAAATGACAGGAATGTTTCCATGTGAGTGCATTATAGCTCTAGCAGTTTCAACAGTAGTTTGATTTTCTCTCTCACTACCAGCATTCTGCGTGGGAGTATATGGCATAGTAAGATGGTGAATTATACCTTCCTTCTCAAGTATTGCTTTCACATGTTTGTTGTCAGACTCTCCTCCAGCTGCTTAATTGTATGTCCAGCAGTCCTTGCTTCAGCTATAAACTGACTTAGTTTATTGACAACTTCTGACTTCTCTTTAATAAAATAGACAGTGTGAAATTTACAGAAACTATCTTTGAAAAGTACAAAATAGCAATAACCTGATACAGACCTCTGGAAGGGCCACAAACATCTGTGTAAATTAGCTCTCCCAGCTGCAATGCTCTTTTCCTAGTACCAAAAGGAAGTCGATGAGCCTTGCCATATATGCATCCTTCACACAGCTCTGAATCCACCTCGGCATCAATATTCACGTCTTTCTTCATTACTGTTTTCATATGTCTTTTGTTTTGATGTCCAAATCTCTCATGGTACAACTGAAGTAAATTTTCTCTACTGACTACATTCACTTCAGCAGGTAAGGAGGGTTTGATTCCTCTCATAGCCAACTCGAGTAAGCCTCCAAAACGTTCACGAGTGCCCATCAATTTTATATCTTGACCAATTTTGAACTTGCATTCTTCTGGTGTATATATGAATGTACTTCTAGAATGTTTATACTGGGCTGCAAGAACTGAAAATAAGTTCTTTTGAATTTTTGGCACATACCACACATCTCCCAAGAAATATCTGAGCCATTTTCCATCTACTGCTGCTTCGACATCTGTAGTACCCTTGCCAATTGCTTCACTATGTCTCCATTAGCCGAAGTAACTGTATGCTTAGTGTAAAAGGGTTCAAATGTCTTGAAAAATTCACAGTTATCTATAATATGACTCGTTGCTCCATTGTCCATGTACCATCTGGTGTTGTCACTCTCGGATATCATTGTAACTGATGTAATAGTAAAAAGAACCATATGGATTTCATTTCTATTTGAAAAACCAGAAGTTTCTGTTTTATCAGTCTTCTGAGGTTTCGGTGGTCGTCCATCTGCTATCCATTTCCAACATTCTTTAATTACGTGATTTGGCTTCTTAAAGTAGTTGCAGATAATGTTCTTATGCTGCTTTCTCTGAAGGTTTTGTCTTGATGTATTTGCTGCAAGTACATCTTGAAGTGGTGATTCAGCTCCTTTATTTGACGGTGCTTTTTCATAAGCACAAAGTTGATTTGTGAGATTATCAATTGTTCTGTCATGTTTAGACATTAGTATCCAATTGGATTTAAATAAAAGATATTCTTCTGGCAATGTACCTAATATTTTGTAAATCAAAAATAAATTTGGCAACTTTGGTTTGTTCTCTCCATCTTTGGCCATTTCTTGTTTTAAACCATTCCAAATATTCTTCAGTTTTAACATATGTGTAGCAACATTACCACTAGGATTTTTCTTGAATCCAAAAAATTGCATGTACAGGTCATAAACTTTATCTTCTATGACACCATCAAATAATTCATGCAACTCTTTCCAAACTTCTCAGGATGTATTAAGACGCATTATCTTCTGTAAAGTTCCTTCTATCATGTTTGTTGTCATTACAATCATAGCATTGCTATCAGCTTTCAAATACGTGTTTAATGCATTATTATATGCTGCTTTTTCTTGCGTAGTAGCATCTTCTGCAAGCTCATTAAGCTTAACCAACGTACCTTCAATGACATCAAGTGTCCCTGAAATTCCACTTAGACAAATACTTGCTTTGTATTTCCAAGTATTCCAGTTCATTTTTCCTTACAAAACACCTATATTTATTGTCCTTCTGGATTCCATTTCTTTGCATATGAAATTCAGCTTCAATCAATAAGCTTTTTTTCTTTGTTTCTTTCTTCAGTTTTCATACAAGTACTTTAAATGGAATAAAGCGATAATTCTCCAGTATGCATTTAACAGTCTTTGCTTATCTGGGCTCATAACCTGTTGTGATTCTTCATTATGTATTGAAAAAAATCCTTTATTATTTTGGAAGGAATATATTATACTCAATTGCAACATTATTACATTATGTGAAGAGAAACAACTTGTTTGTTTGGTTAGTTACCTTCCCTTAGTTACAGACACTATCACATTTAATGGTGATATGACATCAATGTGTATATAACAAATATAAACAAATATAGCTAACCTAGAAATGTGCTAAGTTACTGAATAATTACTGATATAAATAACAAACATCAAGGCCATATCCACCACACCTATGGCAAGGTGTGCATATGGCCTTCTCAAGATGTATCATATGAACCAGCTTCGTAATCACCTAGAATTGTGAACACACCCACTATCAGTGACAACCATGGGCACTTCATTTTCCAGTGACTGTATCTATTACCTAATACAGAATTTATACACTTTTTGGAGTATTTACTTTACTTTATTTGTGAAAAATTTCGGACAAAATCTGTCTGAACCATAACATTAACTATTTATAAAATGAGTATATCCAAGACCTTTTGATTTTGAATTAGCAATTGTATGGAGGTTCCAAATTCATGTTTATAGAATGAATAAAACAATTAAACATCAATATCATCTTTACCTCAGAGTCTTTGAAGTTTCAGTTATGTTGCATAAAACTCATTCATCTGATTCTGGAGTGTGACAGGATGTTATTTTTTCCAACTTAAATTCAAAGATTTAAAGTATATATTAATAGTTATAAGCAAAGTACTACCAAAAGGAAATATGACAGTATGTTTAAAATATTTCTTCTTTGAAAACTAAATGATTAGTGGAGGAATACACTATCTGAAATGTCTGAACCGTAACCATGGAAAGGCTGTTCTATTTAATTTTAATTGAGATACATGTTTGCAGAAGCAGCTTCATTAAACATATTGTTGTAGGTACAAGGGGAATAGAGGAAGCTGAGCAATAGACAAATGTATAAAAATGGATTGTTATATGCTGGCCTTGAAGTTTCATACTGTTTCGACGACATTGCCAAATTCAACTGTGTAATGAAAGCTCTTCAAAAAATGAAAGTTTTGAAAAACTCAAAGCAGTAACACAGATATCCAGAAATGGCTGTTACCATGAAAAACATTGTGAAATAATGCTTTGTGGTTTAAAGAAGTAAAATGTTTTGCATAATAAGTTTTTGTCTATCTCTTATGGTTTAGCAATTATACAAAATTCATTGCAAATGAACACTTTGTAGGCTATTCACAGAAAATTGAAGATATACATTTTATTAGTCATATAAATATCTTATACATGTGGTATTTTAATTAAAATTGTTAGAGCTATTTCTGAGGAAGTGTAAAAAATTGACACATTTTCTATGTAAAGGTGGTTTGGGGTGGAGGAATTTTCTTGAAAGTCTTTGTGATGCATACTTACAAGAGGCTATACTTAAATGTAAACTTGGTATTTATCTGACTTTTCATTTTTAGTGCTGCACACTCACTCACTCACTCACTCACTCACTCACTCACTCACTCACTCACTCACTCACTCACTCACTCACTCACTCACTCACTCACTCACTCACTCACTCACTCACTCACTCACTCACTCACTTCTAAAACTGCTTTTTTCATGGGGCTTAATAGTATAGAGGAATTGCATACAAATGTGCATTAGTTTTGGTCTCTGCTGTATTCCAGCAGCAATTTTGTTCTCTTTAAACAATAATTGAAATGGTATTTTGCACATGGTTTGTCCCACAGCTTACACACGCGTTCCTTTGATGGGTCATAGTTTGACCTTCTGCAGATTTGTGGTGATATCCATGCACTGCCAGTTTTACCACTGCACTGCAGATCTTATTGTTTGGTCCTATCCAACTCCAGTCGGTCATCGCATTGGTTCCATAGAAGTTGTTAGGTATTTCATCTCTCCTCTGTTGTCTTTTCTCCTTCAGTGTAGCTTCTTTAGTAGCTGGTAGCAGGAACTTGGTGCACGGGTCTTCCACGAGGAAAGTTTCACATGCTGACTCATATGCGAGTCTAGATGGTGCAAATTTCAGATCCCTATTGCGACTTTTAGGAATCTTGCTTTCACTTTTTCTAAGGTGTTAAGGGCTCCGTAGCTGAACTCGATCCATATGACTTGTATTCTATATGTTAAGTGGGAGTATTTTGGCTTCAAATAGTTTCATGGCTGTTTCCAGTGACAATTGTGTGATGTTATGTATGTCATGCATTCTATTATAGCAGGTGCCGCTATCTCTTTCACGTGAATTCTAAAGGATTTGGCTGTCATTTGGAATGTTACTCCCAGACATTTGAAGGGGTTTGTGATTTGTAGAAAGTTGTCCTGGAGTTGGATGTGGTCGTCTGCCATTTTTTCAAGGATCAGCTTTGCTGTGAAAGAGCTTTTTACAATAAATTGGCTTTACTGTGAAAGGCTTTACAATAAATCTTTTTGAAAGGCAGTCAAAGAATAATATGAATAATATTTTGCGCATGCAATTGAAATGCACAAAATGTGTGCATTTGTCCCAATGGAGAGTTGGGGATTAAATAGTGAACATGTGAAACTTACAACTACAGCAGAACATAGGCATATGCTTTTGACAGTATAGCTAACATTCTAGTCAATTTTATTCAGAGACAGGTTCATCCTATTGATTAGGATGGCTTGTGCTCTTTATTTTATTTAATACTCACCTAAATGTTACTGTAAGAATGTGCACTGCAGCTGGATTTTAAATTATTTTCCAATATGGGGTTATATTTTGGCATAAAAGGCTAAACCAAGCTAAGGAAACCTCCAAAAGTGAGTGTGGATAACACCAAAGCAGATTACATTTTCATAATCTGTACAGATGCATGTCTGAATGATATTTACATGCAAAAGTTTCACATTTGGTTTCTTGAAAGAACTACCATTACCATGTAATTCAGGAATATGGTATGTATCAAGTCAGTTTTTCATACCACGCAACTGGTTAAATGTGTCCTGCAACTTCGTAAATCATTATTCTCTATCTTACAAAGTAGAAGAAAAGAATTATATAATAAAATGAATGTAGAGTGATTTGTGTTCATCAATCATAGTGGTAATTTCATAAATACGTATGGAGGTATAAAGTATAAAATTCACCTTATTCAGTATTAATTATGCACATGTGTCATATATAGATTAAAGTTGAAGATGTAGAATTAGACTGAGTCATTTGGGGAATTTAGTGTTCTGCTGGCTATTGCCATGGTATTTCAGTTGTTTGAACAATTTCATGCTAAGCTGGAGATCCTTGGTTCAAATCCTGGCAATTGAATTGAACTTTTAAGCCTGGTTCTACCTTTTCAATCTTAGTCTACACATGGCATGTGCAAAAGAGCAATTAACATTGATTAACCTATTAGGGTAATCTATAAAGCCCAGGAATTACTTATGAGATTGTAAGTCAACTTTGGGGTTACCTCAAAATGAATTTTAGATTGCCTTGTGATTTATTGTGGAAAATGTGAAGTTGATTGGAGAATTTAGTGTTTTGCTGGCTATGGTGACTCAGTTGGTAAGAGCATGGCATGGTAAGCTGAAGATCTGTGGTTCAAATCACAGGTATGACATTTAATTTTTCAGTCTGATTCTATCTAGCCTAATTCAACTTTTTAAAATTGAATAAAAACGTGGAATTTAATTGCTGTTGCTGTTTCCTATCTGCTTATACAGGATGAGCCAAAAAACTACGAACCACCTGCGCAGTGTTTTTCCTGTCCTTGGCCTCAGCGCTTGTTGCCGTCTGCCGCTATCATAGAAAGGCGCGAATGAAACCATACAACATTTTTAAAACTACTTTTAAAGGCTTTACTTACCAACTTTATGAAAGGAAATGTTGAAACTGGCCACCTTTTTTGGCATCTCTTTAGGAAACTATCCTTCATGGATAGTGCTGGATAGTTTCCTAAAGAGATGCCAAAAAAGGTGGCCAGTTTCAGCATTTCCTTTCATAAAGTTGGTAAGTAAAGCCTTTAAAAGTAGTTTTAAAAATGATGTATGGTTTCATCTGCACCTTTCTATGATAGCGGCAGATGGCAATGAGTGCTGAGGATTTGGACAGGAAGAAACACCGTGCAGGCGGTTCATAGTGTTTTGGCTCACTCTGTATTATTGGTGTGCAAATGTTAGCTAATTCTGCTTCCAGAGACCTTTAAAAATTACTGTTAAATGCAATAAACTTCAGCTCCATAGCCATGGAACCATAGTGTTCATAGCTCAAGATGCATTTTAGACCAATTTTATGAAAATAAAAATATATATTGTAAATGCAAAATGTTGACTGAGGTATCCTCATACAAACAGTGCAGAAAAATGTTTTCAAAAAATGGTATATGTTGTAGAAATGTTAAATGTTTAAAAGGAAAAGTAAAGGCTGGTTCACAACAAGCGAGAACGGTAACCAGAACGAGAACGAAAAGTTGAAATACATGTATTCTAATGTGAGGGTTCACAATTGGCTGGAAGCTTTCCCAGACCCTGGGAACAGCAAAGACAACTTGACCAAGTTTTAGCTTTCTCGTTCTCATTCCTGGTTCCAGCATATTAGATCCATATTGTGCATATTAGACTCTTTACTGTAGAGATTATTCTAGGTGGCTGTGACATGAAACACCTGCTAGTGCTCTCTCTATTCTCAAGCTGGAAGCATAAAAGCGGTAGAAATTCTAGCATATGTGCATCCTAACCTCAGGTCCTGACACCCACAAATCCATTGAGTGTTGGTTCTTCTAGTCCAGTGTCATCCGTGGTTTGTTTATATGCAACTCAAACCCAATAGCAAAAACTACAAAGAACAACAAATAGTTTTAATGTATTCCATTAAATAAGGGAATGAAAGCTTGGTATGACTAGAGGAATCAGAAATGTAATAGATCTGTATCTAGATAATGTTTACTCTATCAAATTTTGATGTTGGCTGAATTGGAAGCAGATGCAAAAATATAATTGGTCAGTTAAAAACAAATGAAATCCCAATGTGCAAAATCGACTTTCCACTTTGTGATCGATATGCATTCCTGTTCTCGTTACCGAGCTATAGTGAACCAAAATCTTGCATGCTGCATTGCTTCCCATTCTCATTTCCGTTTTGGTTACCATTCTTGGGTCATTGTGAACCAGCCTTAAGATGACATTCAGTGCCAAACAGTATATTTGCAATAGAACAATCCACGTGCATCTCTGTAACCTGCAAAACTTGTCATCCAGAATTAAATGTTGATTTGCCATCATATTATATGAGACAGAGTTTTCATAATGCAAGCTCCTCTTGTAAAGATAGCATGTTTGAAAATCATATTACCTCATATGTTTCATCTGGGTTAGACAAGTTCATTTTTTAACCTCATATGACATATAAGCAAGTGGAACAGAATTCTCAACTTAACTGTAGGCAAAATCACAATCATGGTTACCAAAAAACTCCAGTACAAAGTAGAAGGCCATATATTTTTAAGAGTTCCTAATTGATATCTGATAATGTTTTTAGAAATTCCCATAAATGTATTAACTATTTTGATATGCTATACTTGCATCAGTAAGAGATGAGCCTAACCCTTGTTGTGAGAGGCAGACTACACTATGGTATCACACCTTTGCAGTCATTGAACCAGGTGGCCATAATTAAAGAGGTAGTGTTTTTAGGAATGATAAGTAAACAATGGTGAGGCCAAATAAATTGAAATTTGGTGTACATATATTTCAGACAACGGGAATTCCATTCTGAGAAGAAAGAAAAATAGTTCCAAAAATTGCCACCAGATGATGAAGTGGCATTATATGGGGAATGAAAGGAAGCAAAATGTTAATCCAACACAATTACAAATGGGGCTGAATATGCTGCCCTTGAACTGCTGTCTCTGAATCGCATTGTCCATTACAGAATAGAACATGCCCATTTAACTGTCTCATGTGAAGTGTGATGTGCTCCTTAAAAGTTGTTTAACTTTCCATGTATCCTTGGTACACCTTGTTCTTTAAATAACCCCACAACAAAAAATTACATGGGGTGAGACCTGGCGAACTGGGAGGCCATTTTATAGGAATGCATGAGTGATTATGTGGTCATTGATGAAACGTTGGAGAACGACTTGCTTCACCTTCAATCCTATGTGAGAGGCTGCTCCATCCTGCATAAACATGGTAGTGTGGAGACATCCACGTTGTTGGAGGTTTGGAAAAACAAAATTGGACAGCATTCGCTGGTATCTCCATGCATTGACAGTAAAGATGTTTATTCCAGTGAGAGTGCATTCTTCAAAAAAGTGTGGCCCAATTATGAATGAGCAGTAAAGTCATACACCATGCTGTCACTTTTGGTGAGTGCAAGGGAATCTGCTCAAATGCATGAGGATCCTCAGAAGTCCAAACATGACAATGGTGTGTGTTGACAGTGCCATTCAAGTAAAAATTGGCATCATCTCTCCAAAAGATGATCCAAGGCCATGCCTTCTCCACCTCCATCCGAGCTTGGAAGAGCAGTGAAAACTGCAAGCGTGCATCTGCATCCTGAGCATGTAGTTGTTGGATGTGGCTAATCTTGTAGGGGAAAAATTTCAACACTTTGCGAAAACATTTCCAAACAGTTGAATATGGCATATTCAGTTTCTAGGATATTGTCCATGCACTGCTGGATCCCTGCTCTGCATTGGTCTCCACTACAACATTTGCAACAGTTTCCAAGTCTTCAGTGCATACAGATTTGCATCCTATCCAAGTTGCACTGGTAAAGAACCAGTATTTTCAAAGCTTGGGATCATCTTTAGCAACTTAGTAATGGTCATGGGAACTCTCTGTAGGTACTTTGCTGTTTGGAATAGCTGAAGTGCATCGGATGCATTGCTGTTATTTTGGTAATAAAATTTGACAAGTAAAACACGATCATGTAAGCAGAGCATTGTACACACAAGTGTATCCTAATGAACTGTATCCAAAGATGTCACGATACCTATTAACATTGCCGATGAGACCTGCACCACCACATACAGCACCATTTCTTCCTTTGGTGGCACTTTTTGGAACAGTTTCTTTTTTTGTTCTCAGAAAGGAATTTCCATTGTCTGAAATGCATCTACACCAAATTTCAATTTATTTGGCCTCGCTGTTGCTTACTTATGACCCTTCAAACACTACCTCTTTAATTATGGTCACCTTGTACAATGAGCAATATAGAAGTAATCAGAATCAGATGTGATGCTTCTGGTATGGCTCGTATATTATTTGTGACCATGTTGTAAAAGAGCAGTCTCAGCTTTCCCACAAAGATGGGATATAACATTGTATAGCCTACATTCTCCATTTTTAAAATTCTCAAGCACTAAGGTTATCTTAAGTTACAATGACCTGTATTTGAGTGCTAAGCAAAATACACTTTTACCCATATATAGTGTTTGGAAAGTACACGTTAAATTTTATCAGACCTATTAATTTACTTTGTCAGAGTTTTGGCTTTCATGAAGTAATGTTGTAAGCTTTAAGCATAGAATTGTAGCTTTTATGAGAGAGGTTGAACACTGTAATCCTCAAAGAAACTGAGTCATCTAGAACAGCAGAAAAAATGTATTTTTGGTATCTGTGTGTGTCTCAATCACTGTCTCTCAAGTTTATCAGTAGTTTGCTTATACATTTTTGCAGTGCTCTATTTCAGTACTAAGTACAAACATGTAAATGGCTGGGTCATTAGCTCTAGCTATTTGGCCAAGTCCACAATCACAAAATTAACATATCTAATTACATCACATTAAATCATTTATGTTCCCATAAAATACCATCAACTGTTTTCCTTTCCACTGAACATCTCCATTTCCTCTTCACCTTCCACAATAACTCCCCAAGCATGGGTAGCTATGTCCAATCATCAAAAATCTTTTCAATAACCCTTATTTTTTAATACCTTTCTAGCCACTTTTTAGTTATCAAACTCCCTTAGCACTCCATTGCTCCTCTAAGCTGAAAAAAATATAAATTTCGTCTTATTTCCTCCCCCCCACAGATAGAGTAGATACCTGTATGACAACCCTTCTCATACTCTTCAATTTCCATATATTTAATTGAAACCAAGCTATCTCTTACTTTTCATTTTTATTTTTTTTTTCCAAATTGAAACACACTCTTCCTTATCTGATCCAACTTTTTGTTCTGTGTAATATGTTGAACTTTTCTCCCTAATCTGAGAGAATAATATGTCTGTCTATATTCTCCATTCTTAATCTTGCTTTCACCCAAAACCCTCTAGTAGAATTACCAATTCTAACCCAAAAGTCTCCTAAGTCATTTTCCACTCTCTAACATGCCCTAGCTAGCTGTTCCCCAAAGTTTTTCTCTTGATATTTCAGACATATTTTCAAAATGTCTGTATCTGGGGATTCTAAAAAAGTATTTCAATACTCTTTCCAACACTAAGCCTTTTACACTAATCTTACCTAACCCTGCCATAAGTGCTGCTTTTGCCACATTGCAAGCATTAATTTACAAAAGGCTCTTTAAATTAAATCTGTAGTATGCCATACTTCATCTACCCCAAATTCCCCCGCCATAAATCCAATGAGCCTCAACTAGGGCAGCATAAATTCTTTCAAACCACTTAACCTGGTGGAAATGTAAACATTTCCACACTGCTGACATAGCCAATCTCCCCTTGGCCAAATCCATCCTTTTATGCTCTACCCATCCCCATTACTACTCAGTTTAACCCACAGATACAAAACCTCACTAACAACTTGAATTTTTTTTTCTCCTATTAACCATTTTTCATCTTTATACAGCCTGTTGCCTTAAACACCATAATTTTTGTTCTCTCTCACTTTATTTTTAACCCCCATTCTCCACAGTATCTTCCTATTTCATCTATAACTATAAACCAATCACTGATATAGAGTATACTACAAGAACATCGGCATAAAGAAGCCCTGGATGGTACTCTCTTCTTTATCCAAGCCACTGTTATCTTGATCATTTTTCCACAGGGTGTGCCAAATTACTCACATCATGAACAATTTTTGCCTGCCATATATCCTTTTATATTTACCCAAATGTTAAAAGTGGAAGTGATATGAAGGAATCCTAATTAATTTGTGACCAAGATATGTAGCAATTAAGACTATTTTTTAATAACACAGCCATGGTTTGTGCACCCAAACCAGTTCCATAAGTTACATTTTAGTTAAAAGTTTCACTTTACAGAGTATTGTTTCTTTGAAGTTGCGCAATAATTTTTTTCTTTTGGCTGTCCATTGCAGTGGCTCTATTTAGCTGCATTGAATGGTAAGACATATTGTCTAACACAGCTATTGAATTTGGCTGAATATTTTCTAAATCTTTTTTTGAACCAGGCTTCAAACAACTGACCCATCATTCTGCATGATAATCCATACTGTATTTTTTTATGTAACCATCAGCATAGAGTTTGAAATGAAATATGCAGAAGTTACAGCACATAACAAAATTGGTATTCTCAAGGGGTATCATCATGTTTCTCAGTAGTAAGTCGTCTGCCTAGGTTTCCTAGAATTGTCACATTCATCCAGGTCTCATCCAGCCACATAATTCTTCCGGACACTAACCGTAGATTTCTTACAAGAGCCTGCATCTGGAAGCAATTGCATAACTTCTTTCAAAGAGTACTTTCCTGTTACATGATTTCCACTTAAAACCAATGTGTTTCTGTATACAGCATAAGCAGCTCTATCTACCTCTGAACTAGCCATCTCTTTTAAGAGAAGCTAGAGTGATAGCCATTTAGGAAGGTTGATTGGTGCACAAGAAGAAAGAGATAATTGTATGTTCCTTTCATCTTTCCGCAATATATTCAACCATGCCTGTGTGATTTCATATGTGCTGTTTACAATACAAGTGTGATATCCTTAAATATTTGTACTTACTGCTGATTAAGTTGCCTTAAAGGAAGTCACATCTGTTGTCAGTCTGTAGCAGGGAATATGAGAAAAATTATAAGAGCCTTAGCTATTAACAGCAAAAATAGCACCTTAAAACACACAGGATAGGCGTAACAGCGTAATAAAATTATATCTGCTTGGCCAGATAATTACTATTGAGCGTTTCCATCATTACTGTACATCCAAGGCCATTGGCCTTCATAAATGAAAATTACTTCAGCAATCTCTTTCATTTAGGGCACTCCTTCCTTTCAAAATAACAAAGACTTGACAATAAATTATATCGTTTTGGTTACTGTATAGTACAGATTTTAGTGCCTATTAATGTATTGATTTTCCTGGCTTCCTTGAAACTGGAGTATGGTTACTTAAACTTTCTCATTTCTCTTTAGTTTTTCATTTAACTGTTGCCATAAAATGAAAAGTGCACCAAAACCCACTCCACCACTTCAAATAGCATAATCAAAGCAGCTTAGTTTACCCTTTACTATTCAAAGTATTTTTTGAAGTTTTAAATAGGCTCACAGAGTTGACTATTTCAGGTTACACCTTGGCAAAACTTGCTATTATTATCACTTGATGAACCCATAGTATTAAAGTACACACATGACATTTGAACAAATAACAATTACTACCTAGCACTATAAGTTAAATAAGTTCTTAAACTTAGAAAATAGAACTATTAAGTGTGGTATATGTGCAGTAAAGAAGGAGCACCAGAGAATTTCAACTAATTAGTACCTATTTAGGTAGTAGTCTAAAAATCATTAGAAATACACTGACTATGGAACCTCTTGCTGCCTGCCTTTGCTAATTCAAAACCAGCAGCTGTGAGTGTTGCCAGGGATGCTGTTTACAGAAAACAAGTAAAAAGGCAAGAAGAAAGAAAGCCCTGAAGGATAATCTGTGATGAACTCTGAAACTTATTTTACTATTTTTATCTGCGTTTGAACTACCTGCAGTTTTGCTGTTTACAGAGTTGCAGCAGAAAATAATTCCATGTTTCGTAATGAATTGAAAACAAACTGTAGCAGTTTCAAAATTTCAATTAACTAAACACAAGGGCTTAACATGCTGAGCTCAGCTTAGGGGAATGCTTACAGTAAGTGTATATCTACAATCCTCAAGTTTCTGAATGCTAGAGGTTCTAAAACCTAAACTTCTGATTAACATTTGTTTTCTTCTGAACCAGGACATGTGTGAGAAAATACTCAGACATGTGTATCAATTTTGAAGATTGAGAAGCTAGTAACAGTGATATGTCATAATTTAAAATAAAGAGAGTTGGAGGTTGTCACACTACATCACTAAAAGGTTCATACTTCTCCCGAAATGCATTCAAAGTAAGAACCTTTTAGTGATGTAGTGTAACAACCTCCAACTCTCTTTATTAAAAAAAAAAGTGTATAAATGTTTTCAATTTAGTTTCATACAAAGAAATTACTAATGTGATCTCAGATTCTGACAAGTCTCATTACATGCTCAATACTGGCATACAAAAGGAGGGGGGAAATATTTGTATGCATACAGTAGCACGTCTCACATTTGAATGTGATTGTGGTATGTTGACTTTGCAAATAAAAGCAGCCATGCAAGTATAGAGTAAATACACAAGTGAAGTGCTGAAAAGGGCTCACCAGTTTTAAAAGATGATGAAAAATGGCCTCCTGAAGCTTTCTATAGTGTGGTACTTTTTAACCAAACTCTATATTGCTCTCTTTGCCATTTGTCATCTATGTGGAAACCTGTCTGAAAATGTTGAGGGTTCTAATGGAACATGTTTTCACATATGCTTTTTTCACATTTTTTTTTATCAAGTCATTCATTTTGCAGAATTAAATAGGCATATGTAATTCAATTGAGAAGTAAACTGAAAAGCTGACAGAAGAATGCCAACCATCTACTAGGGATGGTCAGTTTGCGAGCGATTATTGCATAAAATTGTCCATTGTTGAAGTTCACTCATTTCGATGTAATAAAATATGAGAATGCAATTTCAAGTAGTGAGAATATCACTTTTGTGTTGAAATGGTTATTTGTGCACCTGTGCCATTGTGACAAATTTGCATAATTATGTCTGTTTGATGAAGATCTCTGCATGTTCCATGCTTTTAACATGAATAAATAAAAAGGAAGTATTTGTTTTCTGGTGCAAATGGCTTTTAAGATAACCTTTATTCTACACTAAATTTTGTAGTTTTAGATAATTAAAATGTTACATTGTTCATCCTTGTGTAGAAGTTAACTCTTTCCTGCACATAGTATGAGAATGAAACTACATATGTCCTTTCTGTGTACTAAATATTACTTAAAAAGCCATGACAGTTATATATTTATTGGAATTAAGCTATAGATGTATGGAAAATGAACATTAAGCTATAGATGTATGCAAAATGAACGTTAAATGACATATGATTTTTCTCTTTTAGCACTTGATGAAGGCGATATAGCACTGCTGAAAACTTATGTAAGTAGGTAACTTACAATGCATTATTTGTAAGCATTCATGGATAACTGTTTTTCAGTTGGAAGCAAACTTTGTGTATAATATTGCTGGCTTGGTTGTTTTTCACTTATGGCATGGAACCTTGAACAATTTCTGTATCTATGACATAAAGTAATAGTTGGATTACTTCATCACATACCCTATTTGTGTATACACAGTGATTTTTTTCCCTTTATCAGAGCATATTGAACAGAATATACAGAGTAACAATTTAATTTCACTCTTCTAAATTGTTTTGGGAATTGCCCTTAAGTTTTAATGATTGATGTGTAGGCAGCAGTCTTCAGTACCTTCCAGCTAAAGGCTAGTGTACAATTGCCCAGGGATAGGAGTGGAAATGAGAAGCATAATGGGAAAAAATTAAAACATTTTGTTTTCAAATATGAGCATGCACAACCAGTGGGAAGCTTTCCAGAGCCCAGGAATGCCAACAGGAGAGTGGGTCGAATTTCATGTTTCCCTTCGCCATCATAGCACACTGTATTTGTGTATATGTCTTCATTGTGGAAGATACCCAAGGAGGCCAAGATCCATGCATGCTTGGAAAAACAAAATTGGGTGGACTCTCAGCAGCTGCACATGCTTCCATTCTCAATTTTGTTTATGCTTTTGATAGTTCAATTTAGTGTAAGAATCAGGTGTAAACGATATTGTTTATAAATGTTGACCACATTGAGTTTAAAATTTGGTGAAGCTGCATTCAGATACAAAAAGAAGTCTCATTGGTCAGTTTTAAACACACAATATCTGAATGTGCAAAATCAGTTTTCCATATTGTCAATATATTGTTCAATGTAGTTTTCCATTTCAATTTTCAATTTGTTAGTGAATTAAAAGCCCTAGATGCTCAAGTCGATGCTTTTCTGGTCTTGTTCTTCTTTCCATCACAGTGTTATTGTTGAATAATGTTAGAAATCTATTAATCCCAATTAACAAATTGAGATTAGGAATGCAGCTCCCATTCTTGATTGATTATGCGTGGTGTATTCACCATCCTATTCCATTCCCATTTCTGGTTCTCATTCCTGGACAATTGTGCACAAGACTTTAATGGTGGCGTCTCCATGTATAGTAGGCAAGGAACATCACAAAGGCATTCTAAAACATAAAGGAAGTGCGATTACTATAAAAATAATCATGCTTAACTTCTTCTTTTTCTTTTTCTTCTTTTTCTTCTTCTTCTTCTTCTTCTTCTTCTTCTTCTTCTTCTTCTTCTTCTTCTTCTTCTTCTTGTGAACTTAAGTATGTAATGTAAACTAACAGCTTAGAGAAATTTGTGTCAAATTTTGCAACACTGCACCACTGCAGTTTATGAGAAACATGTTTCAGGAGCTAATTGCTGCTAATCTTTCTGTCATGGTGGTCATTTGAACTTCTGCATCAGATGTCACTGGGCAGGATTTCAAAATTGAAAATTTGTACCTTGTTTTTCCAGATGTATGCATTTTCCCAGACTGAAAGTTACATTTTTCATATGTTTTTGAGAAGTTAGGGTTTCTATTGATGTCATAGGTTTTTCTTTCTAACAATGTCATGTTAAGTGCTGATTTTACTTTTGCTTTTGATGTATGTTTCTGATGTGCTCCTTTGCTCTTGAAATGTAAAACCTACTACTGCTGCTCCTACCTCCTGCTTATTTTGGTTGCATAGATAGCAGCATTTTTTTTTGAGTGTCAAGGGAACTTAACACTTTTCCACCATGCGTTGCAGTAGCCAAGGAGTGAATTGTTGACATTATGACTACCACCATGGATGATATTATCAGCATTTTAAATGAAGATTTTAGTGAGGCTAATATTTTGGCTAACTCGGTGTCAGACGAATTGCAACCAGCTAGTTCAGATCATACAGAAAGTGCTGGTAAGTTGAAGTGAAATGTTGATTGTTGCTGAAAATTGTAAACTAACCTAAAAATTAGCATTATAATGCAATAACTTTAGCATTCTGTTATGTTTTGACATTCCCTAGGCTATAATCTAATCAACTGAATTTAACTATTATTGTACAGTAATGTATTTAAATTGGCTTAACTAGTCATATGCTAGTGCTACGGTGAGAAGTGTTGGAATAAATTATTCTTACTTGGTTTCTAATATAAATTTGGTTATTTTTCAGGAAGTGAAGGAAAAATATAACACAGACTCCAGAAAGGGAAGAACTGCTTCAGAAAATGAAAATGTAACTGCAAATGGAACTTGAAAAAAAAGATTAAAACATGCAAATAAAAAGGAAACCAAATAAAGGGCTTAAAATTCAGACTGCAAAATTAAAGAAGTTAAAGGAAGTACAGGCAAGAAATTTACCAACAATGACTTTATGCAGATTGTTTCCAAAAAATAACTCAATACAACGAAAATTTGCTTTTGTATAATTCAGTCTCTCTAATGCACAAAATGCTTTCCTGTATGGTTTAGCCAAACAGATCACACCTCAACAGAAATGTCTCAGGAACCACTCGACTTTGAAAGTCTGTTACTAATAATTTTTTTTTCATATGAAGTCAAGGACAAACAGTTGCTTCATGTAAAAGGTACTTTCTTCAGACATTCCATACAACAGATGGCTGCATGACTAGAGCTTTAAAAAAACTTAAAAATGGGGAACAACCTGGATACCATAACCAAGGCTGTGCTCTTTCAGTCAACAAAATCTCTGATGATTAAATGACCTCTGTTCGAGAACACATACAAAACTTCCCACCCTAGAGCACCAGGGCTAAAAATCCCAACCATAAATACTTACCTTTTGATCTTAATATAACTATCATGTACTATTTGTTTAGAGAATACTTTCAAGAGAGAGATGCAATTGCAGTTTCTGTTGATATTTATCAGAGGACCTTCAGTAATTTGTATTTTTAAGCATCACATTGGGGTATCTGCAAAAAGTGGATGCTTATGAAATAAAAAAAGCTACTCTTGACAGATTGAACAGAAATGAATAGTTTGAAAGCTGAGTATGAACTCCATTTTAGTAAAGCAGAGCTTACTTGGACATCAGCGAAAAATGATGCAGAAAAGAATGAGAATTATCCTTCACTTTGTATTAACTTTTTTACTTTGAAGTAGCTCTTACTCTAAACTCACTATGTAATAATGTATTACAAACATAAGATGTTCATTAATAATTTTGGTTGTCGCAACTGTTATAGGATTAATGTATGATTGGGATGCTCCCTGAGGTTCACAGGAAATAAATTAATTTGTAATTTAGCACATTGAAACATGTGCATCTGAAGCTAAACATGTAGACTCATACAGCAATACTTATACAGACCAAAGCCATAACTATAACTTTGCCCTATATCAGTTTTAAAAGTTTATTGGAGGTAACAGCAACCAGATTGAGACATTTGGGTTAAGAATCAATTGGATTTGATGTTAGTGAGTTGACCCTTTTGCTTTGTTTCACAAAGAGACTCTTAATGATGAAGTACCCTTCTCAGCTATCAGCATTATTCCAAGCAAACAGAACTTTACAGAGGACTTAACTCAGTAACACCAAAGAAGAAATGGGACATGCATGGCTTGCTACCTTCTATTCCATCAATCCACCATAGCTACTCCAGAAATCTTGTTGTATCTGCTGTAATCATTGACAATTCAGAACCACTGGCAGAAAAGGAGTATGACAGTGATCAGTGAATATAACACTTGAAAAATTGTTTCACTAACCTTAATTAAACCAGCTTTCAGTGCCTTTTTTCACATGTTTGTTTTTAATGTTAACTATAAAAATATACTCAATGCATTAAAATATGCTTAGGGCAGCATGCACGATGTTGGAGTAAATTACTTTGAAAGTAACAATGACTAAAGAAGTCCATACTATGGAAGTAGGTTACTCCGGGTGTAATTTATTTTGGAAGTAATGTCAGAGAGCTCAACTACAATTTACTCTTTTAGTTACTACTGCAGAAATAAAAGTTCATTTCTCACAGAGAATTGTTTTGTTTGTGCGATTTACTTGAAGCTATCATGGATAAGTTATATGTGATAGGAAAAGGGGGGAAAAACTTCAGTGAAAGAGATGGAGTTTGTTGATGGAGATAATGAAATTCCATTTAAACAATATAGAGTACAAAAAACACAATTTAAAGATGCTGGAAAAGAGATGCCTGTAAAGTCATGATGGACAAGTTTAATGCTTCGAGCGACAGGAAATGTGCTGAACAGCAGCTTTAAATTCTTTGGAATTGTGTTCCTAATCTTTATATTTGCATTGCAGATCGCTTGCATGTTGATGGAGAAATAGCCTTTCCAGTTTCAGAAAAGTTCACCATTTTCACTGAATGGACACACAATAGGAACATTTGTACAGTGAATTGTACCCACAATGTGAACATTTAAATGTTTGTGTATGAAACATTCGCAGGATGCATAACAATTGCAGTTTGGATAAATTCTTGTCAGAGTTTTGTTGTAAATACACTCCAAGCAGATTCAAAAAGAATGTAAAAGATTCTTTCCTAATATTGAAAAATTCCTTAAACACTCTCATGTTGTATAAGTATCATATGGATCTTGCCTTACCTGTACTACATGCGCTACTGCATTCCCATTTTTTCTTTGTTGAGATCATCATTGTAATCTAAGTAATCCATGAACTCGTCAAAATATCTTCCTCCAAATACGATACAGTACTCTAATTCAGTCAACAGATTGGATAAAATTGAGTTTTATTTATGGATGCTCTTTGAATGCTGTGGTCCTTAGCGTCCCATTGTATATTGGGCGTGAAATACCGGAAATTTTGCTCAGAGGCCTCTATATCAGGCTTGAGGTTCTTTTACATGGCGTAAATCTACAACATGGGACCACCGGCTTTACTTCCCTTCCGAAGGAAGCCATGCTAAAGATTTTTAAGCCCGAAAAAATCCATCGCCCTCCGCTGGTTTTGAACCCGCGACCTCGGGAACTAGAGGCTAGCATGGTAACCACTACACCAGATTGGTTACTCCATCCAGGTCATGAGAGTAAATTCTAGTAACAACTACATGATGGTGCTCTCCAAAATTTACTTCTGTGGTAATTTACTCTGGGAGTATCTGAAAAGAGTAAACTACTTTGTAAGTAGTTTACTCTGTATGGAAGTCGTCGAGTGTTGACTTGATTGGTAGTTACTATGGAAGTGGAGCTTACTCTAGGTTGTCGCATGCCACCCTCAGTGTAATTAAATATGCACACAAATAATTGTATAAATACAATTGTTAAACTTTTGGAACCAACAGTTTTGTTTTCATTGCCTTTCTGAATCCCCCAAAGATGTGTAAGTCTTTCAACCACTCAAGCCCACCCGTGCGTGTATATATATTTTTTACAAAATTAGTAGCAGCAATTATATACATTAATTGCTGAGTTATGTTCGACATAAATGTTAAAAGTTAGTATGAATTTAGTTACATTACCAGTAAAACCTCTAGTTAACAAAAATGATGTTAAATTGACTGACAATACTGTTACCTTCACTGTTTCGCGTGGTAAATAGGAAATTGGAGTTTATGGGCTCTGCTATTTTGATAACATTATTTTATTTATGAGTGTGCATGCCAATGATAACAGTTCTATTGATTTCAGGTATGTAAAGTGGCCAGAACAATATGTTCTATGTTCAACATTTTAAAGTTGGTCAATAAACCTTCCAGGAAAATTGATGTTTCAACATTGTAAAGAAATCATCTCAGATTATAGTTAGGCAGGAAATCTAATGCTTAACTTTTGTGTAATGAAAGAGTTATTCTTCCTGAAAGATTGTGTCTTAAAACATAGAAACTAAATATATGCTCATCAAAATATGTTAAGTCTAATATTGGATATGATGACGGGGAACAAGAGAAAAACTTCAATTGGCGTACATGCCTTCCAAGCAAGAGCTGTCAAGTGGGAAAACCAAACCTATTGACCAATACATCATTCAAACCATGAGCACAGGGCTGATCCTTGGGCAGGTCAGATGGGCTGTCTATTCGAGGTTCCATGTTTTGGAAGCCCTGCAGCTGAGGAAAAAGTAGATTCAATCTGTCCACTACTACTATTAAAATAATGTCATGCTGATGTTCTTGTTAAAATTTTTATTTTTAGAAACTTCAAAGAAAAAAGGAAGTGAGTGAATGGATAGCTTCTGTGTATGTAACAAAATTTATTGTTGACTATTGCAGTTTAATTTAATGTGTAAACTAATAATATGCCGTGTTCCACATACTATGTGGGCGATGGCCGAGTGATTTTTGCTGCTAAATGCCTGTACGAAGACGTGGATGTACCCCAAGAGAGCTACTAAAGGTTATATTTATAAAAAGTAGGATCAAGGATTGTTAACCTTGATGAAAGAAATACTGCTGGTAGAGTTTTAATTCCCTTCACCAGTCTATTCTACAAGGGTGGATTGATAAGTCCATGACTTTGACAAGAGATAGCGTTCTAATTACAGGTTTCTTGTTTGCACCCAAGTCTTACATCTATTCTGGGTATAATCGCAGAAATTTGTCATAATTTGTTTCTTAGAACATTGTTGAGAGTGTCTAAAGTAAGCAGATGTGTATTGCTTCCTAGAAAATGGATAAAACTGAATTTCGTGTTCTGATAAAGCATACTTTTTACATGGTAAGACTGTGAAGGAAACTGATGAAAAGCTAAACAAGTATTATGGGGACTCTGCTCCATCACATGGCATGGTTCACAAGTGGTTCACAGAATTTCAATGTGGCTGTTTGAGCACAAGACATACCATGCACACAGGACGGTCGGTTGAGGTCACAACAAAAGAAATGGTGAACAAAGTTCACGATATTGTGTTGGAAGACAGCTGAGTGAAAATCTGTGAGATAGTCAAGACCATAAACATCTAGAGTGAACGGGTGTATAACATTCTGCACAAATATTTGGGTATGAGAAAGCGTTCAGCAAGATGGGTGCTGTGACTGCTCACAATTGAGAACAAGCGGAATCATGTGACCATTTCACAGGGATGTTTGAACACGTTTCAGCACAACTAAAATGAGTTTTTGCAGCGTTATATCATGGTTGATGAAACTTGGATCCATTACTATCAACCTGAAACCAAACAACAATGAAAGCAGTGGATTTCCTTCGGCGAACCTGCTCCAAAGAAAGTGAAAACCATTCCGTCGGCAGGAAAAAATCATGGTAGCTGTCTTTTGGGATTCACAAGGGGTGATAGACATCCACTACCTGGAGAAGGGTTAAACGATCACAGGTTCATGTTATGCCGCAATGCTGGATCAGTTTGTTAAAAAAACGACCCCATTTGGTGAAGACAAAGGTTCTCTTTCACCAGGATAATGCACCCGCACAAAAGTCAGCCATTGCCATCGCAAAATTTGTTGAATTGAGCTATGAACTGCTACCTCACCCACCATATTCTCCAGATTTGGCTCCGAGCAACTTCTTCCTCTTCGCAAACCTGAAAAATTGGCTCACTGGGAAGAAATTCATGTCCAGTGAACACATCATGGCAGAAACCGCCTCATATTTTGCAGACTTCGAAAAATCATATTTTTTGGAAGGGTTAAAAAAATGCTGGACGTGTATTGAATTGAAAGGAGACTATGTTGAGAAATAAAATTGATCTTTTGGGAAAATTTGTTATTTTCTTTAACAAGTCACTGACTTATCAATTCGCCCTCGTATTTACAGATTCCTGTTGGCATTCAGTATCTTAGTAATTGTTCTTAAGATTCCTGCTCTTTGTTCCTTCAGGTCTTTGCACTATATCAGTATCAATTAAGCTGCAATTTTCAACTTAGGTTTTGTGAAAGGGTTAGAAACATAAAGCACAGTACCTTTGCAAAACTAAATGTTCCTTATTTGCAGTACAGCTCTACCTGGATCATCATTATTCCATAGACCACTGTTGCATTGAACAAATGTTTGTTTTGGGTAGTCCTTACAACTACATCCCCATCTTGCCTCCAGCGATCCACATCATTGACCCTGCTGAACACTGTTCCTCTACTGATCATCTTTATCACATCTTCTTGCCAACTTTGTTATAAATAACTACTCTAGCACTGTCTAGTCTTTTTATCCTGTTGGGTTCAAAGCATGCCTTCCATTGGGGACACCTCTGGGAAGTGCTACTCTCTTGAACATCATTCACAGTGATTAATGATAGATAACTCACCACAAATGCCCTACACTGGTTGCTACCCTCTATCTCATCATTAGCTTGGTGGAGTATGCTGAACTACACCCAGTCATGAGCTGCTGCATCATTAGGAATCACATGCATGTGATCAACTATTGAGTGTTCATTATCATTAAACTTAACTTCCTGTGCTTCCAGCTCTGTGTTTCTGGCATTTTACAATCCCTTTACTGTTATTCTCATTGTGGCTTAATGTTAATTACAGTTCTTGCTTATTTTATTTTTACTGATAATGAGTAAGATAAGTCTAAAAAAGAAAACTTGAGACTGGCTCTGACGAACACATCCACTGCAATCTTTATTACTGGCACAGAAATTAACACATTGAAGCATTTGGTTTTTAGTATGATTTGTAGTTAGCTGTAAGGAGTCAAATATATGAGGACCTCATATTCTGCTAAGTTTAAGCTGGGTGGATTTCTGTTCATGCTTAACACATTCTGTACTCATTTGAGATCATCAAGCATCTTCTGTTGAGTTGTCCTACATGGTCTAGGGTAACCTCTAGTCCCTTTTCAGGCATAAAAATCCTCAGCATGGCTTCCTTCGGAAGGGAGGTAAAGCCAGTGGTCCCGTGTCATAGGTTTACGGCATGCAAAAGAATCTCAAGCCTAATAAAGAGTCCTCTGAGCAAAATTTCTGGTCTTTCATGCCCAGTATAGAATTGAACGTTAAGAATCATAGCAGTTTAAGAATGTCCATAAATAAAACTTGATTTAATTTTTTACCTTCTGTTCAGCTGTTGGTAAAAAATGTTCAAAGGAGTCTTTCAGTTTAGTAATATTTGTGTCTATTTGCAATACAATACTTCACTTACTAAACTTTTGACATGTTTCGAAAGCGCTTGTTTTTATCTTTAGTAAAGGTCAACTGGTGTGTCCAGCGTGTAGAACAGCTGAAGTTCTGTCTTAAAAACAGATTGTAAATTGAAGGATTTGTATGAATATTTTTTTAACAGCTCAAGAGAAGGTGCTTGATATCAAATAGGTACAACTAAGTATCTATTTGAGTGCTAAGTAAGCAGTGGAAGAGAGTGGATGTGTGTGGAAGAAGCTCCTGGAGTGGAGGACAAGAAGGGCTTAAGAAACTATGGGAATTAGTATCGAAGAGCACAGAGGAAGAATTGGAACTTTTAACAAGTTAAAATGGAAGGAATTCAAAATAAATAAAGGTGCAGAAGAGATGGTAAACATGATTCTCCTCACATGTATAATAGGCATGCTACTGATAATTGGAGGAGTTGAAATTAATCCTGGGCCAAATGGGAATCGAAACATCATGGAAGAAATTTTGGCTAGTATAAAAGATATGGATGAGAAATTAGGAAATAAATTCAATGGAGTGGAAAAGGAACTAATAGATATCAAGGGTGAGATTAAAACTGAAATGCAAGATATAAGAAATGAGGTACAGAAAATCAAAAGAAGAGTAGAGCTGTTGAAAGAGAGACACCGCAGATTCAATCTAGTTATGAGTGAAAGAAAGGAATGGAGTGTGGCCTGTTGAAGAGGTCAGAGAGATTATAGAAGGAAAGCTTGGAATGGTGCTACAGGACTGGGAGATTAGGGAAGCATTCAGAGTGGGGAGATCAAGAGGAGCCAGAATGATAGTTGCAAGATTTATGTCAGTGCAGTTTGTTTATGAAGTGTTAAAGAAAAAAAAGCAACTAAAAGGAACAAAAATCTTTATAAACAGAGATTTATCGGTGGAACAATGGACAAATACAACAAATGAAACTGGCAAGAATGGAAGGGAAACAGGCCTTCATAAAGAATCTAAGATTGTGGGTCGATGGGCGCATGGTGGTTGGATACGAAAGTGACATAAGGAGCAGCAGATTGCAGGAGCAGGAAATGATTCAGCTAAATACATCTGAGACCAGAGAGAAGGAATGCAGATCGTAAGGAAGTCCAAAGAGCGATTGGAGACCGGAGGAAAAGGATGGACACATGGAAGTTATGTCACAGGCACGTGAGGCTGGCAGAAAGAAGATGATTGTGTCAGAGAGAAGATGCGGAGATGGTGAAGTGAAAACGTCGGATCAGAGTGACGTAAGGGCAACAGCTGGCGAAGCAACGAAAATGATATCATCCAGGAGGGAGGAAGCTCAATCGGCACGTGATCTGGCTGTGGGCAGGGTGGAGGCGTGGTTGCAGAGTGGCGAAATGGTGGGAGAAGAAAGCATTGTGTCGACACCCAATGGGAGTTTAATGGTTCTGGACAGAAATATAGTGGGACCGTCAAGGGAGCCAACAGGAAAAAAGTTACGGAGTAGGAAAGTGGCATAGATATAGAAATAGAACAGGCTCAGAGAGAAGTATGGGAATACGGAAGTAGTAATAATGGGGGATGTTAATATAGACTGAATATGTTGTGGAAATGAAACATGTTCTAGAAGGGAACAATTCAGACGAAGTAAAGACAAGTGTATTGATAAGTCAAGTGATAGATTTGTTTGAATTTGTGAAGTGAATGCTCTAGATATATTGAACGGTAAATACGGAGAAGATTTTGGAGGGAGAGTTTACTTTTGTTAATATGAACGAACAAGGTTGTTATGGCCGATCACCATGGGGTACACAATAAGTATTCTTAAGGTATTGTCTAATAGTTGCCACTTCCCGCTAGTAGTGGAGATTTAAAGACGATCGGAGGAAGTAAGGGAAGTGAGATGGGAATGGGAAAAGAATATTAAGCAGTATATTGAATTTAAATGAACTGTTAACGTAATGAAGCAAACGCAACACACATGATTGTTAAATGCTGTAAGCTTGGGTGTGATCGGCAATAGGAGCCAGGGCTTGACGCTGATCATGCCCAAATGAATTGTAATAGCTCAACACTCAATAAAGATAAATCAATCAATCAAATATCTACTTGAAGTGGGATTCTCCGTCTAAACAAAATACAGTGCAAACATTTTGTTACAGTGCCGCTAACTTTCGCATAGGTAAACAAGTTCTACATGTTTCTGCGCCTATTTTATTGCAATATTAAGTAATTAATAGCTAAAATTGCGCGCAAGAAGACTAGAAGAGTGTGATCAGCACATCTTGTATCCATATAAGTGATTTTCATTGCAGTTATTTATTTGAAAGCACCTTAATTACGTTAAGTATGAATCAGGAATCCAAAACCCTGCATACTTAACCTTTTTAAGTGGAGCAAAAAAACCAACCGTTCTATTGAAATAACCTCTGCACAAGGGGTCACAATTTCAGAAATGCAACCAAAAGAAACCCAACCATCTAGAAGCTACGCCAGTGCTGCACAGAAGGATGTCATCCCTACAAAAGAATAAACCATAGTTCTGGATTCTGTAGATGGAATCTTATCTGACCAATAGTTCCATGTTTCCTAATAAACTGCAGTTCTATTTCGAGAGAAACCATTCCAGGTTCAAAGACACACTCTGATTTTTTCAAGGGGAAGTGCAAACAAATCTTGCTTCACAGATAACTATGACAACACTTACTAAAACAGATGAGAAAGTACCGGTAGCTTCCCACACAAGTTGTGTGTTTCACCAACTGGAACTGGTAGAGCACATACCATTTCAGACTCATTAAACCTTGTACAATTGAAACTGTAAAGTGTTTGCTTGATGAACAAGCTGTTAAGTTGTTAATTTAGCATTCAACAACATGACTCATAGCTTAATCAACATCCCCCTCAACAGAACTGAATACTACAAAGAATATCAACACATTGTCAAATCTGCAGTAGAGAATGGATTCAGCCAGGAAATGGTAGATAGAAAAATAACTAAATTCAAAAGGCAAAGGCAAAAATGCATCAAGCAGGGCACCACACTTTCTAATGCAGCAGAAAAGATCAGCTTCAGGAAATTCACATACCACCCAGGTGTCTTTCACAAATTTCAGAAAATATAAAAAAATCACATCACCCTGGCACCTTACAACAAATTTAGTATCAAGAATCTCATTAAAGCAAGAAAATCTGATCCCATACCCCAGGACAAAAAGTCAGGAATCTACCGGATCCAATGTGTAATTGCGAGAAAGTTTACATCAGAAAAACAAAAAGGAACATATGCACTCGCTTCAAGGAACACTGCCATTGCATAAAGTTCAAACAGACCAACAAATCAGCAATTGCTTTTCACTTCTAGACTCAAAACCATGAAATAGACACCAATATCCAGTTGCTGAAACCAGCCCAAAAACCCAAAGAGCTTGAAATATGGGAGAAGATAGTTTCATCCACAGATCACCTGAGGATACCCCAGGCTTTCAACAATACGATTGAGAGTTGATCCGACAGTCAACAGGCAGCTGATGATGTGAACTCATGGTCACGATACATGTTCTGCAGAATAAATAGGCAAGTGAAGCTAGTAAGTGTGTTTAGGTTGACCCCACTTTCCTCATGTGTATTTTATGAATTTGTCTGTATTAAAATACATGAATTGACTTTTTAACACTTTTAAGCTTCTCTTACATTTCATTTTAATGGCAGAATGTTCACTGATCATAATTGTGTCCACCTTGTGTGTCATATTATTTTGTGAAATTGGGACCTTTGGTGGTAGATGCGATGAACCTAAAAATTGGGTGTCCTCTGAAACAAGCTTATTCATAAGCTTATGTTGGAATTTATGGATGTAAATTTCTTCCCATGTAATAAGCTCTATGACTATCCTAGCTGTTCCTAATAAGTGTACATATCTTTGCATGTTGTGGCCTTCATCCCACAAATTTGTGGCTATGACCTACTTATCTTTCTGTTTATTCTGAATATTACTGAGGTGTTCTTTTAAGTGGTCATCAATGTGTCTCTTCATGTTTGCTACATATATCTTATCACATACCAAACAAATTTGATTAATGCTCAACTTTTTCACTTTCGGCATCTTGTCTATGTAATTATTGAAACCTGAAACATTATTGAAACATTACAAGCATTTTTAGGTATCAGTTATATATTGTAGTTTTTGAAGATCTGGAATTTTTTATGTGCCCAAGGTGAAAAGTAAATTTGCTACAATTTCTATTTTCTCTTACTTGCAGTAAAGTAGTAGCTGCTTCAAAATGTTTCTTCCATTAAAACTTTTTAACTTTACTGTCTAGATCTTTTTGAAATCCCTTTCGAGATGCTACTTTTGCTATGCATTTATATTCTCTACTATATTCAAACTTATTCATAGGAATATGGGCTAGTCAGTGTACCATGCTGTTTATTGCTGCACGTTTGTGCATAATTGGATTAAAACTGTTGCCTTGATGTAATTATCCACATGTGTCACTTTGCTGTTATAATTTGTCACCTGTTCTGAGTGTCTTAAATCCAAAAAGGGTAGCTTATTTCCTTTTTCTGCTTCCATAGTGAATTTAACAATATAGTCCTGTAAATTTAACAACTTAAAACCTCATCTAGCCATATTTTATTGACAATAGCAAAAATGTTGATGTATAAGAGAAGGATTTAACAATTTTGCAATCTAAATTTCCCATAAATCTTCTAGTATTGGAGACAAAGAGTTACACATTGCAAATCCCTTTCCTTGTTCAAAATAACCTCTTTAGAGGGAAGTGTTTGAATGATGCAAACAATCGATATTCTACGTTGATATTGTAATGAAAAGAAGCTAGAAACAGTGATGTGTATTGAATTTATTTAAAGGTGAGTCGGAATTGTTACACTAACATCACTTAAGTTTACTCACTTAACATGTTTCGGGAAACCGTTGTTCCCATCCTCAGAAGGTTAATTCGACAGTAAAAAGATAAAAGGGTTTCTAATCTTACCTCGTTTTCTGCCATGACTTGTATCTTTTCCAACGTGGTGGCCAATTATAACTTTTGCTTCTTGTGACTTGTTGGTCATAAATTACGTTGATATTGTAATGAAAAGAAGCTAGAAACAGTGATGTGTATTGAATTTATTTAAAGGTGAGTCGGAATTGTTACACTAACATCACTTAAGTTTACTCACTTAACATGTTTCGGGAAACCGTTGTTCCCATCCTCAGAAGGTTAATTCGACTGAAGAAAATTGAGTCGAATTAACCTTCTGAGGATGGGAACAACGGTTTCCCGAAACATGTTAAGTGAGTAAACTTAAGTGATGTTAGTGTAACAATTCCGACTCACCTTTAAATAAAATCGATATTCTATTTTTCCAGACATTGAAGTTTTCTCTTATACAAAGACACTGTGGTGTTTGCATATAAAACTGGCAGTTTTACCTTTGGCCAAATGTGTCAGTTTACACATCCAGTCTTCATCATTTAAAACTATTGCCAAAAGTGTTATGGACCATTAAAAAAAATGCTGCTCTATCTGCATGCAGACGTGTTAGTGCTTTTCCTCAAGACAACCATTTTACTTCAGAGTGCATTAGGAGCGACTGGGGGCAGCTTCCTATATGTTCACACGTTAGTTTGAAGAGCCTGCTTGTAAGAGGTAATGACTTCATATAGTATTATTTTTATGTTCAACAGTGTTGTAAGTTGAAAAGGCATATTTCTCAAGGCTAGCACATGCTTATGAAGAAAGCAATGGATGGCTGCTGCTACAGTTCTTTGCCTTACCTTTAATTTTGGCAGTGGCTCCAGCATAGTGACCAGTCATTGCAGTAGTACCATCAGGGTATATTGTGGTTTAACCAGTTTTTTTTTTCTCCTGTAATTTTTCTAAGTTCTCACTGCCTCTGTTAATGTGATGTGGTTCGACATTTCCCTCAGACTTCACTTAGTTTTCACTATCATTTTACTTTCTTCATGACATAGCGGTATAACGAATTATGCACAACATAGTCTCCTCTTCCAGACAGTTCACTCTCTTGGGAGTCATACACAAGACCTCCAATATCTCGCACAAGCAACACTCACTGCGTGTGTCAAATTCTTTTGCAGAACTACACTTGATGTCACCTCATAAATGCACCCGCCAGCTCACTTACTAACTCACTGACCAACTCATCTGACTCTTACTGGTGAGAATGCTGGCTTATATAGCCAATGTGGAATCTTACACTGAACATTCTGGAACTTTATGGATACACGTTCATTAGGCGAGGTAAGGAAACTTCCAGAAGAGTCTGATTATCTGATAATAGGCTTCTGGTGTTTGCGCTGGCAAGCACTACTTATCTTTGTTTATCTCCAACTGCCTGGCACCAACCTCCTGATAACCTTGAGCCATAGCTGCTGCATCACAATATATCTGTACAGTTTTCCCCACAGTATTTCATTTGATGTGAAGAATTCATCCAAAAGATAAAATATTTAACCCTGTGATGTGTTTGTAGTGTTCTGCTAAGAAGGTCCCCTAATAGGTTTATAGGTAAACATAAGCAAACCCCTGTAAACTGCCAATCTGCCAATGTCAATTGTTTCATTCATTTGTAATGCAAATTTGGTACACTTGATGTGGCTGATAAGTGTGTCTTTCATGTCATCAGCCACATTGCTGATTTGTATAGCAAAGGTGTTATTTGACAAAGGAATGTTGGAGACTAACTTAACCAGGGCCGGCTCCAGGAGTTTTGCTGCCCCATGCGATAATTGCAAGTGCTGACCCCCCTCATGCTTTCAGACATAACCAATTTTTATCCTCATTGTCAGTTCCTCCAGACTACTTATTCTCACACAAACTACCCAAATATATTTATTTAGTTATTTATTTATTTGAATGGGTAATCAATTAAAGCTCAGGAACATATAATATGATGAAAGAATGAGATTGTTCCAAGTGAAAGATAAGACATGCAGTTACACAATAGAAGTACAATATTTCGGGTTTACCCCTTCATCAGGAAATTGCGTGACTAAAAGCACACTTGATCGTCGATTGCACTGGTCAATAATCCACAAATATTTGGACCTGGGCGTGTTTTCATTTATGAGTAAGAGAAGTTAATAAGTTCCCCATTTTGTAATGTTACATGCCACAGTATGCGAGTGAGCCGAGTACTATTTGTACTTAAGTGTTACTGTTAGTGTGCACTTCACTACTTGCGTCATACAGCATTTTCCATAACAACAATACAGGATGTTAAGGAGTAATTGATCCTTCAACCATCTGTAGAAATGGTCATGGTTAAATCTCTTCATGTTATTCCCCAGATCTTCTCAAACTGAGGAGCAGTAGGTGGCCATAAAAAATGAAGTGTTCCAGCATGGGCAATAATGAAGTCCTACAGATGACTTCATGGAGCTTTTAATTCTGTCATCAGTCCAGCACTTTAATCCGGTATGGCAGTATTTAACATTTCAGCTAACTGTACTATTTCTCTCAAATTTGTATTTTGGATATTTAACTTAAAAATAATGTTCTTAGGGCTACAATATCGGATCTTTCGAACATTATTTTTCTCTTATTGTCTTGAACTTAAATCCAAGATAATGGAGGAACTTCTTCAAAGAGCTAAGGATTCCCTGAAATAGCTCTGCTTCTTCAAGTGAAAAAATAAATTTGCTTGAGGTAGGATGCTCATTTCGGGGTAGAAGCCTGAGATGTGCTTTATCACATTCAATTCTAAATTGTCCATTTGAGTTTCTCTGGAGTTAAAAGCAGTGTTTACTAAAAATTAGGCTAACAACACAAGAAATAACTGAACGCACAAACAGTGACTTTTAGGATACCACTAGGGCGATAGTTGACCTGAGAGGTTCATGAATCACCAATCTAAGCAAATAAACTAAAGCTAGTAGCTTGAAACACTACTGTTTATAAGCACGATGTTTATTGTTGAACATCTGCTGCCTACGAATGTTTTGATGATCAATTAGGATTGCATCCAAATCACACTGGAGCTTTGTCACCAGTTTCATAACAAATAATCTCCAGAAAGTTGCTAGATTTTAAGCATGATTTATAATTTCATCATGTTTTCATATCTTGTTCATGTTTTATTGCTGCCCCTAAAACCTGCTACCCTGGGTGGTGACACAGCTTGACCATGGTGAACTTAGCAGCTTGTTCATCAAGCAAATGCTTCACAGTTTCAATTGTACAAGGTTTAATGAGTCTGAAATGGTATGTGCTCTACCAATTCCAGTTGGTGAAACACACAACTTGTGTGGGAAGCTACCGGTACTTTCTCATCCATTTTAGTAAGTGTTCTCATAGTTATCTTTGAAGCAAGATTTGTTTGTGCTTCCCCTTGAAAAAATCAGAGTGTTTATCTATGAACCTGGAATGGTTTCACTCAAAATAGAACTGATAGAGAGAGAGAGAGAGGAGAGAGAGGGGGAGGGGGAGAGAGAGGGAGAGGGAGAGTGACTTTATTACGTTACGCAGAAGAAGAGAGACAATGAAAACTGAGGTGAGTCATAATGTTATCAGAACAGGGATTTAAAAGCCACAATGAAGGTAAAGCAAGAAAAGATGGCGTTTTCCACTGGCCATAAAGTGGGAGTTCACAGTAATGCCCTTCAGACTCTCTAAGGTCCCAGAGATTCATGGAGTCCATGATGATCCTCATGATGCTTGCCTCTTTTATCTGAATATAAAGGCAAGATGTTCAATCAGCTGAAGAACCTGAGGAAGGTATATGAGAGGTTTCACCAAGCTAATCTCAAGCTAAACCCCAAGAAGTGTCAGCTGTTGAGAAAAGAAGTGCGCTACCTGGCACACATCATGAGTTCTGATGGAGTGGTTGCAGACCCACAGAAGTTGCAGGCCATCAAGGTGCAGCCCAGACAAAGGAATAAACAAGAGCAATGACAGTTCCTAAGTCTGCACACATAATACTGGAAATTTGTGATGGGGTGTGCAAACATCGCCAAAATGCTGACACAACTGCCACAAGGAACAACAGGCCTTCCAGTGGTCTGATCAAGCTGAAGAGGCTTTTCAGACCCTGAAGAATGCCATATCTCAGCTCTGGTTCTAGGATAATATGCATATGGGATGCATTTACCAAAAGCAACCAGATAAATCAGCAGTATCACATCATTTCTGGTCTTCAAACCATGATATCACTCCGAACATAAAACTCTTAAAACCGATCAACAGCAGCAATGAATTGGACATCTGGGAAAAAATACATATTGTCAAACACAGGAATCACCTAATGAATTTCGAACTGCCGCCACCCAGCAGTCTTTGGAGGTTCATCAGCCCAGCACCAGAGAACACCACTAGCCACACACATCCCCCAGACAATGACCGGAAACATCAGTTGAGAACATGCTGACGATGGGAACAAGCCGTCTCCCGAAATACGTTCAAGTAAGAATATTTTAGTGATGTAGTGTAACAACCCTCAACTCTCTTTATTTTAAATTATGACACATCACTGTTACTAGCTTCTAAATCTTCAAAATTAGTCAACAATTTACTAAAGTATTTCATCAACCCCAGTTTGATATGTAATGGGGAGGATGTTTGTAGGAACTAGAGGGGGATGTATATTCTTTTGACCAGGACAGAAATTCTCCTTTAAGAGGCCACAATTTTCTGATATAATGAGAAGACCTAGCTTGGCTGTCCCATTTATAGGGAAAGCAGCAGTATTCGGTGAAACCCAATTGCAACCCCAAGACAGCAGTTATAACCTTTAGGATTCGCATAACTGCCATTGGCGATCATTGTTTTGAACAGCTTCCGGGATTTTTTTCATGTGTTAATGTGTTTCCTGCATGCGGACAGCATATCTGACAAGCACTGAAGAAAGAAAGTTGGAATTATGGAGCAACACTGCTTTCATACTAACAGGGATTTTTCCACCAGCACAGCTCAAAACATAAATTTAAATTTCGCAAATTGGATAACCTAAGACATGTTAAATTAATGCATAAAAAATTATTTGCTTAAGTTCAATTACAACTGTAAAATTTCACATCAACTGTGAGAAATCTTGGTAACTGAGTAGTCTTGCTGCTTGCATCATGTGATGTACAGGGTAGAGGGAGAGGGTAGCACAAGGTGGGATTACGTCACTGCCAGAATCCAGTCAGTTATATCAGATGCATCTTCCTTTCAATGGCAGGTGCTGGTGCCTTCAGACAAAACAAAGCATGTAATTATGTGCTCTATAACAGTGTTAGATCTTATAAATGTACCTACTTTTACTTGCAACTAACTATTTTCGCAAGCAGCATAACATTTCCAGAACTAGTCATTTAAGTACGCAGTGACAGAACATATAGTAAAACTTTTGGAAGCCCATCCTTTAGGGGCGAATCTCTCTACAGAAGTGACTTTAGACATACAAGGTGATTCTACCGGTGAATAGTCTCAAGGCGAAGAAAGTAGCACCAATGACTCACCTATAGACTCCGACATGCAGAACCCCCATTCTCCCCTGGCAGAAACTGAATGTTAATTATCAAAATGAATCGTCATCTAAGTATGTGCCAAATCCACCGAAAAGATAAAAAGTGTGTGCAAGTCCATGTTGCAAAAGGTAGGCAGTGCAATACTGGCTTAATGAAAGTGGTAAAAACATTCACATTGGCTGCAGTCAGAAGGAGGTTTCGAGCAGTCATATCTGAACAACAGCTTTAGTTTTGGAAATAACAACTGAAAGTTATAAAACCAAATTCCAAGGAATTCAAAAAGACAATGTATGAGAGATTATTTTCACGCTTTCCGAACACACAAAAAAATAAAAGTGTATGTGATGAAATTTAAAGCAGTTCAAAGGAAATGCTAATAGGAGGTAGATTTGAAGCTTCTAGGTAATGATACCGCATAATCAGAAGCAGGAAAATAAAAAAAATTGTTTCCCATTCCTATGCTAAAGATGTGGTTCAAATTAAAAAATCGGCAGATGACTTTTTGAATGTAACAAAAAATAGGTTTATTGAGTATTCACTCTCTGATATTTACAATACAGATCAGAGAGGTTTTGAAAACGAAATGAGAACTAAGCGCACATTATCCTTTTTTGGGGAAAAACTATTGGAAGTATGGCACAATCTATTAGCACTTTCAACCACTTCTATACAATCATGCCTTCTATAAGTATGGAAGGAGTTTTCCATAAATTGTCATTGTTCTTCAAGAACCAACAGGGAATTTTGAATCCATAGTTACTAGAAGAATGTTTAAAGCTGAAAACATAATTGTGAAAGCTTTAAAATCAGGAAAAATGGGGGGAAAAGGAGTAAAAAATGGTATGAACAATTTTTTTCCATACACAGGAAACAAATTTGTCCTGATATTAGATTTTTGGACTGCCTACAGAGATCCTGTTCACAAATTATCCTTCCTGACAAAACAATCGAACTTTTCCAGTTTCCTGCCAGAACTGTGGACAGGCTTCAACCATTGAATAAGTTCTTTTTCCGTCAGTGGAAATTGTTATACTGCTGCTTATGAGAAATTTTATTTGCGAGTGATGACAAATTTTGAACTTTTTCAGAGAGATAATATTTTAAAACTACTAGGTACAATCGTTCATCCTTTTCACAATATGATAAAATAGTCATGGTTTGCTACAAATTACATTTAATAACCACTGGAGTTCCTGACACTGAAACAATTTTTCCTGTTTCATAAAAATAAGACATGCGAGCAAAACGACTGCAAATTAGATTAATTAATTTGTTGCATATGGTGTAAAATACACCTGTGTTATATATTCACAGAGTAAGTAAATAACACTCTGGCATTAAATGTTTCTTACTTTCCAATTATTGAGAGAACAGGAAGATAAACTGTGTATGAAATGCTATCAGTGTGCTCGCATTCTGGTCATGGGACATTGCAGGGCATGGAGGGGGTTGGAGTACAGTATCAGTCTGCCAGTTGGTTAGAGGGCTGTAAAGCAGCATGTCCTATACACGCACAATACATTTCATCAACACATTCCAAGTAAATTTAAAATATCTTCCCATTTTTCTCAGCAGGACAGTTTTTGCATTCATATGTGTGGTAGGTGTATCAGTGTGCGAAATTTAAAGGTTTGTTTCGACTTGAGCTGTTTGAAACATCCCTTGTAAGCTTAGGGCTGTCGTGAACAATCTTTGCTCCTGTGGGTTGCATGGGTTCATCAACCCATTTATAACATGACAGAATATCATGTTTTCCTGTTGTGTGAAATAAACCTCAAACTGCATTTGATGATGCCTGTATATTTACATTTTCCATATATGGCAAGTACGTGACGAGAATGGAGCTAAATAAAATTTGTGGGTTTTAATTTTGGCACCTCTTATTCCGCCTCTGAGCATTATAGTGATCTTGCATATTTCTTTGGAAAGCTTACTTTATTCTCAATAGAATGCCTATTATTTCATTGTTTTATAACAGTTACAATAGGAATAATGTGTGAACTTAGATAGTCTACAAACATTAGTGAATGTATGGACTCAGCCACTATAACATTGGCTGTTTCTTGGAAACGGAGCCTACTGTACGTTTTTACTATCCATTTTGTGTTTGTTAAACTCAGTTTAACAATTTTGGGGACAATATTTGTTTCAAAAACATTTTCACTGTTGACCAGTAATATTGATTTAGTAAAACATTGCTAAAGGCTTTTTCTGTATCTGATTTTTTTTTTTTTTATGTGCTGGCTCAGCATGCAGGCCCTTTGTCTAACCTTGATGTTTTATATTGTTTCCTTGCTCTCTTTTCTGTTATTCTTCTTTTCTCATGTCTCTTACTTTCCTAGCAAATTTTTCTTTTGCTTTCTTTATAAACTCTATATTTCTGATTCACTTATTTCCTCTTTCCCTTTTATCATTTTTATGGCTACAGCTTTATTCAATTTGTTTCACTTTTTCTCCCGCACTTTTTGCTTCCATAGCATTAATTTTTTACATTCTATCAGATAATGTACTATGTTTTCCCTTCCTTTGCTTAATACACAGATTCCTTTTTCACTGCCTCTTAAGAACATTAACCCCATTCTCACCCATGCAAGTCCTTTTTCTTGTCTGTTACAAAGGTCAACATACCCTTCTCTTCCCCAATTTGTTTTTATTGTTCTATAGAAAGTTAATTATTTATTTTCTAAGCCCCATATCTCTTGTCTTTCTATGTCTTCTATTGTGCTCCTTACTAATGTATTAACTACTTTCTGTTTCTTCCTTTTGTTTAGCATATGTCTCCCATTCCTATTCTCTCCATAGTGTTCTCTGCTCACCAGCTATTTATGCTCATTAAACTCTTTTGCTGATTTATGTATATCTCTAAAACTTCTCCCTCCACTTTTATCATACATCTGAACCAAATTAATGTTTTTTTTCCATAATTATTCCTTTCCTTCTGGTTCTTTGTAGCTCTGCTAAAGCTACCTCTCTTGGTGCTGATCTTGGTAATCCTAATAATGCTTTACGGAACATTGTGTATATATGGTCTATTTTTTTGCTGAAATCTGACCCCACCTCTGAGATTTCTGCTGCATATAACTTGTTGATTGTAACTGATGTCTCATACATTCTTTCTAGCCACTTGATTGACATTTCTAGTTTGTATTTACATATTCTTATTCCTGACATTGCAGCTCTTCCTTTAGGTTGTATTTTCTTATTATGAGCCTCCCATTCTCCATTATTGCTCATCCTTATCCCTAAGTAATCAATTCCTTAACCACCTCTAGCTTTTGCCCATCCTAATACCATGTTTCGTCTTCTATATCTAAAAAAAAAAAAAAAAAAAAAAAAAAAAAAAAAAAAAAAAAAAAACCAACAACAACAACAAACAATGCAATTCCATGATTTTTCAGTGAGTTTTCAATCCTTAACACTAATTGGTGCACAACGGTCTCATATGATTTGTCAGATTAAAAGGCATGCTGGTTTAGGTAAAGTGGCCTTGTAAGTGACAAGGATTTACTAATACGTTTGACAATACACTTTTCCATTTCCTTCAAAAGATACGAGGATAGGGTAATTGTTCGTCTTTTTGCTTTGACTTGGATAGTATCAATATGCCCAGGTTTAGATATGAAGACCATATTAACAAATTCCAGCCTGTTAGCACATACAAAAATGCTATAATGGCTCTGAAAATTTTGAAAAGAACTAGTCTTTTTCCTCCTGGTGTAGTGATGCTGGGAATACTCTATCTCTACCAGGAGATTTAAAAGCTTCAAATAAGTTAATTGCTCAAGTTGACTTTGTTACAATCAGATATCTCTTTGGCAATCCTCCAATCTTCATCAGTCTTACCATGATCAAATGAGGTGTGATAAAGATAATTACATTTAGGTTTAGTAATTATTTTCGAGTTTGGGAAATGGGTTATTAATGGAAGTTCCATAGTTTCGGTTGTAAGGTTCCATCTGGCTTCTTCCCAGTGGATTTGTAGGCTCTTTTGCCAATTAGGCATGCTACTTCAGAGGTGCTGTCCACCTCTTGACATGGCTTCCCCGATGAATCTTGCTTAGCCTGGTTTAATATGTTATTGGAAACTGATAAGGGTTTATATTCCTCCCAAATGTCAGTTTTCCTTGCTTTATTAAATTGTTTACGTACTTTGCTCCTCAATCTTTGGGGTTCATTGCTCCACCAGTCTATGCTCTTCCTGGTGGATCTTCTCTATGAGGACAACTACAATGATATTGTGATGCAGTGACCATGGTCCAATCTTATCAGGAGGTTGGTGCCGAGCGACTGTGCAGTTGGTGAGATAGAAATAAGTAGACGCTTGAGCATTCTTGCCCAGCATTAACACCAGCGCTATTGACAGTTAACAAAAATCTTCTGGAAGTTTCCTTCTCCCAGACTTCAGAACATTCTAGAACTCCGGAAAATTCTAGTGGCTATATAAGCCAGGGTGTTCACGAGTGAGGAGACAGTGAGGGCATTTCTGATGCAACATCAAGGACAGTTCTATGAATGTGTTAATAATGACAATTGTGGCTTCAATGAGTGCTGCTACTGCAAGAGATTAGAGATGTCTTGTGTTTGACTCCCCAGCGAGTGAACCATCCAAAGAAGAGGCTGCTTTGCTTATATTTCATTGCGCTGCTGTGTCACAAAGAAAATTGAAATAACAGGGAAAATTGAATGTTTCACAATAGTGAAGTGACAGAACTAAGTGAATAGACAGTGAAAATTGAAGTAGGTTATATTAGTGAAGTGACAGTGTAAACTGGACAAAGCCACAATATGATATTATGGTCTCAGAGAGTACCTCAATATCATATTACTCATAATGGTAGGTTTTTATTGATTGTAAACTACCCTTGAGGGACCTAGAATACTGCAACTAATGAGTTTATTATGGGTTATGGCATATCGGAGTTGGCTTGTAAGTTGCACTTCCTATTGTCAGAGGGAGACGGCTCATCTCACATATGCCTATTTTCTACATGTGGGCTAATTTCAGAAGATCCCATGGTTATAGCAATAGCTTATTTCATCTGATTAACAAAGGTGGATTCATTTCCCTTGTTTAATAACATCAAACTTGATGTAATAAATTCAAATAAGGACTCGCCTCTTTGATTGGTGTTGGTACTTCCCCAAGCTATATGATGGGCATTAGCTCCAATTAGGATCTATAGGTTATGTTACACATAGAATCGTTCCAGCCTCTGCAGTTCTTCAGAGGGTGGTGGGCTGTAGGAGTCATACAGCAGGTAAGCGGAAGTCGTAATGATCTCCTTTGTGTCTGTCTGATCTTTGCAACAAAATTCATAGATGACCAAATAATTATGTCAATGCTTAACAAATATACCATGATCTTGGATTTTCAGATGAATTGTCATGCATTATTTAGTCTTGATACTCTACCTCTTACCAGCAAAAGTTCTTGTATCAGAGCCAACTTAATACATCCAGGAGCTAATAGCTTCTGAAATGAGGAAGAGGTTCCCATGCTGTGCTGAAGGTTTATTTGAACTACTTAGCTTCGGCAGGTTTCCACTTTGGCCCCAATACTCTGAAGGTTAACCGGTTGAATCATATGTATAGTTTAAAATACCCCTGGTCAGTTTCTTGAGTGATTTCTTATTTATTGAGAACACCAAGATCATTCCAATTGGTTTTCTTTTGGTGTTAATATCCATTGCTCAACTTTAAGCCCAATATTTTGTGCCTCCAATAGTTTCAGGACTTGTTTAAGTTCTGTCATTTGAGGGGTTCAGTGGATATCCACACAATGATTGTGGCAAGTTTTTGTTATCTTCCGGGCAGTGCCAACCCAGAGAACATCCCCCTCCCAGGGTACTATTTGTTGCACTGTCACCATCAATGATGACTTTTCCCTTTCGTCTGCTCAGTTTATTATAAAGTATGCCATGCTCAGCATAACTATTTTTGAACTGAGGACCTTAACTAGGTTCATATTCAAACTTCCTCCAGTATTATTTGTTGAATGTTAGTTGCCCAGTCTTTGGTCAGTTTTGTTTCTGGATATCCTTCCAAAACAACATCCATCTTTAAGGTGATCAGAGATTGGTTGCAATAAATTCCAGCTACTACCTGTCCAGATGTGCTGGGTTTTGCTTCAGCTAGCTCTCCACACTTAGGCCATTGCTGAGTGGATCTAGTGTTCATCTTTGAGGACGATGGTGAGCTACTCAGAGCAATACCTCTTAGATGCAGTTGTAAGAGAGTAACTAGAAGCTGGCTTTTGTGGATCCATAGGATTTAATATATCTCCTGATTTCCTTTCACCAGGCATTTCCCAGGTCATCCTTTTGTTTCTGCTTAGGTTCCTGGACCTTACTGGCTTCCCTTCAGCTATAGCTCTTGTATAGCCAGTTTGTGACACTGAGCACCAGAAAGCTTCTTCCTCAGGTGTAGTCTGTTTAAAACTGAGGCAGTGTGTTGAACCACCACTTTTCGGATCTGGCTTGCTCTTCCGCTTCTAGATTGAGTGGGCTCAGTGGTAAGCACAGAGGCTTGGTCAATTGGACCTTCCGTTTCCATTACTGTGATTTCTCCACTTCTATTTGAGCTACCTACTTCTTGTAGTTCTCTCAGTAAACTTCCTTTCTTTTGGATTTTTCCTTTTTAGTTTTTTCACTTTTTGGTAATGTTTTTTTTTCTTTTTGTTTTATATCTATTTCCATTTGAATCCCACAAATATGGGGATTTAGTCAGTCAGTGCCCATGGAGTCCTCAGCTTAGGCTTAAGGCTAAAATACTGCAAGGTTTTGCCTGGTTCCCTGCAGAGATCATTAGCAACACTAAAATGATTCACCCTGGTGCCATGCAGCTCTCAGCACAATGCTTTCCACCTTGGCTTTGGGTGAACCATTACCCCATAAAGTGAGCGGGTTCCTACTGTGAAGCCCACAAGAGGGCCCCCCAGGAGCTCACCTTATGTGAGTACGGGTTTGGCATACCCGGGGGTTCCCGAGCCACTCATCGCCATCTTCATCACTTCATCCCCGTCTGGTCGAGGTGGGTTCGTTCTCGTGACCGGGGGACTCAAGGTAGGCTCTCGTGCGTTCTGTGCATTTCACTCCATGTCGCCTCTCGCCATCGTTTCTTTCTTCTCTTCTACTTATGCACATTTCGCCCCACGCCCATTCATTTACACATCTCTTTTACTTCTTAGCCGGCCTACCTTGCGTGCGAAACGCCCATGCACTTTTAGTTTCTTTTTATTTAAATCCTCCGTGGACACAGCCTGACGGATACCCGCGCACTGGGTGCGCAGCTGGGTGAGTGGGTAATGGCGTCATCCCCACCACCCGGGGTCGTCATGTAGGGTATGTGTTCGTATCCGCTGTTCAACTGCAGTCCCGCGGGGGGGCATTGCATGAGCTGCTGACTTCTGACGGCGATTGGGTCCTTCTGTCTATGTTCTGGGAGGTGTGACCCTGGGGTGAGCTAGGTATAGATAGGCCACTCACCCAAGCCGGGGTAACGCCCGGGAAGTCAGAGCCCGAGGTCGGAGACGGTTGCAATGGTGGAGGGTTTATTTCGCTATGGAGCACCCTTTCTACATTATTACTAACAGGCGCCGAAAAGTATTTGCAACAGAAGTAGCACCGCCAACATCTGGTTGTTACTTAGTTATTACACGAACTGAGGAAGGACAATCGTTTGAGAAGGTGAACCCTTTTATAGTACAGAAGGGCATTGACTATTGCTGGTTCGGTTCAGTCCTGCACTCGCCTTCGAAACGGGTCATTATTAGTACACAGCAAGTCCGATCAACGAACAAAGACCTTGTTGAGCGCTACGCTTCTCCACGGTTATCCCATCCGTGTTGAGAAGCACCGCACCTTGAATTCCTGTCGAGGCGTCGTTACCACCCATAGCCTCGACGGTATATCGGGCGAGGACCTAGTCGAACATCTATCAGATCAAAAGGTGACAGCAGTGCATCGGGTGCAGGCCAAACGCGACGGAGTATTGGTACCCACTCGTACCCTTTTTATCACATTTGATGGCGTCGATCTGCCCACGAGCATTACAGCAGGGTAGGAACGTATTGCGGCGAGGCCCTATATTCCTAGACCTCTGCGTTGTTTCAAATGCCAACGTTTTGGGCATACGCAAGTCTCCTGTAAGAGTGCCGTTAACATCTGTGCAGCATGTAGCCAGCCCTCACATGAAGGTACCTGTTTAACAGCCCCCGTCTGCGTCAATTGCAAAGGGTCACATTCTCCTTCGTTTGCCGACTGTCCGCGGTATTTGGACGAGAAGGCGATCCAGGAGATCCGGGTAAAGGAGAAACACTCCTTCGCCGAAGCCCGGAGGCGTTACCATGCGCGACAACCTTCGCTCCTGCGATCAGGAACATTCAGCTCTGTTGTTGCCTCGCGAGTACCCACAAAGGATGCAGAGACTCAAACCTGGACCATGACTGCACTAACCGCCACCACCATCCGGCCGTCCATTCAAGCCACTGTGATAAAGCCACCTAAAGCTGGTCCAAAGGTTATAAAGTCAAGTCACCGAGAAGAAATCGAAGCAGAAATTTCGTAGGGAAGATTTTTTAAAAGACCCTCCGCGTGCGCGCGGGAAGAAAAGTTCACCTCCTCCTCCTCCTCGAAGGTCGCTGTCCCAGGATGCTCCTGGGACAAACCGCGCTCAGCGGCCCCCTTCACCCGTTGCCTCCCAGAACCGATTCACGGCGCTTGAATCGGTTTCTGGCACTGAGCGCGTGGGCCCTCCCTTCGAGGAAGCTATGGAGTCTGACCAACTTCATACCAAAAGCCCGAGCCCAAAGGTTAAGCAAAAGATTATTTTAAGACGCCCTTCTAAGTAGACAGTTTATCCCTTTTTCTTAATGGCTATCCTGAGCTGGAATTTACGTGGTGTTCGATCGCATAGGGCGGAACTGCAACCTTTATTGCGTTCCCATTCACCTATGGTCATGTGTTTGCAGGAGACTAAGCTTCGCCCTCACGATCCTTTTGATCTCCGAGGGTGTACTCCGGTTTCGTTACGATCTTGAGCCGGAGGAGGGTACTCCTGCCCATGGAGGTGTCATGATTATAGTGCGTAGCGACGTTCATTTTCAAACTCTCGCTCTTACGTCCGACTTGCAAGCTGTTGCCATTAGACTTCACTTACCCGGTTTTTTCTTTTCTGTTTGCTCTGTATATTCACCTCCATCGTCTCCCCTCGCTAACGCGGACATTCGAGATCTCTTGTCCGCTCTCCCAACACCATTTCTCCTGTTGGGAGATTTTAATGCCATCATCCCCTGTGGGGTTCTCCAAGGGCTTGTGCGAGGGGAACTCTTCTTTCTGACATTTTTGATCAGTTCAACCTCTCTATTCTCAATACAGGTGAGCCTACGTTTCTTTCTGATTCTTCCGGTACATTTTCTCACTTGGACCTTGCCGTTTGCTCACTCCAGCTTGCTAGTCGTCTGCAGTGGAACGTCGTCGCTGACACCTACTCCAGCGACCATTACCCCTGCATCGTTTCTCTTCTGTCACACCACGTACAGCATTCCAGAGTCCCTACCTGGATTTTCACAACAGCCGACTGGAGCTTGTATTCCAGCCTCGTGCATTTTGACGACCAGCCCTTCACTGACATTAACCAACTAGTGCAGCACCTTACGTCTACGATTTTCTCTGCCGCCGAACGCGCAATTCCACGTTCATCCTCTCAACCTCGGCGAATGCCTGTTCCGTGGTGGAACGAGGATTGTCGGGACGCCGTTCGTGTCCGTAGAACTGCACTTAGGGTGTTTCGGCGTCACCCTACACTGGATAATTTGGTGATTTTTAAACAATCGCGCGCCAGGGCTCGTCGCATTATTCAGGATAGCAAGAAGGCATCGTGGACTCGTTTTGTCGAGTCTTTTAATCGCTGTACGCCTTCATCTGTTGTTTGGGATAAACTTCGTCGCTTCTCAGGTAAAGTGTCGCATTGTACTGTTTCTGGCCTTCAGGTTTCTAATGCCACCATAGTGGATCCGGCTGCCATCGCTAACACTCTGGGTGCTGCCTTTGAGGCGGTTTCCAATTCAGACCATTATTCCGCCGGCTTTCGCTCTATTAAAGACCGGCTGGATTCCGCCAGCTATAATTTTCGGTCTGCTAATACCGAGTGTTATAATGAACTTTTCACAATGAGGGAGCTGGAGCACGCTCTTCATTGCTCTAGGCACTCCGCTCCTGGGCCGGACGGCATTCATGTCCTGATGTTAAAGAACCTTTCAGCCGACAGTAAACACTTTCTCTTACAGGTCTATAACCGTATTTGGCAAGACGGCCTTTTCCCTTCCGTTTGGCGCGAAGCCACCATTGTCCCTATACTTAAGCCTGGGAAGGATCGCCAACTACCTTCCAGCTACCGCCCTATCTCCCTCACGAGTTGCATTTGCAAGGTGATGGAGCGCATGATCAACGGGCGGTTGACATGGTGGCTTGAGTCTCAGAAACTTCTAGCGAACGCTCAGTGCGGATTTCGTCGATATCGCTCTACCGTCGACCACCTGGTGTCCCTGTCGACGCATATTATGAATGGATTTCTGAGAAAGTGTCAAACCGTGGCTGTGTTTTTTGACCTGGAGAAAGCTTATGACACTGGTTGGAGGGGCGGCATTTTATGTACACTGCACGCATGGAATATCCGCGGTCGTCATCCCATATTTCTTCGGGAGTTTATGACGGACCGCGTCTTTCGTGTACGTGTGGGCTCGGTTTTATCTAGTCGTTTTATTCAAGAGAACGGAGTACCGCAGGGCTCTATACTCAGTGTCACACTTTTTGCAATTGCTATCAACCCCATTGTTGATTGTATTCCACCTGGCATTTCATCTCTTTTTGTTGACGATTTTGCCATTTATTGCAGTTCACGGCGGACCTGTCTACTCGAACGCCGTCTCCAGAGCTGTATCGACCGTCTCTACGCCTGGAGTAACGCCAACGGCTTCAATTTCTCCGCCGAGAAATCCGTCTGCATCAACTTCTGGCGCCGGAAGGCTTTCCCTCTGCCCTCTCTCCATCTTGGGCCGGAGATACTTCCGTTTGCAGACGAGGTGAAATTTTTGGGGTTGATTTTTGATAGGAAGTTTTGTTGGAGTTCTCACGTTTCCTTTTTAAAAGCAAAGTGTGACCGTTCTCTTAATCTTTTACGTGATCCTTGGGAGCTGATCGAACCGTCCTTCTACATCTTTATCGCTCTTTGGTCCGATCCAAGCTTGATTACGGATGCATTGTCTATTCGTCGGCGCGTCCATCTGTATTACGTCGATTGAATGCCATTCACCATCGTGGCTTAAGAGTCGCTACGGGGGCCTTTCCAACCAGCCCTGTACCCAGTCTATATGCTGAAGCTGCAGAGCCTCCGCTGTCCTTCCGGCGTGAGATGCTTTTGTGCAGCTATGCCTGTCGACTCTCAAGCTTGCCTGACCACCCGTCTTTCGAGGTATTTTACGAAGATTCGCTTGATCGGCAATATTTCGTTAGCTCCTCTGCCTTGCTATCTCCAGGGGTTCGATTTCGAAAGCTTCTTCGGCATTTGGACTTTACGCCAGCGCCGGCCCTTCCCAGGGGGGAAACGCGCTTTCCTCCATGGTTGCGCGCTGAGGCCCAGTGTCACCTTGGGTTGACGTCAATGTCGAAGAATGAGACCCCTTCTTCAGTTCTTAGATGGGCCTTTTTAGAACTTTGACAGTTCGGAGACTTTCCTTTTATATATACTGATGGGTCTAAGACTGATGTTGGAGTAGGGTGTGCCTTTGTTGATGGTAATCGTAGTTTTACATTTCGTTTACCCGGGCAATGTTCGATTTTTACCGCCGAACTTTTTAGTATTTATCAGTCACTTTTATACGTCCAGCTCTTACTTACGGCTCTGTTTTATTTGTACAGACTCCCTGAGTGCTCTTCAAAGTATTCGCGCACTGTACAATTAGCACCCCCTCGTACAGCGCATACATGACCTGGTCCACTCGCTTTGTGCCTCTGGCATCAGCGTCTCCTTCATGTGGATTCCAGGTCATGTGGGCATCTCAGGGAACGAGTCTGCCGACGGCGCTGCAAATCGGCGATTTTATTACCCAGATTTTTTACCTCTGTTGTTCCCTCGTCAGATTCGTGTGTTATTTTACGTCGCCGCATCCTCTCGCTTTGGCGCGATGAGTGGACGGCCCTCCGGGGAACAAATTGTGGGAGGTTAAACCTGTCCCGTTAGTCTGGGGTATAACTGGCGCAAAACTTCTGGAATCGTGACCTTGATTGCCACCCAGCTGCCAAGCCTAGGAATGGTTTATGTTTAGCTTAATCAACGAAAGCGATATAATACCTTTGCTTACTCACAGTGCGTAACACATACAGTCTGCATAGAAAGTGTCCGCATTTTGTAATTTCAAAGAGATCAGTACATAAATAGTGCTTATTTTATATTTGTTATATTTATAACCATGGCTCCTACGTTTTCAAAGTTAAATGGTAAGGTATTACGTATTCAAAGCAGGGAAATAATTGCAAATGTCCTCGACTTCATGAAGCAAGAAACAGAGATGAAGGAAGAAAATATATGTTTACCAGAGTTTCACAAAAGCCTTAAGAGAGTGAAAGAAAGTGTAGCCAAAGCAACTGTTGTTTCACTGAGTTCCGTTTCCAGATTTCTCAAAGACAAGAAAAACCATATGGATGGAAGAGTACCATTTGACACACCTGTGAAGAAACATAAGGTCCCTAAACGTATTACAGAAATAGACGATTTCGACAAATGCGTCATTCGGTGCACGATTCACAATTTCTATGTGGAAGAAAAAACAATAAGCAGATTGCTCATCAATCTGAAAGATGTCATAAGCAGATTGCTCATCAATCTGAAAGATCTCATAAGCAGATTGCTCATCAATCTGAAAGATGTCATAAATGTTCAAGGTGGTACTACAAGTCTCAAATCCTGGCTATGGCACTGAATTTTGCAGTCTGATACTAACTTTCCAAATGACTATAATTTTATATGTACTTATATCAGCACAAATTTTCAAGATGCTGCTACAAATCTCAGAAAAATTATAAAAGATTTAGGGTTTAAGTGGAAGAAAACGAAACCAAATAGAGTTCTAATAGAAAAGCACGACATACGATCTCAGCTGGAAGAGTACCTTACGCAGAGGTACAAATTAGAGGGTCAAACTATAGTGTATGAAGATGAGTCGTACATACACAGCAGTCATACATCTAAAAGTTGAAGTGACGATAGCGAATTAGGTTTTGAGGCACCTGTTGCCAAAGGGCAAATACTTATTATTGTTCATGCTGTTCGTTCCAAATGCCCTTCTTTTACAAGTCGCAACAAAAAACAGGAGATTTTCATCAAGAAATGACTACAGAAAATTACATGAAGTGGATCAACACCATGTTGATACCTAATATGCCTGCTGGGTCTATTCTGGTTATCGAGAATGCTTCACAATGTGGTAACACTCAAATTGACAAACAACCTACCTCAAATTCCTTGAAAGAAGATATAAAAACCTGGTTGCTTAGGCATAATATAACTTTTGATGAAAGCATGAGTAAAACAAATATAACTTAGTTAAAGCCAACAAATCCCTTCAGAAGTCATAACTCATAATACTTGGCCAGATATTAATACAACATCGCCATAATGTACTTAGACTGCCACCGTATCACCCAGATCTAAACCCAATCGAATTAATCTGGGCTGATGTCAAAAACTGGGTGGCCTGCAGAAATATCACTTTTAAACTAAAAGATGTGGAGCAGTTATGTCGCCAGCGATTTGCAGAAATTGGAAGGCCAGAATGGGAAAATGTATATCGACATGTTGAATAAATTGAGAATCATTTAAAAAAATACGGAATTGCAGAAAATCAATTAGAAAAAATTCTCATTCAGGATAATGGTGGAGAAAGTAGCGACAGCGGCAATGACGTGAGTGATTCCGCAGAAGAGGAAGGGCTGTCAGGTGTGGAAGAACTGGAGGCATATGGTTGACAGTGTTTTTATATTAAGGGCATTTTACAGCGGTGGATTTAAATATACTGTATATAACTATAAGTTTATCGTGTAGTGCAGTGCAGTGCATAACTGGTGTGCGAATATTTGACAATGACTGTCCCACGCACTCCTGCAGCATGCAGACGACCGGTCACCTCTTTATCCGGTATGTAACTCGCTTCATAGCTGTCATTAAGATTTTCACGTGTCTAGAACTGTTGCGCCAGTTATACCTCTTCTTGTTCTACACATCGGGAAGAGGTACTTTTAGCCCGTTTACGAATTGGACATTGTCTTTTTAGTCATAGATACTTGCTCAGTGGTGACCCTGCTCCACTGTGTCAGCAGTGTGATGCTCCCTTAACGGTGCGTCACATTTTAACTGAGTGTCAAGTTTTAGCTCCACTGCGCATTCGCGTGGGCCTGCCTGTTGGCATGGCCAACGTTTTGGCAGACGACGCGCATGCTGTAGAATGTCTTTTACGTTTTGTAAGTGACATTGGTTTTAATCGGCGCATTTGATGCGCTGAGCGTCTTTTAGCTTTGAGATTTTATATTGTTAGTTTTAATGGGGCTCTTCTCCCCGACCGACATAAGGTGCTCATGTCCCTTGCATTCTACAGTTCTTGACACATTGTTTTATTCTTTTAGTGACCATGATTTTAGTGTGTAGATTTTACTCTTTGTTCTGTTGTGTTTTTTAGTGCTTTTGACCAAGCGGGTTTGTGTGTGGTTTTTTAGTTTTTCAACTTTTCAATTTTATATTTTATACATTGTAAGGGCGCTAATAACCATAGCAGTTGAGCGCCCTAAAGCCCCATCTCTCTCTCTCTCTCTCTCTCTCTCTCTCTCTCTCTCTCTCTCTCTCTCTCTCACAAGGGGGCTTTCTTCCTTAGGTTTCCTCAGGGGTGGATTTTGTACTTAGCCTTTTAGCCTGGTATCTCATGTACAACTAACCTGGCATGGGAGACCTTACTAGTGACAAGCATCACCAGTACAGCTTGCAGAGTCTTAACTACACCCAAGCCCACTAACTTCAACAATATCGAGTGGCTACTACAGGGGGAACTATTGGTCACCCCACTTCACAAGCTATGATTGAAGTTGTGCAGATTTAAAACTGAGGCCTTTTTCATTTAAAAAATAAGCTGTTCTTCAGTTGACAATGAGCTCTCAGTTTAAAAAAAATTGCTATTAATGTACTATTTAATCATATAAAAACTAATACTGAAAATTACTGAAAGTATTAATTGTCAGAAAATAATGAAACAAGAAATTAATGTTTGTAAATGCTTGTAATAGAAATAAATGATTTAAATTTAAAGTTCTTAACTGCTTGAAAAGCAGTGCTTGCTTGCCAGCTTTTACAGTTTGCTCATAAAATGTACACGAGCAGAAGCCTGTTTACAATTTTACAGCAGTGGAAGCATTTTTATGACTGTGGGCAGATTTAAAGTGTTATAGATTTTCAACATGTACATGATGCATTAAATTCTATTGCATTATATTATCTCTTGTTGATAATTCTCAACTGGGTATGCAAAAGCAGTTAAGTCAAAAAGTGTCGGAAATAAGTTCTCCACAGTCTTTGATATTATTTTATTCTACCTATGTGTCTAATTGGTTAAGTCATATCACTTATAATAGACAAGTAGAATGATTGTGCAATGGGAGGTATGTCAAGAAGTCCTAAGTTGTGGGTGTGCAAAGACTGTTAAGTCTCTGACTTTTGACTTAACTTACTTTACATCATTGAACTAGCAGTGAAAAATTGGGTAAGTCAGTTATAGAGTTGACTTAACTTACTGTGCACTACACATTTAAATGACACTCAACTTGACACTGCAGTATTGCAAACATTGAATAACAACTAACTCTGATTTATCAACAATACAGACAAAGAAAAGGAATTACTGCAACTGTATATATTATTTCAGTAAAGCATTGCCGCTTAAAACCCAACAATGACTGCAGTTCCAGTAATGTAGCATTGATACTGGCGGCATTTTCCTCACATTTTAATAGATTTGTGGCTCATTATTAATGTGTATTTAGTGAAGTGCGGTGCTACACAATGAGTTCAAGAAGTAAGAAAATGGTTGAATTGGCTACTAAGGAAGCTACTAATCATAATGGTAAGTTAAATATTTATTTCACTGCTTTAAGATGGTGATTACGTCTTTATAATTTCCTCAAAACTGGTCCTGTGGTTCAGCCAGTAGAGCACTTATCTGCTTTGCGAGGGGTCCTGGGTTCGATTCCCGGCTGAGGATGGGAATTTTTCACTAGCCAAGATTATTTCCTATCCTCCACAGGGTCTGGAAGTATGAATTGAGTGTGTGCATCTGTGAGTGAGCTGATTTAAAAAACTCAAAGTAATCTAGAAATTCGACAAGTGCATACAAGTTAACACCATTGCCAGTAAGGCAATATGTTCCAAAGGTGAAAGGCCACCTATATGATCATTGCAGTTAAAAGCAGGCTATAAATGTAACGCAGAAAAATGCCTCGTACAGTGCAACCTAGAAAAAATTGCTTTTCTCTTTTAGAGAAGAAGTGCTATTTACTACCCTCGGATGTTATACAAGCTGTTATAGAGGATTCAGATGACAGCTGTAAAGATCCAGACTTTGAAGAATACGCTAGTTCAGATTCATAAGTTGAGGGGATAAGGAATAAAAAAAAATGCAAAATAATGCCGGGCTTAACCAATAAATCTAGTGTAAATGATGAAAATAATAAACTGGAAGGTGAAAATCATGAAGTAGAAAATTATTTGACTGTTATTGAAGAGGAAATAAATGAAGTGGAAGCAATATTAGCAGATGAAGATATCAGACTTGTAGTGAACAAGCAAGGTTTGAAAGGGTATATAAGAAAAGTCAAGCAAGAAAGGAAATGTACAAGAAACAGTGGAAAAAGTTGCACTACTCAAAGGAAAAGTAGTAGAGGCTAAAGTTATAAAGTCCCTTGAATCATGTAGGATGAAGTGCAAAGAACGAATATTGTGATGACATTATATAACAAATTGAGCCTACTTCCGTATATGGACCCCAGCACAGGAAACAAATTTTGGTCACAAAATATAGGCAATACCCATGTGTGTAATGAAAATTTCAACTCTCCAAAATGACTCGAAGTATTAAAAAAAATCCCAAGTTTGAACAAAAAGCATCACAATTTCTGGCCAACGCGAGGCAAAATACACACCACAACCGCAGTCTCCATTTTTTCTGTATTCTTTTCCACTCTTTTCACGTTCCTGTATCTCAGCTTCTCGAAACCACAGGACCCAGTCATTCGCTGAGGCTCGCTACAACATGACGGGCTCCGCTCGCCTCATACTCATTTTAAACCAAATAAGCTATACTCATTATTTTGATCGGATTCATATATATACACACTAACCCTAACCTAACCTCGCACAAATCTCAAAACCACAGGACCCTGTCGTTCGCTGTAGCTCACTATGGCCTAATGGCCTCCGCTTGCCTCATACTCGTCTTAAACCAAATAAGCAATACCCGTTATTTCAATCGGATTCATATATACACACACTAACCCTAACCTAATCTCGCGCAAATCTCGAAATCACAGAACCCTGTCGTTCGCTGTGGCTCGCTACGGCCTGCGCTCGCCTCATACTCGTCTTAAACCAAATAAGCAATACCTGTTATTTCGATCCGATTCTTATATACACACACTAACCCTAACTTAACCTCGAGCAAATCTCAAAACCACTGGATCCTGTCATTCGCTGCAGCTCGCTGCGACCTAACGGCCTCCGCTCGCCGCGTACTTGTTTTACACCAAATCAGTAGCAAACCTGTTATTTATTGTCTGTTATGCTACGAACACTGAATGAATAATGCTAAAGTAACCATTAAGGGACATCTCTGAAAATTGTACATCTCTGCAGTACCAATCTTACTCTTCTAGTCTTTTGAAGGTAATTGTACATTTCTGTTCTTGAAACTGAGGTGCACATCTAAACAGTAGAGGGCTTTGGTTCAACTTTAAAAAGTGTTTGAGATGCCAGTACAGAGGAACAAAGCATTTGACGGAGCATTTATGCGAATTCCCTCAAGGGCTGGCAGTTAAACAAAAGGCCAGTTGATGATGCCAACGCTGCACTGCTTGAAGACATTCAGCAGCTATGAAGTAGCAGTACAAAGAGTATACTTGGCCGGTAACCCCACAACGACAACAACAAGAACCAGGGAGATGCAGTCGTCGACATATCGAAAACATCCAGCAGTATTTACCATTCACCACGAAGAATACAGCTGGTCGGCGAACCCACAACTACAACAAACATGGAACCTCAGCTGTCACCACCTTGCTAAAATCCAACGGAATGACCGTAAGTATGATAAAAATTACATTCGAAAATCAAGGAAACAAAAGTTACAAAATACAAAATATCAACTGTGTGTACCCATTCTTGTGATTCATCGTGTATCTGAATTTAATCGCCCAGGAAATAACATGGGGGTTAGAACCATTCTCGGACTGTCACATAACCATTCTTCTAGCAAATGTAACCAAAATCAACAATTAATGTGCCGTTCTAATGAAATAGTGGTGACCTTTTCGACTATGGCGAATACGCTAAATCTACTTTCATCGCGTTTTAAGGCCATTTAACCCATTTTTCATGGGGTTCTTAAACGAAAGTTTGGGCAACAAATTAATAATGAATACTAGAAGATGAGTAATTTTGATAAAAGGGTTTCATACATATGTCATTTGATACAAATAAAAGACAAAGCTACTAAAAGACTGAGAACAGGGGATATACAGAAGCAACATTTTTGACAAATTACAATTATCACTTGTACATAAATGGAAAATTGGAACAAGTCTGTAAATTTTGTTTTTTTGAAAGTATTCTGTGAGACTAAAGGGTTTACAGAAGTGGTAATTCAGAAGGAATGGAGTTACATTTCTGGTATTTTAGATGATGGAAGGGGCAAGTAAGATCCTGGTAACAAATTTGATAGTGAGGTAATTCTCTGCCCGTAATTATTTGCTTTCCATTCTAACATACAAAAGCCATTATTCCAGAAAAAAATCACTGAGAAAATATTTACCACCTCATATCTCTGTAAGTGCATTTATATGAAGAATATTTAAATGTCCTTCCTGGAAAATGTGTTAGTAGGATGATCTACAAAACTATTTTCAATGATCCTAAACTGTAAAAAAACCAAAAGTGGACACATGCCAGATGTGCGATAGACTTCAGCTGAAGATGGAGATTTCTGAAGGGAAAAAACAGCTTGGGTTCCAACAGGATGAAGTGCATCGAGAAGGCTGACGCCAGTTGATTTTTCTTCATATGCTAAGTCATTGTTGAGAAATGATCCTGCAACAAAAACCATAACATAATATTCGACTTATAATAGTGCTAGCCAACTCCAGTGGTTTGTAGCTCCATTGCCTTGTATAAAGACAGCTATGGATCTATAACTTCCACGATTGTGATGACCGGCAAGCATACTGCTTCATGTGGCATGAAGGACAAGCCTTAAGAGGGGCTAATGAAATAGGTTCCTGCCTTTACAAGCACATTAAACAACTTCATCTAGATGTAAAAAATATCATCATGTATTCTGATTCTTGTCAGGGACAAAACAAAAACAGTCACATGGCAGTAATGTGTATGGTCACACTTCAGGAACAACCAACCCTCCAATCTATTGATCACAAGTTCCTAATACCTGGTCATACACATGTGGAGAGCGATAGAAAAGGAAGTATGGTATTCCTATTTGTGACCCTCACGACTGGATGCAACTTCTTTGCCTGTCACATAAGAATAAGCCATTTGTGGTTAGTGAAATGTTTATAGAGGACTTTTATGACTTTTCAGCATTGTTGGGAAAAGAACTTGTGTTACGAAAGGTTGATATAAATGGAGAAAAAATTATTTGGAGGGACATACAGTGGCTCTGTTTTCAAAAGGGATCCTTCGGGCAGTTCTCTTTCAAGTACACTTTGAGGAAAGGTGATGATTTCAGATTTACCAATATTCTCAGAAGAGGAAATAAATCTACAGGTGTCAAACCTCTTAAGAAATATTCCAGTCCAAATGCAATAAACCTTGCAAAAAAGTACTTGCTGGACCTACCTCCATTTATCTTGCCCACATTCTGGGAATTCTACAGAGGTCTGAAAACATCTGAAAGTGTTCTTAATACTTTCTCAGATGGTGATATCAATGAGGATGTTGAGTGAATCTTTTTTTAGTGTTCAGTTAATATTTTGGATGGCGAAAACACTTTTATGGAAATTTAAAGACAAAAGAAAGTATACCACATTAAGTCATAATAGTAAAACTTCTTGTTTCTTTACTTCGTATCATATTTGTTATATTTTTCCAGATTCTGTTAAATTTAACTCTTATATTTTTTATATAAAAGGCTAAAAAATGTGATTGATTATAAGGTATTATTTTCAAACATTTTAAATGTTTCGTCATTGTTGCACCATTTTTACGGTGTATGTTTTTGTCATATACTGCTGAATTTGAAAATACATATAAATATGTATTTTTTATCACTGAGAAAACAATCAGAATTGTTTCATACTTAAATGTCATTTTCACTGTAAATTCTGCAGCAAATAAATCTTCTGTGCTGATAGTATTAATATAAAATTTGTGTAAAAGTAGGTATGTCAAACTGTATTGTGCAAAATCGGGTGAGTTATGCATCCACCTTCCAACCCTTTAGACAATCTTAAGGGATGATGTACAGGATTTAAAGCAGCTTCATGTGTATATTTATAGTATTAACCAAGGAGCTTTTTTTTTTTTGAAAATGCATAAAGTTTTGGCACATAGGGGATTTGTGAAGTTTATTTTAAGCTTTAATTTTTCACAGTATAAGGTTTTTTTACTTAACTGCTTTTGCACACCCAGTGGAGAACTGTTAATACTTTTTGCTAACTTAAGAATACAGCCTGAATGTACTGTGCAAATTGATATACACTGCTATTATAGGGCAAATCTTATCTGTATGTGTATCCTTCATCAAGATCATCGTCCCCCTGCAACAAAATGCATAGCATGCAAACTTTGTTTTGTGGAATTTAAAATTTGATTGCGTAACAAGTGACCTCTTGATGATAACCAGCATTAGCCAATGAGCAGTAAGTGGGCACAAGCATTCAGTAATGGATGATGTAAATGATAAGGTGACCTCCCTCACAGATTATTCATCTTATTCACGTTCACTGGTGCAGAATGTTTTCCATTTTTTGTGGCAGGTTTTGAGCGTGTCATTCCATGCCAAATCACTCAGTTCATAACCTACGTACTTTGATCTCAATGAAATTAATAGGCATTTAGATTCTGTGGAAAAAAGTATTGGCTCCAAATTATAGGTCCCTGGGTGTAATACTTTAATAAATATAGGGATTTAAAGAATTGAAAAATAATGTTTTTCACAAATAGTGTTCCTATTTATTAGCGTAACTCAGTTAATTACAAAGTTACAGTTGAATCAAACTGAAACAGAAAGCATAACTTAGTGAAATAATTTTTACATAACAGAAGACACATTAAATAACAGTATACAAAATGCCGCAAGTTATTCTCAGAAACAAGTTTGTTATGCATTTGGTACAAACAAAGTAAGAAATAGAGCTCTTGGTTTACCTCAGTACTGGCTTGCAACATTTACTACACTCTCTCCATAACACAAGCTCACCCTGTTTGTGTTTTCATATCATTTGTTAGGATGGCTGTCTTTTCCACGCTCAATATATCAGGAATTTCAGGATACAGAAGTGAAGATGAAGGTCCCCAAGGATGTAAAAAGCTTATTTTAATCTCATCTGGATCTCCATCAACATTTAGAACACAACCTACCCATCAGTGACCATCATACATGCATGCAACAAAGCCTGTTAGCAAGCTCTGGTTCGTTTTGCCCTGTTGTCTGTGATTCCACTTTTACTTCATCAAAATTTGAGAAGATTTTCACTTTAATGGTATAAAGTATGCTGTGTGTAACAGTATAGTTTTTATGTACCTGGAATCATGCAAATGTTTTCAAAAGATTAATGAAGGAGGGAATCCTCTTCATTGTATTCCATGTTAGCAATATAACAAAAGTTACGCAATGTAATATTTTCTGAACACTATTCCAATAATTGTCTGTCATGATCTGTAAGTTGTATGAATGCTGCAAACTGGCATGGACGACAGGTTTCTTGACAGTACCTGTTATGCTGTCGCATGGCCCTGTGCCATATAAAGTGAGAAAGAAATGACATTCTGCTGTTAGAATAAAGCGCAGCAAACCTTTTCCCTTGAATTTTAAAGCTCACACTTTGGAATTTTTGAATAAAAATGTGAAGCAAAAGCTTTTGCTTGTGGTGATGAAATGAAGGAAGAAGCTTTCCCTTTGCCTTGAAGCTCTGGCTTTGGCATTAGATAAATAATTGTATGAATAAAACTAAGCTCTGGCTTCATTCTGGAAGCAATTACTTCTAAAATGTGAATCTGATCTGTTGTAGACTCACCTTTGCAGACTGTAGATATGGCTCAACTAGCAGTGTGTATACACTGTGAAAAGTACCACAGACCACCCGATGTCGTTTCAACAAAGAAAACATTAAGTGATTTGCGAATCATTTTCTGCCAGACACAGAGGAAAGAAGAGGTGGAGTATTGTATCAGAACAGAACATGAATTTCCTTTGGCATATGGCTGATCCAGAATTCCAGTTTGCCATAGTGGAAAAAATTTTGTTTATAATTTGAGTAATGTAATGTAATAATGTAATATTTATTGAGTGCCAAATTAATTACAATCATATTGGGAGTGATTGCTTCTGGCCCTGGCCATTTTATAGTCATCTCCCCTCCTTTAGTCATAATAACAACATATTAATCTATTGAGCAATAAGTTATTACATATTAGATGTCTTCTCGGATTAATATTACATGTTAGTACAATTAGTAATTCTTATATTTATATGTATTTACATTATTTTCTTCTTTTGACCATCCATATCCATTTATTCCTATTCATTCCATATCATGAACTTTCTTTTCTCCTAATCTCTATTTCTTTAGATACATTAATTTTATACCCTTCCATATTTTACTCACATTATTTTCTCTAATATTTTAGTTACTTTCTCTGCTTGTCTCTTTCCCCTATTCTTACGTTAAAGTCTCCATTATTATAATTTCTATGTTTGTATATTTATCCTTTAACATTTATATATCTTTCTCTAAAAGATGGTACAGTCCAAGATTGTGAAATTGTGAAGCAGCCTGTTTGGCCTTCACAATTCCAAAATCCCAATCTCCTTATTGGCCGCTATTGCGATCCCATTCTTAATTTGAGTAAAACAATGTTTTCTAAAAAAAAATAATGTAAAAAACTGACTTCATCTTCTGCAAGGTGGACCAGTACTGATCCGTTCCAACTCGGAGGTTGTCTTCCCATCGGAATCACGGTCGACCAACGCTTAGCTTGTATTCATGAAGGCATCTAGCTGGTCTTAATGGTGTTATTCTTAATATGTGTTGGAACCATTTTTTGTTTATTTTCATGAATTATACTATTTAAATCAGTTGTGCGTAGCTTATCTTGTATAACATCATTCTGTACTTGGTGGTTTATAGTATATCCAGCCGTATAGTCTAAAAATTTCATTTTGGCTTTTTTAACCATTCCCTTATTTTAGTATTCATTGTCTAGTTTTGGGATCCACATATTAATATTGGTAAAGCCATTGTTTTGTTAAATTTGCTTTAAAACTTAAATAGAAATAAAAAGAAATGAACTAACTTGTGGGTCAAATTTCCGTCATCACTTGATGTGAATTGATAAGTGATGAGCAGCTAAAAAAATTTCTAAGTGCTATTGGTGTATTTGATTGTACAAATGTACAAATTTCAAAACCTTAGCAATATGGCGGTGGATATATTAATAAAAAGGGTTACATAAGTAACAATGTGCAGGCCACATGCAATGCAAAGGAACAGTTCGTAGTGTTGAGGCTAGATGGCCTGGGCCAGTGCATGACAATTGAATATGGAGAAATTCAAATGTTATGGATGTGCTAAATGGATTTGAGAACACTGTCCTTTTGTTTAATGAAGGGCATGGCTTAGAGTCCCTGTCATAATCCAACAGATGACAGTCACAAAATGTTAAACAATATTTAAAAAGGGAGAGGGTGGCAATAGAGCATTGTTTTGGTCAGCTAGAGGCAGTTTTCTATTTTGCAATATGTTCTATCTGTTTTCCTTTTTAGTGTAGTTTTAATATAGGGTACTTAAATTATATTTGAACCCACTCATGACCTTTCTCTACTGACCGAGACAGCAGGCAGTCGACGGGGAAATTATGCCGGCAGAGGCGGACTAAAATCCTTACCTTATAATAGATGCTGGAAATGTTGACCTTCTGCTCTCAAACAGGCAGCATATCTTGTGTAAATTTTTTCGCTCACACTCCGAAGCTCAGCAGCAGGAATTCTTGTGATTGGTGCCGCTTTGGAGCGTTCGCCTCAAAAATTGCTGAAAAAACTAGCGCAGCAAACAGGTGTACCTCGATCTTCTGTGAGAAATGCTATATGTCTGTTGAAACTGAAGCCCTATCACTATACACGAGTGCAAGCGTTAAAGCCAAATGATCCCGTTAATCATATGAATTATTGCAACTGGTTTTTCCAATCCGTAGAAAGGGGTTTCATAGACCCACAGCTTTTGTTTTCACTGATGAATCTTGGTTTCATCTAAGTAGACATGTGAATACTCACAACAGTCGATACTGGGCTTCAGAAAAATCTGTGCTACTGGATGAAATGCCTCATTATGATCAGAAAATTGTAGTGTGGTGCGCGATAAGTGCTAGAAGAATAATAGGGCCCATATTCTTTGATGAAACAATAAATGCAGAGCGATATCAGAGGTTAATTCTGAGCCCATTTTGCAACCGCTTGACAGAAGAAGAGAAATCATATGGTTGGTTCCAGCAAGATTCTGCAACAGCACATACGACTGCCGAATCATTACATGCGATAAGAGGTGTTTGTTGACAGAATAATTAGTATTGATTTGTGGCCCCCTTGTTCTTCTGACCTAACGAGTTGTGATTTTTATATATGGGGTTCTTTAAGAGACAAAGTGTATCGTTCCAATCCTCGCATGATACAGGAACTTAGAGAAAACATTGTGCAAGAAATCACAAGAATTCCTGCTGGTGAGCTTCGGAGAGTGAGCGAGAATATTTACACGAGATATGCTGCCTGTTTGAGAGCAGGTCAACATTTCCAGCATCTATTATAAGGTAAGGATTTTAGTCCGCCTCTGCCGGCGTAATTTCCCTGGTGACTGCTGGCTGTCTCGCGCAGTAGAGAAAGGCCGCGAGTGAGTTTGAATATAATTTAACTACCCTATATTACTAGCTTTATAGCAATTATTTTGTATCAGTTGGTATGCCAAAATCAGCCTCAAATAAATGTGTGTCTTTTTTAGTTGATTCCTCTTTCATACTCTTTCCTTCTGGAAATTGGGATTTCTCTATTCTGTCAGGATACATATCTAAAGCCATAGCTAAAAACACCATTGTGCTTTCTGCACAAACCAAGTTTTCATCTGAATTGGTAGATGACAGCTTTAATAGACAAGTCTCGTGTACTTATTCGCAACAAATGAAGCGATAGGAAGCATCAAGACAAAAACAAAACGGTGAAATCAGATGCCCACACTAACTTGACACTGGTTGCTAACAATGAAGACTGAGCAGATGGAAGAAGTTTTGATTTTTTTCATAGAAGTAAAAGGTAGGAGGAACAGTTAAAAGATTATTCATACAATCTAAAGTCAAAGCTTTCAATTCTTCCTTTTGCTTACAAGCAAATGCTCTCACTTCCACCTTAATCTTCAAAGCTTGAGCTTCAGTTCTATTCATATGGCCCAATTGAAATCTTTATAATGGAAACACAGGTTAACAAAATTTTTTATTTTTATTCTGCTCAACAGATTCATCAGAAAAATAATGAATATGCTTGGGAGTTATCTTGAAATTAGAGTCAAACTTTATTAAATGGCCTTGGAACAGATGCATGCCGATGGTATCATGCCGAAGGCAATCTGATACCTTAACAAAGAAATATGATGTATATCAAGGGTTTCAGAATTTCTATAAGAAGGTATGAAGGGATGGATTGTGGCTTGTACATTCTTCCAATGAAAATCCTGCAGCTCATCCTGAAGAACAAACACATACATTTGTGCAAAGTCACATATAACAATGTATTCATTGTCAATAAGCTTATTTTTCAGTTCAGTTAAAAAATGAGGCTTTGGGCTGCTATGAAAGAATGTGGCAGTAGATTTAATTTTTCCTCAAAGATTTCCAAAAATTCTTTTACAGGAGTGATAACTGTTTGAAGTGTTGTTCTGTCTGTATATGTCCATATTTCATAAGTTATCTCATCAATTCCATTTGTGTAAAATATGCCGGCTAAGAACCATAGCAGTTAAAGAGCATCCATAAATAAAAACTCAATTGTTTTTATGTTTCACTAAAGTAGGTGTACCAGGGCAGCTCTCATATGATAAGTAACACCTTGGATGTGCTGGGTTACAAATGATTTGTGGAAGACAGTCTTTGTAAGTGTTAAGTGGCAAGTCTTCATCTCTTGTCAATGCATTTATTCTACAATCTTCCAACATTAGCTTAACATTCTGATGTATACTACAAATGCACACTGTCACTTGCACCAGCGAGGACACAGTTCTTCAGTCACTATTCATAAAATTTGGATAGTCCTATTTTCAACTCTGGATTATTATCTTTAATAACACTTTGACTTCTGAGCATTTATACAAGCCCTTTCGCTACGCTACACTGTTGCCCAATTTTAGGGTATTTCACATTTTAATTTCAAGAAGCATTTTCCATAGAATGAAAAAAGCCTTAAATGGTATTAAAGCTTGAACTTTCCTCTTTCAAATGGTATGCAAACACTTTATGCTTACTATTTAATTTTTTCAACAATGAGAAACAATAATATAGGAAAACAGAGGAGGAAAAAAGTTGAAACCAGCAGGTGGTAAATGTGAATTGTAAAAAAAAAAAAATTAATACTTTTTTTTTTTATACTAAAACCTGAATTACCTTACAAGAACTTACAGAGTCAAACATTGTAGCACTTTTTGGTGTGAGATATCTTGAAACATGGGTTAACGCAAAATGGAATTTTTTATTCACTAAAGTGATAACTGGAACCAGGAAATTTGACTCGCTGGTTAAATCTCAGGAGGCCGTTCCACCTCTGCCATCCAGCTGCATCATCATCAATCTATCAGGACAGGAGATAGACGAGTCCACAACCTCCATACTGGCCAAAGGTCTTAACTTTGCACCTACACCCAGAACACTTCCAGTGACCGATATCATCAGCGGGGTAGAATCCACCATACAAGAGCTCACCCTAGAAAGCGCCAAAGTGATACGCTTTGCGGTGGCCAACACAGTCACCCACACCTCGCTTCCAAAACCCAACATCAGCCGGGCCGAAAGCCTGGCACTGAAGCAGCTATGCGCAGATGATAACTTGGTCGTCCTACCGGCCGACAAGGGGAATGCGACGGTCATCCTTTCCACCAACCAGTACCAGGACAAGATGAAGCAACTCCTAGATGATCCGGCCTACAGGCTCCTAAAAAAGGACCCCACGGCATCCATAGAACGCCGCACCAAACTTCTTGTCAAGAATTCCAGCCTCACTCCAGATTCTAAGCAGTTTCTTTCACTCTCAGGCTCCAGACCGCCCAGAATGTATGGGCTGCCCAAGGTTCACAAAGCTGAGGTCCCTCTCCGACCCATTGTGAATGCCATAGGCAGTCCTACATACAGACTAGCACGCCACCTAGTCAACTTGCTGCAGCCTTTAGTCGGTAGTTGCCCACACCATGTCAGCAATTCTGCTGAATTGGTTCAAACACTTGACGCCATCACTGTTGCGCCGACTGATCTCGTCAGTTTTGATGTAGTTTCTCTCTTTACCAGAGTTCCCCTTCCAGAAACCATACAACTTTTAACTGAACATTTTCCGACCAACATCACTGAACTGTTCCGACACACCTTGTCTTCCATCTTCTTCCTGTACAACGGCAACTTTTATGATCAAGTAGAGGCATAGTCATGGGATCTCCACTGTCACCAGCCATAGCCAACTTCTACATGGAGCACCTAGAACACGAAATTCTGGCCACCTCTCCACTGAAACTTTCTCACTTCTTCAGATGTCGACGACACTTTCGTTGTTTGGCCGCATGGCCCTGACACACTACAGGACTTCCTCACACACATCAATAAATAGCCTCCGGCCTCAGATCCAGTTCACCATGGAAGTTGAAAAGGAAGGAACTCTGCCATTCTTAGACATCCTCATATCTAAGAACAGCAATGGTAAACTTGGGCACGCTGTTTACCGCAAGCCCACACATACGGACCTCTACCTTAATGCCAACAGTTTTTACCACAAATCGCAAAAGATCGGCGTACTAAACACCTTGGCCCACAGAGCAGTCGCCGTCTCGGATCCAAGCCATCTCACACAAGAACTACGGCACTTAAAATACACTTTCCGACAAAACGGCTACTCCGATTATGACGTCACTGCTGCACTCACCAAAGCCAAGAAAGCAAAGCCTACCACACAGCCAGCTCCAGAGAAACCCACCGCCACAGCCTGCATTCCATACACCGGCAACCTATTCGGCAAAATCGCCAGAATTCTGGCCAAACACAACATCAGGACCATACACAAACCTCCTCCGAAGATAAAAAAACCTAATCAGGCCAGTGAAAGACCAGCTAGGCCTCCAAGTACCAGGAGTCTTATCGCATTCCTTGTGAATGTGGTGTCCCATACATAGGACAAACAGGCAGGACATAACTACCAGGGTCAAGGAGCATGAGAGGTCTATCCGGCTAATGCAGCCAGAAAAATCTGGGCTAACAGAACACTGCTTTGGCATGGACCACAGAGCCAACTTCCGCGAGACCACCATCGTTGCCAGGCGCGACAGCTACTGGAAGCGCAGGCCATCGCCTCAGAGAAGGGCACACTCAACCAAGATGCAGGTCTACAGCTCAGTTCCTCCTGGAAACCGGCCACCAATATCGAAATTGACAGGCTCAAAAAACACAGAAAACACAAAACACTGACGCTACCCCCCGAAGAAACGTGTTTTCTTCGAGGTCCGCCACTTTGAACACAGCGAAGGCCGGCTTGCGTTTTCTTTGCAGTCCGTGCCCGCCGCCATGACAAAGAGAATATAAACGGGCCCAATACCGATCCAATCATTCAACATCCTGAAGATGGGAGAGATGTACGCTCCCGAAATGTTGATGTCTCCACATCACTTCACCTGGCTTGAAGCCCGAGAACGTCTAGAGCATTTTCTTTTTGCCTTTCCTGTTTCTGGATCTTTTTTGGATGAGCAGCCTTTGCACGTCTTATGTACACATTTCTTGCCTGGCACTGGTTTAACTTTTTCCAGGAAATGCTTTACAGTAAAAAGTCTTGAAAGTTGTCCTCCTGATCTACTCAGGGTTTTTTGAATTGTTGCCAGATCCTCGCACAACTGTTTCATGAATTCTGACATGGACAGTTTTTTTTTGCTTCCAGTTGGTTATACAGAATGGTAGCATTCAAAATACACATTAGAAAAATGTGAGTTACTAATTTTCGGCACCATTTCACTGAGCAATGATCATATGTCCCATACGACATCTTCTAATCGAAAGATCAACTTCAAACTTCTCGTAATTTACAACACATGCAGTTTCCCCATGTCCTTTTCTATCTGTGAGAGTTTGCATCACAGCTTGATGGCATGTACTTATCATGAAAACATCTCTCTTGTCTTTCCAACATATAGCTAACAAATTTCCACTTCAAGAAATTTGTTCTCCACGTTTTAGTGCTGGATTTTGTAGAGCAAGTGGCATTCCTTTTCTATTTTTCTGGGTTATCCACACTAAACCTGTATTCAGCTTTTTCAAGATCTCTTGCTAATGTTGGGCTTGTGTAATACCTGTCTGTATGAAATGTATGACTTTTACCAGCAAAAGTGCCAAGTAGGTTTTTTCACCACATTGACAATTACATGTTCCTGTCCACAAAACACCCATAGTTCCATATATATCCAGAGTCAGACTCAGAGAGCATGTAGAGGTTTATTCCACATTTACTGGGTTACTTTGACATACACTGTTTGCAACTCAGCCTCCCTCTGGACTGGCACATCCCTTTGTCATTTGTAATATCTTCCCCTGGCTGGTATGCAGCTTGAAACTGAAACAGGTATCCAGTAGGGGTCTATTTTTGTGCAGGGAACCAAAGCCAGTTTCACCCTTCGTAGCAATGCTGTTATCATTTATGTGTAAATTTGCCTGAATCAACAAGAACTGATCCCGACTCCAAACATTAGGTCACAAGTTGCAACTTACTACAGCATTTTTGGACCAATGATGTGCTATTTCAGGTTTTGGCTGATGCTCATATGAAATATTATGGCCCAAAAGTTTTTTACTTCCTCCAGAGTAGCTGTTTTCTATTTGCTCATTCTGGAGTTTTCAGATAATGGTTAGTACTTCTCTTTTTTCTCAAAATTTGTCTTGCATAAAGATTGTCTGCTCTTTTATATGGCGTAGCAAATCATTATCAACAAAGCAGGAAAAAAAGGTCAATAATATTGCCATCTTCATCTAGTTCTGTAACATGAAATATTTCTTCATGAAATCTTTCTTTTGTTGTCATTTGTGTCTACAACCAATGCCATTATTTTGATGTTCTTATTAGTTTCTTTAGGTTATATTTTTTATAGATACTCAGCTTTATCCGATTAAAGGTTTCAGAATTTTTCATAATCATTGGGAAAGCTAAAAGAAACATACAAATGAGAGCAAAGGAACTCGTCAGGAAAATAAATCTAAAACGGGGAGAAAAGCCGCCAGTAGCTTGGCGTCTTGGAAGGAAAATCGTAACATCAACAGAAATTCCAAACTTCTCAAAACATTACAGGCAGAACAGAACTTTATTGTTGGAAAACAACCACATTTGGAAAAACAGACTGAATCTTCAGTTTTAAAATCCCATCTGGTGACATCCTGATGCAGAAATTCATCTGGCCACCACCAAAGAGAAACACAGCTACCTTACAGAGGAACACTGGCAGTCCAAAAATGTTTACCATACATTTTAAATAAGTGATGGTTACAAAAACCAACTCAAAATTACTATGTTGCACCTGTTCAACTGCAGTATTATTACTGGAACAAAACCAGTTTCTCAACGCTGATGTTTTATGAAATTATCAATGTATGCTTATAACTGCTTCAATCTGTATTTTTACAGGGACAAGGACAGTACACAAAAGCAATCAAAACTGTAGAGGATGACATACAGACAATTATAAAAAGAGTAAATGAGCTAACTGGCATAAAAGAATCAGATACAGGCCTAGCTGCGCCAGCACTCTGGGACCTAGCAGCAGATAAGCAGACATTGCAAAATGAGCAACCTCTCCAGGCAAGTTTAGAATTAACATATTATTCTCAGATTGCGCGCACGCGTGCGTGTGTGATATATTTAAGTTGAGACTGTACAGTATCTCCAAAACTAAGCGTTGTGGAAAGAAATGTCTTAAATAAATGTTGCTTGATATTATGGGGGAAAGTAAATGCCATTAGTCATGCTTTATTTGGAGGACATTGTGATGGTCATTGACCTTAATTGACTTTAATTGTAGGTTCCCATTTAAAAATATTAAATTGACCCTAAAATGACCATCATAACGTCCTCCAAACAAAACATGACTAATGGCATTTATTTTTCCCCATAATATCAAGCAACTTTTATTAAAGACATTTCTTTCTATAACACTTAGTTTTGGAGATACTGTACAGTCTCAACTTAACTGGTCCATTCTATATATATATAATTCCAATAAATGAATAATTCTTTTTTGCAGATTTGAGTACAACTAGTAAGAAATCCACTGCATATCAATGGAATACCATAATTAAAAGATTGCATTTGTTTACCAGTTTAAGATAACTTTTAAAAATCTTAGTGACAGAGATGTCTACAAACTATAAGAACATTACTTCTCAATTCTAATTTCCTCATACCTGTAAAATTCTAGAGCCTTTAGTGAGCCTTTACCTGAATCAAGTGGACAACTCAGAAAACATATCAATAAATACCCATAAATGTTGTAGCATTGTTACTTGAAGGTAGGATGTGTTGTGTCTCATGGCAGGATCTCTTCACATCACAGGTTTTCTATAAGTTTTTATGATTTTAAGATAATGTTTGCATACTGAAATAATATATCAGATGAATCTTCTCATCCTGCAGATTGGAAATTTAATATATTCCCAGTGGTTTACAGTCTATGCCATAAGCACTGTCCTCTTGTGTTATATTGATTTTGGCCAAAATGCATGCTATGTACCTTTCAGTATTGTATGACTCATGTGTAACTAGTACAGATGTGTACACTTAGTGGTTTAATGGTGAAGGTTTAAGGTTCATATACTCGTACATGAACATATACTGTTGGAAATTACTGGTTTCCTTGCATTAAATGTTCTATGGAATTGCTACTGTTTTGTTTTATACCTGCTCTACTTGCTATAAACAAGAAAGTTAAACAGCCTGAAGAGTTTCGGAAAACTGTATCACTTCATTTAACATTGTCAATCACAACAATATGGTGCTGAAATCTGGGAACTGTTCTCCAAGATGTATTTCAAACATCATATTTTGTTTGATTGCTCACTTCTTTAGATATATATCCAAGCATAACTTTAAATAATTTAAAAAGAAAATGTACACTTGAAAAAGGAAATGCAATTTGTCATGGAGATAAATCATTTCACAAAGGAGGATGCAGTTGTTGATGAACTTGAGTATTACAAAATCATCATCAGGACACATTAAGCAAGCATACTGCATAGGATGATGCCATCCACAATCTTCTTACTGATACAGTGTATAACACAGATACAGAAAAATGTAAGAAGTGCATTAATTCAGCAAAGCTTGCAATACAGAAAGCATCGCATATGATTGAGATGAAGCTGGCAGCCTCAACAGCAAATAGGCCTGTATCTGAGCCATTTGCTGTTTCTGCCACAGCTCATGCATTGTCATACATGTCCAACTTTCTCTGATTAAGCTGCAACTATTGTTGAGAGATATTAGAGATTTGGGCTTATTTTTGGGAGCAATATTAACCTTCAATAGATAGACTCCTCTCTATTGATCACAAACAAGCATATAGCTGCCTAGAAGGTGAATCTAAACAACTGGTCGAGGTATGGCAGTGATGGTAAAAACCTATCAGCAAATGAAGGTCCTTCAGATGGCATGGTGATAAAAAATGGAAATACGGTTGCAGTGGGACTACTCGGAAGAAATTAAGCCTATCCAACACCTACTACTACCATCCTAAAGCACTTAGCACCATGTTAATTGAATATTCAACTTTCCTGTTCTTTGGGAGAAGGTAGTGCATACAGAAGAGTTCTCACAGCTAAAATTCTTTGTACATTCATGGATAACATCTGCAGACGATGAATAATAGATGTAAAATGGCAGAAAGTCTCCAAGGGATATACTTTGAAATTGGAATTCCTAGGTGAGGAACTAGATGCTGCCTAAGCCACTCAGAAGATCTTCAGAATCTCTTCCACCTTGGATACATCACTATAATGATAGCATTGCATGTTGATGCCAAGACAGGGGTAAAATCTAAAAGGAGGAAGACCACACCACAGTCCTACTTGTCTTCTGAGTGTCTTGTGGTCACAGGACTGCAGCAGAATGCAGGATGTTAACAAATGACTTATGAAGCAGAAGAATGTGAACTGCTGTTTCCTCTGCCTTAATCTTGGTCATATAATCAGTGTGTACAAGAAGGGCAGAGCATCATGTTCTCACTACAAGGCACTTCACCATTTGTCCATTTGCAATTCCATTCAGCCCATCAATAAATTAACCCCTCTGTCGTCCTTTGGAACCATTAAAGAGTTTGATGCTTCATCACCAGATTTCACTTACAAGCTACATGTGGTTCTAGGGTCTATGGTGCTGGCTACATGTGTATTGGATAGTGGAAGGAATTCCTTCATTTCAAAAATATTAGTGGACAAGCTGAAGTAGAGACTCAATCGCCAAGACCTGGTTATTGACATCTATTGCAACTAGCCCTCCCAGACTAGTGAAACTGTCTTTGAAGAGCATCTGGACAAAGGCTATTTGAAGGCAAGCTTAAAAGTTTAAATTGCTTTTATTCATTTGCCATATTTGGTGTCGAGTAGGTTGAAATGGTAGAAATGCTCCTTATGCTATTGAGTGAGATGGAGATGAAATATGGGATAAACAGGTTGGAACAGCAAAGAAGATAAAACTAGAATTAAAAAAAAGTAGGATGGTATGGAACGAACCAGGAGATGAAAAATGAGATGGTGAAGGTGAACAAGAGGATTATCAGCAAGATGAAACTGGAAGACCTCAGCAATTGAGTAAAGGCCCTTAAAGCTCCTGTGGACATGTCTAGAAAAGAGCATCCAGAACAGAGTAACAACAAGAAATTGAACTCACTCGTCCAAGAAATCGTTGGCAGAAGATTTCAGGCTTTGAAGGCAGATGTCAAACACCACCTGTGGCAGCATGTCTCACTCTCAAAAATATGATAAGTCTTTCATTGATAATTATCCACCAAGATGGTGGTCCCAATCAAGTCTCCATTGAGCATCTTTATGACAAGCATGAAATGGCTCATCAGCATTGTGGATTGTGAGCGATCACATGAATACCTGTTATTGACAAACCAACAATCAGAGTTTCTAGGAGGGTGAGATATTTTGCTGTACCACCCCTTATGAACCAAGGGCTGCAACAAGCCAGGCAAGGGCTCTACCATGCAATCAGGAGGATCAATAATGTGGTCTATCACATCAAAATGTTGCCTCCATGGGAAGATGCTGATGATGCACCTGGACCACATGGGCTGCTACAATGGTGCTTGTCTCAACTGCGAGCCTTGAAGAGGAAGCATTGCTGCATAATATCAATTTCTTCATTCCCTTCTCACATTGGAGTTAGCAGAGGCATTGTTACATTGGACTGGCATTTGGATTCATGGTTCATACAGAAGTTTTGTTTCTGAAAGTTAGAAATGTTTAGAATGGCATCATAACCATTCTCAAAAGTTCCCATTGTTCTGTAGGAGGTAATAAGAGTCATGGTGATAGCCAATTTTAGCTCATTTCATTTCTGGCGGTGATAGAAGAAAGATTTCATTGCACACGACACAACTGATGAATGTTGAAATGACAACTATAGAAAGTTATGTTTATTGAAGGCAGATAAAGTTAAAAAGAAGTTTAAATTGCTTTTGTTTGTCTGCCATATCTTTTCAGCTTGAAGGGGGGGAAATCAGTCTTGATGATGGCAACAGTTTCATTGTGTTTCACAGTGCAGTGTCCAAAGATAAGTGCAGTGTATTATGTAGAAGCAGTTCAAGAAGCTACTTTATGCTCTTCAGAGAATAGTGGTTTTACTGATCTCTATTTATATTTTTAGATTTTATGATACTTTGAAAAGTTAACATTTGTATAGGAATGGAAAACAATGGCCACATCCGTATGTTCATGTGGCAGCAAAAACTGGACTTTAAAGAAAAGAGATGCACGCAGGATTCAGGCAACCAAAATGAGATTTCTGAGGTCATTAATGGGAGTGACAAAGGAAGATACAATAAAAAATAAAATAATAAGACACACAATATAAATTGAAAGAATTGTCAGTTTTAAAAATACATGGCAGGAGCATGTACAACGCATGCCAGAAGAGTTTTAAGGTGTAAACCAATAGGTTGGAGAAACATAGGAAGACCCAACAAGGGATGGAGACACAACAGACCAATAAGTGTAATGCATGCAATAGAAGAGGAAGAGGAACTGGCCTATTAGCTCAATTGGTTGAGCACCTGCCCCCTGTACGAGGGGTCCCGGCCTTGATTCCTGGCTGGGGGTTGGGAATTTTTCTCTAGCCAAGATTATTCCCTATTCTTCCCAGAGTTTGAAAATATGAATGAGAGTGGATGTGTGTGCTATCTAACGTAAAAAACACAAAGAAAAACCAGAAATACAATGACAATGTATGTCATCATTGCTGATAGGCAGTATGTTTCAAAGCTAAAAGGCTGCCGATATGACCATTGCAGTTAAAGGCAGGGTATAAATGGAACAAACAAACAAGAAATCAACTAAGATTTGCATAGGAATCTAATGAAATAAAGCAGTTGAGTAAATGCTGTACAGTAACATTTGCTTTGGAAGAAACTGTGTGCCACCTGCATGTGCACACTTGGAGATTTAATTTGATTGTTGAAGTATATGTGAAATACTTGCATTGCAGTAATTTTGCAATTTTTAAGAAATAAATATTTCTGGGAAAATTATATGCTATTGTATGATCATTATTTGACATCTGAACACCCGGGAACTTTTCAGATGATGTTTGGTCATGGATTTTATGATTTTTATTTTAAACTTCAAATTTTCTGGCAGAGAGCCCACTTCTGTCATCGGTTTTCAAATGTTGAATCCAGCTTGGGGAATTTTGGCTTGGACCACCCAAGGTTTGTAAGTGTATTTGTTTCAAAATGGAGTATGTAGCACCTTAAGGCCATTGTATAGCAACAAGAGTGAATAAAAAAGCTTAGGTTCATGAAGAAGGTTACAAAATGCATCAGATCTTTTCAAAATGTGTGTATGATTAAATAGTACAGTTTTAGTGAATTCTGTAAATGATGCAGAATGCAAGTAAATTTCACATTAATTTAAAACCATGGATAAGCTTTGTTTTGAAAATACATCCTTAGTGTAATTACAGCATAGCAGCTAAACTGGCATAGTACTTAGGTTTTGCAAGTAAGATTTGGGTTTGAACACAACAGCCAAATGAGACGTCCATGATATTTAATTTCATAAATTTATTTTGAAACTAGCTTTATTTATATGTATACATTGAAGTGTAATGAGTCTGTATATTAATGGTTTTCTTAACAAGTTTCTCTTTCTTGCTATAACAGGTTGCCAGATGTACAAAAATAATAAATGCAGACTCAGATGACCCAAAATACATCATAAATGTCAAGCAGTTTGCTAAATTTGTGGTAGATCTGGCAGACTCAGTGGCTCCAACGGATATTGAGGAGGGAATGAGAGTTGGGTAAATATAAGTTTTTCACTGTAAACTAACTCATTCGATGAACAAGGATGCATTTAAATTTTTTATCTTTAACTTGTTTAATACAAGGAACATCTTTTCTCTCTGTATGCTTTGTATAACACGTCACCATATTGAAGAATTGGAGTATTCACATTAATATCACTTACATAATTATTTGATTATATTTCAAGGTTTTGACATTACTTATGAACATTGGTGCTTATTCTAGCAAGCCCAACACAATTTATTTTAAGAGAAACAGCAACCTATAAACTGTCCTGGTTCTGTCTTGCACCCCCCCCCCCCCCCACTAACCTGGCAGTTGGCACCCTAACCATTTGCTGACTTGTATAGAGAATGACACCCTGACACCTGGCCTTTATTATCTTGATATAATCTGTCTTTGGTTTCTTGTTATGCTTTTTTCTCTAAAATGGATCTTTTCTCAGCTGACTCATTGATAGGGTGGCCCCAACATATTCCCCCAGTGGGAGCCCCAGCAAGCCCTGCCCTGTTACTCTCTGCTCCATGGCAAATCATCTTGAACCTAAGATTTCTCTTTTCCAAATGAATTCTATGTGGAGGAATAGTCAGGGATTTTGGTTCTATGAGCAGTAGGGGAAGCTGGTGATGGAGATCTGCCTATTCCTTGCAGGTAACAGAAGGATGGATAGGTTCTCTGTAGCCTGGTTTGGGACAGAAAGACAGTGCAAAATAAAATAATCAGGGCTGTCTAAGAAAGTACTTTTCTACTCCTGTTGCTGTTTTAAGAATTCTTATTTGCTTGCACAAATATCAATACCATATGGACAGATTTTCTCTCTCCCATGTACAAGATGCAAGCTGCACTTCCACGTAAGTTAGAAAGGATACCGTAGTTCATCACACGCTCTTCATTTTTACACCCTTTATTGGTTTCCATGGTATTTGAGTGGCAGAGACACTTTGTCACTAAGTAGGTGCCCCTTAAATGTTTGAATTAATATTCCCACATGGATGCGAGATGTTTAAAAAATTCCATGGTTAGCTAATTTGACATGCAAACTTATGAGGCGGTATCCAAAATATGTGGTACTATACCTTTTTCACTATAAGCTGAAAGGAGAAGTAAACAAAACTTAAATGTGTCACTCCATCTAGCACATGGCAGCACCACGTGGAGGATGATGGGGAACTAAGAACCATGAGAGGAAATTGCTTCAAACAGAATGCGAATACAGTATATTGCGCAGCTTGGGGATCATTAGCTTTTAAACATAGTATGTCTTATTCCTATATTTTACATCCTAAACTTCTAACTCACAATAGTATGAGTAGACAAATAAAAGTTGTACCTGAACAGTTCGGCATCTGTGATTAAAGGTACCGAATTAAACTGTTCTTAACTTCAGGCTTTAGAAATCATTCATTTAATGACTAATATTAATATACCACTTTGGCTTTAACCTTTTATGAGTCAACAAGTTAAAAAAACGATTAGCACTATAGGTTAAAACACAACAGAAAACAAATGTGACCCAAGCTATCCGAGCAACAATTCTGCATCACTTACAAAGAAGTTCAATTATTGCTAAACAATGGCCAACTCTTAGAAAGTAGGATCGGATCAAAATTTGTTGCATGGAAACGCCTACCGTGTTCAAATTGTTTTGAGTACGCCAAAGATACTATCCTGTACTATACTCGTAACACACTGCATGCTCATCATTTTGTATTATTAGCGGAAATCATTAATTACGTGTGTAATAAAATACACAGCAAAGCCACTTTTATCGCTTCCATAACTCGCAATTTATTTTTCTCAAAAGCATTCACTAACCTCAAAACCCACTTAAAATATACAGAAAAATAAATTAACATATGTTTAACAGGTTCGGCAACCTAAATCCAAGTTGACCAACATAAAAGCCTGACTTATTTTATTCTTGAACTTTGTGTGCCCAAATCGATCTCAGTACATATTGAATTTAACATGGAAATGCGGATCGCATTCAGTATGGAATTGGACTCAAATTGATTTCAATTCCTCATGGAAACATAATGATTTTCTCAACACGTTGCAAAAGTACACTGGCGGCTCATCCGGAAACGAACTGCAGCGCCTGCGCATAGCCTCTTAAACCCTCTGCTATAACGGTTCATTTAGTTATAGGCGAATCTGACCAAACACATTTAGTTTAATAAATTGAACTGGTAGGATTCAGACCTGAAAGACAAACTTAAGATCAGATATTTTCACTGGAAACTATTACAGATAAGTAGATTAGTGGAGGTAAATCAGCATATCAGCCTTTTAGATTTTCAGGCAACTTTCGATTCAGTGTCAGTCAGGAATCACCCCAGAAGTTTGTCAGTGGACTTAAAACTTACCCTGTATAAATAGATTAAATCAAATGGGATTCATTTTACACCATTGTCTTAATCCTATATCTTTTTCACTATAAGCTGAAAGGAGAAGTAAACAAAACCACGTGACAAGAGAGCACCTCATTGGTTGGTGGGCAAACTATAACCTTTCCCGCTTAGCATGTTGTCTCTTCCCCTACAAAAAACAGTTCATTTCAGATTGTAACATTTTGTGATTATTCTCTTGCAGAGAAATTTTAAAAACTCATTATTGTAAGAGTTCAATTTATGAAACTAAATATGTTTGTTCAGATTCACCTATAACTAAATGAACCATTATAGCAGAGGGTTTAAGAGGCTATGCGCAGGCACTGCAGTTTGTTGCCGGTTGAGAATCCTCTGCCACTGTGGAAAACATAAATGCGGGAAATGGAAAGAAGACAATTTTGTTAAATGCTTTTAACAAATTCTGTGAAAAGTACCCGTCTTTAATCGACAATATGGTTGGCCATTGTTTAGCAATAATTAAACTTCTTTGTTAGTGATGCAGAATTGTTGCTCAAATAGTGTGGTTCGCGTTTGTTTTCTGTTGTGTTTTAACCTATAGTTCTAATCATTTTTTTAACTTGACTCATTAAAGGTTAAAGCAAAAGTGGTATACTGATATGTCATTAAATGAATGATTTCTAAAGCCTGAAATTAAGAACAGTTTAATCCAGTACCGTTAATCACAGATGGCAAACTGTTCAGGTACAACTTTTATTTGTCTACTCATAGTATTATGTGTTAGAAGTTTAGGATGTAAGGCAAAATATAGAAATAAGACATACAATGTTTAAAAGCTAATGATCCCCCAAGCTGCGCAATATACTGTATTCGCATTCTGTCTGAAGCAATTTCCTTTCACGAGTCATCTGTTCCTGCCATCCTCCACGTGGTGCTGCCATGTGCTTGGCGGAGTGATAAATTTAAGTTTTGTTTACTTCTCCTTTCAGCTTATAGTGAAAAAGGTAGTTTTTGTTGTCATCTCTGTGACTTTTTTCATATCTTATATAAAATTTTACTGCTTTATAAATTTTTCCAGTGTCTTTTATGAAATTCTCACTTACCCCTTTTTTCTTTAATTTCCATGATAAGGCTTCTCTATGTATTGTATCGAATGCTTTTTCAATATCAGTGAAAAATATGTATACCCTTCCTCTTTTCTTACTCGGATATTTTCAAATATTACATTTACTATGAATACCTTATCTATTGTTTGTTTTCCTTTCCTAAAACCTGCTTGAAATTCAGACAGTTTCCTTTATTATTCTCCCAATTCTTTTAATCCTCCTGCTAATATTCCTGTGTCAATTTTCTCTAATGTGGATAGACTTATTCCTCTGTAATTCTCTGGTTTGTTTGCTCCTCCCTTCTCTTTATAAATTGGCAATGCTGTGCTTATTTTTCAGATTTCTGGCATATGTTTATTTTCCTTAATTTTGTTTAATACCTTTGTCATTTTTGTGCTTTACCATACACTTTCCAAAATTTTCCTGGAATTCCATCCGGGCCTATTTAATGTTCTTTATTTGCTGTTGTACTTACAAATGGTGTAATTTACCCATCAAGTTTATCATTTTATTATTCTCAGTCCTGTTTCTCTTAAAACTAGTTTTCCCTTTTTTCCTTTCCCAGTCAATTTCCTGAAATATCTTAGCCATTTGTTAGGTGTAGTTTTGCTTTTGTCTCTCCTTTCTCATTCACCCTTCTCAGTATTTCCCATGTTTTTTTACCATCTTTACTTTTTATGGCTTGCGTTTTTATTTTTACCCTATATTTTCCTGCCATTTTGTTCTCTTTGCCTTCGGTAGGCACTTATATCCCCATTTGCTGATCATCAGGTTTTGCCTATCAGATTCCTCTTCCGATTTCCTCCACCCGGTAACATCTTTGAATACCCCTCTTTTTGCCGCACTACATTCTTTATCGAACCATCCCTTGTTTATTTGTTTTTTCTATTTTCCATTCCTATCCCTGCTCTGGTTACCAATAATTCCAATAACTGAAATTCTTTTCCTCCTTAATGGCTACCTCTGCCCCACATTCTACAATTTATCCTATCTTTGATTTTAAGTTTTGCAAAAGGCCCTCCCTATGTTCTTCCTTCCATTTAAATAATTCAATCTCTTTCTGCATTGTCTCTTTCTCGTCTACCCATTGGTCATTTGCATTTATTTCTAAAATTAGTGATAAGTGGCTGCTATTTACGTACTAATTCTTTACCGTAAAGTTTATAAGTTTTTCTTCCAAATCCTCATTACATAGCATATAGTCTATCACACTACTCATTTGTATTTGCAAATGTAAACTTCCCTTCCTTGTCTTCTACATTGTCTCATTACATATTAATGGGATATTTACTTCACAGAATTCTAACAGCTTTTTTCCTTCTCTGTTGCTTATTCTATCTCTGCTTTTTCGAGGCCTTATCTCATCTCTTTCCCCTTTCCCTATATATACTTTTTCCTGGTAACTTTTCCTTTTCCTCTATTTTGGCATTAAAATCCCTATCACCATAAATTTTATGTCAGGGACCTTTTTGCCAATATCCTCTGTCTTCTAAGCTATTATACAATTTGTCATAAAAATATGACATTTCTTGTGGGTGATAAAGTGCTCCTATCCCTCTTCTTATATTTACCTTGTTTATTTGCTTAATTAATACCCAAATTTCTTTGCTCTCTTACGGCCATTTCACCAAATGCGTAAAGAATTAAGTCAAGAATAGTAACTCGAGTAAAATTAACGTGGCGGTCATTACTCCTGAGTAGCATGTATTCATTTCACCATGCTTGTGCGAAGGTTAAAATACTCTTGAGTTAGTACTCCAAGAATTACACCAGAAAAGTGTCGATCATGCAGTTTCTCAAAGTTCATGAATAGTGTTCACAGCTGTTTTCCGCCATTTTAAGCAATTTATAACGAGAGTAACCGAAGATTTTGAAGGTTAGAGCTATGGAGAAGAAAGTAAATGAAAGCATTGGTAAGTAGAAATACTTGGTAATAGCTAATTTTTTTGAAAAATGTAACCAACCTTTCATTATGTAAATGAAAGTATTGGTAAGTAGAAATACTCGGTAATGGGTAATACTTTCAAAAAAGTAACTAACTTTCCGTTGTAATGAAATTACTCCGTTAACTTATAGTTTTATTTACTTATTATTAGAAATAGTATATTATTTTCATTTTATTATCTTTTCGTTGCTAACAACTTTATTCCTTCTCTTCCACAGTTCTAAGATTTAGTAATGTCAGCCGTGCAGACTAAGAGAAAGCAAAGATCCAAACTGGCATAAGTGTGAAAAAATACTGCTGTTGTCTGTTGTGGAAGTCAACATTAAAACAATTGAAAACAAACAAACCGATGGAGCCACAATACGTGAAAAAAAATAAAGCCTGGGAGGCAGCTGCAGATACGTACAATAGCAGCACAAGCATGGCAGCTAACCTAAAAGCTGAATGGGAACTCCTAAAAACAGGCTGCAAAAGAGGATGTGGCAAAGAAGCGCACAGCAGCCAGTATGACAGATAGGTAACACAAAAGTTTTAGCTCCATTTTTTTTACCATATCAACCACAGCCACAAAGTTAAATGTGTATTATTCTGTGTATGCAGGTGGTGGACCTCCAAAGTTGGATACTTATGACGACCCACTGTATGCAAAAATTCTGTCGCTGATTTATCATGCTACAGTGGGTTACCATAACCCTTTTGATTCGGACATGGCAATGAGCCAGCCCCTGGAAGGTTAGTACCTCAAATTAAATTCCACTGGCTAAGTGCTGTTTTGCTCAGATGATACTTCAAACTATTTGTTATTGTTCCAGCTGTTGATATGTCCAACAGTGCCCCTGAGAAAAAGGATAACATTAATGATGCCTCCCAGCATATGACACTAGAGGTGGAGGACCGGGAGCCAAATACTTAACAGCAGGTATTACACCATTTCAGTATTCAGTTAGACCACACTGTAAGTAAATGTAAAAGCTATTGGCCCTAATTATTCATTTTTTAAAATTTTACAGTAACACAACAATGTAAACATTTTTGTTGAAGTTAATGATGACAAGAAAAGCATCTACCCATTTTAAAATAAGTAGGTATTTATATTTTCCATAGTTGCAGTTTGTGCAACAATTGCTACACTTTTTGTGGTTCACAATACTTATGAGATTTTTCCAGCAAGCTATATGGCCAGCTACTATATATTTTGCTTATTAAACTGTACACAGGAGGTTTTGTGCAAGCCAGGATGAATATAGGTAGATGAGAGGAAAGTATTATGTACATTGTAGACAAATGAAATCACATTGTGTTTCTGCCTGTTCCAGGAATTTACCAAAGTGCTACCATTTTCTCAATCTATCCAAGTACATTTCTTTTAATCTTAAAATGTGGAAACCTTAATTAATAATAAACTTTAATTATAATATCCTTGAATACTGGACTTAGGAGTACTGTATTTGTATAGTCGCATACAAAGCTAGCGATGAAAGCTGTTAGAGTTTGCTTGTGCAAAACACCCACGCTAACAATGAACTGGTTGGAAAGGCTATATGAAGCTGTAGTAGAGTAAAAAATGTTATATGGAATAGAAATATGGGGGGTGGCAAAGGGATGGATTAAGATTGATATAGTCCATAG